>CM019065.1:281810279-283113645 GCA_009667805.1 Leptobrachium leishanense | reverse complement strand
AAAAAGATGTGAATCTGGTAAAGGCGTCAGTGCACCCAGATATTGTGCTTTTGGTGCCAGGCCAGCAAGTGCATTCATACAGTAACCCCTCTGTGATTATGTGGAAGAGTATAGGGGTGGACCATGCGATCCTATATTAAAAAGATATGAATCTGGTAAAGGCGTTAGTGCAGCCAAATATTGTGCTTTTGGTGCCAGGCCAGCAAGTGCATTCATACAGTAACCCCTCTGTGGTATTGTGGAATAGTGCAGGGGTGGACCATGTGGTCCTATATTAAACAGATATGAATCTGGTAAAGACTTCAATGCAGCCAAATATTGTGCCTTTGGTGCCAGGCCAGCAAGTGCATTCATACAGTAACCCCTCTGTGGTATTGTGGAAGATTGCAGGGGTGGACCATGCGGTTCTATATTAAAAAGATATGAATCTGGTAAAAGGTGTCAGTGCACCCAGATATTGTGCTTTTGGTGCCAGGCCAGCAAGTGCATTCGTACAGTAACCCCTCTGTAGTATTGTGGAAGAGTGCAGGGGTGGACCATGCGGTCCTATATTAAAAAGATATGAATCTTGTAAAGGCGACAGTGCACCCAGATATTGTGCTTTTGGTGCCAGGCCAGCAAGTGCATTCATACAGTAACCCCTCTGTAGTATTGTGGAAGAGTGCAGGAGTGGACTATGTGGTCCTATATTAAAAAGATATGAATCTGGTAAAGACTTCAGTGCAGCCAAACATTGTGCCTTTGGTGCCAGGCCAGCAAGTGCCATCATACAGTAACCCCTCTGTGGTATTGTGGAAGATTGCAGGGGTGGACCATGTGGTTCTATATTAAAAAGATATGAATCTGGTAAAGGTGTCAGTGCACCCAGATATTGTGCTTTTGGTGCCAGGCCAGCAAGTGCATTCCTACAGTAACCCCTCTGTAGTATTGTGGAAGAGTGCAGGGGTGGACCATGCGGTCCTATATTAAAAAGATATGAATCTGGTAAAGGCATCAGTGCACCCAGATATTGAGCTTTTGGTGCCAGGCCAGCAAGTGCATTCATACAGTAACCCCTCTGTGGTTATGTGGAAGAGTGCAGGGGTGGACCATGCGATCCTATATTAAAAAGATATGAATCTGGTAAAGGCATTAGTGCAGCCAAATATTGTGCTTTTGGTGCCAGGCCAGCAAGTGCATTCATACAGTAACCCCTCTGTGGTTATGTGGAAGAGTGCAGGGGTGGACCATGCGGTCCTATATTAAAAAGATATGAATCTGGTAAAGACGTCAGTGCAGTCAAATATTGTGCCTTTGGTGCCAGGCCAGCAAGTGCCATCATACAGTAACCCCTCTGTGGTATTGTGGAAGAGTGCAGGGGTGGACCATGCGGTCCTATATTAGAAAGATATGAATCTGGTAAAGGCGTCAGTGCTCCCTGATATTGTGCTTTTGGTGCCATGCCAGCAAGTACATTCATACAGTAACCCCTCTGTAGTATTGTGGAAGAGTGCAGGGGTGGACCATGCGGTCCTATATTAAAAAGATATGAATCTGGTAAAGGCGTCAGTGCACCCAGATATTGTGCTTTTGGTGCCAGGCCAGCAAGTGCATTCATACAGTAACCCCTCTGTGGTTATGTGGAAGAGTACAGGGGTGGACCATGCGGTCCTATATTAAAAAGATATGAATCTGGTAAAGGCGTTAGTGCAGCCAAATATTGTGCTTTTGGTGCCAGGCCAGCAAGTGCATTCATACAGTAACCCCTCTGTAGTATTGTGGAAGAGTGCAGGAGTGGACGAAGCAGGAAGGAGGGATTTATAACCTGACAGAGATTCCACTCACAGATACTCAAAGAACATTACTGAAAAAAGGCATGAAATTCGCTCCTACCACTAATATGAATACATTCGAAGTTTATATCGATTTGCAGAAGTTTAAGAAAAACCTCTGCTTGAAAAAATATTTTCTGAAGAACCCAATTGATAGACCAAACAGCATTCAGGTGTATCAACACACCAACCTCAAAGAAAAATCCAATTTTTTTCCAAAGTCACTCATTTCCCAAGAAATGAATACTTTCGAACAAATGGTGTTGAACGACATTAGTAAAATCAAGATACCAACTAAGTCTAACAACCTGACCAACAAAGAAAGAGCAGTTTTAAAAGAACTCACATCAAACGATGAAATCGAAATAAAACCAGCTAACAAGGGTGGCGGCACAGTAATTATGTCTCCGACCTATTATAAAGAAGAAGCTATTAGAATATTGGGCGATGAAACGACATACAAGAAACTTACGAAGAACCCTACAAAAGAGATCCAGCAAAAATTTGATGACTATTTTGATGAAGGATATGCTTTAGGCATCCTGAACAACCAAGAATACCAATACTTAAAAATCAAACACCCAAGAATACCAGTGTTTTATTTCTTACCAAAAATCCATAAGGATATCAATAAACCCCCAGGGAGACCTATCGTCTCTGGAGTGGGATCAATTTCAAGCAGACTATCAGAATATATCGATCACATACTTCAACCTTTCGTTACTAATACCACTACTCATTTGAAAGACACAACGGCTTTTCTGAACACACTGACCAACATTCAGTGGGATGATGACCTACTTTTAGTAACAAGTGATGTTCAATCACTTTATACAATTATACCACACCAACTGGGTATCGAAGCAACCGAACACTTCTTGAAAAAGAATGATACATTACAACATTACATTACAATTTATTAAAATAAAGGAAGCTCTCAATGTCATTGACTGGCAGAAACTCTTTCACGGGAAAAACACTGAGGATAAGTGGAATATCTTTAAGCTAACACTAGAAAAGTACACGTCACAATATATTCCACTGGTTAATAAATATAAAAGAAACAGACTGAAACCAATGTGGCTTAGTAGGAAGGTAACTAAGGAAATGAAAAATAAAAAGAAGGCATTTAAAGTTTTTAAATCTGATAAATCTGAGGCATCCTATAAAGCATATAGGGTAGCCAATAAAGCATGTAAAAATGCGATTAGATGGGCTAAACTAGATAATGAAAAAGAAATAGCCAAAGAGAGCAAGACCAACCCTAAAAGATTCTTTAGGTACATAAATTCTAAAAAACCCAAGAGTGAAAATGTAGGTTCACTAAAATCTGAGTCAGGGCTATTGTTAACTGAAGATCAGGATAAGGCAGAAATTTTAAATGATTATTTTTCTTCAGTATTTATCAAAGAGAAACCTATAACAGGAGACATGAAATTCATTAATAAAAACTTACTAATACAAAGTGACTGGCTGACTCAGGACAAGGTTTTACAGAAATTAAACAATGTGAATGTTAATAAAGCCCCAGGGCCAGATGGAATTCATCCGCGAGTACTGAGAGAGCTATGTGTTGAAATATGTAAACCTCTGTTCTTAATCTTTCAAGATTCTTTTATTTCAGGAATAGTACCAGAGGATTGGAGAAAAGCTGACGTGGTCCCTATATTTAAGAAAGGTTTAAAATCTGTGCCTGGGAATTATAGACCTGTGAGCTTAACATCTGTGGCTGGGAAAGTATTTGAGGGGTTACTAAGGGATAATATTCAGGAATTTATTGGGAGGTATAATGTAATTGGCAAAAATCAGCATGGTTTCATGAAACACAGATCATGTCAGACTAACCTAATTACGTTCTATGAGGAAGTAAGTAGAAGTATAGATCAGGGGGTCGCAGTGGATGTGATTTACTTAGATTTTGCCAAAGCTTTCGACACAGTTCCACACAAAAGGTTACTATTTAAATTAAGAAAAAATGGTCTAGATGAAAATACTTGTTCTTGGATAGAAAACTGGCTAAAAGATAGGGTACAGAGAGTGGTCATAAATGGTACATTTTGAAGATGGACACCAGTGGTAAGTGGTGTCCCTCAGGGGTCTGTTATAGGACCAATACTATTCAATTTATTTATAAATGACCTTGAGATAGGCATTGAAAGTCATGTATCAGTGTTTGCAGATGACACAAAGCTAGGAAAAGAAATACAATGTGAGCAGGATGTTACTTCGCTGCAGAGGGATTTAGATAGATTGGGGGACTGGGCACTTAAATGGCAGATGAAATTTAATCTAGATAAATGCAAAGTTATGCACTTTGGAGTGAAGAACACACAAGCAATTTATACCCTAAATGGTACGGAGTTAGGGAAATCCAAGCAGGAGAAGGATTTGGGAATAATCATAGACTTCAAACTAAGTAACAATGTGCAATGTCAAACAGCAGCTGCCAAGGCCAGCAAAGTACTGGCATGCATTAAAAGGGGAGTTCACTCACGGGATGAAAACATAATTTTGCCTCTGTATAAATCAATGGTCAGGCCGCACCTTGAATATGCCGTGCAATTTTGGGCACCTGTCTTAAAAAAAGAGATTATATCGCTAGAAAAAGGGGGATGGAAGGGTTAAGTTATGAGGAAAGACTAACAAGCTTAAACCTGTTTAGTTTAGAGAAAAGGCGCCTTAGAGGGGATCTGATAACCTTATATAAATATATACGGGGCCATTATCAACCATTGTCTGATAACCTATTCATTAACAGGACTATACACAGGACAAGGGGTCATCCATTTAGACTGGAAGAAAGAAAATTCAGCCTAAAGCATAGGAAGGGTTATTTTACGGTGAGAACAATAAAGCTGTGGAATTCTCTGCCTGTTGAGGTGGTTGGGTCAGAGTCTGTACAGACTTTTAAAAAACGACTAGATGACTTCCTGCAGACACAGAATATTAAGGGTTATAATATTTAATATGTGGGTAAAAGCTTCTTGATCCAAGGAGAAATCTGACTGCCATTCTGGGGTCAAGAAGGAATTTTTTCCCAGTATGTTGCATATTGGCGAGCATTTCAGACTGGGTTTTTTGCCTTCTTTTGGATCAACAGCAGTAGGTTATGTGGGAGAGGCTGAACCCGATGGACGCATGTCTTTTTTCAGCCTATATAACTATGTAACTATGTAACTATGTAACCTGAACAGATTGTTTTTATACTTGAGGGCATACGTTTGATTTTAGAAAATAACTTCTTTTATTTCCAATAAAAATTTTATTTACAACTTAACGGAACTTCTATGGGGACTAAGTTTGCCCCATCTTATGCTAATTTATTTATGGCACTTTGGGAGACATCCTTTCTACCAACATATCAAGATAACTTGATATGTTATAAACGCTATATTGACGACATCTTTTTTATTTGGAAGGGCGGAACAGATACTCTAAATCTTTTTTTAGAAATATTAGATCAGAACAATAGAGGAATCAAACTTTCCACCATCTGGAGTAAAGAGCGAATAAACTTCTGGGATTTAAGTATTTTTATCCAAGATAATATGATCAAGACTGAAACTTATTTTAAAAAAGTAGATGTCAACAGTTACATTGAAACAACCAGTTGCCATCTACCTCAGTGGCTGGAAGGAATCCCCAAGGGACAATTTCTACGAATCAGAAGAAACTGTACGGACGTGGCCACATATGAAACACATTCCGAAAAAATGAAAAAAGATTTCGTAGAAAAAGGATACGACCCAGATAGACTCGAAGCCAGCAGACTAGAGGTGAAAAACGTAGAGCGGGCAACTCTACTCCAGAAGAACCAGAGAACTAAAATAGAGTACGCAACAGATGTACCATTTATTTTTCCATACAGTGCGCAGAATAAACAAATTAGGAAAGTGATAAGAAAATACTGGCCGATCTTAAGAAAGGACCCACTACTAAAAGATATACTGCCTGATAACCCCAGGATGATATGCAGAGGAGCCAACAACCTTAAAATGACATTGGCCCAAAAGCATACTAAAAAACAAAAGCCAACATCCCATTTCCATAACATTAAGAAAGGATTTCATCAATGCGGGAACTGTCTTAATTGTCGGAATACGAGAAGCCCAAAACAGATAATTACACAAATTGATGGAATCACCGGACCAATTAAAATTAGAGGCATTATTACTTGTTTTACGAAAAACTTTATATATTGACTTATATGTCCCTGCGGTCTGAAATATGTGGGCAGGACCACCAGACCCCTTAATATACGGATACAGGAACACGTCCGGAACATCAGGAATGGAAACGACACTCACAGTGTCCCGTTACATTTTAAACTTAAACACGCCATGAATCCAGTTGGGCTGATTTTCATTGGAATAAAAAAAGTTGAACGTCCATGGCGGGGTGGCAATTTTGACAAACTGATCGGGAAAGAGGAAATGAGCTGGATCTTTAATTTAGGTTCATTACACCCACAAGGTTTAAATGCCGACTTCAAGCTGTGCCATTTCCTTGGTTAGTTTCCAATACTATTTCCTCTTTTTATTCACATATACAATATCTATTTTATACATACTCCCCCTTCTGCAAATTCTTTTATATAGCTTTTATACAGTTTTTACTCATTTTATCTATTATATTTAGACATCTGCTTATTACATGATGTCTTTTATATTTTATATTTTATATTTCCTGCACATCATAATTTAAGTATGCCCTCATCAATGTATTTTACGTTCAATATTCGATTCGTTTTATTTTATTTTCTTATCGTACATACGATTATTCGTATCGTTTTTAATCGTTTTAAAACATTTTCAAGAAGTGACAAATCCCACCTCAAAATTATTTTAAAAAATTATTTTAAAATTATTTTATTACTTTTGTGGTATTGGTAATTCGAAGTTTGATTGGAGCATTGAATCCTACATGCTAAGTATCATAATGTTAGATGGAACGCAACCATACGTTCTCTTATTCTTGTTTATATTCTTTCGTATAGAGTTCTTTTTTGTTTTATCACCACCCATTTCTTATCGTATATCTTTTCGTATATTTTTTTCATATGTTCATTCACTTGTAAAGTTTGACCGAACTTTGCACGCCAATCGTATCATGTAGATGGAACGCAAGCGCTAGGCGCTGGAATGCAACGCCATGTTCTCAATTCGACTCGGAAAACAGGAGACCTACGAACCCGGAAGTCCTTCTGATTTACGAAAATAGACCTACAAATTCGGAAATAACCGAACGAAAGATTAAAAATACGAAACTTATTTTATGCATTGTACCATACGATCGGAAAGCATATCTTATTTTTTCGTATATATTTTTCGTATATTTTTTCGTATGTTCTTTTACTTGTGAAGTTTGATCGAAATACCGAACTCTGCACACCAATTGTATCATATAGATGGAACGCAAGCGCTAGGCGCTGGAACGCAACGCCATGTTCTCAATTCGACCGGGAAAACAGGAGACCTACGAACCCGGAAGTCCTTCTGATATACGAAAATAGACTTACGAATTCGGAAACAACCGAACGAAAGATTAGAAATACGAAATTTATCTATTTTATACATTGTAACATACGATCGGAAAGTATATCTTATTCGTTTAAATACATTACCACATTGGATATACTCACTATGTGATTAGGTTACCTTTGAACCCAGAAGAAAATGATTAGACACACCCTAATTGAAAACCTATTGTATCTATATAAAGAAAGACCTGTGGAATGCCTCTGATTGCCCCTTTTTTTTCTCTTATGGACTGATGAAGGCACGTGAGTTGCCGAAACGCGTATCCTCCACCATTATCATTTTTCTTTTTTCCCTTCCTCCCCACCCTTTATTTTAGATTTTCTCAATAAACCACGTTATTTTAACTTACCAATTCGTGGTTTTGCTGCTGTTTTTTTTGGTCTATTTACTTTATTTGCCCTTCTGAGCCAGTAGAAGACCACTAAAGAGGTGCAGCTAAAGAGGTGACGGTGCCCACCGAGCAAAGGAGCACTGCATGCCATTAAGCTGAGCCTGGAACAAGGCTCCACCATCGGTGAGTGAGACTAACCCTATTTCTACCAATGTACCCAGTCACCACTCAAGTTGCGCTATGAATACTTTGTCTTTCTATATCCGAGGTGAACAATAATTTCAAAAGAAGGGAAGAGGCCACTCTATATTTGGCCCAGTGCATTTTGAACCAGAGCCTGGACCATATAGGCTCTGGAAAGTGTAAGTATGCATTTTTCTTGCATCCTTCCACGACAAATTTATCTAGACAATATTGCACTATTTTTCTCTCTCTCTCTTTTTTTCCCCTTCCCCGCATTACGAGAACGTGAAATCTACTAGAACGCAGAATCCACTAGGACAACAAGGATAAGATCCATCTCTCCCCCATTTGGAGGATCCTCGTATACGGCCGCTATAAGTGAGAGGTCTACACAGTTATCAACAAGCCCTCCTTGTATTTATTCACGTATAAGACTGCTTTTTAGCCTTTTTAGACTTTTTGCACTATCTTTGGACTATTTTTATTACCTTTTTTGTGCTATTTCAATTTGCACTTTATATTTGCACTTTGCACAAGAAGTGTGTGTTGTTTTTTATGCCCTTTTTATGTACTTTTATGTTTTTATGACCTGTTCATACATTTACACTTTATAACGTGCACAACGTTTTTAGCTGTTATTTGCTCCATATGCACTTTTGATTGCATTTGCACTACTTAAAATAGCACTTTATCATTGGTCTCCTCCTAGACTGTGCTCTCAGTCAGCACTTCTCTAGCTGTTCACACCATATGCACTTTTGATTGCATTGCACTTTCCGAGTGTTTACTTAAGATAGCACTTTACCAATTGGTCTGTTCCTAGACTGTGCTCTAACATTTCTGTTTCGCACTTACCCGTATTTTAATGCAAATTACCTCCCTTTTGCACCACTGGAGTAACTCCCACTTCTTATTGTGGAAGAGTGAAGGGGTGGACCATGCTGTCCTATATTAAAAAGATATGAATCTGGAAATGACATCAGTGCAGCCAAATATTGTGCTTTTGGTGCCAGGCCAGCAAGTGCCATCATACAGTAACCCCTCTGTGGTATTGTGGAAGAGTGCAGGGGTGGACCATGCGGTCCTATATTAAACAGATATGAATCTGGTAAAGGCGTCAGTGCACCCAGATATTGTGCTTTTGGAGCCATATTGTGCTTTTGGTAACCCCTCTGTAGTATTGTGGAAGAGTGCAGGGGTGGACCATGCGATCCTATATTAAAAAGATATGAATCTGGTAAAGGCGTTAGTGCAGCCAAATATTGTGCTTTTGGTGCCAGGCCAGCAAGTGCATTCATACAGTAACCCCTCTGTGGTTATGTTGAAGAGTGCAGGGGTGGACCATGCAGTCCTATATTAAAAGGATATGAATCTGGTAAAGACGTCAGTGCAGTCAAATAGCGTGCCTTTGGTGCCAGGCCAGCAGGTGCCATCATACAGTAACCCCTCTGTGGTATTGTGGAAGAGAGCAGGGGTGGACCATGCGGTCCTATATTAGAAAGATATGAAACTGGTAAAGGCGTCAGTGCACCCAGATATTGTGCTTTTGGTGCCAGGCCAGCAAGTGCATTCATACAGTAACCCCTCTGTAGTATTGTGGAAGAGTGAAGGGGTGGACCATGCTGTCCTATATTAAAAAGATATGAATCTGGAAATGACATCAGTGCAGCCAAATATTGTGCCTTTGGTGCCAGGCCAGCAAGTGCCATCATACAGTAACCCCTCTGTGGTATTGTGGAATAGTGCAGGGGTGGACCATGCGGTCAGGGCCGGCGCTAATGTAAGGTGGCACAGGCGGCCGCCTTACTGTCCTGGCCTGCTGCCAGTTTGAGGGGCGGAAAAATCAGATTTGCGGCGGCGCTGCAGTGTGTGTGCCTGTCTCAGTCCCATCCCACGTTCTTAACAAGAGCAGGCACACTGTGTAATTTGGCGCCGCCCCCACACGTGATCCACATAGCCCAGGAAAACAACTGCAGGAGGAGCCACCAGCCCGCGTGCTTTCACTCTGCTGCGATGGAGGAGCGAGGCGGAGAGGAGATTTATTACCAGGTGTGAATAAACTAATGGGAGGGCGGTGTAGATTAATATACTGGGGGGGCTTTAAATTGCTGCACTGGGTCTGGGGGCTGTAAATTGCTATACTGGGGGGCAGTAAATTGCTATACTGGGTCTGGGGGCTGTAAATGGATATACTGGGGGGCTGTAAATTGCTATACTGGGTCTGGGGGCTGTAAATGGATATACTGGGTCTGGGGGCTGTAAATAGATATACTGGGGGGCTGTAAATTGAAATACTGGGTCTGGGGGCTGTAAATAGATATACTGGGGGGCTGTAAATGGATATACTGGGTCTGGGGGCTGTAAATAGATATACTGGGGGGGCTGTAAATGGATATACTGGGTCTGGGGGCTGTAAATAGATATACTGGGGGGCTGTAAATGGCTATACTGGGTCTGGGGGCTGTAAATGGATATACTGGGTCTGGGGGCTGTAAATAGATATACTGGGGGGCTGTAAATTGCTATACTGGGTCTGGGAGCTGTAAATTGATATACTGGGTCTGGGGGCTGTAAATGGATATACTGGGTCTGGGGGCTGTAAATAGATATACTGGGGGGGGCTGTAAATTGCTATACTGGGTCTGGGGGCTGTAAATGGATATACTGGGTCTGGGGGCTGTAAATAGTTATACTGGGGGGCTGTAAATTGAAATACTGGGTCTGGGGGCTGTAAATAGATATACTGGGGGGCTGTAAATGGATATACTGGGTCTGGGGGCTGTAAATAGATATACTGGGGGGCTGTAAATGGATATACTGGGTCTGGGGCTGTAAATAGATATACTGGGGGGGCTGTAAATGGCTATACTGGGTCTGGGGGCTGTAAATGGATATACTGGGTCTGGGGCTGTAAATAGATATACTGGGGGGGCTGTAAATAGATATACTGGGTCTGGGGGCTGTAAATTGATATACTGGGTCTGGGGCTGTAAATGGATATACTGGGTCTGGGGGCTGTAAATAGATATACTGGGGGGGCTGTAAATTGCTATACTGGGTCTGGGGGCTGTAAATGGATATACTGGGTCTGGGAGCTCTAAATAGATATACTGGGGGGTTGTAAATTGAAATACTGGATCTGGGGGCTGTAAATAGATATACTGGGGGCTGTAAATGGATATACTGGGTCTGGGGGCTGTAAATAGATATACTGGGGGGCTGTAAATGGATATACTGGGTCTGGGGCTGTAAATAGATATACTGGGGGGCTGTAAATTGCTATACTGGGTCTGGGGGCTGTAAATGGATATACTGGGTCTGGGGGCTGTAAATGGATATACTGGGTCTGGGGGCTCTAAATAGATATACTGGGGGCTGTAAATTGCTATACTGGGTCTGGGGGCTGTAAATTGATATACTGGGTCTGGGGCTGTAAATGGATATACTGGGTCTGGGGGTGTAAATAGATATACTGGGGGGGCTGTAAATGATATACTGGTCTGGGGGCTGTAAATAGATATACTGGGGGGGCTGTAAATTGCTATACTGGGTCTGGGGCTGTAAATTGATATAGTGGGTCTGGGGCTGTAAATGGATATACTGGGTCTGGGGGCTGTAAATAGATATACTGGGGGGGGCTGTAAATTGCTATACTGGGTCTGGGGGCTGTAATGGATATACTGGGTCTGGGGGCTGTAAATAGATATACTGGGGGGCTGTAATTGAAAATACTGGGTCTGGGGCTGTAAATAGATATACTGGGGGGGCTGTAAATGGATATACTGGGTCTGGGGGCTGTAAATAGATATACTGGGGGGGGCTGTAAATTGCTATACTGGGTCTGGGGGCTGTAAATGGATATACTGGGTCTGGGGGCTGTAAATAGATATACTGGGGGCTGTAAATTGAAATACTGGGTCTGGGGGCTGTAAATAGATATACTGGGGGGCTGTAAATTGCTATACTGGGTCTGGGGGCTGTAAATGGATATACTGGGTCTGGGGCTGTAAATTGAAATACTGGGTCTGGGGCTGTAAATAGATATATACTGGGGGCTGTAAATGGATATACTGGTCTGGGGGCTGTAAATAGATATACTGGGGGCTGTAAATTGAAATACTGGGTCTGGGGGCTGTAAATGGATATACTGGGTCTGGGGGCTGTAAATAGATATACTGGGGCTGTAAATTGAAATACTGGGTCTGGGGCTGTAAATAGATATACTGGGGGCTGTAAATTGAAATACTGGGTCTGGGGGCTGTAAATAGATATACTGGTCTGGGGGCTGTAAATAGATTTACTGGGGGGCTGTAAATAGATATACTGGGGGGCTGTAAATGAAATACTGGGTCTGGGGGCTGTAAATTGATATACTGGGTCTGGGGCTGTAAATAGATTTACTGGGGGGCTGTAAATAGATATACTGGGGGCTGTAAATTGATATACTGGGTCTGGGGGCTGTAAATAGATATACTGGGGGCTGTAAATTGAAATACTGGGTCTGGGGGCTGTAAAAGATATACTGGGGGCTGTAAATGGATATACTGGGTCTGGGGGCTGTAAATAGATATACTGGGGCTGTAAATTGCTATACTGGGGTCTGGGGGCTGTAAATGGATATACTGGGTCTGGGGGCTGTAAATAGATATACTGGGGGCTGTAAATTGAAATACTGGGTCTGGGGGCTGTAAATAGATATACTGGGGGCTGTAAATGAATATACTGGGTCTGGGGCTGTAAATAGATATACTGGGGGGGCTGTAAATTGCTATACTGGGTCTGGGGCTGTAAATGGATATACTGGTCTGGGGGCTGTAAATGGATATACTGGTCTGGGGGCTGTAAATAGATATACTGGGGGGCTGTAAATTGAAATACTGGGTCTGGGGCTGTAAATAGATATACTGGGGGCTGTAAATTGAAATACTGGGTCTGGGGGCTGTAAATAGATATACTGGGTCTGGGGGCTGTAAATAGATTTACTGGGGGGCTGTAAATAGATATACTGGGGGGCTGTAAATTGAAATACTGGGTCTGGGGCTGTAAATTGATATACTGGGTCTGGGGGCTGTAAATAGATTTACTGGGGGGCTGTAAATAGATATACTGGGGGGCTGTAAATTGATATATTGGGTCTGGGGGCTGTAAATAGATTTACTGGGGGGGCTGTAAATAGATATACTGGGGGGCTGTAAATTGATATACTGGGTCTGGGGGCCGTAAATAGATATACTGAAGGGGGCTGTAAATTGATATACTGGGTCTGGGGGCCGTAAATAGATATACTGGGGGGGCTGTAAATTGATATACTGGGGTCTGGGGCTGTAAACTGATTTACTGGGGGTGTAAATTGCTATGCTGGTGGGTGTAAAATCATGTACTGGGGGTGTAAAATGATATGCAGGGGGTTTGAATAAACTGATATTGGTACATTACCTTTTTTTATTGCTGTGGAGCTCTGTTATACACTTATTCACACTGCACATTACTGTGAGTTTTATTGCTGTGGATTCTGTGATACGCTCATACACACCGCACATTACTGTGAGTTTTATTACTGTGGAGCTCTGTGATACGCTTTTACACACTGCACATTACTATGAGTTTTATTGCTGTGGAGCTCTGTGATACGCTCATACACACCGCACATTACTGTGAGTTTTATTACTGTGGAGCTCTGTGATACGCTTTTACACACTGCACATTACTGGAAGGTTTATTGAAGTGAGCTCTGTAATTTGCAGTGTGTATAAGTACATCAATAAGGTAGACGTATCTTATAAACCTGAATTGCTCCTGATGAGGGTATAAATAAAACCCACCAGTTTCTCTCATGGCTGAGAAGCCGCATGAGGACATGTGGTTGCTTAGAAAGCAGCTTTTGGTTTCATTAGGAAGGACTAGCCTGACCCAGAGGTGTCGTGATGCGGCAGAAGAGCTTACACTTTAATGACCATTCAAATAAACCAAAACCTCTGTGTTTTGTTTAACATGGAGCTACAGGGGTGAGCAGGGCTGGACTGGGACAGAAAATCAGCCCTGGATGTCATCCAGACCGGCCCAATTTAATTATGCAAATACGCACAAAAATAGTATATAATCCAACTGGATCGCTCAACCAATCGCTCTACAGATACTGGAGTTGCTGCAGAGCGATTGGGTAAAGCACCGCAGTGGCACTGAGGTCAAGTGTGCACCATGCCTTAAGGTGAGGCGGATGCGCAGAGGGTCTCACCGGCACGGTGGCCGCAATATGAGACTGCGTCTGTTATGCAGTGTGGAAGTTCTCACCTCACCCATTAAGGGCAGCGCGAGCCACGCGGTGAACCAGCATTCACACTGGCCCACAGAGCCATCGGCCCACTGGGAATCTCCCTGTTGTCCCTATGGCCAGTACATGCCTGGGGGTGAGCGCAAATGACAACTTATTTTCTTGGTATGCTTTAGAGATTATTATGCATCTCAATGCTGATTGACATGGCATGGTAGGGATGGGGGGGGCACCAAAACGCACCTTCGCCTGAGTAGACAAAAATGCTTGCACCGGCCCTGCATGCGGTCCTATATTAAACAGATATGAATCTGGTAAAGACTTCAATGCAGCCAATCATTGTGCCTTTGGTGCCAGGCCAGCAAGTGCATTCATAAAGTAACCCCTCTGTGGTGTTGTGGAAGATTGCAGGGGTGGACCATGCGGTCCTATATTAAAAAGATATGAATCTGGTAAAGGCGTCAGTGCACCCAGATATTGTGCTTTTGGTGCCAGGCCAGCAAGTGCATTCATACAGTAACCCCTCTGTAGTATTGTGGAAGAGTGCAGGGGTGGACCATGCGGTCCTATATTAAAAAGATATGAATCTGGTAAAGGCGTCAGTGCACCCAGATATTGTGCTTTTGGTGCCAGGCCAGCAAGTGCATTCATACAGTAACCCCTCTGTAGTATTGTGGAAGAGTGCAGGGGTGGACCATGCGGTCCTATATTAAAAAGATATGAATCTGGTAAAGGCGTCAGTGCACCCAGATATTGTGCTTTTGGTGCCAGGCCAGCAAGTGCATTCATAAAGTAACCCCTCTGTGGTGTTGTGGAAGATTGCAGGGGTGGACCATGCGGTCCTATATTAAAAAGATATGAATCTGGTAAAGGCGTCAGTGCACCCAGATATTGTGCCTTTGGTGCCAGGCCAGCAAGTGCATTCATACAGTAACCCCTCTGTGGTATTGTGGAAGATTGCAGGGGTGGACCATGCGGTTCTATATTAAAAAGATATGAATCTGGTAAAGGTGTCAGTGCACCCAGATATTGTGCTTTTGGTGCCAGGCCAGCAAGTGCATTCATACAGTAACCCCTCTGTAGTATTGTGGAAGAGTGCAGGGGTGGACCATGCGGTCCTATATTAAAAAGATATGAATCTGGTAAAGGCGTCAGTGCACCCAGATATTGTGCTTTTGGTGCCAGGCCAGCAAGTGCATTCATACAGTAACCCCTCTGTGGTTATGTGGAAGAGTACAGGAGTGTGGTGACGCTGCGTGGTGACGTCATCAGAAGGTGCCCCCATGTGTTTCAGTGGAGGGGAGGGGGGGCTCCTTCGGAGCCCTCTATCTCCCCAACTATTGAAGCTAGGGAGATGCCGTTTGCACCACTGGAGAGGGGAGAGTGTATGGCATTAACCATTTCGCCGCCGGATCACATTGCGGCGCCAATTGGCGCCAAAACGTGATTCAAACCTGGAGGGGGGCTGACATCTTGGATGTCAGCCAAGCCTCCAGGTCCCCCCCACCCACTGACAACCTCACCATATGTGTGAGGATGTCAGTGGGCCAGTTAACCCTCTAGCTGCCATGTAGAGATAAGGGGATCCTAAGGATCCCTTTATCTCCCGATCCATGGCAGCTAGATGGTCATATTTGCCATCATTTGATTATGGCCTTTCAAATGATACCAAACATGACCAGGTTTGGTTTTAAAAACAAATGTAAAAAAAAAATTAAATAAAAAAAAAATAATAAAAAAATTAAATAAAATAAATTTTTTAATTTTTTTTTTAAAGTTTTTTTTGTCTGGGGGAGTTTAATTAAATAGGACCTAGGCTGTCATCTAAAAATAATTCGCACAAAATGGTCAGAATGAGCGCAGCGCACATAGGTGAACTGGCTCAGCAGTGAAAGGGTTAAAAGGTAAAAACATGTAAAAATTGTGTATTTCTATTCTCGGGATAAAATTTGGAAACTATTTAGCCGGGGTCTTTATTGGTGGTTATAGCTTTAGGGGATTAAATTACGAAAAAGTGTGTTTTTACCATTTTTTTCATCATATTTCATATTTTTTTTATATTAAATTATTGGATATGATGCAAATAATGATATTTCTAGAAAGTCCATTTAATGGCGGGAACAAGGGTGTATAATATGTGTGGGTTGAATAAACGAGTAAGAGGAAAATTTGACCTAAACCCTAAGGCTAGGGTCAGACGAACGCATTTTCACGTTGTCTGTGAAAAAGTGCGTTCGAACGAATGGACGTATTTTTTCCCGGAATACGCGATAGCGGTCATACGATGCGTAATTTGCATCCGTGATTTTGTACGGATCATCAATAAAACACTTTGTGCATCTGAACGTTATGTTAGCCGGACATTAGCAGTGTCTGACATCTCCAATTCACGCACACACGCCTCTAGCGGATGCAGCGCACTCTGTACAACTGTACTAGAGGTTTTACTTTCTCGACAAAATGCGTTCGTTTTCCACTTGCGTTGCGCAGCCGGACTTTTGTGCGACCGTACTTCGTATATTGGCCGTCATTGCCTGGCACTTGCTGCTTGTGCGGCCGTGATTAAGTGCGCCTGCACGCGCGTTCGCACTGCGCTCGTCTGACCCTAGTCTAACAGCGCAGAAACGTAAAAACAGCAGCGGTCACTAAAGGACGGATTTGTGTAAAACCGCCCGGTCACTAAGGGGTTAAAAAGATATGAATCTGGTAAAGGCATCAGTGCACCCAGATATTGTGCTTTTGGTGCCAGGCCAGCAAGTGCATTCATACAGTAACCCCTCTGTGGTTATGTGGAAGAGTGCAGGGGTTGACCTTGCGGTCCTATATTAAAAAGATATGAATCTGGTAAAGGCGTCAGTGCACCCAGATATTGTGCTTTTGGTGCCAGGCCAGCAAGTGCATTCATACAGTAACCCCTCTGTAGTATGGTGGAAGAGTGCAGGGGTGGACCATGCGGTCCTATATTAGAAAGATATGAATCTGGTAAAGGCGTCAGTGCACCCAGATATTGTGCTTTTGGTGCCAGGCCAGCAAGTGCATTCATACAGTAACCCATCTGTAGTATTGTGGAAGAGTGCAGGGGTGGAAAATGCGGTCCTATATTAGAAAGATATGAATCTGGTAAAGGCGTCAGTGCAGCCATATATTGTGCCTTTCATGCCAGCAAGTGCCTTCACACCGTAACCCTTTTGTGGTATTGTGGAAGAGTGCAGGGTTGGACCCTGCGGTTCAAAAAATGTAAAATGATATAAATGTGGCATAGGCATCAGTGCAGCCAAATATTGTGCCTTTCATGGCAGCAAGTGCCTTCACACCGTAACCCTTTTGTGGTATTGTGGAAGAGTTCAGTGCTGGAGGTTTTGTGAATGCAGAAGACATCCCCGATCTATTCCGTTACGTCAGCATCAGGGGATTGATAGCTGCTGATCCAGGACTGATTCATTTTTATAAATGTCAGCCGGTCCACAGAGTCGGTGGACAGACGACACTCTTTTGTCTGTGACAAAACCTCCAGCGGCACTGAACCTCCTTTCAGAAAGCACACTAGATGAAGGGTAACCTAATAGCTGCATACCGTATTGGCTAAGTTCTGCCCAGTGATCTAATCTCAACACCCAGTACGCCAGTGGATCATCTGCTGGAAAGGTATCCAGGTCTGCCCTTGCCCCTAGGTAGTCCTGCACCATATGGCGAAGACGCTGGCAATGGGTGCCTACATTTGATGTCCCTCGGCGTCGTGGACTAAAATTTTTTAAAAAGGCATCAGTCAAGCGGCCCCGGCCTTCACCACTATTCCTCTGATCATCCGCAGCCTCAGAAGCACCTGTGTCATCACTTGGTAACCTACCAGTGCCTGGAAAGGTGTTACACAAGTGTCGCTTTAGCAGGATGAGCTCTGCAACTTTACCCTTGTATCTTGGATCAAGAAGGCTTGCCAACCAGTAATGATCTCTCTCCTTGATAGCACGAATCCTGGGGTCCTTTAGCAGGCTTTGCATAATAAGGGAGCCCATGAAGCATAGGTTGGAGGTGGCATTAGCTTCCGAGTCTTTCTGGTCAATGAGGAGGATGACCCCATCATGCACTTCCTCCTCCCAGCCACGTACTAGTCCTTGTGTTTCTCGGCACACAAAACCCTCCCTTGAGGAATCCCCACCTTCAATGCCCCCACTACTCAAATATTCCTCCTCCTCACCCTCCTCATCCTCCTCCTGTCTGATCTGAGAAGGACCCGCTGGATTGCTGTCTGCGGAAAGACTGGGGCCTTCAGAGCTAGGGAAGGCCTCCTCTTCCTCCCGCTGCTCTGTCTCTAGAGCCACATCTATAATTCCCCGCAGAGTGTGCTCCAGCAGGAACACTAAAGGAATTGTGTCACTGATGCATGCACTGTCCCTTCTCACCATCCTCGTTGCTTCCTCAAGTGGTGACAGTACAGTGCATGATTCCTTGATCATCAGCCACTGCGGGGGGGGAAACAAGATGACCTGAACCTGTCCTTGTGCCATACTCACACAGGTACTCGTTGATGGCCCTTTGCTGCTTGTGCAGATGCTGCAGCATTGCTAATGTCGAGTTCCACCTGGTGGGCATGTCACAAATCAGACGGTTTGTGGGAAGGTGGAATTCTCTTTGAATTTCTGCCAGGCGAACGCTTGCTGGGAATGACCATCTGATGTGGCTGCAGACTTTTCTGGCCTGACTGAGACGCTCTGCCAGCCCTGGGTACCTGGTTACGAAATGCTGTACCACCAGATTTAGGACGTGTGCTAGGCATGGTACATGCATCAACTTACCCTGGCGTAGGGCGGAGAGAAGGTTGCTGCCATTATCACAGACGACCATTCCCAGCTGAAGCTGGCGTGGTGTTAACCATCTCTGCACCTGCCCCTGCAGAGCTGACAGAATTTCTGGCCCGGTGTGGCTCCTGTCCCCTAAACAAACCAGCTCAAGCACAGTATGGCATATTTTTGCTTGAGCCATTGCGTAGCCCCTGTCAGGTGTCGGTTTAACTGCCACTTCGCCAGAGACACAGAAGGAGGAGGAAGAGGGAGAGGTGGTGGTGGAGCAGACAGACCTCATACAAGCAGCTTTCTGGAGGTGTGGTGGATGAACAAGCTCCAGCACAGAGTCCCGTCTTTGATCCCTCCCAGCTGCAATCAGAGTTACCCAGTGTGCCGTGAAGGAGATGTAACGACCCTGTCCATGCTTGCTGGACCACGTGTCTAAAGTCACATGCACCTTGCTGCTGACTGCCTTTCCCAATGACTCGATAACATTGTCTTCCACGTGCTGGTATAGTGCTGGAATGGCCTTGCGTGAAAAGTAATTGCGTTTTGGAACATGCCACTGTGGTACAGCACATTCAGCAAATTCACGGAAGGGAGCAGAGTCCACCAGCTGGAAAGGCAGCAGCTGCAATGCGAGTAATTTTGCTAAGCTGGCATTTAGATGCTGTGCTTGGAGATGGTTGGGACTATATTTTTTCTTACGCTGTAGCAGCTGGGGCAACGTAATCTGACTGCGTAACTCTTCAGCTGATGGGATGCTGTCACATTGTGAGGAAGGACCTGGTACATCCATTACTGTAGCATCATCCCTGTCAGTGGAGGTTGTAGCAAGCAATGACATGGCAGGAAATACAGTGGGGGTAGAGACAGATGAGGAGGAGGAGGACCTATGCAAAGTTTTGCACAAATGGGATGCGTGGCAGGTGGTCATATGTCGCCTCAAACACGTGGTACCCAAGCGTCTGGTGTCTTTCCCACGCTTGAGCCTTATCTTACATAGATTACAAATAGCAACAGTGGGGTCTGCTGCACATTTCTTAAAGAACTCCCAGACAGCAGAGTTCCTGGATGTGTGCTTTGAGACAACAGTGCTCTGCACCTGAGCAGCTCTGACATCTGATGCCTTGGACTGGCTAGTGCTCCGGTTGGTCATAGAGGATGTTGTGCCTCGTGTTTCTTGTGCCTCCTCCTCCTCACTTGACTCCTCTGTTCGATCAGGCACCCAGGTGGAGTCAATGACCTCATCATTATTGTCATCATCACCCCCTATCTCCTCGTCACTGGAGTCAACTTGGCAGTATGCTGCAGCTGCCGGGGCAACATGAGTGCCAGTTATTTGTGTGTCATCACTGGCACCCCCTTCCTCTAGGTTTATTATTCTCCCTTCCTCAACCTCAGAGATTGAATCAGAGCACTGTACTTGCTGCGCATCCTCAAGCAGCATTACACTGTCATTGTAGTCAAACAATTCAGCTGACTCCTCCGTGTGTGATAGCGAGGCTACAGCAGGAGTAGCTGTGGACATGGAGGCTGCATTAGATGCTTTGACAGCTGAGGTGGACTGTAAAGCACTACAAGCCTGGCTGGCAGAGGACTCGGAGGATGAGGATGGCCTGGTTAGCCAATCCACCAAATCCTCTGTATGTTGCTGCTGCTTAAGACGGCCAGCACCAGCTAGAAAGGACAAGCGTGCCCCTGCAGAGGATTCACCACGTCCACCACGACCAGAGGCACAGCCTCCCGACACAGAGGCTGCTTGCCCTCTTATCTGTGTCTGGGAGCGTCTGCCTATCCTTTTTGGTCTTTCTGACTTGGTGAGTGATATATAGATTAAATATATAAAGAACTCAGATTCAACTCTGGTATAATGATTAAAGATTTCCTGAACTCTGGTATAACTCAGTGAGACACCCTGATAGCTGGCAGCCAGTGACAAGACACAGATTACAATTCCCAGAAACCTCCTATAAGTCAGTGAGACCCCCTGATGGGTGCTAGTGACAAGACACAGATTACAATTCCCAGAAACCACCTACAAGTCAGTGAGACCCCCTGATAGGACCCCCTGATAGCTGGCAACAGTGACAAGACACAGATTACAATTCGCAGAAATCTGCTAGAAGTCAGTGAGACCCCCTGATGGGTGGCATTGACAAGACACAGATCACCTCAACTCCCAGATATTTTGTAGAAATTACTGACCCCCAAAATACTTCTTGGCAGTGACAAGACACAGATCACCTCAATTCCCAGATATTTTGTAGAAATGATTGACCTCCAAAATACTGCGTGGCACTGGCTTTGACAAGACACAGTTCACCTCAATTCCCAGATATTTTGTAGAAATTACTAACCCCCAAAATACTGCGTGGCACTGTCTGTGACAAGACACAGATCACCTCAATTCACAAATATTTTGTAGAAATTACTGACCCCAAAATACTTGCTGGCAGTGACAAGACACAGATCACCTCAATTCCCAAATATTTTGTAGAAATTACTGACCCCCAAAATTCAGGGTGGCAGTGACAAGACACAGATTACCTCATTTCCCAAATATTTTGTAGACATTACTGACCCCCAAAATACTGCGTGGCACTGGCTGTGGCAAGACACAGATTACCTCAATTCCCAGATATTTTGTAGAAATTACTGACCCCAAAATACTGCGTGGCACTGGCTGTGACAAGACACAGATCACCTCAATTCCCAAATATTTTGTAGAAATTACTGACCCCCAAAATACTGGTTGGCAGTGACAAGACACAGATCACATCAATTCCCAGATAATTTTAGAAATTAGTGTCCCTTAAAATACTGCGTGGCAGTGACAAGACACAGATCACCTCAATTCCCAGATATTTTGTAGAAATTACTGACCCCCAACATACTGCGTGGCACTGGCTGTGACAAGACACAGATCACCTCAATTCACAAATATTTTGTAGAAATTACTGACCCCAAAATACTGTGTGGCAGTGACAAGACACAGATCACCTCAATTAACAAATATTTTGTAGCAATTACTGATCCCCAAAATACTTGCTGGCAGTGACAAGACACAGATCACCTCAATTCCCAAATATTTTATAGAAATTACTGACCCCCAAAATTCAGGGTGGCAGTGACAAGACACAGATTACCTCAATTCCCAAATATTTTGTAGACATTACTGACCCCCAAAATACTGCGTGGCACTGGCTGTGGCAAGACACAAATCACCTCAATTCCCAGATATTTTGTAGAAATTACTGACCCCAAAATACTGCGTGGCACTGGCTGTGACAAGACACAGATCACCTCAATTCCCAAATATTTTGTAGAAATTACTGACCCCCAAAATACTGGGTGGCAGTGACAAGACACAGATCACCTCAATTCCCAGATAATTTTAGAAATTAGTGTCCCTTAAAATACTGTGTGGCAGTGACAAGACACAGATCACCTCAATTCCCAGATATTTTGTAGAAATTACTGACCCCCAACATACTGCGTGGCACTGGCTGTGACAAGACACAGATCACCTCAATTCACAAATATTTTGTAGAAATTACTGACCCCAAAATACTGTGTGGCAGTGACAAGACACAGATCACCTCAATTAACAAATATTTTGTAGCAATTACTGACCCCCAAAATACTTGCTGGCAGTGACAAGACACAGATCACCTCAATTCCACATTTTTTATAGAAATTACTAACCCCCAAAATTCAGGTGGCAGTGACAAACACAGATTACCTCAATTCCCAAATATTTTGTAGAAATTACTGACCCCCCAAAATTCAGGGTGGCAGTGACAAAGACACAGATTACCTCAATTCCCAAATATTTTGTAGAAATTACTGACCCCCAAAATTCAGGGTGGCAGTGACATGACACAGATTACCTCAATTCCCAAATATTTTGTAGAAGTTACTGACCCCAAAATACTGGGTGACAGTGACAAGACACAGATCACCTCAATTCCCAGATATTTTGTAGAAATTACTGTCCCTTAAAATACTGCGTGGCAGTGACAAGACACAGATCACCTCAATTCCCAGATATTTTTAGAAATTAGTGTCCCTTAAAATACTGTGTGGCAGTGACAAGACACAGATCACCTCAATTCCCAGATATTTTGTAGAAATTACTGACCCCCAACATACTGCGTGGCACTGGCTGTGACAAGACACAGATCACCTCAATTCACAAATATTTTGTAGAAATTACTGACCCCAAAATACTGTGTGGCAGTGACAAGACACAGATCACCTCAATTAACAAATATTTTGTAGCAATTACTGACCCCCAAAATACTTGCTGGCAGTGACAAGACACAGATCACCTCAATTCCCACATTTTTTATAGAAATTACTAACCCCCCAAAATTCAGGTTGGCAGTGACAAGACACAGATTACCTCAATTCCCAAATATTTTGTAGAAATTACTGACCCCCCAAAATTCAGGGTGGCAGTGACAAAGACACAGATCACCTCAATTCCCAGATATTTTGTAGAAATTACTGTCCCTTAAAATACTGCGTGGCAGTGACAAGACACAGATCACCTCAATTCCCAGATATTTTGTAGAAATTACTGACCCCCAAAATACTGCGTGGCAATGGCTGTGACAAGACACAGATCACCTCAATTCACAAATATTTTGTAGCAATTACTGACCCCCCAAAATACTTGCTGGCAGTGACAAGACACAGATCACCTCAATTCCCAGATATTTTGTAGAAATTACTGACCCCCAAAATACTGCATGGCACTGGCTGTGACAAGACACATATCACCTCAATTCACAAATATTTTGTAGCAATTACTGACCCCCAAAATACTTGCTGGCAGTGACAAGACACAGATCACCTCAATTCCCAGATATTTTGTAGAAATTACTGACCCCCAAAATACTGCGTGGCACTGGCTGTGACAAGACACAGATCACCTCAATTCCCAGATATTTTGTAGAAATTACTGACCCCCAAAATACTGCGTGGCACTGGCTGTGACATGACACAGATCACCTCAATTCCCAGATATTTTGTAGCAATTACTGACCCCAAAAATACTTGCTGGCAGTGAGAACACACAGATTAGAACAATTCCCAGATTTTTTGTAGAAATTAGACCCCCCCTCAGTAGCTGGTGGCAGACTGGCAGTGAGAACACACACTAACACAACAACAATCTCCTCTCAAATCTCCTCTCAAACGCATGCTAAAGCGTTGTGTGAAACCTTATATAGTGTGCTGCGGGACTTAGCTCTGTGAGCCCATGATTGGGCTAAATTTGCCCAATCAGGACTCTGATCCGTGATTGGCATAGTTTTGAACCTGTCTTGCACCTAAACTGTGGTCAGGTGCAAGGCTGTAACCAATTACAAGCTTCAGGCCAGTGGAAAAGTGCAGTGTGGTCCATTGTGGTGCATTGTGGGCGAACACGCGGCGAACACGCGGAAATGTTCGTAGTTCGCGAACATGCGAACAGGCTATGTTCGATGCGAACTCCGAACCGATCGAACTTAACAGCTCATCCCTAGTGATGATGCATATTCAGCCCCGCCCCCGGCAAAGTCAGAAGATCGCCTGAAAGGAGGGGTGGTCATTTGGACCCCTCTTCCTACCGATCGAGAGGAGATATTCATTTTTCCAATCGATACCGAGGTTTTTTTCATGCGTTCGGTGGATTTTCCCTCCAGCTGTGAATGCTGAATTTACTGTAGCGTCGGGGAATTTGATTCCCCAAAGTGCAGTGAATGAAGAGCACCAAAATTCCGGTGGAATTTCAGTGCTCTTTGAATAGCCCCTTACGGCCCCTATTACATTCTTCACGCTAACGGTAGCGCTCACCTGCGGGAGTGCTACCGTTAGCTGCGGTATGTGCCGCATATTACAATCCAAACGCAAACGGGTTAAAAAACCCGTTTGCGTTTGGGACCTCGCGCTGTTCAGCGCGAGGTCACTGCACTTTGCGCTCCTTATACTTAACATGGGGAGCGCAAAGCATTAATCAGCGCTGGTATTACAATGTCCCAGCGCTGATTAACACCTGGCTCTGGTCAACGCAAAGTTAAACAGAGCCAGGACCCTGCCAGGACCCTGCCCCCTGATCACTCACAGCTGTGCCGGGTACCAACGAAGCTCCTGGCATTCGGCCAGCTGGCGGCACCATGCATCCGGGGGCCCCCGATCGCCACCCAGGGCCCTGGATGTCACAATATTACAACTTAAACGCAAACAAGTTAAGTAACCAAATTTGTAAGAAGAATAATTAATGCAGCATATGAATCCTCACACTGCCGCGCAGCACCTCTACATTCTGACGCTAGTTTTAACCAGCATGCTGTGTGCAGCTTCTGAGAAGATACACTATTAGTGTAGCAAGGAAGCCGGCTGTGCATTTTGCATCGCTCCCTCGACACTAATAGCGTATCTTCTCAGAAGCTGCACACAGAGCGCCGGTGTATGCAGCGTGGGAGACGGAAGGCTGCGCTTGTTGGTGGATCCAGGAATCAGGTGAGTATTAGAAAGAAAGAAAAAAAAGTTTTATTTTATGTTCCTTGGGACATTTAAAAATGTCCTCGGATTTTTTTTTTTTTAGAAATGTGTCGCCTTACCTTAGCCTGGTGGTCAGTCAGTGGAGGCTCCCTGGATCCTGGTTGTGGGGGGGGGTCTGCCGTGGCCACAGGTGCAGTGGCTCCCTCCCTGCGCCACCTCTCTGCCACATGCACCCGGCCGGTCGGACTGCCCGCACAGTCACAGCTCTGTTATCTGGCGGCCGCATGCTCCTCAAGGGATCCTTGGGAGGCCCCGGCGGGCTGCCCTCTACAGTGCCTGATTAGAGGGCCTCATCTGCTTTATGTTTTGGCAACAAGTTTGTTTTATCCCATAGGCTTCAATGTTAAAAATATTTCCATTTTAATTCAATATCTAATAAACCGTTGCTTATAATATTCTGCAGTACAGAGTCTCTTTAGTATTCGATTTTTTTAGGATTTTTTATGCATTTTTTAAAAAAAATCAAAATTATTTATTTTTTGGAACTTTTTGCGAACCTGAAAAGTTTGAAGTTCGCGAACTTTCGAACGGCCGATGTTCGATGCAAACTCATGTTCACATCGAACCACCAGCCCATCCCTATTTTTCACCATAGTGGGCACAGGGAGAAATAAATTATTATTTATTTAATTTCAATGCATTTCCCTAGGTTGTTGAGCATTTCTTGTTTAAATGAGCTTGTGGTCTAAAAGGCTGAATTCATCTTGTAATTTCACAGGAAGAATGCTTGTCCCGCTGGCAAAAGGTAACATAAGTTCTTCAGGGCTCAATAACACTTGTAATCACTGTATTGTTATCGTATTACTATTGATTGAAGAATAAATGTGTGCATGAATACAAAACATAGGGTTTTACTTCTGCTGCTTACCTTACCTACAATCTTGAAGTGACGGTTTTTGAGTCAGGTCTTTCTAGTGACAAAAAGGCTTTTTACTTTTGAACTTTTATTTAAATAGAATGTTGACTCATCTTAGGTGGAATTATGTACAGAAATAAGTAAACAGAGTGCTATTCAATGAGAACTATATATACAGCCATGGTCTGTGAACAATCAAGACTCCTGTGTAGACAACATTCTTGTTTACTGTGTACTTTTTCAGGTCACTTAGCACTTTGCTTCTTGGACGTGCTTTGGGTGGATTGCAAATCCAGTGTGACTAGTATTTGGTTTGCACAAAATAACTTATCATACCAAACAAGAGAATATTTCTTATTCAATGCCAACAAAAATTAACCCATCATGTCATGGACATTTGATGAATATATTTTCCATTAAAGGGGAACAACAGATACATTATTTTTCTCAAACAACAATTCCTCCCTTCACTGCTTTTCTCTCTCAATACATTTATCTATCTATCTTTATGAATTCACCGATGAAGGACACTTATATCCAGAAGCTGTGAAATGACAAATGTCTGTTCCATTATACTATTACCTTGAAGCAACTTGGAAGTGCTCCAACCTCAATAATGACATATTTCTGCCCAACCATGACGCAATGATGGCATATTTCTGTCCAACCATGGCCTAAGTAAAAATACCAGAGAAAGGAAGGGCAGATGGGGCCTAGACTTCATGCTCAGGGACTCTGGGCGCCCCATTCTGTGCAATGTCAGTACTATGGGAGTGAACAGATTACACGGGAATTGACTATTTCCTAAAATACATTGTTTTACCACTATAATAGTTTCCCGCAGTGGAGACCTCTGTGGGTCTGAGGGGAATCCCAGACTGGTCTGAGGAAAGGGAGCCAGCTATGGCAATTCCAACACTGACTGTCATGGTGGCACATTAAATAAATTTAATTATAGATGTATGTTACTACATACTGAAAGGATTTGTGTAATTGCCCGGGGTCCTTGTTGGCTTCCATAATGCACACATTTCATGCAGGCATTATATACAATAATGTTTTTCCAATTCCCTTCCCTGTTCACACTATGCAGTACATGTCTGCCCCTCAGACTAGTTTAATAATCTATTGGATCATCTGTCTATTATTTTTTGGCTTGAATGGAGAGGAAGCAAACCCACTATTTGCACATTCACTCACACTGACATAAATTGACATTAATAGTCTTCAAGCTTACAGACACTTTAGTACCCCCCTATAGGCAAAGTATATGTATAAATGTATACATGTATAGTATACTGCTAAAATGTTCGATTGGGTGGAGTTTATGCAAGATGCGGGTATATAAACTTCAAGGAGTGACGTTTAACCCCTTCGCTGCTGAGAAATTTCACCTCTGTGTCCAGAGCTAATTTCTACCAGTTTTGCTCATCCTGCTAAACACGATTTGAAGTCATGTATTATTATACGACCCAGACAAATTATATATCCTTTTTAGGGCAGATTCATCAGATTCATAATATATTATTATATGTATATGTCATGTCCTGCCAGAATGCTATAACAGAAAATGTAAAAAAAAAAGTGAATTTCCATTAAAATTTCAATCATCTATTTCCATTCGAATTTAAATTATCTACAGTGTGTAAAATATTTTTTTCACATTTTATCATCCAAGACTTTGTGGTTATATATTTTATGAAGTTCACTTGTTAAAAAAAATTTGAAATGGGAACCCGTTACTATCATGGTTATTCAAAAAGCTCCGAATTGCTTGAGAAAGGTAACCGAACGCTGAAAATAAGCGTTCGGTTACCTTTCCTGGCCATTCGGCTATCCAGAGAGCAGGCAATTCGCCAGATCCTAGCGAATTGCCTGAACATACGGTGCCTGTTCGGTGCCTGTTCGAGGGCAGTGAAAACCCCATGAAAAAGCACTGCTTCGGCTATTCAGAGAACACAAACCAGCAGTGAAAGGTTCCCCTAATGTCCTGCCATTCGGTGGTTTCATGCGGCAAATTTATTTAGGAGAATCCCATAGGCTTCAATGTTAAAAATATTCCCGTTTTAATCCAATATCTAATAAACCGTTTATTATAAAATTCTGCAGTAAAGAGTCTCTTTATTTATAGATTTTTTAGGATATTTTAAGCATTTTTCTGATTTTTTTTTTTTTTTTAAAAGTCCGATTTTTTTTTTCTTAAAGTTTTCTTCTTTTTTCTGTAACAGCCCTCTTTATTATCATTCCCTGGACCTCATATGCAAATTTCAGACATTTTCACTCAGTAGTTTCTTTGCAAACAGCGTTTCATTTTCAAACATTCACACAAACTGTTTTGCTAATTTATTCACTGCCTCGTCTGCGGTCTCAGCTGCTTCGCTGCGTGTGACTGGCTCCTGCTCAGGTTTTTCGATGGGTTAATCCAGATGTTTTTGAGGGTTTTCGGCGTGCATTCGGTGGGTTCTGCAGTTCGTTTTCGTCGGGTTTGCGGTAGCTTTTCCCTGCAATTCGGGGACCCTGTGATGCTTGCTGAATACACCGCAGGGTCACCGAAATGGGATCGGCAAAAGGAACCGAATTGAAGAGAACGAAAAGTCACCGAATGTGCGGTGACTTTTCGAATCTCTTTGAATTACCCTGTATATTTTTTTCAGAGAAAATATGACATTTTAGTTAAAAGTGAAAAAACTAAATTCTTCATAGTGCAGCATCATTGTTAACATTATAATTTAAAAGTGAACCTTAGTGCAACATTAATAAAATAAAAAAAGAAAACGAAAACATTAATTTCTATTTTTGTTTTATAATTTTTTTAAACTTTATTTTACACTGAATCTGGTCATGTTTGGTATCAATGATACCAAACATGACCCCTCTATCTGCCACTGATCGGTGGATAAAGGGGTCCGTTAGACCACCCTATCTCCACCATAGGTGGGAGCTAGGGGTCAATTCCATGCGCGATGACGTCTGTGAATGCGGGGAGACCCTGGAGGCTTGGTTGACATCCAAGATGTCAGCTACCTCCAGGAGAAGACCACGATCCAGCGCCAAATCACGATCCAGCAAGAAAAGGGTTAAAGAGAGGCAGTGGCGGCTCTCTAATTAGGTGCCTCGCGGCCGCCTAATTCGATCACTCCGGCGACAGCTGTGGTTTTGTATAGACCAGAGGAGTCACTGCAGCCTTCCTAGGCTCAGCTGCCAGATAATCTAAAATGGTGGCCGAGAGGGTATCTTGATGGTCTGATATCTAGGGGTCTGATCTTGGGTATACAGATATCTGGGTGTCTTATGCCTGGGTATACAGATATATGGGGGTCTTATATCTTGGTGGTCTGATATCTTGGGGGTCTGGGTACACAGATATCTGAAGGTCTGATGTTTGGGTATAAAGATATTTGGGGGTCTGATATCTAGGGGTCTGATATGTTGATGGTCTGATATCTTGGGGGTCGGGTATACAGATACCTGAGGGTCTGATGTCTCGGTATACAGATAACTGTGGTCTGATGTCTGGATATACAGATATCTGGGTGTCTGATGTCTGGGTATACAGATATCTGGGGGCCTGTGTAAGACTGGGTATACATGTAACTATATTCATTAAGTGAATTTGACAATGACCTGCAAGACTTCTCAAAGGGTCCCACAAATTCTGAAGATCACTTACTTCAACTAAAACTACAGGATTTAGCATCATGTTAGAATCACAGCATTGATGCAGATAGTAAGTAAATAAATGTCTTTCAGAGAGTGCCAGTATAATATCTTTTGGATTCAGTACCACTGTATCAGGCATCTGTTTTGTATGCACAGCACCTGGCAGCGGGTCGTCCTAGTATGCATTACCGGCGTTAACACCTCCCGACGGGCGCCACCTGCTTGTCATTATGGGGTTAAAGATGGGTGTGCTTAAAGCCAGAATTCCACCTGCAAATTGGGATTTTAAAGTGCACCAATTACGCTTAAAACAACTTTTATACATGACAAATGGACAATGCCATTGCTTTGGTACAAAAAATAAATAAAATAAAAAATTATTTTATAGTCGTGTTGGATTTTTTCTTTACATGACATTTTACATGGTCATGTTTGGTATCATTAGAAAGGCCAGACTATGACCTGTTCAATCACACCTAAAGTGAGTTTGTGGGATGTTAAGTCCAAAGGACCCTCGCTCTCCTCGCAGCGGTGAAGCAGCTTGTGTTTTATATGTATCAATGTGTAATAAGGCTTTGCTCCATCACCTCCCCATCAGTGGTACATGGAACATATTTATGGCATATTATATATAAAATGGTAAGATACCTGTTATTTTTCATTTTATTTCTATTAAAAGGCCCCCCAAAATGCTCAGCACCAGGCCCATGATTGCAATTTTTTTTATTGTGGCCATTAGTGGGACCTCATGTTTTCAAGTTTCGCCTAAGGCCTCACAAAGTCTAGTGTTGCCTCTGAAGAATCATCACTGGAAAGGGCAGACTGTGCCCTTTCCATCGGTACCTTTCTTTCTTCTCTGGCCATTAGCAATGGGGAGAGAGAGAGGGGTCCAAATGACACACTCTTTCAGGCACTCTCCATGCCCTGGCGTGGGGTGTTGCTTGAAACAGACGTCATCGCGCTCCGCTGCATAGATGTCAGTGCGCTGGCCGGGTACCTGAGGTAGGGCTGACATCTAATGTGTCAGCCCCAACCGGGAGACCACAGCAACTGGCCAAAATAACGGCCGATCGCAGCTGCCAAGTGAAGACGGGTTGAGCACATCCTTCGAAATCAAGTGGTTAAACAGCCCTGATTAAAAATTTCACCAAAGTGGGTGTACTGCATATTCAATTTGTTTTAATACAAAATGTTTAGAAATGTATATATATAAATGTGAAACAAAAAATGCACTAGAGCAAAATCAAGCAAACTCGTGTAGCGCTCACTCCCGGAGGAGCCGCTGAATTTAAACCACGGGTCAGTCTCCCCGCACTAGGGAAAAAAATATACTCCAACACCGCTGTAAGTTTTACAAGTTAAAAGGTTTACTAAAAAGGTTTGCAGCTCTTGAGACACGGTATATGCAGGAATATTTACAGTACTTTCGTAACACGATAAACGCGTAGCGGTAAAAGAAACGAAAACACGAGGGCTTCGTATTTTCGGAAAACCCCGACCGAGCAGAAATTTAAACGATACGAAATTCGAGGAAAAACCCCGTAGCGGGACACAATAAAATACACAGTTCTCGTATCACGGTAAACGCGCAGCGGAAAAAAAGAAAAAAGGTGTTCGGAACGTAACTTTATCTTTGCCCCCTTGTTCCGATTCGTAAAGGAAACTGAGTCCTGCACAGGTTAAGTCCCAGAACATGAAGTGGTGTGTATTCGTGTGTATATGGTACCCGGGTACGGTTCAACTGGCCAGTGAGTTTACTTTAAGAATGTCTTCGACTAGTCAGTTGGGGCCCTGTGGGTTTCAGAAGGAAAACAGCAGCGTACTCTCTTATTTACATATGGCCTTGGAGGCCTCTCACCCATCCAGCGCAAGCTTGAGGTTCTGCTGACCCAGGACGTCTCTCCGCTCGATGTTGACTGGGGATGCCGGCCACCGGATCTGTTGTCTGGCCCTCTGTCTGTCAGCCGCGACTCATCCAGCTTACCGCCTGCTCCCCGCTTCGATCGACCGCGGTACTCCTCACTCGAGGGGTCTTCTCTCCTTCAACTGCACTCGGATGGTGTAGAGGGTGATGTCTGTGTCCCGCAAGGCTGGGTGACCCAATCCTAAGGCCCGATCCACTCTGTCTGCGCTCCGGCCTATCTTTTGGTCTCTCCTTCTCCGTGTGCATCCGCTCTCCTTTACTCCCTGGCGCGCTCTGCCTGTTCTCCACGAGGTGCAGGATGTACAGCGTCTCCAAAACCCACCCACTTCCTGTTTCTTCGCAAAGCATGCCAGGACATGTAGTTCGAATGTCCAGTGTCTCTAATCGCGATTGTCTCCATCTTGTGGCAAAAAATGGGTACTGCCACAGTAAATTTCAGCACATCGCTACACTCTCCCCCTCCTAGAACTCTTGGGTCTCTCCAAGGAGGTACAACAGTTACATTATCCTTTTACAATTTGCACACAGTTTATACAGCATATACAGGTTCAGCAGCATACATGCAGTGGGTTAGAAACACTTTCTCAAGCTGACTCATGTTCTGGGCTACCTCAGCTAACATAGCAGACACTTCGGGCAATCTCTGCACAGTGGTGATGGCCTCTTCAGTGCTATGTCCTGGTGAGTCATAGGTAAGTCGCTGGGGCGGCCGAATAGAGCGTTTTTGTTCAGGCTCCTTCCGTTCCTCTTCAGGTGGAAGTACTATAGGTATAGGCTCAGTCCTTATGTCTGCCACTGGAGCAGACACTTCCTCCGAGCACGATCCCTCCAGGGAAGGCATAGAACTGTAGTCGTAAGGTTCGTCTTCAGGAGCTACAGGGTCTCCAACAGTATCCGGGACCCTTAACGGAAGTTCAAGGGTTTCAGGGAGTTCCATATTCTCGGGGAATTCCCACTGAAATTCAGGAGCTTCAGCCCTCAAATTACTTTCCATCGACAAGGAACTGGGACGACCTCTTCAGGTTCTGGTGAGCGCATCCAATCTAAACAGAAACTCTCTTCGTCGCTGTCTCTTTCGCTCTCTCCAACAACCCGAGTCTGTTGAGACCGAGTAACAGGAGGGACACGTGGAGCATGCGGATTCGCCGGAGGAAGTTCGTTTTCCACTGGTATCCTCACAGCCTCTCTCAAAGGTAACAAGTGATTTCGGTGCCAATTCTTGAGGGGACCAGCCTTTCCATCAGGGCGAATCTGAAACACCGGCAGACCTGGCAGTTGTTTGCAAACAATGTAAACCTGAGAACTCCATCTATCCGCCAGCTTGTGTCTCGCAGCAGCACCCAAGTTCTTCAACAGAACCCTATCACCGGGTTGTAGATCTTGTATTCGAACCTTCAAATCATAGTTCTTCTTGTTCCTCTGCTCCCTGTTACCTGAAGTCAAACGGGCCTGTTCAAACGCAGAAGCCAGATTCTTCCGAAGTCTATCCACGTAGTTTCTATGAGAAGCTACCGACGTCTGGTCTAGAGATAACCCAAATGCCAAATCAACCGGCAGTCGAGCTTCTCTTCCGAACATAAGACGGTACGGTGAATATCCAGTTGCATCACTCTCCGTACTGTTATATGCATGCACCAGAGTAGCTATGTGACGACTCCAACTCTGCTTCTCTACGTTAGACAAGGTCCCCAGCATATTTAGCAGCGTGCGATTAAACCTTTCAGGCTGAGCATCACCCTGAGGGTGGTATGGCGTAGTTCGAGTCTTTTGAATTCCCAACAACTCCAGCAATTGCCCGACCAATCTACTTTCAAAGTCTCTTCCCTGATCAGAGTGTATTCTTCTTGGCAGGCCGTAATGAACAAAGAACTTTTCCATCAGCACCTTCGCCACTGTCGGAGCGCGTTGGTCTTTTGTAGAAAAAGCTTGGGCATAATGGGTGAAATGATCAGTCACTATCAGAATGTTCCCTTGCCCACTAGCATCCGGCTCTAAGCACAGGAAGTCAATGCACACCAAATCCATGGGTCCCTGACTCTGTAGATGGCTCATTGGAGCAGCTCGGGTTGGTAGAGTTTTCCTCTGAATGCACCTCAGACAGGAATGGCAGTAACTCTCAACTTCAGCCCTCATGCAAGGCCAATAAAACCTATCTCGCACCAATTTAAAAGTTCTCTCAGCACCCAAATGTCCATGCTCATCATGTAGTGATCGCAACACACTCTCCCTGTGTTTAGTGGGGAGAAATAACTGTTGAATCTCTTCGGAATTGGTCGAGGGGCCCCTTCGGTAGACCACCCCATCCAACATCTTCAACCGCTCCCACTCTTTGTAGACCAATCTGGCTCCATCCGGGGAATTGGTTAACAGAATCTCTCGCTGGTTTGCAGTCAGGGCCTTTATGGTCAATGCAATCAAAGGGTCTCTAGCTTGATCCGCTTTCAGGTCCTGCTTGGAAAAGGTAGGTAGATTTTCATCCCTCAATTGCGTAGGGTTACAATAGAACTCAGGAACAGCCGCGGCCATGACTCCTATGGCCTCCGCTTCAACTCCTCCCTTGACCCGGCGTTCTGTTCCTTGACACAAAGCTTGCACCCCGTCTGGAGTTACCTGAGTCCATTCTGTAGTGTAGGGTCTTCTTGATAAAGCATCAGCATCTCGATTGTTCACCCCAGGGCGATACTTCAGGCTGAACCGAAACCCTGACAGAGCGGCCAACCACCGATGTCCTGTTGCGTCCAGTTTGGCAGTAGTGAGGATATAGGTAAGAGGATTATTATCCGTCTTGATCACGAACTCCGCTCCATACAGATAGTCTTTCAACTTGTCTACCACCGCCCACTTTAAGGCTAGAAATTCCAGTTTGTGAGTAGGGTAGTTCTTTTCTGAAGGCGTAAGGCTCCGGCTCACGTACGCTACAGGTCTCAGCAATCCACCATACTCCTGATACAGGACTCCCCCCAGACCTTCTCGGCTGGCATCCACATGTAACTCATACGGCTTATGAGGGTCCGCATAGGCCAGAACAGGAGCTCGGGTTAGACTCTCTTTCAGCTTCACAAACGCACCTTCACATTGACTAGTCCATTCACCTTGTATGGACTCTTTAGCTTTCCTTGGTCCTGGAGCGGAGGGGTTTCGGTCAGAGACCTTACAGCCTTCTTTGGTGGTTTCTTTCTGCAGGAGTTTGTTCAGCGGCTGAGCTATCTTTGCGAATCCTCCCACAAATCTTCGATAGTATGAGCAGAATCCCAAGAAAGATCTAAGTTCAGTGACGTTTCGAGGTCTAGGCCAAGAAGCTACGGCCTCCAACTTTCGAGGATCTGTCGAAACACCTTCTGCCGAGACCACGTGTCCCAGATATGTGACTGACGGTAAACAGAACTGGCATTTCTCCAGAGACAATTTCAACCCTCTTCATGGAGCCTCTTCAAGACTTTCTCCAATCGTTGCTCATGCTCTTCCAGAGTCTTCCCGAACACAATTATGTCATCCAGGTACACTAACACTTCGATTAGATTCATATCCCCGACTGTCTTCTCCATCAACCGTTGGAACGTGGCTGGAGCTCCCGTCAGACCTTGAGGCATTCTATTGAACTCAAAGAACCCCAGTGGACAAATGAACGCAGTTTTCTCTTTGTCTTCAGGATGCATCGGTATCTGACGATATCCGCTTCGCAGGTCTAGTACACTGAACCACTTTGCTCCAGACAAACACTGTAAGGCATCTTCAATCCGAGGAGTGGCATATTGGTCGGGGATGGTTCTTCGGTTCAAAGTGCGATAGTCTATGCACAAGCGGACAGAACCATTCTTCTTCCTGACCAGCACTATTGGAGATGCATATGGGCTCCTGGACTCTTGAATCACATTGGTTCTCTGCAACTCATTTAGCTGTTCTCGCAGATCATCCAAGTCTCCCAGCGGAACTCGCCTTGACCTTTCACGAAACGGCTTGTCTTCTTGCAACAGAATGCGGTGTTCCGTACTCTTAGCCAGGCCCACATCAAACTCATCTTTCGAGAATAATTCCTTCCACTTTAGAACTTGAGACTGAAGACGTTTCTTCCACTCAGGTGAAATGGGGGCGTCCTTAGGGTAGAATCTTTCATCTGGAATCTCTTTATCCACTCCCCCTCCTAAATCAGTAGCGAGGGGTGTAGCAGACTCTACTTGCCCGATAGGCATTCGTGCTTTAAGGACCACTGGAGAATCAGACACATTGCATACGCTGACCGAAACTCTTCCTCGAGTTTTTTCAGAGCTTTTGTGGAAATTATTTCAGGAATTACTTCGACTCCGGTTTCACTCCCATGATTAAAATCGGTTCCCAGCACCACATAGGGACCAGGTTGCGATCCGTTCAACTTGACTGAAGCCAGAAACTCGCCACTTCTCCTACCTGCAGAACCTTCTCGGTCCCCCCCAATCTCCACAGGCGCCCCACCTCGGCAGGTGCTTTCCGTTCTTCAACCATCCTCTGATAGACCGGTCGTAACATGGGGTGCACTCCTTGAGTTGACCCTTCTTCCACTACGATGGGGGTCAGGAGACGCCGCACTAGGTCCGTATTCGTCCCCACTATCAGAGAGCTTCTGTTCGCACCGAGGGTCGGGGACACACAATGGCCAAGGCGTCACAGCCTCCGGACTGTCCGATGACTTCAGATCCGATCTCCAACCTTACTTGCAGGTACCCGTCATAAGGGAGTTTCTCAGTGCCGATACCCCAGATTTCCAAATCCTTCAGTTCTTGCAAAGGAATGTGTTTCAAGTGTTTCTCATAGAAATCTCGGTAGATCAAGGTCACTTGGGCCCCTGAATCCAACAGGGCTTTAGTATAGACTCCCTCCACTTGGATTGGCACAATAGGAGAAGGACCTATCAATTGATCAGGAAACTTGGTGGCGGTATCCGGACGCTTAGACCCAGTCTGCTGTACCCTGGCCTTTTCCTGGCCCGTGTAGTTTTAGGTGTGCATTGCCTCCCCATGACACAGACCCGGACGCTAAGGGAGTGACTCTTTCAGCCCTGACAGGCTCAGCAGCTGGCCCTGCCTTGGGCCCTCTTGCCCTCTTAGTTTTAAATTGGTTTTTGGAGCGAGGTTCAACTTCTGGGCACCTAGGTTGCTCCTTTACTGGTGCCCTCTGGCGTTTCCCGCTGGTGGAGTAGATAACAGTCCCTCTAGAGCTTTCAGCAGCCACTCAACTTTATCCCTCTCAGGCTTCCGGCCTTTACATTGCGCACGGAAATGGCCCATTTCTCCACAACCGAAACATCTCTTCCTCGAAAGTGGAGACACAGTTGCTTGTTGAGGTTCTAATAAGAGATTTGAACCAGACGCCACGGCAACTTCGGTCGTCTGCATACCTGTTAGGAACTTTTGCATTTCCCCCTGCATCTCGGTCACCTTCATCAACACCCTGCACAGTTCAGCGTGCGCTTGCTGCAGTTCAGTTTGAGCTTCCTGTACCTTCTTTACAGTCTTGAACAACTCGCTTCGTTCAGAAGGGTTCGATTCTTTGGCAGCCTTTTCGGTGATTTAAAACCGACTAACTGTTCCTGTTCGTCCAGGTCAGATCCATAGGTGTCTAACGAGTCGTTTTCAGGCTGCAGACCGTCGTTATATCTTGCAGGTTGTGCATAAGCCCTTTCTCCCCGCCTGAAGGATTTCTCTTCCAGCAGAGCCTCCTCCTCTCGTACAACTCGGATCAGTTCCAGGTACTTCAACTCTTGATTAACTGCTCTGCTTCTCAGCTGCATCATCACCGGATCTAGCGGTTGAGAGCCCCTCAGGATCTGCTTTATTCGAATCTTATCTACGTCAGCCGGTTTGGCCCCTTTCTTGAGGAGTATTTGGTGCAGAATCTTATCCAGGCGCCTCATGTAATCAATCATTCTCTCACCTCTCTTCTGATAGGTGTGTTCGTACTGATATACCAGTTCCGCTGCCTTTTCTGTTCGCCCAAAAACTTCTTCAAGAACGTTCAAATAATCCAAAGCAGTACAATCTTTTCTACTCAGTTTTAGGTTTCTCACCGCTTCTGACGCAGGTCCCTTTAAACTCTCGGTGATCCTTTGCTTTTTCTGGGCCTCAGGGACGTCCCACTCATCCAGTGCCTGCATCGCCTGTTCCACCCATTCCTCAAAGGTTTCTTCTCCCGCCGGAGTTGGTACGTTTCCTGTAAAGTTCCTTAACCGTCGATAACCGAAATTAGTGTGAGGAGGGCTTGTTTTCTGACATTTGGCCAGCAAATCTCCAATAGCCACGATAAATTCAGGCCCGATCATGGCCAACGGACTGGGCGCGGGAACACTTGCGGATTCACCACGTGGCGCACTTGGCTGAATTAGTTGGACTTCCACCTCATCTTCCAGCTTCACGCTCGCGCCCCGAAAACATGCTGGAACACCTTTTCTCCATTCAAGAAGAACATGCGTGTGAGAGGTATCTGGGTTTTTCTTAATGTCCAGGATTAACCCCGATGATCTGGTGCTAGCGTGGCCACGGCCTGGCGAATCTGATCTTCGGCCCAAGTGTCTGCGGGAATATCCATGACTATGCAACATGCTAACTGACTACTGTGCTCCCCACACCATTCGGCAGCAGTGTCTGGATCCATATTTAACCCTTTAGATGCGGTTTTTCCAGAGACTGGATCCCGGAAACGAGCCCCCACGTGTAGCGCTCACTCCCGGAGGAGCCGCTGAATTTAAACCACGGGTCAGTCTCCCCGCACTAGGGAAAAAAATATACTCCAACACCGCTGTAAGTTTTACAAGTTAAAAGGTTTACTAAAAAGGTTTGCAGCTCTTGAGACACGGTATATGCAGGAATATTTACAGTACTTTCGTAACACGATAAACGCGTAGCGGTAAAAGAAACGAAAACACGAGGGCTTCGTATTTTCGGAAAAAACCCCGACCGAGCAGAAATTTAAACGATACGAAATTCGAGGAAAAACCCCGTAGCGGGACACAATAAAATACACAGTTCTCGTATCACGGTAAACGCGCAGCGGAAAAAAAAAAAAAAAGGTGTTCGGAACGTAACTTTAATCTTTGCCCCCTTGTTCCGATTCGTAAAAGGAAACTGAGTCCTGCACAGGTTAAGTCCCAGAACATGAAGTGGTGTGTATTCGTGGTATATGGTACCCGGGTACTTTTCAACTGGCCAGTGAGTTTACTTTAAGAATGTCTTCGACTAGTCAGTTGGGGCCCTGTGGGTTTCAGAAGGAAAACAGCAGCGTACTCTCTTATTTACATACGGCCTTGGGGGCCTCTCACCCATCCAGCGCAAGCTTGAGGTTCTGCTGACCCAGGACGTCTCTCCGCTCGATGTTGACTGGGGATGCCGGCCACCGGATCTGTTGTCTGGCCCTCTGTCTGTCTCAGCCGCGACTCATCCAGCTTACCGCCTGCTCCCCGCTTCGATCGACCGCGGTACTCCTCACTCGAGGGGTCTTCTCTCCTTCAACTGCACTCGGATGGTGTAGAGGGTGATGTCTGTGTCCCGCAAGGCTGGGTGACCCAATCCTAAGGCCCGATCCACTCTGTCTGCGCTCCGGCCTATCTTTTGGTCTCTCCTTCTCCGTGTGCATCCGCTCTCCTTTACTCCCTGGCGCGCTCTGCCTGTTCTCCACGAGGTGCAGGATGTACAGCGTCTCCAAAACCCACCCACTTCCTGTTTCTTCGCAAAGCATGCCAGGACATGTAGTTCGAATGTCCAGTGTCTCTAATCGCGATTGTCTCCATCTTGTGGCAAAAAATGGGTACTGCCACAGTAAATTTCAGCACATCGCTACACTAGGTTGAAATCTTCCAAGGTTGAATTTTTGACACAGATTTACTCACACATATACCTGTTGTGAAGGTTATCTAAATATAAAAAAACAATATTTCATGCTGCCTAAAAAGTAAATAGTTTAAGTGGCAATTATTTGGTTTTTTACTTTATATTCTTTTGTTTGAAATGCATTTTGTTTGTATAAGGCGTGATTGAATTCTGAGCATAACATATATTTTCAATGTGAAGTATAGTGTGTATTTTATATATACAAATAAAATAAAATGGGCAAACAGAGAATAATTGGTTCAAACAGAGCATGAAATGCAAAAGGTTAGGAGAGGATAAAGGTTTCCCTTGTGTGATTCACACCAGAATAATTTGGCATTCTTTTGGTGATTTCTCACGACATGCCCTGATGCTGCTTAATATAAATCATACACAGGACTCGGTATCAAGAAAATAGAAAACTTCTTTCTTTGTTTTTTGTGTACACAAAGCAAGAGAAAAATGAGTTGGTCAATACTCCACTATCAGGGTTATTTAAAGATCTCCGAATTGCTTGAGAAAGGTAACCGAACGCTGAAAATCAGCGTTCGGTTACCTTTCCTGGCCATTCGGCTATTCAGAGAGCAGGCAATTCGCCAAATCCTAGCGAATTGCCTGAACATACGGTGCCTGTTCGAGGGCAGTGAAAACCCCATGAAAAGCACTGCTTCGGCTATTCAGAGAACACAAACCAGCAGTGAAAGGTTCCCGAAATGCCCTGCCATTAGGTGGTTTAATTCGGCAAATTTATTCAGGAGAATCCCATAGGCTTCAATGTTAAAAATATTCCTGTTTTAATTCAATATCTAATAAACCGTTCATTCTAAAATTCTGCAGTAAAGAGTCTCTTTATTTATAGATTTTTTAGGATATTTTAAGCATTTTTCTGAATTTTTTTTTTTTTTAAAAGTCTGATTTTTTTAAGTTTTCTTATTTTTTTCTGTAACAGCCCTCTTTATTATCATTCCCTGGACCTCATATGTAAATTTCAGACATTTTCGCTCAGTAGTTTCTTTGCAAACAGCGTTTCACTTTCACACATTCATACAAACTGTTTTGCTAATTTATTCACTGCCTCTTCTGAGGTGTCGAAGGCTGCTGTCGGCTCCTGTTCGGGTTTTTCTGTGGTTTTCGGCAGGTTAATCCAGATGTTTTTGGGGGTTTTGGCGTGCATTCGCTGGGTTTTGCGGAGAGTTTTCGTCGGGTTTGCGGCAGCTTTTCCCTGCAATTCGGGGACCCTGTGGTGTTTGCTGAATACACCGCAGGGTCACCGAAATGGGATCGGCAAAACAAACCGAATTGAAGAGAACGAAAAGTCACCGAACGTGCGGTGACTTTTCGAATCTCTTTGAATAACCCTGTATATGTTCTACAGTTGAAAATTGTTACTTATCATTACTTACAGTCTTTTAGTTATTTGATATTCTGTACATACATGTGTTAATTTAATTGCTAGTGTCAGCGTTTTTTAAAATTTTCATTAAATGTACCTACATACTGTATAACAGTGAAGATATTAGGACTGAGCTTCTGTATTAATGGCTTGAGTTGTAATGCTAGGAAGCTGTTAATACCCACAGCAGTGCTGCATGCCACTGCTGTTTTTGGCTCCCGTTGTATGATAGACTAATGGGGAGAAGTATGACATTGTGCAAGCTATTTACGAGCTCTCTCATGATTGGGGGTCACACCACAGCATTGAAAGGAAGCTGGGAAGTATTTGCCACTCTCTGCACTGCAGGAGTAAACTATTTTTTAGATTAATTATTTTAAAGTGTTAAGTGATTTGCAGAACAAAGAATCTAATCTCACATGCAAAGATTTTAAAATCAAATAATAATGCAGTTCATAAATGTATTTAAAGATAATAGCCACACTTGATCATTTACTACTAGAAGCTTAACAGCGTAGTATATATTTCGGGTATCTTTTGGAAGGAAGATCTTGCTCCCAAATTCAAATTCCTTTTTGCAGCATTTTCAGCAGGAACATAATCCATTTACGTTACCATTCATGCAGTGTAATTTTTATCCTCTTCACTTCCGAGTCATAGTCCAAAAAAACATTGTCAGGAGCCAGTGGCTTTTTGAATTATCATTTTTAATTAATCATACAGTAAGAAATACTTGGGCATATTCCCAGTGTTTTTCTTACTGTACTAACATATTTGGCCAGTAGATGGTGCCATCTACTGCCAAATTGAATTACAATGGAACACGAGCTGCAACTGTATAGGCTACTGAATGTCCAAAGTCAGGACCTTTAGGCTAGGGTCAGACGAATGCATTTTTCACGTTGTCCGTGAAAAAGTGCGTTCGAACGAATGGACGGATTTTTTCACGGAATACGCGATAGCGGTCATACGATGCGCATTTTCGTCCGTGATTTTGTACGGATCATCAATAAAACCCTTTTTGCGTCTGGACGTTTTGTTGGCCGGACATGAGCAGCGTCTGACGTCTCCCAATCACGCAAACACGCCGCTATGCGGCCGCAGCGCACTCTGTACGTCCGTACTAGCGGTTTGACGTTCTCGAAAAAATGCGTTCGTTTGCCACTTGCGTTGCACGGACGAACTTTCGTGCGGCCGTTCGTCGTATGCTGCCCGGCATTGGACGTCATTTGCTGCTAGCACGGCCGTGATTTCGTGCGGCTAAACGCACGTTAAAACTGCGTTCGTCTGACCCCAGCCTTAGTCAGCTGGTTTTGCACGGTTTTAGCTCTTTGGGCATTATGCCCACAGGGCTAAAACTTTGGGGGCACCTTCTGCAGCCCAAAAAAGCAAATGAAATTAATTTGCAGCAAACAAATTTAATTTGCTTTTGAGCTGCAGAGCTGCAGTTCGAGATATCTCAATATTGGGCACTGGATGGTGTCTTTGAAGCTAGAGATATCTCCATCTCAGTAGTGAAGGAGTTAAGGTGGCAAAGATACATCAGTGCAATTTGGCACCAACTTATATAGGTCTCTTAGTAGCCACAATGCTTTCCTGTCCTTGGCAGCACATTAGTGGCAGTCCAAGGTATCTAGTAAGGAAGTAGCTAGTGGTGGTTTGATAGCAGGCAGCTCTGACGATAGCAAGAGGGCTAATAGATGGCTCATAAATTAGCTGGATAATTGAAATGTCAAAGTGGGTAGGGGACAAGACAGGTTGTATTCGCCCTAAAATGAGGCTAGCCACCAAGTCTAATCTCAAAAATTTAGTGGGAAAGTGACTTTTATAAATAATACCCTGCCAGTTTGGAGGGAGAAAGATTAGGAAGTAAAATGGTTTGGGAAAAGCAGAGCATGCTGTTTGAGTGAGTAATGCATCAGCAGGCGACAGCTGTTTCTGTAGCTCTTACCTGTGGCAAAAGCAACAAATGGGTACAGGCATTAGCTATTTGATGAGACCCACGGAAGCACCGTCTAAAATTTGTCATTTTGGAAAGGATGAGGCTTTCCTTGCTGAACCTCCTTTGCCCTATGCAGTAGACTGGTGCTATTGGGATGACCGGTTAAGTATGAGACACAGAAGTGACTGTTGTTCCATTGTGCTGCAGATGTCAGTATAATTTATTCAAACAATCCAAAATAAAATTACACATTCTAAAGAAAAATCCTGTACATATCGTAAAAAAGGCATACCAATTACCAAAGCAAATAGACCCACTTCAAACACATTATTTAGATGTAAAATGCAACATAATTTACCGATGTAAGTTCTAAATGTCAAGTCAAATTCTTGCAAATGTATATCCAGAATGTAGCTATATTGAAAATAAGAGGCACAGCATAGGATTACATTTTCCAATGGTAGTTTTTTTTTTAAGTAAAAATAACTTATGCCAAAATAAGCATAAACATAGAGAAAAAAAATAAACTTCTGGGAGGTAAAAAGTACAGGACAAGTCCAATGAAGTTGCACCTAAGTTAAACAATACCCTTTCTTAAAGGTTTGCTTATTTTGAAGAAAAGGATTTGCAAATTATGAAATCTTTTTGTCAACATTGTTCTGTAGTTCTGTTCATCCACTTAAGGCGGTGCCCAAAACTTGGCTGTTCAGTTTGTGTAACTAGGCCAACAAGACCTGTGCTTGCTTTTATGTTGAGACAAATAAGCAGTGGTGCCTAGTCTGGCTATTGTTTTTGGAATTGCATTTTCTGGGAATTGTTCACATACCTTAAGGAAAAATATTCAGTTTATAAGAGAAGAAACGCATTACCTCTCGCTGCAATATCACCATAACTGACACTTTGTAAACTATAACCCATAGCATTAACAGTGCCAGATTACTTGTTATTAGGCTCTGAAATATTGTTATGTTAAGAAAAGAAAACCATTATTAGGACTTAGCACAATCTTTGACCTAAAAATGACTCTGAATACAGGATTACTGGTGCCCTCAACCCATGTACTGAGGATGCAAAATCTACAGAGATCTCGTCAGGCTGTAGTTATGAGACACCGATCATAAGCAAAACAAAATTAATTTAGTTACATATTTTGGACACAGAGTGAAAAAATCTTCAAATCAGTAGTTTGTGCTGGTTCTATTTGATAAATTAGTAGCTGGTCAGAAATCTATTCTGGACATCCTCCTTCAAGACTCCCTACAACTCTCAGGCGAATATGTGTCAGAAAAGGGTTTTTATCCTCAGACATGTCAGACTTCCATATGTTACTCAGGAGCCAGAAAAGGACCGCTCACAAGGAGCATATTGTGGCAAAAAAAGAATGAGACCCTTTAGAAATGACTCCAGATATTTATAAATTTATCTTAAAATTTGGTGTGATATTCATATAAGTTACAGTAGTCAACAAGCATAACAAACAACACCCAAATATTGTATTGTTCTTGTATATATTGAATATATCGTTCAAATATTCACAGTATAGATTGAAAGTAGTTTGTGAAAAGATAGTCTAATGATTTCAAAATAAGCTAAAGTAAAAACTGTCAAACACGGTCTCCGTTTAACAAAACAAGATTGCTGGTGTGTTTTACCTAATTTGTGTTATAAAAAAACATTTTGGGCCATATTACATAGTTGGTGCTAACTTAACCAGAGCTGTTGTAAACTTCCCAGAGCCATTATAGCCTATGGAGGTTTTGGGCCATATTACATAGTTGGTGCTAACTTAACCAGAGCTGTTGTAAACTTAAAACCTCCATAGGCTATAATGGCTCTGGGAAGTTTACAAAAGCTCTGGTTAAGTTAGCACCAACTAACTATGTAATATGGTTTTCAGTTTACAACTGCTCTGGTTAAGTTAGCACCAACTATGTAATATGGCCCTTTGAGTTTGCTATTCACAAAAAGGATCTGTTGATGTGAACCATGCCAAAGTGCAAAGTCATCTTAAAGGGCTGAGATATTAACCTCACCTCTGTTATACAAATTGTCTATAAATGGAGACCATTTAGTACTGTGGCTACTCTGCCCAGGAGTGACCATCCAGCCAAAAAGATGAAAAAGGCACACCATACAATTCATGAGATAAAACAGCACCCCAGATTGACAGCTAAAGACTTTAAGCAACCTTTGGTTAATATCGCTGTTTCTTGAGTCTACTATAGAGAAACCATTGAAAAGACATGATGTACGTGAAAAGCTGCTGCTTTCCAAAGAAAACGTGCTGCGAGCATGAAGTTTGCCGAAGATCTCCTTATCCGTCCACAATGCTACTGGGGAAATACTGGGGAAATATTTTGTTGAACTGATGAAATTAAGGTTTAAGGGTGGGAAGAACACATAACAATATGAATGGTGTAAAAAGGGCACTGCATATCAGCATGAAAACATTATCCCATCTAGACATGTGCGATTCGGTTCAGACCTATTCGCCAAAAAGCTGAATCAGTTAGCACCACCCTTTAGGTGTCATTAAATTTCTGTTAGCGCACAAGTGAGGTATTTAGCACTAGGACATTGTAATACCTTACTTATTCTAAAGCTAATTACTGATTGTGCTCCCCCTGTTAAGTATAGGATGCACAAAGTACAGTAAGTTTACCGATGTGCTAACGGATTTTTCATGGCTTTATCGTTAGGAAGGTAATATGGGGAGTATGAGATAAAATCACTTATCCTGGCGTTAACGCTTACTCACCCAAACGCTACAGTTAGCGTTCACCAGGGAATAGAGCCCATTGTGTGTCAAATAAAATGTGTTATTTTATTTCAACAAAAACACTCGATTGTGAAAGGGTAAATAAATAGGGATATTAAAACATTTCCTCTGTTATGTGTTATAACACATATAAAAATTCATATGGTGAGTTTATTAGTGAATCCATGGATTCCACGTTATTTGTTTTTCATATGTCCCCCTTTAAAGAGAAAAAAAATATCAACATTCATAAAACATACCATAAATATATTTAGCAATAAGAATATTATAAAGCATATAATGCTGGAATATGTTATTGGGTATACCATGTTATGGTACTTCAGTAAGGTGTTGCTTCTATGCCCAGTGCAAAGCAGTCTTAAGCCCCCCTCTGTGGGAGGCATAGAGTTATGTAGCTCATTAAACCTTAAGAAAGCAATGGGAGAAGCTGCTTCCAATTACCAGGATGAGAATTAATGAAATAAAAACTACAGACAGACTGCAGCATTATGCAATAAAAGGGGCTTTGCTGGCGTTAACAAGGCAGCATGTAATATTTGTGTGGTTCTAGCTCAACTTCAGCATGAACACATGGTGATTCTGCACATAAAATGTATCCATATTAATGAATTAAAAATCCTTGATAATCCTGCACAATTTTCTGTCCACAGCTAGTATAGAACCAGCAAGGAGACTGTACACTTTAAGTCGTCTTATCTCAAAGACATGTCAGATGACAAGGAGTCACTCCAAAGTCATATTCAGTTTGTAGCAATTTGGAGTCTCTGGTTTGAATTTAGAATTTACTAGTCATTGGATGAACTTCCTATAGCCCTTATTTTGTCTAGCAAAACTCATGCCACCTGCTCGAAGAGTTTGATCTTCTAACATTTCTTTGCGTGCAAAGGATGACTCTTTATACGTAGCTGTGAAAGCTTTAAGGCAGCTTTGACCCTGCATACATCACATTCATAATAAAGACGGCATGTGTTCTCCAGGATTTATGGTGAGAAGGAAAAGATTTCCCAGGAATCCTCATGTATAAAAAAAAACATAATTTCAAATATTTCTGGAGTTTTTTTAACATCTTGTCATTCTGTCCCAGTTGGGCCCTGACTGTATATATTGACACTTTATGACACCTTTAACCTCCCTGGCAGTCTATTGATTCAGACAATTCGTTGCAGAAAATGGTCAATTGGTTGTTTTTTTTTGCCCTCCCTAGCGGCATCCCGAGTGTGGCTTGGGAGTTAAACTCCTATGTTGGAAGCGGTAACCCCGAGCAACACACAGGATGCCGCTGGATACATTACCTCTCCCTGCGCTCCGTCGATGTCCCCAGCTGTCTCCTCCGGCGAACGCGACCTCATTACTTCCTGGATTCCACCTCTCGAGAAGGAATCCAGTAAGTAAAAGGCCACGATTGCCAGAGGAGGCTGCAGAGATCATCGAGGGAGTGAAGGGAGAGGTAATGTATACAACCCGAGTGTGTCTCGGGGTTACCGCTCTCAGCAGTGAAATGTAACCCCGAGACACACTCAGGAACACCGCCAGGGAGGTTAACTAAGGGTAGTGGCAAAGTAATACAGAAACTTTATCTGCATAAAAAATGCAAGGTTTTAGCTGGTTGTAAATTTATACAGCATTGCTTCTATCTGACGACATTGAATATACACAGAAATGTACTCTGCACATTTTAATTTTGATCAGCTTTCTGCTCAATATAATGAGTTTTTCATTACTGTGTTTTTTTAAACTTTTTGATGAACATGTAACTTCTTTAGTTTTCGACTGGAAACTGATTTTTTTATCACAGCAGTAATTACATATCAAATATAACATATGTCATATCAAATCACATTTGTCAATGTTTCAAGGTAATGCAATGTTAGTATTTACACATGACATTAAAGAAGATTTGTGGACATTTTTGAAATGTAGTTCACATGTCGAAACAACAATTTACCCATTTTTACATCTATTATTTATATCCTAACTGCAGTGGCATTGCTATTTAGAATAAGCATCCAGAGATTTCTCCTCCCTGGCCTAAAAGTGTACACTTTACTTAACCTCTTTAGCACAAGATGGTGTATACTTGATTTTCAAAAACACCTGCTAGTGCTTCAAGATCGAGTATATTTAATGTGGCATAATTCTGGAGCAATGCAAAGGAAGGATTTTTACTGCAAAAAAACATGCCCCTGACATCTCAACACATCAGACTTGACAGCTGAATTGCTAAAATTATGTGACAAGCTTCAATATATAATTTTTCCCTGCACTTAACCATACTGTAGAACCCAGGTTGTAATGTAAATATAGTAGCCAGGCAAGTTTAAACAATCTAAGCAAGAGATGATTTTTATTTGGACAGACTCAAAAAATGATGGGACATGGCAATCAAGGGACACATACAGGATTATTCAGAGAGAGGTGAAAACCAGGAGAATGGTTGGAGAAGTGAAACTTCTAGGTCAAAATAGCCGATTTGGAAAGTGAGATAAATGGGAGAATTTTTCTGGTTTGGCTATTTTGACCTAGAATTTTCACTTCTTCAGTCATTCTCCTGGATTTCACCTCTCTCTGAATAACCCTGATAGAATTCAGTATAAATTAATGTACAGTATATTTAACTATTTTGGGCAATAGATCCACACATACATACATCCTTAATGTGTCTGATTAAAGCAAATCAATAAATTGGAAGAGGAAATGATAAGCAGCCGGCTTGGAAACAATATGAAATTATCAGTCAGCAGTTACAAACAGTACACAAGTAGGATACAGAAAAGGTGTGGTTACATTTAAAAAGCAATGAGAAATACAATTTTTGTTTCCGAATTTTTTTATGGGGTGAGGTATTGGAAATGACAAATTTAGGTTTTCATAATCTTTTTTATTTTGGTCAGTAATAACAGAGATATAGTGGAACAGGTGGACAATTTTTTTAAACTAATACAGTAAAACCTTCGATTGAGAGTAACTTGGTTTGAGAGCGTTTTGCAAGAAGAGCAATTTTTTTTTATAAATTTTGACTTGATGTACAAGCAATGTCTTGAAATACATGCGATGTCAAAGTACATACGCTTTGCCTGCCGAGCGTCACGTCACAACTGAGTCCATGGTCACCTTTCCTCCCTGCGTCCGTCACAGCATTCTGGCAGCTTGAAGGGGAAGGCCACACGTTGTAGCATGGGTAATAGTATCGCATATTACACCGGACGTGCTGAAACCCTCCCCAACAGGTAGCAGTGATCCCGTTAGTGATAAACGTCCTGCACAATAACCTCTCCCTCTCGCTCTCCCACCAGCCACAATTCTTCTCAAAGGCAATGTGCAGGTTAATTTGCTTTATTTTTACTTTATACTGTACAGTATTTTGTATTACTGTAATCATTTTCATATAAATAAATGGTTGTGGAACCAATCGTCAGAGTTTCCATTATTTCTTATGGGGAAATTCGCTTTGATATAAGAGTGCTTTGGATTACAAGCAAGCTTCTGGAACGAATTATGCTCCCAATCCAAGCTATTACTGTATATGAAATGTGTTGGAGTTCAATTGGTGACTAATCAGAGCACATAATGCTTGCTGGTACTGCTGCAACACTTGTGTAATACTGTATAGTGGTTGCATCTTAAGTTATGTTCTAAACCCGATATTTCAATACTCCAAAGCACACAACAGAGATTAATCCCTTCACTACCAAGTGATTTTCCAAAAAAATATTGCCAGAAACCAGTGTTTTTTTGTAAAATAATTTTTCATTAATTCTACATTAATAAATAGTTATTACTGTAAAACCACTTATTTGGCCAGTAGATTGGCCCATCTACTGCCAAATTGAGTTACTGAGGTTTGAGCAGTAGGTGTATGTTTTTTTTCCCTCTGCGTTGGCTGCTGAAAGCCCAATATTTTACAGCATTCAGCAGCTTATTGTACAGTTTTAACTCTTTGGGCTTTATCCCCACAGGGCTAAACCTTTGGGGGCACCTTCTGCAGCCCAAAAGCAAAAAAAATTAATTTGCTTTTGGGCTGCAGATCAGCAGATCGAGATATCTTGATATCGGGACACCAGATGGTGCCTTTAAAGCCCGAGATAGCGTAATATCGGTAGAGAAGTGGTTAAAAATATATACTTTATTAATATCTTCAGTACTGAGCCAGTATGCTGAACTCATTTTGACAATTTTTTCACTCATTATGTTTAAGTATTATTTGAAGTCAAATTTTGTTTTAGAACCTTCACAATTTGTATATTTTTTTTTTTTAGCCGAGTCAGTAGTTTAAGAATAAACTACCAATTAAACCAGAGGCGTGAGACTCAGGGAGCTTGTTCTCAAAGGTAGCGAATCGTTCCTCAAAGCTGTGAATGTCCTTCACTTGAGCTACCAGATCCCGTAGAGGAGTAATAGAGTGCTAGTAGGCAGAGAAATAAAGACAGTCTTTATTTCTCTGCCTACTAGCACACTGCCACCAAGCTCATGATGATGCCAACATTGTGAAACGCGTAGAGCTAACTGGCAAGACTCTCATTTTAATTATTTGATCTCAGACCCTGTACTCCTTGGATAGGAGCCAATAACTGTTGTTTATCACTGTAGGATAACAACATTGTCGCTGATTTTGTAGGGTTCTGTTTGGTTTTATGTCTACCTGTCATAGGTTTTCTTTGAGGATCACTTAAGGATCCCAAGAGACAGCAACCTAAGAGGGTGATATGTGCATCCACCCCCCTCTATTTCTCCCCTACACAGAACTGCTTTCCCCCTCCTTTTCTCTTTTCTTCCTTCACACAGGAACCTGTGTGTGCACGCTTCTGTTTGTTGATACCCATGCTGTAGGGACTATCCCCACCGGGACCACATCCAAGGATCCCAAGGGACAGACTCCTCAACAGGGCACACACCAACTGAGCATCAATCATTTTATTCCTTTATTGTTGTGTGCATTTCTGTCAGTTTATTCGTGTGCAACAATATTTTAATTTACTATTAAAAGTTACGTCTTAATTATGTAGTTCTAGCAATCTCAGCTATACACTGTTTCTTCCATGTCTATATAAGAATAGCATATAAAAATGAAAAACCATGCTCCAAGAAGAGCGACCAATTACAGACGCATTCAAAGAAAGTGAGAGCTCTAGTCAAGAGGTGACAATTGGTACAAGACATCACATAATGTCAGAATTGCAGGAAGTTAAGCCTGTCTAGGTAGGAAAGAGGAGGGAGACCCCCATGAAGGTTTGGGTTGGAGCTCATGGGCAACAACGGGGAAGGGATAGTAGACAGGGATTGTGCAAATTTATTTAGGAAATAGTGAAGTGCCACATCAGAATACCCCCTATCCTAAAATAGGATTATCAAAGTGTATATACAAAATCTTAAAATTATCCTGTGTGCGCTGTACCCTGATCTATACAGGGATCGTGTAAAGCCAGGGCTCGAGTGCTGCGGGAATGCCCAGGAACCACGTTACCGCACTTCTCCCGCAGTGGGAACGTTGCAGGAATGCATCTTATCGCTGGGGCTGCTAGCAGAATGCATTAACCGCATTCTGCTAGCAGCACCCTCGACTGGCCGCATGTTCCCCGACTCCTGAGCGCCTGCCTGCTCCCGAGCGCGGCCACCGTCCTCAGCCCTGAAGGCTGTGATGCGGCCTACAGCTGAGTTCTTCACATCCTTCAGAAGACGGCGGCCGCTTGCAGGAGCAGGCTTTCACTCAGAGGAAGACGCAGGACGCCTTTTCCGGAGGTCTGAGCTGGGTAAGTATAATTCTGGGGGTCCTGTGTCTGGCTATATTTAATTCGCGGGGTCCTGTGTCTTGCTATATTTATTTCTGGGGGTCCTGTATCTGGCTATTTTTAATTCTGGGGGTCTTGTATCTGGCTATATTTAATTCTGGGGTCCTGTATCTGGCTATATTTAATTCTGGGGGTCCTGTGTCTGGATATATTTAATTCTGGGGGTCCTGTGTCTGGCTATATTTAATTCTCGGGGTCCTGTATCTGGCTATATTTAATTCTGGCAGTCCTGTGTTAGGCTAAATTTAATTCTGGGGTCATGTGTCAGGCTATATTTAATTCTGGGGGTCTTGTGCCTGGCTATATTCAATTCTGGGGGTCCTGTGCCTGGCTATGTTTAATTCCAGGGGTCCTGTGTCTGGCTATATTTAATTCTGGGGGTCCTGTGCCTGGCTATATTTAATTCTGGGGGTCCTGTGCCTGGTTATAATAAATAATGGAGGCCTTGCCTGGGTATATAAAATATTGGGGGTCTTGTGCCTGGCTATATTAAATAACGGGGGCCTTGCCTGGGTATATTAAATTCTGGGGGGCCTTGAGTGAGTATATTAAATTCTGGGGGTCCTGTGCCTGGGTATATTAAATAATGGGGGCCTTGCCTGGATATGTTAGATTCTTGGGGCCCTTGTCTGGGTATATATAATTCTGGGGACCCTTGCCTGGGTACACATAAAAAGCAAGAACAGCGCTCCCAGAAAATATAATGAAGGCAAAAAACGAAAGGCGGGACGTCCAGGGAGATGGCTGCTTGATATGTGAGCTCTGCCGAGTGTGCCATTTTTACCCCTCTTCCGCCACGAATCCGCAACCATGGGCAAAGTCAGGAAGGCCATGCTCACCCCAGGCCCCCCTGAACCTGCTGGCAGCCAACAATTTGGGTCCATAAGGCAGTTTTTGGCTCCCCTCTCGACCGTTGGAACCGCCGATCCGGAATCCAAGATGACCGCCGCAACATGCTCCTCAGCCTCCAGCTCCCCAACGCGCTCGGTGAGTGTCTGGGACCCCCAAATGACTTTCATCAACTTCTCCAGTTCTCCCCAGTAAAGAGGACCTTGCCATTGCCACTGGCACAGATATCGACCTGGAACATTATCACAGAGCGCTGAGACTGAAAGGCCCCCCTGATACACCTCCGTGCGATGTGATCTCCTGCCTTCTACGTTATCCGCTGAAGGATTCTATACGCGCTGTGGCAAGGGGATTCCGCGCTGTTGATTTCGCCAGAGCCAAGATTTCGCTGTTCCAAGACCTCTCGCCCGCTACCCTGCAGTCCAGATGCATGCTGCGCCGTCTCACAGCTGCTTTGCAGGACATATATAAATGGTTATTTCTGTTTGGGTTTCAAGTCCGCACGCCAGCTGGTCCTCTTAATCTTCGCGGCGAATTGGATCTTCCGCAGTGCTTAGAGGATTTGTCCCTTCCATCGGACACACTCCCGGCATGGTCGGATCTGTCACTGATGTACATGCCACCGGAACAGGCTCCCCCTCGCCTGCGGAGATCCCGCCGCAGACGCCGCTCCTCTTCCTCGCGTTCACCAGTGGCTTGAATTGGCTCTCGCTGGAATCGTTTGGATTAACCTCAGTGGCCTCTTCCCACCCTTTTCTAGAGCCTTCAAATGATGCCCTATGCTGTCTTTTCTGCTTGACTGCCGCAAGGACTGTGACAGAGGTTGTATCCTTTATCTATGCAATATTGCCTGGGAACTAACTACTTGATTACCTGAATTACATCCCAGTGCCGAACTATGCGACCCAAATGACGGTCGGTCTTTCTTTTTTCACCGTTATACTTTGCCCGGTTTATTTTCTCTCGCTCCAGGTTCATCAAGCTACACGACTGATTGCCCCTTCTGGATGGCCCGTGCAGCCCTTCCCTCGCACCTGCGCCTCTTGTTTACGCTCACCCATGTGTTTATACGATTCGTTGGGGGCTGCCACCCGGCGTCTCACGTATTTTTTGGTTTTCTTCTTTACCTTTTCAATTTTCTTTCTACTGTTCTTTTAATATTTGTTGCTATATTGCATACAGTTATTACTCTTTAGTTATTTGATTGCTCATAGTCGGCCATCACTGGTCGTCCTGCATCAGGTTTTCCCTCCCGAATCAGTGCCTTCACAGAGGGACCGGTGGTTCTACCCATCCCCTGTGACTCGAGACTCCCCCGTGTTCACCTAGTGGCGCAGTGTTTTGTCTCCTTAGGCGCGTACTCCTTGTAAATACTTTTTGTGTTACTGTGATTGTTTTTTATCCCCCTGTGTCTGGGTTGCCCCCCCCTGTCCACCCCCCCTCTCGCCCCCTCCTTTGACCTTTAATACCACTTCCCTCCCTCACGATCACATAATGGCTACTGTCCCCCGTGCTCTTAAGGTACTTTCGATTAATGCCAAAGGCCTGAACATACCCGAGAAGCGCCACACGGCTCTCAGGGAGTTTACCTCATTTCATGCCAATGTGGTATTGGTGCAGGAGACAAATTTCGCACATTCCCGGCCCCCCACCTTCAAAAACCACAAATACCCCACCATTTGTTTCAGTAATGCTACAGCTGGAAAAATTTGTGGCACTGCAGTGCTGTTCTCCCGCTCCACCCCGTTCAGTAACCCCACCTCATTGCTAGACCCCGCTGGCCGTTTTATGTTTGTGAAAGGTCAAATTGGCACTCAATGGTACACGTTTGCATCTGTCTATCTCCCGAATCGGCAACAACACTCGGCCATCGGCCATCCTTTCTATTCTCCGCAGACTGCAGGACTTCCAGGTGGGCACCCTGGTGGTGGGTGGAGACCTTAACTTACCGCTTGATGCCCGTCTGGATACCTCTAGAGGTGTCACTAGCACCCAACATGCCGTACTTCGTCGCACCTGACTTACGCTGCACTCAATGAGACTGATGGACTGCTGGCGCTCACTTTACCCAATCACGCGAGACTACACATATTACAGCGTGCCCCACCAGTTCTATACCCATCTGGACTATATCTTCCTCCCTTTTGGCAGCATGCACCTCTTAGAGTCCGCTGCCATAGGTCCCATGACTTGGTCAGACCATTGCCCGGTCTTGATCACGTTGTCCTATCCCCTAGCTCGCCCTAGAGAGAAAATCTGGCATCTCAATGAATCCCTTCTCACCGACTCCCAGATAAAAGGCAGCCTCCATGACACGTTACGCCACTATTTTGCAGAAAATACCACACCCGATTGCTCCCAGCAGATTATTTGGGAAACCCATAAGGCTGTGATCAGGGGTTACCTCATTCAGCAGGGCTCACGGTGCAAGAAAGAGTGTGCTGAACAGCAGGAATCCCTCCTGCAGTGTATTGTGGATAAGGAACAGTCTCATAAACTGCACTCTGCTGACGATAGCACATATGCTGAGTTACTGGACCTTAGATCGCAGCTCCGCTCCTTTCTAATAACAGAGCTCAGAAGGCTTTCCTTACTGTACGAAAAACCTTCCATGAGCATGGCAATAAATGCGGTAGGCTGTTGGCTAATGCCCTTCGCACCCATCGACAGGCGCTATATGTATCCCATCTCCGTTCCCCCCAGGGATCCACCGTAACTCTCCCGAAAGATATGCTTGGACTCTTTCATGACTATTTTACTAACCTATATGGTCTCCCCCACCCCATCTCAGGCGACTCCTGACAATGCACGACGCTTCCTTGACACACACCTACGCACCAGGCTGATGCCGCTTATGAGGTCCTCTATCGAGTGCCCAATCACAGTGGAGGAGTTACATGATGCAATTCAGCGTACCCCAGTGGGCAAGAGCCCAGGACCTGACGGCCTTACTCTCAAATATTACAAAGCGTATGAGCAACTTGTCGCACCCACCTGGCTGGCCTCTTTTAATGGCCTGACTGTGTCTGCGTCCCTTATTGCCCCCCAGGCACTCTCCGCCACTATCACACTGATCCCTAAACCAGATAAAGACCACGCCCTTTGCACGAACCACTGCCCGATTTCCCTCCTGAACCAGGACGTAAAACTTTTCGCCAAAAACCTTGCCCTGCGCATTGCAAAACATATGGGACATCTGATCCACCCCGATTAGACAGGATTTATCCTGGGGAGGGAGGGGAGAGACAAAACTACATTGGCCAGCAACCTAATTCACGCTGCTCAGAGTTCTGGTGATGGCCCAACCCTGCTCCTTTCCACCGACAAGGCGTTTGATAGGGTAAACTGGGCCTTTCTGTTTCAGACACTGCGTCATATGGGGTTTGGCCCGAACGCCTTGAGTTGGATAACGGTGCTATACGACTCTCCTGCCGCCCGCATTAATTTGAATGGCACCTTGTCCTCCCCCTTTACCATTAAAAATGGTACCCACCAGGGTTGTCCCCTCTCCTCTCTTCTATTTGCACTGTCCCTGGAACCTCTCCTTCAGGCCATTAGGAGTAACCCCTCTATCCACGGTGTTGAGGTTGGGTGTCGTGCCTACAAAATGGCAGCATATGTGGATGACCTGCTATTTTTTGTACAGCAGCCCTTGATTTCCCTACCATCCCTCATTGACTTACTTCATGAATATGGCTTGATTAGTAATTACAAAATTAATATGGCGAAATCGGAAATATTGAACATATCAGTACCCGCCCCCATAGCACGCACATTCAGACCACGTTCCCCTTTCGCTGGTGTGCGTCCTCCCTTAAATATCTAGGAGTTCACCTCACCCCAACATCATCTAATCTTTACGCTGTCAACTTCGCCCCCTTGCTTAGGGCCCTGGAGAAGGATCTTGCTAGATGGGCTATACCACATATTACATGGTTTGGGTGCATAAACGTGCTTAAAATGAATGTTCTACCCAGGGTGCTCTATTTAATGCAAACCTTGCCGATCCATGTCCCTCCTGCCTTCTTTCGCTCCTTGCAATCCCTATTTATTCGATATGTGTAGGCTGGAGGTCGACCGAGACTTCACCTGACATTACTGACGGCGCCTCGTTCTTGTGGCGGCCTGGCTTTGCCGCATCTACAACGTTATTATCATGCTGTCCATCTCTTGCGTGTGGTGGAGTGGAGACTGGGTCTCTCTGGTAAACAATGGGTCGCCTTAGAGCATGAATTGGCGGGTTGTTCACTTGCCTCCCTCCCCTGGCTTTTAGGCACCGCTGCTCCTACTGACACCCCCCGCATCCGACAATCTCAGTCACGCTGCGCATATGGCGACGGTTGCAGCGGTCCACACAACTGGCCCCTTGGCCTTCTCCGCTCCTGCCTCTTAAACATCTGCCGGCCTTCTCACTGTGACTGCTGCCCCTTACTGATGCGGCTACTGCACAAAACCCCACCCCTGGACTGTACATTGCCGGTGACCGACCTAAAAACCCACAGGACATTCCTTTGGCACACCCTGATTCCTTTCTTACAACCTATCTCCGATCCCTAGCCCCGTTGGACAAATATACCAACCCTCTGACCACATTTGAACAAGTAATCTCCCGTAAGGACCCACCTCAGCATGGTATATCGACTCTGTATGGTATGGTATCCTACAAAACCTTTCATCACCCTCCCCTTCACGGAGACGAAACTGGAAACGAAAGTGGAAACTTTCACGGAGGACGAATGGTCTCAAATGTTCACGCTTGTCACCAGGTGTTCTACAGCAACCCGTACACAAAAAACATTTTATAAGCTGTTGTTGCGATGGTATAGGGTGCCTTCCACTATTGCCACCTACTCAGCTGAGGCCAACGCTTCCTGCTGGAGATGTAGAACGCAACGTGCCAACTTGATACACATTTGGTGGTCCTGCTTGGTACTACAACCTTTCTAGACCCAGGTACATGCTGCCATTAGCAAAATTTCAGGCTCCCCATCTGCCTTTTCCACAGCAGCCATGCTGCTCCACCACACGTCCCTACCATTCGACGCATATAGAAACTCTATTGATATTCGCCTCTTGAACGCCACCAAGGTGGTGATACCTAGGCACTGGAAATCCCCACTAGCCCCCACTTTTTGCGAATGGTTGGACGAAGTCCAGAGATATAGAAGACCTGATACCTCAATCCTCTGGTACTACAGCCAAAGATTTGCAACGCTGGTTCTACTGGCCCCCACCGGCCGATCCTCCTCACGCACTGCAGTGAATGTACCAGATTGCTGCTGACCCATAAATAACTGGTCGCTCTCCCCCTTATTACCTCTCCTTACCCCAATCTGTGTCCCCCACCCTTGTACTTCTGTTAACAAAAAATAATACTGACGTTTATATCTTCATAGTTACATAGTTACATAGGCTGAAAAAAGACATGCGTCCATCCGGTTCAGCCTCTCCCACATCACCTACTGCTGTTGATCCAAAAGAAGGCAAAAAACCCAGTCTGAAATGCTTGCCAATATGCAACATACTGGGAAAAATTCCTTCTTGACCCCAGAATGGCAGTCAGATTTCTCCTTGGATCAAGAAGCTTTTACCCACATATTAAATATTATAACCCTTAATATTCTGTGTCTGCAGGAAGTCATCCAGTCACTTTTTAAAAGTCTGTACGGTCTCTGATCCAACCACCTCAACAGGCAGAGAATTCCACAGCTTTATTGTTCTCACCGTAAAATAACCCTTCCTATGCTTTAGGCTGAATTTTCTTTCTTCCAGTCTAAATGGATGACCCCTTGTCCTGTGTATAGTCCTGTTAATGAATAGGTTATCAGACAATGGTTGATAATGGCCCGTATATATTTATATAAGGTTATCAGATCCCCTCTAAGGCGCAGTTTCTCTAAACTAAACAGGTTTAAGCTTGTTAGTCTTTTCTCATAACTTAACCCTTCCATTCCCCTTATTAATTTAGTTGCCCGTCTCTGCACTTTTTCTAGCGCTATAATATCTTTTTTTAAGACAGGTGCCCAAAATTGCACGGCATATTCAAGGTGCGGTCTGACCATTGATTTATACAGAGGCAAAATTATGTTTTCATCCCGAGAGTGAACTCCCCTTGTAATGCATGCCAATACTTTGCTTGCCTTGGTGGCTGCTGTTTGACATTGCACATTGTTACTTAGTTTGAAGTCTATGATTATTCCCAAATCCTTCTCCTGCTTGGATTTCCCTAACTCCGTACCATTTAGGGTATAAATTGCTTGTGTGTTCTTCACTCCAAAGTGCATAACTTTGCATTTATCTAGATTAAATTTCATATGCCATTTAAGTGCCCAGTCCCCCAATCTATCTAAATCCCTCTGCAGCGAAGTAACATCCTGCTCACATTGTATTACTTTTCCTAGTTTTGTGTCATCTGCAAACACTGATACATGGCTTTCAATGCCTATCTCAAGGTCATTTATAAATAAATTGAATAGTATTGGTCCTATAACAGACCCCTGAGGGACACTGCTTACCACTGGTATCCATCTTGAAAATGTACCATTTATGACCACTCTCTGTACCCTATCTTTTAGCCATTTTTCTATCCAAGAACAAGTATTTTCATCTAGATCAGTTTTTCTTAATTTAAATAGTAACCTTTTGTGTGGAACTGTGTCAAAAGCTTTGGCAAAATCTAAGTAAATCACATCCACTGCAACCCCCTGATCTATACTTCTACTTGCTTCCTCATAGAACGTAATTAGGTTAGTCTGACATGATCTGTGTTTCATGAAACCATGCTGATTTTTGCCGATTACATTATACCTCTCAATAAATTCCTGAATATTATCCCTTAGTAACCCCTCAAATACTTTCCCAGCCACAGATGTTAACCACTTAAGGACCGCTGACGTACCCTGTACGTCATGTCCACTGGTCTCCCTTAGACCCGCAGACGTACAGGGTACGTCAGCGGCGCCTAATCCCCCTCCTGCCCGATACTCACCTCCCTCACTGGATCCCTCGGCGATCTGGCAGGGAGGAAGCCTGCCCATGTGATTTACATGGGCAGGCGAGGCTGATGACGTCGCCACGCTGCGTGGTGACATCATCAGCAGGGGTCCCCATGCAAATTAATGGAGGGGAGGGGGAGCCCTCTATCTCCCCAACCATTGAAGCTAGGTAGATGCTTTTTTCACCGCTGAAAAGGGGAGAGTCTCCCCTTTTCAGCAGTGTATGGCATTAACCGTTTTGCCGCGAATCATGTTTCGGCGCAAATTGGCGCAAAAAACGCGATTCGAACCTGGAGGGGTTCCCCCCCACCCACTGACAACCTCACCATATGTGTGAGGATGTCAGTGGGCCAGTTAACCATCTAGCTGCCATGTAGAGATAAGGGGATCCTAAGGATCCCCTTATCTCCCAATCCATGGCAGCTAGATAATCATGGCCTGATCATGGCCTTTCCAATGATACCAAACATGACCAGGTTTGGTTTAAAAATAAATAAATAAATAAATAAATTTTAAAAAAATAATAATAATAAAAAAATTAAATTAAATAAAAAAATGGGTTTTTTTTAAAAGTTTTTTTGTCTGGGGGGGGTTTAATTAAATAGGACCTAGGCTGTCATCTCAAAATAATTAGCACAAAATGGTCAGAATGAGCGCAGCGCACATAGGTGAACTGGCTCAGCAGTGAAAGGGTTAAAAGGCAAAAACATGTGAAAATTGGGTATTTCTATTCTCGGGATAAAATTTTGAAACTATTTAGCTGGGGTCTTTATTGGTGGTTGTAGATTTTGAGGATTAAATTAAGAAAAAGTGTGTTTTTACCATTTTTTCATCATATTTCATATTTTTTTATAGTAAACTAGGTGTAAAGCCTGCCCAGAGGGCAGTCTATTGATAAGTGTGGTGCGTTGTGCTTGGTTCGGTGCCATTTATTGTGCTGTGTTTGGCTCTGTGCTCGGCTCTGTGCCGTTTATTCTGTTGTGCTCGGCTCTGTGCCGTCTATTGTACTGTGCTCAGCTCTGTGGAGTTTATTGTGCTTGGCTCTGTGGCGTTTATTCTGTTTTGCTCAGCTCTGTGCTGGGCTCTGCACATCGGCTCTGTGCTCTGCTCCGTGCCGTATATTGTGCTCTGCTTTTTATTGTGCTCTGCGCCGTTTATTGTGTTGTGCTTGGTTCTGTGCTTGGCGCCATTTATTGTGCTGTGATTGGCTGTGCCGTTTATTGTGCTGTGCTCTGTGCCGTATATTGTGCTGTGCTCGGCGCTGTGCCGTTTATTGTGCTTGGCTCTGTGGCGTCTATTGTGCTGTGCTTGGCTCTGTGGCGTTTATTGTGCTGTGCTCTGTGGCGTTTATTGTGCTCGGCTCTGTGGCGTTTATTGTGCTCGGCTCTGTGGCGTTTATTGTGCTCGGCTCTGTGGCGTTTATTGTGCTCGACTCTGTGGCGTTTATTGTGCTCGACTCTGTGGCGTTTATTGTGCTCGGCTCTGTGGCGTTTATTCTGTTGTGCTCGGCTCTGTGCCGTCTATTGTACTGTGCTCGGCTCTGTGGAGTTTATTGTGCTTGGCTCTGTGGCGTTTATTCTGTTTTGCTCGGCTCTGTGCTGGGCTCTGCACATCGGCTCTGTGCTCTGCTCCGTGCCGTATATTGTGCTCTGCTTTTTATTGTGCTCTGCGCCGTTTATTGTGATGTGCTTTGTGCCGTTTATTGTGCTTTGCTTGGCTCTGTGGCGTTTTTTTGTGCTCGGCTCTGTGGCGTTTATTGTGCTCGGCTCTGTGGCGTTTATTGTGCTCGGCTCTGTGGCGTTTATTGTGCTCGGCTCTGTGGCGTTTATTGTGCTCGGCTCTGTGGCGTTTATTGTGCTCGGCTCTGTGGTGTTTATTGTGCTTGGCTCTGTGGCGTTTATTCTGTTTTGCTCGGCTCTGTGCTGGGCACTGCACATCGGCTCTGTGCTCTGCTCCGTGCCGTATATTGTGCTCTGCTTTTTATTGTGCTCTGCGCCGTTTATTGTGTTGTGCTTGGTTCTGTGCTTGGCGCCGTTTATTGTGCTGTGATTGGCTGTGCCGTTTATTGTGCTGTGCTCTGTGCCGTATATTGTGCTGTGCTCGGCGCTGTGCCGTTTATTGTGCTTGGCTCTGTGGCGTCTATTGTGCTGTGCTTGGCTCTGTGGCGTTTATTGTGCTGTGCTCTGTGGCGTTTATTGTGCTCGGCTCTGTGGCGTTTATTGTGCTTGGCTCTGTGGCGTTTATTGTGCTTGGCTCTGTGGCGTTTATTCTGTTTTGCTCGGCTCTGTGCTGGGCTCTGCACATCGGCTCTGTGCTCTGCTCCGTGCCGTATATTGTGCTCTGCTTTTTATTGTGCTCTGCGCCGTTTATTGTGTTGTGCTTGGTTCTGTGCTCGGCGCCGTTTATTGTGCTGTGCTTTGTGCCGTTTATTGTGCTTTGCTTGGCTCTGTGGCGTTTATTGTGCTGTGCTTGGCTCTGTGGCGTTTATTGTGCTCGGCTCTGTGGCGTTTTTTTGTGCTCGGCTCTGTGGCGTTTATTGTGCTCGGCTCTGTGGAGTTTATTGTGCTCGGCTCTGTGGCGTTTATTGTGCTCGGCTCTGTGGCGTTTATTGTGCTCGGCTCTGTGGCGTTTATTGTGCTCGGCTCTGTGGCGTTTATTGTGCTTGGCTCTGTGCCTTTAATGGGTTGTGCTCTGCTCTGTGCCATCTATTGTGCTCTGCTTGGCGCTCTGCTCTGTGCTCTGCACTCGGCGCTGGGCTGTGTTCAGGTACTGGGCTCAGGCGCTGGGCGCTGGGCTCTGCGCTGGGCTCTGCGCTCAGGCGCTGGGCTCTGCGCTCGGCTCAGCGCTCAGGCGCTGGGCTCAGGCGCTGGGCTCTGCGCTCAGGCGCTGGGCTCAGGCGCTGGGCTCTGCGCTCAGGCGCTGGGCTCAGGCGCTGGGCTCAGCGCTCAGGCGCTGGGCTCAGCGCTCAGGCGCTGGGCTCAGCGCTGGGCTCAGCGCTCAGGCGCTGGGCTCAGGCGCTGGGCTCTGCGCTCAGGCGCTGGGCTCAGGCGCTGGGCTCTGCGCTCAGGCGCTGGGCTCAGGCGCTGGGCTCTGCGCTCAGGCGCTGGGCTCTGCGCTCAGGTGCTGGGCTCAGGCGCTGGGCTCAGGCGCTGGGCTCAGGCGCTGGGCTCTGCGCTCAGGCGCTGGGCTCAGCGCTCAGGCGCTGGGCTCAGTGCTCAGGCGCTGGGCTCAGGCGCTGGGCTCAGCGCTCAGGCGCTGGGCTCAGGCGCTGGGCTCTGCGCTCAGGCGCTGGGCTCTGCGCTCGGCTCTGCGCTCAGGTGCTGGCTCAGGCGCTGGGCTCTGCGCTCAGGCGCTGGCTCAGGCGCTGGCTCTGCGCTCAGGCGCTGGGCGCAGGCGCTGCGCTCAGGCGCTGGGCTCTGCGCTCAGGCGCTGGGCTCAGGCGCTGGGCTCAGGCGCTGGGCTCAGGTGCTAGGCTCTGCGCTCAGGCGCTGGGCTCTGCTCTCAGGCGCTGGGCTCAGGCGCTGGGCTCTGCGCTCAGGCGCTGGGCTCAGGCGCTGGGCTCAGGCGCTGGGCTCAGGTGCTGGGCTCAGGCGCTCAGCTCAGGCGCTCAGCTCAGGCGCTGGGCTCTGCGCTCAGGCGCTGGGCTCGGGCGCTGGGCTCTGCGCTCAGGCGCTGGGCTCGGGCGCTGGGCTCTGCGCTCAGGCGCTGGGCTCGGGCGCTGGGCTCTGCGCTCAGGCGCTGGGCTCGGGCGCTGGGCTCTGCGCTCAGGCGCTGGGCTCGGGCGCGTGGCAACCTCCGTAACAGGCTGTTGCGGTTGGATGCGCGCGCGCCACCTGCCGCAGCACGCCCAAAGCGTCCAACGGAGGTTGGATGCGCGCGCAGCAAACCTCCGTAGGACGCTTTGGGCGTGCTGCGACGGGTGGCGCGCGCGCACCCGGCTGCGCGCGCATCCAACCGCCACAGCACCCCGTACTGGTACCCCGTACAGCACCCCGTACTCCATTGAGTTCCTCTCTGCCGGTCATGTGACTGGCCAGATCTCGCATGGCGAGATCCGGCCGATCGGCGTAGTGATACGCAGGGAGAGACAGGGGGAACTTTTTCCCCCTGTCTTTCCCTGCTCCCGCCGGCCGGAGGAGGTGATCGGAGCCGCGGTCCTCGCCGCGGGACAGAGGGTGAGTATTGGATCGATTTTTTTTATTTTTTTATTTTTCAAAGCTGGTGTTAACGGATTCTGCAGAAGAGGAATCCGTTAACACCAGGTCCTGGCTCTGATTAACTTTGCGCTGACCAGAGGCATGAGTTAATAACTTGTTGTAGCTTAAAACTATCTCTATATTCAAACGTACTAAAATGTTGTTTCTTTAGGTGAAGATTTCTGCAAGCTAGGCAATGGCCACATCTGTGAAACCCTTCCTTCAGATTAAAAGGATTCGGAAGAATTTTGTTATTTTTCTTTGTACATTGAACAATTTTTTGCTTATTGTTCGAGGCACCAGGATTAATAATTTGTGGTTGATCAGAAATAAAATCAGAATCCTTTTAATCTGAAGGAAGGGTTTCACAGATGTGGCCATTGCCTTGCTTGCAGAAATCTTCACCTAAAGAAACAACATTTTAGTACGTTTGAATATAGAGATAGTTTTAAGCTACAACAAGTTATGGATTGCAAATCAAAGAATGTTATCTATGGCCTTACATGCCCCTGTCATCTGCTATAAGTCCGGTAGAACTACCCGTCAATTATATGGGTGAATTATGAAACATGTGGGTAACATCCGAAAGGGTTATGAGAAGCATTCCTTATCGGCACACTTTTTAACAAAACATAACAAAGATCCCACAGATTTAATTTTCTTTGCTCTTAGGCTAGGGTCAGACAAACGCATTTTTCGCGTTGTCCGTGAAAAAAAAGTCCGAACAAATGGACGTATTTTTGCACGGAATACGCTATAGCAGTCATACGATGCGCATTTTCGTCTGTGATTTTGTACGGTTATCAATAAAACCCTTTTTGCGTCTGGACGTTATGTTGGCTGGACATTAGCAGCGTCTGACATCTCCTAATCACACACACATGCCGCTAGCGGACGCAGCACACTCTGTACGTCAGTACTAGCGGTTTGATGTTCTCGAAAAATGCGTTTGTTTGCCACTTGCGTTGCGCGGCTGCACTTTTGTGCGGCCATACTTCATATGCTGCCCGGCATTGGACGTCATTTGCTGCTAGCACGGCCGTGATTAAGTGCGGCTAAACGCACGTTAATACTGCGTTCGTCTGACCCTAGCCTTAAAAAGGTACAAAAGGACTGGCGAGGAGAAGATTTTATCACCAAAATTGGTCGAGAGGAGATGAAACTCGTTTTTAGGTTTGATACCCTTATTCCTAGGGGTCTTAACTCCGACTTCGAGCACTGTCATTTTCTGTAGCCCTATATTCTGATAGAACAATTTCTTTCCATGGCCCCTTATGTTAGAAGTTCTGTTTTAATCTTGCCCTTCTTTTTTTTTATACCATCATATGCTTTTATTTCCTCGGCTTTATTCATCGTTTGCCACTTTATTATTTGTATGTATTGATTAGTATTTTCCCTATTTTTAATACCACCCTTGATTGACTCCTTTCTATGCATCGGGGTTGTGATATGGGGTTATTTTAATCAGGTTCAGAATGTACTAACTAGCGATAAGATTACCTCTGTTATATACAGTTATAGGAGAGCCCTTCTGCAGACATATATTTTGTCTTTATGTGAAAAGTTAATCCCCTATATGTGTTTCATTTTGACAGGTAGTGGTGTCTTTTTTAGTGCATTTCTAATGCTTATATTTATTTTTGCGGCCTGAATACAAGATGGTATTCTCCTATTTTAATATGCTTCAACCCTAGATGGATGGTATCTCTATTGTATTATGGTTTCCCTCTCTTTATACTCTATTTTTTCCATTAATCTGGGTAGACACTATGTATCCCTTTTAGGTACTATGGCTGGCTAGCCCAAGGTATATGGGAAGGTTTTGTGTAAGTCTGAGTCATTAGATATTTAAAAAGATTTAATCTAAGAAGATCTTAGTATTGTCTGTTTACAAACTAAGACACAGATTTCGATATATAAAAAAATGCTGCCTTATTGTGTTACCGCCTTATTGTCAATGCTATATCCCATCTTTTTATTGGGAGTAGTGGGAGGGTTGCCAACATGGATGATTTTTCATTCATGTTAATCAATTTAGTTATCATACATCTTCATAATCATACTATATCCATTAATTATATATGGGAGCCTTTATATTATTCCTTTATACCATATTGTTACCTCTTTTTAGATTTTTTTGGCATGGTCATTTGATCGTGACGGATACTGACTTACTAATAGCGCTGACCAGTCTAATTTGCCTATTTTTAAATAAAAGCATTAATTTGTTTTTACTTTTGGGACTGAAAGAGGATCTTTAGACATATACATGAATTTTTGTAGTTTTTTAGATCATTTTACAAATGTTTTATAATTCTATGCAACCGAACCCGGAAGTGGGTGGGAAGCCCAGCTGAGCGGGTTCTTGGGGTGTTCATTCACTAAGTAGTTTTTGTATATAAAAGACTGCTTTAGATACACATCCCTGGTTGCTTGTTTTACCACTGCTGAAGCGCTGTATAGCGCGAAACGCGTCTGGTCTTATCCGTTTTTTTTATTGTATATGCACTGCCGATATAAGGTGTATATACAAATAAAGTTTTACACATTTTCTTCAAAATTCCACTGTGCGTTTTGCCTAGTATGGTTTTCTAAGGATTGTACCACATATATACAATCCTGGAGCGAAAATTCCTCGAGCCAGGGTCGGCTCCTACAAGGGTGAGTGTCTCATTGTGGTTTGTCCATATGTGTGCCCTTTGAATGCTGGCTGCACTATTGTATCCCTCTTTTCTCTTGAGGGCGAGTTGTAGATTGTGGTGCATTGCTCGAAAGGATAAGGATATTCCGGAATTGGCCATTGGTACACTCTTGGGAAGAGGTCCTTTCCGCAGATCCAATAGAAGATTTCCTCCTGTTGGTGATTACTCCTCTGAGGTATCTGTATTGACAATATTTGACCTAAAGAAGGACTAATTGAGACTATTTTTGATCTTAAGAAGGACTATACGCAGAACTATTTATTTCTGTTTCGTTATACTGCTTTTGTGTGGACTTTCAAACGTTATCGTCCCCATTCGTTTTTTCATCATATTTTCTGGGAGTGCTGTCCTTGCTTTTTATGTGTACTTTCTTATTTTGCTTGCTAGGCGGATAGACTAGCTCTCTAGGATTTTAGCTGCACCCTCTCTTTTATTTTTGTTTTCTCCATAGCGCCATAGTAGTCCTACTGTGCATCTACTTTGCCTGGGTATATATAATTCTGGGTGTCTGTGCCGGTGTATATATAATTTGGGGTTCTGTGCCTGTGTATATATAATTCTGGGGGTCTGTGCCTGGTTATACATGATTCTTGGGGTGTGTGTGTGTAATATATATATTATTTTTTTTTCTTCAGGTAATGGGGGTTGTGGAATTCTTGGGTGAGTTCCCTCACTTTTTTTCCCCAGGACTTGACCCCTGTGTAAAGTGCAATCAGTCCCAGAGGTGCTAGCCGCCTGTGGCACTTTTGTGGGATAGAGCCACAACAATGCCCACAGAGGAACCCCTAGATTAGTGACTTCCACATCAAGCCAATGTTTCCCAGCATCTGTTGACAGCCAATCCACAATACGGTTGAGGTGCACAGCTTCACAATACTTACGTGCATCTGGAAGAGAAAGCCCACCTGGGGCATTAGGTTTACAGAGAGTCTCATGTTTAAGCCGAGGGGCCCTTCTTGCGCAGATAAATTTAAGAATAGTTTCATTTTAAGGAGGTCTTAAAAATCTAAAAAACGACCCAGGGATCGCTATGGAGAGTGTTTGCAACAAGTATAACAAGTGTGGCAAAACATTCATTTTAAGAACCCCAACACGACCCAACCAGTGTTTGGTATGCCCGAGGAAAAGGTGGGGCAGGAGAGTGGTGAGTAACGGTACAAGTTCATTGCGTAAAGGGAAAGTGACGTGAAAGCCATATCCAGAGGTACTTCATCTTACTAGTACACCAATAGAAAGGGAACATAGTCTTGAGGAGACGCTCCTCATGGAGGGTCAGCGATATCTTCAATATTTCAGGTTTCCCCATATTAATTCTTAGTCGGACTAGTCGACCGTGTGCCTGGATTTCCCATAGCACACCTTTCAGGGCAGTACTAGGGTCAGCCAGAAAGAACAAATGGTTGTCCGCGTAAACAAAAACAAAAGAAAATAACCAGTATAACAGGCAACAAGGCCCATCAACTGATGATCAGGGAGTGGCTAGTACTTAATGAACTTTATTAACCGAAAAACACTCTCAGATCCCAAACTTTAAAATACATATACACACACGGCATCGTAGGGTAAATTGGACAACTGACCAAGCATAAATAGGCTGAGTAATGGGCTGAATGGAAAGCACTAAAAGGCACTAATACTGTGTAATAATACAGTTCACATAGGGAAAATAGAGCAAAAAAAGATCATTAAGCTCACTCAAGTGCACCACAATTGATTGAACAACCCAAACTTGCCCTAATGCTGATAGAGCTCATGTTCATAAATTCTATCCTGACCCTAGCGATGCTGACACAACATAGACAACTTTAAAATAAAAGGTTGGACATTAGCTCAACATATGTTTCGCCGGCTGCACGTCGGCTTCATCTGGAGCAAGAAAATATTGGTACTGCTGTATGTCTTCCCCATTTAAATACCTTATCCCATGCGAGGAATACCCAATCAGGGCTGCCAAAACAGCCACATGACCTTGTAACACACATACCTCGAATGATTAAATCCACAACAGGGATTTGAGCCAATCATATGAATGAGTTACCACATGCCGCCCTCTGTGTGTGAACCTGGATAGGTCAATCACCAGTCATGTGTTCTAACAGACCAATTGGCGGACACTATTTACACAAGAGCCAACAACAAATGCTATACAACCCAAGAGATTTGAGCCAATCATATGAATGAGTTACCACCAGCCACCCTCTGTGGACCTGGATAGGTCAATCACCAGTCATGTGTTCTAACAGACCTACGATGCTGTGTGTGTAAATGTATTTTGAAGTTTGGGATCTGAGAGTGTTTTTCGGTTAATAAAGTTCATTAAGTACTAGCCACTCCCTGATCATCAGTTGATGGGCCTTGTTGCCAGTTATACTGGTTATTTTCTTTTGTTTTTGTATACATAATAATAAAGTTTTAATCCTGTTGGTGGGAGTGTTGTCCACCTTTTGCTACGTGGACAGGTGATTGTTTTCTAGGTGGGACCATTTTCTCACCTTTGTTGTTATATTTGTTTATGTTTTGGAGTTTTAATACTCATTAACAATCACACATTTTATTCTTGGCATTTACCTGATTGGGCTTTCTGCTATGGCAGGATTTCTTAATGAAGTAGGAAAAGGTACTCATTGGTGCCGTGTTGCTGAAAAAGTATTTTCAGATGGGAATGAATCAATTGACCCAATAACAAATGGTATTCGCCCAAGAGGTCCTAAGATTGCCAAGTTACTTAAAAAAAAGCAGATCTAACTGGGAAATTTCCTCATTGTCAAATTATTTTGCCAGGACATACTTGAAAACGAGAGAAATCTCAATGTATCCTTCCTGGTAAAATCCTTTTTATAAATAAATTTTGAAAAGGATTTACACTAACCCAGCTTCACATATATTGAAAGATGGCTTTCGCCAAGAATGGCAGGAGGCAGCCGAGGTATGCTCTCGTAAATTTATGGAGATTATTTGTAAATATGAGAAATTAGAATTAGAGACGGTTGATAAGGAAGTTAGAACTGAGGTGGAACAGCTGAAAGTAGAGACGGATGAGGTTAATTTTCAGGAAGTGGAGGAGAAATTGGAAAGACAGATGGCAAGGTTTGAGGGGGAAATTAAAGATAGGAAACAACGCAAATTTCTGCGTGACATGGAGGATTATAGGTTGGGACTAGTGTATAAGACCAATAAAATGAGAGTGAAGAGTCACTCCTCTGTTACTACAGCTGAAGGTCAATCCACCGATACTGACGGTGAGAGTAATATGAGCTCTGAGCATAGCCCAACACCAAGGAGAGGTATCCTAAGGAAGGGGGTATCTTTTTTGGAGAGAGAAGTTCTGCCCGACAAGTTACGCGATCGGAAAAAAATGGGGATATCGTGGCTACAGAGCCAACAACAGAAAAAAAAATCGAGATACATACTATTAACTGATCGGAATACTTGTAGCTCCCCTAATAGTACCAACTTTAATGTTTCAAGATTGAATCCTCTTCATTCCCTCCCTTCTGATCGTAATACATCTGTAAATCCACAATCTGTTTCTCTAACGGTTGAATCATTTTCGAATATAGTGATGCCCAAAGCTAATTCTGTTACACATATGTCTGATACTGTAACGGTTAGCCCCTGCTTGGGCCATCGTGGTGGCTTGGAACATGAGATGAAGCCCTTAAGGCAGGTGAGTAACTGACTGGACACAAGGACAGACGGATTTCTCCAAAACCAAGGAGCACCAAAAAAACAGAACAGAATTGCCACTAAGCTCCGAAGGCTTCAAGACCGACAGACAACTTAGGACACACTCAGAAACACAATGATACGCCTGCCAATCCGTGAATTGAGCAGGCTGCAGGGCAGTCATAGAAACACAAAGATACACTTGACAATCCGTGAAGGGAGCAGGCTGCAGGACAGTAAACAAAACAGACAGACTTTACTAAAAGAGGTCCTTATAAGCGGCCTCTGAATATATACTAAACTAAGACAGACAAGGTACATAAAACATGAAACATACAAGAATCGTCAATCAGGCAGAGGTTGGCAACAGATCAGAAATATACGGTTCCAGGGGTGAGTAGAAGGGATAGTCAAGAATAAAGCCGAGGTCAGAACCAGAAAACACTTGAACAGGAATGCTTTGCAGCAACTTCGGAAACACGAACTAGACAGAACCACCATCAACTCCACAAACAGTCAATGAGGCTCTGTGCTGCTGGGAATATATAGGGAGTGGGTCTGTGTGATTGGGCCATGTGAGCCCAGACCAGGAGATCACAACAGAACCCCAGATCAGCCCTAAACAACACAGCCAGACACACCATAGGGGAAAAACAAATATGAAGACCCTTCACCACCAGGGGGCAAGGCCGAGACGTGACAGATACCAGTGATATTTTGAGAGTGATCGATATATCTAATTTTGCGCTCAAAGATGTGCATATTTCCATTCTGAGTAGAGGACTGTCTTTTGTACCAGTGCCTAATATAGATAAATTTGAGTGGATAAAGGATGTACACTTGTTTGTGCGTAAGCTTGCCTTACACAAAGTTCACAGGGTCAAGGAAGAACAAAGGTTGAAGCTTTAAGGCTGGGGTCAGACCAGCGCACTTTTAACGTGCGTTCTGGCGCACATAATTACGGCCGCACTAGCAGCAGATGACGGGCAATGACGGCCAATATACGAAGTATGGTCGCACGAAAGTCCGGCCGCGCAACGCAAGTGGAAAACGAACGCATTTTTTCGAGAACGCCGAACCGCTAGTACTGACGTACAGAGTGCGCAGATGCGGCATAGCGGCGTGTTTGCGTGATTAGGAGATGTCAGACGCTGCTAATGTCCAGCCTACATAACGTCCAGATGCAAAAAGAGTTTTATTGACGATCTGAAAAAATCACGCACGAAAAATGCGCATCGTATGACCGTTTTCGCGCACTCTGTGAAAAAATACGTCAATTCGTTCGGACGCACTTTTTTACGTTCGCGTGTAAAAATGCTTTCGTTTGACCCTAGCCTTAGGCCTTGAACCTACTGACCTTCCAGTTCTTAATATATTGATTGACCTACACAGAAAGATGGTCAGCGCCCAAATTTGTACCACCACCAGTGTACCAATGCCAAACCAGATCTATAGAGGTTTCCCCAAAACCAGTGTGACAACAAACATAGGTATACGTATCTGGTTGCGCGATGATAGTCGCTTCTTGGTACTCAGGTGGTTCTCATGGTGTACAACATCCACATGGATTTCACATAAAAGAAGCAAAAAGATATAATAGTGCAGAGTGTATTGATTAGATATTAATGTAATACAATCGAGCTGTTCCACTCACAAGTGTAGAGCCTTATCACTGGCTCTGAGTGGTTGAGTGCATCCGGGGCCTGTTTCTTCTTATTATTTGTAAAGGAGACCCGCGCCTTTCACAATCGATATCCCCTCTTATAGAAATATAGGAGAAAGCATAGAAACAGAGGGACTTCCTCATGCAGATCAACTAATCAGTATATGGAATAGTACAGATAGAGTATCAACTCACATTAGTTGGAGCTTATAGCCAAGCTCTAGGAGATAGTGCCAGCGGATTTGTTTGGTAGGTGAAATCCACGAAAACCTCGACAGATACCAGGACATAGGGACCAGATTTAAAAAGGAACTTTAATTAAAACTTAAAATAAAATAAAAAATTAAATCTGGCACAGATCGCCAGGACGCGTTTCGCCGTGTACTGCGGCTTCTTCAGCTGGTTTACAGGGTATAGGGTGTCCCCAGATACATATAGTTCCCTTAATTGGGATTAAATGAGTCCCCACATGTCCACAATAGGGTGGCGTGCATTCCACGCCTCCACCTGACTAAATCTCGATGCGCGCCGCCATTTTGCGCATGCGCTTCAATGTTGAATGCGTTCCATCTCACACTTCCGGTCTTCTTCATTCTCCGGTCGACGCAATCGGCCATTACTTCACAGATCTTCATAAGAATACAGTTCAATAACAATCTCCTGCGAATTGTCCATTATTAGAAAAAGAATATCAACACTCTTTGATCCGCAATTACGGCAATAATACACATACCCTCTTCCGATGCATCTCTCAGAGGGGAGACCAATGTAGTTATAGATCTACTAAACTGTGGTATATTTCATTCTGGATAATAAAAATATATATATATATAGTATTTTTGTGACTAATTTGAAATACTTGGTAAATACTGTAAATAAACAAGTGGTAATGAGAATAGACCTCTATAATACAGATGTACAGTATTAATATTATATGCAATATGTAGTGCTGATCTGAAACAAAAATAAAAGAAATGCCATAAAAATGGATAATGCTAATGCCTAAAGTGTGTATATCTTGGTATATATATGAAATACTTAAACATAACAGTTCACCTATAGGTATTAAATTTTGGGCAATTAAACAAATTAGGAAAGGAGACATAGAGGATAATCTAATAAATAGGTTAGGGAAAGAGGAGATGAGACTATTTTTTGACATTGGAACTCTGGCCCCTAACGGTTTGAACGGTGATTTCGAGGTCATCCATTTTTTGTGACATCGTACATGCTACCTTCCTGCATATTCTATAGGGGAGATTTATACATTCATATTGGAGAGAAGTAGATTTATATCACATTTATCACAATTTCGATATTATAATATATATATTAAAAAAAAAAAAAAAAAAGAATTTCTAACACAATACTATTAATATTAATTATTTTTCACCGAGGTATAATTTGCCTACATTTAACAATATTTAAATTTATACTACACTTATGGAATTTAAGTATTTCATATATATACCAAGATATACACACTTTAGGAATTAGCATTATCCATTTTTATGGAATTTCTTTTATTTTTGTTTCAGATCAGCACTATATATTGCATATAATATTAATACATCTGTATTATAGAGGTCTATTCTCATTACCACTTGTTTATTTACAGTATTTATCAAGTATTTCAAATTAGTCACAAAAATACTATATATTTTTATTATCCAGAATTATTATTTATTATTATTATTATTCTTTATTTATAAAGTGCCAGCATATTCCGCAGCGCTGTACAATAAGCACAGTATAGACAGGGTTACAATACATTGAACAACATTTGACAAACAGTACAGGAGGAGATGAGGGCCCTATTCCCGTAGGAACTCACAATCTAGGAGGGTTGGGGTTGGAAACAGGAGGAGAGGACTGTAAGGTGAGAGTGATTGATGGTTGCGTCAGTGAGTTGGGTGGTAGGCTTCCCTAAATAGGAACGTTTTAAGGGAGCGTTTGAAGGAAGAGAAGTTAGGGGAAAGTCTGACAGTACGAGGGAGAGCGTTCCAGAGAGTGGGGGCTGCGTGAGAGAAATCCTGCAGTCTATCATGGGAAGAGGTGATGCGGGGAGAAGCTAGGCGCAGGTCACTGTTTGACCTTAGGGAGAGGGCTGGGGTGTATTTGGTGATTAGTGAGGACAGGTAGTGGGGAGCTGAGTTAGTGAGGGTTTTGTAGGTAAGGATAAGGATTTTGAACTTAATTCTGCAGTGGATGGGGAGCCAGTGAAGGGACTCGCAGAGGGGAGCGGCAGAGACAGAGCGGCGGGTGAGGTTAATTAGCCTGGCGGAGGCGTTCAGGATGGATTGTAGGGGGAGAGGCGGGACAGAGGGAGGCCAGATAAGAGATTATTGCAATAGTCGAGTCGGGAGATTACCAGGGCGTGTATGAGTTGTTTTGTGGTGACAGCGGTAAGAAATGGCCGAATTCTGGAAATATTACGCAGTTGGTATCGGCAGGAGGAGGAAAGAGACTTGATGTGGGGGATGAAGGAAAGAGCAGAGTCAAGTGTAACTCCAAGACAGCGAACTTGGTTTGATGGGGAGATGGTGATACCCTCCACCGTGATAGAGAAGTCAGGAGGTGGGGAGGCATTGGAGGGAGGAATAAGTAGGAGTTCAGTCTTCGACATGTTGATCTTTAGGTGGTGGGAGGCCATCCAGGAGGAGATGCCAGATAAACAGTCACTGACTTTTGAAAGGACAGGGGGAGAGAGATCAGGGGTAGAGAGGTAGATCTGAATGTCATCAGCGTAGAGGTGGTAATTAAAGCCAAAGCTGTTGATGATTTTGCCCAGGGAGGAGGTGTAGATGGAAAAGAGCAGAATGAAATATACCACAGTTTAGTAGATCTATAACTACATTGTATATAACACCTAAAATGTTACAGTGCTCGGTGCTATGCAGTTATATATCAGAGATTGTGTGAGAAGAGGGTTTATATAATTACGCAGCTCACCATAAGGTGTGTCCCTCACCCTTATAGACCATATATCAAAAAATACAAACGTATTCTTGGGGAGCGCAGAAAGAAGTAAATAAATGGAGGTTCTTGCACAGACCAGGTTGCAGAGAATGAGATGAATCCAATATTTACACTATAGTAAAAGAAAAAAGACAATCGTGCAATACTGCATGTACATGAATATAAACAGGTAGAAGGTTGGAAAGAGCCACTCACAAACGGGGAACCAATAGGTTCATGTAGGGCGCAGGTAAGCCTCTATGGGGGGCTTCTCCCATCAGATGATTCTTGATATATACGGATGATGTTATACTCCAGGTTACACGGATGTAATACCCTCAAAGAGAGATGTATATGGCGTAATACCGTTAACACATATGTGTATATATATCCTGAGTTAGTTCTACTCACGTGCTGCTGAGCCTCCCAGCGGATGGCTCAGTAATCAAGCAGAGGACCTCTTTCACCATGGGGGGTCCTACCCTTTGGTCGGTGGCAATGCGTTCGGTCTACGTACATCCAGCTCGCCGGCGGCCTGTTTCTTGTACCGATATTGCCCGATATCCGACCAGGAAGCGCCCCCCTCTTCGTGTCCCGGAGCCGGCCCTGAAGCCCAGGTGGTCAACGGGGCGCCGGCGAGCTGGATGTACGTAGACCGAACGCATTGCCACCGACCAAAGGGTAGGACCCCCCATGGTGAAAGAGGTCCTCTGCTTGATTACTGAGCCATCCGCTGGGAGGCTCAGCAGCACGTGAGTAGAACTAACTCAGGATATATATACACATATGTGTTAACGGTATTACGCCATATACATCTCTCTTTGAGGGTACTACATCCGTGTAACCTGGAGTATAACATCATCCGTATATATCAAGAATCATCTGATGGGAGAAGCCCCCCATAGAGGCTTACCTGCGCCCTACATGAACCTATTGGTTCCCCGTTTGTGAGTGGCTCTTTCCAACCTTCTACCTGTTTATATTCATGTACATGCAGTATTGCACGATTGTCTTTTTTTCTTTTACTATAGTGTAAATATTGGATTCATCTCATTCTCTGCAACCTGGTCTGTGCAAGAACCTCCATTTATTTACTTCTTTCTGCGCTCCCCAAGAATACGTTTGTATTTTTTGATATATGGTCTATAACTACATTGGTCTCCCCTCTGAGAGATGCATCGGAAGAGGGTATGTGTATTATTGCCGTAATTGCGGATCAAAGAGTGTTGATATTCTTTTTCTAATAATGGACAATTCGCAGGAGATTGTTATTGAACTGTATTCTTATGAAGATCTGTGAAGTAATGGCCGATTGCGTCGACCGGAGAATGAAGAAGACCGGAAGTGTGAGATGGAACGCATGGAACGCATTCAACATTGAAGCGCATGCGCAAAATGGCGGCGTGCATCGAGATTTAGTCAGGTGGAGGCGTGGAACACACGCCACCCGATTGTGGACATGTGGGGACTCATTTAATCCCAATTAAGGGAACTATATGTATCTGGGGACAAACTATACCCTGTAAACCAGCTGAGGAAGCCGCAGTACACGGCGAAACGCGTCCTGGCGATCTGGCTGTGCCAGATATAATTTTTTATTTTATTTTAAGTTTTAATTAAAGTTCCTTTGTAAATATGGTCCCTATGTCCTGGTATCTGTCGAGGTTTTCGTGAATTTGACCTACCAAACAAATCCGCTGGCACTATCTCCTAGAGCTTGGCTATAAGCTCCAACTAATGTGAGTTGATACTCTATCTGTACTATTCCATATACTGATTGGTTGATCTGCACGAGGAAGTCCCTCTGTTTCTATGCTTTCTCCTATATTTCAATGAATAAGAGGGGATATCGATTGTGAAAGGCACGGGTCTCCTTTACAAATAATAAGAAGAAAAAGGACCCAGATGCACTCAACCACTCAGAGCCAGTGATAAGGCTCTACACTTGTAAGTGGAACAGCTCGATTGTATTACATTAACATTGATTGACCTGTTGGAAGAGCAGGAACCTAACCAAAGGAGTCTTACTAAGTTACATCGTAAGAGTCGTTTTACTCCCAACTTTAAGAACTTTGGCAACTTAGAAATGTTTTGTGATCTAGTGTGTACTGAAATTGACCATCTAAATGAGTCATATATTATAGCATCGGTGACAGATAATCTTACTTTTGCTGAAAGACGGGCCCTTAAGGAACTTGAAACTGATAAAACACTGGAAATAAAACAGTCGGATAAAGGAGGTAATGTGGTATTGATGTCAGTCGACTATTATGAAAAAATGATATTCAACATCCTTGATGATACTGACACGTATCGTAGGCTAGCAAAAGATCCCACTGTTCAATTTACTGGTGAATTAAAAGAATTGTTACATTCCGCTTTGGATCAGTCCCTCATCACTAAGACAGAATACAAATTTTTGGTTCCCTCGTCACCCACTATAGCCACTTTTTATGGTATTCCAAAAACTCATAAACCTCCGGGTCGTCCAATTGTCTCTGGCAATGATAGCCTTACCCAAAATTCCAGCATATTCCTCGATAAAATCTTGAGGAAATATGTGGTTAACTTACCATCGTATTTAAGAGACACCAAACATGCATTTGAGATATTGAAAGGTAAAAATATCGGTAAGGATGTCTTGCTATGTAGCCTAGATGTTGAGGCATTGTATTCGTGTATACCTCACCATCTGGGACTCGAACATGTGAGGTTGTTCCTTGAAAGAGATGACTCTCTGAGTACCCCACTTTTCACCTTTGTGATTAAGCTGTTAAAATTTGTATTGACTCATAATTATTTTATATTTAAAGGGCAATACTTTCACCAATTGCGGGGCATGACAATGGGTTCTTCGGTGGCACCATTGTATGCCAATCTGTTTTTGGGAATATGGGAAGAAAATTGTAAGACCAAAGAGACCTTTAAACCTTTCATTAATAAAATCGACGTATGGTTGAGATACATTGACGATGTATTATTACTTTGGAAGGGGACGAGAGAAGAATTTTCTGAGTTTGTTGGCCTTCTAAACAGTAATGAATACAATCTCAAATTCACATATGAGATACAACAGGATTGTATCTCGTTTCTGGATGTTCTAATTCACAAAACCGATGATGGTGCATTATCTACGACCTTGTTTAAAAAGGCAACAGCAACGAATAACTTATTGCATTGGCATAGCTTTCATCCACCTTCATTAAAGAAAGGTATTCCGGTGGGTCAGTACTTAAGGTTAAGAAGAATTTGCTCTACCGATGAAGAATTTTTAAAAAGCTAAAGGACTTAAGAGCGACTTTCGAGCGAAAGGGTACCCCAATAGACATTTGAAGAGGGCATTTCAACGGGCTATGTAAACTTCCCGTGATGATCTATTGTCTGATCACAACCTTAAACACAAAGACCTGATAAGATGTATAGGTACATATGACAAAGGTTGGAATCATGTTCATACTATTCTCGATAGATTTTGGCCACTCCTGACTATGGACCCTCATTTGTCGGATAGACTGACCGACCATCCATCCATCACTGCTAGACGCATTAGAAACTTAAGAGATCGGCTAGTTCATAGCCATCATAATATTTTGAAGATTAAACAATAGACATGTGCATTCATTTTAGTACTAAAACGATTTAGTCCGAATTTTGGGATAATTTAGTTTTAGTATGACTCAAGAGACACGAAACTGCTCTGTACAAAAAACGAAAGAAACTAAAATAAAATGCACTACATTTTAGTTTCAGTCCTTTTTGTGATATTACATTGAGTGAAGAGAAGGAGACCAGTAATGAAGAGTGCAACATTGCAAAGCTACAGAAAAGGTTTGTATGCGTAATCCTTCCTGACCCCTTCCCTGAAAATCTGACAGTGATAGAGCTCCAGAATACTCACTCACAGCACAGACAGCCAGCACAGGAGAGGAAACCTTTACTTAACCCTTGCATGTCTATGAGGCAGACAAGATGATAAAATCAGCTGGAGAAGGAAAACATTCAAATAAATCACACTGAAAGCTAATGACAGAGGATGGCTGGATAGTAAAAACCCCTTTATAGGGGGCGTGGCTAACCGCCGATCGAGATGGCGGCTTAACTGAGGAGCTCCACACCCAGACCTCGCACTAAGCGCCATAAAGCACACTTAAAGCGTTCAAATCTGGCTTAAAACATCTTTCCAGGGTGGGTGAGATGTCCCAGGGTAAGGTCAAAGCATCGGCGGCCAAATCTGAGTTCTTTTTTTTTTTTTTTTTTAACATATTGTGCTTTATTGAAAGTTGAAAAAGTTATACAGCAGCAATTATCAGCTTTACAAAATATGTCAATAACGAAGGCAGGAAGCATAAAACATAGCATATAGAATACGACTATTACTGTAAATGCAATACAATACAATGCCCGGGGCGGGTTTGACAGGCAAGCGTCTGTGTGTATGTGGCATGGACCGTTCGGGGTCCCGACGGGAGGCGAAGACCATGCGGAGAGTACTACCCATGTGAAGGAGACCTAACAGGGTCGGGCTGTGATTCTGCCCATGCGGGGCAGGCATGTGTGTAGCCAGTAGTACCAGGAGCGATAATGCTCAGGAGCCTTACCTAGGGACAGGGCGACCCTTTCCTCTGCCGATCGAATACTCTCCACTTCGTGGAGCCATACAGAGAGGGATGGAGCAGTGGGTTTACGCCAGAACATGGGTATAACCAGGCGCGCGGCGTGTAGAAGTCTGATGGTGATCGATTTCCGAAATACCTCTGGTGGGGCCTCAGTGTGATTAAGAAGGCAGTATTCTGGTGTAAATGGGGGTTGATGGTTCCGTGACGTCGCAGAGACAGTTATGGATGGAGCGCCAAAACTCAGTAAGAGCCGGGCAGTCCCACCAAATATGGAGTGTTGATGCATCAGGTATGTCACACCTCCAACATTTGCTGACCTCCCCCTTGTTGTAATGGCCCAGTACTTGGGGCGTTTGTGCCACCCGCGTGAGCACTTTATAGTTGGCTTCCTGAACTCTCACTGCCGTGGAACTGGAATGTGCTAGTTGGCATATTGCGCGCCATTGATGGTCTTCGAAGGCAAAATTTAATTCGCGTTCCCAGCTAGCGCGGCAGGGCTGTTCTGTGAGGATGTGGCCTGGAGCATATCATACATTAAAGAGAGGCAGTGCGATGGGTATCTACCCCTTTCCTATTCAGCATCTCATATTGTGTTAACGGTCTGTTGTAGTCTGGAAGTGGGGGCAATGGATCTCAGTGATTGTATGAGTCGGTGGTGGTGGAACCGTGTTAGGAAAGAGTCCGCATTCGGAATGGGCAGTTGGTCGCAAGAGATTGGGCCCGATTCGTTCAGGAAATGGCTGGGTCGTGGGGGGTTGGTTGGCCGTCTGTGGTCGTTGGGTATAAGGACCTTGAGAAAGCCGGTAACCACTGCAGAGGCATGAGAGGCGAAGGAAACGGAGCAATACCGGCTGCGCGATGCAAGGAGCGCCAAGCTTTCAGGGTGGCGTTTATTAGGGGATGTGGTTCTACCATGGCCTTTTGTGTGAATATTGGCAACCAGGGGAGACAGGGCAGGGACACCGCGCCGCTTCCTGTTCTATTGTAACCCAGGCCCTAGTTAGCGAGCTGGTGGACCATTCTACTATGCGTTGTAAATGTGAGGCCATGTAGTAGTGCCTGAAGTGTGGGAGAGCAACACCCCCTAGTTGTTTCGGGGCCATCAGCAATGTCAAGCTGATGCGCGGGTTTCTTGGAGTTCCAGACATACGTGGAGATCATTGTGCGGAGCTGCGCAAAGAAGGCGGTCGGTAAGAAGATAGGTAGTGTCTGAAAGAGATAGAGGACGCGGGGGCAAGATGTTCATCTTAACTACATTTACACGGCCGAACCATGATATATTGTGGGTAGGACCAGTTTTGCAAATCCACCAACAGGGCGGCCAGCAAAGGTCTATAGTTAGTATTATACAAGTCCTTACAGGCCGCCGTGAGGGTGATCCCCAAATATTTGAGGCCAGTGGTGCACCATCTGAAGGGGAACCGCGCGTTTAAGGGTTACCCGTTTGGTCATTAGGAACATAATATGGGTAAAATTTCCGATTTTTCCATATTAATACGGAGGTTGCTAATGGAGCCATATTCCTGGAAAAGTTTTGTTAAATGCTGCAGTGACTCCGCCGGTTTACGGACGAAGAACAACATGTCGTCGGCATATGCCGCCACACGGTGCTCCACTCCCGCCGCCGTCATTCCGTGCAGTTGTGGGTGCGCGCGGATCGCTTGCAGGAAGGGCTCAAGGGTGAGGGCAAACAGTAGCGGGAAAGGGGGCATCCTTGTCTCGTGCCGTTGTTGATGCGGAAGGGGGGTGAGAGGGCCCCATTCACATTAAGTCTAGCAGAGGGGTTAGTGTACAATGCTCCTATCCAAGCCAACATGTTGCGGCCCAGACCTATATGGCCTAGTGTGCTGAAGAGGAAACGCCAACTGACGCGGTCAAATGCTTTCTCCGCGTCCGTGGATCTGAGTTCTTTACTCCACGCACCGTCCCGAAAAAATCGGCGGCCAGAATCCAAGATGGCGCCGGCCACTCAGGCCCGGAATCACATGCAGCTCCACCGGCAGACAACCAGGCACTGGGAGTTGAGATGAAGACCCTGACTCAAACGCTGGAAGGTATGATAACCACCATGTCCGCTGACTTGAAATCACAACTTAAAGAAGTAGCAAGGGAAATCAGAGCCGATATCCAAAGTCTGGCTGATCGCACTTCCCATATAGAAGATAAAATGGGGAATATGCAGATGCACAGAATAACTTAGCCGATAAGGTGCAAGATCTTGAGGACTCGCTGGAAAGCTGCTTGGCCAAACTTACTGATCTTGAAAACCGGTCTCGCAGACACAACGTGAAAATCCGCGGCATTCCTGGAAGCGTTAAACCCAACAGCTTGCTGCTTATGTCACTGACTTTTTTTCTCACTTAGTGCCCGACCTGACCCCGGAGTCTTTGCTAATGGACCGCATACATCGCCTTCCATGCCACCAGCCTTACCAGCGGACTCCACGCGCGACGTCATCTTGCGCCTACATTATTTCAGACCCAGGGAACTTATCTTCCTGGCGCTGCGAAAATCTCAGGCCGTGTCTCCGGAATATGACCATCTACAGGTATTCCCAGATCTAGCAAAACGCACTTTGGACTTTCGGCACTCCTTACATGGGGTGACTACCGCACTCCGACAACACGAAATATTGTATCGCTGGGGCTTCCCACAGAGCTTGCTGATTACACATGAAGGCTCACAACGAGTGGTTACGACGCTAGAGAAAGGCCTCAAATTCCTGTCGGAAAAAGATCTGACCCCAGCCTCTCCTATCCGACGTTCCTCCACTGCACCTCAAAAGCTGTCCAAAGATTGGAAGAAAATACGCAAGGGGAAACGGGATGAACGCCGCCTCCTTTGTCTTGTCCTGATTGGAGAATTCCGAAGGGCTCAGCCTGAAGGCCTCCACGGCCAAGTTGTGGTCTAGAATACGTCTCTTGGGATGGATCACTCGCCAACTCAACACACGAAGTTTCAGCGACATTGTATGTCAGTATGGTCTGGCGGCTCCGTCCAGTTGAGAGAAAATCTCTCCCACGTTCCCCCTCTTTTCCTCCCTCTCACGATGAGAGTCGTGGCTCAACAGCGGGTTTGTTGCCACGAAGGAGATCCACAATCTCTTTCTTTGTATATATGTTTTTTTGTGTTTTTTTCTCCCTATTTTTTTTTCTTTTTTTTTTCCTTTTTTCTCTTTTTTCAGGAACCACATGCCTTGATATCGCACACCACTGGACATTTGCCTCCATCTCAAGACCCTCCCGTTTCTGGCTCTGAGGGGCAATGCTTCACTCGAACTTTGTGGCATTCTTATGCTTTTTTCTATTGGTGGTCACGGTCATCTGTGGGATTGGGTAAATATTGGATGCAGTATTGTAACCATTACAGCTATGTTATGCCTCTCTTTAACTTATTTCCATGGTAAAAATCACATCATATAATGTCCGTGTCACGGAAGGGACATAGGGGCTCGGCGCAGCGAGACCCAGGACTCAAACCCAAGACATTTTTAAAAGGACCTTGTTTTCCTTTGAACGTTTGCAGTGTGCGTTTCAATGTATGAACAGTTTATTTTCCTTGCTAGATGTGGTTTTACTTGATGTGCTGTATTAAGATGTACCCTGTGTGATTTTAAATATACTTTACATCGTTTGGTTTTAGTTTAATTTAGTTTAGTGAAATGACATAGCTTTGGTTTTAAAACATACTTATATTCCTGTAGGTAAATGTGTTTTTCTGTAGCCAGTAAACAAGTTTTGCTGCTGTGTAATTTATGCGTCAGGGATTTTCCCCATTATCTAGGTACATGTTTAATTTAAGGGATCTCTGATAGTGTGTGTTTAATCTGATGTGCTGGAACAATGGATATACAAATGTTGTGTGCGCTGAAGGCTAAGAGAATGTGAAGAATGTTGATTGTAAATAACTGACATAATCTAATTAGTAAGGGTATGCAAATTGTGACTGTTATACTTCAGCATAAATAGTGGCATTGTTCATTAAAAGAGCCAGTTCATCTGAGTGTTTGAAACATACAGCTCTGCCTGGTGTTGTCATTTCACGTCGGCTACATATCACCACCACCCAGGAATGGGTCACTCTAACTCCGCAGCAGAACATCGATTCGCCGCGCCGTTGCGCCACCTTGAATCGGTATCTTGGGATACCGCAACCACCCCGAATCGGGACCTCGGCTGAGCGCCGTGCCTGCATCTGCAAGGAGACTCTACCGAACCGCGGTTCGCCACGCAGACCGTCTCCAGCCCTTCAATGGTCAGTAGATCCGCTGCCCGAGACGCCGAGTGCCGTGCCACTCGGTAGTCGGGCAGATTTCCACCGTGGGTGCCCCATCTACTCTCCAGATCTCCACCGCCACGTGGTCTTCTACCCAAGCCGCTCGAGACGCCGGGGCCGTGTGCCACTCGGTAGTCGGGCTTGGCAACACCAAAGAGGGGGTCAGATAGAGCAGGACCGCAGGCGGATACTCCATTCCGCCACAGTCCAGGGCCTAAATATCCCATACAAACGACGGATGCTCTATAAGGAGCTAGACTCTGCTGGGGCGGACGTCGTTTGCCTTCAAGAAACCCATTTTAGGAGACTGTCTCATCCCCTGCTAGAATGGCCGAACTTCACGACTCAATTCCATTCCACGGGCCCAACTAAATCCAAAGGAGTATCCATTTTAATTAAGAACAGAGTTGTATTCGAATTGCATCGTAAACTCTCAGATCCGAATGGCAGATACCTGATTTTAGTATGCTCACTGAATCACAAGGTTTACACTATTCTTAATCTTTACGCTCCCAATGAAAATCAGGTAGACTATGTGGCTTCGGTACTCGCTAAACTGTCTTTGGTAATGACTGGCACTCTGCTCATTTGTGGGGATTTTAATTTTAGTCTAGACCCTCTGAAAGATACTTCGGGGTTTGGATCTCGTCCTCTTGTTGGGAAACGCAAAAAAAACAGGTAGACAAATTTCAATCCCTGATAGGCAACTACGGTCTATACGATACATGGCACCTATTTCACCCTAACGAAGTGGATTACACATTTTTCTCCAAAGTACACAAGACACATACTCGGATTGACTACATATTGACTCAGAGCCAATTGCTCCCAAGGGTAGAAAGTTGCTTGATAGGCACGATTTCGTGCTCAGACCATGCCCCTGTTACCCTGACCCTTAAAGACGACTATAAAGCATTCGGACAGTCGCCTTGGTGACTCAACGATATGGTACTGTCTGATGAAATAGCTAAATGTGATCTAACTTCCCAATTAGAATCTTATTTCGAATTAAATAACTGTGAAGACCTTTCTGCCACAACCATATGGCAGGCTCACAAGGCGGTATTGAGAGGACACTGCATTAAATGGGCATCCCGTTTTAAAAAATCCAAAGAGGCTGCTCGCCTTCTTCTCCTGCAAAAACTCGACTCCCTATACCGATCTCATAAGATCTCCCCGTCGGATGCCACGTCTCGCCTCCTAAGTGAAGCTCATGACGAACTGCACATTTTAGACAGGCAGTCTCATTTTTTCTCACCTGCAGCGCCTTAAGACGCGTTTTTACGCTTACGGCAATAAACCTAGTAGACTACTAGCACAAAGACTCCGCACACTCCTACCCAGACAAAGAATTGATAAGCTTGTTTCCCCCGGCCAAACTGCGGTACACAAACCCTCCAAATAGCAGAAGAGTTTGCATCTTACTACTCATCTCTCTATAATTTGTCAGACAATGATAACATGCCACACCCCACCATCGCAGACATCGATGCCTATCTCTCACACCTTAACCTCCCTGCTTTGTCACACTCACAGACGGTACAACTGTCCTCGCCCTTTACAATTCTGGAAATAACGAAAATCATTTCCTCTTTACCTCATGGTAAAGCACCAGGACCAGATGGATTCCCTCCGCCTATTATAAAGCTTTTACGCACCTTTTATCCCCACACTTACATAGGGTGTTTACACAGGCATCCTCTGAAGGCAGGTTCCCTAAAGAAATGTTACAGGCTACAATCGTCACGTTGCCTAAGCCGGGTAAACCCCCGACCTCCTGCCCTAATTTTCGACCCATCTCTTTATTAAACACAGACATAAAAATCTACGCTAAATTATTGGCCCTCCGGTTAAATGACATACTCCCTACTTTAATCGGGCGAGATCAAGTTGGGTTTATCAAAGGCAGGCAAGGGACAGAAAACTCTAAGAAACTACTGGCCCTGATGGAATACCAATCTATTCATGATATCCCATGTTTATGGCTCTCGCTCGACGCAGAAAAAGTGTTTGATAGGGTTCACTGGAAATTCATGGTTAAGGTTCTAGATAAATTTGGGTTCACTGAAGATCTCATTAAGTCCATTATGGCGTTATACGCCTCTCCCTCCGCTAGGGTGTTAAATAGTGGCTTTCTCTCTAAAACATTTAATATCACTAACGGCACGCGCCAAGGCTGCCCCTTATCCCCGCTGCTCTACGCTTTAATTTTAGAACCACTGGCCAGGCCATAAGACAAAACTACCTCATCCGCGGGTCCAAATAGGCCCCCGGACGTTTAAAAAATCTTTTCGCAGACGATATCCTTATAACGATCACTGAACCACTAGATTCTCTGCCCTCTTTACATGCAGCACTAACAGAATATGGCCTAGTCTCGTACCACTCCCTCAACCTCCCGAAAACACAAGCACTAGCGTTGGGACTTCCCCCCGCGGATCTAAAGTCTATAAAAGCTCGATATTCTTTCGCGTGGAATGACCAGGGAATAAAATATCTAGGTATAACACTTCCAGGAAAGTTTGAAGACATAGTTTCTACAAATCACAAGAAGGTGTTTGCTGACACTAAATCGCTATTTTGCGGTGGAGGTCGGTGAGATTATCCTGGCTGGGGCAGAGCGGCAGCTGTTAAGATGACGATTCTACCTAAACTGTTATACGTATTTCGCATGTTACCTGTTCTCGTTCCAAAACCCTTACTTAATGCGGTCCAACGTGACATTTCTTCTTTTATATGGAACGGTAAACGACCACGCACTCCGTTTAAGGTCCTATCGGCCTCATTGGAAGATGGAGGACTCAAATTCCCACAAATATTGGCATATCATAAAGCAGCAATCATAGCCTCCCTGAGCGAATCCCTCCTGATATACCAACCGTTATGGACCTATATTCAATCAATAGCAATACCAGGCCACTCTTTCTCCGGTTTGCTTTTTACTCCTTTTAAATCCAGGCCAGCTCTCCCAACAGCTTTACAGATTACTAGATGGTATTTCACGGTTTGGGACAGAAATGTTCGAGCCTACACCTCTCTTTACCCTCTATCCCTCGCCACCCCAGTAAATGCATTGATTTATGTAATCCCCTTTTTCAATCCTAAATCATGGACTCAGCATGGAGTCAAATATGTGTTCCAATTTTTCAGAAACTCCTCCGTCCTCTCTTTTGCACAAATGCAGACTACTCATGGCATACCCTCTCAAGCGTTTCTGTCTTACCTTCAAATATTGTCTTACATGAGAACACTGGGAACGCTAAACTCTGTTTCAACGAACGAACCTATACTCACACCATTTGAGTCTTTTGTAATACGCCCTACACAAACCATAAAACTCCTGTCCCTTTGTTATTATCAATTGCTGTCCGGCATGGGATTGTCTAAGCGCACTTTTCAAAGGGCTTGGGAAGCTGAGTTAAACACGCATCTCACGCTAGAACAGTGGACTCACGTGTTTTTATTGGATAAGAGTGCATCTAGGTGTATTTCGATCTTTGAAACGCGTCGTAAGGTGCTATATAGATGGTACTTAGTACCTGTAAGGGAATGTCACTTTAACAAAAATGTTCCTGACACATGCTGGCGTTGCCAAACAGCACGAGGGTCGATGTTACATGTATGGTGGTCCTGCCCATCACTGCAACCTTTTTGGACCCAAGTGGCGTTGTTTGTTGAGGAGGTCCTGGGTATCACAGTTCCATTTTCCCCATTACACTACCTTCTTGGATTCCTCCCAGATGATGTGAGGAAAATGTCGAGACAACGTAAAATGTTTTGTATAATTATATCCTGCTGCTTCCTTCTTATCGCTAGGCTCTGGAAAAAAACGATAATCCCTCCTCTACCCTCCCTGACTAAAATGATCTCCGACTTAGCATTTTCTGAGGACTTGGCCCGATCGCACTTTAATCTTGCCTCCCCAGCACAAGATCCTTGGTCACTGTGGCAAGATCACCTAATATACCAAACTACTAGAACCAGGGACACGTAGGTCTCAACTTGTCATGTTATCACCTACTCTTCCGGCACTATGCCTTCACGACTGGAGGCTCCTGATGTCTCATCCTCACTGGTTCCTTTCCTCCCCTTTAAATTTTCCCTTTTTTTTTTTTTTTCTCCTTTTCGTCCCTTATAAGTCTCTTTTTCTGGGACAAGTTCGGTTAATTGTCAATTGACCTGATGTGATGCTTCATATCTTTGCCACTCTGTAGAGCAATTGTACTTCCCTTTTTCCATAACTGAATATCAAGGTTTAATTTCGTCGCTATGGTAAAATGTACCGAATTTTCCCCTTTTATGTACGTTATTGGTTTTCCCCCTGTTTTCTTCTGTATCCCATTCTTTGATTGAAATAATAAAACATTTAAATATAAAAACCCCTTTATAACAAGCATCGCTGGGAGAAGAGAGGGACTTTATAAAACGTGTGTTATCTCCCTTCCCGCTCTACATAATAGGGGTCTAGGTCTGATACATTTTATATTATCCAGGAGCACTATCCCCCTTTCCTCATCTATAATACACGTTTTATATAAAGTCCCTCTCCTCGCCCAGTGCTGCTTGTTATAAAGTTTTTTTTTACGTCTGATACATTTAGTATCCAGCTCTCACAGTTACTCTGTCATTATGAGCCTTCAGTGTGATTTATTTGAATGTTTTCCCTGGATTTAACCACTTGGCTGCTATGGACGCGCTCAGCGTGTCCAGCCAAGTGGTTCTCCTGTGCTACGGACGCGCTCAGCACGTCCGAGCACAGGAGGCAGCAATCCGCCGGATTCCGGCGGATTGCTGCGCCCCCCCGGTGCGGGCTGACATCTTGGATGTCAGCCCAGCACTCGGGAGCCCGGGGACATTAGATGTCATCGCGGCTACGCGATGACATCTAATTCAGGCGCCCCCCCGCATGTGCGGAGGAGGCGCCTCCCCGCATGTGCGGAGGAGGCGCCTCCCCGCATGTGCGGAGGAGGCGCCTGAAAGGGGGGGGGAGGTCCTTCGGACCTCTCTCCCTCCCGATCGCCAGGGAGCAGGGGGTTAAGACAGGCACCGCTTGGAAGGGCACAGCCTGCCCTTCCAAACGGTGGCTCTCATTAACCCCTGGGGAGCCGAATCACGAATCGGCGCTGAAAAGCGCCGGTTCGTGATCCTTTCCCGGAGCTGGCCGACATCTTGGATGTCGGCCAAGCCTCCGGGAACTCCCCCTGAGGATTGGCGTCATCGTGCATAGCACGATGACGCCAGCCCTGGAGTTAACCCCTAGCTGCCACCAACGGTGGAGATAGGGGATTCCAATGAATCCCCTATCTCCCGATCCGTGGCAGCTAGGGGTTAATGTTTGGTACTGTTGGATTGGCCAGAGCATGGCCGTTCCAATGATACCAAATACCACTGTGAAAAAAGTTTTTTTTAAAAAAAAAAATTAAAAAATCAAAAAATTTTAAAAAAAAATTATAAAAAAAAAAAAAACAAGTTTTTTTTTTTTTTTGTTTGTTAATGCAGCAATATTGTTCTCATTTCAATTATAATGTGAACAATGATGCTGCACTAACGATTTTTGTATGCGGTGCGTTTGTTAAAAATTGCGTAATTTCCCCCCAAAAAAAAATGTAACGAGACCCCATCTCTAATTTTTTAACAAGCGCACCCCATACAAAATATAACCGCAATTGCTCGCATGTTAAAATGTGAAAAAAATACACTTTACACGTTGTAAATTATTGAAAATTCATATTTTATTGCATTTTTTGTTATAATATACAGACAGGTCATGACATATACATATAATAATGACATATTATTAATCTGCCGAATCTGACGGAAAGAACGATATATAATATGTCTGGGTCATATACTAAAATAAGCCTTCAAAACGCATTTAAACATGATGAGCAAAACCGGTAAATATGACCTCAGCACAGAGGCGTGAAACGCCTCAGCAGCGAAAGGGTTAAAGTGCTTTATTTTATTATAAAAATAAATATGCACCAGTCATCTCTTCTCTGAGCTTTCAGACCGATTTACGTTAAAATTTTCCCTCTCCCCTGCTTTTATATTCCTGTGTCTCCCCCACAGAGATACAAAGTTTAAGTAAAAGTTCCCTCTCCTGTCAGTGGTGTATTTTGGCTTAGGCCGACTAGGCCCAGGCCTAGGGCGGCACTTTCCAGGGGGGGGGCGGCCCGCACTGGGTGGCCCCACACAAAAAAAAAAAAGTATTTTACCAGGAAGGATACATTGAGATTTCACAAATTTTCAAGTATGTCCTGGGTAGGCAAGGCCCTAGGCTTTCACTTTCCAGGGGACACCAAAAAACCTCACCACTAAATGGGTTACTCACAGAGCACCGAAATGACGCCAACTTTTTGGTGTTCTGTAGTTCCCTGCACTTAGGAGAATAAAATTTCCCTACCCTGCAGTGAATTCACCATTCACCGCAGGGTCCCCAAAGTGCATGGAGTCGGCCGCTGAATGCTGCCACCGCAAACCCGTGGCCTGCTGTTTTCAAAAGAACTACTGAACGAAAATGTCTGGAATTTACATATAAGATCCTATGATTGATAATAAAAAGTTCTGGTACAGAAAAAAGAAAAACCGCTATTAAAAAAAAGGGGGGGAAATTTTGCCCCAAAAAAATCTGAAAAATGACTAAAAGGTACTAAAAAAAATAATCAATAAATAAAGACTTTTTACTGCAGATTAAAATAATAAATGATTTATTAGATATTGCATAAAAACGGGAATATTTTTAACATTGAAACCTATGGGGTTCGCCTGAATAAACCTGCTGATTGAAACCACCGAACATCAGGGCATTTCACTGCCATTTCTCTGAGTCTCAGTACCACATGACTGTCTGAACCATGTGAAACGCACGCTCGCAGCTGCCCGCCCTTTCGTTAACACAGACTCTATTCTGGACTGAACACCCAACGGGAAGGGAATCAAAGCTACAGTGCACCCTCTGGCAGTGGCACCCCACTCCTGACAAGATGGCTCCACAGCATAATTGCTGTGTGCAGGGCCGGACTGGGAATAAAAAGCAGCCCTGGAAAAAACTAATTAGACCAGCCCCATATTGTGATAGGTATAAACGAAATTGATACGTATCAGAGCTGCACAGCAATTAAACTCACAGCAATGTGCGGTGTGTATGAACATTAATTAACAGTTGTTTTAACATCATGGGGGCCATCATGGTTTAGATAATTATTAGTCATGCAGGTTGCATGGCCCTGTGTATTGCTAGGGAGAACATGCATCTATGGAGCTCTGTGACACCCTCATACTGACTACACATTACTGTGGAGCTCTGACACCTCATACTCACTGCACATTACTGTGGAGCTCTGTGACACCCTGATACTCACTGCACATTACTGTGGAGCTCTGTGACACCCTGATACTCACTGCGCATTACTGCGGAGCTCTGTGACACCCTCATACTCACTGCACATTACTGTGGAGCTGTGACCCTACAGACTTCAAGATGGCTGCTGGCCCCCTCTGATTAGGCTACAGGGCACACAGCGTGACGTCTGCCGCCAGAGCCTAGGGCCCTCTCTGTTTGAGGCTCAGGGAGAGGGTTATGTGGTCCTTACAGTAGGTGGAAGGAGTTAATAGGGCCACTCATTTTGGGGGACGGATGAGGTCTTTCCTTGTGGAGAAATGAAGCGGCATGGGCACTCACTATGTGGAATTGGAGGGTTAATGGGGTCACTTGAGGGAGGGTAATAACTGAGGAAAGTCGGAGCTCCATTCATTCTGAGGGCTCTGGCTACACCTGTTATGTGTGTGTGTTGGGCCTGGGAATGTGGAGGGGGGCTGGCTGTGCATGTCTGTCTGTGGGGGACTGGACCTGTGTGTTTGTGTATGATGGCCAGTGGTATTTTACTGTGGGGGGGAGTGATGGTGGGGTATTTTACAGTGGGGGGAATGTCTGGGTTTTTTTTATGGGGGGAGTGATGGCCGGGGTATTTTGCTGAGGGGGGAGTGATGGTCGGGGTATTTTCCTGGGGGGGGGAGTGAAGGCAGGTGTTTTACTGGGGGGGAAGTGAAGGCAGGTATTTTACTGGGGGGGAGTGAAGGCAGGTATTTTACTGGGGGGTGAAAGCTGGAAGTATTTTACGGGGGGGATGAAGGCTGGGGGGATGTGATGGCTGGGGATATTTTACTGGGGGGATGTGATGGCTGGGGATATTTTACTGGGGGGATGTGATGGCTGGGGATATTTTACTGGGGGTGATTGAAGGCTGGGGATATATTAATGGGGGTGATTGAAGGCTGGGGGTATATTAATGGGGGGGGTGAAGGCTGGGGGGAGTGAAGGCTGGAGGTATATTAATGGGGGGAGTGAAGGCTGGGGGTATATTAATGGGGGAGTGAAGGCTGGGGGTATATTAATGAGGGGAGTGAAGGCTGGGGGTATATTAATGGGGGAGTGAGGCTGGAGGTATATTAATGGGGGAGTGAAGGCTGGAGGTATATTAATGGGGGGAGTGAAGGCTGGGGGTATATTAATGGGGGGTGTGTGAAGGCTGGGGATTTATTAATGGGGTGAAGGCTGCGGATATTTTACTGGGGGGTTTTAAGGCTGGGGGTATTTTACTGGGGGGATTGAAGGCTGGGGGTATTTTACTGGGGGGATTGAAGGCTGGGGGTATTTTACTGGGGGGATTGAAGGCTGGGGGTATTTTACTGGGGGGGATTGAAGGCAGGTATTTTACTGGGGGGTCAAAGCTGGGGGTATTTTAATGGGGGGTGTGATGGCTGGGGATATTTTACTGGGGTGATTGAAGGCTGTGGGTATATTAATGGGGGAGTGAAGGCTGGGAATTTATTAATGTGGGTGTCTGTGATTGCTGGGGATATTTTACTGGGGGGTTTGAAAACTGGGGGTATTTTACTGGGGGGGAGTGAAGGCAGGGGGTATTTTTCTAGGGGGGAGTGAAGGCTGGGGTATTTTACTGGGGGGGAGTGAAGGCTGGGGGGAGTGAAGGCTCGGGGTATTTTTACTGGGGGAGTGAAGGCTGGGGGTATTTTACTGGTGGGAGTGAAGGCAGGTATTTTACTGGGGGTGAAAGCTGTGGGTATTTTAATGGGGGGAGTGAAGGCTGGGGCTATTTTACTGGGGGGGTGTGATGGCTGGGGATATTTTACTGGGTGTGATTGAAGGCTGTGGGTATATTAATGGGGGAGTGAAGGCTTGGAATTTATTAATGGGGGGTGTGATTTCTGGGGATATTTTACTGGGGGGGTTTGAAGGCTGGGGGTATTTTACTGGGGGGGAGTGAAGGCTGGGGGTATTTTACTGAAGCGGAGTGAAGGCTGGGGGTATTTTACTGGGGGGGTGAAGGCTGGGGTATTTTACTGGGGGGGATTGAAGGCAGGTATTTTACTGGGGGGTCAAAGCTGCGGGTATTTTAATGGGGGAGTGATGGCTGGGGATATTTTACTGGGGGTGATTGAAGGCTGTGGGTATATTAATGGGGGATGTGTGATTGCTGGGGGTATTTTACTGGGGGGAGTGAAGGCTGGGGGTATTTTACTGGGGGGGAGTGAAGGCTGGGGGTATTTTACTGGGGGAGTGAAGGTTGGGGGTATTTTACTGGGGAGTGAAGGCTGGGGTATTTTACTGGGGGGAGTGAAGGCTGGGGGTATTTTACTGGGGAGTGAAGGCTGGGGTATTTTACTGGGGGAGTGAAGGCTGGGGGTATTTTACTGGGGGGAGTGAAGGCTGGGGGTATTTTACTGGGGGGAGTGAAGGCAGGTATTTTACTGGGGGTGAAAGCTGGGGGTATTTTAATGGGGAGAGTGAAGGCTGGGGGTATTTTACTGGGGGGAGTGATGGCTGGGGATATTTTACTGGGGTGATTGAAGGTTGTGGGTATATTAATGGTGGAGTGAAGGCTGGGAATTTATTAATGGGGGGTGTGTGATTGCTGGGGATATTTTACTGGGGGGGTTTGAAGGCTGGGGGTATTTTACTGGGGGTGAAGGCTGGGGGTATTTTACTGGGGGTGAAGGCTGGGGGTATTTTATTGGGGGGGGTGATGGCTGGGGTATTTTACTGGGGGGGAGTGATGGCCATGGGGTGTTTTACTGGTGGGGAGTTATGGCCATGGGGTATTTTACGGGGGGGGGAATGATGGCCAGGGTGTATTTTACTGGGGGGGAGGAGTGATGGCCAGGGGGTATTTTACGGGGGGGAGTGATGGCCAGGGGGTATTTTACAGGGGGGGGAGTGGTGGCCAGGGGGTATTTTACAGGGGGGGAGTGGTGGCCAGGGGGTATTTTACAGGGGGTGATGGCCAGGGGTATTTTAGGGGAGGTGATGGCCAGGGGTGCCCTGGCAGGGGGGTCTGACTATAAATTTGGGGGGGGGAGACCTGACTATGTATCTCTAGGAGTCAGAGAATGCCAGCCTCTCACCTGGTTCACAAATTGGTTGCTATAACACAGGATGCTGCCATCTTCCCAGTTCCACACAGCCACTCCCAAAATTCAGCAGGGGGGAGGGGGCAGCTATCCACCTGCATAAAATAATGGGTAGAGTCCTCGCGCTTACGCCAAGTGTCCAGTGAGTAATACTTCAAGATAATCTAGAAAACATAATAGGAGACATTCATTGCGCAGTACATCCTTATGACACCTGGTCTCCAGAGAGAAAGTATTCAACTCACTTTTTTCTGAGCCCCATAAAGTCGGCTCTGGACTATATAGGCATAAATCTGTGGATATGATCTCACCAGCCCATCCTACCAGCAACCATCCGTGGTGATAACCTGGTCCATAGATGAAATATTGGATCCCCGGGATATGTCACAGACGAAAAGTCAGCAGGATAAAATGAAGTAAAATTTATTGCAGCACTAAAGCGTTTCGACCTAATTGGTCTTTATCAAAGTGCAAAAAAATATACATAATAGAATGCAGTGTACAACGTTCATTTATGTTCTCGAAAGAACAATATAATGAAGAGGTGTTTCGCATATTAAATGACGAGACAACCTATGGTAAACTTAAAAAAGACCCCATTAAGGATATAAGAAACGAGCTTGAATCCCTACTCCAGGGGGGTAATAAGAAAGGTATTCTAACAAAATCAGAACTTGACTATCTATTAATGGAATTCACAAAGACACCACACTTCTATATCTTGCCAAAGATTCATAAGGACCCATTAAAACCTCCGGGAAGACCTATAGTGGCTGGAATAGACTCTATAACCAGCCACCTGTCAGAATATGTTGACATACTACTCCAACCTATTGTCCAAACCATTCCATCGTATCTTAAAGACACCCTAAGTATGCTACACATGTTGAAGGAATTGAGTTGGCAAGATGGAGATATCATGGTGACATGCGATGTAAACGCGCTATACAGTAGCATTCCCCATGATATGGGGATAACTGTACTGGAAGAAGAGATCTCCAGGTATAACCCGATAGGAGATGACCAAAAGTCCTTCATTATAGATAGTATCAAGTTTATACTTCAGCACAATTACTTTAAGTTTGAGGATGACTACTATATTCAGCTGAGAGGCACAGCGATGGGCACTAAATTTGCGCCCAGCTACGCCAACCTTTACATGTCCGGTTGGGAGAACAGGTTCATGTACGGTTCGCGTAGCTGGGCGCAGGGCCATGTTCTAGCATATAGGCGATACATCGATGATTTGTTTTTCATTTGGAGAGGGGGTAAAGATAACCTATGTGTTTTCTTGGAAGAACTTGACAATGCCGAATGGGGCATTAAATTAGCCCATCACTGGAGTTCAGAAGTGATCCATTTTTTAGATCTCGAGATATACAGAGAAGGAGATATTATAAAATCAAAAACCTTTTTTAAGGAAGTCGACACCAATACGTATATAGACCATACTAGTTGTCACCACCCTTTGTGGCTAAAGGCGGTCCCTAAAGGACAATTTACCCGTCTGAGACGAAACTGTACAGATATAGAGACCTATAAAGTACAAGCCAATACCTTAAAGGAAGATTTTATAGCCAAGGGATATAATGAATTGGATCTAGACCATACTATTTCAAATATAATGCAGGACGATCGTAATGAATTGCTTAAGTACAAACCTAAAAAGAAGAAGGGAGAAGAAATTCTCTTTATTTGTGATTATAGCAATAGAGCTAATGATATCAAAAAGATTTTAAAGAAACATTGGCACGTCCTAAAGAACGATGGTGATTTGAAAGAATACATAGGAACAACACCTAAGGTTATATTCCGAGGCACTAAAAACTTAAAAACTAATTTGGTACACGGTAAATCTAAGAAAAAAATACTGGGTAAAGACTTCTTTGGATTAAAGGAGGGTTTCTATCGTTGCGGCCAGTGTTTGGCTTGCAGATCCACTACCAACAAGAAGGAGTTCATTAGCACATATACCAATTTAAAATCTAAAAAATCTGTAAAAATAAATGGAGTGCTAAATTGCTGCTCCAAAAATATAGTATATATGCTTGAATGCCCTTGTGGTCTGCGCTATATAGGCCGCACTAAGAGAGCACTCAACGTAAGGATCAGTGAACATGTGCGTAATATTAAGAATGGTTTTGAGAAACACTCCGTCTCTCTTCATTTTAAAAACAAACATAACAGCTCCCCTATTGGTATAAAATTTTGGGCTATCAAACAGATTAAGAAAAGGGATGTCGAAGAAAATATATTAAATAGGCTGGGGAAAGAAGAGATGAGGCTCATCTTTGATAATGGCACGCTGACACCCAATGGTTTAAATGATGATTTTGAATTAGTTCATTTTTTGTAATGTGTACACCAACTCCTTCTTTGTGCACTTACTACAACCTCCAATAGTATTGATCTCAATGGGTATGTGAGGTAGTATGACACCATAATTGATATATGTAAATAATTGAATTTAAAAATAATAAAAAAAAAAAAAAAAAATATACACCTTAATCTGATATATTATAATTTCATTTGCCACAATATTTGGATCACATCAGATCTCGTCTTTATTATATCTTTTCTATACCACAATTGATTATTGCTAGAGAATGTCATCTTTATGACAGCATTATACTATTGAGACTAAGAAGCCACACAAAATATATTTAATAATACACAGATTGCGTTGCCCACCCCCAATATAACATAGGCAAATAGGTAGGGAATAAACTCACATATTCCACATCACTTTTAACAATATCAATTTAGTTTAAAGTCATTTTAAATCATACTATCATACATATAAGCCTTTAAGGACATAATTATCTCCTCATATTAACTGCTTAGGGGTAGAAGACACCATCCCTGCGCCATATGAAATGTATGGGAAATCCCCCTATTTACACATCCTCAATTTATAATCTATACCACTCCAGATTATGTACATCCGCCATAGTTGTGCTTATTGCACCGGGAAGGAGTTGGTCTATTTTGTCTAATCTATTTGAATTATACCAAGTTATATAACCCCCAAAAATGTATGGTGTTCTGCAGGGAGATCTTTATTATGTTTATGTTCGCGATCTCCGCACGGAAGTTGCTCTCTACCCATCAACCCAATGGGAAATACCGGAAACACCAAGTTGAAACGCATGGAACGCATGGGTCACTACTGCGCATGCGCAAGATGGCGGCAAACAACGCGAACAGACAGATGGAGGCGTGACACGCACGCCAACCTATTTTCTGGACATTCAAAACACATGGGACCTCTTAATACCCAATTAAGGGACTATATATATGGTACACTACAGAGTATCTCTGTAAACCAGCTGAAGAAGCCTAATCTTATGGCGAAACACGTTCTGGCGACTTACAGAGCATCTTTGTGTTAATTTTAACATGATCTACTTTATTTTATCTTATGTTTTAAATTAAAGATTTTTCTTTTATAAAGAAAAGTCTGGTCCCTGCTGTTTTGGAATTCAGAGGTATTCGTGGATTTAACCTATTCAATAAATCCACCGGCATTTCCACCCAGAGCTTGGTTCTAAGCTCCACCCAATGTGAGTTGATATTATCACCATATATATGACCAATATTGTGGTAGATCTACACAAGAAGGTCCTTGTGTTTATGTTTTCTTACATATCTGACGAGACAAAGAAAATACCAACTTTAAAGGGAGTGGGTCTCCTTTAAATATTCTTAAGAAGACAAAGGACCCAGATGTTTGGAACCACTCAGAGCCAGTGACGGGGCTCTCTGTCTGTGAGTGGAACCATTTATCGTCATCTATTCCAACATTGTATATACACCCTGCACTATTATTCTGCCATTTGTGTTTTTTTTTTATATATATAATCCAAATTGGACATTTATGATACACACCGTGAGGACCATCTGAATACCAAGAAGCGACTGCAATCGCGCCGCCAGATACGTATAATTATACCTGTTGTCACATTGGTTTGGGGGAGAACTCTATATATCTGGTCTGGCATTGGTATACTGGTGGTGGAACTTATCTGGGCGCTGACCATCTTTTTGTATTATTTATACAAAAAAGATGAGGGAAATAGGCGGTGTCAAGCCACAACCTCATTAACTTAATTGGTACTAACACACCCTACTTCCAATCATTTAGAGGTGCAGCACCAGCAAACATTCAATATACAAACGGGCGCATAATGATTACGTCCATCTACCTCGACCCCGCCCCTCTGAGCCATCGATCGCCATTTTGGAAGAGGGAAAATGGTGTCCACAATATAGCTTTCCCTTGCAACATTGATGGGCATTTAAAACAAGCTTATTTCCGGACGTTTTGGGGTCCCGAACCAGCGGGCTCCCACTGTCCATGAGGTGATATCTTTCCCAGGTGCTCGTGGGCATAGCAGCGGCAGACATCCGGCATGTAGACAGGTGCATGGTGATTACATCACCATGTTCCAACTTCCGCCAGTCTGAACCGTCGAGCGCCATTTTTGAAGAGGGAAAGTGTTGTTGAAAGTACATCCTACCCTCACAATATCGCAGCTTATTATTTTCGACGGACGTTTAGCAATCTTGCTTGCGGCCGTTTTGAGTGCCAAGTCAGCAGGTCCCTACCGTCCGACAGACGCACGGGGACCATATCGACACGCATGCTCCCACATGAACTTCACTCTTCCGGACGATATATCAAAAAAGAAAAATATATTAAAAATAAAAATTAATTTATTTTTTTTTTTTCTCCTTTTTTTTTTAAAAATAAAAAAAAATAAAAAATATCCATTTCATTATCCACCTGCATAGCACATAGCAATTCTGCATGATGTCATCACCCTGGGCCGGGCAGTGCAGTGCTGGTTACCATGGAGGGGGCAGCAGGGCTGTGAGTGAAGAAGCAGGGAGGGAGGAATGGATTGAGAGCTGCTCTCACAACTCACCTAGGAGTCTGCCCTGCTGCTGCCTCTCCATCCAAATGAATCAGCTTGTGGCCCGAACTTCCTATGAGCGGGAACAAGTGGCTGATGGGAGGAGGAGGCGGAGACAAGTGGGAGGAAGAGACGTCCCACCACATCCACCTCCACACTGTCAATGACCGGCAGAGAGTCACTCACTCACTCGCACGCAGCTTGCGCGTGAGTGAACATTTATGAAGCTATAGGCAGCCCAGCGGCCCAAACATTAAACAGCCTACCGGGATTTTTCCCGGCATCCCGGTAGGCCAGTCCGGCCATGGCTGTGTGCTCATATACACCCGGTTTACTGGGAGTTTTATTCCAGTGGATTCTGATGCACTCATACACACCGCACATTGCATTGCTGTGAGTTTTATTGCTGTGAATTCTGATGCACTCATACACACCGCACATTTTTTACTTTTATTTTTTCGAGAAAGGAATTTACCAGGAAGGATACATTAAGATTTCTCTTGTTTTCAAGTATGTCCTGGGTGGCAAGTATGTACAGTTAGGTGTCTTGCCAAGGACACTTACTGGAGAGGTTGCTTGCTGGGATCGAGCCCATGACTCCACAGGCTCTCTCCATGCAGAGCAGTGACATTACCTCTACTCCACCCAGCCATTGCTGGGCGTTTTATTGCAGTGGATTCTGATGCGCTGACACACACCAAACATTGCATTGCTGGGAGTTTTATTGCTGTGGATTCTGATACGCTGACACACACCAAACATTGCATTGCTGGGAGTTTTATTGCTGTGGATTCTGTGATACACACTGCATATTACTGTGAGTTTTATTGACCTGGAGCTCTGGGATACGCTCATACACACTGCACATTACTGTGAGTTTTATTGCTGTGCAGTTCTGTGATATGCTCATACACAGTGCACATTTCTGTGGGTTTTATTGCTGTGCAGCTCTGATATGCTCATACACAATGCCCATTTCTGTGGGTTTTATTGCTGTGCAGTTCTGTGATATGCTCATACACAGTGCACATTTCTGTGGGTTTTATTGCTGTGCAGCTCTGATATGCTCATACACAATGCCCATTTCTGTGGGTTTTATTGCTGTGCAGCTCTGTGATACTCTCATATGCAGTGCAAGTTTCTGTGAATTTTATTGTTCAACCAATTAGAGCGGCTGTTATCCAGTATACTTGACATGCGTGGTTGTTCTTTGTAAAAATGCTTGAATTTAAACATTTCATAATTTTCTTTATCTCAATAGATACATTTGAAATGGTATACAAAATATACAAGTAGGCACTTGGTATCCACTTTTAATATAAAGAGAGGAAAAGGCGGAGCTCTAAGAGGAAAAGGTGGAGCTTTAAGATGAAGGGTGGGGATTAACCAGGAAGTGGTGTGCCCTTGACAGGAAGGGGCGCCTCAAATTTAAATTGGGGGGTGCACGAGTTTAGTCAGGCCTAGGGCAGCACAAAACCTAAATACACCACTGATTAGCTGCATGATAGGATAAGAGTTATAGGATTTACCTTTGTATAGTGTAAACATGATTCTGGAACTATGTTATTTCTTAACCCAATTTAGCTGCATGGCAGGATGTAGCAGCCACTACCCTGCCGGAGACATCTGGAAGATAAAGATAAATTAAGTTAGGCAATCTATTCTGAGTAATTATCACCACAGGCCCTAAACTGCAAGAGAAACATGTTTTGCTTGACGCTAAAGAATGTGGTTGCTGGGCTGAAGGACAAAATCTGCCTCAAATTTAAATTGGGGGTGCACGAGTTTAGTCAGGTCTAGGGCAGCACAAAACCTAAATACACCACTTTCTCCTGTGCTGGATAAGCATTGCATTCCAAAGTTCTGCACCCTCCACATGCCAATGCAGTTGATGTTCTATACAGAGAGGGGCATTAATTAATGCAGGTGGATGTTGTATACCTTATACAGAGAGGGGTATTAATTAATGCAGGAGGATGTTCTATACATTATACAGAGAGGAGCCTTTTTTTTAGCCCTTTAAATCCAGTGGCTATGAGCGCTGAGATTGGCTGCTTGTTATATTATCTCTCAGTACAATGTATCAGGCTCAGCTGTTACAGTAACTGACTGTAACAGCGCTCAGAGTTTCAGTAAAACAAGGAAATAATATTGTTCTAACCGCTTATATATAAAAATATTATTTACTAGTGTAGCGCTGTGTTAAAATCTTGCTGCCGGCAGTACCTATTTTTGGCCACAAGATGGAGACAATCGCGATTAGAGACACTGGACATTGGGACTACATTTCCCGGCGTGCTTTGCAAAAAGGACAGGAAGTGGGTGGGACCCAGCGGACTTACATCCCGAACCTCGTGGAGAACGCGCCAGAGCGCGCGAGGGAACGAGAGAGAGCAGACGCAGTGCATACATCGCGAGAGGGCTTAGGCCAGAGTGCAAGTGAGACCTGTCAGTTCTTTTACCGGGTCATTCAGCCTAAGGAGAAGGAGCCCTCCAAGTTCCAGAGTTGCTGCAGATTGAACCAACCGAAGACCTCGAGTAAGGAGTCACCGCAAGTTGATCGGGTACAGAGAGCAGGCGGTGAGCTGGGAAAAGTCGTGGACAAGCTACGGGAAGTCAGACAACGGATCCGGCCGCTAGTATCCCCAGTCAAAATCGCAGCGGAGAGACGTCCTGGGTCAGCGGAGCCTACAGCAACCGGTGGATGGGTGAGAGGCCTCCAAGGCCGTATGTAATTAAGGAACACACTGCTGGTTTCTCTTTAAAGTCCACAGGGCCCCAACTGACTAGTCGAAGACATTCCTTCAGTAAATTCACTGGCCAGTTGAACTGTACCCGGGTACCACACACACATAGACACCTTTTATATTCCGGGACTTAAACCTGTGCAGGACTCATTTTGTTACGAATCGGAACGGGAGTTAAAGTTACGTTCCGAATACATATTTTTCTCTTTTCTGCTGCGCGTTTATCGTAATACGAAGAGATTGTATTTTGGGGTTCGCTACGTGTCTCTGTGTTTTCCGAACTATTGGGCAATTGCATATATTTTTCTGTTCGGTTGCGAATATTTTATTCTTTCGAAATCCGAAGCCTCGTGTTTCGTTTCTTTTCCGCTACGCGTTTTACCGCAATACGAAAGTACTGTAATAATATCTGTGAATACCGTGTCTCAACATCTGCCTATTATTTTAGTAAACTATTTAAATGATAAAAACTCACAGCGGTGTTGGAGTATATTTATTCCCTAGTGCGGGGAGACTGACCCGTGGTTCATTTTCAGCGGCTCCTCCGGGAGTGAGCGCTACACTAGTTTTACTGAAACTCTGAGCACTGTGATGAGCAGCAGTCAGTTACTGTAACAGCTTTGCCTGAGAGAGATACTGTAACAAGCAGCGATCTCAGCCCTCTGAGGAGCTACTACAATAGTAATTGTATCCAGTGGTGTATTTAGGTTTTGTGCTGCCCTAGGCCTGACTAAACTCGTGCACCACCTAATTTAAATTTGAGGCACCCCTTCCTGTCAAGGGCACACCTCTTCCTGGTTAATCCCCACCCTTCCTCTTTAAGCTCCACCTTTTCCTCTCTTTATATTAAAAGTGGATACCAAGTGCCTACTTGTATATTTTGTATACCATTTCAAATGTATCTATTGAGATAAATAAAATTATGAAATGTTTAAATTCAAGCATTTTTACAAAGAACAGCCACGCATGTTAAGTATACTGGATCACAGCCGCTCTAATTGGTTGAACATTAAAATCCACAGAAACGTGCACTGCATATGAGCATATCACAGAGCTGCACAGCAATAAAACCCACAGAAATGTGCACTGTGTATGAGCATATCACAGAACTGCACAGCAATAAAACTCAGAGTAATGTGCAGTGTGTATGAGTGTATCTCAGAGCTCCAAGGCAATAAAACTCACAGTACTATGCAGTGTGTATCACAGAATCCACAGCAATAAAACTCCCAGTAATGCAATGTGTGGGTCAGCGTATCAGAATCCACAGCAATAAAACTCCCAGCAATGCAATGTGTGGTGTGTATGAGTGCATCAGAATCCACTGCAATAAAACTCCCAGCAAACCGAGTGTATATGAGCACACAGCAATTATTTATTCTACATTTACCGGCCTCCATCCGCGGTAGGGCTGTGTGCAGAGTCAGCAGGGACAGTGTACAGACTCAGCAGGAGGTCCCTCCAGGCCACGTTAGGATCGCGGCTGTGCCTGTGCGTGGAGCCATCTTGTCAGCAGTGGGGTGCCACTGCCAGAGGGTACACTGTGGCTTTGATTCCCTTCCTGGTGGGTGTTCAGTCCAGAATAGAGTGACAGTCCATGTTAAAGAAAGGGTGGGCAGCTGCGTGCGTGTCACATGGCTCAGCCAGTCAGGTGGTACTGAGACTCAGTACCACCTGACTGGCTGGACCGAGTGTAACCTGCACGCACGCAGCCTCACCAGGAGCCAGGCAGCTCAATGCCAAATTTCTATCACTGCAGTGCTGGTTAAGGAAAGGTCCACTTTAAACAGCAGTAAGCAGACAGGGCTTCATATTCTGCTGATACCCCCCCTTTACCTGCCGTTTATTGTCATCTTCTCTCTCTGGACACAAATCACATCCCCCTCCTAGAGCTGCTGCGGGGCAGGGGAGGAGCTATGGAGGGAGGAGAGGGGGATTTTTATTCTATTCGATTTTATTCCGTATGCAAACGCCATGCTCCGCTGCTCGTTGTTTGAGAACACAGCTCAAAGCTGACACACAGTGACAGTGGCACCTCCTAGTACCCCCTAATGACACCCCAATAGTCACTGGTACCTGGGGTGGCCCGCCCTCCACCACTCCTCTAAGTACACCACTGCTCTATGTTATGCTTACACACAAGTTTGGCGAACTGCCAGCAAGTACGGTGCTGTTTGAAGGCAGTGCAAATCCCCATAGAGAAGTAATGGTTAATCTATTCAGAGAACACCAAACAGCAGAGAAATGTCAGTGAAATACCCTGATGTTCGGTGGTTTCAATCAGCAGGTTCAGGTATTCAGGCGAACCCCATAGGTTTCAATGTTAAAAATATTCCCGTTTTTATGCAATATCTAATAAACCACCTATTATTTTAATCTGCAGTAAAAAGTCTTTATTTATTGATTTTTTTTTTAGTACCATTTAGTAATTTTTCAGAATTTTTTTGGCAAAATCCCCCCCCCTTTTTTTTAATATCGGTTCTTCCTTTTCTGTAACAGAACTTTTTATTATCAATCATAGGATCTTATATGTAAATTCCAGACATTTTCGTTCAGTAGTTCTTTTGAAAACAGCAGGCCATGGGTTTGCGGTGGCAGCATACAGCGGCCGACTCCATGCACTTTGGGGACTCTGCGGTGAATGGTGAATTCACTGCAGGGTGGGGAAATTTTATTCCCCGAAGTGCAGGGAACTACAGAACACGAAAATGTTGGCGTCATTTCGGTGCTGTGTGAGTAACCCAATTAGTGGTGAGGTTTTTTGTTGCCCCCTGGAAAGTGAAACCCTAGGCGTTGCCTACCCAGGACATACTTGAAAATTAGTGACATCTCAATGTTTCCTTCCTGGTAAAGTAGTTTGCAAAAGTTAAAAAAAACAAAAAAACTTTTTTTTTTTTAGGGGTGGGGCCACCCGGCGGGCCACTGCCCCCTGGAAAGTGCCGCCCTAGGCCTAGGCCTTGTTGGCCTAGGCCAAAATACACCAGTGTGCCAATATATCTCTAAGAAATGGTTATCGATTCGCGTAGAAGCAATAATCATGATATTAAAACATTCTTTAATTGTAATTCTTCCGGTATTGACTATTTGGCCACTTGTGATTGTGGTAAAATGTATGTAGGAAAAACACTCCGTCCCTTTAAGAGGCGAATTATGGAACACGTACATTCAGTGGAGCGTACTCAAGAAACACCTATATCTTGTCACCTTGCACAATTTCATGATAATAATGCCAAGGTTTTAAAATTTTGTGGATTAGAACGAGTGATTCAATCACCTAGAAAAGGTGACTTCGATTGTAAACTTCGTCAGAAGGAATGTCGGTGGATTTACAAATTACACACCTTATCCCCAACTGGTCTTAATGAGGGGTTTTCATATACCCCATTTTTATGAACATAAGTCATCTGCTGCTACTGCTATCGATATTGTGTATACCATAGGGAGAAGTGCTATACCTGTATAAGTCCTTTTATATTCAATATTATTACATTTTTTTCCCCACACAATTTTTTTTTCCCATCTATTTTTAGTAATTATAACAACCAGTAGTTAAGTCCACCAAAATTTGCATTAATATTTATATTGAGTATTATATAAGTAAAAGGGTGGTTCTGACGTTGCGGTTCTGGTACTAAAGCTAAAGGTACTAAATGTGTTCTGAGATATATATAATATTTTGCATGAGCGCAATGATCAATTTTTCAAATTAACATTTTATATAGCAGTCTTTCTGCACTGTTTGCCTTTGATTTGATCCTATGCGAGCACAATAGCACTTACTGATTGGTCCTTTGTTAGCATGTGATCAGAGACTGATCTAGTTAGATCCGTAGAGGACAGTAATCTGTAGACATGCCTACGATGCTATCATACTATCTGTATTTGGGGATAATCTGTATTTATATAGGACACATTACATGGTCTGGACTTCATTTACCCTGGGTTTATCTATTGCGATCTGTATGATTCTAGCACAATAGTTATGGCATTTCCTGAGTATAATGTGGCCTATGGTTTAACCTCTTGTTACATGTGATCAGAGACTGATTTGTGCTGATCGTGTGATAATATTTAACAGTTGGGTGGTAGCAATGACGGGTTGGGTTTAACGCTCACAATATCCTCTTACTATGTTCATCCATTATGCCTTATAAGTGCATTGTAGCTTGAGTTTATCTATGTATTCTTCTTTGTTATTAACTCTTGGGTTGTATAGCATTTGTTGTTGGCTCTTGTGTAAATAGTGTCCGCCGATTGGTCTGTTAGAACACATGACTGGTGATTGACCTATCCAGGTCCACAGAGGGTGGCATGTGGTAACTCATTCATATGATTGGCTCAAATCTCTTGGTTGTATAGCATTTGTTGTTGGCTCTTGTGTAAATAGTGTCCGCCGATTGGTCTGTTAGAACACATGACTGATGATTGACCTATCCAGGTCCACAGAGGGTGGCATGTGGTAACTCATTCATATGATTGGCTCAAATCTCTTGGGTTGTATAGCATTTGTTGTTGGCTCTTGTGTAAATAGTGTCCGCCGATTGGTCTGTTAGAACACATGACTTGTGATTGACCTATCCAGGTCCACAGAGGGCGGCATGTGGTAACTCATTCATATGATTGGCTCAAATCCCTGTTGTGGATTTAATCATTCGAGGTATGTGTGTTACAAGGTCATGTGGCTGTATTGGCAGCCCTGATTGGGTATTCCTCGCATGGGATAAGGTATTTAAATGGGGAAGACATACAGCAGTACCAATATTTTCTTGCTCCAGATGAAGCCGACGTGCAGCCGGCGAAACATATGTTGAGCTAATGTCCAACCTTTTATTTTAAAGTTGTCTATGTTGTGTCAGCATCGCTAGGGTCAGGATAGAATTTATGAGCATGAGCTCTATCAGCATTAGGGCAAGTTTGGGTTGTTCAATCAATTGTGGTGCACTTGAGTGAGCTTAATGATCTTTTTTTGCTCTATTTTCCCTATGTGGACTGTATTATTACACAGTATTAGTGCCTTTTAGTGCTTTCCATTCAGCCCATTACTCAGCCTATTTATGCTTGGTCAGCTGTCCAATTTACCCTACGATGCTGTGTGTGTATATGTATTTTAAAGTTTGGGATCTGAGAGTGTTTTTAGGGAAAATAAAGTTCATTAAGTACTAGCCACTCCCTGATCATCAGTTGATGGGCCTTGTTGCCTGTTATACTGGTTATTTTCTTTTGTTTTTGTATACATAATAATAAAGGTTTAATCCCGTTGATGGGAGTGTTGTCCACCTTTTGCTACGTGGCCAGGTGATTGTTTTCTAGGTGGGACCATTTTCTCACCTTAGTTGTTATATTTGGTTGTCAGCGTAAGCCTAGACCTGATGGTCCATGAATGCAGTCCCGTTTTTGAAGTTATCAAACCCATGCGCGATGATGTCAGTGGGCAGGGACTGGTCCCGCAGGCAGCTGACATCCATGATGATGGCCCCCTGTGGGCCCTGTTGGCTCTCTGTGGGAGACGTCCGCGATCAGCGCCTGAGGGGTGCCGAACCCCAGAACTGCACAGATGGGCTGCAGACATCCTCTGAAATTCAGAGGAGTAGCGTCTGCTCTGCCAGTATGTGCCGATACTGAGTACCGATGGAAAAAAAGACCTGGTTATCAGTATATCTGCAATGTAGCAGCCGACATGAAAACTTAAAAAATGCGCAATATCGGGCCCCTAACTGTTGGCATCCTCGTTGTTTGCACTTACCACAATATAGGGCTAGTCAACTTTTTTTCCAGGGCTGCTTTTTATTTCCAGTCCGGCCCTCCTATCTCTCCAACAGGTCCTTCTATGAGTCATTTGCTTGCAACTCCTCCTCTTCAGTGCCTTTATCAGTTGGTGTTACCCAAGGCTCTATTCTAGGTCCTCTGCTTTTCTCCAGCTATACCTCCTTCCTGGGTAAAATCATCAACAGCTTTGGTTTTAACCCCTTCACTACTGATAGACATATCTCGGGCTTTAAAAGGCACCATCTGGTGTCCTGATATCGAAATATCTTGGTATGCTGATCCGCAGCCCAAAAGCAAATGAAGTTTGTTTGCTGCAAACAAATTTCATTTGCTTTTGGGTGTCAGAAGGTGCCCCCAAAGTTTTAGCCCTGTGGGCATAATGCCCAAAGAGCTAAAACTGTAAAATTAGCTGTTCAAAGCTCTTAAATATCGAGCTTTCAGCAGCCGATGCAGGGAGAAAAAAAGAAGAAAATAGACCAGCCGCTCAAACCTCTAACTCAATTTGGCAGTAGATGGTGCCATCTACTAGCCAAAAATTGGGTTTTTACAGTAAGAAATACAATGGGTATAAGTGTAAATATTTCTTAATTTATAGTTAATTAAAAATGATTTTACAAAAAGCCACTGGTTTCTGACAATGTTTTTTGGGAAAACTATTTGGTAGTGAAGGGATTAATTACCACCTCTATGCTGATGATACTCCACCCCCTCTACCTCTCCACCCCTGATCTCTCTCCTCCTGTCCAAAGTCAGTGACTGTTTATCTGGCATTTCCTCCTGGATGGCCTCTAACCAAATAAAAGATTAACATGTCGAAAGACTGAGCTCCTACTAATTCCTCCCTCTAATGCCTCCTCACCTCCTGGCTTCTCTATCATGGCCAATGGCATCATTATCTCAACATCAAGCCAGGTTCACTGTCTCTGAGTTTCACTTGACTCTGATCTTGCCTTCATCCCCGACAGCCAGTCTATTTCTTCCTCCTGTCACTACCAATTACGTAATATTTCGGCCATATCTTACCACTGACACAACCAAAACACTTATTCATGCCCTTGTAATCTCCTTACTTGATAATTACAAAAATCTTTTAATAATCCTCACCTTGACCTACATAGAAACATAGACACATAGAAAAATGTCGGCAGATAAGAACCTTTCGGCCCATCTAGTCTGCCCAATTACATGGATGCTTTACCTGGATTTACCTTTTGTTTAGGATAACCTTATGCCTATCCCATGCTTGCTTAAATTCAATTACTGTTTTGGCCTCTACCACTTCAACTGGAAGACTGTTCCATGTATCCACCACCCTCTCAGTAAAATAATGCTTCCTGATGTTACTTTTAAACCTTTGCCCCTCTAATCTAAGACTATGTCCTCTTGTTTTGCTACTTTGTTTCCTTTGAAATATACTCCTTTCCTCTACCTTGTGGATTCCCTTTACGTATTTAAATGTTTCTATCATATCTCCTCTGTCTCGTCTTTTTTCCAAGCTGTACATGTTAAGATCATTAAGCCTTTCCTGGTAACTTTTCTCCTTCAAGCCGTACACCATTTTAGTAGCCCTTCTCTGAACTCTCTCTAAGATGTCTATATCCTTCTGGAGATACGGTCTCCAGTACTGCACACAGTACTCCAAGTGAGGTCTCACCAGTGCTCTGTACAGTGGCATGAGCACTTCCCTTTTCCTACTGCTAATACCTCTCCCTACAGAACCAAGCATTCTGCTAGCATTTCCTGCTGCTCTATTACATTGACTACTTACCCTTAGATCCTCTGAATAATAACCCCTAAATCCCTTTCCTCAGATGTTGAGGTTAGGACTGTATCAAATATTCTATATTCAGCCCTTGTGTTTTTACGTCCCAGGTGCATTATCTTGCACTTATCCACATTAAAACTCAATTGCCACAGCTCCGACCACTTTTTTAGTTTACCTAAATCATTTGTCATTTGGCTGATCCCTCCAGGAACGTCAACCCTGTTGCAAATCTTTGTGTCATCAGCAAAAAGACATACTTTTCCATTAATACCTTCTACAATATCACTAATAAAAATATTAAATAGAATGGGTCCAAGTACTGACCCCTGAGGTACCCCACTGGTAACAAAACCTTGCGCCGAATAAACTCCATTTACCACAACCCTCTGTTGCCTGTCACTCAGCCACTGCCTAATCCATTCAACAATATTGGAATCCAAGATCAAAGATTGCAATTTATTGATAAGCCTTCTATGCGGAACAGTATCAAAAGCCTTACTGAAATCTAAATAAGCAATGTCTACTGCACCACCTGTGTCTATTATTTTTGTTACCCATCAAAAAAAAATCAATAAGATTCGTTTGGCATGATCTCCCTGAGGTAAACCCATGTTGTTTCTGATCCTGTAATCTATGTGTTTTTAGATGTTCAACAATCCTTTCCTTTAACATGGTTTCCATTAATTTCCCCACTACTGATGTAAGACTAACTGGCCTATAGTTCCCAGATTCCTCCCTACTACCCTTCTTGTGAATGGGCACAACATTTGCTAATTTCCAGTCTTCTGGGACGACTCCCGTTAGCAAGGATTGGTTAAATAAATCTGTTAACGGTTTTGCTATTACATCACTGAGCTCTTTTAATAATTTAGGGTGGATCCCATCAGGCCCCATTGATTTATTTGTCTTTACTTTAGACAGCTGCTGTAGAACCTCCTCCTCTGTAAACTGATATGTAATTGTCTCGTTAGTGTTTCCTCCTAACTGAGGTCCCTTTCCTTCCTTTTCTTCTGCAAAGACTGAACAAAAATATTCATTGAGGCAGTCAGCGAGACTTTTATCCTCTTCTACATAACTTCCTTCCTTTGTTTTTAATCTAACTAATCCTTGTTTTACTTTTCTTTTCGTTTATGTATCTAAAAAATGTTTTGTCCCCCTTTTTTACTGACTGAGCTATTTTCTCTTCTGAGTGTGCTTTGGAAGCCCTTATAAATTGCTTTGCCTCTTTCTGCCTAATCTTATAGGTTTGCCTATCTTCTTCACTCTGAGTTGTTTTATAATTATTGAATGCTGTCTTTTTGTTCTTCACTATTTTGGCCACTTCTGCAGAGTACCACAGTGGTTTCTTCCCTTTTTTGTTTTTGCTAACAAGTCGAATGCAATTGCCTGTGGCATTCAATAATGCTTCCTTTAAATAATCCTGGACTCCCTTTAAACTCCTCCAGTCTGATAATGACTCCTTCACACAAAATCTCATTTTAGAAAAATCTGTTTTTTTAAAGTCTAAAACTTTTGTTTTTGTGTGGTGCGGCTCCATCCCTGTTCTTATATTAAACCACACTGACTGGTGATCACTAGATCCCAAATTTTCACCTACAACAACGTCCGATACCAAACCTCCATTTGTGAGTATTAAATCCAATATGGCCTCTTTACGGGTCGGCTCCTCAACTACTTGTGTTAGAGATAATCCCAGTAGGGAGTTTAGAATATTTGTACTTCTGGTGCACCCAGCTGTTTTGGTTTTCCAGTTCACATCAGGAAGATTAAAGTCCCCCATGATAATAACTTCCCCCTTCATTGCCATTTTGGCTATTTCCTCAAGCAGCAGATTATCTAGCTCTTCTATTTGTCCAGGGGGTCTATAGATCACACCTACACGAGCTACTGTATGATTGCCAAATGTTAGCATCACCCAAACTGACCCTATGTTCACCTCGCTCACTTTTATTTGGTTCATTTTTATGTTGTTTTTCACATACAGGGCCACTCCTCCTCCTTTCCTACCTTCTCTGTCATTTCTATATAAAGAGTACCCCGGTATTGTTATGTCCCAGTTATTTTTCTCACTGAACCATGTCTCAGTAACCGCAACTAAATCTACTTTTTCAGCTGCCATCATTGCCTCCGGTTCATTGATTTTATTGACTAAACTGCGAGCATTTATAGACACGACTCTGAGCTTGTCATTTTTTTCCCCGCATGTTGCTTGCACCCTCCGATTTAGTTTTGGGGGACAATCAGGCAGATTGTTTTTTACCCTTTTGTCCCCCCTCCTAGTTTAAATATTTCTTTGCGAAACCTTTGAACTTCTCACTGAGAACATATGTTCCCCTATGAGTAAGATGCAAACCATCTTTTTTATACAGTTCCTCTCTGCTCCAATTAGAGCTATCATGGGACACAAAGCCAAATCCTTGTTCTCGACACCATTCCCGAAGCCACAAATTAAATTCCCTATTGCGCATCTGCCTATCCTGAATGTTATGCACAGGCAAAACTTCAGAGAATGACACAGTGGACGCAATCTGCTGTATTTCACCTCCAAGAACACAAAAATCTTCCTTAATCTCAGAAACCTCATTGCTAGCCAAGTCATTTGTCCCTAGATGGACTAGAACATCCACTTCCCCTTGCTGCTTTGCTTGTTTGACAATATTGAGAATACGTCTCTTGTCTCTACGAGCAATAGCCCCAGGAAGACATCTCACCAAACCACTACTCTCCAGCTCAACACCTCTTATGATAGAATCACCCAGCAACAATTGCCTTCTATCATGTCCCACCTTTTCCTTATTGTTCTTGGTTGCAGTCCTGCATACCTTAGGCATAGGGGATGGTGGTTCCTCAACTATGGTGTCTGAGCCTACTTCCGTCTCACCACTACACTCTGAAAGTGCCTCAAAAGAATTAAGAAGAGCCACAGACTGTGGACATGTTTTCTATCCACAACTCTAAGTCTACCAGATCCTACAGTAGTCCATCTGCCGCTCCTAGGAGGCCTCTGTGGCAGTGGCTTTGTAACAGTCATAGCCATAGCCTGAGTTTGTCTAACAGCTAATTTACAAATCTCAGACTTCAAACAGGCAATTTCCTGCTGCAATAAAGAGAGCTGCCTACATATCAGGCACACTCCAAACCTCCAAAAATTGGATCTAAAAACAAATGCATGACAGCTCTTACACTGGACCAAGCCTGCCATTATGAAAAGAATGGATTTAAACCAACAAATCTTACCTTTATGTAGGTTTTCTACCTCCTGTCTAACCTCAGACTACCTCCAGAGTATCTCCAGGATATCTCTAAGTGCTCACTTTGAAGGCTTCACTTAGCTAATATTCCACAAGCTTTATATAGTCACCTAAGAACACCTCCCCCAGCAAGGCGTGGACAAGTTTAACCACCTAGAAAATAGCACCCAATTGAATCCAATTGTATGCTAATCAGTAAGAGGAATGAGTCACCAGCCTAACCTAATTTACACACCAGACCTAACTTAAAACCTTAAAATGAATAGAAAAGATCTGTTTGAAACAAAAATCTAAATCACTCACCAGGATATCTCTAAGTGCTCACTTTGAAGGCTTCACTTAGAAGGCTTCCCAAGCTCAATTAGCTCCCCACTACCTGTCCTCACTAATCACCAAATACACCCAGCCCACTCCATAAGGTCACCAAATACACCAAATACACCCAGCCCACTCCATAAGGTCCAACATTGCATGTGCCTAGCTTCCCCCCTATCGCCTCTTCCCATGATACACTGCAGAATTTCTCACGCACAGCCCCCATCCTCTGGAACTCTCTCCCTTGTATTGTCAGACTTTCCCCTAGTTTCTCTTCCTTCAAACGCTACCTTAAGACTTTCCTATTTAGGGATGCCTACCACTCGACTCATTAATACACCTCACTAGCCCAAACAGTCCATCACTCTCACTTTGCAGTCCTCTCCTGTTTCTCAGCCTCCAACCCTTTGAGATTGTAAATTCCAAGGGAATAGGGCCCTCGTTCCTGCTGTGTTGGTTTGTCAAATGTTGTCCAGTCCCATTGTATTGTATCCATGTCTATATGGTGCCATTTGTTCACCGCTACGGAATATGCTGGCACTATATAAATAAAGAATAATAATAGATAATAAAACTTACCATACTCTCAGTGTATGCTTATCCCAGGGGAGACTTAATTTGGAATGCCTTACTTATATACATCTAATCATCATGGGACAAAAAACTAATTAAATTGAGAATAAAATGAGTAAACCTTTTTAATTCATTCTTGAATTGGTTTAAATAATTAATACAATTGATATTACAAGTTTTGTTCGGTTTTACAAGGGGATAGATCTTGGTGCTCCATGGACATTTTTTTTTATCTTCCCACCGAAAAAAAAAAAGCAACTGTTGATATTTATTACACAAATGGTGTCAGGACCACACCAGGTTGGAACCATGGTGGGACCCATGTGGTTTTGCTTATACCGCAAGCAATGGGGCGAACAAGATAATCAGACACAGGAAACAGATTGCCAAATGATAAGGTATATTCTTCAATACACAGCAACAGTCAGTATATGTAGTATTTTTAAATCACAGGATCACTGGAAATCACAGGTAAAGTCTATGACTATAACGGATTGTGGGCTATGCAGTGTAGACCTGCAGACAGGATCTACTTGATCAGGAACCAGGTGGTCTTGGCATATGATACCTTGGATATAGATGGTCAACACAGGAGGAGAAAGCTGGATCGCTGGCAGCATTAGGTAATATCTCCAAGCACAGAGGATAGTGGGCTATGTAGTGTCAGACTACAAAAAAGGAAACACTAAACAGTAACCAGGTAGTACAGAACTCAGGGAAAATAAGGAACAGAACTAGGACAATACAAGATAAACAAGGAGGGAAGTATAAGAGACAAAATTATACTAGACAAGGCGTCTAGGAGTAATAAAGGATATCTAACAATGTATGTAGAGAAACAAGGAGAGGGAGCTCACAGGACCTCTAAACATGGACAGGAAGGGAAACAAAATGAGAGAGCAAAGAGAGAAGGGTGTGACCACTAGATATAGCTGGCTTAATTGCAAGAGTAGAGAATGCAGCCAGCCATGAGAAACACAGGGATGCATGTGGTCTAGGAGCAGGAATGGAGAAAAGGTAGACTGGAGAAGGAGCAAGGTGAACAAACAGGGCTAATAGAGGAGATAAGGGGTGTAAGTCTTACAAATCGATTGCTAGGTGCCTCGATCCCCTTATGAGCTTCGGCAGCGGTGCATGTATGCGGGCCCTTTTATTACAGCTTTATTGTGGCCTGACATGTTCATCTGTTTTGGAACAGTTTTTCAAAGATTTTTTTATTATGTTAAAATCAGTTGCGGTTTCACTGATATTTACATCTTTGTATTTCGGTTTTAAAACCTAAGCCACAAACTAAACCTCAAACTCACCACTGACTTTGATTGGCCAAAACGGTATGAGTTTTGCTTTTATTTTAAGCTGTGAATCTTCACACTTTTTAGGCTGCACTCTTCTAGAAGAACGCATAGCACGATATTGTCTTCATTGGTGATGGAACTAGAACATAGTTTAACAGTTTCAACAAAATTTTGAAGTACAATGTACATACACAGCAAAAAAAGCACATGCATATACACAACTGACAGGAGAAAATACTTCACTAATTTTCCTGCTCAATTAACAAAAGTATTTCTTTTTTTCCTCTTTTTTCTCTGCATAGGAACCAATGAGACTGGCAAAATGCAGTGACCCAAGAGGATTAATGGGCTAGATTAATTAAAATGTAAATTCCTTTCATTTGCAGTAAGTTGCAATTTGCTTTTTATTAAAGTCTCAAAGGAGCTGCCTTCAGCTATTGTGCACTAATTGTAAATTGTGTGAAAAATGCAAGGTTCAACAAGCCTCACTGAAAAGTATTAAACCCTTACATGTATACTAAAAGTGAATTACCAAGTTGTCTAAGTGCTTCATTCAAATAACGAATCAATAATATTAATTACAGGACATTTAAAATGATCCCATTGTACATATATAGGATGTAATTTGGAAGAAGTTGCCAAAATAGAGGGGTTCCAGTTAATTCAGCTAAGCATTGCGGTGTGATTGAAGAATAGGATGCAGTGGTAAGGTTTTCGCATTACCTTTTCCAAGCAACTGGAATATCATCACTTTCCACAATAAAACCATCTGTCTTTTTATGTAGTGTCTCAAACCCCTGTAAGTCACAATTTTTTTTAAACACTCAACAAGTATACACATAGGTTTGCCACCTTTTCTTCAAGCCAAGCCCAAACACTGTAGCACTGCTCAATAAAAAAAAAATCATCCCTTAATTCATTATGTGCCCTGATTTCATGCCTGATGTCATTACGTGCCCCATTTCATTATGTCCCCAATTCATGTTCCATGTGAGCCCATTTCATGCCCCATTTCATTGTGTCCCAATCACATTACCATTTCAGTATGTGCCCCACTTTCTTTGTGTCCCCATTTCATATCCTCATTTCATTATGTGCTCCCATTTTATGCCCAGTTATAACATGTGCTCCTATAGCATTTTGTGCCCCATTTTGTGATCTGTTTCATTATGTGCTCCTGTTTCCTTTATTTGTCACCTACTTGATGTCTGTCTATGGAGACAGGGCCATGGTAAGGGAGGAAAGGTGGACTCTGGGCATTAGACGTGGCCCAGGCAATGGCATCAGTAGGATTGCACAGATCACAGAACGTGAGTGGCTTCATGCTTCTCTGCTAGTAGCTACCACAATATTACATATACATGACATACTGTGGGAGCTGCTTGGCTGGAAATCATGGTGCCACAAATCCTTTATGCTGTGTGGACCCTGTACCTTCGCTGCTTGACCATATCTCTGTTTGTCCCAGCCCATCTCCACCAGTCCTGGGAGCCCTTCCTGTAGTAGAACTCCAGGACCCGATTGCACCTGTGACTGTGGAAGTTCAGCAACTGGCATAACCAATACCATGTCTGGAGCTAGGTTCATCATAAACCTAGACACATAATTGAAACCCAGACTGTCTGGGTCAATCCCCGTCAGGTGGCAACCCCATCTCTGCAAGTATTAGAGAAAGTCCCAGGAAAGAGCTATAGTATCTGGCTGTAGCCTCACAACCTTTAATCATATTCATTAATTCCTATTTAAAGTGACCCGTTGCAGGAATTGAGGTACTATGTTAGTTAATACAGATCTCTTGACTGACATGCAATATAAAAGAACTGAGGCAGCACCCTAACAATATTAGCTGCAGTGGTGTATTTTGGCCTAGGCCGACTAGGCCCAGGCCTAGGGTGGCACTTTACAGGGGGCGGCGGCCTGCACTGGGTGGCCCCACACCAAAAACATTTTTTTTTTTTTTTTTACTTTTGCAAAGTATTTTACCAGGAAGGATACATTGAGATTTCACAAATTTTCAAGTATGTCCTGGGTAGGCAAGGCCTAGGCTTTCACTTTCCAGGTGGCAGCAAAAAACATCACCACTAAATGGGTTACTCACAGAGCACCGAAATGACGCCAACTTTCTGGTCTTCTGTAGTTCCCTGCACTTAGGAGAATAAAATTTCCCCACCCTGCAGTGAATTCACCATTCACCGCAGGGTCCCCAAAGTGCATGGAGTCGGCCGCTGAATGCTGCCACCGCAAACCATGGCCTGCTGTTTTCAAAAGAACTACTGAACAAAAAATGTCTGGAATTTACATATAAGATCCTATGATTGATAATAAAAAGTTCTGGTACAGAAAAAAGAAAAACCGCTATTAAAAAAAAGGGGGGTAAATTTTGCCCAAAAAAATATGAAAAATGACTAAAAGGTACTAAAAATAAATAAATCTGTAAATAAAGACTTTTTACTGCAGATTAAAATAATAAACGATTTATTAGATATTGCATAAAAACGGGAATATTTTTAACATTGAAACCTATGGGGTTCGCCTGAATAAACCTGCTGATTGAAACCACCGAACATCAGGGCATTTCACTGCCATTTCTCTGAGTCTCAGTACCACATGACTGGCTGAACCGCGTGAAACGCACGCGCGCAGCTGCCCGCCCTTTCGTTAACACAGACTCTATTCTGGACTGAACACCCACCGGGAAGGGAATCAAAGCTACAGTGCACCCTCTGGCAGTGGCACCCCACTCCTGACAAGATGGCTCCACAGCATAATTGCTGTGTGCAGGGCCGGACTGGGAATAAAAAGCAGCACTGGAAAAAACAAATTAGACCAGCCCCATATTGTGATAGGTATAAACGAAATTGATACGTATCAGAGCTGCACAGCAATTAAACTCACAGCAATGTGCGGTGTGTATGAACATTAATTAACAGTTGTTTTAACATCATGGGGGCCATCATGGTTTAGATAATTATTAGTCATGCAGGTTGCATGGCCCTGTGTATTGCTAGGGAGAACATGCATCTATGGAGCTCTGTGACACCCTCATACTGACTACACATTACTGTGGAGCTCTGACACCTCATACTCACTGCACATTACTGTGGAGCTCTGTGACACCCTGATACTCACTGCACATTACTGTGGAGCTCTGTGACACCCTGATACTCACTGCACATTACTGTGGAGCTCTGTGACAACCTGATACTCACTGCACATTACTGTGGAGCTCTGTGACACCCTGATACTCACTGCACATTACTGTGGAGCTCTGTGACACCCTGATACTAACTGCACATTACCGTGGAGCTCTGTGACACCCTGATACTCACTGCACATTACTGCGGAGCTCTGTGACACCCTCATACTCACTGCACATTACTGTGGAGATGTGACACTTATTCCGGAGGGGGTACCCCGAAAGACTTACAACCTGCCAGGCACGGCCGCGAGCACCACTGGAGAAGCCTGGCGGCTCGCCTCTTGCCCACGGACTATGGGCCGCAGAGACTGCACCGACTCCCCCTATACGACCCGTGTGGGTCCAACCGGGCTCGTCGGACTTTGGAAAGGGGGAATAAGTGTCCCGTGGTTGGGGGGAGGTACCACCTGTGCCATCTCCAGTGGTCTCGGGCACTCGGGAAAAAAGGGGACTAAACTAAATTAAACTAAAACCAAACGATGTAAAGTATATTTAAAATCACACGATATAAATGACCATAAAGTCCTTTGAGGTTTGGAGCATGGAGCGTTACCTCAGCTCCATGACATAGGTCCTTTTAAAAAAATGTCTTGGGTTTGAGTCCTGGGCTCGCTGCGCCGAGCCTCTTGGGTCATTCCGTGACAAACAGGTTATGTGGTCCTTACAGTAGGTGGAAGGGGTTAATAGGGCCACTCATTTTGGGGGAGGGATGAGGTCTTTCCTTGTGGGGAAATGAAGGGGCGTGGGCACTCACTATGTGGAATTGGAGGGTTAATGGGGTCACTTGGGGGAGGGTAATAACTGAGGAAAGTGGGAGCTCCATTCATTCTGAGGGCTCTGGCTACACGTGTTATGTGTGTGTGTTGGGCCTGGGTATGTGGAGGGGGGCTGGATGTGCATGTCTGTCTGTGGGGGACTGGACCTGTGTGTTTGTGTATGATGGCCAGTGGTATTTTACTGTGGGGGGAGTGATGGTGGGGTATTTTACAGGGGGGAATGCCTGGGTTTTTTTCCGGGGGGGAGTGATGGCCGGGGTATTTTGCTGAGGGGGGAGTGATGGCAGGGGTATTTTCCTGGGGGGAGTGAAGGAAGGTGTATTTTACTGTGGGGGGAGTGAAGGCAGGTATTTTACTGGGGGGAGTGAAGGCAGGTATTTTACTGGGGGGTGAAAGCTGGAAGTATTTTACGGGGGGGATGAAGGCTGGGGGGGATGTGATGGATGGGGATATTTTACTGGGGGGATGTGATGGCTAGGGATATTTTACTGGGGGGATGTGATGGCTGGGGATATTTTACTGGGGGGATGTGCTGGCAGGGGATATTTTACTGGGGGGATGTGATGGCTGGGGATATTTTACTTGGGGGATGTGATGGCTGGGGATATTTTACTTGGGGTGATTGAAGGCTGGTGGTATATTAATGGGGGGAGTGAAGGCTGGGGGAGTGAAGGCTGGAGGTATATTAATGGGGGAGTGAAGGCTGGGGGGAGTGAAGGCTGGGGGTATATTAATGGCGGAGTGAAGGCTGGGGGTATATTAATGGGGGAGTGAAGGCTGGGGGTATTTAAACGGAAACAAAGTAGCAAAACAAGAGGACATAATCTTAGATTAGAGGGGCAAAGGTTTAAAAGTAACATCAGGAAGCATTATTTTACTGAGAGGGTGGTGGATACATGGAACAGTCTTCCAGTAGAAGTGGTAGAGGCCATAACAGTAATTGAATTTAAGCAGGCATGGGATAGGCATAAGGCATGGGGATATTTTACTGGGGGGGATTGAAGGCTGGGGGTATTTTAATGGGGGAGTGAAGGCTGGGGGTATTTTACTTGGGGGGAGTGAAGGCTGGGGGTATTTTACTGGGGGAGTGAAGGCTGGGGGTATTTTACTGGGGGGAGTGAAGGCTGGGGGTATTTTATTGGGGGGGAGTGAAGGCAGGTATTTTACTGGGGGGTGAAAGCTGGGGGTATTTTAATGGGGGGGTGTGATGGCTGGGGATATTTTACTGGGGGTGATTGAAGGCTGTGGGTATATTAATGGGGGAGTGAAGGCTGGGAATTTATTAATGGGTGTGTGTGATTGCTGGGGATATTTTACTGGGGGGGTTTGAAGGCTGGGGGTATTTTACTGGGGGGAGTGAAGGCTGGGGGTATTTTACTGGTGGGGAGTGAAGGCTGGGGGTATTTTACTGGGGGGGGGAGTGAAGGCTGGGGGTATTTTACTGGGGGGAGTGAAGGCTGGGGGTATTTTACTGAAGGGGAGTGAAGGCTGGGGGTATTTTACTGGGGGAGTGAAGGCTGGGGGGAGTGAAGGCTGGGGTATTTTACTGGGGGATTGAAGGCAGGTATTTTACTGGGGGTCAAAGCTGAGGGTATTTTACTGGGGTTGATTGAAGGCTGTGGGTATATTAATGGGGGGTGTGATTGCTGGGGATATTTTACTGCGGGGGTTGAAGGCTGGGGGTATTTTACTGGGGGGAGTGAAGGCTGGGGGTATTTTACTGGGGGAGTGAAGGCTGGGCTATTTTACTGGGGGGAGTGAAGGCTGGGGGTATTTTACTGGGGGGAGTGAAGGCTGGGGTATTTTACTGGGGGAGTGAAGGCTGGGGGGGAGTGAAGGCTGGGGGTATTTTACTGGGGGGAGTGAAGGCTGGGGGTATTTTACTGGGGGGGGGGAGTGAAGGCTGGGGGGGAGTGAAGGCTGGGGGTATTTTACTGGGTGGCGAAAGCTGGGGGTATTTTACTGGGGGTGAAAGCTGGGGGTATTTTAATGGGGGAGTGAAGGCTGGGGGTATTTTACTGGGGGGTGTGATGGCTGGGGATTTTTTACTGGGGGTGATTGAAGGCTGTGGGTATATTAATGGGGGATTGAAGGCTGGGAATTTATTAATGGGGGTGTGATTGCTGGGGATATTTTACTGGGGGGTTTGAAGGCTTGGGGTATTTTCCTGGGGGGGTGAAGGCTGGGGGTATTTTACTGAGGGATGATGGCTGGGGGTATTTTACTGGGGGCTGATGGCTGGGGGTATTTTACTGGGGGAGTGATGGCCATGGGGTATTTTACTGGGGGGGAGTGATGGCCATGGGGTATTTTACTGGGGGGGAGTGATGGCCATGGGGTATTTTACTTGGGGGGAGTGATGGCCAGGGGGTATTTTACTGGGGGGAGGGAGTGATGGCCAGGGGGTATTTTACTGGGGGGGGGGGGTGATGGCCAGGGGTATTTTACTGGGGGGGTGATGGCCAGGGGTATTTTAGTGGGGTGATGGCCAGGGGTGCCCTGGCAGGGGGGTCTGACTGTAAATTTGGGGGGGGGAGACCTGACTATGTATCTCTAGGAGTCAGAGAATGCCAGCCTCTCACCTGGTTCACAAATTGGTTGCTATAACACAGGATGCTGCCATCTTCCCAGTTCCACACAGCCACTCCCAAAATTCAGCAGGGGGGAGGGGGCAGCTATCCACCAGCACAGCACATAGCAATTCTGCATGATGTCATCACCCTGGGCCGGGCAGTGCAGTGCTGGTTACCATGGAGGGGGCAGCAGGGCTGTGAGTGAAGAAGCAGGGAGGGAGGAATGGATTGAGAGCTGCTCTCACAACTCACCTAGGAGTCTGCCCTGCTGCTGCCTCTCCATCCAAATGAATCAGCTTGTGGCCCCGAACTTCCTGTGAGCGGGAACAAGTGGCTGATGGGAGGAGGAGGCGGAGACAAGTGGGAGGAAGAGACGTCCCACCAGATCCACCTCCACACTGTCAATGACCGGCAGAGCGTCACTCACTCACTCGCATGCAGCTTGCGCGTGAGTGAACATTTATGAAGCTACATTCAGCCCAGCGGCCCAAACATTAAACAGCCTACCGGGATTTCTCCCGGCATCCCAGTCCGGCCATGTCTGTGTGCTCATATACACCCGGTTTACTGGGAGTTTTATTGTAGTGGATTCTGATGCACTCATACACACCGCACATTGCATTGCTTGGAGTTTTATTGCTGTGGATTCTGATACGCTGACACACACCACATATTGCATTGCTGTGAGTTTTATTACTGTGAATTCTGATGCACTCATACACACCGCACATTTTTTTTTCTTTTTCAAGAAAGGAATTTACCAGGAAGGATACATTAACAGGGTTATTCAAAGAGATTCGAAAAGTCACCGCACGTTTGGTGACTTTTCGTTCTCTTCAATACGGTTCTTTTTGCCGATCCCATTTCGGTGACCCTGCAGTGTATTCAGCAAGCACCACAGGGTCCCCGAATTGCAGGGAAAAGTCACCGCAAACCTGACGAAAACTCACCGCAAAACCCAGCGAATGCACGCCGAAAACAAGCAAAAACATCTGGATTAACCATCGAAAAACCCGAGCAGGAGCCGATCACACGCAGCGAAGCAGCCGAACAGGGGCCGAATCACATAGAGCCGAGGCAGCTGAGACGCTGAGGAGGCAGTGAATAAATTAGCAAAACCATTTGTATGAATCTGTGAAAATGAAACGCTGTTTGCAAAGAAACTACTGAGCGAAAATGTCTGAAATTTACACAGGAGGTCCAGGGAATGATAATAAAGAGGGCTGTTACAGAAAAAATATGTAAACTTAAAAAAAAAAAAAAAAAATCGGACTTTTAAAAAAAAAAAAAAAAAATGCTTGAAGTATCCTAAAAAATCTATAAATAAGGAGACTTTTTGCTGCAGAATTTTATAATGAATGGTTTATTAGATATTGAATTAAAACGGGAATATTTTTAACATTGAAGCCTGTGGGATTCTCCTGAATAAATTTGCCGAATTAAACCACCGAATGGCAGGGCATTAGGGGAACCTTTCACTGCTGGTTTGTATTCTCTGAATAGCCGAAGCAGTGCTTTTTCATGGGGATTTCAAGGCCCTCGAACAGGCACCGTATGTGCAGGCAATTCACGATTTGGCGAATTGCCTGCTCTCTGGATAGCCGAATGGCCAGGAAAGGTAACCAAACGCTGATTTTCAGCGTTCGGTTACCTTTCTCAAGGAATTCGGATCTCTTTGGATAACCCTGTAAGATTTCTCTTGTTTTCAAGTATGTCCTGGGTGGCAAGTATGTACTGTTAGGTGTCTTGCCAAGGACACTAAGGCTGGGGTCAGACCAGCGCACTTTAAACGCGCGTTCTGGCGCACATAATCACGGCCGCACTAGCAGCAAATGACGGGTAATGACGGCCAATATACGAAGTACGGTCGCACGAAAGTCCGGCCGCGCAACGCAAGTGGAAAACAAACGCATTTTTTCGAGCACGCCGAACCGCTAGTACGGGCTTACAGATTGCGCAGCTGCGGCATAGCGGCATGTTTGCGTGATTAGGAGACGTCAGACGCTGCACATGTGCGGCCTATATAACGTCCAGACGAAAAAAGTGTCCTGTGGTGGCTGTTGTTGTACCTGGCAATTGCAGAAGATGGCTGGTGTGGATATTGATGTGGAGCGTCTGATAGCGGCAGTGGCGGAGCATCCCAAGATTTGGGACACGGCTTGTGACCTGTACAAGGAGAAACTGAGAAAGGCCAGCGCATGGGTTGCAGTCTCGAGGGAGGTGTACCTGGACTATGATACGTGCTCTGACAGAGAGCAGAAGCTACAGAGTGAGTACATGATTATTTAATTCATAATCACATGTAAATTGCATGTGCAATAAAAGTAAAGGCAAACATAATAAGTGCCGTCACATGTTAAATGCTCCCCAGCTGCCAGGGCACCTGACCTGCATCGCTAGTAAAATAATTAGCCAGAGCATCGCGAAACCTGTTGCTGTGTCTATTCACAGCATGGGCGTCCGCAGAAATTTTTACAGGGGGGGGGGCAACATTTTAATGGCATCCATATTCTGCCCTTTTGACAATGACATGAAGGGACAGTCATAAAATAAAGCGTAGTAATACACAGCAGGTGCAAGTGCTAAGTTAGCAACTTGGCACTGAACGCTATGATGTGGCTCAGCGCTCAGCTCTGCTAACATAGCAATTGCAGCCAAGTCGAGAGTTGCTGCGGGGTTAGCTGAGTGAGACGTGGGAAAGATGGCCGCCTCCACGCACCAAATAATCCAATAAGGAAATGTTCAGTTTGAGGTTTTGTTGGATTATAACACTAAATCTTTAGTGCTAATGTTTACCATGTTCCAATAAAGTCAAGTGGTAATAAAATGGACAAAAGTGGATATTGCAGAAACAGCACTTTTCATTAAGCAATCCTCTGCTCTTTCACTTCCATATTCACAGCCAAAGCGTTCAGTGAGACGGCTGCAGCAAACTGAACTGCTGCAATGAAACAATTCAGCAGCTGCTGAGGAACTGAACGCGCCTCTGATTACTGACTGCACACTCAGTCATCACCACCACACCAATTAATCCATCCATTCAGATTCTCAGATTCATATGATTAAATATATAAATAAATGCCGCCACATACCGTGTGAATGTCTGTGATGACTTTGCCTGATGTGATGGGCAGCAGGTCACTCAGTGGAGAGCCTGAGGTCACTCACTAGCAGGCTGGAGGACTGTCCTGTCCTCCTGGACTGGATCATGCCTGGGCTGGCTGGATCAGATGCTGCCTGGAGCTGGGGAGGCCGCAGCCCAGACTTCGACCGGAGCTGCCTGGCTGGACGTCGGAGGCCGCAGGGCAGGGCTGCTTGCCTCTGCCTGGATGCAGGAGGGAAGCCGGGGGCCGGGCCGTGATGGATGCCGGAGGCTGGAGCCGCTCAGCCGCTGCCTGGATCATATAATGTCGGACACACAGTCGCATCGGACTAGAGGCCGCAGCTGCCACCTGCCACCAGGATGAGGGAGGCCGCAGGGAGCCTCAGCCTGCCCAGCCCAGATGCTGCCTGGAGGGGAGAGTGAGAGTGGACAGCAGGGGCTGGACGACTGACACCCAGAGGCCGCAGGGGCTGGAAGTTGAACCTGGCTGGCTGGGCTTTAAGATGCTGCCTCACCTGCCTGGCCGCCTGCTGCAGGCTCTCAGAGTCAGGCAGGCTGGATGCCTGGTGTGGTGCTGCCTGTGCGGTGAGTGAGGGGGACGAGCGACTCGAGCGAGGGGATGGGGAAGAAGAGTGGCGGGATTTCCGGCGCATTAATCCCGATTCCTTCGGCACAGTCACTCTCACTCTGTCTCCTGTCCTGGCCTGACCGCGAGTCCGCGCCCACACACATCATGCGGTCTCATGCGGAGGGAGCGTTTCGCGCATGTGTCGTGGCTGCCGATGCACGCTGCCTGCTTTAAAAACAAATAGTGCAGGCTGAGGCAGGCCACGTGCGGCGTGCCGCGCCGCGAATTTAAGGAAAATTTAAGGATTTGCTAATTGCTTCCCGCGGCTCCCGCGGCTCCAGGGGGGGGCACGTGCCCCCCCTTGCCCCAACCTGTGGACGCCCATGATTCACAGCTATTATGTCATGGTTTGCATATTCATCCAGACCCGTAACTGTGAGGGTATCAGCGAAATTAAAACCATCCCTCGCACGAACATAATTATGTAGGATGCAACAGCATTTCACTATATCCACACAGAAGTCCACATTTACATCAAGCGGTCTATGAAAAATCCTCCACTTGTTGGTCAGTATGCCAAAGCTACACTCCACATACCGTCTCGCCCGCGACAGCCTGTAATTAAACATCGCTTCCCACAGTCAGGTGTGTCCCTGAGTAGGGCCGTAGGAGATGTGTGGATAGGCCGAATGCTTCGTCACCCACAAAGGCATAGGGACTACCACGTCACTGCCAGGCAATGGTGCGGGTCTGGGTATGTGCAGGGTCCCACTCTCGAGCTCATCCCACAGTGTAGAGTTCCTGAACAATGTGGAGTCAGAGTCTTTGCCGTATGATCCGACATCCACATTCACAAAATTATAGTTGGCATCTGCCACCGCCAGTAGGCCAATGGAAAAGAAATGTTTATAATTTTGATACAGTGAGCCACTGTGCAGTGGCTTCACTATGCGGACATGTTTGCCATCCACGGCTCCAAGGCAATTGGGGAAGTTGGCTCTCCCCCAAAATCCTGCTGCAATTGCTACCCATGCCTCGTCCGTGGGTGTTGGTAAACATTGCTTCTTCATGGTTCCCATGTTGTTTGGCAGACCTTGCGGACGATCTCACCAGCTGTGATCTGCCAATACGGAAGTTGTAATGCAGATCCTTCAAACTGCATCCACTAGCAAGATACCTGGGAAATATGAATTAAATCTGTGTTATGATCACATCATATGAACCGAACCTAATGTCACTCTCATTATGTTTTGCAGCACATGAAATTAGCAACAAGTGGCGCACTATCAGGGACAACTACACCCGGGTCCTGAAAAAGGAAGCGGCAGCTGCGCGCTCTGGAGCTGGGGCAAGGAGGAAGGTGCACAGCTATCTTTACGCCAAACAATTGTCGTTCCTCAGGAGGACCCAGGAGCCAAGGCCAACTGCGAGCAGCATTGACCAGCCATCCACCTCTGGGTCACAGGAGCAACACCTGCCGGCAGGGGGTTCTGCCAGCTGGCAGGAGGAGGTTGACCAGGGTGGCACGGACTCGCAGGTGGAGGGGGAGGTGGAGACCGGACCGGTGCCAGCTGCAGCACCGAGAGACAGCACCAGACCGGCTCACAACAGGAGGAGGGGACCGCCTAGCGACTTCGAGCAGGCCATGGTCAGGCCATGGTCATGGGGTCGCACAATCCACAACCTCCACGCTGCACCATCACTGACAGTGAGGACATGTCCTTTGTCCATTCCTGTCAATCCCTGCTGGACCAGATGACCCCGGCGCAGAAGGTGGAGTACCGCCGCAGATCCCTGGACCTCATCCATGAGATCCTGTCCCGTCCAGAACAGGCTGCGGTCTACTATGGTGCGGTGCCACAACGCCATCAGGCCACTGGTTGATGCCAGCCACAGCCAGGCGCCACCCACCCACCCACCCATGTCCCATGTTGCTGGGCCTCCCCCAGAGTCTGGCTACCGCCGCGGATCCACACATGGTCCTCATGAGCCAGATGCTCCTCTGTACCAGGATTTGTGAGGTGTCTTGTCTGTTTTATGTTTTTGGTTGACATGCTGTTCCTGTTGTCACTGTTATGTTTTGTCCTTCATGTTATTTTCTTTTGTATATATGTTACAAATATGTAATTCATTTATTTTCTTGTTTATTACAATATATTTCTATTTACATACATTCTTGTCAGTGTCAGAGGTTTTTTGGACGTGTCTTGAAATGTGATGCCTGTGTGTGGGTGGGTATGAATGTGCTTGCGTACATGTCACTACAGACCGACAATAGGGACTCTGCACACCGAGCACATGTCTGCTAGGCTTGTGCACCTTTTATTTTTTTCGGGTCGATTCTGTTCGATGTTTCGGATTTTTAAACTTTTCGATTCGGCTCGTTTCTACCTATCGCTGTTTCGATTCGGTTCGGCTCGACTCGTTTGCCGTGTACTTTTTTCTCGGAATTTCGACCATGTTTCGTATTTGTGTGTCACTTAGCTCGTTTTATGTATCGACTTTTCGTAAGTTCGGAAATTCTCGTTTCTTCGGAACGTCTGTTCTCCTCGTTTCAAAGCAATAAATTTCGATTTGACTCATTTCAAGTCCATTCGAAAATTCCGTAAATATTCGGGTCGGCTCGGAAAACGTTTCGGATCTGACGTTTTCGGATCTCAAATTTTCGGTAATTCGGCCGCATCCGAAAACACGAATCGGGAAATTGCGTGAAAATTCCGAAACCTGAAACGCACATCCCTAATGTCTGCTGACTGCCAGCGAAGTCATGCATACAGGTGTTTGGAAGTACTTACCGCAAAGTGATGACCAGCATCTCCTCCGGTGTTATGGCATCCCTCATGTTGGTGTCCCTCTTGGTCAGCGGCTCCCGTAACTGTGACAACAGTTCATCGAATGAGGGGATGGACATCCGCATGTAGTTGAAAAACTTCACGGGGTCCCTCTCTCGCAGTGGCCTGTACAGCGTCACAAAGTGGCCATGAGTGTGTCTGGCAGCGTTGATGGGATGAACCCATGTTCGCCGTTGTCTTTTGTGCTGGAGGTACAGGTAGCCCGTTGCAGCAAACACAAACACTTGCAGTGCATCCATCTTGGTGAAACGCCACCATCCACGAAATGGCTTTTTATACCCCTTCACCTTAATTTTTGATTCACCTATTGATTTGGTAAATTAGATTACGCGTTTAATTGCAGATCCGTAAAAAATCACGCCCGAAAATGCGCATCGTATGACCGTTTTCGCGCACTCCGTGAAAAAATACGTCACTTCGTTCGGACGCACTTTTTTACGTTCGCGTGTAAAAATGCTTTCGTTTGACCCTAGCCTTACTGGAGAGGTTGCTTGCTAGGATCGAACCCATGACTCCACAGGCTCTCTCCATGCAGAGCAGTGACATTACCTCTACTCCACCCAGCCATTGCTGGGCGTTTTATTGCAGTGGATTCTGACGCGCTGACACACACCAAACATTGCATTGCTGGGAGTTTTATTGCTCTGGATTCTGATACGCTGACACACACCAAACATTGCATTGCTGGGAGTTTTATTGCTGTGGATTCTGTGATACACACTGCATATTACTGTGAGTTTTATTGCTGTGCAGTTCTGTGATATGCTCATACACAGTGCACATTTCTGTGGGTTTTATTGCTGTGCAGCTCTGATATGCTCATACACAATACCCATTTCTGTGGGTTTTATTGCTGTGCAGCTCTGTGATACTCTCATATGCAGTGCAAGTTTCTGTGAATTTTATTGTTCAACCAATTAGAGCGGCTGTGATCCTTGACATGCGTGGTAGTTCTTTGTAAAAATGCTTGAATTTAAACATTTCATAATTTTCTTTATCTCAATAGATACATTTGAAATGGTATACAAAATATACAAGTAGGCACTTGGTATCCACTTTTAATATAAAGAGAGGAAAAGGCGGAGCTCTAAGAGGAAAAGGTGGAGCTTTAAGATGAAGGGTGGGGATTTACCAGGAAGAGGTGTGCCCTTGACAGGAAGGGGCGCCTCAAATTTAAATTGGGGGGTGCACGAGTTTAGTCAGGCCTAGGGCAGCACAAAACCTAAATACACCACTGATTAGCTGCATGATAGGATAAGAGTTATAGGATTTACCTTTGTATAGTGTAAACATGATTCTGGAACTATGTTATTTCTTAATCCAATTTAGCTGCATGGCAGGATGTAGCAGCCACTACCCTGCCGGAGACATCTGGAAGATAAAGATAAATTAAGTTAGGCACTCTATTCTGAGTAATTATCACCACAGGCCCTAAACTGCAAGAGAAACATGTTTTGCTTGACGCTAAAGAATGTGGTTGCTGGCCTGAAGGACAAAATCTGCCTTGCAGATTACTTGGGTGGAAGACCATGCGAGGGGCAGGGAGGGAAATGAAGAAGGGATTGTGTCTTGTGACCTCATGTAACCATAGACACTTGTATAATGTCTGTTGCTATAAAAACTGTTATGTTGTCATTCAATACTCAGGTTGTGGACTTGATCCCACTGAGTCCCAGCCGGTCAATAAAATACTTGCTTCCTGCACAAGTGCTCGTGTCTGCCATTATTCAGTGACAGAATTACTGCTACAGAACTTCCCTTCTATGTACATTGGATGCTTAATGTTCATACACACCTTCAAGTTGCAGAATTGTCACCAGCTAGCATTTTGCTGATATTCATTTAATGTCTAGTGCTAATATTTCTAGAGATAATAAGCATTATTAGCGGTACACAATTAGCATGGTATGACTCCAATGTGTTTTAACACAGTAGGCAGGTTGCTTTTCAATGAAATAGCAAGTCCAGCTTAAATAAATACGTGTGAATTATGGTGATTATCACTAGAACAAAGTTCTATATTTGCTTCCATACAGTTTTTTATATCCTGGAAAAAGTCTGTTTTTTCCAAAATATGTGCTTATTGAGAAACACAGGGAAGTCCAAACTGAGGGCTATATTCCATAGTTATTGATAAGATAACTGCAGAAAACGTTACACATAGCGTCTCCGGTAGTTATCGACAGGAAACGCTATTCCTTTTGAGCCAAAAGCTGAGCTTGCACCTCGAATGTAGCGCTTCCCCACTGGCATTGAATTAGGGTGTGCACCCATAGAACATGTCTTAAATGAAAACTTATGTTTAGAAGATTTTGCACAAAATGTTACTTTTTCATTAGAAATAACGAGCCTGTAGCCGGAGATACAGTCAGTTTTAATGTTATTTATCATGAACCAGATAAGGGACATCTAAAATGTCAATGTAGAAGGTGACAAAGGACCTCTTCATCTTCTTCTTGGGACACCAGGCACACCCCCTATGAACTCCTATGGACATAACCAATGTTTATGCTGAGATACAGTCACTAATCATGTAATTTATCATGAAATAAATAAGAAACATCCAAAATATCTATGTAGGGGGTCAAAGATGAACCCTTTACCAAACAGTAGGGTGTGCCTGGGCACACCAGGCACACCCTGTGCCCACGCCTATGCATTTCCCTATGAGATTACTGTAATTTAACTCCTCCTATATTATTTTTTAATTTCACATCCGCATGGATGCCTGGTCTATTACAAAATAGCCTGCACGGCTGCCTGGGGAGACGTAATTTCATTGTGATGATAACATTTAAGGCCTATAAGATTAGACAATAAGAGATCAGGCTGATAAGATATAAATGACGATATCCGGCATGTGTTTTTACATGACCAAGAAGAAATTAAGATATATAGAGACAAAGAGCAAAGGAAACAAAAGAAGAGTTGCGGAAGAGATTTGGGAATTAGGAGATTGAAAGGAATCAGGACTATTAGGATTTGTTGGGGGGAAGGATATGAGATTATGAAAAAAGATGGGTAAGGGAGCTGCCACAATATTAGGCTAAGGGTGCCAGATGTTGCTGAAAAATGTTCGATTTACCATGAATGATAGCCGTTGGTTTGTCCAACTACATGGCTTCATTGGCCTTATTAGTAACAGTATTGGTCAAACAGCTATTGATAGACTACAAAGTCATCCATGGGCAGTCTTAGCCAATTTCTTTTTAGCATGGGTGTCAGGATCGCCACGCTCTGGCCCCTGTCACCCACACCAACCCTGCACCATGAACAATGCACGTTCCTAAACCTTCTGTATGTTCCCAGCATCCTAGCCCTAGAATCTCACCTGACCTCACCTTCCCCTAATTATCCCTGTATATCAGGAAGCTACGCCCTCCAGACTTCACTTCCACATTGAAGTTATTGACTGCGATACCTGTCTACTAAAGCTCCCTGAACTCTCTGCTAAAGACCCCAGGACCTTCTGCTATAATCTGGACTCTCATTGCTTCACACACCAGTACCCTCCCATCCTGCTCCCCCTCTGCCCCCATCTAAGACTCCCCGTGTACCAGACCCCTTGCTGAACCCTGACGACTCTATTGCCTGTACCTTGTCTGATTCCATGCCATTGTGTTTATTTGCAATAAACACTCTTTGTTATTCTAAATCTGCCTCCATCACTGCATCCTGGGCTCACAACCCCAACCTGCTACACCAACCGCAGTCTACACGTGACAGTGGGTGAGTAAATGATATGAACCATTTCTTCTTGCAGTATTTGGACATTTTTGAAAAAGAGCAGTTGTGGTAAACCAATACAGTAGTCTCTCAAGCAAGATTAAGAAAATCTTCTACAAACATTGGTATATCTTTTTCAGCAGATTAACCTTCTGAAGAAATAGCCCAATACAAACCCATGTTTGCATACATTAAAGGTTATAAGAGACATGTTTGTGAAATCAGAGCCAAGGAATAAATGCCATCTAAATCCTACCTCCTACAACCGATATTAAACAAGACTGTATATATTTTCATGGCTACCAAAATTATCACATGCACAATGTAATCTCTGGAGCATTAACAGTACAACTGCTGTATAAAATTAAATTAATAACGTATCAGAAGCAGCGGTTATGTTTAAATATTTAACAAGTTAGGCCTGAGTCTTAGGGTGGAATCTAATATTGTACCATTTGTTTTCCAAATTAGCTTTAAAATACCAGAATTTGATGTCTCTGACATTACTTTTGAAAAATAATTTAACACTTGCATACTAAAAAAAATAAAAATCATAAAGATACTTCTTATTCTGTGGTCCACAATCTGCTGCTTCCTCTGACTGTACGAAGTGGAAGACTCGGAACAAATAGTTCCCAGTGTTGTTCTGTAGTCTCTGTGCAAGCTGCATACTCACATATTCCAGAAGCTGTTAACTAGGGATGAGCTGTTCGGTTCGGAGTTCGACCCGAACTTAGCCTGTTCGATTTAGATCGCGAACACTGAACATTTCCGGGTGTTCGCATGTTCGACCACAATGCATTTTCCCACTGGCCTGAAGCTCGTAATTGGCTGCAGCCTTGCACCTGACCACAGGTCTGGTGCAAGACAGGTTTAACAGTATGCCAATCACGGCTCAATCATGGGCTCACAGAGCTAAGTCCCGCAGCACACTAGCTAACGTTTCCACGCATAGCTACAGCACGCATTTTGAGGAGATTTCAGAGGAGATAGTTGTGTGTTACTGCCGGTCTGCCACGCTACTGGGGGGTCTCATCTCTACCAAATATCAGGGAATTTAGGTGATGTGTGTCTTGTCACTGTGCCAGCAAGTTTTTTTGGGGTTTACAAATTTCTTTAAAACATTTGTGAATTGAGGTGATCTGTGTCTTGTCACACAACCAGTACCACGCAGTATTTTGGGCTCACTAATTTCTTTAAAACATTTGGGAATTGTTATAATCCGTGTGTTCTCACTGGCTGCCACCCATCAAGGGGTCTCACTGATTTATAGGAGGTGTCTGAGACTTGTAATCTATCAGGGTGTCTCACTGAGTTATACCAGAGTTGAATCAGAGTTCTGTATATATTAATCTATATAACACTCACCTTGTCTGAAAGAACAAAAAGGACTGGCAGACGCTCCCAGACACAGATAAGAGGGCAAGCAGCCTCTGTCGGGAGGCTGTGCCTCTGGTCATGGTGGACGTGGTGCATCCTCTGCAGGGGCATGCTTGTCCTTTCTAACTGGTGCTGGCCGTCTTAAGCAGCAGCAACATACAGAGGACTTGGTGGATTGGCTAACCAGGCCATCCTCATCCTCTGAGTCCTCTGCCAGCCAGGCTTCTAGTACTTTACAGTCCACCTCAGCTGCCAAAGCATCTAATGCAGCCTACATGTCCACAGCTACTCCTGCCATAGCCTCGCTATTACACACGGAGTCAAATAATTCAGCTGACTACAATGAGAATGACATGCTGCTTGAGGATGAGCAGCAAGTACAGTGCTCTGATTCAATCTCTGAGGTTGAGGAAGGAAGTATAATCAACCTAGAGGAAGGGGGTGCCAGTGATGACACACAAATAACTGGCACTCCTCTTGCCCCAGCAGCTGCAGCATACTGCCAAGTTGGCTCCAGTGACGAGGAGATAGGGGGTGATGATGATGAGGTCACTGACTCCACCTGGGTGCCTGATCGAACAGAGGAATTAAGTGAGGGGGAGGTGGAGACACAGCAAACACGAGGCACAACATCCTTTGTGACCAACCGTAGCACTAGCCAGTCCAAGGCATCACATGTCAGAGCTGCTCCGGTGCAGAGCGCTGTTGTCTCAAAGAACACATAAAGGAACTCTGTTGTCTGGGAGTTCTTTAAGAAATGTGCAGTAGAGCGCAGCGTTGCTATTTGTAATCTATGTCAGATGAGGCTTAAGCGTGGGAAAGATACCGGACACTTGGGTACCACGTACGTGCTTGAGGCGACATATATGAACAACTGCCACACATCCCGTTGGCGCAAAACTTTGCGTAGGTCCTCCTCATCATCTGTCTCTACCCCCACTGTATGTCCTGCCATGTCATTGCCTACAACCTCTACCGACAGGGATGATGCTACAGTAATGGATGTACCAGGTCCTTCCTCACAATGGGACATCATCCCAGCAGCTGAAGATTTACGCAGTCAGATTACATTGCCGCAACTGCTGCAGCGAAAGAAAAAATATAGTCCCAAGCACAGCGTCTAAATGCCAGCTTAGCAAAATTACTCGCATTGCAGCTGCTGCCTTTCCAGCTGGTGGACTCTGCTCCCTTCCGTGAATTTGCTGAATGTGCTGTACCACAGTGGCAGGTTCCAAAACACCATTACTTTTCACGCAAGGCCATTCCAGTACTATACCAGCACGTGGAAGACAATGTTATCCAGTCATTGAGAAAGGCAGTCAGCAGCAAGGTGCATATGACTTTAGACACGTGGTCCAGCAAGCATGGACAGGGTCGTTACATTTCCTTCATGGCACGCTGGGTAACTCTGATTGCAGCTGGGAGGGATCCAAGACAGGGCTCTGTGCTGGAGCTTGTTCATCCACCACGCCTCCAGAAAGCTGCTTGTATGAGGTCTGTCTGCTCCACCACCACCACCTCTCCCTCTTCCTCCTCCTTCTCTGTCTCTGGCGAAGTGGCAGTTAAACCGGTGCCTGACAGGGTCTACGCAATGGCTCAAGCAAAAAGATGCCATACTGTGCTTGAGCTGGTTTGTTTAGGGGACAGGAGCCACACCGGGCCAGAAATTCTGTCAGCTCTGCAGGGGCAGGTGCAGAGACGGTTAACACCATGCCAGCTTCAGCTGGGAATGATCGTCTGCGATAATGGCAGCAACCTTCTCTCCACCCTACGCAAGGGTAAATTGATGCATGTACCATGCCTAGCACAAGTCCTAAATCTGGTGGTACAGTGTTTCCTAACCAAGTACCCAGGGCTGCCAGAGCTTCTCATCCAGGCCAGAAATGTCTGCAGCCACTTCAGACGGTCATTCCCAGCAAGCGTTCGCCTGGCAGAAATTCAAAGAGTATTCCACCTTCCCACAAACCGTCTGATCTGTAACATGCCCACCAGGTGGAACTCGACATTAGCAATGCTGCAGCGTCTGCACAAGCAGCAGAGGGCCATCAACGAGTACCTGTGTGAGTATGGCACAAGGACAGGTTCAGGTCAACTTGTTTTCTTTCCCCCCCCGCAGTGGCTGATCAAGGATGCATGCACTGTACTGTCACCATTTGAGGAGGCAATGAGGATGGTGAGCAGGGACAGTGCATGCATCAGTGACACAATTCCTTTAGTGTTCCTGCTGGAGCACACTCTGCGGGGAATTATAGATGTGGCTCTAGAGGCAGAGCAGCGGGAGGAAGAGGAGGCCTTCCCTAGCTCTCCAAGGCCCCAGTCTTTCCGCAGACAGCATTCCAGCGGGTCCTACTCAGATCAGACAGGAGGAGGAGGAGGAGGAGGCAGAATATTTAAGTAGTGGGGGCATTGAAGGTGGGGATTCCTCAAGGGAGGGTTTTGTGTGCCCATAAAGACAAGGACTAGTACGTGGCTGGGAGGAGGAAGTACATGATGGGGTCATCCTCCTCATTGACCAGGAAGACTCGGAAGCTAATGCCACCTCCAACCTACGCTGCATGGGCCCCCTAATGATGCAAAGCCTGCTATAGGACCCCAGGATTCGTGCTATCAAGGAGAGGGATCATTACTGGTTGGCAACCCTTCTTGATCCACGATACAAGGGGAAAGTTGCAGAGCTCATCCTGCCCGCACAGAGGGAGCACAGAATGAAAAAACTTGGACACTCTAAAGTGACACTTGTGTAACACCTTTCCAGGCACTGGTAGGTTACCAAGTGCTGACACACGCGCTTCTGAGGCTGTGAATGATTAGAGGAATAGTGGTGAAGGCCAGGGCCGCTTGACTGATGCATTTTTAAATTTTTTGAGTCCTCGACGCCCAGGGACGTCAAATGTAGGCACCCATTGCCAGCGTCTTCACCATATGGTGCAGGACTACCTAGGGGCAAGGGCAGACCTGGATACCTTTCCAGCAGATGATCCACTGGCTTACTGGGTGTTCAGATTGGATCACTGGCCAGAACTTAGCCAATATGCTATGCAGCTACTAGGTTGCCCTTCATCTAGCGTGCTTTCTGAAAGGACGTTCAGTGCCGCTGGAGGTTTTGTCACAGACAAAAGAGTGCGTCTGTCCACCGACTCTGTAGACCTGCTGACATTTATAAAAATGAATCAGTCCTGGATCAGCAGCTATCAATCCCCTGATGCTGAAGTATTGGAATAGATCGGGGATGTCCTCTTCTGCATTCACAAAACCTCCAGCACTGAACTCTTCCACAATACCACAAAAGGGTTACGGTGTGAAGGCACTTGCTGCCATGAAAGGCACAATATTTGGCTGCAGTGACGCCTGTGCCAGATTTATATCATTTTAATTTTTTGAACCGCAGGGTCCACCCCTGCATTCTCCCACAATACCACAGAGGGGTTACTGTATGATAGTACTTGCAGGCCTGGGACCAAAAGCACAATATTTGGGTGCACTGCCACTGACGCCTGTATCAGATTCATATCCTCAGAGGGGTGACGGCACTGTTGGACGGTAAAGGACCAATTTTGAAGCACCTATTGTTACTTTCATCCAAAGCCTGCATAAGTTTCACAATAATTTAGCCAAAAAAATCAGTAAACTTTTTCTGCGTGTACGAAAATGTCTCCTCTTTTCATACAGACTGCCGCCCCAAGCAGTTGTTTATGGATAGATTAAAGGAAAAGCATTTACCGTCATGAAACGTCATTTATTTGTTTTTAAGTGTTTCTATACATCCTAGAAATCCGCCACTTCGCGGGCAGGTTATGGGGACCTCCTATGAACGATATTTGAAGGAATTTTTCGTTTTTATTTTTAACCCTTATTTCATGGAAAACTCACTGTCCCTTTAAAAACGTTATTTTTTTTACTTTTTGTCCTTGTTTCCTGTCCCCCAGGGCACTACCTGGACCCCCATACACCTTTTTATGGCAAATATCTAGCATATATGCCCTCTTGGAGGGCACTCTAAAAACCAAATTTTCAGCCCCATTGACTTGCGTGGAGTTCGAGTTCGGGCTCATGTTCGGACCCGAACATATGGGCAGTTCGGGCCCGAACCGAACTCGGGGGGTGTTCGGCTCATCCCTACTGTTAACACTGGCTGCACGCTGTCATTATGACATTATATTTTGGAATTATTATTTTTTTATGTTTCTGACACTTTTAACTGTTTTTGAAAGCTATGCCTCTTCTATACAACTTTATATGTTTGTTTCAGGCTCTTTACCCTGGGAGTACATCTCTTGAATTTTGACATTTGAGTTACTGGGGAATAACTGGACCATTCTCTCATACAAGTGTAGCGCTGTGTTAAAATCTTGCTGTGGCAGTACCTATTTTTGGCCACAAGATGGAGACTATTGCGATCAGAGACACTGGACATTGGGACTACAATTCCTGGCATGCTTTGCAGAGAGACAGGAAGTGGGTGGGGACTGGACACTTACATCCTCCGCCTCGTGGAGAACGCGCCAGGGAACGAGAGAGAGCAGACGCAGTGCCATAGATCGTAAGAGGGCCTAGGCCAGAGAGAAAGTGAGCCTGTCAGTTCTTGTACCGGGTCATTCAGCCTAAGGAGAAGGAGCCCTCCAAGGTTCCAGAGTTGCTGCAGATTGAACCAAACGAAGACCTCGAGTAAGGAGTCACCGCAAGTTGATCGGCACAGAGAGCAGGCGGTGAGCTGGGCAAAAGTCGTGGACGAGCTACGGGAAGTCAGACAACGGATCCGGCCGCTAGTATCCCCAGTCAAGATCGAGCGGAGAGACGTCCTGGGTCAGCGGAGCCTAAAGCAACCGGTGGATGGGTGAGAGGCCTCCAAGGCCGTTTGTAATACAAAGAACACGCTGCTGTTTTCTCTTTAAAGTCCACAGGGCCCCAACTTGACTAGTCGAAGACATTCCTTAAGTAAATTCACTGGCCAGTTGAAAAGTACCCGGGTACCATACACGTACATACACACCTTTTTACATTTCGGGACTTAACCTGTGCAGGACTCATTTCTGTTGCGAATCGGAACGGGGGGTTAAAGATACGTTCCGAAATATATTTTTCTCTTTCCGCTGCGCGTTTACCGTGATACGAAGAGATTGTATATTCTGGGGTTCTGCTACGTGTCCCTTTTCCGAATATTTGTGCAAATGCATTTCTTTTATGTTCGGTTACGAATATTTTATTTTCCGAAATACGACGCCTCGTGTTTCGGTTCTTTTCCGCTACGCGTTTTATCGCAATACGAAAGTACTGTAATAATATCTGTGAATACCGTTTCTCAACATCTGCTTATTATTTTAGTAAACTATTTAAATGATAAAAACCCACAACTGTGTTGGAGTATATTTATTCCCTAGTGCGGGGAGACTGACCCGTGGTTCATTTTCAGCGGCTCCTCCGGGAGTGAGCGCTACACAAGCATAGTACCTCTTGATTTTCCCTTGGTTTACTTTTCCTTCTCCTTTGATTGATTATCTTCCTGGTCGCACCGTGTCGTGTTTTCACCCCTGTGAAGCAAACTTTTGGCAATCACACTTCCATATCAGAACTGCCAAAGACAATGTTATCCAAGGGATACTCTGATGTGAAGAATTTCCAGAATTTTACTTTAAAAAAATCATTCCTACAGGAAGATTTTCTGCTGTAGTTGAGCCAAGAGTCCCTGCTTGATTAGGAATTTATCCAGAATACATTTTGAGCTATATAAAATAGGGATGTGCGTTTCGGAATTTCGGAATTTTCACGAAATTTCCCGATTCGTGTTTTCGGATGTGGCCGATTTTTTTTCCGAAAATTTTTAGATTTGAAAATGGCAGATCCGAAAAGTTTTCCGAGCCGAAACGAAATATTTTCGGACTTTTCGAATGTACTTGAAATGTGTCAAATCGAAATTTATTGCTTTGAAATGAGGAGAACAGACGTTACGAAAATTTCCGAAAAGTCGATACAAAAAACGAGCTAAGTGACACGAAAATGCGAAAAATGGTCGAAATTCCGAAAAAAAAATATGTACACGAAAAACGAGTCGAGCCGAACCAAATCGAAACAGAAATAGGTCGAAACGAGCCAAATCAAAGTTTAAAAATCCGAAAAATCGCATCGAACCGAAAAAAAAATCGGTGCACAAGCCTAATATAAAAGCAGGAATAATGTTCTGGGGAGATTAATTCATTCAAAGTTTTTGTCCTTCTTGAATTTAGCAAATTCTAAGACACTAGTTTGTGAACTGACCCTTGAGTATTTCTCTCAGTTGGCTCCAAAGTAGATCTATTCATCATGCAAAAGTATCTACGCACACCAGGCAAAGTTCGGTTTAGGGGTTCATCTTCCTTTTATGACATTGCTGTTTTGAAACAGCACCTGACAAGGTCCTTCACAAAAGTGCTAGTTTTTATATTGTACTTTAAATAGGGATTGACCAAAATGAAAATTTTGGTCCAAAAATCACAATTGCACTTGGCCTGAGACCGAAAATTAATTTTTTTTCCTGCAATTTATTTAATTTTTATTTTTAAGCGATAGATTCTGTCCCTTATTTTGATTATTGAGTGAGCGTCAAAAGTAGGGACAGTATCTGTTGCTTAATAATTAAGTATAAATGTAGCACAATGTTAGGGTTAACAGCAGGGGCGTACCTAGAACATTTGGCACCCGGGGGGATCCTATATTTGGTACCCCTCCCGAACTTTAAAATGTAAAAAAAAAATCACAAGCACTTTTTTTAAAGTTTGCAAAAATATTTTTAGTTAAAGCATTCTGGCAGGACATGTGCGTTTACATATAATAATGATATATTATGAATCTGCCGATGGTGGATCATGCGTTCTCTGTGCTGTGCAATAAGAGGCGAGTGTAGATTCTTTTTGAATAATTGTTATTTTTAAGTGATTTTGAAAACTCACAACATGAACTCCTCATACTATGAACAAAAGTACACATGTGGATGGTTTTGTTGATGGGAGTTGTGTGTGTTGGTGGCTGGTGTTTTGTGATAGGAGTTGTGTGTTGGTGGCTGGTTTTGTGTGATGGGAGTTGTGTGTTGGTTTTGTGTGATGGGAGTTGTGTGGGTGGCTGGTTTTGTGTGATGGGAGTTGTGTGTGCATGGCTGGTTTTGTGTGATGGGATCTGTGTGCGTGGCTGGTTTTGTGTGATGGGAGCTGTGTGTATGTGCTGGGTGGCTGGTTTTGTGGATTGGAGTTGCTGAGCAGAGAATGGGTGTGTGTTTTGCAGGTATGAGTTGCCGCTATGGTCTTTTTTCTTCACTATTCCAGTTTTTTAAGACTCCCGATTCCATGTCCCTGTTTACCCTGGGCTGCCTATTCCCTGGTGATGCAGTGAATGCAACCTAGCCCCCTCTATGCAGGACCTCACCACCAGGAGCCTGGCAGCTCAGTGACAAATTTCTGATCACTGCAGTGCTGGTTAAGGAAAGGTCCACTTTAAACAGCAGTAAGCAGACAGGGCTTCATATTCTGCTGATACCCCCCCTTACCTGCCATTTACTGTCATCTTCTCTCTCTGCATACAAATCACATCCCCCTCTCCTAGAGCTGCTGCGGGGCAGGGGAGGAGCTATGGAGGGAGGAGAGGGGGATTTTTATTCTCCTAATGCAAACGCCCAGCTCCACTGCTCGTTGTTTGAGAACACAGCTCAAAGCTGACACAGTGACAGTGGCACCTCCTAGTACCCCCTAATGACAACCCAATAATCACTGGTACCTGAGGCAGCCTGCCCCACACCCCTCCCCTAAGTACACCACTACTCTGTGATATGCTCACACACAAATCTTGGCGAACTGCCAGCAAGTACGGTGCTGTTCAAAGGCAGTGCAAATCCCCATAGAGAAGTAATGGTTAATCTAATCAGAGAACACTGAACAGCAGAGAAATGTCAGTGAAATGTCCCGATGTTCAGTGGTTTCATTCAGCAGGTTTATTCAGGCGAACCCCATAGGTTTCAATGTTAAAAATATTCCAGTTTTTGTGCAATATCTAATAAACCATTTATTTTAATCTGCAGTAAAAATTCTTTTTATTGAATTTTTTTAGTACCTTTTAGTCATTTTTCAGAATTTTTTCGGCAAAGTTTTTTTCCCCTTTTTTTTAATAGCAGGTTTTCTTTTTTCTGTAACATACCTTTTTATTATCAATCATAGGACCTTATATGTAAATTCCAGACATTTTCGTTCAGTAGTTTTCTTGAAAACAGCAGGCCACAGGTTTACGGCGGCAGTATTCGGCGGCCGACTCCGTGCACTTCGGGGACCCTGCAGTGAATGGTGAATTCACTGCAGGGTGGGGAAATTTGATTCCCCGAAGTGCAAGGAACAACAGAACACCAAAATGTTGCCATCATTCGATGCTCTGTGAGAAACCCCTTTAGTGGTGAAGTAGTGCCAGCCTAGACCTTGCCTACCCAGGACATACTTGAAAATTAGTGAAATCTCAATGTACCCTTCCTGGTAAAATACTTTGTAAAAGTAAAAAAAAAATTGTGGTGTCACCCCCGGTACGGGCCACCCCCTGCCCCCCTAGGTACGTCCCTGGTTAACTACCCATAAGGGGTTATTCAAGAGTGCAGAATTTGCCACTGAATTGCGCTGAACGGTGAATTTCACCGTAGCGTGCAATTTTGTGTCAATTCGGCTATTCAGAAAACTGGCAAGTCGCCAAATATTGGCAAATTGGCAGCAAAATATGGTGCAATTTGGCAAATTTTGGCGGCAGTGAAATCCCCAATAAACGCAGGACCGCACCGAAAAGTTGGTGAAACACCCAAATTTTTTGTGCTTTCATTCAACAGGTTTACAAAGACGAAACCCATAGATTTTAATGTTAAAAAAACCTCTTTATTCGTTTTTTATTCAACCGTTTATTCTATTCATTTGCAGCAAAAAGCCTTTTTGTTTATTTTTTTTGAATTTTGTACAGAAGTTTTCTGTATTCTTTTGGCAAAATTTTTGATTCTGATTTTTATTTTAACCACTTCAATGCTAAGGACGCGCTCAGCGCGTCCTCAGCATTACCGCTGGTGTGCTGAGGACGCGCTAAGCGCGTCCTCACATTGGGGTCAGCGTTCGGCCGGGTTCCGGCCGATCGCTGGCCCCTCCGGTGCGGGCTGACATCCTGGATGTCAGCCCGGCATCCAGACCAGCAGCCGCCATTATTAGGTGTCATCGCGGGGGCGCGATGACACCTAATTCAGGCGCCCCCCCCGCATGTGCGGAGGAGGCGCCTGAAAGGGAGGGGGGGGAGGTCCTTCGGACCTCTCTCCCTCCCGATCGGCGGCGCACAGGGGGTTAACCCAGGCATCATTTGGAAGGGCACAGCCTGCCCTTCCAAATGATGCCTGGCATTAACCCCTGGGGAGCTGGATCGCAAATCGGCGCTGAAAAGCGCCGATTCGCGATCCTTCCCGGGAGCTGGCCGACATCTTGGATGTCGGCCAAGCTTCTGGGAACTCCCCCAGAGGACTGGCATCATCGTGCGTAGCACGATGACGCCAGTCCTACAGTTAACCCCTAACTGCCACCAAGTGTGGAGATAGGGAGTTCCAATGAACTCCCTATCTCCCGATCCGTGGCAGCTAGGGGTTAAATTTTGATATCGTTGGATCGGCCAGAGCATGGCCGTTCCAACGATACCAAACATGAAAGTTAAAAATGTTGTAAAAAAAATAAATAATAAAAAAAAATTCAAAAAAAAAATTCAAAAAAAAAAAATAAACACTTTTTTTTCTTTTTTTTGGGTTTGTTAATGCAGCAATATTGTTCCCATTTCAATTATAATGTGAACAATGATGCTGCACTAACGATTTTTGTATGCGGTGCGTTTGTTAAAAATAGTGTAATTTTCCCCAAAAAAAAATGTAACGAGACCCCATCTCTAATTTTTTTAACAAGCGCACCCCATACAAAATATAACCGCAATTGCTCGCATGTTAAAATGTGGAAAAAAACACTTTACACGTTGTAAATTATTGAAAATACATATTTTATTGCATTTTTTGTTATAATATACAGACATGACATAACGTATACATATAATAATGACATATTATGAATCTACCGAGTCTGACGGAAAGAACGATATATAATATGTCGGTGTCATATACTAAAATAAGCCTTAAAAACACGTTTAAACATGATGCGCAAAACAGGTAAAAAATGACCTCAGCACAGGGGCGGGAAAAGCCTCAGCAGCGAAAGGGTTAAATGACTTTTTTATTCTGTAACATACCTTTTATTATTATTATCATTCATAGGATCTTATTTATTTCCATGTTTTTTCTTGAATTGTTTTTTTGTAGACACCTTTTAGAAATTGCATTTTTTTTAAATTCAGGTCGGAGAATTGAGCTTGCTGAAGGGCACCAAACGAGAGAGCACCAAAATTTCGGTGCTCCCTGAATAGCCTCCTAAATGTAACCTTAGCCCTAAAAGAAGCACAAATAATAAAACTAACATTAATCCAAACCCTAATTTCAAACCCTAATTTGTAACCGGTAACACTAAATTCGAACCTGAAACGTAACTCTAACCCTTAAACAAGCACAAATATAAATCTAACCTAAACCCAACCCTAATTTCTAACCTTAATCTCAAACTCTAACTTTAATTTCTAACCCTAACTCCAATTTGTAACCCTAATTGTCACGGCCCTCGCCACCGGTGCCGTAAAAAGTCCAAATAAGGTGTCACTTCAGTTTTATGGACACACTAGACCGGGTTTTCCCTTGTCCAGGTGCCCAGGAGTCCACGCAAGGTTTTACCTGTGAATCCAAACCTCAGGTGTGGGCTGGGCCTGGGCCTCCTTTATAGTTTTACTCCACCCTTGGGGGAGTGCTTCTGCATTGAAGTCCCTCAGTTCCCTTCAACCTGCATGCAGCGCACAGCTCCTTACTAACCTGTCCTGAATATTGTGCCTAAACTCAACCATACCATACCCTTTTGTTCACTCGTGTATGACCTTTTAATTCGGACTCTGACAATTCTCTGCCAGCTGCCTGCCAAGATCCATGCTATGAACTTTGACTGCACTACTTGGATTGCCTGTTTTGGAGACCTTGCCTGATATAAACAAATTTTCCTGGACTTTATTCACAATGTTTCTTGGTCCTCAACCCCTCCTTTGTTTTATCTCATTACCAGTAAGTGTCCTTCTGTTTCTCCAGTTGCCCGTTTTTATTTCTGTTCCAGTCAGCCCTCTTCATGTCCTGCCCCTCTGTATCAGTATTCAGTTTATACTCAGTCCAGTCTAGTTCCTGTCCTGTCCACCTGGTGAATCCAATCTTGTGTCCTGTGCTTAGTGCGTCAGTCCCATTACTGGCTCGCCCAGCCACCTGTTATAAGTTATACATTAGACAGTGTTCTCTTTGGTTTATCCCTGTTGTTTTTAAGTCCTGAATAAAATTTTCTAGTTTATACCCTGAAAATATGCCTCACTTCACTCTGTCACCGTACCTGGACTTGACCCTGCAACCCCGGCACAACCCAGTCCTCACACTAATACTAATTTCTACGCCTAACTCTAACCCTAAAACAAGCACAAATATTAATTTAACCCTAATTTCTAACCCTAATCTCTCACTCTAACCTAATTTCTAAAACAAATTTCTAACCCTAGCAGTATCCCTAAACCTAAAACAAGCATATATAGTTACCAAAACCTAGCCCTAAACCTAAGATTTTTTTATATCCATTTGAATGGTAACTTAGTGTTGAAGAAAGCCTGAGGGGTTGAATGCTTGGTTGAATGCTAACCTATACTGTACATATATACTGCTGTAGTGGACCTATGGGAAAAAATGCAAATATATCTGTGCGTCTCTCTCTTCAATGACACTAACAAGAACTAGTAGGGCTTCCCTCTTAGTTACTTAGCTAGCAGTAGGAAAAGGGAAGTGCTCATGCCACTGTACAGAGCACTGGTGAGACCTCACTTGGAGTACTGTGTGCAGTACTGGAGACCGTATCTCCAGAAGGATATAGATATCTTAGAGAGAGTTCAGAGAAGGGCTACTAAAATGGTGTACGGCTTGAAGGAGAAAAGTTACCAGGAAAGGCTTAATGATCTTAACATGTACAGCTTGGAAAAAAGACGAGACAGAGGAGATATGATAGAAACATTTAAATACGTAAAGGGAATCCACAAGGTAGAGGAAGGGAGTATATTTTAAAGGAAACAAAATAGCAAAACAAGAGGACATAGTCTTAGATTAGAGGGGCAAAGGTTTAAAAGTAACATCAGGAAGCATTATTTTACTGAGAGGGTGGTGGATACATGGAACAGCCTTCCAGTTGAAGTGGTAGAGGCCAAAACAGTAATTGAATTTAAGCAAGCATGGGATAGGCATAAGGCTATCCTAAACAAAAGATAAATCCAGGTAAAGTATCCATGTAATTGGGCAGACTAGATGGGCCGAAAGGTTCTTATCTGCCGACATTTTTCTATGTTTCCAGTTATATGTGCTCTTCGAGCAAGTGCACACTTTTATTTTCAGGAGGATACAGACAGTGGTATTAAACTTTGGATTTGTGCTGTCTGTATGCAATTTGAGCGTACCTATTGCAAGTAGTGATGGGCCGAACACCCCTGTGTTCGGCTCGAATTCGAACTCGAACATCCGAAAAAGTTTGAATTCGAACACAATGCAAGTCTATGGGGCTCAAAAGTCTGAAAATTAAAGTGCCCTCCAAGAGGGCATATATGCAAGATAATGGCCATAAAAGGTGTATGGGGGTCTGGGTACTGCCCAGGGGTCAGGAAACAATGAAAAACAAATAAAAAAAAACAATCTTTTTTCTTAAAAAATAAAAATAAATGTGCACCGATTTGGATATCGACTAACTATCGAATTCAAAATGATCTATCGAATGGATATTAATTTGATAGTTCATTTCAAATTCTACAGTCGATATCCATTCGATAGTTCATTTCAAATGTTATAAAAGGTGTGGGAAATGTTGAATCCCATAGGCTTCAATGTTAAAGGAGTGGGAAATGTTTTACCCCATAGGCTTCAATGTTAAAAAAGGTGTGGGAAATGTTGCATCCCATAGGCTTCAATGTTAAAGGTGTGGGAAATTTTTAATCCCATAGGCATCAATTTTAAGAAAGGTGTGAAAAATGTTTTGCCCCATAGACTTCGATGTTAAAGGTGTGGGGAATGTTTACCCCATAGGCTTCAATGTTAAAAAGGTGTGGGAAATGTTTTACCCCATAGACTTCAATGTTAAAGGTGTGGGAAATGTTTTACCCCATACGCTTCAATGTTAAAGGTGTGGAAAATATTTTACCCCATAGGCTTCAATGTTAAAGGTGTGGGAAATGTTTTACCCCCTAGGCTTCAATGTTAAAAATATTCCCGTTTTTTAATCCAATATCTACCAAACCATTGCTTTATAATATTTTGCAGGTAAGAGTGTCTTTATTTTTAGATTATTTAGGATTTTTTTAATTTTTATTTTTTTTAAAAAAAATAAAAATTTATGGTCGAACTTTTTTCCAGCGGCCCAAAAAATTCGAAGTTCGCAAATTTTCGAACTGCCGATGTTCGAGTTGAACTTCGAACTGATATGAACCGGCAGCCCATTCCTAATTGGAAGTCTGATATGGGGTTTTCATTGATGGAAACTGACTGTTACAGAATTATATCCTATTCAATATTTCTGTGGATGCAGATTAGGTTCAGGTCACTAAACAGACTTGGGAGTTCACTTCATTGTTTGAGCATGGTTCTGTGTATGCATTATATGAAAATGATTTTGATATTTAGAGGGGTTATCCCCAGGATATATTATACGGCATCAGTATACAGTACTATATTTTTACCAAACAATACTTCAACTGCCTATCAATTTTAAACTCAGCACCTTGCTGTCTTATTGATTGTGTGCATGCGAAAAAAATATTCTGACACTTATTTTCCACATCTGGATTTTTCTTCATATAAAAACACACAGACACGACAACACAAGGATGGATCCCTAACGTAAATCTGCTAATAAAGTGATAAATTAGCATATACAAATGTAATGAGCCCCTCACATTTCTTAGAGCCCTCCATCGCTCTATGATCAGCCCATAAGTGTTTTCTGGGAGAAACCACTCGTATGGTTCACATAAAAAGAAATTACATAACACAAAAACAATAAAGTACAGATAAACTATGATAATACACATTTAAAAAACATTTAAAGAATGTACCAAAAATAAACAGATAGTGGAATGCATTTCGTCTTTAGAGAGATATCGTCATCCAGTCAAAAATGTTGCTCTGTCCTTTGGTCTGTTAAATAATAATATAAAGGTTTATTCACAGAACACCGAAATGTCACCGACATTTCGGTGCTCTGTTATTCCCTGCGCTACAGGGACTCAAATTTCCCCACCTTGCAGTGAATTCACCATTCACCGCAGGGTCCCCAAAGTGCAGCGAATAAGCCACTGAATGCTGCCACTAACCAACCACAAAGCAGCCGGCCGCGGCCTCTGTGAACCCGCGGCAAACCCGTCGCCCCTCTCCACCAACCTCCACCAAACATACTGGACAGCTGCCAAATGCAGCCGACGAGCCAATGAACACAGCCCCGACTAGCCTCAGAAAAAAACAACAAGCCGAGAGATGGATAAAACAATACAATTGAAATTGCCAAAATTGAAACGCTGTTTGCAAAAAAACAACTTACCGAAAAATGTCTGAAATTAACATATAAGGTCCTTTGAATGATAATAAAAAGGTATGTTATGGAACAAACGCTATTAATTTTTTTTTTTAAAAAAAATCCTGAAACAATCCCGAAAAATGCCTAACACATCCTAAAAAAAATCAATAAAGAGTCTTTTTCCTGCAGATTAAAAGAAGAAATGATTTATTAGATTATTGAATAAAAACAGGAATGTTTTTAACATTGAAGCCTATGGGATTCACCTGATTAAACCTGTTGAATGAAATCTCCAAACATCAGAGCATTTCTCTGACATTTCTATGCTGTTCGGTGTTCTGTGAATAGATTAACCACCAGGATTTCACTGCCGTCGAACAGGCACCATACTTGCTGGCAATTCGCCAAAATTTTGCCAATTGCGTGCTCTGTGAGTAGCCACTAGCCAAATGGCCAGAAAATGGCATTGTACTAGTAAATACCTTGTTTGGTGCCATTTCGTGGCCAGATCGGCTCTTTCTGGATAACCCTGATAGTTATACCTTCATTATGTGTTCCCCACACCTGTGTCCACATATTGCCAGTGTTGTGTCCTCTTCACTTGTTTAATCTGGTCGTTGTCTCCCTGCTTGTATGGTTCTGGCATATGTTCCACACCTTCTTTTCCCTACTGGAAGTAACTATCAGGGTTATCCAAAGAGATTCGAAAAGTCACCGCACGTTCGGTGACTTTTCGTTCTATTCAATTTGGTTCCTTTTGCCGATCCCATTTCGGTGACCCTGCGGTGTATTCAGCAAACAGCACAGGGTCCCCGAATTGCAGGGAAAAGCTACTGCAACCCACCGAAAACTAACCGCAAAACCCACCGAATGCACGCTGAAAAGCCACAAAAACATCTGGATAAACCCGTCAAAGCCAGAGCAGGAGCTGATCGCACACAGCCGAAGCAGCTGAGACCGCAGACGAGGGCGGTGAATAAATTAGCAAAACCGTTTGTATGATTGTGTGAAAAAGAAACGCTGTTTGCAAAGAAACTACTGAGCGAAAATGTCTGAAATTTACATATGAGGTCCAGGGAATGATAATAAAAAGGGCTGTTACAAAAAAATAAGTAAACTGGAAAAAAAAAAAAAAATTCAGAAAGATGCTTAAAGTATCCTAAAAAAATCTATAAATAAAGAGACTCTTTACCGCAGAATTTTATAATGAACGGTTTATTAGATATTGAATTAAAACCAGAATATTTTTAACATTGAAGCCTATGGGATTCTCCTAAATAAATTTGCCGAATTAAACCACCGAATGGCAGGGCATTTCGGGAACCTTTCACTGCTGGTTTGTGTTCTCTGAATAGCTGAAGCAGTGCTTTTCATGGGGATTTCTCTGCCCTCGAACAGGCACCGTATGTTCAGGCAATTCGCCAGGATTTGGCGAATTGCCTGCTCTCTGGATAGCCGAATGGTCAGGAACAGTGGCGTAGCGTGGGGGGGGGCCAGGGGGGCCATGGCCCCGGGCGCAATTTACTTAGGGGCGCAAAATTTCAAAAGAAATTTGCGCCCCTAATAATGTCCAGGTACCGCAGGCTTGAAGTGCAGTGTTTTTTTTCCGATTTTTTTTTTTTTTTTTTTTTAATTTCTGGCCGAGCGCCTGCACTCAGACTCCAGCGCGGCGGCAGAGAGAGGAAGGGGTGTGGCTTGGCTCCCTCCGTGTGCTGCTCCAGAGTTCTAAGGGATTGGAGGAGACTAAGAGGAGGAGGAGCTGCCTGCAGCATCCTGGTCATGAGGTCACACAAGCTGAGTGCAGGCAGCTCACATGTATGGCTCCTCCCCCACTTCCATCCTCTTCCTGGTGTGACTGCATGGCCTCTGCACACAGTGTGAAGGAGGAGACGGTCACAGGCTGCAGACACAGCACGAGCCCCATCATGACAGCCAAGACAGTGAGTAAAATGGAGGGGGGGGAGGGACATGAACTGCCTCAGAGAAATCAGGCTTGCTTTTTTTTGAAACATGGGATGATTGGGGGAAAGGAGACACAGGGACTGGCTATTTTCTCCAGACAGTGGAGATGAAGGAGCTGGCACTGGGCTCAGGTTCTGGCAGTGGGGGTCCCAATCAAAAATTGAGGTACCAGGCATTGTGCACTGTGCAGCCAGAGAACAAGCTGCTCCCTTACCCAGCGCTTAGTCACACTCTCCTGTCACCCTGTCCCCACCTGGCGCTCACAGCATGCACAGGGGCTTATTACTAGTAATAAATAGTAATATATATATTTTGTTTTGAAATTTTGTATAATTATATTAATATATTAAAATATAATTAATTTATTTTAATAATCTGTAATTTAATACATTTTAATATAATTTTAAATTTATTTATTTTAATATTTAAATATAATGTACTATATTTATAGACTATTAATATATAATTTTAATATATAAATATTCCCGATATCCCGCCACACGGCGACTGGTATCCTGAATGATATCAGGAATATTTCTATGTGAGCAGCCGGTTCCCAGCACCGGGGCAATAGATACAGCAGAGACGGAGTGTGGAGATTTGGATTCTATAATTTTAATATATATAATTATTATAATAAATAATTTAATCAATTTCAATTTGTTGTGTAATTACTTGAATATTTTAATTTTAAATATATTTTATATTAATTTATTATTATTTTATTAGTTTTATTCCCAACCAGCTCTGTGATACGCTCATACACACAGCATATTGCTGAGTTTTAATTCTACGCAGCTCTGTGATACACTCAAACACACAGCATATTGCTGAGTTTTATTTCTACGCAGCTCTGTGATACGCTCATACACACAGCATATTGCTGAGTTTTAATTCTACGCAGCTCTGTGATACACTCAAACACACAGCATATTGCTGAGTTTTATTTCTACGCAGCTCTGTGATACGCTCATACACACAGCATATTGCTGAGTTTTAATTCTACGCAGCTCTGTGATACACTCAAACACACAGCATATTGCTGAGTTTTATTTCTACGCAGCTCTGTGATACGCTCATACACACAGCATATTGCTGAGTTTTGTTTCTACGCAGCTTTGTGATACGCTCATATACACTGCATATTACCGTGCATCTTATTGCTGTGTAGCTCTGTGATGTGCTCATATGCACCGCACATTACTGTGAGTTTTATTGCTGTGATGTTTAAGCCGACTGCCCAGGGCAAAGCCTGGGGGCATGCACAAATACATAGAAATATGAGAATAACTCTGCAGTCAGTGCACACCACCTCACATACATACACTTTACTGGTGGGTGGAAGGGAATCAGGGCGTGCCAACGTGTCCACAGGTTTGGGGGGGCGCGCAAATCTTGCCTTGCCCCGGGTGCTGACAACCCACGCTACGCCACTGGTCAGGAAAGGTAACCAAACGCTGATTTTCAGCGTTCGGTTACCTTTCTCAAGCAAGTCGGAGCTCTTTGGATAACCCTGTATGTGTCAGGTCTAAAGAGTAAGTCATTTTGTTCCATGGGACAACTATCATGTCTTTGCTGTTGTCGTGGCTCTGCTGGCAATTACTGGTCGCGTCCAGCACACGATTTGGATGGATCTGTTCAAAATAAGGGGAGATATGCCTCATTAAACTCTCATTGATTTAATTTCATTCATTTACAAAGATTTATATCTCTAAAATGATAACTTTGGGTTCCGGTCAATATGAATCCCCTGTACAAAGTGTCCCTTCAATGCATACTAAGTGCAAAAGCAAGAAAATCATGGCGCTGTATTGCAAACCTGTGTAAACCTAACCAGAGCTGTTGTAAACTTAAATCCATAGACCAGGGGCTAGATCACAACCAGGATGCCAATGTTGAGGTGCAGAAGAGAAAACGTTGTACCAGCCTTTTCACGGCTTGCCACTCCTATTCCTGCTGAGCTGCTGAGTCAGCACCTCGAGCCAGAATACATGTTGCTATTACCTTATACTGGCAGTGGTACTGCGTGCCACCAACGTTAAAGGTTTCAGGAGTCCATAGGACTCTATGGAGCACAAAGCGTCCCCACGCAAACTCTGTGTGTGAGCTTGTCTGAACTGGGATGCGTGGGAGTCATGGAATGATTAGTGGAGGGACACTGTGAACTATTTGTTCCCAGTCTTTTGTTATTTATGGCCAGAGGAAGCAGTGGATTGTGCCGTCCTCTGCAAAGTGGAATGAGAGGTGAGGGAGGGAGTTTTCAATCCCTTTAGATTGCGTTAAGTGATTTTGCTTTTGTAAAATCCCTTAGCCATAGCTTTACAAAGCCATTATTCTTTTCTGAATACCATCTTTAAATGAGAAGAATGAATGGTGCTGAAATAGTTCATTCTTCTCCTGCTAGATACAAATTAATGGTGCCAGTATGAAGTATCGATCTAATTTATTCTAATTTCTAGTATCGTTAATTTACAGTGACCTGATGAAACGAGTGGAAGCAGGGCTTGTGGTTCAGTTGTACTATCATTAGATGTTAGGCTGGAGCAGACAGTTTATCGACCTGGTTGTGATCTGGCCCTAATAATGGCTCTGGTAGGTTTACAACAACTCTTAAGTTTACACAAGGGTCAGAATAGAACCCATGGAATGTAGCTTTCACAACTGTCACATATCACAATTACCTTGTTTGCACGTGGTTTGCTAAGATTAGCTGCTGTTGTATTTAAGCAGGAGCTGTAATTTGGAACAAAACAAGTGGTCATAACTCTAGTAAGAACAATATAATATATTTTAACATTAACTATGCATCTCCTATAGAATCCAATTAAAAACATTGGTACTCACATACAAAGCTCTCCATAACCGCGCCCCTGCCTACATCTCCTCCCTTATTAGCAGGTACATCCCATCCCGACCACTTCGCTCTGCCAATGATCTGATGCTATCAGTTCCACGTACCCGCATGCCCAACTCCCACCTTCAAAACTTCTCCCGAGCTGCCCCCTTTCTATGGAACTCCCTCCGCCGCAATATCTGACTCTCCCCGTTTCTCTAGTCCTTCAAGAAGTCTCTGAAAACACATTACTTTAGAGAAGTCTATCGGCTCACTCTGTAATCCCCCTCTGTTCATTTTAAGCTGCATCTTCCCCACATAGCCCACATGCACTCCGCTATTTCACATTATCTATTCACCCTCACCTAGTGTGTCACCCCTATCCTCTTAGATTGTAAGCACTTGAGCAGGGTCCTTTCACCTACTGTACTGTGTGTTTAACCTGTATTTTTATTTGTTATTCTGCCTCCCACTGTACAGCGCTACGGAGCTTGTTAGTGCTTTATAAAATCTTGTAACTGTAACTGAAAGTAAAAGGACTTTACAAACCCTGATACTTAACCAATTTAAATGGTAATGATGCAAGGAATCTGTCTGCCATTCATCTGCAATTTTTCAAAAACAAGGCGCGCTATTACATTCTCCGTGCAAATTTGTACGCGCAGCGCAAATTTGTACACGCAGCGCAATTTTTTTTTTTCGCGCAGCGTTAAACGTTAATGCGTGTAAATTGACACTGGTATTACGATCTGAGCGCATTTTTTCATCCATCAAAAAATATTGCGCGTAAAAAAGATATGCAACCACGCGCGCAAGTTAACGCTGCACACACGTATCGGTGGGCAGACTGCTTTTTCACGCAATTCAGCCAATCTGAATAAAGACCCACAATTGTCTTCTGTTCACTTTTTGCGCCTGTCAAAATAAATCGGTGTATACATGCTGCAGCAATAATAAAAACACGCACAACCTCTCCATTTTATTGTTTGGGTATGTGTAGAATGTGTAACTATACTGTGCTGTATTTTTATTTTTTTTCGTGCTGGTGTTTTTGATTTCGACCAGAACCTTCAGATTTGCACTCAGTCACCACTGGCTTTTAAAAGACGTTAAAATTATGCGCGCAAACGTCGTTCGGAAAAAGTTGCCCATCGATTGTAATACCATCCGCGTACTAGCGCACAAATGCATTTGCACTCACAATGTTAAGTATGGGATGCGCTCACGAACTTGCGTTCGTGCAGGGTTCAAGCAGGGTCACTCACGTTAGACGTTAACGCGCATCGTATGCGCAAACGTCGTAATACGACGTTCAGAGCGAAGGGTTTTGCCCCTCGCGTTAATGCGTTTTTGTGCACGCGCACATTTTTGCGCGAAGGGTGTAATAGTGCCCAAGATCTTCTCTGGCAAACATATCCTTATTCTCTGAAAGATGCATTTAAGGCAATAGAGATTTTCTACCAAAGATGTGCTGAGCACTGCATAAGAACTACTCCTCGAAAGCTTGTTTTAATGTGACTATTAAAACCAGTCAAAATGCATCAGACTGCTAATAAAAGTTGTTAGAAAGCCCACCTGGAATCTAAATTGCATACTTCTTACACATGTGATATGTCTGGATGCTTTGCAATAGGGTATTACTTCCTCTGTATGCTGTTGTTGTTCACTGAACTGTCACAACGTCTATTTCAACATCATTAAATACTATTTTTGTATAGACACACATTTGAGTTAGGACAAAAAAACTCTGAATTGTAGCTTCTACAAAAGATGAGTAACAAGTGCAAAGTTCCATAACACATGGACAGCATGTTCACGCAAGCTTTTGTTTTCATAATTACTTTTAAAGAACATATGGGCATACCATACAAATACCACATATGAATGTCACCATATATTTAGATAAAGCACAAATGAAAATACAAGATAAAAATGTAATAACTGGATTTTTTTTTCAATTAGTATAAATAGACAATGCTGGAACAGCTGAAGTATAAGAGATTTTTGGAAATAGTATAAAAACTGAATACATGTGTGGTAATTCCATATTTAGAAGAACCACATTTAATGTACTGTTGATGTTTAACAAAAAGGCACAATTCTGTAAGAATCCCTTTGTTGACTGAGTGGCATAAGAGTTGGGAACTAAACAGACAATTTCTAGGGATGTGCATTTCGGGTTTCGGAATTTCGGAATTTTCACGAAATTTCCCGATTCGTGTCTTCGGATTCGGCCGAATTTCCGAATCGGATCGGACCCGAAAACCGACAGATCCGAAAAGATTTCTGAGCCGAAACGAAAAAATTTCTGCTTTTTCGAATGGACTTGAAATGTGTCAAATCGAAATTTATTTTTGCTCTATTCATGATTTCGGTTCCATTTCGGTAATTCTGGACATCGTATATTTAACTATTATCGGTTATATCGCTGATTCTGTAAATTTTGTATTTGTAAATGCGTATCACTTGTTTCAGTTTAGCGTTTTTTAAATCGTTGTTTCATTTTTTTGTTCCTTGGCTTTCATACCATTTTAATATGATTAAATAAAGTTGTGAAATGTATATTCATAAGAAAAAAAGGATCTTTATTTAATAAAAAAAAAACACGATAGAATCGCCAGAATTATCGTATCGACAGAATGAATTATCGGATCCGAAAAACAAACCAAAAATTTATTATAAAAAAATATCTAAAGTATAAAAAAAGTAAACCATAGTAGTTTACGTCAAAACAAATAGAGTTAGACACTTTGAAACGAGGAGAACAGACGTCCCAAAAAAACGAAAATTTCTGAAATCACGAAAAGTCGATACAAAAAACAAGCAAAGTGACCCGAAAACACGAAAAATGGTCGATATTCCGAAAAAAAAATGTACACGAAAAACGAACCGAACCAAACCGAATCGAAACAGAAATCGGTCGAAACGAGCCGAATCTAAAATTTTAAACATCCGAACAAATCGAACCGAAAAAAAATCGGGGCACAACCCTAACAATTTCAGGGATCAAGTCCTAAAAAAGGAAGTGTGGGAACTCACCAAGATTTTTGTCTCTCATTTAGGCTGGGGTCAGACGAGCGCAGTGTTAACGTCCGTGATTGCGCCTAAAAGTACGTCCGTGATAGCATGACAGAAAGCCCATCGGAGCCCGTTACACGAAGTACGTCCGCACTGAACTGCGGACGCACAACGGCCGCGGCCCACGGACGCAAGGCAGGCAAGAACGTACAACCCCTAGAACGGCCGTACAAAGTGCGCTGCATCCGCAACGTCTGCATAGCTTTGTGTGTGAGCGATGGAACCTGGTCAGACGGACTGCATTTATACGTCCAGCATTTTTCACGGACAAAATGGTTTTGCTTTTTATTGTATTTTCTCTCCTACATCCGTCAAAATATACATCAGTGATAAACGGACTGTGTGGCCACTACTGTGTCTTCCGTACTGACGTACGTCCGTAGAAATCACGCTCGTCTGACCCTAGCCTAAGCAATTATCAATTCACACATAATTTTGACTTAACTAGGAAAATATGAAGACTTCAATACAAGCTTTATAGTGTCGGTGACCAATGGATACACAGGTCCTTCTACAAAAATAGTGGAGGAACTGTGTTCCCATGTGTTTCCCAAAGACTAGACCCCTGGCCATTTTGCAGCTTATTACAATTTTTAATCATTCATGAGCTGCAATTAAATAGCAATGCAGAGATTTTACTTTCGTACACAAAATTAATATAATGGTTACAAATAAATACACATGTACACATTGCTGGAAAATGCAACATAAAGCAAAGCTCTGAGAGTAAGAAGTGTAAATAGACCCGTTCCTGGGTCACTTCTGCCTTTTTATAGCCTGACCTGCTTTGCACTTGTGAGTCCAGTCCTTGTTTCCCTACTGCCACACAGTGGCGTCACTAGCAGGGTTATCCAAAGAGATCCGAATTGCTTGAGAAAGGTAACCGAACGCTGAAAATCAGCGTTCGGTTACCTTTCCTGGCCATTCGGCTATCCAGAGAGCAGGCAATTCGCCAAATCCTGGCGAATTGCCTGCACATACGGTGCCTGTTCGAGGGCAGTGAAATCCCGATAGAGAAGCAATGCTTCGGCTATTCAGAGAACGAAAACCAGCAGTGAAAGGTTCCCGAAATGCCCTGCCATTCGGTGGTTTAATTTGGCAAGTTAATTCAGGAGAATCTCATAGGCTTCAATGTTAAAAATATTCCCGTTTTAATTCAATATCTAATAAATCGTTCATTATAAAATTCTGCAGTAAAGAGTCTCTATTTATAGAATTTTTAGGATACTTTAAGCATTTTTCTGATATTTTTTTTTTAGTCCAATTTATTTAGATTTTTTTTTTTAAGTTTACTTATTTTTTCTGTAACAGCCCTTTTTATTATCATTCCCTGGACCTCATATGCAAATTTCAGACATTTTAGCTCAATAGTGTCTTTGCAAACAGCTTTTCACTTTCACATTCATACAAACTGTTTTGCTAATTTATTCACCTCCCTCTGTCTGCGGTGTCGGCTTTTTCTCGGCTTTTTCCGGTGGCTTCGCTGCGTGTGATCGGCTCCTGCTCGGGTTTTTCCGGCGTCTTCGACGGGTTAATCCAGATGTTTTTGCGGGTTTTCGGCGTGCATTCGGCAGGTTTTGCGGTTAGTTTTTGTCAGGTTTGCGGTAGCTTTTCCCTGCAATTCGGGGACCCTGTGGTGCTTGCTGAATACACCGCAGGGTCACCGAAATGGGATGGCAACACGAACCGAATTGAAGAGAACGAAAAGTCACCGAACGTGCGGTGACTTTTCAATTCTCTTTGGATAACCCTGTAGGGTTGGTGTCACCCGGTGCGATAACTTATGGTTTCACCCCCCCCCCCTGAGTTTTACGGAATTTTTTTTTTAACTACTCTTACTCCTAAATCAGTACTCCCATATAACACTGAATGCTCATACACACAGCGCACATTACTGTGAGGTTTGTTGCTGTGGAGCGATCTCATATGCTCACACGAATTTTTGCCAACTGCCAGCAAGTACGGTGCCTGTTTGAAGGCAGTGTAAGCACACATGAATATAAATTGCCCCCAGCAGCTCTGGATAAATTGCCCCCAGCAGCTCTGGATATATTGCCCCCAGCAGCTCACCCATGGATATATATTCCCCCCAGCTCACATATGGATATATTGCCCCAGTTCACAATTATATATTGCCCCCAGCAGCTCACCCATGGATATATATTGCCCCAGCTCACATATGGATATATTGCGTCTCAGCTCACATATGGATATATTTTTCCCCAGACCAGCTCACACATGGATATATTGCCCCAGATTAGCTCACACATGGATATATTGCCCCCAGACCAGCTCACACATGGATATTGTCCCAGCTCTCATGGATATGCCCCAGCACCCATGGATACTGCCTCAAGCACCCATGGATACTGCCCCCAGCACACATGGATACTGCCCCAGCTCTCATGGATATGCCCCAGCAGCTCTCATGGATATGCCCCAGCAGCTCTCATGAATATGCCCCAGCAGCTCTCATGGATATTGCCCCAGCTCATGGATATACTGCCCCAGCTCATGAATATACTGCCCCAGCTCATGGATAATGCCCCCAGCTCATGGATAATGCCCCAGCTCATGGATATTGCCCCAGCTCATGGATATTGCCCCAGCTCATGGATATACTTCCCCAGCTCATGGATAATGCGCCAGCTCATGGATATGCCCCAGCTCATGGATATGCCCCAGCTCATGGATAATGCGCCCAGCTCATGGATATACTGCCCCAGCTCATGGATATACTGCCCCAGCTCATGGATATACTGCCCCAGCTCATGAATAATGCCCCCAGCTCATGGATAATGCCCCAAATCATGGATATTGCCCCAGCTCATGGATATACTTCCCCAGCTCATGGATATGCCCCAGCTCATGGATATGCCCCAGCTCATGGATATTGCCCCATCTCATGGATATTGCCCCATCTCATGGATATTGCCCCAGCTCATGGATATGCCCCAGCTCATGGATAATGCGCCCAGCTCATGGATAATGCACCCAGCTCATGGATATTGCCCCAGCTCATGGATATGTCCCAGCTCATGGATAATGCGCCCAGCTCATGGATAATGCGCCCAGCTCATGGATAATGCCCCAGCTCATGGATATGCCCCCCAGCTCATGGATATGCCCCCCAGCTCATGGATATGCCCCCCAGCTCATGGATATGCCCCCCAGCTCATGGATATATTGCCCCAGCTCATGGATAATGCCCCAGCTCATGGATAATGCCCCAGCTCATGGATATTGCCCCAGCTCATGGATAATGCCCCAGCTCATGGATATGCCCCAGCTCATGGATAATGCCCCCAGCTCATGGATATGCCCCCAGCTCATGGATATGCCCCAGCTCATGGATATGCCCCAGCTCATGGATATGCCCCAGCTCATGGATAATGCCCCCAGCTCATGGATATATTGCCTCAGCTCATGGATATATTGCCTCAGCTCATGGATAATGCCCCAGCTCATGGATATATTGCCCCAGCTCATGGATAATGCCCCCAGCTCATGGATAATGCCCCCAGCTCATGGATATGCCCCAGCTCATGGATATGCCCCAGCTCATGGATATGCCCCAGCTCATGGATATGCCCCCAGCTCATGGATATGCCCCAGCTCATGGATAATGCCCCCAGCTCATGGATATATTGCCCCAGCTCATGGATATATTGCCCCAGCTCATGGATATATTGCCCCAGCTCATGGATAATGCCCCAGCTCATGGATAATGCCCCAGCTCATGGATATATTGCCCCAGCTCATGGATAATGCCCCAGCTCATGGATAATGCCCCAGCTCATGGATATATTGCCCCAGCTCATGGATATATTGCCCCAGCTCATGGATATATTGCCCCAGCTCATGGATAATGCCCCAGCTCATGGATAATGCCCCAGCTCATGGATATATTGCCCCAGCTCATGGATATATTGCCCCAGCTCATGGATAATGCCCCAGCTCATGGATAATGCCCCAGCTCATGGATAATGCCTCCAGCTCATGGATAATGCCCCAGCTCATGGATAATGCCCCCAGCTCATGGATAATGCCCCCAGCTCATGGATATATTGCCCCAGCTCATGGATAATGCCCCAGATCATGGATAATGCCCCAGCTCATGGATAATGCCTCCAGCTCATGGATAATGCCCCAGCTCATGGATAATGCCCCCAGCTCATGGATAATGCCCCAGCTCATGGATAATGCCCCCAGCTCATGGATATATTGCCCCAGCTCATGGATAATGCCCCAGATCATGGATAATGCCCCAGCTCATGGATAATGCCTCCAGCTCATGGATAATGCCTCCAGCTCATGGATAATGCCCCAGCTCACGGATATGCCCCAGCTCATGGATATGCCCCAGCTCATGGATAATGCCCCAGCTCATGGATAATGCCCCAGCTCATGGATAATGCACCAGCTCATGGATATGCCCCAGCACCAGCAGCTCATGGATAATGTCCCAGCTCATGGATAATGCCCCCAGCTCACCTCCTGCGCCACGTGTTCTGCTCCCTCTGAGCGTCTGGCGGCATGGAGCTTGGGCGCTCGCCTGGGGGAGCCACGTGACCAGTCGCGATCTCGCAAGAACTCGGCTGTTGACGTGTTTCCCCCAGGCGAGCGCCAAAGCTGCATAGCTTTGGACACTCGCAGGGAGTGAACACACGGCGCAGGGTGAGACACCCGCCCTTAGGGTGACAGTGTCACCCTAAGGTGGGTGTCACCTGGTGCGGGCCGCACCCCCCGCCCCACGTTACGACGCCCCTGCTGCCACACATGAAGGAAACCTCAGATGCTTCCTAATCATCCATAGGTTACCTATTTAAGGGAGCAGTGATACCTTTGCATTATTCCTATGCAGGGTGCATTCTGGACACTCTATCATGGTTATTCAGAGAGCAGTGAAAACCAGGAGAATGACTGGAGAAGTGAAAATTCTAGGTCAAAATAGCCGATTTGGAAAGCGAGATAAATGGGAGAATTTTTCTGGTTTGGCTATTTAGACCTAGAATTTTAACTTCACCAGTCATTCTCCTGGTTTTCACCTCTCTCTGAATAACGAAAAAACAATAAGGTGGAAAAAATGGCGCAGATAATGTGTAGATGGTCGGTCTTGGGTAGCAGCAAGGGCACAAACGCACACTCCCAAGTGCGAATAGTCAATGGATAAAATAATGGGTAGAGTCCTCGCGCTTACGCCAAGTGTCCAGTGAGTAATACTTCAAGATAATCTAGAAAACATAATAGGAGACATACATTGCGCAGTACATCCTAATGACACCTGGTTTCCAGAGAGAAAGTATTCAACTCACTTTTTTCTGAGCCCCATAAAGTCGGCTCTGGACTATATAGGCATATATCTGTGGATATGATCTCACCAGCCCGTCCTACCAGCAACCATCCGTGGTGATAATCTGGTCCATAGATGAAATATTGGATCCCCGGGATATGTCACAGACGAAAAGTCAGCAGGATAAAATGAAGTAAAATTTATTGCAGCACTAATGCGTTTCGACCTAATTGGTCTTTATCAAAGTGCAAAAAAATATACATAATACAATGCAGTGTACAACGTTCATTTATACAAAAAAGATGAGGGAAATAGGCGGTGTCAAGCCACAACCTCATTAACTTAATTGGTACTAACACACCCTACTTCCAATCATTTAGAGGTGCAGCACCAGCAAACATTCAATATACAAACGGGCGCATAATGATTACGTCCATCTACCTCGACCCCGCCCCTCTGAGCCATCGATCGCCATTTTGGAAGAGGGAAAATGGTGTCCACAATATAGCTTGCCCTTGCAACATTGATGGGCATTTAAAACAAGCTTATTTCTGGACGTTTTGGGGTCCCGAACCAGCGGGCTCCCACTGTCCATGAGGTGATATCTTTCCCAGGTGCTCGTGGGCATAGCAGCGGCAGACAACCGGCATGTAGACAGGCGCATGGTGAATACATCACCATGTTCCAACTTCTGCCAGTCTGAACCGTCGAGCACCATTTTTGAAGAGGGAAAGTGTTGTTGAAAGTACATCCTACCCTCACAATATCGCAGCTTATTAATTTCGACGGACGTTTAGCAATCTTGCTTGCGGCCGTTTTGAGTGGCAAGTCAGCAGGTCCCTACCGTCCGACAGACGCACGGGGACCATATCGACACGCATGCTCCCACATGAACTTCACTCTTCCAGACGATATATCAAAAAAGAAAAAAATATATTAAAAATAAATAAAAATAAAAAAAATTATAAAAAAAACAAAATAAAAAAAAAAAGACAAAAAAAAACAAAACACAAAATTACAGCATATATGCCGCAATGTCACAACTCGCCAGTTGATCAACACATAGCGCGCAATAAGCATATAGCATACATATGTCACGTCACTGATCGAGTTGGGGAATAGTGCATATACTATTCCACATAACATATAGTAGTGTCATGTAGAGTGGATAATAAAATATGAGGTTGTGGCTTGACACCGCCTATTTCCCTCATCTTTTTTGTATAAATGAACGTTGTACACTGCATTGTATTATGTATATTTTTTTGCACTTTGATAAAGACCAATTAGGTCGAAACGCGTTAGTGCTGCAATAAATTTTACTTCATTTTATCCTGCTGACTTTTCGTCTGTGACATATCCCGGGGATCCAATATTTCATCTATGGACCAGGTTATCACCACGGATGGTTGCTGGTAGGACGGGCTGGTGAGATCATATCCACAGATATATGCCTATATAGTCCAGAGCCGACTTTATGGGGCTCAGAAAAAAGTGAGTTGAATACTTTCTCTCTGGAAACCAGGTGTCATTAGGATGTACTGCGCAATGTATGTCTCCTATTATGTTTTCTAGATTATTCTTGAAGTATTACTCACTGGACACTTGGCGTAAGCGCGAGGACTCTACCCATTATTTTATCCATTGACTATTCGCACTTGGGAGTGTGCGTTTGTGCCCTTGCTGCTACCCAAGACCGACCATCTACACATTATCTGCGCCATTTTTTCCACCTTATTGTTTTTTCATTATCTATTTTCTCCCAATAGGTGGGGCTGCGATACCTTTCTGTCTATATATGTCCATATTTGATTACAGAGACAATTGGCACCAGAATGTTAATCAATTATTCGATGTTATTCTAAATGATGATATGATTACTGACTCAGTTTTGGTCAGTGACAATTTGGATATTATATGTAACAATTTGGAAAAACTGTTGATTAAGGAACTCCGTTTAAAATGGGACATTTTTACTCTAGAAAAATATATTGAAAAAAAGATTTCACCTAGAGGTTTAAGATTTACCAAATGGCCCACGTTTGAGAGAAAGAACTGTTTTTGACAATCTGGAACAATGCACTAGATTCTTTTTCTGTGGAAATGATGCATATTGTCATTAAGCAGAGGATAGACACTCTGTCTGATTTGGATAAATCTATTTCCATTATTCGCGAGAAACTTGAACCCTTTATAAAATCTGAAGACTTCCTAACTCTCTCCAAGAAAATTAAAGAAAGATTGATTAAGGTTGAATTTAACATCGCTAAAAAGAAAAAAACTAAATTTCTACGAGATATTCAGGATTTCGCAACTGGGAATGTAAGAAAAAAACCAAAAGAGTTAAATGTCCATAAAGGACTGGTAAACACACCCAAGAGATCGACTAATCGTAAACAGAATTCTTATAAAAGTTTTAATAAAAATCGACCATTTAAAACACCACAGCTGAAAAAATTCAATCAGCAGGTTAGTGTTAGACGTGATTCTTTTCACAACAACACTAACCAACATACACCTCAACAAAATTTAAGTATTAACCAACATGATGGATGGACTCAACATCAAAACCCATATGTTTGGCAGAGGGTGAATTATAAAAATAAAAACGGGAATGGGAATAGAAATTATTCCACTAACCACAAGCAATATAACTATAGGACTCATGACCAGATTCCTAGGTCAAACAGATATGAGGCATTAGAGCCACAAGAGCAGTTAGAGTCTCCTTTCTCTAGGGTGAGTTTTTTAGACCGGCAACCGCTTCAAAATCACAAAAGAAAAAATACAGCTACAGTCCTAAAAAGAACAAGGGAAGATGTGGACGAGGAGTCAGAGGAGGACAGACCAGAACCAAAAGACAGAAGGGAGAAGAGAGAAAAGAGATAACAATCTTTAATCTCTCAAAAAAAACACTGACCCTGACCCAAGAAAATGTCCTTAGGAAGGGACTCAAATTCGCACCAAGTGTGGGTTTGAATAAATTTGAAACTTATCTCGACATCAATAGATATATCAGGAAACTTTGCCGGAAAAAATATTTTTTGGATAAAGAGCATATAAATATTCAAAATAAGGAATCAGAATTTGTACACACTTCCTTAAAAAAGAAAAAATCGAGTTTTTACCCCTTCTTTTTGAAGAGTGATAGCATGAAAACCTTTGAGAAGGCATGTGTAGAGGATATTAGAAAGATTAAACCTTTGAATAAATATCAACACAATCCTTACCCATACTGAAATGCTGGCATTAAACCATCTTATAAAAGATAATGAAGTGGTTATAAAACCTGCCGATAAAGGTGGTGGAATGGTGATCCTTGATAGACAGCAATATCTAAGTGAGATTCAGAGACAATTGCAAGATGTGGATACTTATGAGAAATTACCTTCAGATCCTTCCCTTTATAATAGCGAATAAATATAGAAGTCATCTGACCAAGGGAGTAGATTTGGGTATTTTAAATAACCATGAGCACAATTTCCTTCTCCCTAAATGTCCTATCATTCCAGTTATCTATGTGCTGCCTAAATTGCACAAAGATCCCATCTGCCCACCAGGCAGACCAATAGTTTCGGGAATAGGATCTATCCTATCCCCCTTTCGGAGCATATCGACCACATTTTACAGCCAATAGTGGTCACACAACCATATTTGAAGGATTCAATTAGTTTACTCCAAATTCTGGATGGTATGATTTGGATGGAGGGATCATATATGGTTACTTGCGATGTTGTGTTTATATACCATCATTGGCACCGAAAGGATGCGAGCGTCGCTACTACATGGAGTTAACCAAGCTTTTCCCACTGCCTGTCAGGGATCCCAGGAATAGGATATAGAGCCCAAGGAGTTGGTGAAGGAGCAAGGTTAACGTCACTAGCCGAGTCAGGATCACAGTGGTACACGAGGTCGAGGCACAAGCCAAGTCAGGATCACAGCGGTACACGGAGGTCGGGGTCACAAGCCAAGTCAGGATCACAGCGGTACACGGAGGTCGGGGTCACAAGCCAAGTCAGGATCACAGCGGTACACGGAGGTCGGGGTCACAAGCCAAGTCAGGATCACAGAAAGTATACACTATGGAATGGGAAGAGCAATACTGAGGGAACTGCTACAATAGTGAAGCGAAGATAGAATGGCCAGTCTGCCCTTAAGTACCCATGGAGCTCCTCCCTACTCTGAGAAGCTGGTGACGTCACAGACGCGCGCCGCGGGCCGGCCGCCATATTGGTGGAGCCTGGCCGCGCGCGCGTCCATTCTGGGGCATGTGCTGGGCCAGCAGTCTTGGGCTGCGACGCAAGCCCACGGCGGATACCCGGGGACCCACTCGTCGTCCCCTCCGGGAGTCATGGACCCGCAACAGAGGTGAGCCGGGTCTCCGGGTAACGCCAGGCCCATGCGCCAGCCGCAATCCCACCCCCTGAGCAGCAGCCCGATGAGGCGGGGACCGCCGGCTAGCCGTCCCGGAACCCGCAGCCCTGACATAACCCCCCCCGGAACGCGGGGCCTCAGGACACGCAACGGACCCGGACGCCCGGGATGAGCCGCATGAAAAGCACGGACAAGGGCCGGAGCCCGGACAAAAGAGGCAGGTTCCCAGGAACGCTCCTCAGGATCGTAGCCAGTCCAATCCAAAAATACTGGAGTACACCCCGCCGAATACGGGAATCGAGGATCCGTGCCACCTCAAACATATCGGAACCAGCAGCGGACACAGGAGGAGGAGGAGGCAGGGAACGACCCACAAAAGGGTTGGCACCAACCGGCTTCAGAAGGGATACGTGCACCACCGGATGGAACCGGTAACGAGCAGGAAGCCGAAGACGAGCCGCCACCGGCCCTATCATGTCAACGATGGTAAATGGCCCTATATATTTAGGGCCCAATTTCTTAGAGGGACAAGAGAGACGTAGGTGGCGCGTGGACAACCACACTCTTTGGCCCGTAGCATAGCCTGTAGAGGCAGTACGGTGATGATCAGCATATCTTTTGTACGTATTCTGAGCCATTATGAGGCACGTACGGGCCTTTGTACGACATACTCGGAGTGCCCGGAGGCGGGTAGCAACGCTAGGAACCGGGACAACAGAAGGCAAATCAGGAAGGGGAGCAGGATGATATCCATACATTAGGAAGAAGGAGAACAACGAGTGGAATCGTGTAGTCGGGCATTATAGGCATATTCGGCAGTGCACAATAAAGTGGCCCAATCGTCCTGTAAATAGGTTGTATAACAACGTAGGTACGTTTCCAGGGATTGATTCACCCTCTCTGTCTGTCCGTTGGTATGGGGATGGTATGCCGTAGACAGGTCAACCGAAATCCCAAAGCCCGGCAAAAGCATCGCCAGAACCGAGAGGTGAATTGCGCCCCTCGATCAGACACGATGGATTCAGGGACGCCATGCAAGCGATATATGTTCTGTAGAAACAAGGATACTGTTTGTGCAGCGGTAGGCAGGCCTTGAATGGGAGTAAAGTGGGCCATTTTGGTCAGACGGTCCACGGTTACCATTATGGTTGTGAAACCATTTGATGGAGGAAGTTCAACAATGAAATCGATGGTGATATGTGACCATGGTTGTTCAGGTACCGGAAGGGGTTGTAGGAGACCTACTGGTTTCTTCGTGCTATGTTTGGCACGGGCACAGACGAGCAAGAACCCACGAAGTCCCTAACATCCTGATCCAAAGTAGGCCACCAGAAGTAACGCTTTATCAAGTCCTTGGTCTTACGTATCCCTGGATGACCGCTTCCCAAAGTATCATGGAATTGTTGGAGTACCATTACTCGGTCCTGAACCGGGACGAGACATTGCTGACGCTGTTCTTGAGTTCCCATTACATGAGGTTGGTTGTTAGTGTCGGTATGGGAACGTATCTGTTGCATAAGGTTAGTAGTCATGCCGATGAATCTGTTCGGGGAAAGTACTGGTTCAATAATGGGTGTCGATGGATCGATGGAGAGAGACGTGATAATGCATCGGCCTTCTTATTCTGAACACCAGGTTTGTAAGTTACCCGGAAGTCAAAACGGGAAAAGAATAATGACCATCTGGCTTGTCGTGGATTGAGTCTTTTAGCCGTCCGTAGATATTCCAGATTTTTATGGTCTGTGAAGACCAGGAATGGATGTAGAGCACCCTCCAAGAGATGACGCCATTCCGTAAGGGCACATTTAATGGCGAGAAGTTCCCTATCGCCAACATCGTAATTCGTCTCGGCGGAAGTCAGTTTTCTGGAATAATATGCCACAGGATGGGCCATCTGTTCTGGGGGTCTCCGTTGGGTGAGAACCGCCCCGATCCCGACATCAGAGGCATCAACCTCTACTTCATATGGTCGTAAGGGATCCGGTAAGACCAATATAGGCGCGGTGCTGAAACGATGTTTTAAGGCATTAAACGCTTGTTGAGCCTCAGTGGACCAGCAGAACTTGGTCTGTTGTTTGGTTAACCCGGTAAGGGGTAGAATGATGGAAGAGAACCCCTGTATGAAGCGTCTATAGAAATTGGCGAAGCCTATAAATCGTTGAACAGCCTTTTTATCCGTAGGGGTAGGCCAATTGCTGATGGCGGCTACTTTCTTATGATCCATGGCAAGACGACCTGGGGTTAAGAAGAATCCAAGAAATTCTATTTCGTCTGCCTCGAAGACACATTTTTCGATCTTTGCATATAACCGATGGGTTCGGAGGCGAGTTAAGACTGTTGTTACATGGACCCTATGGTCCTTGAGCGTACAGGAAAAAACAAGGATATCGTCCAAGTAAATCACTACATATTGGTCTAACAGGTCTCTGAAGACGTCATTGAGGAAATGTTGGAACGTACCAGGTGCGTTGCATAACCCGAAAGGCATCACCATGTACTCGAAATGACCGTAGCGTGATCTAAACGCCGTCTTCCATTCGTCACCTCTACGTATTCTGACAAGGTTGTATGCTCCCTTGAGGTCGATCTTGGTGTAGACTGTTGCACCCTGGAGACGCTCGATAAGTTCTGGAATCAAGGGGAGAGGGTACCTGTTCTTGATCGTGATGAGATTCAATTCGCGATAATCCACGCAAGGACGGAGACCCCCATCTTTTTTCTCCACAAAAAAGATACCTGCACCTGCCGGTGACGTTGAGTGCCTGATAAACCCTTTGTCCAGGTTCTCCTGAATGTAGCCTTTCAATACCTTCAATTCCGGTTCTGATAACGGATAGAGCCTGCCGTACGGAATGGTAGCTCCTGGAATTAGTTCAATCGGACAGTCATACGGTCTCCTGGGCGGCAATGATTCCACCCTTTTTCGTCAAACACATCTGCGAAGGAAGAATATTCATTAGGGAGAACGGTGTGATACTGCGGTGTCATATGTATATCTAGGACCGTATTCAAGACGTGATGGTGTTTCTGGAGACAATTCTGGGTACAGTAGGAAGACGAGAAGGTAAACGTGCCAGAGGACCATGAGACCTGGGGGTCATGCTGACGTAGCCAGGGGAGACCTAAAATAATTGGAAACAATGGAGTAGTGACGATGTCAAAGCGTAACGTTTCCTTATGCCCAGGGCCTATGGTTACTTGTAATGGCTCTGTTTCAGTGGTAACAGGCCCAGAAGGCAAAGAAGACCCATCCACAACCTGAATATGCAAAGGGAAGGGTTTATTCGTGATAGGAATACAGAAGGCATCAACGACTGCTTTGTCGAGGAAGTTTCCACTTGCTCCTGAATCAACCATCGCGGTTTGAAGTAGCATCCTCCCTCCCCACTGTAAAACAAGAGGGAGTGTCAATAAAGGGCTGCAGCCACTGGAGGTGGACAAATGTAACAGACGAAGGGGTGAGTTAGGGTTACCTGCTCGACCCCGGTTCTTTTCTGGACAGTAACGTGCTGTATGATGTGGTCGACCACAATATAGGCAGAGATTGTGCATACGTCGTCGATGTAATTCTTCTGGTGGGAGTCGGCCTTGAACCATATTAACCTGCATGGGTTCCTCTGGTGCGGGTAACACCCCCTGATTACCGGGAGGTGGAGCAGGAGGAGAACGGAGCATTGACGAGTAGGAGGCGGATCTTTCCCTTGCTCGTTCGCGAAGTCTCCTATCAATTTGGATGGATAATTGAACCAGGGACTCAAGGGATGACGGGATTCCCACTCGTGCGATTTCGTCTTTTAAGGCCTCTGAGAGACCAAGACGGAATTGCCCTATCAAGGCAACATCATTCCATCCTGTTTCACAGGCGAAGCGACGAAAGTCTGTGATATAAGCTTCCACCGAACGACGTCCTTGCCGTAGGGATCTAAGGGTGTTTTCTGCCGTACTGGCACGAAGTGGATCGTCGAACATCGCGGCCATAGCGTTGAAGAAGAGCGGCCATGTAACAGGTTATGAGCCCATGCTTGTGCTTCTCCAACTAGAAGAGATATTGTCGTACGTATCTTAACGTAATCACTGTAATAAGTCCGGGGATTCAATGCAAAGAGAAGGTCACACGACATCATGAAGGCTTGGAAGTGGTCTTGCTTGCCTGAGTAACGTTCGGGCATAGGAACATGTGGTTCTGGAACATGAGTCAACTCCAATGGGCGGGTTGGTGAGGTAGTTTGGAACGATAACAACTGTTCCTGGAGGTGCCGATGCCCATTCTGTAGTTCTCTTATGGAGCAGGATAAGGTGTTCACCTGTTGAGACAGGGTGTCTACTGCTCCGGCGACATCCGCAAGCTCCATTGTGGCTTCACTATTCTGTCAGGGATCCCAGGAATAGGATATAGGGAGCCCAAGGAGTTGGTGAAGGAGGCAAGGTTAACGTCACTAGCCGAGTCAGGATCACAGTGGTACACGGAGGTCGAGGTCACAAGCCAAGTCAGGATCACAGCGGTACACGGAGGTCGGGGTCACAAGCCAAGTCAGGATCACAGCGGTACACGGAGGTCGGGGTCACAAGCCAAGTCAGGATCACAGAAAGTATACACTATGGAATGGGAAGAGCAATACTGAGGGAACTGCTACAATAGTGAAGCGAAGATAGAATGGCCAGTCTGCCCTTAAGTACCCATGGAGCTCCTCCCTACTCCGAGAAGCGGTGACGTCACAGACGCGCGCCGCGGGCCGGCCGCCATATTGGTGGAGCCTGGCCGCGCGCGCGTCCATTCTGGGGCATGTGCTGGGCCAGCAGTCTTGGGCTGCGACGCAAGCCCACGGCGGATACCCGGGGACCCACTCGTCATCCCCTCCGGGAGTCATGGACCCGCAACAGAGGTGAGCCGGGTCTCCGGGTAACGCCAGGCCCATGCGCCAGCCGCAATCCCACCCCCTGAGCAGCAGCCCGATGAGGCGGGGACCGCCGGGCTAGCCGTCCCGGAACCCGCAGCCCTGACACTGCCACAGATTGATATGTGATAGATTGGAATCATTTAATTTTTGAACAACAATTTTTTTTCTGGTTCGAGGTGACTTTCTACCTACAACGTAGAGGTATGGCGATGGGACCAGGTTCGCCCCCAGTTATGCTATTTATTTATGTCCTACTGGAAAAACCAGTTTGTTTATTCTGGACATGACTGGGGTTCGAGCCTGGTCCTCTATCGCCGTTACATAGATGATATCTTTTTCATTTGGAGGGGGATCTTATATCCCTGAATGCTTTTTTGAATCATCTAAACTCCAATACATGGGGAATATCACTCACCACTGATATTAGTGATGCTAAGGTTCACTTTTTGGACTTAGAAATTTTAAGGGAAGGCAATACTCTTATTACCAAAACCTATTTTAAACAGGTTGATATTAATAGTTTCATTCATATAGAAAGCTGCCATCATGCCCCATGGCTGACTAATATCCCGAAAGGCCAAATTTTGAGAATTAGGCGTAATTGTTCGAAATTAAGTGATTTTGAGGAACAGGCGGAACTTCTGAAAAAACAGTTTGTACAAAAAGGTTACGATGAAACTGCGATAAATAAAGATCATGAGAAAGTGAGAAAGATGGATAGGTCCCAATTACTTAGCTATAAAAAGAGAAATAACGATGGGGATAAACTCGATCCACAGGTGCCTTTTATCACGAATTACTCCACAAACCATAATAGCATATTAAAAATTCTTAAGAAAAATTGGGGTTTGTTACACCAGAATAAAGACATTATCAAGTACATAGGTGAAAAACCTAAAGTTATCTACAGAGGGACTAAAAACCTAAAGATGTTGTTGACCAAAAGTGTTTTGGATAAAGAAAAAGCCCCAGGAACCTTCCTTTCTAAGTTTAAAAAGATAGGTTTCCATAATGTGGACTATGCATCTGCTGTAGGACCGCAATAGATAGCACTAGATGTTTAATGGATTTTAAATCACATTCCAATAACCAGGTGTTCTCTATTCAAACATTTTTGACCTGTAATTTTACTAATATGATTTATCTATTGTGGTGTCCGTGCGGGCTACAATATATTGGACGAACTACTAGGATGCTGAAAACTAGAGTAGCTGAACATATATATAACATCAAAAGGAAGTCTGATAAACATAGCGTATCAGCCCATTTTTCTAAACATCATAATGGTAACCCTAAACTTCTTGGCTTCGCTGGTATTCAGCATGTTAAAAAGCATTGGAGAGGGGGTGATATTGAAAAGAATTTAAACCGTTTAGAAGCCAAATGGATATTTGATATAGGATGTCTAACACCTGAGGGCTTGAATATAGATATGGAAATTAATTCTCTATTATAATTCAATTACCATTATGCTTTTTATATGACTCACATTTTATACTTCATATTTTATTATCCACTCTACATGACACTACTATATGTTATGTGGAATAGTATATGCACTATTCCCCAACTCGATCAGTGACGTGACATATGTATGCTATATGCTTATTGCGCGCTATGTGTTGATCAACTGGCGAGTTGTGACATTGCGGCATATATGCTGTAATTTTTTTTTTTTTTTTATTTTTTTTTAATATATTTTTTCTTTTTTGATATATCGTCCGGAAGAGTGAAGTTCATGTGGGAGCATGCGTGTCGATATGGTCCCCGTGCGTCTGTCGGACGGTAGGGACCTGCTGACTTGGCACTCAAAACGGCCGCAAGCAAGATTGCTAAACGTCCGTCGAAATTAATAAGCTGCGATATTGTGAGGGTAGGATGTACTTTCAACAATACTTTCCCTCTTCAAAAATGGCGCTCGACGGTTCAGACTGGCAGAAGTTGGAACATGGTGATGTAATCACCATGCGCCTGTCTACATGCCGGATGTCTGCCGCTGCTATGCCACGAGCACCTGGGAAAGATATCACCTCATGGACAGTGGGAGCCCGCTGGTTCGGGACCCCAAAACGTCCGGAAATAAGCTTGTTTTAAATGCCCATCAATGTTGCAAGGGCAAGCTATATTGTGGACACCATTTTCCCTCTTCCAAAATGGCGATCGATGGCTCAGAGGGGCGGGGTCGAGGTAGATGGACGTAATCATTATGCGCCCGTTTGTATATTGAATGTTTGCTGGTGCTGCGCCTCTAAATGATTGGAAGTAGGGTGTGTTAGTACCAATTAAGTTAATGAGGTTGTGGCTTGACACCGCCTATTTCCCTCATCTTTTTGTATAAATGAACGTTGTACACTGCATTGTATTATGTATATTTTTTGCACTTTGATAAAGACCAATTAGGTCAAAACGCGTTAGTGCTGCAATAAATTTTACTTCATTTTATCCTGCTGACTTTTCGTCTGTGACATATCCCGGGGATCCAATATTTCATCTATGGACCAGGTTATCACCACGGATGGTTGCTGGTAGTACGGGCTGGTGAGATCATATCCACAGATATATGCCTATATAGTCCAGAGCCGACTTTATGGGGCTCAGAAAAAAGTGAGTTGAATACTTTCTCTCTGGAAACCAGGTGTCATTAGGATGTACTGCGCAATGTATGTCTCCTATTATGTTTTCTAGATTATCTTGAAGTATTACTCACTGGACACTTGGCGTAAGCGCGAGGACTCTACCCATTATTTTATTTTCTTTCTGAATAACCCTGTACATGTTCCTGTCTCCTATCGTCTTGCCTTGCTGTGTTCCAATCATCATGATTCCTTGTTGTATGCCCCTCCTAAAGTCCTCATCATTTCTCCCTTGTTCGGTAAAACCCGATTCCTGTTTTTTTTAATAAACCCTCTTGTCCCCTACACTTTAGCTTTGTCTGCATCCTGGCACCATATACATGACAAAATCGCACTGCAACCTCACATGGTCAGAGCTGGCAAGGCTCTCCAGAGAAAACATTGTAAAATTTGCAAACATTGAAGAGTTTTATTGAATCTCATTTGGCGTGTGAAAGGCATGTCGAGACATCCAGACAAATTTACCTACAACATCTATACATTTACAACTGCATTTTTTTTAGTGAATATTTTATTCATGGATTCAATAGAAACAGGAAATGCGTACAGAATATAAAATAAACATTCAGGGAAGAATGATGCACAGGAGAAATGGCACATTGGAAGTCCAATATACCTAGTACTTTCACAAATACATTTGTAGCGCTCACCCCCGGAGGAGCCACTGAATAACCCAAGATTGGTCTCACCATACTAACAATTCACTGTACACCAACACACCGTTATAGATTTTCTCAAATGTACTTTACTGTAAGCAATAAATCTCAATAATTACACATGTACTTTAACCGCGAATATCGAACATTCTAGGGAATAAGTGACGGTCATATGAAAGCATAACCATATAGCGTCTAAACCATTAGTATGATTCTCAGTCCTTTTTGGTTCAAAGTCCCACTTTAGAGATACGTTTTAGTTTAAGTCCTAGGGTACCCAGGTACTAGGTCAACTGGCCAGTGGATGGATGAATATCTTTGACTAGTCAACGTTGGGGCCCTGAAATTTAAGCAAGCAAATAAGTGCGCACTGTTAGCAAAGTCATAGGCCGGAGGCCTCTCACCCAACCGGCGAAACAGCTTGTCCCGGACCGATGAAACTCTGCAGGACAGTCCTTCTCTGCCACCTGGAGCCCGATGCTGTCAAAGTTCACACTCCCGAGCCAAATCTCCTCCGCCAGAAGTCGAATGTCGCCAGCACTCCGCTCCGCCTGCGGCCTCCTTACACGAGGTCCCTCTCGAACACACAGGAACAGTCCAGCGTGATATACTGCAGGTTGATGTACACTCTCCCCGATATCTCCAGCAATGGATGCCGCCGATTCTCCGCACTCCAACTTGCCCAGATCCCAGAAAGTGTCTCTCCATCGACTGACTTCGTTCACCGCTTTCCTCGTTCTGCCCATGCTGCACACGATGCTCTTCACTTCCTGGCACCAGAGAGCTCGCTTCCTTCCTTTCTCCCAGGGGTTTCTGGGGTTACGTAGTCCATAAATCCATTATAGTCTTTCCCATACATTACGCTCTGCCTCCACCTAGAGGCATAACGGTTACAGTTCTCAGAGCCAACTTAAACACAGGGCTACACATTAAAATAACATAACAGAGGGATAGAAGACCATTTGGGACATTGGTGTTCATGCCAAAAACATTTGTTTAGTTTTTGTCTTCGGAAATGATTTGTGTGAATTGAATTTCGTATCGCTGCCGATTTGTTTCACTATTTTGTTTCATTTTTGATTCTGAATTCCCTATCAATTTATACTCCATCTTCAAATCCAAGAAATTATATGTGAGTCCCATAAAGTTCATGTTTCATTACAGCTGCTTTCTATATATTTTTTTATGTGTTTTACAAATCACTTTATCACTCACATCTTCCAAATTGGTAGGAGTAGTATGAGAGGGTGTAGGGGAGACCACACGATATGTAGAGAGACAAACCAACATTTTATATCAGACCTCACCTATTATACTTTTATAATTACATCTCTCTACTTGGTATTGAAGCAAAAAGGTTGTTCTCCTGTCTGGAGCCTAAGGTGGTATGGTGCCCAATATTTCTAAACGTCACTCATCTCCTATACATTGGACACGGGGAGAGGGGTCTATTCTGTCTTAAACTCTCTCATGATCATTAAACAGCACCATATTTTTTCCTTAAATTAAATAGAGCAGTTCTTGACATTTTTTTCTCTTTTTGTTGCTTTATAATTATTCATATTTATTTCTATTCTCACGATTCATTGCTCACTGGATGGTATTTGGTGTCATTCTGTGGGAACCTCAAGTCTTGACTTCTCTTCTGTTCATGCTCCCATCGATATTAATGCCACTCGCTCAGGCATCATTATCCATTTATACCTCACCATGCATCATTCTCAGACGCCTAAGTCCCAGGCACCATTGCATCGACATCGTCCTAGAACATTTTGGCACAAGATTAGTGACACTAACCTATCAGATAGGACTATATATGTTCACTTTCAGCTTTGTTTGTTGCCCTGTAGTGGACATTTACCCAAGACCACATTTCTTATACTGTTATATTACTGTATACTGACCCAGATTGTGTTATTGAATTCACAGATATTCTCCTGTTCTGGTCCTGGCTTGTTATACCAATAAACTGACCTCTGTACTCCTGACTCTGGCCTGTATTCTGACTCTGTCTTCTCCTATAACCTGTTTCATCCCTGATTCTATGACCGGGCCATTACAAGGACTGGTATTAGGGTTTCCCTTTCTCTGGTTCCTTCTGTGTGCTTTCGTCTCTAGTAATTAATTGTAGATTGGGACACCCTGATTTAATTTTTTTGGCTTGCAAATTTGCTTGAACTTTACATTAAAAAAATAATCAATTTAATTAGCAAAATGTTTGTTTTGATTTCCTGGCATAGACATATAATCAACAGTGTCTGTCAAAAAACAAGCCAATATTAGTTTTCTTACTAAAATCTTTTTCAGAAAAATACCCAAAAGTCATAACTTTTGTCAAAAAATCATTATGGCAAAGGGGGGAGGAAACAGTGTACATCCAAGATTTTTTAAATTTATGTTTAGAAATTCTATTTAAAGAAAAACAGCCGAATCATCATTTAGAAAATATAACAGAATTTTGAGATCATATTTTTCATCTGTCTGCCATTTAATAAACATTGGGGAACAGGTCTAAGGCTAGGGTCAGACTAACGCAGTGCGGACGCGCGTGCAGCCGCATTTATCACGGCCATAGTAGAGCAAATGACGGCCAATGACAGCCAATATACGCAGTACGGCCGCACAAAAGTGGCAAATGAACGCATTTTATGGAGAACGTGATACCGCTAGTACTGACATACAGTGCGCTGCGGCCGCATAGCAGCGTGTGTGCGTGATTAGGAGACGTCAGACGCTGCTAATGTCCGGCCTACAAAACGTCCAAACAGTCAAAGTTTCCACGTTTTGTTGGAGTGTACCTGCAACTGCTGGAAAAAATTTCAGTCGCTGAAATAGATGTGGAGAGGCTGATCAGCGCTGTGGGGGAGCATCCAGAGATATGGGACACAGCCTGCGAGAGGTACAAAGACAAGGTGAAGAAGGCCAGCGCATGGGTCGTGGTGTCCCATGTCGTGTACCCAGAGTATGATACGTGGTCAGAGAAAGAGCAGAATATTCAGAGTGAGTATATGATTATTTTATTCATAATCGCATACATGTAAGTCACAATAAGAATACGAAACAACAAATATTTGTCGTGAAATCTTAAATGCTGTCCAGCTGCCAGGGCACCTGACCTGCATTGCTAATGAAATAATTAGACAGAGCATTGCGAAACCTGTTGCTGTGTCTATTCACAGCTATTATGTCATCGTTCGCATAATCTTCCAGACCCATAACTGTGAGGGTATCATCAAAATTAAAACCGTCCCTGGCACGAACATAATTATGTACGATGCAGCAGCATTTGACTATATCCACACAGAAATCAACATGTACATCAAGCGGCCTATGAAAAATCCTCCACTTGTTGCTCAGTATGCCAAGGTACACTCGACATACCGTCTCGCCCGCGACAGCCTGTAATTAAACACCCGCTTCTTCACATTCCGGTGTGTCCCTGAGTAGGACCGTACGAGATGTGTGGATAGGCCGAATGCTTCGTCACCCACGAAGGCATAGGGGACTGCCACGTCACTGCCAGGCAAAGGTGCGGGTCTGGGGATGTTCAGGGACCCACTCTCAATTTCATTCCACAGTGTGGAGTTCCTGAACAGTGTGGAGTCAGAGTCCTTGCCGTATGAACCGACATCCACATACACAAAACTATAGTTGGCATCTGCCACCGCCAGTAGGCCAATGGAAAAGAAATGTTTATAATTGTGATACAGTGAGCCACTCTGCTGTGGCTTCACTATGGGGACATGTTTGCCATCCACGGCTCCCAGGCAGTTTGGAAAGTTGGCTCTCTCCCAGAATCCTGCTGAAATTTCTACACATGCCTTGTGTGTTGGTGTTGGCAAACATTGGTCCTTCATGGTGTGCCATATTGTTTGGCACACCTTGCGGACAATCCCGCCAGCTGTTGATCTGCCAATGCGGAAGTTGTAATGCAGATCCTTCAAACTGCATCCACTAGCAAGATACCTAGAAGACAAAATAAAAATGTTTGATTATGATCACATCCGATGAACCCAAGCTAATGTCACTCTCATCATGTTTTGCAGCACAAGAGGCCATAAATAAATGGCGCACAGTACGGGACAACTATACGCGGGTACAGAAGAAGCAAGCCATGGCTGCGCGCTCTGGAGCTGGCTCAAAGAAGGTCCGTGGATATATCTACACAGAACTGTCCTTCCTCCGAAGGACCCAGGAGCCGCGAAGTAGCATTGAGCAGCCATCAACCTCCGGCTCACAGGTCCAAAACCTGCTGCCAGGAGGTTCTGCCAGCTGCCAGGAGGAGGCAACCGGGGTGGTGCAGAGTCGCAGCTGGAGGAGGATATGGAGACAGGACAGGTGCCAGGTACAGCACCAACAGCCAGCACCAGACCTGCACAGAAGAGAAGGGCACCAGCTACAGACTTAGAGCAGGCCATGGTCACCTTCATGAAGGCTCAAACTCCCCAACCGCATCAACGCTGCATGCTCGCTGACTCTGAGGACATGTTATTTTTTAATTCATGTCTGTCACTCCTCAAACAGATGACCCCGGCTCAGAAGGTGGAGTACCGCCGCAGATCCCTGGCGACTATAGATGACATCCTTTCCCGTCCAACAGGCAGCCGTTTATTATGGTGCTGTGCCACAATCCGCCAATGCCAGTGGATCTTCCCTCCCCAGTCAGGTGCTGTCCACACACCCACCCATGCCCCCTGTAGCTAGGCCACCCACAGAGTCGCAGTCCCGCTCTAGCCACAGCACATGCTCGTCGGTATCATGATGTGTGATATATGGCATAATTTTGTATTCTTTTTGTTTGTACTAATGTGTTCTGTGGTTTGACGTGTAATATATCCTGACCTTCAGTTAAAAAAATATAATATATGTTTGGAATATATTATTGTTATTTTATTTTATATGTTTGCTACAATATAATTTGTTTGGTCTACATTGTTGTTGGAGTCATTTATGATTCTGTACGCGTGATGTGATGTGATGCCCGTGTGTGTGTGAGTATGCATGTGCCAGTGGGCATATAACTACAGACATGATACACTCCGAGCACATGTCTGGTGACTGGCAGCGATGTCATGTATGCAGGTGTGTGACAGTACGTACTGCAAAGTGATGACCAGCATCTCCTCCGGTGGTATGGCAGCCCTCATGTAGGTGTCCCTCTTGGTCAGCGGCTCGCGTACCCGCGACAACAGTTCATCAAAGGAGGGGATGGACATCCGCATGTAATTGAAGAACTTCACGGGATCTCTCTCTGTGGCCTGTACAGCATCACAAAGTGTCCATGCGTGTGTCTGGCAGCGTTAATTTGATGAACCCAGGTTCGCCGCTTTCTCTTCTTCTTCAGGTACAGGTACCCCATTGCAGCAAACAGAAAGACTTGGACTGCATACATCTTGGAAAAACGCCACCATACTCAAAATGGCTTTTTATACCCCTTCCCCTTATTTTTTCATTCAGCAAATTAATTTGATTAATCAGATTTCTGTCATTTTTCACAGCTCCGTCAAAAAATACGTCCAGAATTGCGCATCATCTGACCGCTTTCGCATATTCTGTAAAAAAATGCGTTCGGACGCATCAACGCACTTTTTGACGGTAGACGTCAAAAATGCGTTAGTCTGACTCTAGACTAAAAAGGCTATTTTCATGCGTTTTGGCTTAAATATTTTTTTGGAATAAAGCATTTACATTAAACTGAATCTCAGATTTAAACAGGAACCTTAGTAAAGACAAAGAAGAGGAAAATTTTTGCATCACATCTGTAATGCACCGCCCCATGTTAACCCCTTAAGGACAGGAGCAATTTTACAACTTCGGCGCTGTTTCGGAAGTAGAAGTTTGCTGAGCTCATTTTGACCATTTTTAAACGCGGTTTTAAGTCACGTATTATTATACCACCCAGACAAATTATATATTGTTCTTTCCGACAGACTCGGAAGAATAATAATATATCATTATTGTATGTATATGTCATGCCCTGCCAAAATGCTATAACAAAAAATGTAAAAAAAAGTTTAAAAAAAGTGAATTTTCAATAAAATGTCAATCATCCACAGTGTGTAAAGTATTTTTTTTTTTAATTTTATTATCCGAGCCTTTGCGGTCATATGCTATGGGGTAGACTTGTTAAAAAAATTAAGACGGGGAACCCATTTTTTTTTGGGGAGAAATTGCGTGATTTTAGCTAAACCCCCCCAAAAAAATCATTAGTGACGCATCATTGTTCACATTATAATTGAAATGTGAACAATAGTGCTGCATTTAAAAAAAAACACGTTTTTATTTTTCTATTAATTATTTTTATTATTTTATTTTTACATTTTTTACACTTTTACTTTACTTATAACATGGTCATGTTTAATATCATTGGAAAGGCCATGCTCTGGCCTGTCCAGCTATATCAGAAATACCACCTAGCTGCCACCAGTCTGGACATAAGGGGGTTCAAATAACCCCCTATCTCCTCTATGGGGTTTCCTTAGGAAATCCCTTTGCAGCTAGGGGGTTCCCCAGTTAACTGACCTCATCGCGACAGTCAGTTGATGCGGGGGGGACCCAGAGGTGGGGCTGCCATCCAAGATGGCGGCCCCCACCGTATAAAGACCGCAGTCTTGCACCGATTGGTGCAAACCCTACAATCGCTGGAAAGGTCAGGTTGTGACCTTTCCAGCGATGCTGGCCACAGCTTCCTAGTCCCCGGCGATGGGGAGATAGAGGGATCCAAACGATCCCCCCTCCCCTTCAGGAGCTTCCCCTGCTCCGGCGGGGGACGACGCCTGAAACTGACGTCATCGTGCCCGGCACGATGACATCAGTGCGCCGGGAGGAGTAAAACCCGCCGATCTGACTCCGCGGGGAGTCAAAGCAGCGAGGGAGCTGCTGGAGGAGGTGAGTATGGCCGGAGGGGGGCTACAGACGCCGTGTATGTACCATTATGTCCTGCGGTGTTAAAGCCCGCCTAATGCAGGACGTAATGGTACGTCCTGCGGCGTTAAGGGGTTAACAATGTTATTATCATTTTGTTAGTAAACTGTAAGCTTCTATGAGCAGGGCCCTCTACACCTCCTGTTTCCATAATATGTCTATCTGTATCTCGTTCCCTTTGATTATTGTAAAGCGCTGATAAAACTGTTGGTGCTATATAAATGATGACAGTAAATATAAAAAAAAATTAAAAGGAAAATGATCGGAAGCAAATAATTAGCTCCTGTCTAAAACAGATCTCGATCCATTAATTGCTTATCATGACAGATTTGTGTGTCGTTTTTAAAAAAACTTTTTACTTAGGGACATTAAAGTGTTTTACAAGCGATTTCCTTTCCAGCCATGTTTACCCAGAACCATTATGTTAAATGAGGTATTGTTCTTGTAGATATTGCAGCTGTTCTCCCGACTGGTGTAACTATTTAAATAAACAATTACTGCTCTATAGATACTTTTTTACACCTGACAGCAAAGAGAACTACAGATATATATGTTGATTAAAAGCCTCACTTTGGTTCAAAATACAATTTTAAATAATGAATAACATTAAAGATTATTTGTACTCTAAAAGCAGTTTTTATTTGAAGCTTTTCATTTAATTTCTCTCTTTCAATAACTATGTACACAATGAAACTTATGTTTATTTATAACCTTCTCAACTCTATAGGGGTTATTCAGAAAGCGACGAACTTGTCACCGAATTGCACCGAACGGCAAATTTCACCTTACGTTGTAATTTCATGGCAGTTCGTTAATCATTAAGCTGTCATTTTGCCAAATACTGGCGAATTGACAGCGAAATACACTGCAGATCACCGCAGATCGTCACAGATTGCTGACCTTTGGCGATCTTCAGCGGCAAATTGTCCGATAGAGAAGTAATGGTTAATCTATTCAAAGAATGCTGAAGTACCCCGAAGTGTCAATGAAATGCTCTGATTTTCAGTGATTCAGTTCCACAGGTTTAAACAGACGATTCCCATAGGATTCAATGTAAAACAGTATTATAATTTGTATCTTATTTTTTTTTAAAGTGTTTATTTTTTCATTTTCAGCAAAATGTCTTTTTGTTTATTTATTTTTGGAATTGCACGGATCGTAAGGATTATCTGGATCAAGTTGGTATAATTCAAGAGAAACTGATAGTAAAAGAATATAATAAAAATGAAGTTATAAGGATATGTAACGAAGTGGGCATGGTGGAAAAGAAAGATCTTTTGAGAATAAACCCAAAAAAAGACACCTATAATCAGGATTTTCAATTTTCTTTCACTACAAAATTTAATGCACACCACTATAGGATTAAAAATATTCTTTCAAAAAATTGGTTTATTTTAAAAAAGGACCCGGTCCTTGTAAAATTATTCCTGAAAAACCAAAGGTGATTTTTAAGAGAGCAAGGAATTTAAAATCTATTCTTGCCCCCAGTGCAACCTTTCAACCAATCAAGGAGAAAAGAATTAGTGAATTGAATGGTTTCTTCAAATGTTCTAAATGTAAAGCTTGTAAATATCTGAAGAAAAATTTAATTACTTCGTTTTCTAGTACTATCACAAAGGAAAACTTTAAGATTAAATCTAAGATAACGTGTGACACCAGGTTTGTAGTTTACTTACTCAAATGTGATTGTGGAAAACAATATATAGGCAAAACAATATGAAAACTTAAAGAAAGAATATTAGAACATCAAAACAATATTAGAATTTTTTTTCTGAAACATTCGGTACCTATACATTGTAATAACTGTCCTTGCTTCAACTTTGGAATATTTGACTTTATTGGTCTGGAGCATGTAGAGGAAAATTGGAGGGTAGGAGATAGAAATAAAAAATTGCTTCAGAGAGAGTCATTCTGGATCTATAAATTAAAAACCATGTCACCATTGGGCCTTAATGAGGAACTCGATTTATCTTGTTTTTGAAGAATTTGGGGAATTTATATATATTTTTATTTTGTTTTTTATATATAATTTTTTATATATATTTATTTCTTTTTTTCCTTTTCTCTATTTTCATATTTATATTCATTAATTCCTATATTATATATTTTCATTTTTGAATTTTAATACTTGTGGACTGTGTATGGTTATGCTCTACATTTTTTACTTTTTTATTATTTTTTAATGTGATCATAACAAAAAAAATCTCCTTTTTCCCCCTCCCTCTTTTTTATTCGTCCTTTATTCCGTTATTTTTGATTCCGCCTCATGAACAATCTGAGGAGAAGATGCAGTATTTTTAAATGATCGAAAAATAAAAAGATGCACATGAAAAAGGAAAAGAATGAGCAGCCAACACTGGTCCGAGTAGGAAACAAGATATGATTGCAAAGTTTCGCCGACGAGAAAGGAAATGTCCGGGACTGGAGGAGACATACTGCGTGAAGGACTGGATGTGACACCACTGACAAAACCGGAAGTGACGTCGCGGAGATACCGGATGTGTTCACACATAACAACAAATGATGGAGAAGTAATGAAACCGGAGGAGAAGATGTTTTATCCAATAGGAAACGACTATCGGCAGTATAAAGGAGCCCATTGGGCCATTATGGACAAGAGGATTATGCGAGTAAAGACAGAGCTAACAAATTTCCATATAAGGAAAACGCCATGGTTAATGAAGTAACCAATAGAAACTGTTTAGGGATGTTAAAAGGCATGATGGGAAGTTTTGTATTTTATATTATTTTATTTGATATATTGCATATTATTACTGCCCTTGAGGAAGTCTTTTAGACGAAACGCGTTGGGCGTTTATTGTTTGATATTTAATTTATAATAAATAATTTTATTCATTTAAATTCTCATCATCCCGTTTTTTTGCCAAAATCCGGTTATTGGCGTTTCCGGTACTGGCGATTCCAGTTTTGGACTAAACATCAATCTTTGCTGAAATCCCTGCGTTTTTCTTCTATTTCAGTGTGGAGCTGTGGACCATCTCCTGGGAAATATTTCGGCATTTTAAAGATAAGTATAATTGTGCCTCTCCTATCACCAACTGTTTGTTTTCGCAGTTCGTTTATGTTTTCCTGGAGACATATGGGTTCCCATTTTCCAATGATGTCAGTAAAAAGGAGCCATTACGAGAAAATTTCTGAGAGAGCTGATAATCCTTAGTGGGTCCCTGTTATTTGTTCTATTATGGCCGAGCTGCTGAATTAGTGGCTTGAATATATTCGGCATTGTGTTATTGAGTTCACGGGTGCTGCTACATGATACCGCAGACAATCACGACTCTGCACAACCTCATGTATGTATGATCGCAACGAGGCTGAGGAAGGACACCCAGCACTACTTGAACCCAGTGTCCTTCTTCATATGGCCAGAGGAGATCACATACCATAAAACATTGTGCACCGTGGGATCATAGGTAAGCAAGGGATTTATTAAGCTACTTATTTTAAGGTGTTAAGTGATATTGCAAAAGCAAGATCACTTAACACCAGTGTCTCTGGGTCGGTATTCACTTCTAAATATCTCAAAAGGAACAATGGTAAGCGCCCAAGACTAACGTGCCACCACCCAATACCCAGCTAGACCAGATAATTAGTGGTTTCCCCCAAACCAAGAGTAGAACAATGAAAACAAATACGTATCTGGTCAGCGTGTAATGAACGCAATGGATGTCGGGCGGTTCTTATAATAACGTCCTCGATATAGATGAGTTATATATAAGGTAAAAAAGACAAAAACACTAGATTGGTGCAGTATGTCTCACACAAGATGCATATCGAGTATTGTGGTTATATATTAACTCACAGAGCAAGAGCCCCAACACTGGCTCTGAGTGGGAATACGCCTACGGGTTGTTTTTATTCTGAAATGTTCTCAGGTAACCCACTCCTTATTATCGAAGATTCTTCACCAGATGTTCAGTGCAGAAATGTGGAAGCAGAAATAAAACAAATCTCTGTGTGTATCTGAAATATTGTGATTTCAATATGAATCTTTTCACAAATGACAACTCACATTTGATGGAGCCTATTCCTGGCTCAAGGTAAACGCCTATGGATTTAGTAGGTCAAATCAAAAAAAACCATATGGAATGCAGGAACTCGTTCTATAAAATTTATTAAAATAAACAATGTTAAAACAAAAATAAAAGGTCCAGGACGCGTTTCGCCGCTCAACTACGGCTTCATCATCTGGTATCAATAGATTAGAACTTCCATGCACATTAATATAGACTCTAAAATCGGAAAACAAGTGTCTCCATGTGTCTCCAATTAGCGGTGGCGTGCGTTTCATGTCTCGCTCCAAAAGCAAGATCACTTAACACCAGTGTCTCTGGGTCGGTATTCACTTCTAAATATCTGCTCAGGCTGCGAATAGTGAGGCATTAACCAATATTTTTTCAGAAATACTATCCAATTTAATTGATTGAACTCGGAAGTGGAGTCAATGTGTTTAACCCTTTCACAGCTGAGCTATTTCACCCCTATGTGCTGAGCTATTTTTGACTGTTTTGTGCTCATCAACTTTAAACGTATTTTAAGTCATGTTTTGTTATAAGACCTAGGCAAATTATATATCCTTATTTTCAGCACACTCTGCAGATTCATATTATATCATTATTATGTGTATACGTCGTGTTCCATCAAAATGCTATAACAAGAAATGTAAAAAAATGTAGATTTGTGTTCAGAATTCAATCATTTATAGCTTGTAAAATTATTTTTCCACATTTTATTATCCAAACCTTTGTGGTTATATATTCTATGGGGTACTCTTCTTAAAAAAATAGAAATGTGAACCTGTTGCAGCATTATATGACAAAATATGCAATTTTAGCTAAAACTGAAAAAAACACAACAATTTCACTTGTATTTTGGCGCATTGTGTTTTATGACTAATGTGACTATGAATAAAACATTGACCTTGCTCGCAGCGTGGGAAACGAGAAGATGAGTAACGGCAGTTGTATTGCTCATTTTATATGGGACAAATGTACAATGCCATTGCTTTGGAACAAAATAAATAAATAAACCTGTCCAATGATACATAACATGACTTTGTGGGGTGTAAATAATAGAAATACAGGGGTCCAAAGTCCCCCCTATCTTCTCACAATGGTGAAGCGACTTGTGTTTTAGATGGACCAATGTGAAATAATGCTTTGCAACATTATTAACCAAGACATAAATAAAAGTATGTTTTAACCCAGTCACTACCACACTTAATCATAGTCAATGTTCAAAACCATCTGCAAGAGTCCAACATAGAGTATACTCAGTATGGTCATATTCTGGACCATTGCAAAGGAATTTCTTTTGAAAATGCGCTCTAGAATGTGCTCCCAAATTTTCAGCACCTTGGGCATGTCATCCAAGGTACTACAGCTGTATGAAGCTGAGAGATCCATTTTTCTTTTCCAGAAAGGTGGAGCTCCTGCTGTATTGTTATACATGTAGTAGCACTTTGTGGCCACAAGGGAGAGCCCTCTGTCAGTCAAATAGGATTACTGTCACTATAATGTATTTTAGAATGGACACATCATTTTTTTAGATTGTCTATAATGGAAAGTTGTTTTCTGTAATCCGCTAGGTCCTGGCAGTGTTTTTATAAGAAAACTATTTGGTAGTGAAGGGGTTAAATAATTCAGAAGATTGTTGTATGCATAGTACACTTATTTATTAAATTATGACCTTTGGTCTATGAACACTGAAGAAAACAAATTATTATATTCAAAGAATGACATAATATAAACCATTCAAGCAAAAAGTTAACTCAAGGTAGAAAAAAAATGTTTTATTTTTCTAAGACAAAGTAAGACAGGCTGAAAATCTATAAAAACAGACAACTGGTCTAAAAGCTGCAGGAATTGATTGAAGCAGGAGTACACTGAGTAGCATTCACACATATCTTGAGATTTTATGAAATGTTTTAAAAATTAAAGGAGTGTTGTACTGGCAGACAAGTGACATCCTTTGGTATGTGATTATGAGACAGCGTGTCGCAGTAAGATGAACAACTGACAAAACATCCGGACAGACACATAACATTGAAATATTTTTGCACGCCCAGTGACTTTTCAATTGGCCTTTCAGTAATGGAGACTAATGACAAAAAGACTAGACTAGATAATTGTACATTTGAGTGCTTTTGCATTTTTAAAAGCTATCACCTTTCTGTTTGACAGAAGATTATCATGTAATACTACTCAAATGCATGAAAGTATGTAAAATGTCACTCAACCGTTTTACATTATTTTAATAAAGTTATTTGCTTATGCTGTAGTGACGCAGGTTACAACAATATAACCAGCGTTATGGATTTAGAAAGAAATCTGTTGTTTAGGGTTAGAACCTGGTTGATCTCATATCATGTTATAGAGGCTGGTTGATTTTGTACCATATTATAGGAATACATGCAATTTATTTAAGATAGAAGTCAGCACTTCTGTAATAAAACTACCTGGTCATGAAGATTGTATTTATCACTTTTCACAGCTTTAACTCCTTTCACAACTAAAAGGGCTATCCAGTAAGCACCACTGCGCACTCCGGTGCACTTCGGCGATTCCATTTCGCCGACATTTCACCGAATGGTCACCATAGTGCACCAAAGATGGAATCACTGAAGTCCCAAGAAAAAGTTGGAATGTCGCAGAAGAGCACTGAAGAGTGCCGAAGTGGCCTTGGAGTATTCCACCGACCTGCAAAAAACCCCCACAAAATGTGAACTCTACTATTCTCCTAATAGGTGCTTAAACCAATAGAAATGTATTAAAATGCGTCTAAATAGTAATTAAGGTCCTTTAAAAACTACTAAAAAGGTCTGTTACAGAATTTTAAAAAAAACGCTTTTAAAAAAACTGGAAATAAAAATTTCATCAAAATAAGAAAATTACAAAAAAAGTGTTCTAAAAAAATAAAAAGGCTTTTTGCTGAGAATATAAAAGAAGACCATCTTTTTTTAAAAAAAAAACGTTATTATGATTTTACATTGAAACCTATGGGATTCACCTGTTTAGACCTGTCGACCTGAAACACCGAAAAACAGGTAATTTCGCTGACACTTCGGTGCAGTTTGAAGTTCTGTGAACAGATGAAACATTACTACTCTAAGGGACAATTTTGCTGCAGCTGAAGATCGCTGAACTGCGACAAAATGTGGTGAACTTCACTGTATTTCACTGTCAATTTGCCTGTATTTGGTGAATTGACAGTTTAGTGAAAAGACAACATGCCTCAAAATTGCATCGAACTGTGAAATTCACCGTTCGGCGTTTACAGCGCTATGGAACTTGTCAGCGTTCTAGAAAAACTTGCAACTGTAACTGTATTCAATAGACCCTTAACATTTGTTTTGAAAAAACACTGTCAGGAACCAGTGTTTTTTTGGGAAAATATTTTATTAATTATCGAGTAAGAATAATCCCAAAGTATTTCTTTCTGTAATAACCTTTAGAGGAAGCTGAACGCCATCTGCTGGTCAAAATGAGTTACTACAGTTTGGAGCTCAGTGCATAATCAGCTGGGGAGATGTCCGTTAGATACATTACCCAGCTGGTTTTAAAAAGTGTTAGCACGTCGGGCATCATGACCAAGGTGCTGAAACTTCCAGGACAACATCTGTAGGCCAAATGCAAATGAAGTTAATTTGCAATGAAACAGCATAGCCCCAGATTGTATTGATACAATCTTGGGCTGGTGTGTCTGCTACTGGTGATCGTGTACACACAATCACAGTAGTGAAGGCGTAAAGCCAAAATCAAGTTCATAAATTCATATAACTTTAAACCTAGGATAAAATAGCAATTTTGAAAATTGAATGCTATTTGGAGTGATAAGATTGAATAGTGTAGATTTTTGTATTTTTAACTTTTCATGTTTTCTTTTAGCTTTTATATACAGTTCTAGACACCAGATGGTATTCCTTGTCTTGAACAATTTCAAATGGGGTCTATGTTTCTAGCCTTTATATGAAAGAGCACCTCTCCATTAAGTGTCCTTAGGCAAGACACCTAACGGTACATACTCGCCACCCAGGTCATACTTGAAAATGAGAGAAATCCCAATGTATCCTTCCTGGTAAAATACTTTCTAAAAAAAATAAAATAATAATACAGTGAATCTGACAAAAAATATGGCAAAAATGGTCAGATATTCTACTTATGGGTATTTGTAACTAACACAATGAGAGTATTCTAAACCTAGTTTCTAAATAATACTGACAGGATATAAAAATAACATACAATAATAGTATAAATAATTATATAACCCCCTCATATCTGTGCTTTATGGGGATTTTCGATGGCTATAACCGCCTGAATCTTATCCCTGTAATGGGACAACACTGGAATAAATGCATTCCTGTCAACTAGATTCCCCTTATACTCGACCACATAATATGCAAAAAACATAAAAAAATAAATAAAAAGATTTATAGCTAGGTAAATTAACTACTAACTATCAAGCCGTTTTGCTGAAAAAATGTTTCTCATAGCATTTATTTGAAACATGGGATGCAAAGTTAACAATTAAATATAACCTAAATTTTTTGAACAAAAATGATTGTACTGAGATAGTTAAAAAATTTAAATAATGTAAAATTGCTAATTTTTAAAATTTCCTGAAATATTTTATAAAAACAGAAATAATGTTGGAATGAAAAATACTGAACTCTGGATGGTGTCCCTTATCTAGCATAATTTAAAAAGGGGACTGCATTATAAGTATATGGGCAGAAATGGCCTTTGAGTAAAATACAGTAAATATAATAAGATAGATAATAAAAATGGTCAGATATCCTGCTCATGGGGGTTTGTAGCGATCATAATGAGATTTGCAATGCAGCGTCAAAAAAATTCCAATAGAACGTAAAAATAATATCGGTATGTGGCATAATGTCTGGGTATGGAAATTACAGTAACACCTTGTATCTGTATTGTACAGGGATTCCCAGCAATTAGCCCCACAAACATTATCCCTGTACACTAGTGAGTGATCCCAGAGATCTCCCTGTGTTCTGCCCTCTCCCTTAATCTAGTAATGCTGCAAAAACATTTTTGAACTTTTTATTACTATGGCTTGGGGCTGCTATTTGCAGCTTGTTTACAGTAACAGAGGGTGACTGGAGGGAGATTGAACAATAATTTAGTTTATCCACAGGAGTCACACTAATCTTGCTTTAAAAAGGTATGCAAATAGGGTTTTGATATGCTAACGTTTACTTGTTAATGTATAACAATGCGTAATTGAGCACAATTGATTTTGGTAGCGATAGTATTAAATAGTAAAGTCTAAACATGTAAAAGAGAACATACACCTGGTATGTAAATATAAAATACATGTTCTTCTCCAAAAATTTGTAAACATTAACAACTTATTTAGTGAGTCCTCTTTTTTTTACACACTCTGCTATCAAATGCATGTGCATCCTGTCAATCACAACTTCTGCATAAAGCTATGTGAAGCTAATAGATACAAATATTTAGTTAATGGAGAGAGAAAGTGAACCTTCTTACAAGCAGTTCTCCAGTTCCCTGACCAGCAGACAAGATTCATAATAAAGGACACCTTCAGTATATAATCCCCAACTTTTAAAGAGTAATATAGGGAGGATGATTATGCATGATATGGTGTCCATTGGTACAGAACTGAAAGTACACACCTTCACATTTTGGGCTGAAAGGTGAACATCAACCACTCATGGTCAGCTCACAATGCTGAAGAAGTAATTGTTGCTTGTAAACGCTCGCAATTTATTCATGCTGACATCTGCTTCCTTTTTGGTGTAGCACATTTCTTTGATTTGTCAGTGAAATACACAAAAAATAAAAATAAAATAAGATAAATATAAAAACGAACTTGCTGGTAGATTGTAATGTGCAATAAACATAATTTTCCAGCCTACCAACTGATGAATGAATCTGTCAGAATGGGATTAGGAAACAAGTAAAACAACTTGTGTTCTAAAATGCATGCAATGTGATTAAGATTATGTCATGGATTATCTGTGTAAAAACCAGTGAGTGATGCTAGGATCTGATAAGAATACGTGGGTAAAATGTGTCGGTATTACAAAGATATGGTCATGCATAATAGTTAATAACATACATCTTGTTTTTGACAGTTTTGACAATTTTAAAATATATATAACTTTTCAAAGAAAAAGATACAATCTTTAAATAATTGTTACTAATCCAAAAACTCAGCAATTTCTCAAGATCTGAGTTCGAAAGGCTCCCTGGAGTCCTGATATTTTTTATCAACATTCAGTTTGAGTTTGACAGGTTCTCTTACAGACAAATAAAAAACCCATCCCACCTTACTGCAATAATGACTGCAATACCATTCTTGTACATCAATTGTACTTCAAATAAGACATTACAAATATATTTTTCAACCAGTCTTAACATCAGTTTGTGAAATCAATCTGTTCTTAAGGGATGCTATAGGTTAAAAAGAGGGGGGGGTGTTTAGAAACCAGAGGACTTAACTTGAATGCTGAGGCATTTCACCCCCAAATACAGAGCTTATTTTGACAATTTTCTGCTAAACATGTTTAAAGACTGTGAAAATCCTTATTATATAGCGGAACCTACACAGATATACATATAGTTTCCCCTTGCATATGTCATTTCAGAAAACCACGTAAGAAAGTAAAGTATAAAAAAGACGTAGCATTTCATTCAGATTGCAATAACATACAACAGTTACAGGTACAGTTACAAGTATTTATAAAGCGCTAATAAATTCCTTAGCACTGTACAATGGGAGAGACAGAATAATAAATATACATATATGTGACACACATGGAACAGAAGGAGGGAGGACCCTGCTAGAGAGTTTACAATCTAAGAAGAGAGGGGGTGACACATTAGGTAACATGTACATTTATTTTTCCACACTATATAATCACATATTTTTGGATTATATTTCCTATTATGTATTCTTTCTAAATAAATAGAGAAATGTACCGCATTTTATGTTTTTTTCCTCCTAAATAAAGAAGCAATTTTAAACAGAATTTTTTAAAAAAGAAAATTGCTGTAGCACTTTGTATTTCATGAATACAATGAAATTTTATAACATACGGAATGTGGAATTATTATATATTTTCCAAATGTTTTTGAAAAAAAATAATCAAAACAGCCAGTTACATAGGCCCAGCTGACCTTAGAAAAATAATGTCCCATGAAATAGAACTGAGTCACCCCAGAAATTGATACGAGATAATGTACGCCTTGCAAAAGCACAATACAAAAATACATTCCTGCAATTTATTTGAAAGAAGTCATGTCTGCTTTAAAAATCTTTAGGTCCCAGAGAAAAAAAAATAATATAAACTATAGATTTTAAAATTCTGCACCCTGACCACATTAATGGGTTCTTGTTATTTTTATTACAAAAATGGGGTACACAACAACCTACAGAATATGGTGCTTTGGACTCAATTTAAATCTTCAAGGAAGTCAGGCCAGCCCAAGATTCCCCTCAGACCTGCGGAGGTCTCCCTCAAGGCTGCAGGGAAACCATGATGCATGGGGAACGTCCTCCACATGCTGTGAGCAATCCCCATGATGTCCCCCACACGACTTCCGCAGCCAAGGGGTTAACTTACTATGTGCTCAGGATCGCATAGTGTCATGCTCCGCCTCTTGCTCTGCACCACACAATTTGTTGTGACTGTGCGGTGTGAAGAGGACTCACACAGTGTTGCAACCATTAATGTCTAAACCGATGGCAACAAACGTGAGTACACCCCTAAGTGAAAATGTCCAAATTCTGCCCAAACTGCCAATATTTTGTGTGGCCACCATTATTTTCCAGCACTGCCTTAACCCCCTTGGGCATGGAGTTCACCAGAGCTTCAGAGGTTGCCACTGGAGTCCTCTTCCACTCCTCCATGATGACATCACAGAGCTTGTGGATGTTAGAGACCTTGCGCTCATCCACCTTCCATTTGAGGATGCCCCACAGATGCTCAATAGGGTTTAGGTCTGGAGACATGCTTGGCCAGTCCAGCACCTTTACCTTCAGCTTCTTTAGCAATGCAATGTTCATCTTGGCGGAGTTTGGGGTCGTTATGATGTTGGAATACTGCCCTGTGGCCCAGTCTCCAAAGGGGGGGGGGGAAATCGGGATCATGCTTTGCTTTAGTATGTCACAGTACATGTTGGCATTCATGGTTCCATCATTGAACTGTAGCTCCCCAGTTCCGGCAGCACTCATGCAGCCCCAGACCATGACACTCCCACCATCATGTTTAACTGTAGGCAAGACCCTTCTCTTTGTACTCCTCACTTGGTTGCCGCCACACATGCTTGACACCATTTGAACCAAGTAAGTTTATCTTGGTCTCATCAGATCACCGGACATGGTTCCAGCAATCCATGACCTTAGTCTGCTTGTCTTCAGGAAACTGTTGTGCATTGTCTTTAGAAGAGGCTTCCTTCTGGGACGACAATCAAGACGACAATTTGATGCAGTGAGCAGCGGATGGTCTGAGCACTAACAGGCTGACCCTCCCACCCCTTCAACCTCTGCAGCAATGCTGGCAGTACTCATACGTCTATTTCCCAAAGACAACTTCTGGATATGATGCTGAGCACGTGCACTCAACGTCTTGTGCACTCAACGTGATCGACCATGGCGTTGCCTGTTCTGAGTGGAACTTGTCCTGTCGAACCACTGTATGACCTTGGCCACCGTGCTGCAGCTCCGTTTCACGGTCTTGGCAATCTTCTTATAGCCTAGGCCATCTTTATGTAGAGCAACAATTCTTTTGTTCAGATCCTCAGCGAGTTATTTGCCATGAGGTGCCAAGTTGAACTTCCAGTGACCAGTATGGGAAAGTGAGGGCGATAACACCAAATTTAACACACCTGCTCCCCATTCATACCTGGCAGCACTCAACCTTTACTAAGCATGACACATACTTATATACACACACACACTCACAAACATTTTCAAAAGTTTGGGGGCTATTCAGAAAAGTCTTTGTTTTCCATGCAAGCATACATGAAATGAGTTTGAATAGGAAATACAGTCATTAACATACAGAACTCCCGAAAGGCCATGCGTTTTCATTTTATTTTCCACTTGTTATGTCGACATAACAACTTGTTTTATGAAGAATATTTTTTTACACAAATTGTTACATTATCCTAAGTAGACTGCAGTCAGGACGTTTAACGGTGAGATAACACAGACTGAAAGCACAGGAGTCTGGAACCTGCTGCCAGGTAGATCATGAGGAGTATGTCTACTGCCTTGATTACTCTTAATCACAAAATCAAGGAGAGACATATGTGGAAGTACAGATACTTAAAGATTGAGAAACACAATAGGGAAAGACAGACACTGTAATGAAGTGAGAGGATTAAGAGTAATCAAAGCAGGAGACATATTCCTCATGATCTACCTGGTAGGACAAAATAAAATGTATACTGTGTGGGATGATAGGGCTCTGCCCTATCCAATGTCACCTCGATTGACGATGTACGATGCACGGGGACACAGATGCAGCATTCTGAAGGAAGTGCAGGTGGATAGCTGGATGTTGATTCCTGGTGGGGGGCACATGAGAGGGCAAGGAATAGCCTAGGGGGGACAATTGTCCTCCCCTTGCCCCCTTGAAATGCCTATGCTAACATTTAAACTTCCAGACTGGAATCTACTCGGGGTAATGTAACAATTTGTGTGTAAAGAAATATTCTTCATAAAACAAGCTGTTATGTCGAGAAAACAACTTGTTATGGTGACATAATAAGTGGAAGAATAAATGAAAATGCATGGCCTTTCAGAACTTCCGTATTAATATGATTAGAAATAATGTTTTTTAAGTGAAATAATAATTGTGTCCTTCAAATTTAGCTTTTGTCCAACAATCTTCTGTGTGTAGAAAATACAGTCACGCAGACCTTAGGCATTCTAGGTGTCACTTTGAAGGTGTCTTGCCCATGGACACTTACTGGAGAGGTGCTCGTGCCACAATACAAACCTGTGCCTCCACGATTATAGAGCAGTAATGTCACCTCTACGGCACCCAGCCGTCACTACTCCTTCCAGCCGGAATTTGACTCCAATCATTGGTTTCGACAGGGTATGGCATGGCATTACAAAATTAAGTGATAGTCTTCCATCTTCAAGGACCTTTATTCCCCTGTATAAAGCTCCCAATTTACCACCACCAACTTACCTTCAGACCATTATATTGCCTTCACCATGCTTGACAGATGGTTTCAAGCATTCTTTCAGCTTCTTTTTTATTTGGTCTGTATCACATGAAAGTTCTTCTTTATGATCTGAACACCTCAGTTAGATTTGTCTTTCTATGACAATTTTCCAATCATCCTCTGGTTATGCCTATATTCTTTGGGCCATCTTAAAGTTTTTTTAATTGGCTTAATAGCCTTTTCTTTCAATCCTGCCTTGATGGCGAGAATACAGGAGTCGCGTCTTCACTGTTGATGTTGAGATGGGTGTTTTGCGGGTACTATTTAATGAAGCTGCCAGTTGAAGAGAGGTAAGCCTACTGTTTCTCAAATTAGACACTGTAATCAGTTATTTCCAGTCATTTAGAAATGTTATCAATGTCTACATTGTACTTGTGATCGATTTGATGTTATTTATTGGAAACAAATCAACTTATCTTTTGAAAAGAACGTTTCTAAGAGGCCTGAAAACTTTGAACACTAGTGTACACATATAAATATTAATACTTAAATATCAAACTTGAGTGTGGCTGCTGGGTTAAGCGAGACATGCTAATGGTTAATTGGGGAGCAGAAATATTGGTGAATTTAGGACTTGAGCCCGAGTGAGGTCCTACACATTACAGGACATATTGCTGGGGAATAATGTTGTGATTGAAACTAGGAGCAGAGAAGTTAACATTCTCCTGGCGAGGATGACATGATGGCAACATCCACATTCTAAATTGAACTAGGCAAACGTGATCATATTATCCTTTTTTATTTATATTAAAGTATTATACAAAAAAAGAATAATTTCAGAAGGATTCATTTTGCTGCACTATCTTATAGCTTCCATTTTGTTTCCTCTCTGACAGAAGAGGCTCAGACAATCTATTAGCTGACTGTTTTTTCTGTCACACTCTCTATGCACGTTATGTAAACAGTGTATGGACTGTTTATCATCAATCCTCAACTTATTTGTCTTTATTTTCAGGCACATTGCTATTTATCAATTTAATTCATAAATTTGACAATTAATCTCGTCTTTATCATCCTTGCACTTGAATTAAGGAAAGGAGAGGAATAATATAGGCTATATCAAAATCTGGTTTATTTAATTATATTTTTACTCACTGTTAAAATGTGTCATGAGAGCTTTCATTTTGTGAAAAGTCACTGTCAGCAACTTAAAAATAAAAAAACGACCAATCACATAGGATTTAAAACTTCATGTTTCTTCTTGGCATGTGGTTTTTTAAAGAAGTTTCTTAACAACCTTATTGTGCAGAAGTTAGAGAATACAAAACTTCATTGCATTATCTTAATAACTTCTAGGGACTATGAAACAGTTAATAGAAGAATTAAAACAAACTAGTTGATACTAAAGCATGTCATGCGTTTTAACGGAACTGTTATTCTCTATGGAAACCTTTGTTTTGCTAAAGAAACAACTGTCTCATTTTACAAGTATGACATATTAAGACGCAGACAGAAAACACCTACTTAAAGAATTACATTCAATGCCACTAAAATGAACATCTCTAACAGCGTTGAAAGTACAATTGGGCCTTACAAAACTAATTTACAAACCATACAGAGGTGCTGCAGTTGAACAAAATACATATAAATAGGTTTAGGAATCACAAAAACATCAAGGGAAACATACAATCAGTTGGAAAGGTGAAATGACTCCTTGTGAATGAAGGACTTTAGCATGGTATGCTTTTGTATGCCGTATTAAGCCTCATATCCTCTCTTTTTATTCTTCCATGGTAGCATGTGGTTTGGGTAACATTTGTGGGTGGTATATACAGAAGCTCAGACAATTAACCTCAGATAGATAAACTGAACACTTACACCCATTTCCTAAGCTGACATAACACTGTCATGTATAAAACAAGATGTATAATGACAATAACAATTTTAACCTTAATCATTATAAGTTTGAACATGGTTGTCGCTTCTAAAAAAGATAATGTTAGTTTGCGGACTATGAGCAATTTTAAAAAGGCCTCCCACCACTTCTGTATCTTGCAATTTAGAATCATTCTCTATGACGGTACATTCTATATAAAGGTAAAGATGATTCTTCATCTTGGTCCATTCATGTATTTTTTTACAGTTTGGTAATTTGATGCAAATTAAACATTGTAAGTGGCATAAAACAAACTGTGGGTCTCTTCTACATTCCTTGCGCACATGCACAAAAATCCCAAACAACTCTTTTCTTTTATTGTTGTTCATTTAGCAGCAATAAAAGACTTTTCTTGACAAGTGAAAAAATGTGGCATTGCACAAACAATAATGGATGTATTCACTCTGATTAAATTACAGGTACCTTTGAATTGTGGGGATCCTTTGAAGCTCAACACCATAAGCATAAAATAAATGTAATAAAGTGTTCCTGAATGCAAATAATTTTTTTCTGGATTAAGGTCTTAATTAAAAGTTAGAAACACTAGTTAAGTATCCAAAACATACAAGAAAAATAAATAAAAATATATGATTATATTTAGAGATGTGCATTCGTTTCGGAAAAATTCGGAATTTGTAACGAAATTTGATAATTCGTAGTTCGGAAGTACTTCCGAATAAAAAATCGATACAATATGAATTCGAAACGAAACAAAATGGTATATAACGAATTTATTTAGTTTACACTGTGTCATCATCATAAAAGAAAAATTTGAATAATTGATATCAACTATCGAATTTGAAATGAACTATCAAATTGATAGCAACTATCGAATTTGAAATGAACTATCAAATACATATCAACTATCGAATTTTAAATTAACTATCATATTGATATCAACTATCGAATTGATCTTAACTTAAAATACAAGTATTAGTCAGCAAAGGACTTTATGAAACAAATTAATTTGTTTCACTGTTTAATTTGACTCAAATACTAAATCTGTGACACAGCTTAAAATTTAACTGTAGCTTTTCTTTTAACAGCAAAATTAGATTAATTGGGGTTTTATTTAGTGATCCAAAATTCAAATTGATATCAACTATCAAATTGATATATGAAAATCGATACGAAATCTATACAAAGTCTATATGAAAAACAAAACGAAATACGAAATTAAATTAGTTACGAAATTCCGAAAATGAAATTATTTAAAAACGTAACGAAACGAAACTAAACAAAACTAATTTTTCAGCCATGCACATCCCTAATTAAATTACAATTTCTACAGTATGTAAAGTATGGACATGCTCGTATGCTTTAAGAATTTTGCACAATCAATAGCATTTTATGAAAGCATTTTATTTGGCAATGGAATGCAATACTTTGGACTTTAGTAAGTATCAGGCAATACAGTGGTAAACTGAAAACTGGGCGTAGCCCCAAAGTTCGATTTTCATAATTGGTCTATGTTAATGTTCTATTTCCTTGTATGTTTCTTTCCATTTTTTTGTTTTCACTATCCTACATCGGACGTCACTGTTCAAGTATTCAACCATTTGACATTTGTGTAACAGGCTGTTAGTATTTTAGCTGTTGTTACCAATAAACGTTACATTTTAGAATTTCATCCCAGACAATCCTTTAGGTTAAAGTATAGAAAGTACAGAATAATGAAATATGTTAAATATTAAAAAAATTACTCACACCTAATATAAATTCATTGAAATAAACAGGTAACGAAGGCCACAATTGGTTGCATTGAAAAATTAACATAGCAGACACAGATTTTTAGCATCTACACCAACTAACCACTATGTACTATCATGAAACTTAAAACCTGTGCATCATGTCTGAATTTGGTTTGCATTTCGTCCCTACTTTTAATCAATCTCTGGCTTGCATGCATGGCTCTTCATTGGTGCTGTCACTCGTCTTTTGGAAGGGAAAAAGATGGTCCAAATTGGACAGCTTGACCCTGACCATTGTATAATTTTTCCTCCTGAATCAAAGAGAAGGGCCAAAGCCTCCTGCCTCTTCTTAAAGGAAACACTACTGGTTCATTAGGTTCTTGACAATGATGTACTGCATGTGATTGTTTCTGACATCCGTACCCAATTATCCATTTACATGTCCACTGCTCCTGTCTTACTGAAATCAGCCCATTTCCCTCTCCTTTTTCGATATTCTTTCCCATCAAATCAGGACCACTCAAGCCTCTCTTAAACTAATACGTTTTCTCAATTTCCTCTCTCTTCAACTATTCTTCTCTCTTCAGCTTCTTTCTTCCCTTTACCTCAGTCCCTAGGGAATTCTTCCTCTTCTCACTTGCATTTCCTCTATTTAAACGTCCATTTCCTCTCCACGCTTTTCACTCCCCCAACAATCATATTTTCTCATTTCCATTTTCAGGCATACTTTGACAAATGGACACTCCCAATTACACTGTAACAAAATCGATTAAATGTGAACGAAAAAACAATGGAGTCAATGTTCACATGTTCGATTTGTTCAAGGCTGTTATGTGTAAATATTTTCACAATCAAAAACATCCTCTATCCATCGCTATCTCCAGATTACCCATGCTTCAGGCCTGTCACTGTCAAATGTGCTGCCACAGGGGTGAGGTTTTGAGCCCAGGATGAAGTTTTTTATACGGTGGATCTTAGCTAGGGTAAAACCAAATAGGATTTATTTAGAAAAGTAACATAAACAATGGAGAGGGGTGAGGCAGGAAAGGGAATGACTAAGGGGACAAAGGGCCAGGATTAGAATACACACAAAATGCAATCAAGACAAACACGACATAAGAGGGCTCACAGATTTCAGACAGAAAAAACAGTAAAAGGGGTGGATATTATACAGGAGGACGGCACAGGAATAGGGCTGAGGTAGGATTATTGATGCTGATGGAAAGCCTCTCTTGTTAGGCAAGGCCTTAGTGCAGGGATAGTCTGAAACAGCATGGATCTTGTGGCTGGGAAACTGCAGAAGGTGGGTCTTGAGGACAGGCACAGCAACAGGGGTTCTTGTACAGGAACAAAAACAAGATAAGGGTCTCGAGGAGCGGTACTAGAAGGAAGAATACACAACACGGTCCAGGAGTTTGGTGCACAATCAATCAGAGCAGAAAGGCTTCCTTACAGGCTGGTGGTTACTCTTACACTGAGGCAACAAAACAGAATGCAGAAGCATCCTGGAACAGGCGTGCCTCTGCTAATTAGGAGAAGCAGGGCCTAATTGGTTGCACATGCTGAAGCTGCCAGAGAGTGCTACTAGGGAAAGACCGCAGGACAGGGCTAGAAAGGTGCTGCCTGGGGATATCAAGGCAGTGCAGCACCAGATTTGCCCTTCTGCAGCCGCCGACAGTAAGGGCCGTGGCAGTCAGTCACCAAAGCTATCTTGAATTAATCACAGACAGGGTTTGATGCTAATATTTGTATAGTGTTTTGCTAATAGACCTGATGATTTTGCTGGACTTAATTGGATGTCATTGCTTTCTCAGCTCTCACGGTCAGCAAAATAGCACCTGCAAGTGTATACAGCTCTTCTACACATTTACATTGTGGAAGTGATAATACAATCACAGTGACTGTATTTGATTACACTTTTTGGATCTTGGGGATATTAATTTAAGGGTTAACAAAAGGTGACAATAGCTAAAGAAAGAGTAATTAAAGATTATTTGATGTGGTTCACAGTTGCATAAACAAAAACAGATGTCCATTCATTATATCAAAAGAACCTGTTACACCCAGAGACGTAATTAGAAACCTCAGGGCCCAGGTAAGGGAATCCATGAAGGCCCTCCCCCCACCCTTGGCAAAAACATATTTTCGAGTCGAGACAATTACTGTCCCATTTTTTTCCAGGTCCTGTATGACCACTTCAGTCCATCCAATTTTTTTTTTTTGTATTTCAAAATTTTTATTTTGTAACAATGTCATCAGTACAACAAACAGAAAACGTCCGCAGGGCCACAGCAGGCTAGTCAGCAGGAAAATCAACGCAATTAAAATAAAAAATAATAGTCAGCTAGGGCCATCCAATTTTTAATGTAATGTGCACTATGTATATCCCACAGAGCTTCACAGCAATAAAACTCATACACGGTTATTCAAAGACCTCCGAATTGGGGCCGAGCGGTAACCGAATGCTGAAATTCATCGTTCGGTTGCCTTTCCTGGCCATTCGGCTATCCAGGGAGCAGGCAGTTCGCCAAATGTTGGCGAATTGCCTGCACATGCAGTGCCTGTTCAGTGCCTGTTCGAGGGAAGTGAAATCCCCATAGAGGAGCAATGCTTTGGCTATTCGGAGAATAAAAGCAGCAGTGAAAAGTTGTCGAATTGCCCTGTTGTTCGGTGGTTTAATTCGACAGGTTTATTCAGGCGAATCCCATAGGCTTCAATGATAAAAATATTCTCGTTATAATTCAATATCTATTAAACCGTTGATTATAATATTCTGCAGTAAAAAGTCTCTTTATTTTTAGATTTTTTAGGATCTTTGAGGCATTTTTGGGGATTTTTTTGCAAAATTTTTTTCCTTTTTTTTTTTAAATCGTTTTTTCTTTTTCCTGTAACAGCCCTTTTTATTATCATTCATTGGACCTTATATGTAAATTTCAGACATTTTCGTTTTGTAGTTTCTTTGCAAACAGCATTTCACTTTTCAAACATTCAAGCGTACTGTTTTTTCGTATTTTTTCACTCCATTCGTCTGCGGTGTCGGGTTTTTCCGGCGGCTGCTTTGCGCTGTGATCGGCTCCTGCTCGGGTTTCTCCGGTGTGTTTGACGGGGTTAATCCAGATGTTTTTGCGGATTTCGGTGTGCGTTCGCCTGTTTTTTTGCCGTGAGTGTTCGTCGGGTTTGCGGCGGCTTTTCCCTGCACTACAACGGCCCTGTGGTGCTTGCTGAATACACCGCAGGGTCACGAAATGGGATCACCAAATCGCACCGAATTGAAGAGAACAAAAAGTCACCGAACGTGCGGTGGCTTTTTCGATTCTCTTTGAATAACCCTGATAGTAAGGTGTGATGCGTATGAGTGTATCACAGAGCTCCAAAGTAAAACTCACAAATAAGTATAAAATAAAATTTATTTCAAATAAATAATATGTTAAAATAATATTTAATTTATGGAAATACAATTAAGATATATATAAAAATAATCATATTAACATAATTTATATTTAAAAAGATATACATGTAACCCTTCCTAACTCTTTTTCAGGTAGGGGGCTGAATTCCTATTCGTCCAATGCAAGACCCTAGCTAAGGCCCAAGCAGTTAAACGACCAAGCCAAGGCCCTGGCCAGCCATGTGGCCCAGTCAAAGCCCCCACCCCTAGCTTTGTGGCCATGGCCAGCCGTGCAGCCAATGCGAGGACCCGGACTTCTGTGTGGCCATGGTGTGGCCCTAGAGGATGATTGTGAGCTCCCCCAGACTCAAGGACCCGGGTGCAGTGGCACTCACTGCTCTCCTGGTAGTTTTGCCCCTTGTTAAACCTATAACTGATGAGGGCTGCAACCCGAGTTTCTGAAGGCTGAAGAATGTCCTTTGCAAAACTCACTGTGCACTATTCCCTAGTGCTTTCGTTAATTACTGCAGGGATGCGATGCTGAAAATTTTAGCTACTGCTCAAACCAGGTGCTAACTCCAAGTGCAAAATCATCAGCTTATAAAAAAGAATGCAGCACAGTTGTTGTTCTATTGGCCCCATAAACCAGAGTTATTAGACGATGGATGTAGTCAGGCATGTTAGAATTATTACTTGCAGCTTTCATACTTGTCCTGTGTTACATACGCAGAAACTGTGTCTGATGCCAGCAGGAGTTGGAGAGGACACGTGCAGTCCCACAGGCAGCTCATGTCCAAAGGACTAGACTCACATTGGAGAATCTGAGTGATACAGAGTGTCGCCTTTGGTACAGACTGAGCTGTGACTAGATCTGCAGGCTCTACGTCCAGCTGCGGTCCCATCTGTATTTGAGGTCTGGCTCATCGCCATCTGTGCCAGGGATGACCAAGCTGCTTTGCTGTTCCTCACTAATGGAACCTTTCAGCACCCCCTGTCCAAGCTAGGTGGTGTCAGCCAGAGCACCTTCTCCAAGATGCTATACCACTTCCTCAGAGCTATGTGGGACAACTGTCACCAGTATGTTAGATACCTTACCACCCCTGAGGACTGGCATAGTGTGAAGCAGTTTTTTTTTTGCTTTTGAAGGGTTTCCCAATGTCCTGGGGGCAATAGATTGTACCTACATAGAGATCCGTGGGCCCTGGAAGGATCCTGTGGGTTATAACAATCGCAAGCACTTCCACTCTATCAAAGTGCAAATGATTTGTGATTCCAATATGCATATCATGTACCTGTTTGCAGGTACACTCCCAGGACAGGGTGTTCCCAGAAAGATGGCTTCTTGGTGAATATACGTATCCTTAACACATATAGCCTAATTGTAAAGTGTTGGCTTATCTAACAGAATATTAATGTGTGCTATCTACCATGTATTAGGTGATTCAGGATACCCTCTCAGGCCATGGCTGATGACCCATATTAGGAGGCCTGAAGGCCTGGATCAGGAGGCCTACAACACTGCACACTAGAGGTCCAGGAGTGTAATAGAAAGGACCTTAGGTATACTTAAAATTAGGTTCCACTGTCTGGACTGGTCCGGGGTGCCCCACGCCTGTCATGCCCACAGTTGCCAGCTGTCAGGAGGATCCATCCCTGCATCATTTCGTGCAAGTGGCAGCTACATGAATGGTGCTGTCCTTCTGCTGAGTATCAGTACTCAAACAGTTAAACACCCGAAACAAAAACACCATACCCCTCTTTCAGAATAAAGGTTCCGCACCCCTTCTGCTCCACGCTCCATTATTGTAGCTCATTCTATAAGAAAGACAGGTACTCCACCCTGCTCTGAACCCACATTATATCCAGATCCCTATCCAGATACCAGTCCCAGTTCTCCCACCTTGTCTTCTGCTTCCTCCATCAACTACTCCCATCATCCTGCACTATTCCTCCTGGTCTGGACCTGCTTGTGAACCATTCCTTAGACCCATCTACGCCAGATCATCTGCACCCCTGCATACTGGGCTCAGGTCCCCTGTACCGGTCTGCCACCCCTGTGGCATATCCTCTTAGCTCCCTAAATACAGCACATGGATTGCACATGTTTCAGGGCAGCACTTTTACATGTGCTACACCCTGCATTAAATAGGGATATGTGTCCAGGACAACATGGCCCATCAGGCACAATTAGCTACATAGAGAAATGTACCTTGGAACAAAAGGGTATAGATATCTCTGAGTGATAAAACTACGTTTATGCTACACATGGAAGCAGCCTTCATTTAAACCGTGTTGATTGACAAATGCCCTATATAAAGCACTTTGAACCCGATTTAAGACATAGCACCCCAATCAAGATGGAAATGCACATATTGGTTTAATATGTCTTTAAGCTGTTTACCCTAAGGATCGATTTCTATGTATGACATAGATACAATGATGCTTTCAACATGTGTCCCGCATAACTACCAGTAGACACCCCATCAGGATAATCAATTATTAGACAACTGCAAGGAATCATTCAGCCATGCACGCCCACATACGTTATTCAATAATTGCCTCGAATACAAGCAGGTCTTTATTGTGATTAATTTGAATGTACAGTCATGGATGTGTGATTAATGTGTATTTAACCCTGTAGATCCTGTTGTGACAATGACCTGCTACACTCCTATGTTGAGATCCATCTCACCATTAATCCTGTGAGTACACTTGCACAATGCTCTAACAATGATTTGCTAGGCAAATGTTGACCAACACGTAGTCTGGCTCTGTCAAACTGAACCTATGATGTGACAGTGACACATTGCAGAGGCATGTTATTCACACAACACAATTTTTTTAAAGAGGTAGATCAACCTTATATTGTTTGAAGGGTGTCAACGTTGTAGGTAAAAAAAGCACTGATACACATGTCAATGTGACATATAAATAAAATAACATGCAACAACTGTTAATAGGCAGCATAAACACAGGAATAAGGAACTGTCATCCATGACACTCGTGACATATAAGCTATGCATTCCCTTCACCTCAATGAAGGCACTTTTATTTAGCAGATAGAGACACACAGTATGATTGATTTGTCATTTCAAGGACTATTGAAACAAGTTTACATCACTTTTTACACGTTACTGTACATGTAAAAAATAACACGACAGTTTCCTTTGAGGAAAATAAATTAATTTGATATAACAAACATTTGTCTTTGTAATTGCCGCAATACAGTGGAACTTAATTATATGCATTTCAATGAGCGTGGTGACATGATATGTCAGTATTATGATCTATTGAGTGGGAACTGTAGACACCGATGCCTGGGATGATGTGCATTTTAGTTGCAGGAAAATAATTATTATACTGTCATGTGTGTTTCAAGCTGTAATTCACATGTATTCCCTACCATAGGGAAGTATTAGATTTCGTAATGTGGATGACCCCATATGTCAAATGTTTCTCAATATATGACAGACATATAATAGAAGATACATATGCACTATACAACGTGTATGTTGCATTGGTCAAGTCTTAATGGGACATATGTACATTTGAGTATGATGTGGTATACGCCAGTATTTGTGTAAGAATACTTTCAAATTGTCTCACTGGTCTGGCATGTTGTACAGGTGTTTGACAGAATTATTTGGAAACATGAATAAGTACAAAGTCATACAAGTAGGAAAAGGTGGAGCATTTTTACGTGGTCGAGCAATGGCGGGGGCAACAACAGGTGTGCCGAGCGGTGAGCTGCTTGGGGCATCCAGGGAGAGGTAGCTATTTGATGAGTGCCCCAGGGACAGTTGGGGTACTGCCTCCAGAAGTGGGATATACTCTTCATCCCCCAGGAGGTTGAGGAAGGACTGGGCAGGATCATATCCATCCAGAGATCAGGGATCCCTGATGAAGTCTTAAGTGTTTACCACTAGATGAAACATGTTGGATGTCTTTTAATTATCTTTTGTTACCATTAAAAGCTATTGTTTTTACTATAGCTCTAGTAGCTTCTATATTTCCTGATTGGCAGTGCATTGATGTTGTCAATGTTTAAGCTGAGTCCTGGCTGAGATCTGAGGACCAATACTCTCTGGAGCACACCACTACAAGGACCTGGAGACTAGGGATGAGCTGTTCAGTTCGATCGGTTCGGAGTTCGCATCGAACATCGCCCGTTCGCATGTTCGCGAACTACGAACATTTCCGCGTGTTCGCCGCGTGTTCGCCCACAATGGACCACAATGCACTTTTCCACTGGCCTGAAGCTTGTAATTGGCTACAGCCTTGCACCTGACCACAGGTCAGGTTCAAGACTATGCCAATCACGGCTCAGAGTCCTGATTGGGCAAATTTTGCCCAATCATGGGCTCACAGAGCTAAGTCCCGCAGCACACTATATAAGGTTTCACACAGCACTTCAGCACACGTTTGAGAGGAGATTTGAGAAGAGATTGTTGTTGTGTTAGTGTGTGTCTCACTGCCAGTCTGCCACCAGCTACTGGGGGGGGGTCTCATTTCTACAAAATATCTGGGACTTGTTCTAATCTGTGTGTTCTCACTGACACCCAGTATTTTGGGGGGTCAGTAATTGCTACAAAATATTTGTGAATTGAGGTGATCTGTATCTTGTCACTGCCACGCAGTATTTTGGGGGGTCAGTAATTTCTACAAAATATTTGTGAATTGAGGTGATCTGTGTCTTATCACTGCCACGCAGTATTTTGGGGGTCAGTAATTGCTACAAAATATTTGTGAATTGAGGTGATCTGTGTCTTGTCACTACCAGTGCCACGCAGTATTTTGGGGGTCAGTAATTTCTACAAAATATTTGGGAATTGTTCTAATCTGTGTCTTGTCACTGCCACCCATCAGGGGGTCTCACTGATTTATAGGAGGTTTCTGAGACTTGTAATCTGTGTCTTCTCACTGTCAGCTATCAGGGGGTCCCACATACTTCTAGCAGATTTCTGTGAATTGTAATCTGTGTCTTGTCACTGTTGCCAGCTATCAGGGGGTCCTATCAGGGGGTCTCACTGACTTGAAGCAGATTTCTGTGAATTGTAATTTGTGTCTTGTCACTGCCACCCATCAGGGGGTCTCACTGATTTATAGGAGGTTTCTGAGATTTGTAATCTATGTCTTGTCACTCCCACCAATCAGGGGGTCTCACTGATTTATAGGAGGTTTCTGGGAATTGTCACTGGCTGCCAGCTATCAGGGTGTCTCACTGAGTTATACCAGAGTTCTGGAAATCTTTAATCTTTATACCAGAGTTGAATCAGAGTTCTGTATATATTTAATCTATGTATCACTTGCCATGTCAGAAAGACCAAAAAGGACAGGCAGACGCTCCCAGACACAGATAAGAGGGCAAGCAGCCTCTGTGTCGGGAGGCTGTGCCTCTGGTCTTGGTGGGCATGGTGCATCCTCTGCAGGGGCACGCTTGTCCTTTCTAACTGGTGCTGGCCGTCTTAGGCTAGGGTCAGACTGAGGCAGTGCGAACGCGCGTTCTGGCGCACTTAATCACGGCCATGCTAGCAGCAGATGCCGGGCAATGACGGCCAATATACGAAGTACGGTCGCACAAAAGTCCGGCTGCGCAACGCAAGTGGAAAATGAACGCATTTTCGAGAAACGTTAAACCACTAGTACTGACGTACAGAGTGCGCTGCGTCCGCTAGCGGCGTGTGTGCGTGAATTGGAGACATCAGACGCTGCTAATGTCCGGCCACATAACGTCCAGATGCAAGAAGTGTTTTATTGATGATCCGTACAAAATCACGGATGAAACTGCGCATAGTATGACCGCTATTGCGTATTCCGTGAAAAAATACGTCCATTCTTCGAACGCACATTTTCACGGACAACGTGAAAAATGCGTTAGTCTGACCCTAGCCTTAAGCAGCAGCAACATACAGAGGATTTGGTGGATTGGCTAACCAGGCCATCCTCATCCTCTGAGTCCTCTGCCAGCCAGGCTTGTAGTGCTTTATAGTCCACCTCAGCTGGCAAAGCATCTAATGCAGCCTCCATGTCCACATCTTCTCCTGCTATAGCCTCACTATCACACACGGAGGAGTCAGCTGAATTGTTTGAATACAATGACAGTGACATGCTGCTTGAGGATGCGCAGCAAGTACAGTGCTCTGATTCAATCTCTGAGGTTGAGGAAGGGAGTATAATCAACCTAGAGGAAGGGGGTGCCAGTGATGACACACAAATAACTGGCAATCACGTTGCCCCAGCAGCTGCAGCATACTGACAAGTTGGCTCCAGTGACGAGGAAATAGGGGGTGATGATGACAATGATGATGAGGTCACTGACTCCACCTGGGTGCCTGATCGAACAGAGGAGTCAAGTGAGGAGGAGGAGGAGGCACAACAAACACGAGGCACAACATCCTCTATGACCAACTGTAGCACTAGCCAGTCCAAGGCATCAGATGTCAGAGCTGCTCAGGTGCAGAGCGCTGGTGTCTCAAAGCACACATCCAGAAACTCTGCTGTCTGGAAGTTCTTTAAGAAATGTGCAGCAGACCCCACTGTTGCTATTTGTAATCTATGTCAGATGAGGCTCAAGCGTGGGAAAAAGACACTGGACGCTTGGGTACCACGTGCTTGAGGCGACATATGAACACCTGCCATGCATCCCGTTGGCTCAAAACTTTGCATAGGTCCTCCTCCTCCTCATCTGTCTCTACCCCCACTGTATGTCCTGCCATGTCATTGCCTGCTACAACCTCCACTGACAGGGATGATGCAACAGCAATGGATGTACCAGGTCCTTGTTATGGAGTCATTGGGAAAGGCAGTCAGCAGCAAGGTGCATGTGACAATAGACACGTGGTCCAGCAAGCATGGACAGGGTCGTTACATTTCCTTCACGGCACACTGGGTAACTCTGATTGCAGCTGGGATGGATCCAAGACAGGGCTCTGTGCTGGAGCGTGTTCATCCACCACACCTCCAGAAAGCTGCTTGTATGAGGTCTGTCTGAACCACCACCACCTCTCCCTCTTCCTCCTCCTCCTCCTTCTGTGTCTCTGGCGAAGTGGCAGTTAAATCGACGCTTGACAGGTGCTACGCAATGGCTCAAGCAAAAAGATGCCATACTATGCTTGAGCTGGTTTGTTTAGGGGACAGGACCCACTCCGGGCCAGAAATTCTGTCAGCTCTGCAGGGGCAGGTGCAGAGATGGTTAACACCATGCCAACTTCAGCTGGGTGGGTAAGTTGACGCATGTACCAAGCCTAGCACACGTCCTAAATCTGGTGGTGCAGCGTTTCCTAAACAGGTACCCAGGGCTGGCAGAGCTTCTCAGCCAGGCAAGAAAATCTGCAACCACTTCAGATGGTCATTCCCAGCAAGTGTTCGCCTGCAGAAATTCAAAGAGAATTCCACCTTCCCACAAACCGTCTGATCTGTGACATGCCTACCAGGTGGAACTCGACATTAGCAATGCTGCAGCGTCTGCACAAGCAGCAGAGGGCCATCAACGAGTACCTGTGTGAGTATGGCACAAGGACAGCTTCAGGTCAACTTGTTTCCCCCCCCCCGCAGTGGCTGATGATCAAGAATGCATGCACTGTATTGTCACCATTTGAGGAGACAATGAGGATGGTGAGCAGGGACAGTGCATGCATCAGTGACACAATTCCTTTAGTGTACCTGCTGGAGCACACTCTGCGGGGAATTATAGATGTGGCTCTAGAGGCAGAGCAGCGGGAGGAAGAGGAGGCCTTCCCTAGCTCTGAAGGCCCCAGTCTTTCCGCAGACAGCATTCCAGCGGGTCCTCCTCAGATCAGACAGGAGAAGGATGAGGAGGATGAGGAGGAGGGATATTTGAGTAGTGGGGGCATTAAAGGTGGGGATTCCTCAAGGGAGGGTTTGTGTGCCCAGAAACACAAGGACTAGTACGTGGCTGGGAGGAGGAAGTGCACGATGGGGTCATCCTCCTCATTGAGCAGGAAGACTCGGAAGCTAATGCCACCTCCAACCTACGCTGCATGGGCTCCCTTATTATGCAAAGCCTGCTAAAGGACCCCAGGATTCGTGCTATCAAGGAGAGGGATCATTACTGGTTGGCAACCCTTCTTGATCCACGATACAAGGGTAAAGTTGCTGAGCTCATCCTGCCCACACAGAGGGAGCACAGGATGAAAAAACTTGAGGACGCTCCAAAGCGACACTTATGTAACACCTTTCTAGGAACTGGTAGCTTACCAAGTGATGACACAGGTGCTTCTGAGGCTGCGGATGATCAGAGGAATAGTGGTGAAGGTTGGGGGTGCTTGACTGATGCCTTTTTAAATTTGTTTACTCCACGACGCCCAGGGACGTCAAATGTAGGCACCCATTGCCAGCGTCTTCACCATATGGTGCAGGACTACCTAGGGGCAAGGGCAGACCTGGATACCTTTCCAGCATATGATCCACTGGCTTACTGGGTGTTGAGATTGGATCACTGGCCAGAATTTAGCCAATATGCTATGCAGCTACTAGGTTGCCCTTCATCTAGCGTGCTTTCTGAAAGGACGTTCAGTGCCGCTGGAGGTTTTGTCACAGACAAAAGAGTGCGTCTGTCCACCGACTCTGTAGACTGGCTGACATTTATAAAAATGAATCAGTCCTGGATCAGCAGCTATCAATTCACTGATGCTGACGTAACAGAATAGATCGGGGAAGTCTTCTGCATTCACAAAACCTCCAGCACTGAACTCTTCCACAATACCACAAAAGGGTTACGGTGTAAAGGCACTTGCTGCCATGAAAGGCACAATATTTGGCTGCACTGACGCCTGTGCCACATTTATATCATTTTAAGTTTTTGAACCGCAGGGTCCAACCCTGCACTCTTCCACAATACCACAAAAGGTTATGGTGTGAAGGCATTTGTTGCCATGAAAGGCACAATATTTGGCAGCACTGACGCCTGTGTCACATTTATATCATTTTAATATTTTGAACCGCAGGGTCCAACCCTGCACTCTTCCACAATACCACAGAGGGGTTACTGTATGATGGCACTTGCTGGCCTGGCACCAAAGGCACAATATTTGGGTGCACTGCCACTGACGCCTGTACCAGATTCATATCCTCAGAGGGGTTACTGTGTGACGGCACTGTTGCAGACGCTAAAGGCCTAATTTTAAAGCACTTATTGTTACTTTCATCCAAAGCCTGCATAGGTTTCACCACAATTTAGCCAAAAAATCACTAAACTTTTTCTGTGTGTCCTAAAATGTCTTTTCATACAGGCTGCCGCCCCAAGCAGTTGTTTATGAATAGATTAAAGGAAAAGCATTTACCATAATTTGAAACGTCATTTTTTTGTTTTTAATTGTTTCTATACATCCTAGAAATCCGCCACTTCGCGGGCAGGTTATGGGGACCTCCTAGGCACGATATTTGAAGGAATTTTTCGTTTTTATTTTTAACCCTTATTTCATGGAAAACTCACTGTCCCTTTAAAAAGTTTTTTTTTTACTTTTTGTCCTTGTTTCCTGTCCTCCAGGGCACTACCCGGACCCCCATACACCTTTTATGGCAAATATCTATTTTGAGTCTATTTTGAGTCCCATTGACTTGTATTGAGTTCGAATTCGAACATTTGAAAAGTTCGAGTTCGAATGCGAACCGAACACGGGGGTGTTCGGCTCATCCCTACTGGAGACGTCCTGCTAAGGATCTGGGTGAGTGCTGGATTCCAACTGGTGCCTCGCAGTCAGAAAATGATGCCAAACATGGAGAGGTAACTTGTTGATGTGCCATTAACCCTATTCTATCCTGTAAGTGCAATTCCCGCACTGGGATTTTCAGTGTTTTGTGTGTAAGGTCTGCACTATGTATTCTTGACGTTTATTCTAGATACATCTCTTAATTTCTTATCTTTGTATGGTGAGAATGCTAGCAAGTTAACCCCAGCAATATGGAAAATGTAGATTAGTGATGAGCCGAACACCCTTGTGTTCGGTTCGCATTCGAACTCGAACAATTTCAAAAGTTCGAGTTCGAACTCGAACACGAACCGAACTCAATGCAAGTCAATGGGACTCGAAAGATCGATTTTTAGAGTGCCCTCCAAGAGGGCATATATGCAAGATATTTGCCATAAAAGGTGTATGGGGGTCTGGGTAGTGCCCTGGGGGACAGGAAACAAGGACAAAAAGTTTAAAAAACAAAAACGTTTTTTCAAGGAACCGTGAGTTTTCCATGAAATAAAGGTTAAGAATAAAAATGAAAAATTCCTTCAAATATCGTGCCTAGGAGGTCCCCATAACCTGCCCGTGAAGTGGCCGATTTGTAGGATGTATAGAAACATTTAAAAACAAAAAATGCCATTGCAAATGACGGTAAATGTTTTTCCTTTAATCTATTCATAAACAACTGCTTGGGGCGGCAGCCTGTATGAAAAGACTAGACATTTTAGGACACGCAGGACAAGTTTAGTAATTTTTTTGGCTAAATTATAGTGAAACTTATGCAGGCTTTGGATGAAAGTAATAATAGGTGCATTAAAATTGGGCCTTTAGTGTCGGCAACAGTGCCATCACACCGTAGCTCCTCTGTGGTATTGTGGAAGAGTGCAGGGTTGGACCCTGCGGTCCAATGTTAAAATGATATGAATCTGGTATAGGCGTCAGTGGCAGTGCACACAAATATTGTACCTTTGGTGGCAGCAAGTGCCTTCACACCGTAACCCCTCTGTGGTATTGTGGAAGAGTGCAGTGGTGGAGGTTTTGGGAATGCAGAAGAGATCCCCGATCTATTCAGTTACGTCAGCATCAGGGGATTAATAGCTGCTGATCCAGGACTGATTCATTTTAATTTTTAATAAATGTCAGCCAGTCTACAGAGTCGGTGGACAGACGCACTCTTTTGTCTGTGACAAAACCTCCAGCGGCACTGAGCGTCCTTTCAGAAAGCATGCTGGACGAAGGGCAACCTAGTAGCTGCAAAGCATATTGGCTATGTTCTGGCCAGTGATCCAATCTCAACACCCAGTAAGCAAGTGGATCATCTACTGTAAAGGTATCCAGGTCTGCCCTTGTTCCTAGGTAGTCCTGCACCATACGGTGAAGACACTGGCAATGGGTGCCTACATTTGATGTCCCTGGGTGTCGTGGACTAAAAAAAATTAAAAAGGCATCCGTCAAGCGCCCCCAGCCTTCACCGCTCTTCCTCTGATCACCCGCAGCCTCAGAAGCACCTGTGTCATCACTTGGTAACCTACCAGTGCCTGGAAAGGTGTTACAGAAGTGTAGCTTTAGAGCGTCCTCAAGTTGTTTCATCCGGTCCTCCCTCTGTGCGAGTAGGATGAGCTTTGTAACTTTAACCTTGTATCGTGGATCAAGTAGGCTTGCCAACCAGTAATGATCCCTCTCCTTGATAGCACGAATCCTGGGGTTGTTTAGCAGGCTTTGCAGGATAAGGGAGCCCATGCAGCGTAGGTTGGAGGTGGCATTAGCTTCCGAGTCTTCCTGGTCAATGAGGTTGACCCCATCGTGCACTTCCTCCTCCCAGCCACGTACTAGTCCTTGTGTTTCTGGGCACACAAAACCCTCCCTTGAGGAATCCCCACCTTCAATGCCCCCTTAAATATTCCTCCTCCTCCTCATCCTCCTCCTGTCTGATCTGAGGACCCGCAGGAATGCTGTCTGCGTAAAGACTGGGGCCTTGAGAGCTAGGGAAGGTTCCTCTTTCTCCCGCTGCTCTGCCTCTAGTGCCACGTCTATAATTCCCCACAGAGTGTGCTCCAGCAGGAACACTGAAGGAATTGTGTCAATGATGCATGCACTGTCCCTGCTCACCATCCTCGTTGCCTCCTCAAATGGTGACAGTACAGTGCATCCTTGATCATCAGCCACTGCGGGGGGGAAACCAAGTTGACCTGAACCTGTCCTTGTGCCATACTCACACAGGTACTCATTGATGGCCCTCTGCTGCTTGTGCAGATGCTGTAGCATTGCTAATGTCGAGTTCCACCTGGTGGGCATGTCACAGATCAGACGGTTTGTGGCAAGGTGGAATTCTCTTTGAATTTCTGCCAGGCGAACACTTGCTGGGAATGACCATCTGAAGTGGCTGCAGAATTTTCTGGCCTGGCTGAGAAGCTCTGCTAGCCCTGGGTACCTGGTTAGGAAATGCTGTACCACCAGATTTAGGACGTGTGCTAGGCATGGTACAAATGCGTCAACTTACCCAGGCGTAGGGCAGAGAGAAGGTTGCTGCCATTATCACAGATGACCATTCCCAGCTCAAGCTGGCGTGTTGTTAACCATCTCTGCACCTGCCCCTGCAGAGCTGACAGAATTTCTAGCCCGGTGTGGCTCCTGTCCCCTAAACAAACCAGCTCAAGCACAGTATGGCACCTTTTTGCTTGAGCCATTGCGTAGCCCCTGCCACGCTTCGGTTTAACTGCCACTTCGCCAGAGAAAGAGGAGGAGGGGGAAGAGGAAGAGGTGGTGGAGCAGACAGACCTCATACAAGCAGCTTTCTGGAGGCGTGGTGGATGAACAAGCTCCAGCACAGAGCCCCGTCCTGGATCCCTCTCAGCTGCAATCAGAGTTACCCAGTGTGCCGTGAAGGAAAAGTAATGGCCCTGTCCATGCTTGCTGGACCACGTGTCTGAAGTCATGTGCACCTTGCTGCTGACTGCCTTTCCCAATGACTCCATAACATTGTGTTCCACGTGCTGGTATAGTGCTGGAATGCCCTTCCATGAAAATAAATGGTGTTTTGGAACCTGCCACTGTGGTACAGCACATTCAGCAAATTCACGGAAGGAAGCAAAGTCCACCAGAAAGGCTGCAGCTGTAATGCGAGTAATTTTGCTAAGCTGGCATTTAGACGCTGTGCTTGGGAATGGTTGGGACTATATTTTTTCTTACGCTGCAGCAGCTGGGGCAACGTAATCTGACTGAGTAAATCTTCAGTGATGGGATGCTGTCACATTCTGAGGAAGGACCTGGTACACCCATTACTGTAGCATCATCCCTGTCAGTGGAGGTTGTAGGCATATTTCACTATAATTTAGCCAAAAAAAATCACTAAAATTTTTCTCCGTGTCCTAAAATGTCTCTTTTCATAAAGACTGCTGCCCCAAGCAGTTGTTTAGGAATAGATTAAAAGGAAAACCATTTACCTTCATTTGAAATGTAATTTTTTTGTTTTTAAATGTTTCTATATATCCTACAAATCCGCCACTTCATGGGCAGGTTATGGGGACTTCCTAGGCACGATATTTGAAGGAATTTTTTGTTTTTATTCTTAACCTTTATTTCATGGAAAACTCACTGTTCCTTTAAAAACTTTTTTTTTAAACGTTTTGTCCTTGTTTCCTGTCCCCCAGGGCACTACCCGGACCCCCATACACCTTTTATGGCAAATATCTTGCATATATGCCCTCTTGGAGGGCACTCTAAAAATCAAACTTTTGAGTCCCATTGACTTGCATTGAGTTCGGTTCGTGTTCGCGTTCGAACTCGAACTTTTGAAACTGTTCGAGTTCGAATGCGATCCGAACACGTTGGTGTTCGGCTCATCTCTAATTACAAATAGCAACGGTGGGGTCTGCTGCACATTTCCTAAAGATCTCCCAGACAACAGACTTCCTGTACATGTGCTTTGAGACAACAGCGCTCTGCACCTGAGCAGCGGTGACTTCTGATGCCTTGGACTGGCTATGGTTGGTCATAGAGGACGTTCTGCCTCATTTTTGTTGTGCCTCCTCTCCCTCCCTTGACTCCTCTGTTCGATCAGGCACCCAGGTGAGTCAGTGACCTCATCATCATCATCACCCCCTATCTCCTTGTCACTGGAGCCAACTTGGCAGTGTGCTGCAGCTGCTGGGGCAACATGAGTGCCAGTTATTTGTGTGTCACTGGCACCCCCTTCCTCTGGGTTGATTATACTCCCTTCCTCAACCTCAGAGTTTGAATCAGAGCACTGTAGTTGCTGCACATCCTCAAGCAGAATATCACTGTCATTTTAGTCAAACAATTCAGCTTACTCCTCCGTGTGTGATAGTGAGGCTACGGCATGAGTAGCTGTGGACATGGAGGCTGAATTAGATGTTTTGGCAGCTGAGGTGGACTTTAAACCACTACAAACCTGGCTGACAGAGGACTCGGAGGATGAGGATGGCCTGGTTAGCCTGTCCACCAAATCCTCTGTATGTTGCTGCTGCTTAAGACAGCCAGCACCAGTTAGAAAGGACAAGCGTGCCCCTGCAGAGGATGCACCATGTCCACCACGACCAGAGGCACAGCCTCCCGACACAGAGGCTGCTTGCCCTCTTATCTGTGTCTGGGAGCGTCTGCCTGTCCTTTTTGGTCTTTCTGACATGGTGAGTGATATATAGATTAAAGATATACAGAACTCTGATTCAACTCTGTTATAAAAATTGGAGATATGCAGAACTCTGATTCAACTGTGTTATCTAGATTAAAGATTTCCAGAACTCTGGTATAACTCAGTGAGACACCCTGATAGCTGGCAGCCAGTGACAAGACACAGATTAAAATTCCCAGGAACCTCCTATAAATCAGTGAGACCCCCTGATGGGTGGCAGTGACAAGACACAAATTACAATTCCCAGGAACCTCCTATAAATCAGTGAGACCCCCTGATGGGTGGCAGTGACAAGTCACAGATTACAATTCCCAGGAACCTCCTATAAATCATTCAGACCCCCTGATGGGTGGCAGCGACAAGACACAGATTACAATTTCCAGATATCTTGTAGAAGTGAGACCCCCCCCCAATAGCTGCTGGCAGTGAGAACACACAGATTACAACAATTCCCAGATAGTTTGTAGAAGTGAGACCCCTCCAATAGCTGCTGGCAGTGAGAACACACAGATTACAACAATTCCCAGATATCTTGTAGAAGTGAGACCCCCAATAGCTGCTGGCAGTGAGAACACACAGATTACAACAATTCCCAGATATCTTGTAGAAGTGAGACCCCCCAATAGCTGCTGGCACTTAGAAGACACATTAACAGAACAATCTCTTCTCAAAAAACACGTGCTGGGGGCTGTGTGAAGCCTTATATAGTGTGCTGCGGCCAATTACAAGCTTCAGGCCAGTTGAAAAGTGTATTGTGGTGCATTGTGGGCGAACTCGAACCGAACACGCGGAAATGTTCAGAGTTCGCAAACAGCCGAACGGCCGATGTTCGATGCGAACTCCAAACAGATCGAACCGAACAGCTCATCCCTAATGTAGATAATGCCTAATAACCCCCCAGCATAAGGAAACTTCTTCCCTCAGCATAAGCAGAATAAAACACCAGCATAAAGATGAACACCACATTAAAAGGCCTGACATTGGAAAGCAGCGGTTATAAAGCCATAATTTATAAAGCAGCAATTATGAATCAACAGTTTAAAAATCAGCAAAGCTAAGATTGTAAATAACCACAATTCAAAGCATCAAAGTCCTATTTTACATTACAGTGGTACCTCGGTTCATGAACTTAATTGGTTCCACAACTCTGGTCGCAAACCGAATTGGTCGTGAACCGAATCACATTTTCCCATAGCGTTCAATGTAAATCAGGTTAATCCATTCTGAACCATATGGCAAAAAAAAAATGTAACCACAAAAATATGCTTTGAAACCTTCTTGTTATCATTCTTGCTCTGCACTTTCTTGTTACCCTCTTAATTGCGCTGCACTTTCTTTTTACCACCATTCTTGCTCTGCACATCCTCGTCACCTTCAATAACGCTCTGCACATCTTCGTCACCTTCAATAACGCTCTGCACATCTTCGTCACCTTCAATAATGCTCTGCACATCCTCGTCACCTTTATTAACGCTCTGCACATTCTTCTCACCTTCATTAACGCTCTGCATGTTCTTGTTACCTCTCTGCTCTTTCTTTTTCCCACCACGTTTGTTCTGCACTTTCTTGGGAGCCATGCTGGATTTAATACAGTAATACTGACCAGTACTGTGCTACAAAGCACAGAAAAAAGCTTCACAGTAGCCCAGTATGCGACCGCGATCCGTGTTAGTAACCCGAGGCGGAGTTCGTGAACGGAGGTAAAATGTTGAACTTCCTGGTCGCGAACCGAATTGTTCGTGAACAGGGGCGTTCGTGGACCGAGGTACCACTGTATATCTAGATTATTTGTGTGCAAGCTGGCGCATTCAAATGTTTTTGGACTACGTGTATGCTCTGGTTCCTTCCCAGTGCACTTAGAGAGCAATTGAGTGACTGAGCATCATGGGAGATGTAGTCCAAAACATCTGGATACGCAAGGTTGCACTAAAAATGAGCTAGGAGTTATAAAAAATACAAAGACAGCATTACTCATGCTCGAGGGTTGCTGGTCTGGGTCTGGTCTCCACTGCTGAGGTAACATCACTGCTCTGCGTGGAGAGAGCCTGTGTAGACATGGGTTCGATCCCAACGAGCACCTCTCCAGTAAGTGTCCTTGGACAAGACACCTAACGGCACATACTCGCCACCCAGGACATACTTGAAAATTAGAGAAATCTCAATGTATCCTTCCTGGTAAAATCCTTTCTCAAAAAAAAATAAAAAACTTCTATGACGCTGACCTCGGCTCTTCTGGATTTTTAACAGTTCTTTCCACAAAGCGTAAACATAGCGATTGGTAGGTCACCTCCAGTCCTCCAAGCACTCCCGGTGCTCCAGTGCCATCTTTGCTTTGAGTTCTTGTTTACAGTTCGGGTACCTGTGCTTTATGGACTGTATGCTCTGGTTCCTCCCCAGTGCACACACCGCTTGTCGAATCTCATTACTTAGCCAGAGGAGCAGGTGCTCAACCAGGGATAAGTCATCCAGCCAGTGTGCCCTCTGCGTTGCATATATGCCTCAATCAGAGCCTCTTTCACCTCCAGGGTGCACCTCTTTTCTAAGATCCATCCTGAGGTGCCCTGTGACTGTGTCCTGGATTGTGATGGTACACTAACTCCCTGCTGTGTCCCTCAGCAAGAAGCTGAACTTTGGCTGGAGGTGCCTGACACCCTCACTCTCCTCACTCTCATGCCTCCTCTCCCCCTCACTCCTCCTCTTCCCCTCACTCCTCCTCTCCCTGTCTCCACCACTGTTCCCCTCAGGACTCCACTGGGGACACCTGTCATCCCTCCTTTCCCCCTCAGCACTTCTCCGCTCCCCACTCCTCCTCTCCCCCTCAGCACATCTCCTCTCCCCACTCCACCTCTCTGCCTAAGCATGTCTCCTCAATTTTCACTAAAACTGAAAAAGAAATCTAATTTTCACTTGTATTTTTTGAGGATTGTGTTTTATGAATAATATGACTATATAAAACACTGGCCTTGCTCCCAGCGTGGGAAATGAGAAAGTGAGTAATAGCAATGGTATTGCTCATTTTATACCTGACAAATGGACAATGCCATTGCTTTGGAACAAAAAAGTTATGAAAAAGAAAATTGTTTGTGGGTTTTTGTTTTACATATTACATGGTCATGTTTTTTACCATTACAAAGGCCAGACTCTGGCCTGTCCAATGACACCTAACCTGACTTTGTGGGGTGTAAAGAATAGAAATACAGTGGTCCAAAGGACTCCTACTCTCCTCACAGCAGTTTGGCAGCTTTTGTATTAGATGGTCCAAATCGTAATATTGCTTTGCTCCATCACCTCCACATTTGGTCCTGGCATGGGAAATAAGAAAATGAGTTAGTGCAGTGGCATTGTTTGCTTTTTAAGTAAAATCACATTATGCCACCTCCTTTGAGGTGCCACCTCCTTTATTTTACACATTACTTAGTCATATTTGGTATCGTTGGAAAGGTCAGACTCTGACCGTTCCAATGACATCTGACGTGGAGCCTGTGTGGTGTAAAAATCAGAGCTGTAGTGTTCCAAAGAACCCCTGGTGTTCCTTGTTGCAGTGTCACTGGGTACCCGGCATGAGCCAAGGTTGATCCTTTATGAGGGATAGTTAGCTGTTTAGGCAGGATAGCCGCTTGCTGCATCTTAAACAGAACTAGACCACAGGTTACAAACAACAGGAAGGGCCAGGGTTCAAGGAGAAAATAACAATATACCGGCACTCAGCAGCACCAACAAGGAAATGGTTATTATTATTAGTTTTTTCGGTGTTTTTTTGCGTTTCGGGTTCGTTTCGGACAGTTTTTGTTTCGGTTTATTCAGATTGATTCTGTGATTCGGATCGATTTGGATCTATTCGGTGATTCGGATTAGTTAGTTTTTCATTTTGTATTGCTTATTTAAGAATGGGAAGTAGATTACTACCAATAGAAAGAAAGTTTTTTTTGTTTCGGGTCATTTCAGACAGGTTTTTGTTTCGGTTCGGTGATTTGGATCAGTTTGTTTTTTGTTTTTTATGAGTTATTTCATTTTTTATTGCTTATTTAAGAATGGGAAGTAGATTACTAATACCAAAAGAATGAAAGTTTCTTTACTTATTTATTTTGTTACGATTTTTTTGTGTGAAATTTTAGGTTTCCTAACTTTTTTAAAGAAACAAGGCTTTTTAACTCATAGGTTTCAATGCAGCTTATGAATCCACACACTGCTGGGAAGCGCCTCTCTGCAGTATAATTAATTCAGCATATGAATCCACACACCACTGGGAAGTGCCTCTCTACAGTATAATTAATGCAGCATATTAATCTGCACACTGCGGGGCAGCACCTCTCTGCAGTATAATTAATGCAGCATATGAATCTGCACGCTGTAAATAAACTTTCATTCTATTGGTAGTAATCTACTTCCCATTCTTAAATAAGCAATAAAAATGAAATAACTCATAAAAAGCGAAAATCTAACTGATCCGAATCACCAGATCAATCTGAATCACGAATCGATCCGAATCACCAAATCGCATCGAAATTTCGGATTGATCCAAAATTTTCAGATGGCTGATATTTCGTTTTTTTTAAAATGCTCCCGATATACTAAAATGGTGATTCAGAACGAAATTAATTGCACATCTCTACTGGGTGACACGCAGAACAAGAGACAGAACAATAGAGGCAAAATCCAAAGACGTAGTCAAAAATGAGAGCCAGAGTTGGAAACCAGAGGGGGTAGTCATACATAAGCCAGAGATCAGTAAGCAGAGAGGGAAGTCAGACAAGCTATGGGTTGGCATACAGAATATCAATATACAGAGCAAAGAGATAATATGAGAATAGTCAAAACCAGGCCAGTGTCATACACAAGAATCACAGAGCAGAGCATATACCAACAGAACCTCAGGGAGCAATGAGGGATGCAAGAGCCCTGAGCAAATGAAGTAACCGGATATATATAGGGGACAGGACAGAGCATGTGATCTCAGGCCAGACTGCCTACAGGGGTATTCCTGGAGTGAAGGAGGAGGAATGGATAGGTAAGAGCTGACCCGGATCACTCTCACCACCAGGGGGCAGTGCTGGAATGTGTGGAAACGTGACATGCAGTCCATCAGTTTAGGTTTTCAAAAAAACAATGCTTAATAATGCACTTCCACACTTGCTGACATCATGGGAAATGAGATGGTGAATTAGTGCCGTTGTCACGATTCCCGGATCCCACCACGCAGTCCTTAAAGCCCAACACTCCACAGAGCCCAAAAGCTACCAACAGGGTAGCCGTAGAAGAATCCTTAACTGTCTGGTCCTTAGAATTGGTCAGGTATACTAGCTAGACAGAAAGGGTTAATCAAAGACAATGTCGTAATACAAAACCAGGTCAACAACATGGGGGTAGTCAGACAAGCCAGAATCAGGAATACAGAGTATAGAATAGTCAAAGGGAATAGCCGGGTCGATATCAGTGCAGGAGCATAGTACAAGAAAATAGTCTAGGACAACGGAAGGCAGAATAGTCAGAAAACAAGCAGAGGTCAATAACAGGTTCAATCACGAGAGAATTCAAGTACAGGGAGCACAGGTATGGATAACCACGATCTGGCACTGCTTAGAAGGAACTGTTGGTTTTTAAAAGACCTTCACCAGACCACGCCCCCCTCTCAAGCCACACCTCATGCAGCCACCTCCCTGCCTGTTTCAATTTAAACCGGGCGTTGGTGAGCGAGCAGCATCAGACATGCTGCCGTCAAGCACACCAGAAAGGCTGGAAGCCCCCAACGTTACAGTACCCCCTCTCCACGGGAGGCCACCGGACGACCAACAGGACAAGTGGCAGGACGACCACCGGGGCGAGTGGCAGGACGACCACCAGGGCAATCGGGGTGCGAGGCATGGAACGCCTCCGGACCATAACCCACCCAATCGACCAGGTACTGCAGAGCACCCCTGAACAGCCTAGAATCCAGAACTTTCCTAACCTACTACTCTGTCTCTCCATCAACCAGAACAGGTGGAGGAGGAGGAACGACCCGCGTGTACCTGTTACACAACAAAGGCTTCAGTAGGGAGGTGTGGAGGACGTTGTGCAAGCGAAGATGTCTAGGAAGGGCAAGAGCATAAGCCACAGGGTTAACGCGGCGAATGATCTTGTATGGACCGATAAACCGAGGTGCCATTTTCATAGAAGGCACCCGCAACTTCACATTCCTAGTGGACAACCAAACTCTATCCCCCACGTTGTAGGAAGGAGCTTGTAACCTATGCCTGTCAGCCTTGCGTTTCTGGACAGCAACATTGCGCTCCATGTTTTCACGAATCTGTCTCCAAATATCCTGTAGTTGTGTGAGATGGTCATCGAGAGCCAGGATAGCCTGTTCAGCAAACTGAAGCGGTAGAGCCGGAGGGTAAAAACCATAGATAGCAGAAAAAGGAGAGTGGCCAGTGGTCTCGTTAACAGCGTTATTACGTGCATACTCAGCCCAGGGCAACAACTCCGACCAATTGTCTTGTTGTTGTGTGGTAAAGCAACGTATGTACTGCTCAAGACCCTGGATTTGCACTCTCTGCTGCCCCATTGGTTTGTGGATGATTTGCTGAAGAGAAGGCCAATCACACCCCCATCTCCGCACAGAAATCCCTCCAGAAACGAGAGACGAACTGAGCTCCTCTGTCAGAGACTATTTCAGACGGAACCCCATGTATTCGTACAATCTCTCTAGTAAAGACGACCGCCAGTTCTTTGGCTGTAGGAAGCTTAGGTAAAGGAATAAAATGAGCTATTTTGGAGAAGCGGTCTACAACTGTCAGAACCACAGTATGACCCTTGGACTTCGGCAAGTCCACAATAAAATCCATGGATAGATGAGACCAAGGCCTGTTAGGAATGGGTAAAGGCTGCAATAGACCGACAGGCAAGGTTTTACTGGTTTTGCTTCTGGCACAGACTTGACAAGCCAAAACAAACAGACGTACGTCCTGTCGCATGGTGGGCCACCAGAACTGTCTGGAGATACTGGTAAGAGTCTTAGTAATACCAGGATGACCTGCTGGTTTTGAATCATGAAACATTATGAGTAATTCTTGTCTTTCCTTTTCAGGTACAAACAACATATCTGGAGGCTTGTTAGGTGGAGCCCCCATATGAGCTGCTTGAAGGCGTTCCAGAAAAGGCGAGGAAACAGACAATACCGTGGAAGGCACAATACGTTCAGGAGGAACTATAGGATTGTGGTCTTGTGTATTTGATTCATACGGGTCATATTGACGAGATAAGGCATCAGCCTTTACATTGCGGTCACCTGGTCTGTAAGTCAACACAAAATTAAACCGAGACAGTAGTAATGACCACCTGGCCTGTCTCGAGTTCAGACGTTTAGCATCCCCGATGTACGTAAGGTTCTTATGATCAGTGATTATCAACAAAGGGTCAAGAGTACCTTCCAACAAATGTCTCCACTCTGACAGGGCAGACACAATAGCAAGCAATTCTCTGTTACCGATATCATAATTGCGTTCTGCTGGTGATAATTTTCTTGAAAAGAACCCACAAGGATGTAGAGGCTTCCCTGGAGACTCTCTTTGAGATAGGACAGCCCCAATGCCTATCTCGGAAGCATCAACCTCAAGAACAAATGGAATTCTGGGATAAGGATGCCGTAACACACGGAGCGGAAGTGAAAGCCTGTTTGAGAGCTTCGAATGCCTGTTTGGATTGGGAAGACCAGACCTGGTTCTTCAGACCTTTACGTGTCATATTAATGATAGGAGAAGCTACATCAGAATAATTCTTGATAAATCTCCTATAATAGTTGGAAAACCCCAGAAACCTCTGTATGGCTTTGAGGCCTTGAGGGAGAGGCCATTCTGAGATGGCCGTGAGTTTGGAAGGATCCATCTCAAAACTTTCTGGAGTGATAATGTACCCAAGAAATTTTACAGTAGTAATGTCGAATAAACACTTCTCCAGTTTGCAATACAGACCATTGTCTAGTAATTTTGCTAATACCTGTCTGACATGTTCATGGTGGGTTTTCAGATCGGGAGAGTAAACCAGTATATCGTCTAAGTATACGATAACAAAGGATTGCAAAAAATCTCTGAGCACATCATTAATGAAATCCTGGAATACAGCCGGAGCATTACAGAGACCGAACAGCATGACCAGATATTCATAATGCCCACTCCTGGTGTTAAATGCTGTTTTCCACTCATTAGCAAAAAAGGAATGAGAACAGCGCCTATACAACACCTCACTCCTGTGGGAGGTTGGAAGGAACCAGAATGAAGGGGAAGGATGAATACCCAATTGAATCCCAGTTAAAAGAGGCAATAATTGACCCTGTGGGTTCTTATATTCAATGCGGATAGGTGAAGATCACGGTACATGAAAGAGACACATATATGGCACAGTATGTCTGTACATAGATATCAAATGGATGCGTGGAGGAAATACACTCACATATGGTGGAGCCTATGTAATAAAGGCTCAATATAAACACAGTGGGTCTCTTCAGGGATGACCCCGTCCCGTCTTCATATAATTCCAGGAGTTACTTGCATGGACCGTACATAGAATAAAGCAGACACAGACCATGGTACAGCATTGTAAGCCACAAATATATAGGCCAAGTGATTACAACACTTACGTGGTAATGAGCCTGTGCGGATTCACTGGCTCTGTATATGCGCCTGGGTGTAAATAGGAATACACCAATCCCCTTTAGTTTGTTGGAAAAGACTGATAGACTCTCCACCATAAAGTAAAAAAGTGTATTTAATATACAGATAAAACCAAATAAAAGAAATAAACCAAAAAGCGTTTCACTGCTTGCGCAGCTTCATCAGTTGGTGTCAAAAAGAAAATAATATTCACAGACTTAACAGGTATACATTTATAGCCATGGTAATCATATCAACAGGTGTATTGAATAATGAGACTCCACATCCGCCTTCTCTGCGTTCCAGCCTGGTTCCCAGTGCTTCCTGGATCCCTTTTCAGATGTCATATAATACTTCCTCTCCATAAGTGGGCGGGCGCATGCGCCGTGATGTCCAACCACTAATACTCCTCCTCCTGTACACAGAGAGCTTTGTTTCTGTCCTACTTAGCTCAGAAAACGCCATCTTTGAATGACCTTATGCCCACATAACAGCTCCACCGAGCTATATAGAGGAGATAGGCTGGATCCTTATTTGGGGGCACATTTCGGGCTCACATTCCATAAGGGCATTCAAATCCCCACCATGCGTATATTCCATATATATGGGAGACACAGAGAGACACACAATTAACCATATAAACCAGTGTTGACGTTTTAAATGAAAAATAAGGCGGATGCTTAATGAAAAAAATAATAATAATAATAATAAAAAATAATGAAAAATAAAATACTGTCCTTGGGTTTTTTGGGAAAGACCCACAGAGAACATAGCTGCCATACTGCTTCACCACTGTGTTATCTTTCCCTCCACCTTCTGCCACTTCAGCGCCCCCTATATTGTATTTTAAGTGTATTCTTTTTCCCTGTTTGGGGGCAGCAGGAATGGCTGTGCAATTTTGTAGGGATAAATTTGGGCACCATATGGAAGAACTCCTTATGGTGGAGGTATGTTTAGAGGAGGCGGTCCAGGGGGCCCAATATGTACTACCTACTGATAAAGACACTGTTAAGATTCATCTTGATAGATTGTTACAGAAGGAATTGAAAATTAAGTGGGAGATCTCCACTATGGAGAAATATGCTAAGGAAAAGATTACCCCTAGGGGGCTAAGGTTTGATAAAGAACCTACTTTTGATAAACATGTTGAGCCCTTTATGGAAAGGTGGAATAATTTATTGGAAGATTTTTCATTTAGACTCTTGGGACTTATTGTAGAGAGACGGAAGGAGTACCTTAAAGAGCTAAATATAGAGATCAGTATATTACAGCAACAGATAGAGGAATGTCTCAACAATGAGGAAGTAAAAGTATTTTCAGACGTTCTCACCAAATCCCTAGAAAGGGTTGAAAAGGAAACGGTAGCTATTAAGGTTAGGAAGTATAGAAGGGATGTGCAGGATTATGCATCAGGAAACGTAAGAAGGAAGAAGATATCTGGGATTAAGAAGGGAGACCCCCAGATCAAAGAGAGTAGGACACCTGTTAAGAAAGGTCCTTGGCGAAGGTACCCTGGACCTATGTCTAGAGGCCACGGACCTGTTTTAGAGTCCCCTATGGCATGGAATAGAGGTTGGCAGAATAATCGCTATGGGAATAATCATAATATAGTCCACATGGACATGTGAGGCAATATACGACATACTTAGTGGCCCAGTTATAAACACCCTTGATGTGTATAATCCTGCCACCTATAGTAACGTCATGGATTTTTCTGACCTTATAATTGTTCTTACAACCCAAACACTTCCCACATTTATAAAATCCATCCTGAACCCCTAACAAATGTACTCCCTTACCTTTTTTTCCCACAAAGGCACTGTTAACTACGATGTCTTTAATATTTCTCGCCCCCCTACAGATAAAACGGGGTCTATCGGGGATAACTTCCCGTAGGATGGGATCCTGCCTAAGAATCTCCCAATATTGGCGGACTATACCCCTAATACCCCTATTACCCACACTATAATCAAAAATAAAAGGAACCCCAAAAGGGTCCTGAGGGGTTGGGTCGTTGGGTGTTCGGTATTCAATAAGGGTACACCTCTCTACAGCCTTAACTTCTTCCACAACATTCCTAACAGTGTCCCTATCGTAACCTTTATCGACAAAAGCACTGGTTAACCTATCTGCCTGCTGTTGCTATTCTTTTAACTCTGTAAAATTACGTTTCATTCTGAGCATTTGTCCACGTGCAATTCCCTCAAGCCAACAAGACAAATGCCCACTATTAAGGTCAATGAAGCTATTAACGTCTGTGGCTTTAACACTGTTTTATATGGTTAATTGTGTGTCTCTCTGTGTCTCCCACATATATGGAATATACGCATGGTGGGGATTTGAATGCCCTTATGGAATGTGAGCCCGAAATGTGCCCCCAAATAAGGATCCAGCCTATCTCCTCTATATAGCTCGGTGGAGCTGTTATGTGGGCATAAGGTCATTCAAAGATGGTGTTTTCTGAGCTAAGTAGGACAGGAACAGAGCTCTCTGTGTACAGGAGGAGGAGTATTAGTGGTTGGACATCACGGCGCATGCGCCCGCCCACTTATGGAGAGGAAGTATTATATGACGTCTGAAAAGGGATCCAGGAAGCACTGGGAACCAGGCTGGAACGCAGAGAAGGCGAATGTGGAGTCTCATTATTCAATACACCTGTTGATGTGATTACCATGGCTATAAATGTATACCTGTTAAGTCTGTGAATATTATTTTCTTTTTGACACCAACTGATGAAGCTGCGCAAGCAGTGAAACGCGTTTTGGTTTATTTCTTTTATTTGGTTTTATCTGTATATTAAATACACTTTTTAACTTTATGGTGGAGAGTCTATCAGTCTTTTCCAACAATCTAAAGGGGATTGGTGTATTCCTATTTACACCCAGGCGCATATACAGAGCCAGTGAATCCGCACAGGCTCATTACCACGTAAGTGTGGTGATCACTTGGCCTATATATTTGTGGCTTACAATGCTGTACCATGGTCTGTGTCTGCTTTATTCTATGTACAGTCCATGCAAGTAACTCCTGGAATTATATGAAGACGGGACGGGGTCATCCCTGAAGAGACCCACTGTGTTTATATTGAGCCTTTATTACATAGGCTCCACCATATGTGAGTGTATTTCCTCCACGCATCCATTTGATATCTATGTACAGACATACTGTGCCATATATGTGTCTCTTCATTTTTCTTTCATGTACCGTGATCTTCACCTATCCGCATTGAATATAAGAACCCACAGGGTAAATTATATTAATTGTCAATTATTGCCTCTTTTAACTGGGATTCAATTGGGTATTCATCCTTCCCCTTCATTCTGGTTCCTTCCAACCTCCCACAGGAGTGAGGTGTTGTATAGGCGCTGTTCTCATTCCTTTTTTGCTAATTCTACTGTCCTTGGGTTTTTTGGGAAAGACCCACAGAGAACATAGCTGCCATACTGCTTCTCCACTGTGTTATCTTTCCCTCCACCTTCTGCCACTTCAGCGCCCCCTATATTGTATTTTAAGTGTTTTCCACTCATGCCCATCTTTTATACGTATCAGGTTGTAAGCCCCTCTCAAATTGAGTTTTGTGTATACTGCTGATCCCCTTAACCTGTCGAACAGTTCTGATATAAGAGCGATAGGGTACACATTCTTGATGGTGACCTTGTTAAGCCCCCTATAATTGATACACGGGCGTAAATCTCCTTCTTTTTTAGATACAAAAAAGAACCCAGCCCCTGCTGGAGAAGAGGAACGTCTGATAAAACCTCTCTCCAAATTCTCCTTTATGTACTCCTCCATGATTTGGTTCTCTTTTATGGATAAAGGATATACTTTGCCTCGAGGAGGCATGGTACCTGGATGAATATCTATGGCGCAATCATACGGTCTATGTGGAGGTAGTTTCTCTGCCTCTCTTTTATCAAATACAGCCCTGAGGTCAGCATACCAGTCAGGAACCTCTGTAGACAATGGAGGAGCTGTAGGTGTGTTCAGGGCACCAATATGCTGAATGGGTATTAAACAAGTCCCAAAACAAGCAGGACTCCAAGACAGTATCTCTCCCTTAGCCCAATCAATAACAGGATTATGTTCCACCTACCAAGGGAAACCAAGCACAAGAGGATTGGAAGGTGAACGGATAACCTGAAATATGATCTCTTCTTTATGCAAGAGACCAGTGGTAAGAACCACTGTAACAGTATCGTGAGTAATTCTGGGGCAGGATAACGGCCTACCGTCTATGGCTTCGACGGCCAAGGGTGTCTCTCTTACAACCAGAGGGAGAGAAATGGAGGAAGCGTATTCAACATCAATGAAATTACCAGCAGCCCCAGAGTCAACAAAAGCGGTAGTATGTGTGGTCTTGGTCCCCCAAGCCACGGATACTAGTAACAAAAGTCTAGTGTCTTTGACAGGAGACATGAACGTCACACCCAAGGCCTGTCTCCTCAGCTGCCTTAGGTGCCGCTGTTTTCCGACTTATCATGCATTCTAGGGCAAGTGGGACATTGAAGTCGTAAATGTCCTTTTAAACCACAATACAGGCACGATCCCTCACGAAGACGCCTTGTTCTCTCTTCGTGTGTAAGCCTAGTATGGCCTAATTGCATAGGCTCAGAGGGAGGAGATAACTCTCTGGGTGGTGCCTGAAAGATGGGGGCCAACCTTGGTAACGGTCTCTTAGGTTTCTCTCTTGGAGTTCTTCTGTCCCTTATCTGATCAACCAGATCTATACAATGATCTATAAATTCACTCAACACCTCAGGTAATTTACGAGGGGCCAGCTCATGCATCAATGACTCCGATAACCCCTCCATAAAAGCCAGAACCAGAGCCTCATTAGTCCAGTTCACGTCAGAAACCAACATTTTAAATTCTATAGCATAATCAGACACAGTCCTGTTCCCTTGACGTATGCGGAACAAGGATTTGCCAGCTACATTGGCCTTTCTGGTAGGATTAAACATACGTTTTAACTCGGCTATGAATTCTTTAAAGTTCAGTACGATAGGCTTCTCTGCCTCCCATAAAGGATTCGCCCATGTCAACGCTCTGCCAGACAGATGGTTAATAATGAACCCCACTTTGGCTATGTCAGTGATAAACATTTGTGGATTTAATTTAAAATGAATATCCACCTGGACCAAAAATCACCGGCACTCCAAGGGAGTACCGTCAACCCTCATAGGAGCGGTCATGTGTACCTGGGATGTCTGAACAACAGGGGACACAGGTATAGCTGAGGTGCAACCCCAGCTGGTTCCAGGTGAGCCGTACGAGTCAGGATAGTTTGTAAGGCGAGAGCAAACTGATCCATCCTATGGTCCTGCTCGTCCTGTCTGGATACAAAGTTACTCAAATGCTGTGTTAAGTCTGCGGGATCCATTTGGCCAGATCGTAATGTCACGATTCCCGGATCCCACCACGCAGTCCTTAAAGTCCAACACTCCACAGAGCCCAAAAGCTACAAACAGGGTAGCCGTAGAAGAATCCCTAACTGTCTGGTCTTTAGAATTGGCCAGGTATACTAGCTAGACAGAAAGGGTTAATCAAAGACAATGTTGTAATACAAAACCAGGTCAGTAACACAGGGTTAGTCAGACAAGCCAGAATCAGGAATACAGAGTATAGAATAGTCAAAGGGAATAGACGGGTCGATATCAGTGCAGGAGCGTAGCACAAGAAAATAGTCTAGGGCAACGGAAGGCAGAATAGTCAGAAAACAAGCAGAGGTCAATAACAGGTTCAATCATGAGAGAATTCAAGTACAGGGAGCTCAGGTATGGATAAGCACGATCTGGCACTGCTTAGAAGGAGCTGTTGGTTTTTAAAAGACATTCACCAGACCGCGCCCCCCTCTCAAACCGCACCTCATGCAGCCACCTCCCTGCCTGTTTCAATTTAAACCGGGCGTTGGTGAGCGAGCAGCATCAGACATGCTGCCGTCAAGCACACCGGAAAGGCTGTAAGCCCCCAACGTTACAGCCGCATCATTGTTAACTTAATAATTAAAAAGTGAATAAAAGTGCTGCATTTAAAAAATTATAATTTTTACAGAAAATTTGGACATGTTCTGGCCTACCTGTGATACCTCACTTGACCTTCTACTTGCTATGGTTCCAAGATACTGGGATCCGAACAGAATCCACTGCCCAGCAGGACGAGGTCCCGTTTCTGATGGAATTGCATGCAAACGCGGTTATGTCAGTGGATGAGGAGTACCCAAGCCATGGTCTGACTTCTAGCAAGTCAGACCACTGTGGGATTCCTGCCCAGATGAGCAGAGATCTCCCCCAGCAGGACTGATATGTAATGAAGTGTGGGGGACGGTGAAATACTAGGACGACCCCTGTGCATCATGTGCAGCAAAGGGGTTAAATCATATCTATTCGAGTACCCTCCTTTCCCACTTCCTGTTTTTTTCCTGGTTTTGGTATATTTTCTTCTTCTTTCACCTCATCTTTGACAAGTGGGATGTAGGGTGACCATGTGCACACAACTGGCCAATCAGAATACATGGATTCTTTGATTGGCCAAAAAGCAGTTCACTTGTCCATTCTATTTCAGTTTTTCAATCTGTACCAGTCTATTTGGCAGGCAGATGATGCCATATACTGGCCAAATAGAGTTATTGCAGGTAGAAATGAAGCCCGTGACTCTGTGTCGGTTGGGGAATGCCCAATATGTCAGGACATTACCTAACCAATTTTTTTCTCTTTTTATTCGTCTTGAATCAACTCAAAGAAAAACATACAGAGAGACGTCATAATACATAGCAGTATCAAACATAAGAACATGTCAAACAAACACATGGCATCCGGCAGGTAACTAAGAGGCTAAAATGCAACCCATGTTAAAACCGAATAAGACGGCTCCCGACCCAACTTATGTAAATTCGTAGCTCCGCCACCATTACTCAGCAATAAATGATCTCAAAGGAGATGGGGTGGCGAAATGTGTATAGGTACCAGGGCTTAGGAAGAGGAAGCCAAAAAACGAGCTAAGGAGCGATCAGGGGGACCCTGTGGGATCGGAGGGGTACCCCACAACATCTGTAAAGAGTACCACGGGGCGCAGAAAAAGGTATTACGCAGGAAACCTAACCAATTTTAACCAGTTTTAGCACCTTGGGCATGATGCCCATAGGGCTAAATCTTTGGAGGCACCTACTGGAGCCCCAAAGCAAATTAAATTAGTTTACAATGAATTTCATTTGCAATGATACACTGCAGCCCCAGGATGTGATATCAGAATGTTTTAATGTATATACATGAACAAGATAGTGAAGGGGTTAATGGTTTTACATTAGATTTAGGTTAAGGTGCTTGGGAGTCAGGGGATATCCCACGTAACAACTTCATTACTGAGATCAAGATATCTCCAGCTTCAAAGGCGGCATCTGATGCCCTGATATCAAGATATCTCAATCTGTTGATCTTCAGCCCAAAAGGAACTGAAATTTGTTTGCTGCAAACTAATTTCATTGGCTTTTGGGCTGCAGAAGGTGCCCCCAAAGTTTTAGCCCGGCGGAAATAATGCCCAAAGAACTAAAACTGAGTAAAATCGGTTGATGATGCCCTACATTGGGGATTCAGCAGCTGAAGGGAAAAAAATAGACCTGCAGCTCAAATGGCTGTAACCCAATTTGGCAGTAAATGGCTCCATCTACTGGCCTAAATAGGTTATTTACAGTAAGAAATATAATGGGTATATGTTCAAATATTTCTTTCTGTATAATTAATTAAAAATGATTTTACAAAAAAACTCTGTTTTCTGACAATGTTTTTTTTGGAAAATCACTTGGTAGTGAATGGGGTTAAACTTTATTAGATATACAGGGTTATTCAGAAACAGGTGAAAACCAGGATAACTGTCAGGAGAAGAGAACAATCAAGACTAAAAAGCCGATTTGGAAAGTGAGATAAATGGGAGAATGTTTCTGGTTTGGCTATTTTGACCTAGAATTTTCACTTCTTCAGTCATTCTCCTGGTTTTCATCTCTCTCTGAATAACCCTGATGTGCTGCCTGCGGTGTATCTGCGAAGTGTGATTGCCGCACGTCAGGATCTGCTTATGGTAGAATAGAGGACGTTTCAGAGAGATATTGGGACTAGTTAGCAAAAACACTCGCTAGTCACAAACGTTCATATCACATCAAAAGGCCTTATATTTGACCACCTTCAATATTTCAAAAAATTGTTGCAGGTATGGCTAAAGGGTTTTCATTCTGGAAGTCAGGTCAAAGACACTTAACACAAAGGGTTTTGGTGAGTATTTAATTTTATTCTTAAATTGTTATTACCCGTGGTGGCTATTTTGGTAGGAGCTCACAGAGGCCGCACATTTGAGTCCCTCTACATTTAATGAGTGATATATCGTGACTATAATGGATGGGCTTAATCTGTAGTGACTTTGCCAATTTTTTCGTGGTGACATATCAATGATATATTGGTACTGTCACATTTTGCGACCCATAGCTCCTTGGTGAATAACACCCATTATCAAATCAAATCAAATCAAATCAAATCAAAATAAGCTTTATTGGCAGGACCAAATACATTTTAGCATTGCCAAAGCATATGGGGAGGAGGGGGGTAGTGGGACATATATATGGGGGGAATGGGCAAGTCCATGGACATTATCAGGGGTAAGGGATAATGTGAAGGGGGATGGGGGCGAGTCCGTGTTGGGGATTTATAAGTCCAGGATCTCTCATGTTCCTCTCAGTCTGTGACATTCTGCGACGTATTGGGCAGATATTTTCACCGCCGGCTCCTCTTCTCCCAATATGATGTGGAGTTTCCTCGTCTCTTCTATAGAGGTGAAGTCCGGGATGAGAGCGGAGAGTCTTTGGAAGTGAGTTTCCCTCAGTGATGAGTACTTGGGGCACTGTAGGAGGAAGTGGACCTCATCTTCCAGGGCCTCCTGGTCACAATGCTGGCACAGTCTATTCTCCCTGGACTTGTAGGTCTGTCTATGCCGCCCTGATTCAATTTCCAGGCTGTGGGCGCTCAGTCTGTACCGGCTCAGGATCTGTCTGTCCTTGGGGTCTTGTAGTACCTCCAGGTATGGGGCCAGTTTGTATTCCCTCTGTAAGGATTGGTAAATGGTGAGTTTCTTGGAGTTTGCTATATCATGTCTCCATTCTCTGATATAGTTTTCCCTGGAATCGTTAATTAGGGCCTTTATTTGATATTTTGTCAGGTTGCCTTCATGGGGGTTTTGGATGATCAGGGTGGATATGAGTTGTTGCAGCCCACATGGTTTTGGATGGTCCTTGTTGGCCAGTAGGGCTTTATGGTTATCTATTATGTGTGTCATCAGCATGCCTTATTACTAGCATAGTTAATGTTGTGATATCCATATTTTTATTTTCTACTTTGTGGGAGGATTACATATTAATTTGAGGTCCAGTACTCATCCTTTCTCATTAGATATTTTGCCTCCTTACTCCTGCAGTTACTTGCATTTATCCATGTAATTATAGTTCTCCTTCCTGGTGATGTGCTAAGATTGACGTTGAAAAACAATATCTAAATATTTTATGTAAATGGAAATTACAACCATCACTAGAAATATATCAATCAGCATTTGTGTACATCTACTCTACCATTTTGAAATATTTTGTTCTCTGTACAGAATACTATTTATTTTACTAATGTTTTATTTACTTAGTTACTTAGTAATTCGTACTTATTCCCGTGATTACTTTATACTCTTTTATAGACTTCCATAAAATATATATATTTATTAATTTATAAAGGATTTTACCACGAAGGATACAAAAGATTGCTCTCGTTTTCAAGTATGTCCTGGGAATATATATACAGGGTTATTCAAAGAGAGGTGAAAAGCAGGAGAATGACTGGAGAATGGAGAATTCTAGGTCAAAATATCCAAACCAGAAAAATTCTCTCATTCATCTCACTTTCCAAATCGGCTATTTTGACCTAGAAATTTCCATTCTCCAGTCATTCTCCTGCTTTTCACCACTCTCTCAATAACCCTGATACTGTCAGAGTTATTCAGAGAGAGGTGAAAAGCAAGAGAATGACTGGAGAATGGAAAATTCTAGGTCAAAATAGCCAAACCAGAAAAATTCTCCCATTTATCTCACTTTCCAAATCTGCTATTTTGACCTAGAATTTTCCATTCTCCAGTCTTTCTCCAGCTTTTCACCGCTCTTTGAATAACGCTGTGTATGTATGTACAGTATATATATATATATATATATATATATATATATCACAGGTGAAACTTATGTTATGATGATGTCTTTAAACCAAATAACCTGCTACAAATTATCAGAAAAATGAAAGAGGCTAAAGATAAAAGTTTCAGATCTGGATTGAATTGTAATCTAATTTGCCCTGTTATTTCAAGCCTATGTGCTCATATAACAATTTCTACAGTAAAAACATAACATTCTACATAATGAGGCAAACTACAAAGTCTTGGTTTTAATCTTTCAAATCCAAATTCAGGGAATACCTTTTGAACTGCTGAAGGAGCTGCAGTTGTTATTTTATTTAAAACCTGATGGTCACTCCGTGATAAGTGTTAATGCTAATAATCCTGCCGTCCATTTCGCTTTTGAACTGATCATTTTGTCTGTCGTAGCAGTGTTATCCTTCTCTGAACTGTCAGTATCAGGGGGGATTAGGTACATGTTTAGGCTGGGTGAACTCATGAATGAAAATATTTTGCTTGGCAGTTTTTTAAATGCCGACTACTCCTTCCCCCCTCTTCTGAAAGCCAAAGCCTCTGGCAACAACCTCCATCTCACATAGATTATCCTGTTCATATTGGGAGGTCTTAGTGTAGAAGCAGATGCATCACATCCATACAATTTACAAAATTGTCTTCAGCTGCAAGGGTTAAAGAACCAGTGCAACCAATTCAAATGATGACATAGTGATAAAGTATCAAACACAGCGTGCATATATAATCCGATTTTTTTAAAAAGTTTGTAATCTACACAGCATTTTAAAAGTACAGGTCAAGATAATTTCAATCAAATTTCTCTATACAATATTGTGGATTAAAAAAATGCAAGTTGTATAGAAAACCTTTTCCGTATGAGTTGTGTTGTAAATCTGGACAGCTAGCCCTGAGTCTAATTTTAGGCAGATGTTATTTTGTGTCGTTTGCAATTATGCCAATATGTGTTAATGCCTCTGACCTGACTACCAGAATGAGTTTATCAAGTTTGAAACAAAAAAAAAAAAGAATAGAGAGTGAAATCAGTAAAATGACCTTCAGTTGACAAATCATGTTTGGCCCATTTAATGTGACTCATGAGTTACCATGTTAGGTAAAAATATACAAAACTTGCATAAACACTTATGGCCCTATTCCCTAGTTAACATTAAAATAGGGACGTTAACAGGGAAAATCTGCAGATTTCCCCCAGCATCCCCATTTTAGCAAGAGATATTCCGGGACAGGCTCTATCTCAGCATCTTGCCCTGGAACGCAGCCTTAACCACGAGTATCACCTCCTGGAGTCCATAGGACTCCATAGAGGTTTTCGCCTCCTGGCTACTAGCTCTGCACAATCTCTCTCTTGCAAGATAGCGAAGCGCCGCCAAGTGATCACAGAGGGAGACTGGGAACTATTTCTTCCCAGCCCCATTCTGCTCCCAGGGACGTGAAGCGGCGGATCGGGCCATCCTTATCTCTATGAGAGATGAGTATCAGATTTATTGGGGGGGTTTAAGGGGCTGCTAAATCATTTTGCAAAAGAGGAACACCAGCTTTTAGGTGTAGCTAAAATTTTGGGCTTCCCTGTGGTACTTAGTGCTAGGACATTGTTATACTTTACATATCTTAATGCTAATAAATGATTGCGCTCCTCATGCTAAGTATAGGATGCACAAAGTACAGTAAGCTCATGGAAGCTACCACAATCATCGATGCTGTAAGGGATTTTTTTTACAGGTTTAGTGTTGGAAAGGTAATATGGGTATGCAATAAAGTTACTTATCCATGTAGTAACACTCACTCAACTGAGCGTTACCATTAGCATTCACTAGGGAATTGTGCCCTCAATATTATTTCTATTTTATTCATGGCGTAAATGTGCTTCGATGCAAAATATTTAAAATAATAACATGGGATTATTTCTCAGAGATAGTAATAAATACAGAGTAATTTTTTTATTTTCGCATGAAAAATGAATAAAACAATACACCTTATTATAAAAGGTAAAGATTCTAAAACACAACAAAACATATGAAGCTTTTTCTTGTGAGTTGTTTCTAAATAAAAAAAATTAATTGTGTAAATTTTAAGTCTATATTAGTAGTTTAAAAATGATCAAATGTAAAAAACAAAATACACTGTAATAAACAGTTCCTGGATAATAAGCAGTAGCCTGGATTCACCAAAGATCTTCCAGGGAGTGCAATGTTTCACTCAAAGGTAATGCAGTGAGATCTTCCAAACTGTACATTATCTTGTGTTTTCATGACCTCACGGTTGAGAGCTAAGCCTGAGCTGTCCACATTTCCTGTATGCAGCATTCTGAAAAGGAGCAGACTAGGTAAACTTCTGAAATAGTGGCTGGTCACTCGCTAACCCCTACTTACTTGTCTGGTTAGTACAACCATGGGTTTCACCTGCTCCCTCCTTATCTCTTTAATTTGCCCATTATTGGACTGATCTTTCAACCTACACTACTTCGAGAGATGTTCTCTGATTTGTTTTTGTTTTATCCCCCTTTTATTTTATTTATTTATTTATTTATAAAGGATTTTACCAGGAAGGATACATTGAGATTTCTCTCATTTTCAAGTATGTCCTGGGTTCAAGAACATTGAGTGGTTACAGAAATATGCCCTTCCCCTTAAAGTTTATTGAATAAGAGCATGCCTTTCTCTCATTCTATACACAAGATATTGCAAATATTGTAACATGTTTTCGCATTGAGCTCTCCAGCAGGGTCCTCTCTCTTTCTGCTCCGTGTGTGTAACGTGTATGTATATTTGTTATTCTGTTTCTCCCATTGTACAGCGCTAAGGAATTTGTTGGCCCTTTATAAATACTTGTAACTGTAACTGTATAGCTATTCTTTGCTGTCTTTTACTTCATCAATTTCTAACTGCATTCTCCATAAAGACTGTCAGATAAAAAAGGTAGCTGCAAAAAATGCAAATTGTTTAAACTTAAATTGCTAGTTCAAGTTCAAACTATGGGCAGACTGTTTTTTCACGAGATTCAGCCAATCAGAATTAAGAACCACAATTGTCTCCCGTTCAGTTTTTGCGCCTGCCAAAATCAATCTGAGTATATATGCTGCGGCCATAAAAACCAAACACAACCACTCAATTTTATTGTTTGGGTATGTGTAGAATGTGTAACTATACTGAGCTGTATTTTTTTTTCGTGCTGGTGTTTTTCGTTTCAGCCAGAACGTTCAGAATTGCCGTTACCACCAGCTTTTCAAAGATGTTAAAATTATGCGCGCAAACATCGTTCGTAAAAAGATGCGCATCGATTGTAATACCATCCGCATACCTGTGCAAGAACGATTTTGCGCTCTCAATGTTAAGTATGGGATGCGCGCGCGAACTTTCGCTCGCGCAGGGTAACTCGCGTTAGACGTTAACGTGCATCGTATGCGCGAACGTTGTAATACGACATTCAGCGCAAAGGGTTTTGCCCCTCGCACAGATGTGTTTTTGCGCACGCGCACATTTTTTTTTTTATTCTTTATTTAAAGATTTTAAACAGGTTCACAGTGCGACCAGACATAACGTGGCCATGCAGGGCCACCACTTCTACTGTCATGGAAAAAAACAAAACAAGCAAAATAGACATGAACACATAGAATACGTTCACGTAAGTCAACAAGCAAAAAGTAGTTAAGATAAGACAAAATAAAACCTAAGATAAGACACCGTAGGGAAGATTAAAGAAAGCTCCACTCAAACGTCCTCAGGTAGAGAAAAAAAAAGGAAACATGCCTAAGTCCTCAGAAAGCATCTCTTGCAGAAAGAGGGAGTAAAAAAAAAAGGGGGGAGGGGGGTGGGATCCTCTATTGTGACCTATGGGTCAGAAAATCAGGAGCTGAGGCTGGAAAAGCTCAATGCGGCGGGGTCAGTGGAGGGGTACATGCAGGCAATAACACATCAGATCAGGAACCGGCTAAAAAGAAGAAAGAAAAAGGCACGTAGGCAAAAGTTCTCAGTCCGGGGGTGTGGGCTCGCGGTCGGGGATAAGTCCCATGCCCAAAAGAATTGGCCATGCCTCGGCTGGCTCCGAGATGGTGGTGGGGACATTCTCATGTGTTACCACAAGTGACCCAACCACACCCCAGCAGTAACGGGTCCCTTTGCGTCGAAGAAAGGTAGTCACCTCTTGGAAGCGCCATCTCGCCTTCAGAGTTACAAAGGGAAGGTCTCGATACAGCTGCAACTGTGCTCCCTCAAACCAGATAGGTGCGCGGGCCCCTGGAGCTGCTAAAAGTTGCGACTTGGCAGCCGCATCTCCCGCCACCGCAATGACATCACGTGAGGCATCCGCAGGGGCCGCCGCAGCCTTACGGATTCGATACACTGCCCCAAAGCTCTTGGGTGACTCTGGTGGAGAATCCAAGCCAACGCGGTTCGTGTAGTTGAGCAGATCCACCGTGGGGACCGACTCCGGGATCTACCGTATACGGACATTTCAGCGGCAGTGGCGGGATTCCAGAGCCTCCACTGTGCGGGTAAGCAAATCCACCTGTGACCGAAGGGCGCACACTTGAGAAGACAGGACTGCTTGTTCACTGGCTAGGTCCGCGTTCTGGGCCTGCACCATCACAACCTGGGAGTGGACCCCCTCCACCTCAGAGCGGAGTCCGGAAACTTCTGTAGACCAAAGGGTTTTTATTTCAGCGATAAAGCGTTGATAGTCTCCCATCGTGGTGGGGCGTCCATCATCGGAGGCAGCAACAGGGTCCAGGGCAAGGTGTGCAGAAGGTGTCCCAGCGGCAGCCGGTGGGGTCCCCGAAATTCCAGAGATGCCTGGGGACGGTTGGTTAGAGGCCTCAGTAGCGGGCAGGTCACCTGCGTCAGAGTGGGAAATGTCCTCCTCCGAGCCCCCAGAGGAGGGGTCAGAGGAGGCACTGTCGCCCTCAGAGAGGCCGCCGCTAGGGCTTTCTTCTGCTTCTTCTAGCCTGTTTACGTGCCGCGGAACTCAGCGCTGCTCCATCTCGTAGTTGCGAGGTCGGGGCCAGCCAATCGAAACCAGGGCCTCGTTCCGTAGGCCATGAGGCATTGTCCTCCTCTGACGTGCCACAACCCTAGGACATGACAGGAGAGGGAGCTACTGTTCCAGAAAGGCTACCTCCACGCAGAGAATCACGTATATCCCTCTGTCTGGGGCCCTCTGACCTGCTCAATAGCTGCTTCTGGGTTTTCTTTCCCATGTCCGGGAGTGATCAGCAAGTGGCAGCCGGAAATCAGTTCCACGTGAAAACTAATAAACTCCCCAGACTCCGCAAAAAATGGCCGCCGCAACTAGGCCACACCAGGCACTAGATCCACCGGGCCAAAACAGCGGTGGAATACGTCCAGGAAGCCCTCGTGCGGATGACCCACAGGTGCTCCGTGGGTGGCAGGTCTGTGGGAAAACCTGGTAGGATAGAAAAGTTGCTGTAAAACGGCCAAAATGCTGAAAAATCAGCAGAGCTCTCCCAGCTTGCGACTTCTCACATCCACTGCTAGCCACCAATGCACGCGCACATTTTTGCGCGAAGAATGTAATAGAGCCCTATATGTGTAGTCGTCGTGGGCTTCTCTAGAATGAGAATATTAGAATTGTTTCAAAGTATATGAATAAACATCCTGATGCAAACCATTTTAATAATGGACATTTATCGAGATATTACAAGTTTTAAATGGGTAGAGACTTTCACAATTTTTTAATGGATCCTTTTATCACACAATAGATTTGCATTGAGAAATATATAATAATAAATATTCATGGTCTATTATTAACAATGGATTGTTCTTATGACATATATTTTAATGTCTCAATGTCTGTTTAAGCTATATGGATATGATTTCTTCTATGCTCTATTTTTTCATACCGAAAATATCAATTTGAACGGTCACTAAAACATATTTTGTTGTGAAAAAAGGCAGTCTAGCATTTTTCCTTAAACAATTTAGGTAAACACTTAATGAAGGGAGTGTAAGGTAAGCAACAGGGTACACCTAAAAAAATTTTTAAAAAATTATATATACCTGTATATATATACATACATATATATATATATATATATATCTTAAAAACTATCAGGGTTATTCAAAGAGATCCGAATTGCTTGAGAAAGGTAACCGAATGCTGAAAATCAGCGTTCGGTTACCTTTCCTGGCCATTCGGCTATCCAGAGAGCAGGCAATTCGCCAAATCCTGGCGAAGTGTCTGAACATACGGTGCCTGTTCGGTGCCTGTTCGGTGCCTGTTCGAGGGCAGTGAAAACCCCATGAAAAAGCACTGCTTCGGCTATTCAGAGAACACAAACCAGCAGTGAAAGGTTCCCGAAATGCCCTGCCATTCGGTGGTTTAATTCAGCAAATTTATTCAGGAGAATCCCATAGGCTTCAATGTTAAAAATATTCCCGTTTTAATACAATATCTAATAAACCGTTCATTATAAAATTCTGCAGTAAAGAGTTTCTTTATTTATAGATTTTGTTAGGATATCTTAAGCATTTTTTTTTTTTTTAAAAGTCTTATTTTTTTTAAGTTTACTTATTTTTTCTGTAACAGCCCATTTTATTATTATTCCCTGGACCTCATATGTAAATTTCAGACATTTTCGTTGAGTAGTTTCTTTGCAAACAGTGTTTCACTTTTCAAACATTCATGCAAACTGTTTTTCTAATTTATTCACTTCACTCTGTCTGCGGTCTCGGCTTCGCTGTGGGTGATCGGCTCCTGCTTGGGTTTTTCCGTGGTTTTCGGCAGGTTAATCCAAATTTTTGCGGGTTTTCGGCGTGCATTCGCTGGGTTTTGCGGTTCGTTTTCGTCGGGTTTGCGGTAGCTTTTACCTGCAATTCGGGGACCCTGTGGTGTTTGCTGAATACACCACAGGGTCACCGAAATGGGATCGGCAAAAGGAACCGAATTGAAGAGAACGAAAAGTCACCGAACGTGCGGTGACTTTTCGAATCTCTTTGAATAACCCTGTATATATTTTCCAGTTACTATTTTCAATTGGTGGTGTGATCTAGCATTTAGCATTGGATGCCAATTTGAAAATTTGAACTCATTAGAAAATCTTCAGGTGTGGCGGAGTGTATTATTGCATGAGAATTATGCACCTAGTAAAGTACACATCAACTACTAATACAAGCTTGAGTTCCAACCTTTGATTAACTGAAACAGATTATTAAACTACACGAATGCTTTGCTGTTTCCTATTTCATTTTTTTCCTCTACTAATTATAATATTTAATATTCTGAAGCAAAATGTCCAGGTTTGATTCATCTGCCTTTGAGCTTTTGAATTACATCAAATGAGCTGAACTTTGAGTCTAAATCTAGTTTGTAACTTATACCTATACATTCTAAATGCTTTCTTAAATCCAAACTTTATCATATTTCACTTTTAGCCTTAGCCAGTTCATCAAAAAGCCAAGAAATGTGCTTTGCATTAAATCTTCAGAAATAAATGAATCATAATCCACCTTTCAATAAGAATCCCCCAAAAGTCTCATTACATATTTCAGAAATAGATACATTTCTAGCCAATGTTTCTTAATTAACTGTAATAGTGACTATTGGGATATGGAATCTGGATAACACAAACTAATAACAAGCACATGTAGAAATCTTCCACATGGACAGAATTTAGAGGGAGGAGGTCTGTTGTTTAATAGCTCTAAATAAATACAAAGTGGTAGCGAGAGCATTGTTAATCCTCTAGATAAATATCTGGTTCTATTATTAACAGAATAATGTACAAATATTTTTCTTTATTAATAAATCTTTGACTGATTCTGATCAAGAGTATCCTGTATTCCCTTGCACTGTTGTGGAAGCAACTGGCTAAATTTATAGAGGAAAATCTATTTATAAAAAAATGTAAATATAAGCAACAATGTTTATGTTCATTCGTTGACGCTATTAAAAAAATTACAAACCTCTTTTGACTAAAAGGAATAAAATCCTATAAGGCTAACCACGCTTGCAAAAAAAAAGAAAGAAGGCATTTAAAAATTGCTTTCTAAATGTATTTGTTGACCTTTTTTATAATCAACATATCCACGGCAGTGCTCAATACAGAGGGAAGATTGTTTTCATCATAAGAAAAACACAGTAATTGTTAATTTTGTCTGTTGTCGGCGGCTGGATTTGCTTTAGAAAAAATCCATGACATGTCAAATTATAAATTTGAGTAAAATGTAACTGTTTGGATATTTACTTTATTTAATTCTTATTTTTTTTATATAAATCCAGATGTGCTGGAGATCTCTTGCGTGCAAGATGCACAATGTATGTTTGAATCTGGTCCATATTCTTTTGATTAGACTGAATTTTCATTGATTTCATGTCAGCTGCTTTAGGCAGAAACTCATCACACCGTATTTTAAACCCTGGCAAATAAATAAAATCATAAAACAGAGCCAAGGCCTATGGTAGGAGAGGTACACATAAAGCCAGAATCAGAGCCAGGGTGTAGTGCAGGAGAGGTACATATATTCAGAATTAGAGTCTCAGAGTCATAAACCAGAAAACCACTATGAGAACATAGTGGACACACCGAGGGTCAGAAATTAACCACGTCAGGGCAGCTTCCTGGAAATACCATAAGGTGTGTGATGATTGGTAGTGGGGGATGTCTGAATGTTCCTATTTCACACTTGTCCCTAAAACAGAGGCTGTAAGTAAAAAACCTGCAGATTTCCCTTATCTCTTCAACATAGACTTTCTGGGGTAGGTGCTATTTTAGCCCTGGAACGAAGCACAGGGCAGCTTAATACCAAAAGCTGTGAGTACCAGATCCTAGAGTCCATAGGATTCCATGAAGCCCTGTACTTCCCATCCGCTCGCACTGTGCTTGCGCTCTAGCGAGATTGTATAAAACCTAAGAATCGCAGAGGGATAATAGGAACTATTTGTTCCCAGTCTCATTCTGCTCCCGTTGAGAGGAAGAGACGAATCATTCCACACTCACCTCCCTGGGATGAGAGGTGGGTATGGAATTTTTAGAAGGGTTTGCAGATGCTAAATCACTTAAAACCAGCTTTGAGGAGGCAGTATTTCTCAGTAAAATACCCCTGCATGGATGGAAGCGCAAGTTAAATTGGAATAAGTAGCAATTCTGTTTGTAACCTCTCCGATACAAAGTTTGCAAAGCACATGGTCTTAAAGCATTGAGTACTTTAGGCCACAGTAGATTATTTATAAGCTGTGATCTTTTATTTCAGATATTTCAGAACATTAATGAAAACAAAAATATCCATATAGTGCAACCTTCCTCTGTTTCAGCACTAAACAATACATTTTAACCCCATAAGGACCAATGACCTACCAGGTACTTCCTAAGAAAATAGTCGCTTATCGATCAAGGGCGTGCCTGGTACGTCATGCCTTTAAATCGCCCTCCCTCCCGATACTCACCTCTCTGGCCAGGGCCCCACAGTGGTCTGACTACTGATTTTATGGACCTCGGCCGTCGCACTGACATTGTTGCCAAGCTTTTTCAGGCGCCCCTTGGCAACTGTCGCAGGGCGACTTTTCCAGCTATGCCTCTCTTTAACCCCCATATCTAACGATCGGTGGCAGAAGGAGGGTCATGTTTGGTATCATTGGAAAGGCCAGAGCATATTTGATATCAAACATGACCATGTTTGATGTAAAACAAAAAGCAAAACATAAATAAATAAATAAAATAAAATAAATAAATAAAAAAACGTAATTTTTTAAAAAAAACTTTTTTGTCTGGGTCGTACAATAAAACAGTACTTTAACTCGCATTTAAACATGAAGTGCACAAAATGGTCAAAATAAGCTCTGCACACAGAGCTGAAATGACTCAGCAGTGAAGGGGTTAAAAAGCAAAAACATGTAAACATTGGGTATTTCTAAACTCAGGACAAAATGTAAAAACTATTTGGCCGGGGTCTTTTTTGGCTGTTGTAGATTTTGGGGGTCAAAGTTTGAAAAAGTGTTGCTTTTCTATTTTTTCATCATATTTCATAATTTTTTTTATAGTAAATTATAAGATATGATGAAAATAAGGGTATCTTTAGAAAGTCCATTAAATGGCGAGAAAAACTATATATAATATATGTGGGTTCTATAAACGTGGGAAATTAAAGCTAAACACAAACAGCGCAGAAATGTAGAACCAGCAGTGGATACTTACGGACAGACAATGGTAAAGCAGACTGGTCACTATGGGGTTAATCATGACTATTGTTGGGAAGCCATCCTGCTTTCCAGCATTGAAGCAGTTGAGTTAAAATACCTTTTAAATATCAACCTTACCTTCGGTGCAAGCAGAATCCAAAATTACAAATACATTGACTGGGTAAATCCTAGACTATGCATTCCCCAGTTACTTCCAAAATGTGAATGGAATAACAGTCCAATATCTACCAAAATTTCCAATTGAACAATTTCAGTCAAAATATACATATTACTAATTACCACAGCTTGTGCCCTTTTATGTAGTGTCTTTATACATGCTCCTTAAAACTGTTCCTGACTAGTTGCCTTTTCTTTTTGGTCCTCTTTTGTTACAAATTCAAAATCAGTTTAAGTAGGGTACCCAGTGGTGACTCTAGGAACAATATTTATGGGGGCACATAAGATACCACATTCAAAACTGGGGGGCACTAATAATTTTCACCACTAAATCATACCACTGAAAAAAGCTAAATAAGTATATATAAATAAGATTCCAAAGTACCAGAGTAATGTGGAACGATGATACATTTTTGTTGTACTAACCTGATACTTAAACTCAATATTTTATTTGCCTCGATTCAGCAGTTTTCGCCGACATCCAATACCTGGTTTAGCGACTACAATATACACAAATTATGGTGACCATTCCTTAAGCAGGGAATTCACCATATTTTGGGCTAAATGGATTCCCCAAAATGTGGCAAAAAGCAAAGGGTCTAAAGGTGAATTGACCCTTTAGATTCTAACTTCCATAATAACTAGGGATGAGCTGTTCGGTTCAATGTGTTCAGAGTTCGTTTCAAACATCGCCAGTTCGGATGTACGCGAACTACGAACATTTCCGCGTGTTCGGCGCATGTTCGCCCACAATGCACCACATTGAACCACAATGCACTTTTTCCACTGGCCTGAAGCTTGTAATTGGCTACAGCCTGCACCTGACCACAGTTTAGGTGCAAGACAGGTGCAAGACTACGCCTCAGAGTCCTGATTGGGCAAATTTTGCCCAATTATGGGCTCACAGAGCTAAGTCCCTAACTGGCGATGTTTGAATCAAACTCTGAACACAGCACACTATATAAAGCTTGAACCTAGCCCAGCCAGCATGTGTTTTTCTGCAGGAGTGAGAGGAGATTGTTCTGTCAGTGTGTCTTCTCACTGCCAGTGACAGCTATTGGGGGGGTCTCACTTGTTGCAGATATCTGGGAATTGTGGAAAGTGTGTCTTCTCAGTTAGTGACAGGAGAAATTTGGGGGCTCACTTGTTGCAGATATCTGGGAATTGGTGGTAAGTGTGTCTTCTCATTCAGTGACAGCAGCAATTTGGGGGGCTCACTTGTTGCAGATATCTGGGAATTGGTGGTGGAAAGTGTGTCTTTTCAGTCACTGACAGTCAGCTATCAGGAGGGTGTCACATACTTCCATAAAATTTCTGTGAATTGTAATCCGTGTCTTCTCAGTCACTGACAGTCAGCTATCAGGGGGTGTCACATACTTCCATAAATTTCTGTGAATTGTAATCCGTGTCTTCTCAGTCACTGACAGTCAGCTATCAGGGGGGTGTCACATACTTCCATAAAATTTCTGTGAAGTGTAATCCATGTCTTCTCAGTCACTGACAGTCAGCTATCAGGGGGGTGTCACATACTTCCATAAAATTTCTGTGAATTGTAATCCATGTCTTCTCAGTCACTGACAGTCAGCTATCAGGGGGGTGTCAAATACTTCCATAAAATTTCTGTGAATTGTAATCCGTGTCTTCTCAGTCACTGACAGTCAGCTATCAGGGGGTGTCACATACTTCCATAAAATTTCTGTGAATTGTAATCCGTGTCTTCTCAGTCACTGACAGTCAGCTATCAGTGGGGTGTCACATACTTCCATAAAATTTCTGTGAATTGTAATCCGTGTCTTCTCAGTCACTGACAGTCAGCTATCAGTGGGGTGTCACATACTTTCATAAAATTTCTGTGAAGTGTAATCCATGTCTTCTCAGTCATTGACAGTCAGCTATCAGGGGGGTGTCACATACTTCCATAAAATTTGTGTGAATTGTAATCCATGTCTTCTCAGTCACTGACAGTCAGCTATCAGGGGGTGTCACATACTTCCATAAAATTTCTGTGAATTGTACTCCGTGTCTTCTCAATCACTGACAGTCAGCTATCAGGGGGTGTCACATACCTCCATAAAATTTCTGTGGATTGTAATCCGTGTCTTCTCAGTCACTGACAGTCAGCTATCAGGGGGGTGTCACATACTTTCATAAAATTTCTGTGAATTGTAATCCGTGTCTTCTCAGTCACTGACAGTCAGCTATCAGGGGGGTGTCACATACTTCCATAAAATTTCTGTGAATTGTAATCTTGTCTTCTCCGTCACTGACAGTCAGCTATCAGGGGGTGTCACATACTTCCATAAAATTTCTGTGAATTGTAATCTGAGTCTTGTCACACTGCCACCCATCAGGAGGGCTCACTGATTTATAGGAGGTTCCTGGGAATTGTAATTTGTGTCTTGTCACTGCCACCCATCAGGGGGTCTCACTGATTTATAGGCGGTTCCTGGGAATTGCAATATGTGTCTTGTCACTGCCACCCATCAGGGGGGGCTCACTGATTTGTAGGAGGTTCCTGGGAATTGTAATTTGTGTCTTGTCACTGCCACCCATCAGGGGTTTTACAGATTTATAGGAGGTTTCTGTGAATTGTAATCTGTGTCTTGTCACTGGCTGCCAGCTATCAGGGTGTCTCACTGAGTTATACCAGAGTTCTGGAAATCTTTAATCTTTACAGTTGTGTTCAAAATTATTCAACCCCCAATGCTGTAAAGGGTTTTAGGGAATTTAGTGTACATTTGTAATTGTATTCAGAATGAAATCCTACAAGGACTTTTTAAAGAACCATATGCAACTAAAATGACATCAATTGGTTTTGTAATACAGTAGTAAATGTTTCTTTTGTGAATTCTTTATTGACACAATTATTCAACCCCTTAAAGACTACCACTCTGATGAACAGAGGTTCATTCAAGTGTTTTCAAACAGGTATTGAAAACACCTGTAGATGTCACGGAGCAGCAAAAAAGCATAATAAGCACCAATTAGGCAGCTTTAAAATGACTGTGATACTCAGCTCCTTCTAGACATTTACTGGTGTGGTTACAAACATGATGAAGTCAAGAGAATGGTCCAGGAAGACAAGAGAAGAGGTGATTACTCTTCACAGGAAGGGCAATGGCTATAAGAAGATTGCAAAGATGTTAAACATACCAAGAGAGACCATAGGAAGCATCATTCGCAAATTAAAGGCAAAGGGCACTGTTGAAACGCTACCTGGTCGTGGCAGAAAGAAGATGCTGACTTCGACTGCTGTGCGCTACCTGAAGCGTAGAGTAGAGAAAAGTCCCCGTGTGACTGCTGAGGAACTGAGAAAAGATTTGTCAGATGTGGGTACTGAAGTTTCAGCTCAGACAATACGGCGCACACTGCGTAATGAAGGCCTCCATGCCAGAACTTCCAGTCGCACCCCCTTGCTGTCTCCAAAGAATAAGAAGAGTCGACTGCAGTATGCCAAAAGTCATGTGGGCAAACCACAGAAGTTTTGGGATAGTGTTCTATGGACTGATGAAACAAAATTAGAACTGTTTGGGCCCATGGATCAACGCTATGTTTGGAGGAGGAAGAACAAGGCCTATGAAGAAAAGAACACCTTGCCTACTGTGAAGCATGGCGGGGGTCAATCATGCTTTGGGGCTGTTTTGCTTCTGCAGGTACAGGGAAGCTTCAGCGTGTGCAAGGTACCATGAATTCTCTTCAGTACCAGGAGATATTGGATGACAATGTGATGCAGTCCGTCACAAACCTGAGGCTTGGGAGACGTTGGACCTTTCAACAGGACAATGATGCCAAGCATACCTCCAAGTCCACTAGAGCATGGTTGCAGATTAAAGGCTGGAACATTTTGGAGTGGTCATCGCAGTCACCTGACTTAAATCCGATTGAGAACCTCTGGTGGGACTTAAAGAAAACAGTTGCAGTGCGCAAGCCTAAGAATGTGACTGAACTGGAGGCTTTTGCCCATGACGAATGGGCGAAGATACCCGTAGATCGCTGCAAGACACTTGTGTCAAGCTATGTTTCAAGTTTAAAAGCTGTTATAACTGTAAAAGGATGTTGTACTAAGTGCTAAGATTGAAGATTCACTTGGGGTTGAATAAAACTGATAATGATGTGAGCACAGAAAAGACATTTGTGGTTAGTTCATTATAAATGTTATGTTATATTTGTCTGACCTACACGTGCCTCTTTGATTTAATTGTAAGCAAGATGACTGAATGATCAAAATCAATGTCAATCTGGCCAAAATACTCAATTTCAGTGGCGGTTGAATAATTTTGAACCCAACGGTATACCAGAGTTGAATCAGAGTTCTGCATATCTCCAATTTTTATAACAGAGTTGAATCAGAGTTCTGTATATCTTTAATCTATATATCACTCACCATGTCAGAAAGACCAAAAAGGACAGACAGATGCTTCCAGACACAGATAAGAGGGCAAGCAGCCTCTGTGTCGGGAGGCTGTGCCTCTGGTCGTCGTGGATGTGGTGCATCCTCTGCAGGGGCACGCTTGTCCTTTCTAACCGGTGCTGGCCTTAAGCAGCAGCAACATACAGAGAATTTGGTGGATTGGCTAACCAGGCCATTGTAGTGCTTTACAGTCCACCTCAGCTGCCAAAGCATCTAATGCAGCCTCCATGTCCACAGCTACTCCTGCCGTAGCCTCACTATCACACACGGAGGAGTCAGCTGAACTGTTTGACTACAATGACAGTGACATGCTGCTTGAGGATGCGCAGCAAGTACAGTGCTCTGATTCAATCTCTGAGGTTGAGGAAGGGAGTATAATCAACCTAGAGGAAGGGGGTGCCACTGATGAAACACAAATAACTGGCAATCATGTTGCCCTAGCAGCTGCAGCATACTGCCAAGTTGGCTCCACTGACGAGGAGATAGGGGGTGATGACAATGATGATGAGGTCACTGACTCCACCTGGATGCCTGATCGAACAGAGGAGTCAAGTGAGGACGAGGAGGCACAACAAACACAAGGCACAACGTCCTCTATGACCAACCGTAGCCAGTCCAAGGCATCACATGTCAGAGCTGCTCCGGTGCAGAGCGCTGTTGTCTCAAAGCACACATCCAGGAACTCTGCTGTCTGGGAGTTCTTTAAAAAATGTGCAGCAGACCGCACATTGCTATTTGTAATCTATGTCAGATGAGGATCAAGCGTGGGAAAGACACCGGATGCTTGGGTACCACGTTCTTGAGGTGACATATGACCACCTGCCATGCATCCCGTTGGCGCAACACTTTGCGTAGGTCCTCCTCACCTCTCTCTACCCCCACTATATGTCCTGCCATGTCATTGACTCCAACCTCCACTGACAGGGATGATGCTACAGTAATGGATGTACCAGGTCCTTCCTCAGAATGTGACAGCATACGAGTCAGATTACGTTGCCCCAGCTGCTGCAACATAAGAAAAAATATAGTCCCAACCATCCCCAAGAACAGCATCTAAATGCCAGCTTAGCAAAATTACTCGCATTGCAGCTGCTGCCTTTCCAGCTGGTGTACTCTGCTTCCTCCCGTGAATATGCCGAATGTGCTGTACCACAGTGGCAGGTTCCAAAATGCCATTTCTTTTCACAGAAGGCCATTCCAGCACTATACCAGCACGTGGAACACAATGTTATGGAGTCATTGGGAAAGGCAGTCAGCAGCAGCAAGGTGCACATGACTTTAGACACATGGTCCAGCAAGCATGGACAGGGCCGTTACATTTCCTTCACGGCACACTGGGTAACTTTGATTGCAGCTGGGAGGGATCCAAGATGGGGCTCTGTGCTGGAGCTTGTTCATCCACCACGCCTCCAGAAAGCTGCTTGTATGAGGTCTATCTGCTCCACCACCACCTCTCCCTCTTCCTCCTCCTCCTTCTCTGTCTCTGGTGAAGTGGCAGTTAAACTGATGCGTGACGGGGCTACGCAATGGCTAAAGCAAAAAGATGCCATACTGTGCTTGAGCTGGTTTGTTTAGGGGACAGGAGCCACACCGGGCCAGAAATTCTGTCAGCTCTGCAGGGGCAGGTGTAGAGATGGTTAACACCACGCCAGCTTCAGCTGGGAATGGTCGTCTGTGATAATGGCAGCAACCTTCTCTCCGCCCTACGCCAGGGTAAATTGACGCATGTAAATAGGTAGAGTAGCCCAAATGAATGGGTTAAAGACGTTTATAAGGTGCTAAAAAATAAATCTGGGTTTAAAGGTGGATAGTTGCAGCTCACCAATGGGTGTATCCCTCACCCACACATACAGTAGAGAAAGGCAGATTTACCAAAAAGGCAAAACAGGGAGCGCATATAGGCAGACACTTAAAGCACTCACACCAAGTGACAAAAATGGAGTGCGAATAAATTGATACTCATCTTAGGTAAATACCAAATGGAGAAGACATGAACCTATAGAATGAGAATAGAGAGCATATTGCGCAATATCAGAGAGTCAGAGATGGGCATAGGAAAAAGATAGAAAAGACCAAAATAGAATGCACTCCAGTAGAAAAAAATACAGTTTATAGGTATCCAGTAAATTAAAATATGACATATAATGTATACCTTACCCGCCGCTCTGTCTCTGCCACTCCCCTCTGCGAGTCCCTTCACTGGCTCCCCATCCACTGCAGAATTAAGTTAAAAATCCTTATCCTTACCTACAAAACCCTCACTAACTCAGCGCCCCACTACCTGTCCTCACTAATCACCAGATACACCCCAACCCGCTCCCTAAGGTCAAACAGTGACCTGCGCCTAGCTTCTCCCCGCATCACCTCTTCCCATGATAGACTGCAGGATTTCTCACACGCAGCCCCCACTCTCTGGAACGCTCTCCCTCGTACTGTCAGACTTTCCCCTAACTTCTCTTCCTTCAAACGCTCCCTTAAAACATTCCTATTTAGGGAAGCCTACCACCCAACTCACTGACACAACCATCAATCATTCTCACCTTACAGTCCTCTCCTCCTGTTTCCAACCCCAACCCTCCTAGATTGTGAGTTCCTACGGGAATAGGGCCCTCATCTCCTCCTGTACTGTTTGTCAAATGTTGTTCAATGTATTGTAACCCTGTCTATACTGTGCTTATTGTACAGCGCTGCGGAATATGCTGGCGCTTTATAAATAAAGAATAATAATAATAATAATATAACCAAATGTTACAAGATCACAAAGAATAAATCAAATAATCCAAGAATAAAACCAACATGTAACAAATATAAAGAAATTACCAGGCACTTTTTAAAAAAAGCCAATAGAGAGCAGAGCCAGGGATCCCAACGTTTCGACCTCAGTCTTTGTCAAGGGATAAAGGTCAGTATAAGGATCACACATATATATATCATAAGTTCCCCATGTAAACCAATCGTCAAGGAAAATGAAATGCCCGCACACCTGTGTCAGATGACGGCGGCCGCCAAGTCAGACACCTGGACTCACGTAGAAAGCCATCATGAGAGTCCGGCATCGACAAGGGTGCTACGCGCATGCGCCTAAATGGCGCCTGCGCAATAGACATCCAGGGAGAAAGGGAAGGTGTACAAAGCGCCTGGGTGAGAAAACAACGGATAATGGCCATAAATGGGTTCAGAAAGCACCGAATCGCACAAACACAAAAGCAAAATAAGTCAGACATACTCAGCAAAAAGGGAGAAATGCTAATTATATATAATCATACCATAAACTAAATAATAAATACCACTAACGGCCAAAAATCACTGATGAAGCATAAGACATGTTAAGTCATGAAAAAGAGGTCATTAGAACCATAAGCCCCAACTCTTTCATAATAGGAAAAAGACATTCATACAGAGTATTTCCCTTAATCCATCCCAATACATATGAATAGATTTATAAGATAATAGCTATCTTAATCTCTATATCAATTAAAAGACAAAATGCACCATACCCCATACAAAGAATATTCTGTATCAATTTTCCATAATGCTAGTAAACATTACCTAATATGCAATAATTACAGTTATACAAACAAATATTCTACAAAAAAGTAGACTTATGCAAAAATAACTAACCCTATTATTATATTAATCATGACATAACATGTATAATAACGTATACAAGACAATACTCTGTATCAATATTCCACATCAACAATTCAATATATAGCCAGTAATGATTACAAAAAAGGGAAACATATTTGATGATTCGTTTCATTGTGGTTTATTTCAGTAAAGTCAAAAAATCCAGTCTTCTCACCGGGCATCCCTCAATATTCCTTGGTACAGAAAAGATCCTAAATAGGAAAAGAAGGGGAAAGAATAAAAACAACTAAACTAAAAGAAAAGCAAGCCAAGATTAATACTATCCATCTACAAAAATGGACTCAGGTCTCTATCCTCATTTAGTCCAAGTGGAGCCATAGTTTGTAACTCATAGATCCAGTGGAGTTCGCGTTGTTTCAATAAAGTCAATCTGTTCCCTCCTCTCTCTGGAGTAAGAACTCTCTCAATTACAGTATATCTCAACTGAGCCGCTGTATGTCCAAATTCAAGAAAATGTCGAGCTACAGGAGATTGTAACCTTTTTGTACGAATGTTACTTTTATGCTCACGGATTCTCACCGTAAAGGCCCTATGGGTCTGACCCACATACCCTAAACCGCAAGGGCACTTCAATATATAGATCACATAATCCGATTGGCAATCTATTCGGGATTTGATCAGATATTCCCTGCCTGAACGGGGATGTGAAAATTTTGGACCCGTCAGGACCCCATTACAATGGGTGCATCGTCCACACCGATACATACTGGGTTTAGGTGTCCAGATCTGATTCTCCCGTTTTTTAGTAGTCCCAGTAGCCTTAAAATTTCTGATCAGATGATTTCCCAAGTTGTTTGAACGTTTATACGCCATAAGTGGCTTTTCCTGAAACAATGAGGACAATCGGCGGTCAGCACCCAAAATGTGCCAGTGTTTGTTGATAATATGCCTAACCCTAGATGAATTGGCATTAAATGTAGTTACTAAAGGAATTCTATTCTGTATTGTCCGTGCCTTAGGATACAGCAAATCCTTCTGTTCTTGTTTACGGACTTTCTCTTTAAATTGGACTAATTCATGCCTCGAGTATCCTCGATGGACAAAATTCTGTATTAACCGGTCCGCCTGTTGCTCATAATCATCCATCAGTGTAGTATTCCGCCTAATGCGAAGAAATTGTCCATATGGTAAATTATTAAGTAAATGGGGAGGATGAAAAGATTTAGCATGTAAGTATGTTGATTTGTCCGTTGGTTTGGTATAAAGATCAAAAACATGTAGCTCGACATTTTCTTGAATTTGGACATACAGCGGCTCAGTTGAGATATACTGTAATTGAGAGAGTTCTTACTCCAGAGAGAGGAGGGAACAGATTGACTTTATTGAAACAACGCGAACTCCACTGGATCTATGAGTTACAAACTATGGCTCCACTTGGACTAAATGAGGATAGAGACCTGAGTCCATTTTTGTAGATGGATAGTATTAATCTTGGCTTGCTTTTCTTTTAGTTTAGTTGTTTTTATTCTTTCCCCCTTCTTTTCCTATTTAGGATCTTTTCTGTACCAAGGAATATTGAGGGATGCCTGGTGAGAAGACTGGATTTTTTGACTTTACTGAAATAAACCACAATGAAACGAATCATCAAATATGTTTCCCTTTTTTGTAATCATTACTGGCTATATATTGAATTGTTGATGTGGAATATTGATACAGAGTATTGTCTTGTATACGTTATTATACACGTTATGTCATGATTAATATAATAATAGGGTTAGTTATTTTTGCATAAGTCTACTTTTTTGTAGAATATTTGTTTGTATAACTGTAATTATTGAGTATTAGGTAATGTTTACTAGCATTATGGAAAATTGATACAGAATATTCTTTGTATGGGGTATGGTGCATTTTGTCTTTTAATTGATATAGAGATTAAGATAGCTATTCTCTTATAAATCTATTCATATGTATTGGGATGGATTAAGGGAAATACTCTGTATGAATGTCTATTTCCTATTATGAAAGAGTTGGGGCTTATGGTTCTAATGACCTCTTTTTCATGACTTAACATGTCTTATGCTTTATCAGTGATTTTTGTCCATTAGTGGTATTTATTATTTAGTTTATGGTATGATTATATATAATTAGCATTTCTCCCTTTTTGCTGAGGATGTCTGACTTATTTTGCTTTTGTTTTTGTGCGATTCGGTGCTTTCTGAACCCTTTTATGGCCATTATCCGTTGTTTTCTCACCCAGGCACTTTGTATACCTTCCCTTTCTCCCTGGATGTCTATTGCGCATGCGCCATTCAGGCGCATGCGCGTAGCACCCTTGTCGACGCCGGACTCTCGTGATGGCTTTCTACGTGAGTCCAGGTGTCTGACATGGCGGCCGCCGTCATCTGACACAGGTGTGTGGACATTTCATGTTCCTTGACGATTGGTTTACATGGGGAACGTATGATATATATATGTGTGATCCTTATACTGACCTTTATCCCTTGACAAAGACTGAGGTCGAAACGTTGGGATCCCTGGCTCTGCTCTGTATTGGCTTTTTTTCCAAAGTGCCTGGTAATTTCTTTATATTTGTTACATGTTGGTTTTATTCTTGGATTATTTGATTTATTCTTTGTGATCTTGTAACATTTGGTTATACATTATATGTCATATTTTAATTTACTGGATACCAATAAACTGTATTTTTTTCTACTGGAGTGCATTCGATTTTGGTCTTTTCTAAATATTTCAGAGGTTTTTGGGAAGCCTCCTATAGATGGTGCACCCTTGCTCTTTTGTGTGCATGACAACTATTTGTTTTATTGTACTAGTTATTATTTCCCTTAATAGTTGTTTTATTTGCACCTGATATGTCATTTCAGGACATTGGGGCACTTAGCGATAAGAGAGCAGAGACCAGGGTTTATTCGCAGGCCGAGGTTGATGCTATAATTGCACGTTATAGCACCACTGCCAATAGTTTGTCTAATGATAACACCTTATTATACAAGAGGATTGAATACTTGGAGAAAAAAATTATTAATTATCAATTACATTCTGATACATTGGTGGAGTATCTTAAAGTCAAGCGTATTCCCAGGGGCTTAAGAGTTAATCTACGCACGACATTTTGTAAGGAGAATAAAAACTTTTGTATCAATTGGTTTAAAATATTGAATAAATGTAGCCTTGATTTGATTGCTCTGTCTGTGGAGGCATTACAAAAAGAACTTGGCCAAATTGGTACTTTAATTCATGAGACTAAGGATAAATTGGTTTCTATTGATGGTCAGACCGTGGTGGATGACAAAATTGTAGTAATTAAACAGTCATTGATACAACACAGGAATGATACTGTTGAGAGGAAATTGAGTAAATTTTGTAGGGATACTTTGGACTATTTAGAAGATCACGTATACGATTGGAGGGACCAGAGAAGAGGAGGATTTAGAAAGAGGACTACATATAGAGGTTCACGTGAATTTATCGATACTGATTCATCCTCTGAGGCATCCACATCCAATAAAGATTTTTTAGAGCAACGCCAAGGAGGCGTATACGGCGGGGCCAGGCCAAAAACAAAAAACTTAGATTTCCAAACGAAACCCTCTGGTCAAACATCCCAAGGGGGGTCGACTCCACAGTACCCGGGGAGATACAGACAGAAGCCCAAACAGTGGTAGTCAATATTTCCAGTAAGTATCTTACTGAGACCCAGATCTCTTTACTTGAGAAGGGTCTGGGTTTTGTCCCTTATTATAAAGGAAAAAAATTGGAACTTAATGTGGAATTAATGCGTTTCTTTCGGACTCTTAGACGTAAGAGCTTTATTCATCTACAGGAAGTGACTCCACAATCTGATACTGGTGATCTAGCTGAATCTGCTTTATTTGAGTTATCTAACTGTCGACCATCCAGCAAATTTACACCTATAGGATTTAATACTTATGTGGAGACTTTTATTAAAACTGTGGAGTTGGATATTGAGAAATTAAAATGGACGTCTAATAATAACAAGCATTTGAATTTATCTTTGGCAGAACGTTTGGCATTAAGAGAATTGAAAGAAGACCTTACCCTATCCATTCGAAGTGCGGATAAGGGGGGCGCTATTGTAGTGATGGATACAACTACATATGTGCAAGAAGCCTATAGGCAACTTAATAATACTGCACATTATTGTAAACTGGATATTGATCAATGCTGTACTATACAGCGAGAAATCAAAGAACTGACTGAAGCTGCTTTAAATGGTAACTTAATTTCTAAAAAGGATTTTGATTTTTTGAATGTTGAATTTCCAAGATTGCCACATTTATATTTGTTGCCCAAAATCCATAAGGACCTATATAATCCGCCGGGCAGACCTATTGTGTCAGGCTGCGGTTCTGTGCTACAGCCGTTATCATTGTTTATTGATGCTCATTTGCAACCTCTTGTTTGGAAAACTAAATCATATCTACGGGATACTGCAGATTTTATTCAGAAACTGCAAATGATAGAAGTACCACAAGATGTTGTTCTTTGTACTATGGATATCAACAGTTTATACACCTCTATCCCTCATTTTGAGGGTATTGAGGCTACTTTTGGGGCTATTCAGACTTTATCAGCATCGGAGGAATATAAATTGTTCTTAATAGATCTTTTGAGAATTGTTCTAAGCAGGAATTATTTTTTCTTCGAGGGAGATTATTTTTTACAAATACAGGGCATGGCGATGGGGTCTAATTTGGCCCCATCGTATGTCAACCTTTTCATGAATTCTTTTGAAGAGAGTTTTGTTTATAGTCATCCCATGTTTTTGCAATCAGTGAAATGTTGGTATCGTTACATTGACGATGTATTTTTTCTTTGGACAGGGGATTTCACTACACTAACGGACTTTCACCATTCTTTGAACAAATGTTTACCTACAAATGACTTTACTCTGGAGTATGATAATCATAAGACTCACTTTTTGGATGTTTCTCTTGAGGTAAGAGATAGTCATTTTGTTTTTGATCTTTATACCAAACCAACGGACAAATCAACATACTTACATGCTAAATCTTTTCATCCTCCCCATTTACTTAATAATTTACCATATGGACAATTTCTTCGCATTAGGCAGAATACTACACTGATGGATGATTATGAGCAACAGGCGGACCGGTTAATACAGAATTTTGTCCATCGAGGATACTCGAGGCATGAATTAGTCCAATTTAAAGAGAAAGTCCGTAAACAAGAACAGAAGGATTTGCTGTATCCTAAAGCACGGACAATACAGAATAGAATTCCTTTAGTAACTACATTTAATGCCAATTCATCTAGGGTTAGGCATATTATCAACAAACACTGGCACATTTTGGGTGCTGACCGCCGATTGTCCTCATTGTTTCAGGAAAAGCCGCTTATGGCGTATAAACGTTCAAACAACTTGGGAAATCATCTGATCAGAAATTTTAAGGCTACTGGGACTACTAAAAAACGGAAGAATCAGATCTGGACACCTAAACCCAGTATGTATCGGTGTGGACGATGCACCCATTGTAATGGGGTCCTGACGGGTCCAAAATTTTCACATCCCCGTTCAGGCAGGGAATATCTGATCAAATCCCAAATAGATTGCCAATCAGATTATGTGATCTATTTATTGAAGTGCCCTTGCAGTTTAGGGTATGTGGGTCAGACCCATAGGGCCTTTACGGTGAGAATCCGTGAGCATAAAAGTAACATTCGTACAAAAAGGTTACAATCTCCTGTAGCTCGACATTTTCTTGAATTTGGACATACAGCGGCTCAGTTGAGATATACTGTAATTGAGAGAGTTCTTACTCCAGAGAGAGGAGGGAACAGATTGACTTTATTGAAACAACGCGAACTCCACTGGATCTATGAGTTACAAACTATGGCTCCACTTGGACTAAATGAGGATAGAGACCTGAGTCCATTTTTGTAGATGGATAGTATTAATCTTGGCTTGCTTTTCTTTTAGTTTAGTTGTTTTTATTCTTTCCCCCTTCTTTTCCTATTTAGGATCTTTTCTGTACCAAGGAATATTGAGGGATGCCCGGTGAGAAGACTGGATTTTTTGACTTTACTGAAATAAACCACAATGAAACGAATCATCAAATATGTTTCCCTTTTTTGTAATCATTACTGGCTATATATTGAATTGTTGATGTGGAATATTGATACAGAGTATTGTCTTGTATACGTTATTATACATGTTATGTCATGATTAATATAATAATAGGGTTAGTTATTTTTGCATAAGTCTACTTTTTTGTAGAATATTTGTTTGTATAACTGTAATTATTGCATATTAGGTAATGTTTACTAGCATTATGGAAAATTGATACAGAATATCTTTGTATGGGGTATGGTGCATTTTGTCTTTTAATTGATATAGAGATTAAGATAGTTATTCTCTTATAAATCTATTCATATGTATTGGGATGGATTAAGGGAAATACTCTGTATGAATGTCTTTTTCCTATTATGAAAGAGTTGGGGCTTATGGTTCTAATGACCTCTTTTTCATGACTTAACATGTCTTATGCTTCATCAGTGATTTTTGGCCGTTAGTGGTATTTATTATTTAGTTTATGGTATGATTATATATAATTAGCATTTCTCCCTTTTTGCTGAGTATGTCTGACTTATTTTGCTTTTGTGTTTGTGCGATTCGGTGCTTTCTGAACCCATTTATGGCCATTATCCGTTGTTTTCTCACCCAGGCGCTTTGTACACCTTCCCTTTCTCCCTGGATGTCTATTGCGCATGCGCCATTCAGGCGCATGCGCGTAGCACCCTTGTCGATGCCGGACTCTCGTGATGGCTTTCTACGTGAGTCCAGGTGTCTGACATGGCGGCCGCCATCATCTGACACAGGTGTGTGGGCATTTCATTTTCCTTAACGATTGGTTTACATGGGGAACGTATGATATATATATGTGTGATCCTTATACTGACCTTTATCCCTTGACAAAGACTGAGGTCGAAACGTTGGGATCCCTGGCTCTGCTCTCTATTGGCTTTTTTTCCAAAGTGCCTGGTAATTTCTTTATATTTGTTACAAGTTGTTTTTATTCTTGGATTATTTGATTTATTCTTTGTGATCTTGTAACATTTGGTTATACATTATATGTCATATTTTAATTTACTGGATACCAATAAACTGTATTTTTTTCTACTGGAGTGCATTCTATTTTGGTCTTTTCTAAATATTTCAGAGGTTTTTGGGAAGCCTCCTATAGATGGTGCACCCTTGCTCTTTTGTGTGCATGACAACTATTTGTTTTATTGTACAGAGGAAAAAGATAGCAATTGCACATTCACAAAGGTGGAGCCTATGCGGCTCTCTGTCAGCGCCTGTACGCCACTTTTAAGGGGGGGCTTCACCCACAAAACTCGATAAATCTTCTTTTATTCTCTTTTTTTCTCTGTTGTCCCGGAAGGTGGAATGTAATGAATGAAACCTCGGACAAATAGAGAGTGTATAGCGTGATACTGTTATAATCATATAGGAAAAAACAGATAACGTTTGCACACTCACGTGGTGTAGAGCCTCCTAGAGGGTGGCTCAGTAGGTATAGCTTCAGACCGTATTGGGTAGGTCTCACCCTTCTTGAGTCTCGATAGGTGCCGGAATGCAGGCTTCGAGTACTGAATCTTTTCTGGAGCTCACAATTCTGTCAGCTCTGCAGGGGCAGGTGCAGAGATGGTTAACAACACGCCAGCTTGAGCTGGGAATGGTCGTCTGTGATAATGGCAGCAACCTTCTCTCTGCCCTACGCCTGGATAAGTTGATGCATGTACCATGCCTAGCACACGTCCAAAATCTGGTGGTACAGCGTTTCCTAACCAGGTACCCAGGGCTGGCAGAGCTTCTCAGCCAGGCCAGAAAAGTCTGCAGCCACTTCAGACGGTCATTCCCAGCAAGTGTTCGCCTGGCAGAAATTCAAAGAGAATTCCACCTTCCCACAAACCGTCTGATCTGTGACAAGCCCACCAGGTGGAACTCGACATTAGCAATGCTGCAGTGTCTGCACAAGTAGCAGAGGGCCATCAACGAGTACCTGTGTGAGTATGGCACAAGGACAGGTTCAGGACAACTTGTTTTTTTTCCCTCCAGCAGTGACTGATGATCAAGGATGCATGCACTGTACTGTCACCATTTGAGGAGGCAACGAGGATGGTGAGCAGGGACAGTGCATGCATCAGTGACACAATTCCTTTAGTGTTCCTGCTGGAGTGCACCCTGTGGGGAATTATAGATGTGGCACTAGAGGCAGAGCAGCAGGAGGAAGAGGGGGCCTTCCCTAGCTCTCAAGGCCCCAGTTTATCCACAGACAGCATTCCTGCGGGTCCTCAGATCAGACAGGAGGAGGATGAGGAGGAGGAGGAATATTTAAGTAGTGGGGGCATTGAAGGTGGGGATTCCTCAAGGGAGAGTTTTGTGTGCCAGAAACCCAAGGACTAGTACGTGGCTGGGAGGAGGAAGTGCACGATGGGGTCATCCTCATTGACCAGGAAGACTCGGAAGCTAATGCCACCTCCAACCTACGCTGCATGGGCTCCCTTATCCTGCAAAGCCTTGTAAAGGACCCCAGGATTCGTGCTGTCAAGGAGAGGGATCATTACTGATTGGCAACCCTTCTTGATCCATGATACAAGGGTAAAGTTGCAGAGCTCATCCTGCCCACACAGAGGGAGGACAGGATGAAGAAACTTGAGGACGCTCTAAAGTGACACTTGTGTAACACCTTTCCAGGCACTGGTAGGTTACCAAGTGATGACACAGGTGCTTCTGAGGCTGCGGTTGATCAGAGGAAGAGCGGTGAAAGGGGCCGCTTGACGGATGCCTTTTCTAATTTTTTTAGGCCACGACGCCCAAGGACGTCAAATGTAGGCACCCATTGCCAGCGTCTTCACCGTATGGTGCAGGACTACCTAGGAGCAAGGACAGACCTGGATACCTTTCCAGCAGATGATCCACTGGCTTACTGGGTGTTGAGATTGGATCACTGGCCAAAATGCTATGCAGCTACTAGGTTGCCCATCATCCAGCGTGCTTTCTGAAAGGACGTTCAGTGCCGCTGGAGGTTTTGTCACAGACAAAAGAGTGCGTCTGTCCAACGACTCTGTAGACCGGCTGACATTTATAAAAATGAATCAGTCCTGGATCAGCAGCTATCAATCCCCTGATGCTGACGTAACGGAATAGATCGGGGATCTCTTCTGCATTCACAAAACCTCCACCACTGCACTCTTCCACAATACCACAAAGGGGTTACGGTGTGAAGGCACTTGCTGCCACCAAAGGCACAATATTTGGGTGCACTGCCACTGACGCCTATATTACCAGATTTATATCATTTTAATATTGGACCGCAGGGTCCAACCCTGCACTCTTCCACAATACCACAGAGGGGTTACTTACGGTGTGAAGGCACTTGCTGCCACCAAAGGCACAATTATAAAGCACCTATTGTTACTTTCATCCAAAGCCTGCATACGTTTCACTATAATTTAGCCAAAAAATCACTAAACTTGTTCCGCGTGTCCTAAATGTCTCTTCTTTTCATACAGGCTGCCACCCCAAGCAGTTGTTTATGAATAGATTAAAGGAAAACCATTTACCATCATTTGAAACATATTTTTTTTGTTTTTAAATGTTTCTATACATCCTACAAATCCTCCACTTCACAGGCAGGTTATGGGGACCTCCTAGGCACGATATTTGAAGGAATTATTCGTTTTTATTCTTTACCTTTATTTCATGGAAAACTCACTGTTCCTTTAAAACCGTCTTTTTTTAAAACTTTTTGTCCTTGTTTCCTGTCCCCCAGGGCACTACTTGGACCCCCATAAACCTTTTATGGCAAATATCTTGCATATATGCCCTCTTGGAGGGCACTCTAAAATACAAGCTTTCGAGTCCCATTGAATTGCATTGAGTTTGGTTCGTGTTCGATTTCGAACTCGAACTTTTGAAATTGTTCGAGATCCAATGCGAACCGAATACGGGGGTGATCGGCTCATCCCTAATAATAACCCCTAAAATGCCATAAACCAGGGAAATACAATAAAAATAATAATCTGTGTCATGTAGCCTACCCATTAACACCTAAATGTAAGTTATTAAAGTCTTCAAGAGAAAACATGAAATATATACACTGTGAAGCATGTAGTCTACCATTAACCCATAAAATGTCATTAATTAAGGAAAACATTAAAAGAATACACTGCAAGGCATGTAGCCTACCCATTAACCCCTAAAATGCCATTAATCAAGGGGATAAATAAAATGTATACTGTGAGCGATAAAACCTGCCTATTAACCCTTAATGCACAACTAAATCAATGGAAAAACATAAACTAATACATAATGTGATATGTAGTCTGACTGTTAACCCTTTCACTGCAGAGCCATTTCAGCCCTGTGAAAAAAAGGTTATGTTTTTGTTTTATTATTTTTGATTTTGTTTTTAAACTGAATATGGTTGTGTTAGGTATCATTGGAAAGGCCAGACTTTGCCCTTTCCAATGACACATCAATCATGTACGACGCATGGGGACAGAGAAAACATGGTCCGACATAATGGGGGAAGCTGGATGCTTATCCCTAGCAGGGAACACACAGAGGGCAAGGAATAACCTAGAGGGGGCAATTGCCCCCCTCTAGCGACACCTATGAGGGTACCTAATATAGATCAATGCTGTTTGTCATATATTTTGTGGGGGAAAGTATATATATTCTTAAGTTTCTATGATAATGTATTTCAGATCTTGTCTGAGAAAGTGGCAAACCACAAGACTAAAGATTTTCACTTTGATTGACACTTTGTTTGAAACCTGAATAGGAAGAATTTAATTTACGTCAAAGTGAAGTAGTAGAGATTCATTTTCTTCATACTTCTTATATCTCTTAGATTTAGCTTAACTTAAAACAGAATGCCTGTTTTGTTTAACATACCTATTTAAAAAGTCATTGTGAAATATTTTAGTGGCATGTATACAAAAACCCCATATCTAGATCTCGAAAGATCTCAGAATGTATACTCTATAACCAAAAGTAACCATTTCACTACCAACTTGAAAATAAAGAATTATTGAAATGAAAAAAGCTATTACCAGGATATTTATCTGAAACATGAGAGCATATGTCACAATTAAAAGATATACGTGTCTGTTCACAAAGCACCAAAATTGTGTGCAATTTCAGTGCTTTATATTTTAACCCATTTCGGCTCACTTCGGCGATTAGTGATGGGCCGAACACCCCGTGTTCAGTCGTATTCGAACTCAAACACCCGAAAAAGTACAACCGCAAACTCGACCACAATGCGAACACAATGCAAGACAATGGGGCTCGAACGTTCGAAAATTAAGGTCCCCTCCAAGACGGCATATATGCAAGATATTGGCCATAAAATGAGTATTGCGATGTGGACAGGAAACAATGAAAAAAAAGAAAAAAACAAAAGATTTTTAACCCTTTCACTGCTGATTGCTGAGCCATTTCACCACTGTACGCTGAGCTAATTTTTACCACTTTTGCTCATGTTTAAACGCGATTTGAAGCCATGGGAAATGTTTTATCACCAACAAGTGGGAAATGTTTGACCAACAAGGAGTGGGAAATGTTCGACCAACAATGAGTGGGAAATGTTTGACCAACAAAGAAAGGAAAATGTTTCAACAACAATGAGTGGGAAATATTCCCGTATTAATTCAATATCTAATAAACCGTTGATTATTATTTTCTGCAGTAAAGAGTTTCTTTATTTTTCGATTTTTTTTAGGATCTTTTAAGCATTTTTTTTTCCAAACTTTCCACGAATGTCCCGAAAAGTTTGAAGTTCGCAAATTTTCGAACAGCCGATGTTCGAATCGAACCTAGAACCGATTCGAACAGGCAGCCCATCTCTATCGGCGATTCAATTTAAAATAAAAAAGCCGGTGAATTCACTACTTAGCGAATGGTCACCAAATTTTGCCTAAATTGGTGTCACTGCAGCAGTTATCGGACGTTGGCAAAACTGCTGAAATGCGCCGAATTGGAAATTGGCAGATTCCATCGAACTGAAATATAGAAAAGAAGTCTCCTATTCGCCTAATAGGAGTTTTAATCAATAAAAATGTGTCTAAATAATAAGAGTCCTTTAAAAAAATAATAAAATGGTCTGTTACAAAATAAAAAAAAGGCTTTAAAAAAATATACATATCTGGTGAGCGCAAATTAATGCTTATGAGGTTCAGATGACTCTTGCAGGTCCGCAATCCATAATATGTTTTTTTTTTTTTTTACTCTTGCAGGTCCGTAATCCATAATATGGTTTAGGGGAAACCACTGTTTTCTGGTGTAGCATTTGGGGTCTTGATGCTAAACACGTGTTGTATGGCACTTAGCATCTGATTCACACATTTAAAAAATAAAAAATAAAAAAATGTTGCCCAAAAAGTACAAAAAGTGCAAAATGGTCTTTTAAAAAATAAATAGAAAGGAGTTTTGCAAAAAATGAAAAGAATAAACAAAAAAGTAAAAAAGATATTTGTTTTTTACATTGAAACCTATAGGATTCACCTGTTTAAACCTGTTGAATTGAAACAACGAAAAACAGGGCATGTCGCCCGAATTTCCATGCAATTCTGCATTCTGTAAATAGAACACAAGATGATCTTCTAAGGGACAATTTCAGTGCCGCAGAATGCTGGCGAATTGCACCGTATGTCGCTGTCAATTCACCTGTATTTGGCGAATTGAGAGTTGAGTGAATAGATGAATTGATCCAAAATTGCGCCAAGCAGTGAAATTCACCATTGGTGCAATTCGGGGCCAATTTGGAGTTTTAGTGAATAACCCCCTATAGTAGCTGTTTTGCATGAAGATTATTATTCTGAGATTGTTAACAGGTTAACATAATGCAACTTTGCAATAAATCGCTTCATTGGGAATTAAAACTGCTCTAGTAACTAGCTGCTCTATTTCTCCCACTACTGGATTAACTCCTTAAGGAAGGGGGCAATTTTACAAATTCGGCACTCTTCCAAAAGTAGACGTGCGCTGAGCTCATTTTGACCATTTTTGGCATCGTGTTTAAACGCGTCACGTTTTATTACACGACCCAGACAAATTATATACCCTTTTTTTCGGCAGAGTCGGCAGATTCATAATATAACAAAAATGTAAAAAATTTGAATTTACATCAAAATTTTCTATCATCTACAGCAGTGTTTCCCAAACCTATCCTCGGGACCCTCAACCAGGCCAGATTTTGCAGATTACCTTGGGGAAATGCAGGCTGAATCCTGCAATCACTGAGCAGCAAATCATATCACCTGTGCTGTGCTTCACATATCTGGAAAACCTGGTGAGGCAAAGGATCCTTCCTGAGGACAGGTTTGGGAAACGCTGATCTACAGCATGTAAATTATTTTTTTTCACATTTTATCATCTGAGCCTTTGTGATCATAAATTCTGTGGGGTACGCTTGTTAAAAAATTAGAAATGGGAACCCGCTGGGCACTGGCGCACTCTAAGGCAAGCAGGTACCTTGAGTTTGGCTATGGACTGCACGGGCTACAGTCAGATCAGATACCCCGATTATGTGACTAACTCATGCAGGCACACTTACTCTGTATGCGAGTGTGCACACAGCAGCCACGCACTGGTCCAACTGCATTGTAGTGTGGAGCCTCTTGCTCTTTCCCGCCCACGTGACAGCAGCCCGGCGCCGGTGCACTGCGTCACCGGCTCCACGTGACTGCACTATCTTCCGGATTCGTGGCTGATCGATCGGCACCAGAAAAACACGTTATGCCACTGCAGCTGGGTACTAGGCTCCGACACAGACCGTGACGCCAGTGAGTCATGCTAGAGGGGGCGGTGCTTCGGCCGGCTGGCGATACAGATTGAGAACAAGCTTCAGTTAGCTTGTTCAGTCTGGCGCTGGTCGGCAGTAATATTTTCTTGCCCCGTGGACCCCCCTCGATCCGCCCCTGCATTAGCAGATGACGTGTGGGGAATGCCCACATATGTCCCTATTACATTTTTCACGCAAAAACGAACGGTAAAAGCGTTAATTTTTGCGCGAAGCTTTAAACGTTAACGCGCACAAATCAACTCTGGTATTACAATCCTCGCACACTTTTTCATCCATCAAAAAATAATGCACGTAAAACGGATGCGCAAAAACGCACGCGCAGCAACATTGCACGCAGAAATCAGTGTGCGGACTGTTTATTCACGCGATTCAGCCAATCAGAATTAAGAACCACAATTGTCTCACGTTAAGTTTTTGCGCCTGTCAAGGTCAATCTGCGCATATATGCTGCATCAATAAAAAAGACACGCACAACTTCTCAAATCTATTGGTTTGTATGTGTAGAATGTGTAACTATACTTTGCTGCGTATTTTTTTTGGGCTGGTGTATTTGGTTTCGGACAGGTTGATAGAATTTGGCATTAACACCAGCTTTTAGGAGTTGCTAAAATTATGCGCGCAAAGGTTGTGCGTTAGAAACTGTGCATAGATTGTAATACCATCTGCGTACCAGCGCACAAATGCATTTGCGCTCACAATGTTAAGTATAGGACGTGCAAAGTACAGTAAGCTCACACAGCGTTCGCGCAGGTTCACCTGCGGTAGACGTATACGCTGAGATTGTAATATGATGTTCTGAGCAAAGGGTTGCGTTTTAGAGCGGGCGCAAACGTACACGGAAGAATGTAATAGGGCCCTTAGTGGGGAATCCCCATGATGTTCCCCACATGTCTTCCACAGTGAAGGGGTTAAAATAGGGGGTTTTCTTTCTATAACAGACATTTTTATTATTATTCATAGGAACTTATAAATGAATTCCAGGCATTTTCGTGTAGTAGCTTTTGTGCAAACAGCTTTTAAAAGTTGCAGTGGTTTTATGTTGTTGTTTTTTTACCCCGTTCATCGGCTTAACGGCTGGCCCTTCGCTCTGTTCGGCGAATCGGTGGCTTTTTTCGGATGCATACGGTGGTTTTGTGGCAGACCGCCGTGTGTGTTTCTGTTTTTGGACAATTTATCAGATCGCTCCGATTTTGTTTGCCAGTTATGTGACAGTTTGATGTTGTGGTTTTGCGGCAATTTTCCGAATGCGTTTGGCGAATTCTCCCTGCACTTCGGGGACCCTGCAGTGAATGCTTAATTAACCGAAGTGCTGTGGAATTTTGGTGCTCTTTGAATAACCCGGATAGTGATTACTTGTATACAATGGGATAAAATCAATAAATTGACGGTAACATTTATCATTAGCTGAGGGGATAATAAATATTATATGGAACCTCACTGGTGTTCTGTCAGTAAATGTGTGTAAAATAGAAATACTGTTAAATATAGATGAAAATTATACCCAAATTCTGCAAAGCTTTTACCTTTAAGGAACACTCTATTAAAAAACAGTGTTCCTTTTTATTGGCATTAAATAACTAAATAAATTCTACGGATTGGGGGGGCTGCAATGGGTGGACTCTCCTCACATCCCGCCCACTTACATAACTGTACATAACTGTAAAATGGTCAGGGTGAGAACAGTGTCACTTTAAGGCATAAAGAGTCTCCTTCTTCACTCCTCAGTTGAAGCAGGGGATCTATTGTGTTGTCTAGGCTACACAAGATAAGCAATGACAAATGAGCGAGATCTTTTAGCAGGCTTCCAACGCTTTAATCTACCACCGGGTGATGTCATTTGCATACACCCACACAATGCAATCTTTCTGAGTCATTTTCTGGAGATCTGATCTATAAACTCCATCCTGTGCCCAGTGCCCCACAGCGAGGAGCAAACTCTGTAAAGAGACTGTGGTGGGGCAATTTACAACAGTATCAGGTTGTCACGGGCGTCCGGGGCAGATGCCATGGAGCGCACTTGGTACTGAGTGCTATTAAGCCCTTTAGGCAGGTATGTTGCCTGCATGATGCAGAACCCAGAACACGGTATGCAGAACCAGAGCAGGAGAGGAAAGGACAGAATTACAGACACAAGGGGGAGGCCCTGCAACTGGGAGAAAGGTCTTTGAGTAGCCTTCTATACTAATACAGATTACAGGGTTCAGGGTAAACAATACAATACACAACAGAAGTTCATTAGAAGACACAACCAATACACCCATCAGCAAAACAGAACCCTGCACTATGTATGAGGTCCTTTGGGTGGCCTCTACTATATACACTACAATATGCTGCTGGACAACCAAACATAAAGACCAGTATATGACATACAGAACATAAACAAGAATAACAAGAATTGTCAGGGAATAGCCAGGTCTAGACACCAGGGAAGATGTCAGCCAGAAACCAAAGGTTTCTTCTGGAGCCAGAAGATCAGGACATACAAGCCGAAGTCATACATAGAAATCAAATACAAGTACCAAGGAGCAGGCAAGAGAACATCTAGAAAACACGCCAATAATCATACACAGAATATTAGAACCAAAATCACAGATGCAGCACTCTGTAAGGAAGACCTATCCTGAAGCAAGGATCTGATTCACTGCTGGCCATATATATAGGGCAGGGGTGGTCATGTGACCACAGACTATCAGCCACAGGGGAGATGGTCTGCAGAGGCTAGCCCAAAAACCCACAAGAGTTTCGCTCTCACCACCAGGGGGCCTGGTTGCGATGTGGAAACGTGACACAGTTCTATTCAGTAAAGGTGAAACTCACAAGAATTGGCCAGAGAAGTGAAAATTCTAGGTCAAGATAGCCAAACCAGAAAAATTCTCTCATTTATCACACTTTCCAAATCGGCCATTTGGTCTAGATTGTTCTCTTTTCCCGCCAATTCTCGTGAGTTTCACCTTTAGTGAATAGACGTTTTTTCCTAAGATTGAGATAACTCTGAGAAAACTATATAACTACACTACCAGGTGATAGTGACCGTGGTTGGCTAAGTACTTGAGGTTTCCAGGTCTTGATATCCACATTGTTCATCTTCTCTCTTGGCCAGGTTAATATAACAGCTGTGAATTTGAAAGGCATATACACTGAGTGGCCAGATTATTATTATTATTATTATTATTATTATGATCTCTCGATGCACTGTTTGCCGTACACTGCATCGAATGAGATATGGAAGCCGAAGGCCTGTTCGAACACCTTTGTTGCCTGCAGTTAACAAGATAAAATGTGTCCAATTCGCACAGGAACACAAGGATTGGACGGTCGAGCATTGGAAAAAAGTAATGTGGTTCGATGAATCACGTTTCCAGTTGCATCATGCAGATAGCAGAGTGAGAATTTGGCGGAAACAGCATGAAAGCATGCACCCCACATGCATGAGTACAACCCTTCAAGCTGGTGGGGGCAGTGTTATGGTTTGGGGCCCTTTAATTCATGTGGAACAACGTCTGAATAGAACAACATACCAAAGTATCATTGCTGATCAAGTTCATCCTATCATGTTGATGGTGTATACCAGTGGTGATGGCTTCTACCAACAAGAAAATGCGCCATGCCACGGTACTCATATTGTGCAGGAGTGGTTTCAAGAACATGAGGGAGAATTTACCTTGCTTAGGTAGCCCCCACAATCGCCAGATCTCAATCCAATTGAGCATTTGTGGGATGAAGTTTAAAGAGCCATCAGGCAGCTGGTTCCACAACCATCAAATCTCACAGAACTGGACAGTGCTATTCATCAGGCATGGTGTCAGATTCCTCGCATCACCTTTCAACATCTCGTGGAGTCAATGCCTAGAAGAATCGCCGCAGTATTGAAGGCAAAAGGTGGCCCAACGAAGTGCTGATGGGATGGTCATAATAATCTGGCCACTCAGTGTATGTTATTGGTGTGAATCTGGTTCTTGCCATTGATCTGAAACATCAGAACCTTTCTATCTCTGTGGAGGTACTTTGATGTCACTGTCTTGGGTAATGGATATAAAAATTGGATATGGAAGAAACAGATTCAAGAGTGGAGCTACCATCAAGTAACTTCTTCTATAGATGACATCAAGCTGCATGCCAAGGATAAGCAGGACATTGACGACAGAATGTCATCTGGCCTAGCTTGGTCTCCGCACATGATAACAAAAGAAAAAATGGAGGACAATAAAAATAGAAGAGGCTGAAGTACCTGAGGGCCAAACAACAGACATACAACAGAAATACATTTTTATATAAATGATCAACACAGCTCCCGCACTCAAAAAAATCAATGAACTTGGTTTAGTCCACATTATTCAACCCCTTAAGGACCAAGAGTTTTTAAAGTCAATGCATTTATGATGTAAACTTTACGTTGTTGGCCCTTGAGGGGTTAATGAGCTTCCTCCTCTGTGTATTGAAACACTTCTGCTGGTTAAGACAAAGCTCCTGATGTCAATATAAAATGGTCAATAATGTGACATTACGACTGTTTCATACCCTGCTAAGGAGCTTTAATCAGGACATACAACAAAACACAAATCTTCACATATATATGTATATATATAAAGTCAAAAGCTTACCCCATGATGCCTGATTCTGACACCAGGGAATGCCGTCAACCAATCACTGAGGCAGTGCTAAAACCCATTGTCCCTGTAATGCTGGTGATTCCCCAATCCATATTCAGTGTTCCCCTTATGCCCCAGAAGATTTCATCCTATGGATAACGTACCCTGCACACTGTAGGGAGGAGGAGGACCAGGGGTGGTCGGAGGGGCAGTACTTTCTGGGACCTCAGTGAATCCCCATGTTCAGAGACCGGACCACTGAATGATGAGTAAACCGCTCTCTACTTCCACCCTCTATGCCATCTATGGCAACCGGGCCAATCGTAGAGCGTTATCTTTCATCACAAGGATTAGTGCATCATGCCTTTGAACTAACCCCTCCTTCACTCACCATGGAAACTTGCTGCTCTCCCAAGTTAATGCCATGGGGCACCGCACATAAACCTATGCATTAGGCCAAACACTTAAAAAAAATCTGATAACACAAACATAATAAATAAATAATAATTAAATCTGCCATTCCTCATTTATCCATGTCCATATCACATCAGTACATTACAAAGACATTACTCTATCAAGATGAGTGGCTACTCATGTCACATTAATATTCTGCAAACTCAAAGGAGATAATTAATGTTTTTTTAAAAAAGGTGCATACAAGATTTTCTCATTAAGACCCCTAGAGCCACGATGTCCAGCTCCCTAATCCAAAACTCCTCCCAATATAAGAGCATTTTACTATGATCACCCTCCCTGAGGGGACGTGGGAGATGGTCGATTTCCATAACCTTAATGGTTGGCAATTAATGGTTCATTTCCAAAAAGTGTTTTGCTACTGGTTTGTCCTATTTCCCATCCCTAAAAGCTGTTCTTATTAGCAGACCTATATCCCCATATCCTGTCCCTAAGTGTAAAGTCTGTTTTCCAATATAGGTCAGAACACAAGAGCATGTGATTTCACGGATCACAATTCAGTGAAACATGTAAGTCTGTGACGTATCTTGTATTTTGTACCCATCCTAGGGTGTGTAAAATATGTACCCAGGACTACTTGACCACAGGTAATGCACCACAGACATCTCACACACCCCAAATGTTTGTTAGTCAATGGTTAGGTGCAACATTTAACATGTTCTGATTTTACCAAACTGTCTCTCAAATTTCTCTCTCTTTTGTAACAAAGCATCGGGGGCATTTTAAAGATTAAGGGCTCTATTAAGATCTTCGCGCAAAAATGCATTAACGTGAGGGGAAAAACCCTTCGCTCTGAATGTCACATTACGACGTTTGCGCACAAAATGTACGTTAACGTCTAATGCGAGTTACCCTGCGCGAAGCCTGCGCGAGCGAAGGTTCGTGTGCGCATCCCATACTTAACATTGTGAGCGCAAATGCGTTCGTGCGCTGGGATGCAGATGGTATTACAATTGATGCGCAAATTTTTACGAACGACGTTTGCGCGCAAAATTGTAACGTCTTTGAAAAGCTGGTGGTGACTGCAAATCTGAACGTTCTGGCCGAAACCAAAGACACCAGCACGAAAAAAAAAAATACAGCACAGTATAGTTACACATTCTACACATACCCAAAGAATAAAATTGAGAGGTTGTGCGTGTTTTTATTATTGCTGCAGCATATATACTCAGATTGATTTTGACAGGCGCAAAAACTGAACGGGAGACAATTGTGGTTCTTAATTCTGAATGGCTAAATCGCGTGAAAAAACAGTCTGCCCACTGATTTCTGTGCACAGCGTTAATTTGCGTTCGTTTTCACTCATATTTTTTACACGTGATATTTTCGGACGGATGAAAAAATGCGCTCGGATCATAATACCAGTGTTAATTTACGCGCGTTAACATTTATCGCTGCGCGCAAAAAAATTGCGCTGCGCGAGCGTTTTTGCGCAAGGAATGTAATAGAGCCCCAAATCTCCTGCAATCATAGCCCAGTTTTTTTTGTTACTCCTGCGTATCACCTCCATTTGGGGAGTATCTGTGACAGGTACCATCAGTCTAACCTTATATGGAAGGACCTTCTTTTGTGGTGTCAGCGCTGTATTTCTGCTTCTCATTAAAGGCAAATGAAGAATCCTCCTCTTCTGATCTGTTCTTCCACTTTACTCAAATCAGAATTATTTCTGAAGACATACAACAATTTAGTATACAATGACTCAAAAATTTGTGGCATTCAACAAAGTATTTCCATCCATAGCCTTCCTAAACAAAATCACCAGAGTTTCGGCATCCGAATCGGTCATCATACTTTTTTTATATATATATATATATGGTTTCTAGTATGTCCTGATGAAAGTTCTTTAGCAGGTGCGGAAACAGTTGTTGACAAATTTTAAAAGACTTGAATAAAAGAATAGTTTTAAGAAGACCTTGGTGTGTTGGCTGCTGATTAGGAATTAGGGTTTTTATATAAATTTATACAAAACACCTTTATGGAACTTAAAGTATATTTGTTACTTTATTTAAATTGTTCAAATTGTACTTAAATTGTCTAATGAAAAGATGCTTTTTTCAGGTTATTTCTTTTCTCAGACAGCATTCAATACTTGCATGAGTTTAAAGGACAAAAGGCAGACAAGAATTAGGGTATTAACCTAGTCAAAACCTCCCAGACAAAATATAAAGACCAGATTCTGCAACCTTTTCTGAAGAGCAGTTTGCATGTGTATATATACAAAAGGCCACCCTTTGTTGTTAAGTATATATACAAATCTTTGCATGAGTAGAAAAAAAACCTTTTTTTTTCACTTGTTTTATGAGTTTGATGTTTTGACGCCATTTCACATATCTTGCTTGATTGGCGACAGGTAAGATACTGTATGAACAAAACAAAAGGTATTTTCTCCTTTAGGCAGATTCTACCTGTCTAGCTCTTTGCATGTATACTTTGGCTTTTTAGGTAATGACAAACGTATACCATGTCTGTCTATATTTAAACGTGTCTTTTTTTCAGCTACATTAATAGGTTCTTTACACAAGAAGTCAAACCAGACAGCAGAAGCCAATTAAAGCAGAAAAGATTATGCTGGAAGTGACCTGAGAGGTTAAAAAGAGTGTAAGATGATAATTACAGCAGTTTTATGGTTTTGGTTTAACCAAGGGAATAAGCAGAATTTGCATGTATTATTTTGCATTTTAGTACAATTATATTATACGAAGCAAAACGGTTCCTGGATAGGTATTCCCATCGGTATGTTTCTATCAAATTATATACTGTAGATATTGAAGAATATAGAGAGTATAAAAACACTTTGTGCATTGAGCTAATATAATGTACCGGGTGAGCCAGTCAAACCTGCATTTTTGAAATGACTGTAAAAAATAAACGGATGGTTATTTCAAAATTTTATTGTTACTATCTTAATGTACATTAAAAAGCATTTAAGAAACAACATTCACTGTTTAAAAATAACTCCAGTAAGATGGTGTCCTTCCCGATTGAGACATTCTTGTAGGCGATTTCTGAAACAGCCCATCGCATCACGGAGCATACGCTGAGGAATTCTCTCGATTTCCAACCGGATTCTCCTCTTGAGTTCCCCAAGCGTTGGAGGTCGTTGTTCAAAGACTTTACTCTTCAGGTACCCCCACAAGAAAAAATCGCACACTGTGAGGTCGGGCGATTGGGGAGGCCAAGAAATTGCTCCATTTCGGGATATCACCCGATTTGGAAAAACATTGTTGAGAACATTCATGCTCACACGGGCTGTATGACTTGTGGCACCGTCTTGCTGGAATAAGGTTTCATTGTTCATTCCATGTTGATGAAGCTGAGGAATGAAGAACGAATGCAACATTTCCGAATAGCGTTGTGCATTCACAGTAACTGCTTGCTCCCTGTCATTTTCAAAAAAATACGGGCCTATGATTCCCAATGAGGACATTGCGCACCAAACTGTTACCTTGCTTGAATGGAGTGGTTTTTGATGGAGTTGTTGAGGGTTTTCATCACTCCAATATCGGAAATTTTGGTTTATTCACAAAACCGGAGAGATGGAAATGTGCCTCATCGCTCATCCACAGGTTGTGAACAAGGTCCTCGTTTTCATCAAACATGTCCAACAACGTTTGACAAAAACACCGTCGAGCTGCAAAATCGTTTTCATTCATAGCCTGAACAACCTGAATTTTGTATGGGTGATGGTGTAAATCTAACCTCAAGATTCTTCGGACGCTCTTGTGGGGGTACCTGAAGAGTAAAGTCTTTGAACAACGACCTCCAACGCTTGGGGAACTCAAGAGGAGAATCCGGTTGGAAATCGAGAGAATTCCTCAGCGTATGCTCCGTGATGCGATGGGCTGTTTCAGAAATCGCCTACAAGAATGTCTCAATCGGGAAGGACACCATCTTACTGGAGTTATTTTTAAACAGTGAATGTTGTTTCTTAAATGCTTTTTAATGTACATTAAGATAGTAACAATAACATTTTGAAATATCCATCCGTTTATTTTTTACAGTCATTTAAAAAATGCAGGTTTGACTGGCTCACCCTGTACTTAGTAGAATGAGAAAAAAAAACAATACTGAAGTATATGGAAGTCATAGATGTGTGCAGTTCTTGTGTAAAGAATTGCCATTTTTGCAAATTTTCAGCAATTAATTATTTTGGAAACATTTTGAAATGCAAATTGGTATAATTTAAAAAAATAATGAAAATTATTGGATCTTTAATGAATTGATTCATTTCATTTCATTTCACTGTACTGGTCACTGGCCAGTCATCACTAAAAGTAAAAAAATAGTTAAATAAAATGAAATCTAGATGATGATCACAATGATCCACATAACACACAAAAGGGGCTATTCAGACAGAGCCTATCAGGCCCCGAAATGGCACCGAACAGCGAATTTCCCCGTATGGTGCAATTACATGGCCATCCGGCTATTCAGAAAGCAGGCAGTTCGTCAAATTTGGAGAACTGTCAGCAAAATATGGTGCCTGTTCAGCAGCAATGAAATCCCCATAGAGAAGCAATAGTTAACCTGTTCAGAGAACACCGAACAGCAGTGAAATGTCAGAGAAATGTCCTGATGTTTGGTGGTTTCCTTCATGCGGGTTGGCGGAGGATTGTCGGGTGTGTTCATGATTTTATCGGCGGGTTTGGATTTATCTGAAATTTCGGATTGTATAGCTGCCGTTTCCACCAACTTTTCGCTAATTTTTCAGTGGATTTTCAGCGACTTTGCAGCAGATTTTCAGGTCAGTTCCCTGCGCTCCGGGGACCCTGCGGTGAAGGCAGTATTCACCGCAGGGTCGGAGATTTGATTCCCCGAAGTGCGGGGAACGAGAGAGATCCAAAATGTTGGTTTAATACTATGGCCCCTTGTTGCATCAATAGCGATTTTGAGATTTGCCATTTTTTTATAGAAACCATCTCTGAATTTTTTAAATTTATTCTTCCCTTTTTTCTGTTTTTTTTCTCCTTTTTTCATGTGGGTCTTTATCTTACTTTTCTTATTCATTGTATTTCATCCTTATATTTATCTTATATTAGTTTTCATGATATAATTTGTACACGTGATAATAAAATATTTTTTTCTGATACTTTGCGGGGTATACGAGTCGCTATACCCCTTGTTTTTATGTTGTAGGTATTTTTATGATTTTATATGGTTCCCCAGAAAGATTGGACGTCTAGAAGTATTTTTTGGACTCAACATAGTAAGAACATTATATTGGACAGAATTTCCACGCAAAGAAAAGTCCCGTCATGCTACTTAGTATTACGGAGGAGGAGCTGCGATAACGGGGAGGTGCGCAGGCGCTGATGGACGAACGAATGGAGAAGATCGGACCCCGTATATAGTGAGAGCCACGTCATTGGTATGCGCCGGAGGAATAACGCCAATATACGGACACCACGCATATGGCGCGGTAATTAGAGTGGACACCTGGGTGTATTGGTCTATTGGATGTATAAATATCAGTGAATTGTCATTGTAAAGGTATAAACCAACTGATGAAGCTTGAATGCGAAACGCGTTTTGGTTTGCATGCCTTGTTTTCTTTATTAAAGTAGCCTTTTTTTATATTTGCATCCTGCTGTTTTGTCCATGGATTTGGGATTGGTACTCCTATTATTCTGAAAGGTACCACAAGCCTTCGTACTGAGCCAGTGAGGTCTTTACAGGCTCAATACCACTTGAGTTGGAAATCCACTCTGCTTATATATGTATGCTTTATATACGGAGCTATACTATTTCTTGCATATTCCCCTTTTACATGTGGCTGGATTTGGCTGGTGTATGGAGGAATAGGGACGGGGTCATCCCTGAATGGACCCTATGCACAATAATTGAGCCTTAATCTTGCAGGCTAAGGATCATATGAGCTGTCATCCACAAGACCATTATTTTATACATCCCCATTGATTATACATATTGTATTGCGAGAGTGTGTATTTCTCTTTTTTCTTTGCATATGTTCCTGAGGATTCTGGAAGATCTCCATGCACTTTATCCCTCACACGTTTGTTAAGGAGGGTAACGTTTTATATGTGTTTTGTATGCAATTCGGGGACTTATTATTCCATCATATATGCGTATAGAGGCTCAATTGCATCCATTTATACACATGCATGAAAGATTTATGGTCTCTCACTTATTGTGGTGTATTGCACTGTGACCCCGCGTGTTGGCGCTGTATCCCCCTCTGTTTCTCTATTCTTTGTAATTCTTTTTGAGAGGTTTGAGGGATTTTCCTCCCGATACAAAGCTGCCTTATAGCAGGGTCACTACCCTCTCCTTATTTCCCATTTTCCCTGCATACACCTAGTGCCCCTTTCTGTGTTTTTCTGACGGTCGTCTTGGATTCAGCCTTGAGCATTGAGCTCTCCATGAACAGCAGCATAGTGGCCAATTTCAGTGCCTTTGAGTGCCTTTTAGACTGAGAAACCTGGTAGTGCCACTCCTTATTCCCAATGGCACACAGGTGCTCCAAAAAGCTTGTGAATGATGTCTGGGTTGCAGAGCTCAGCGACTACATGTCCATAACAGATGTAGTTCTGGCCACATTCCCTTTATTGCTTTTGGTACTCGTAGTCAGCTTGAGCTGCCGAGATATAGAGAGGTTCTCCTCTGTATAATGACTGTCTAGAATGGTGTTTCTCAAACATGTCCTCGTGGAGCATTAACAGGCCAGATTTTGAGGAATATTTTGGGAAATGCAGACTGAATACTGTAATCACTGAGCACTAAATGATGATATCACCTGTGTTGTGCTTCAGATATCTTGCAAACCTGATCTGAAAGTGTTCCCAAAGGAGAGTTGTGGGAATCGCTGGTCTGGAATTTAACAAGAACCCTTATAAACACCCTCAATGACGATTCCATATGCAGTATTTCAGAGGAGAACCTAACAGTCACAGGGGGAGATGTAACTGTTGGTATGAAATTCTGCAGATCAAGATTCATACAGTGAACAGACTCTTCAATTTATTGCCAGGAATTTCTAGGTCCTTTTAATCAACTTGATATTTAAGCTATTGCCTCAAGCTCTGTGTATCTGATCAACTTTGATACAGCCACATATTGGCATTTGTCTATACAGTGAAAGTGACACCTACAAATATGTCAGTTACCTAGAAACCTATTTAGAACCCATATTAGCAATTTTTTTTATATATTACTCTTCATTTGGCTGTTTTTCATGTGTGAATTAGTGTCCAGTGTTCTACATTTTAAAGAAATAATAAAGATTTGACTTTTTAATCTTTGACCAAAATGAATGTTGTAGCATTAGCTATTCCGTTATTTTTTCTGTTGACCTGTGATAGAGATCAAGAGGCTACTACTTTCCTTCCTTGGAACACATTCATGACCTCCAGACATGAGGCAGCAGTGCTGCGTGCAGAGGGGGAGAGGTTATAGTACACACCAAATCCACTCCCTTCCAGCTGAACCCAAACACCAGAGCTGGAAGCCGAGGAGAGGAAACAACAGAGAGAAGAATGTTATTATGTTCAGGAACTTTACATATCCTTGTAACCATTCAAGCAGTTTGGGGTGCCTCGTCTCCTGAGTTGGACTCAACCACACATACCAGCTATCACTCTCCCCTGGTCCTTATCCAAACCTTGATGGGTCTAAGAGGGATAACTCATGTAGATTGATACCGAATTAGAATACAGACATTTATAGACGTAAGCATTCACAGCTTCACATCCAGGACTTCCTCATCATAAGACCCCCCCACTCAGCCAGACCTAGAATACACTCAAAGATACTAGTAAAGAAAATATGTTAGTCACAGGATAAATAAGCAAATGGACATCCCTCATTTGCACACAAACAGTAAGAAGTTAAGTCTTTCAGCTTGTCGGGGGGAAAAAAAATCATTACCAGCAACTCTATTTTTTATCAACTCCAGGGGTCAAGTCAAGGGGGAATGCTTGGGAACGCAGTTCCTCCACTTTTTTTGCAGAGGGAACTGATCCCACACACTATAAAGCTTGTATTCAGATGTTAAAACATATGCTTCCTTGTTAAATCACAATAAATTTATTATTTGTCATATATTTCTGTTAAACTCCAAATACATATATATATCTATCAGATTTTAGTGTGCCTTTTTGATAAGTGAGAGATGTTAATTGCTAATTGGGGGACAGAAATCTTGGTGAATTCCCACACTTCTTTTTTAGAACCTGACCCTTGATGGGGTCCCTAATATTACAAAGGCTGTGAGGCTCTAACATTGTGGCTCACATATAAAATAGTCACTAATAGTTTGTCTGTTGCTGACACTTAAAAAGTGGTACATCAAAACACTCCCCAATAAAACAATGTGTAATACATGTACAGCACTGACAACACAGATTTTCAAAATTGATATGACCAAGAAACCGTTCATACGGTGGAGTAACACAAAACCTATTGACTCTAAACTTTATTACCACTTCAGTGTATATTGTGTCACACTGGATATATTTTCAGAGAATTATCATTTAATAGAATAGCCAGTAGATTGGTCTTTAACAGTTATTTACATAAAATATGTATAATTAGCAATTTTGGAGTTGCACTCACTCCTTATGAGAGCTTCCTATGAAAGTTAAGGCACAGGCAACTTTACAACAGTGCTGGCTCAGTTTGCATCTGATTTGGAACCCTATTCCAGCTACTGAGCTGTTAATAGAAAACTGTAGCACGAGCTGTTAAAGGAACAGTCTATAAAAAATGTACCCCCATATTTTTTTCTCCTTAAATAATTAGGTAAATGCTGCCGATCAACAATTTTTTTTTATATTTGTCTTTCTCCTTCAGTGCTGGGCTTTTCCTCTTTTTCGGCACAGGGCTTCCAAAATGCAGAAGTCCCTGGAGCTTTTTATGCAATTTGTATACCATATGTAATTTTTGTACCTGCGCTACACAGATTGTGTATCTTGTAGAACTTTTGAACTTGCTCGGAATAGGGTCTTTGCAATCTAGGCCACTGTGTTTAGTGTTTGCGGTTAAAACATAAATTTGGGTTTTCTCAATGCCTTAAAAATATTTTCATGCCTAACTGGTGGACAAATTTATATAAATACACACATACAATATATAAAGGTGAGATAGTGTAAAAATAAGTCAGCTCCATCACCCAATAATTTATAAGAGGTTTCCTGTAGGATTGACTTTTTCAATTTACGTTTCACTTAACTTTCAAAATGATCAATATATAAGCATGACTAACAGGGTAATTCTAAGAGAATCGAAAAGTCACCGCACGTTCGGTGACTTTTCGTTCTCTTCAATTCGGGGCGATTTGGCAATCCCATTCCAGCGACCCTGCAGTATATTCAGCAAGCACCACAGGGCCGTCGAAGCGCAGGGAAAAGCTGCCGCAAACCCGACGAAAACTCACCGCAAAAACCCAGCGAATGCACGCCGAAACCTGCTGAAAACGCCGGAAAAACCCGAGCAGGAGCCGATCACACGCAGGGCAGCTGCCGGAAAAAGCCGACACTGCAGATGAATGCAGTGAATAAATTAGAAAAACAGTTTGCTTGGATGTTTGAAAAGTGAAACGCTGTTTGCAAAGAAACTACTGAGCGAAAATGTCTGAAATTTACATATGAGGTCCAATGAATGATAATAAAAAGGACTGTTAAAGAAAAAATAAGTTAAATAATAAATAAAAAAACAGAAATTTTTAAAAAACAAAATCCAGAAAAATGCTTAAAATATCCTAAAAAATCTATAATAAAGATACTCTTTGCTGCAGAATATTATAATGAACGGTTTATTAGATATTGAATTAAAACGGGAATATTTTTATCATTGAAGTCTATGGGATTCGCCTGAATAAACCTGCCGAATTAAACCACCGAATGACAGGGCATTTCGGGAACCTTTCACTGATGGTTTTTGTTCTCTGAATAGCCGAAACAGTGCTTCTCTATGGGGATTTCACTGCCCTTGAACAGGTACCGTATGTGCAGGCAATTCGCCAGGATTTTACGAATTGCCTACTCTCTGGATAGCCGAATGGCCAAGAAAGGTAACCGGATGCTGATTTTCAGTGTTCGGTTCCCTTTCGGCAGCCATTCGGATCTCTTTGAATTACCTTGTAAATGTAATAAAAAAACAGCAAAACAGTAAACTTACGTCAAAGTTTTGCAAAAGAATAAATTGGTATTTTTAGAAATAACAATAACAGTAAAATGTTATAAAAGTACAGGATAATGTGATGCTATAAAGTGCAAAATCACGACAGACACGATGCATTTGAAAGTGGGAAAATGTTAGTTAATGTGTGGGAAAAAAAATCTACTGAATGACGTGTATGATCTTTTCAAATAGTTATTAAAACAGCTATTTGCAAATGCAACCTATTATTTTCCTTGACTACAAAAATCCTTTTGCTCATGCCGAGGCACATAGCTGAATTTGGAGACATCATAAGCTTGTTTTTGCTGAATAGGCCAATAAAAGCTTAATTCAGAAAAAAAAAGAAAAAAAAGGATTTCTAGTCTAGGCCTGTGGCAATCTACCATAGAGTTCTCTTTCATTCATGTTTAACATCATTTGCCGGCGGCAAAAAAAAAAAGTCTATGTAAAATAGACCACATGCTGAATGCACTTTTACAAGTTGACTTGTTTAAATATCTCTTGCTCTTCTCTACCTGGAGCTTCTAGTAAGATTGCATTAGCACCCACACCTCCAGAGCATTTAAAGATTATACTTAAGTAATAAGACATTCCTTTCTGTGCATTGTGCTGATTAGCTAACAACATGGGTGTGCTGTGAGGTCTGAACTAGGCAAAACACACTGATTGCTAGTTTATAAGCTGCTTCGTTTTGTATTGTCTTCTTTTGTCTTCTTATAATGTATGTTTGTTTTACATTCACTTGTCTTTATTATCAGCTTACATCATATAGCAAACTATGGGAAGAATTTTACAAGTCTGGCGTCTCTTGTCCCCCTGTTGTCTGATTATTTTTTTTAATTATGCTTTTCTATCGAGATAATTTATATATATATATATAAAACAATTTACAGAGATAAGAAAATGTTAAATGTTGTTTTGTCACCAAAAATAATAAAAGTGTATGAACATTATTAAAATATTTAATTTAAACAAAAATTAATTTGTACGATTTGATTTTTTTATGTTTTTCCAAAAAAAATAAATTCAAACATTGAAGTAAAAAATGTCAAGCAGACTTTATCACAAAGGTCACAGAGATTCAAAGAACTGAGTTGTTTATATTTTGTGGATGACCAACATGTTATTTAACCTTTGTGTCACTCTCCACGTTGTAAAATTAACCACAAGGTAAGCGAGTTCTGTCCAATGTGATCCTTTTTATTAATATTATATGCAAGGTTCATTTTTTTCACAATTTTAAGGTATGAATTAACAAGATACCGTCTTTTTTTAAATAATTATATTATTTAAGACAATAAACCACATGTTGGTGACAATACGAGTCTTTCCATATACTGTTTTCTTTTTAACAGAGTAAAACAACTGGGTATTTTGCACTGGTCCCACCCACAATGACTTCTTGTCATATATATGTTTCTTTGCACAAATGCAAAACTCATCATAATTTCAAATCATCAAAAATAAATCCATTTCCTTCCTTCCTTTTTTTTTTTCTGTAAAGCTGACTGGCTAAAGAAACTTGCTTTGCAAGTTTCCTGCATTTAAAACGGTTTGCTGAGAAGTCAGACTCATGTCACTTTAAATTTTTCTGCATTTTTTTTTAAAACCCTTGTGAGCTGTACTCATTGAGACCTAAAGCTTTTAATCTCCTGACCAAAAGGAACTATATGTCTTTAGGGATCAACTTTGGTTTGCTTTGGTGGCCAACAGTAGGTTTTATATTCCACTAGATACACGCTGGATAAACTGAAACAATAGAACATAAAGTAATATTTGTTTACTACAAATGCTGACACACAACCTAACCAAGTGTGTTGACGGAGGAACGCATAGTTCATGTTGTAATTTTATGAATATATTTAAAAACGATATTTGAATAAAAATTTTGCATACATTATGTACTCTGCATGTGATTTTTAAAAACTCTATTGTTCTTCAGATGTTCCAAGAATCAACCTATTTAGGGACTTCAACACCACTTGTGTTTACATCATACAAGTAATAAAACAAAGACCAGTGATTGGCAGTTTTATTCATTTGTTTGTTTATATTGTTATAATAATATTTTTATATAATATAATAATATATACAGGGTTATTCAAAGAGATTTGAAAAATCACCGCACGTTAGGAGACTTTTCGTTCTCTTCAATTTGGTGCAATTTGGTGATCCCATTTCGCGACCCTGCGGTGTATTCAGCAAGCACCACAGGGCCGTCGTAGTGCAGGGAAAAGCCGCCGCAAACCCCCCGAACACTCACCGCAAAAGCAGGCGAATGCACACCGAAACCCGCAAAAACATCTGGATTAACCCTGCCGAACATGGCAGAGAAACCCGAGCAGCCGCCGATCACAGTGGAGAGCAGCCGCTGGAAAAACCCGACAACGCAGACGAATGGAGTGGAAAAAAAAAACAGTACGCTTGAATGTTTGAAAAGTGAAACGCTGTTTGCAAAGAAACTACAAAACGAAAATGTCTGAAATTTATATATAAGATCCAATGAATGATAATAAAAAGGGCTGTTACAGAAAAAAGAAAAAGCGACTTAAAAAAACCCGGAAAAATATTTTCGCAAAAAAATGTCTAAAATATCCAAACAAAATCTATATAAAAAGAGACTTTTTACTGCAGAATATTATAATCAACGGTTTATTAGATACTGAATTAAAACAGGAACATTTTTAATATTGAAGCCTATGGGATTCGCCTGAATAAACCTGTCGAATGAAACCACCGAACAGTAGGGAAATTCGGCAACTTTTCATTGCTGGTTTTTGTTCTCTGAATAGACAAAGCATTGCTTCTCTATGGGGATTTCACTGCCCTCGAACAGGCACCGAACAGGCACCGTATGTGCAGGCAATTCGCCAAGATTTGGCGAACTGCCTGCTCTCTGAATAGCCAAATGGCCAGGAAAGGTAACCGTACGCTGAATTTCACTGTTCGGTTACCTTTCGGCCACTATTCGGATCTCTTTGAATAACCCTGATACTTTTTTTAAATTCCAATCAGATATATATGTTGTGTATTGTGCAATGCCTTCTTCAAAAATAATTTGATGTTTCCGAGCTTATGTAGTCTAACATATAAAATGAAAAGGCAGTTTTGCCTAAAACAAAGCTGTTTCAAAGTTATTCCCTGAAATCTATTTACTTATTTTTAAAGTATTTTACCAGGAAGGATACTTTGAGATTCTTCTCGTTTTAAAGTATGTCCTGGGTTCAAGAACATTGAATTGTTACAGTCGTTACAGAAATACAAAGTGGGGAGCGCAATCAGTAATTAGCGTTAGGATAAGTAAGGTATTATAAACTGCTAACGCTAATTACTGCACCGATGCGCAAAACTAAAATTTAGCTACTGCTAGAAGCTGGTGCAAACTGATTCTGTTTTTGCTGAATCAGTTAACTCAGCTAACCCACCCCCAATAAATCAAATACTCACCTCCCATCCCTTGGCGATAACGGTGACTTCTGGTTGCCAGGAGCAGAGTGAGACTGGGGACAAAAAGTCTCCATTCGCGATCACTCAGGAGCCGTGCGTGATCTTGCAGCCCGGCAGTGTGCAACCCTCCATGGAGTCCTATGGACTCCGAGAGGTGATACTCGAGGCAGTGCGGAAGTGCTACCGCGAGTATCAGGGAGGGTAGCACTGAGTTCCAGGGCAGGCTGCTGATTTAGCACCTTCCCAGAATATGGTGCTAAAATGGGGACACTACGGGGTAAACTTGCAGGCGCAGGTTTACCCCATTAGCATCCCCATTTCAGTGCAATAAAGGAATAGGGCCATAAGTATCATAATATTCTCCTGTTGTATACCCAACACTGACTTTGCTCACTATATTTGATTATTTGCTTTTATAAGCAGCTTCTACAAATTAAATAAAAAAATAATAATTGCAAAAGAAAACAACGTGTTCTGAAATTCAATGGTAAAATTGGTATATTACCATATTGATTTTATAAGGTATTAGACTTTAGGTTTTAAAGATGCTCAGGACAGGAGTGCTACTAGAATTGAGTGTATATATATATATATATATATTTAGAATGATTAGCTATATAATATCAGTTGATATAGGAATTCAGATTTTTATCCTTGATACGTTTCAGTACTATTAATTTGCTCATTCCATAATAACTTTAAAGACACTTGCTTGATAGCAATGAATTAGAATTTGCTTGATATATTTCTACAATGCAGATATTATCACCCAAAAAGGTAAGTGCAACTTATATGCTCTATATTCACACTGCTTACAGTGCCACTCCAATACTTATCACTTCTAGCCACACAAAATATAAAAAATATAGGCGGCAGTGTGGATATTTAAACAAGGTGCCTGTGATTTTAAAAGGTATGGTTTTAAACCATTATTTTTGTATATATACAGTATAATGCTAGTATTAAGACTGAGTTCACAGACCGAGGAAGATTGAGTTCAAAACTGTAAATGTGTTAGAAAAAAAAAGTATTATAAAGGCTACCTCTGAATTTTATATATAAAAATGTGCTATAGTAAATTTCAGTATTTCAACATTATTCATTACAATTTCAATTACTCAGAAGGGGAATAAGAATAGCAATATATTTGAAAAATTATACATAAAAAGTAATTTATCTGCTAAGTACAGCAGACACACCATTTTTCTTCTTTCGTAGGTGCCTTTCTAAAGAACAAAAATAGCTATCTTCTGCCACCTGTTGGTAAAACAAAAATTTTAACTGTCGCAAGAAAAGTTACAGTTACAAGTTTTTTATAAAGTGCTAACAAGTTCCGTAGCGCAGTACAATGGGTAAGACAGAAAAACAAGTACAAGTTAGAAACACAGAAAAGTAAGAGAGAGGACCCTGCATGAGCGATTACAATCTAAGATTAGAAAACAACTATGCCCTAGTAAATGCCTTCATCATTTGAGAACTAGTGAATGCCTTAATCATACATGATCAGTGAAAATAATTTATATTTGTATATGTTAAAGTACAATTTAAAGTTCACAAGTTCTTTGATTACTGTGAAAATAAAATAGGTGTTATGAAAAACCTATGCATCTTTGAACGTAGAAGGACATTCGAGGCAAAAGTCGTTTTGACTTCTTTCCAAGTCAGAATTCATGTTATTATTATTATTATTGTCATCATTTATATAGCGCCAACAGTTTCCGCTGCGCTTTACAATAACCAAAGGGAACAAAATACATATAATCGGACATAAGATGGAAACAAGAGGTGTAGAGGGCCCTGCTCATAAGAGTTTACAGTCTAGAGGGATTGGGGTTGAGGAAGACAAAAGGAATTTCACTAGATAACAGGATCATTAGAGCCAGTGGTTTGGGAATGGTGGGGCCATAGAAGCAGCTTTAATCATGTGTGAGTAGAGGGATAAATTGCATTAGTGATCTGGTACGCTAATCTGAAGAGATGGGTTTTGAGGGATTTCTTTAAGGCCTGAAGGTCAGGGGAGAGTTTGATAGGGTGAGGCAAGTCATTTCACAGGACTGGTGCTGTGGCTGCTGCCCTTGAGAAGTCTTGGAGGCGAGAGTTGGCCGTGCGCATGTAGACCGATGACAGGTGGAGATCACCTGCTGAACGGAGTTGTATAGATGGGACGTGCTTGCGGAGTAACAAAGGGAGGGGTTGAGTTATTGAGTGATTTGAACGTGAGCATCAGTAATTTAAACTGTATCCTGGAACGTACAGGAAGTCAATGGAGGGACTGGCAGAGTGGGGAAGTACGCGAGGTGCGTTTAGTGAGAAAAATAAGCCTGGCCCCTGCATTCATAACAGATTGCAAAGAGGCGATAAGGGAGTTGGGGAGGCCAGTAAGGAGCGAGTTCCAGTAGTCAAGTCGTGAAATGACAAGAGCATGAACCAGCACTTTTGTGGTATCTTGTGTCAGAAAGGGGTGGACATGGGCAATGTTTTTGAGTTGAAAATAACAGGATTTGGTCACTGTCTGGATGTGGGAAGAGAATGTTAGGTCAGAGTCAAAAGTGACACCAAGGCAGCGAGCTTGGGGTGTTGGGCTAATGGGTGTTCCATTTACTTGTAGAGCAGGGACGTGCAGTCAGGGTTGGCAGGGGAGGCCCTATTAATGTTTGTATTCAATTTGAAAATAAAATTTTATCTATTGAAAAAAAAGTTCTCATACTCACCTCTCCACGCTCCCTCGCTGTGCTTCTCTGTCCTCCACTTTTTTTCCCCCTTCCTTTCAGTTTGCCGGCTGCTGTGTGTGTGTGTGATTCACTACACAGACAGCAGGGGCAGCACTGAGCCAGCCTAGCCTACGCAATTTGAGCAGCTGAATGCTATGCTAATTGCGTACCTCAAGCTGGCTTCCTGGCTTTACTCTCTTCAGTGCCTCCAGAGGCACTGAGAGCAATTGAGAGCTTGAGCCAATGGGAAAGCTCCATTGGTCTCAAGTAATTCATTTTTTTTATAAAACACCCTCCATGGGAGGCAGAGCTCCCCATGGATTGATTGACGCAGGACAGTCAAGTGACTGTCCTCGTCAGTCGTAGGGTGTGGATAGTAAAAACAAATATGCGAACCTTGAAGTAAGAGTTGTAATAGCACCCTCTATTGGTCAGTATTGTAATTTCGGTCATCCGAAGGCGCCGTAACCACCAATGCTGGGAGCCCACAAGCTGAGCGCCGAGTCTCCAGAAATGGGAGCGCCGAAACCCTCTTCACAAACAGCAACAAGGAAAGAAGTCCGGGACCCAGGCAGCTGTAGCTTATGTGTTTATTCACAGGGGTAACATCTCTCCACCAAGGAACAGTGACGTTTCGGCCACAATGGGCCTTAATCATACGTTTGATTAAGGCTCAATGTGGCCGAAACGTCACTGTTCCTTGGTGGAGAGATGTTACCCCTGTGAATAAACACATAAGCTACCGCTGCCTGGGTCCTGGACTTCTTTCCTTGTTGAGTATTGTAAGTGCATGCTCTTAGAATATTAAAAACCAGTATGCGAACTTTACTTTAAAGTAAGAGTTGTAATAGCACCCTCTATTGGTTAGTATTGTAAGTGCATGCTCCTAGAACATTAAAAAACAGTATGCAAACGTTACTTTAAAGTAAGAGTTGTAATAGCGCCCTCTATTGGTTAGTATTGTAAGTGTATGCTCTTAGAACATTAAAAACCTATATGCGAACTTTACATTATAAATAGTGAAACTTTATTCTCCTATATAACGATAATCAAATGCGTAAATTGTGACTGTGTAGCCTGTGTATATCTGGCTCTGATACTAGCCAGTGCTTCACCAGCCACTGACCACACCGCGCGTCACTGTTGTAGAGAGATAGGTGGTATTGGGTTCTTCTTGGAGGGAGGAATGATGAGAATTTCAGTTTTGGCAAGATTGAGTTTAAGGAAACGGGAAGCCATCCAATTTGTGACTGTGGAGAGACAGTCAGTGACTCGATCCAGGAGACCTGGAGAGTAGACATGTGCACAGCACAAAATTTCATTTTGAACTAATGGATTAGTCCTAAAATGCTATTTATTTAGTTGCTAAAGAAATTCGTTTTCAGGTCTTTAGTATGAAAACGAATTTCATTCATCCGAAAACCAGTGGATACAATTATTATTGTAGTGGCTCCTCAGAGGGCTGAGATCGCTGCTTGTTACAGTATCACTCACTCTCAGCACAATGTGCCAGGCAAAGCTGTTACTGTAACTGACTGCTGCTCATCACAGTGCTCAGAGTTTCAGTAAAACTAGTAAATAATATTTTTATATATCAAAGGTTAGAGCAATATTATTTCCTTATTTTACTGAAACTCTGAGCGCTGTTACAGTCAGTTACTGTAACAGCTGAGCCTGATACATTGTACTGAGAGATAATATAACAAGCAGCCGATCTCAGCGCTCACAGCCACTGGATTTAAAGGGCTAAAAAAAAGGCTCCTCTCTGTATAATGTAGATAACATCCTCCTGCATTAATTAATACCCCTCTTTGTATAATGTATACAACATCCACCCGCATTAATTAATGCCCCTCTCTGTATAGAACATCCTACTGCATTGGCATGTGGAGGGTGCAGAACTTCGGAATGCAATGCTTATCCAGCACAGGAGAGGGAACTTTTACTTAAACTTTGTACCTCTGTGGGGGAGACACAGGAATATAAAAGCAGGGGAGAGGGAAAATATTAACGTAAATCGGTCTGAAAGCTCAGAGAAGAGATGACTGGTGCAAATAGATTTTTATAATAAAATAAAGCACTTTAAATCTAGGGAAAACATTCAAATAAATCACACTGAAGGCTCATAATGACAGAGTAACTGTGAGAGCTGGATACTAAATGTATCAGACGTAAAAAAAACTTTATAACAAGCAGCACTGCGAGAGGAGAGGGACTTTATATAAAACATGTATTGTAGATGAGGAAAGGGGGATAGTGCTCCTGGATAATATAAAATGTATCAGACCTAAGCCCCTATTATGCAGAGCGGGAGGGGAGATAACACACGTTTTATAAAGTCCCTCTCTTCTCCCAGCGCTGCTTGTTATAAATGGATTTTTACTATCCAGCACTCCTCTGTCATTAGCTTTCAGTGTGATTTATTTGAATGTTTCCAGCTGCTTTTATCATCTTGTCTACCTCATAGACATGCAAGGGTTAAGTAAAGGTTTCCTCTCCTGTGCTGGCTGTCTGTGCTGCGAGTGAGTATTCTGGAGCTCTATCACTGTCAGACTTTCGGGTAGGGGTCGGGAAGGATTACGCATACAAACCTTTTCTGTAGCTTTGCGATGTTGCACTTCATTACTGGTCTCCTTCACTCATCAATGTAATATCACAAAAAGGACTGAAACTAAAATGTAGTGCATTTTATTTTAGTTTCTTTTGTTTTTTTGTACTGAGCAGTTTCGTATCTCTTGAGTCAACTAAAACTAAATTATCCCAAAATTCGGACTAAATCGTTTTAGTACTAAAACGAATGCACATGTCTACTGGAGAGAGATCAGGGGAGGAGAGGTAAATTTGAGTGTCATTAGCGTATAGGTGGTACTGGAATCCAAAGGAGCTCATCAGTTTTCCTAGAGAGGCAGTTTAGACTGAAAAAAGTAGAGGGCCCAGTACTGAACCTTGGGGCACCCCAACAGAGACAAGCTGCTGGGAGGAGGTACTTCCAGCAAATGTGACACATGTAACATCATAAAAAGCAGAATCCAGATCTTAAGATTTCCTCTTACACATATTATATACCGTTTTTCTCGACATTAAATAGACTTTCTAAAGATACCATTATTTTCATCATATCGTATAATTTACTTTAAAAAAAGTTAAGAAATATGATGAAAGAATGGAAAACACTAATTTTTCGAACTTTAATCCCCCAAATCTACAACTGCCAAAAAAGACCCCAGCTAAGTACTGTGGAAATTTTATCCTGAAACTAGAGATACCCAATTTATACATGTTTTTGCTTTTTATCTCACCTCTGTGTGCTGAGCTCATTTTGACTGTTTTATGCTCATCATGTTTAAACGTGATTTGAAGTCCTATTTTATTATGCCCCTGGACAATTTGTTTTTTACAAAACCCACCTTTTTATTTATTTTAATTTTTAAATTTATTTATTTATATACATATATTGGTTAGGCATGGTTAGGCCTTTCCAATGATACCAAACATGACCCTCTAGCTTCCACGGATCGGGAGATACGGGTATCCAAAAGACACCCCTAGCTCCACTTCGCATCTAGGGGTTAACTGGCCAACTGACATCATCGCACATATGGTGACTATGTCAGTGGGTCGGGGGTGACCCGGAGGCTTGGATGACATCCAGGATGTCAGGGATCATGATTTGGCATCTAAGGGGTTAAAGAGAGGCACCACTGGAAAGGGTAGACTTTGCCCTATCCAGCGGTGCCTCACTTTTTTTCCTAAGTGCAGCCATTGGGGAGGTATAAGAGTCCAAAAACCCCCTCCCCTTCCAGATTCCTCCTGCGGGGGCCAGGGGAGTGCATGAATATCGTGACGGCTGGGGCCCATAAAACCATTGGGCCGGCTTTCTAGGAAGCCAGTCTGACGTGGGTCCCCGGCCAGAGAGGTGAGTATAGAGAGGGAGGGGGTTAAAGGACCATGACATACAAGATATGTCCTTGGTCCTTAAGGGGACTTTTCCCCAGGATGTACTTTGTACATCAGTGCTCCATATGGGGTTAATTATTAAAACATCCAATATGTCTCATTGGGTAAAACCAACTTCTTCAGGGATAAAGAATAATCATTCTTTATCCCTGCAGAAGTTGGTTTTAGTCAACGAAACGCGTTGGATGTTTTAATAATTAGACCCCTTCGCTGCTGAGCCATTTCACGCTTGTGTGCTAAACTCATTTTTACCGGTTTTTCTCATCATGTTTAAACGCGATTTGAAGTCACGTTTTATTATATGACCCAGACATATTATATATCGTTCTTTCCGACAGACTCGGCAGATTCATAATATATCATTATTATATGTATACGTTATGTCCTGTCTGAATATTATAACAAAAAAATGCAATAAAATTAGAATTTTCAATAATCTACAGCGTACAAAGTTTTTTTTTTTCACATTTTAACATGTAAGTGTTTGCGGTTATATTTTCTATGAGTTGCGCTTGTTAAAAAAAATAGAAATGGGGACTCGGTACATTTTTTGGGGGAAAATTACGTTATTTTTAAGAAACGCACCCATAGAAAAATCGTTAGTGCAGCATCATTGTTCACATTATAATTGAAATGGGAACAATATTGCTGCATTAATAAAACAAAAACAAAAAAAACTGTTTATTTTTTTATTATTATGTTTTTATTTTCATTTTTATTTTTTCTTTACTTTTAACATGCTCTGGCCGTTCAAATGTCACCAAACATTCACCCCTAGTTGCCACGGATCAGGAGATAGGGGGTTCATTGGAAGCCCTTATCTCTACCATTGGTGGCAGCTAGGGGTTAACTCCAGAACTGACATCATCGCGCTATGCGCGATGACGTCAGTCGCCTGGGGGAGATCCTGGAAGCTTGGCCGACATCCAAGATGTCGGCCAGCTCTGGGAGGGGACTGCGTTACGGCGCCTATTGGCGCTGAATCGCAATCCAGCCCCCAAGCGGTTAAAGCCAGCCACCGCTTGGAAGGGCAGGCTGTGCCCTTCCAAGCGGTACCTGGCTTATGCTCGTGCCCCTTACAGAAGGGGAGGAAGAGAGGTCCAATGGACCTCACCCCTCCCCTTCAGGCACCTATCCCGCACTGGCTCCTCTCGCCCGATACTTACCTTCCCCACTGGGCTCCTATGGCGGAATTGCAAGCTGGAAGCCTGCTCCGCCTCTTCAGGAAGCCCAGCCAGCACAATGACGTCATCACGCTGCGTGATGATGTCATCGCCAGGCGCCCACCGACGCCTGTAGTAAGAATCAAGAAGGGGAGGGGGGTTCATTTGGAGTCTTCTATCTCCCCAACTGTTAGGGCTAGACAAAAACAAATTGCACCACTGGAAAGGGGAGAGTTAACCCATATGTTGCCAGATCGCAATTCGGCACCAATCAGCGCTGAATCGCGATTCAGATCCGGAGGTGGCTGACATCTTGGGTGTCAGCCAAGTCTCCGGGTCACCCTCCACCCACAGACATCCTCACCATGTGTGTGAGGACGTCAGTGGGCCAGTTAACCCCCTACTGGGATCCCCTTATCAACCGATCCGTGGCAGCTAGAGGGTTTGACATCATTGGAAAGGCCTGATCATGGCCTTTCCAATGATACCAAACATGACCAGGTATGGTGTAAAAAAAAATTAAAAAAAATAATAATAAAATTATTATTTTTTTTTTAAAAAAAACTTTGTCTTGGGGGGGTTAATTAAATAGGACTTAAACTATCATCTAGATTTTGGGGATTAAATTACGAAAATGTGTGTTTTTACCATTTTTTAATCATATTTCATATTATTTTTTTATAGTACATTATACAATATGATGGAAATAATATTTAGAAAGTCCATTTAATGGTGGGAAAAACAGTATATAATATGTGTGGGTTGCATAAACAACTAAGAGGAAAATTTGACCTAAACACAAAGGCCCCTATTACATTCTTCGCGCAATTTCGTTGGCGCAGCACAAATTTTTTTGTGCTCATCTGTCCAGCGTTATGGCGCGAAAATTAACATGGTATTATGATCCAAATGCATTTTCTCATCCGTCAAAAAATAACGTTCGTAAAAACGACGCGCAAAACGAAGTGTAATACGCACGCAGTAACGTGGCGCACATAAATCAGTGTGTGGACTGTTTTTTTCGTGGGATTCAGCCAATCAATTTACCTTAATTGACTCACTTAAGTTTTTGCTCCTGTCAAAGTAAATCTGAGTATACATGCTGCAGCAATAAGAAAAAAACGCACAAATTCACAATTTTATTGTTTGGGTATGTGTAGAATGTGTAACTATAATGTGCTGTATTTTTTTTTCGTGCTGGTGTTTTTCGTTTTGGCCAGAACGTTCAGATTTGCAGTTACCACCAGCTTTTCAAAGACGTTAAAATTATACGCCCAAACGTCGTTAGTAAAAAGATGCGCATCGATTGTAATACCATCCGCGTACCAGCGCACGAACGAACTTGCGGTCACAATGTTAAGTATAGGACGCGCACAGTTCATCACGCTCGTGCAGGTCCATCCGCGTTAAATGATAATAAATCATACCACTGAAAAAAACTAAATAAGTATATATAAATAACATTCCAAAATCCCAGAGTATTGTGTTGCAACAATATCTTTTTCTTGTACTAACCTGATACATGAATTCAATATTTTATTTGCTGCAATTTGGCATTTTTTGCCAACGTCCGAAAACTGATTCAGTGACTCCAATGTTCGTAAATTACGATGACCATTCGCTAAATAGGGAATTCACCATATGTTCTGCAAAATTGATTCCCCAAAATGTAACAAAAAGCAACGCATCTAAAGACGAATAGACTCTTTAGATTCTAACTTCCATAATAACCCCTTAAATGCCATTAAAGCAGGGAAATACAATAAAAATAATAAACAGTGAGGCATGTAGCCTTCCCATTAACTCCTAAAATGCCATCAATCAAGGGAAAACATTTAATAAATAGACTGTGAGGCATGTAGCCTAGCCATTAACCCCTAAATGCCATTATCAAGGGAAAACATGAAATGAATATTCTGTGGGGCATGTAGCCTATCCATTAACTCCTAAAATGCCAGCTATGAAGAGAAAATGTGAAATATATACACTGTGAGACATGTAGTTTACCCATTAACCCCTAAAATGTCAGTTATCAAGAGAAAACGTGAAATATATATACTGTGAGGCATGTAGCCTACTCATTAACCCATAAAATGCCAGTACTCAAGGGAAAACATGAAATGTTTACACTGTGAGGGATGTAGCCTACCCAATATGCCACTAATAAAGGGAAAGAAATGTATACTGTGAGGGATGAAGCCTGCCCATTAACCTATAAGATACAACTAAACCAAGGCAAAAACAAAAGTAATACACAATGTAATATATAGTCTGACCATTAACCCTGTCACTGCTGAGCCATTTCCACCCTGTGAAAAAAAGTTACGTTATTATTTTATTATTTATGATTTTGACTTTACACTGAATATGGTCATATTGGGTATCAATGGAAAGGCCTGACTCTGCCCTTTCCAATGACACCTCAAATGACCACATATAACAGAGGGGAGCCAGAGATACAGCGGTCCGAATATGTGGGGGAAGCTGGATGCTGATCCCTGGTGGCGGGGACCCATGGGGGCAAGGAATAACCTTGAGGGGGCAATTACCCCCCCTAGCGATGCCTAAGGTCATATACTGTATGTTGTCACACTAAGTAGGATTGAAATATTTATTTTTGATTATGTAATTGCCATTTGTTTATTGCCGCCTGAGAAATAGAAATGTTGCAATTCTTGGAATGGCGTCATAAACATAAACTTACACTGATACCTAGATCTAATTTGAACAGCTACCTTTATACTATTTTCCAAGTTTATATTGACTTGGAGGTAAAGAGTTTGGCTCTGTGTTTTGAATTTACATTACATAGTACTCTTAACCCTATAGATCTTTCTAAGGATTGGCTGTACTTTTCTCAGTCTTCCATTTAATGCTGAGATTTGTTTGACTAAACCCTGCACTCCAGCGCATTAGCTCTGATAGCATTGATACTATAGTGCATTGTGCCTCGTGTGCACATAAATCCTTTCTCCTTTTCTTTCTGTGATTTTAATTTTATTTGTTTCTTAATAGAGATAATTGATGTACCTTGTAGGTTCATAGTGTGTTTCTTGTATATTTCATGTATATGGTTAATCCCTACAAAGTGTAGAATTTCTCACAATAATTCTTGCTGTTCCCTAATGTGGGAAACCTGCGCCTGCAGATTTCCCCTTAGCGTCCCCATTTTAGCACCCTATAATGGGGCAGGTGCTGATTCAGCAGCCTGCCACGTAATGCAGCGCTAAGCCCCTCCATGGAGCGCTAAGCCCTAGGACTACATGGTGGCTTGTGGTGCTGGGTCACTCTTGCAAGATCATGCAGTTTCGAGGAGTGATCGCAGAGGGAGGGAGACCGGGGACTCACTCTGCTCCCGGCAGCCAGAAGCGGCAGATCGGGCAACCATTCTCGCCACGCAATGTGAGGTGAGTATCTGATTTTTGGGGGTTTCAGCTGATGATAACTGATTCCACAGAAGCGGTATTAGTTAGCACCAGCTTCTAGCTGTGGTTAACTTTTCATTTAACGGCAGCAGTGTGTAATTAGCATTAGGAATTTGTAATCCTAACGCTAATTATTTATTGCACTCCCCATGTTAAGTAGAGGGAGCGCAAAGTACAGGAAGCTCACGGAAGCAAGCACAATCCCTGATGCGCTAACAGGTGTTTTTAACCCATTAGCGTTCGTAATGTAATATGGGAGGCATGCGCTAGCCTCACTTAAGCTAGCGTTAACGCTTAAATATCTGAACGCTAACGGTAGTTTTAAGTTTGTAACAGTGTCCCCTGTTGGTGTAATGGTCAAGTGTCCCAATAACTTTGCACATTATATATAGATATACAGTACATATACAGTACATATATATATATATATATATATTGTATATGTACTGTATATCTATATATATATATAATGTGAATTGCTGTGATGTGCAAGTGGCTTCTGCAATAATAAACACACACACACACATACACATACATATATATATATATATATATATATATATACTGTATATATAAAATACAAAACAGCAAAAGGTTGCACTCAGTCTCAAAACTAAGTGGGTGCATCTAAGACATCAAATACAAAACACCAAGAAAGAGCACTCCATATTATTGACCACCTTCTTCCATCATTTTCTGTGAAAAAAAACAGTTTTAAAAATGCCCAAAAAAACCTGACTGAGGTAAAATGATGGGGATTCAGTTCACAAAGTTATGAGTTGAGTGCAACCTTTTGCTGTTTTGTATTTTAAATATAGAGAGCTGACAACTCTCATTTGTTATGCACCCCTCCCTGTTCACAGGTGCTCCTCCATGGCAGCCTATAAAGGCCTTGAGCTGCCGGGGAGCTGCAGGGTGAGCTGTTCCTGTAAGTGCAGACTCGGTCAAGTTAGATAGGACCTGTCAAAGATGGGGTACATTGGCGACTGTGACAGGCTTAAGCAAATTATGATCATAACTTTGTGAACTGAATCCCCATCATTTTACCTGTCAGGTTTTTTTGGGCATTTTTAAAACTGTTTTTTTTTCACAGAAAATGATGGAAGAAGTTGGTCAATAATATGGAGTGCTCTTTCTTGGTGTTTTATATATACACACAAGCAGAATAAAAATATACACATGTATATTGGAAATGAAGAGGATGTTATAAATAAAAAAAGACCACTGAGAGCAATAATGCAAAGGAGTTTCCTGCAATGCAAGGAGAAACATTATAATAACTAAACTTCATATGATTATATGCAGGCTCGAATACTAGGTTGAAGAAAATGTAAGTAGAAACATGAGTTCCTACGGGAATAGGGCCCTCATCTCCTCCTGTACTGTTTGTCAAATGTTGTTCAATGTATTGTAACCCTGTCTATACTGTGTTTATTGTACAGCGCTGTGGAATATGCTGGCGTTTTATAAATAAAGAATAAATAATAATAATCAACATGGTGGCATAAAGCTCTCACCGAATGTGGAAGTAATCAAGCATTCTTTACCACATAGAATAATAAAGTCTATATTTACTAGGGTTGCACCGATACCGATACTAGTATCAGTATCGGGGCCGATACTGGGTACTGCAGGAGTACTTGGTACTCGTGCAGTACCCCCCGATATTTTTTCCGATACCGGAAGCCGGCATTGAGCCGGCTTGCCGGCATCCGAGGGACTGCGGCGGCTGTCCGAATGCTCTATCGGCATTCGGACAGCCGCCCCTGGAGCTCTCTGCAATACTTACCTTCCTGGGCGCCGCCGGGAATGTCTCCGCACGTGCGCTCGTTGGAAGGACCCCAGCCGCGACCACGTGGGACCATGTGATCACGGCTGGGATCCTTCAAACGAGCGCGGAGACATTCCCGGCGTCGCCCAGGAAGGTAAGTATAAACACACTAAGCAGCTGCAGGGCCTGTCCGAATGTTGATAGAGCATTCAGACAGGCCCTGCAGCTGCTCTCCACGACGATACTTACCTTCCTGGGCGACGCCGGGAAAGTTTCCCCGCGCGCGCTCGTTGGAAGGACCCCAGCCGTGATCACATGGTCCCACGTGGTCGCGGCTGGGGTCCTTCCAACGAGCACACGCGCAGAGACATTCCTGGCGGCGCCCAGGAAGGTAGGTATCGTTGGGGGGGTCCATGAGCTTGGGGGGCATACCCATGTGTGAGCTGGGGTGCATATCCATGAGCTGGGGGCATACCCATGAGCTGGGGGGCATACCCATGAGCTGGGGGGCATACCCATGTGTGAGCTGGGGTGCATATCCATGAGCTGGGGGGCATACCCATGAGCTGGGGGGCATACCCATGTGTGAGCTGGGGTGCATATCCATGAGCTGGGGGGCATATCCATGAGCTGGGGGGCATACCCATGAGCTGGGGGGCATACCAATGAGCTGGGGGGGCATACCCATGTGTGAGCTGGGGTGCATATCCATGAGCTGGGGGGCATACCCATGAGCTGGGGGGCATACCCATGTGTGAGCTTGGGTGCATATGCATGAGCTGGGGGCATACCCATGAGCTGGGGGGCATACCCATGTGTGAGCTGGGGTGCATATCCATGAGCTGGGGGGCATAACCATGAGCTGGGGGGCATACCCATGTGTGAGCTGGGGTGCATATCCATGAGCTGGGGGGCATACCCATGTGTGAGCTGGGGGGCATAACCATGTGAGCTGGGGGGCATACCCATGTGTGAGCTGGGGTGCATATCCATGAGCTGGGGGGCATACCCATGTGTGAGCTGGGGTGCATACCCATGTGTGAGCTGGGGTGCATATCCATGAGCTGGGGGGCATACCCATGAGCTGGGGGGCATACCCATGTGTGAGCTGGGGTGCATATCCATGAGCTGGGGGGCATAACCATGAGCTGGGGGGCATACCCATGTGTGAGCTGGGGTGCATACCCATGTGTGAGCTGGGATGCATATCCATGAGCTGGGGGGCATATCCATGAGCTGGGGGGCATACCCATGAGCTGGGGGCATACCCATGTGTGAGCTGGGGTGCATATCCATGAGCTGGGGGCATACCCATGAGCTGGGGGGCATACCCATGAGTGAGCTGGGGGGCATAACCATGTATGAGCTGGGGGGCATACCCATGTATGAGCTGGGGGGGCATAACCATGTGTGAGCTGGGGGGGCATATCCATGAGCTGGGGGGCATATCCATGAGCTGGGGGCATATCCATAAGCTGGGGGCATATCCATAAGCTGGGGGGGCATACCCATGAGCTGGGGGGCATACCCATGTGAGAGCTGGGGGCATATCCATGAGCTGGGGGGCATATCCATGAGCTGGGGGGCATAACCATGTGAGAGCTGGGGGCATATCCATGAGCTGGGGGGCATATCCATGAGCTGAGGGCATACCCATGAGCTGGGGGGCATACCCATGTGTGAGCTGGGGGGGCATAACCATGTATGAGCTGGGGGGCATAACCATGTGTGAGCTGGGGGGCATATCCATGAGCTGGGGGCATATCCATGAGCTGGGGGCATATCCATAAGTTGGGGGGCATATCCATGAGCTGGGGGGCATACCCATGAGCTGGGGCATTCCCATGTGAGAGCTGGGGGGCATATCCATGAGCTGGGGGGCATATCCATGAGCTGGGGGGCATAACCATGTGTGAGCTGGGGGGCATAACCATGTGTGAGCTGGGGGGGCATAACCATGTGTGAGCTGGGGGGGAAAATCCATAAGCTGGGGGGCAATATCCATGTGTGAGCTGGGGCATATCCATGTGTGAGCTGGGGCAAATCCATGTGTGAGCTGGGGCAATATCCATGTGTGAGCTGGGGCAATATCCATGTGTGAGCTGGGGCAAATCCATGAGCTGGGGCAGTATAAATATATATATATATCGGGGGGATATACATGTGAGCTGGGGGCATTTTTATATGGTCTGTTCTTATTGGAAAGCGTCACATGACATTAAAGAAAAGTATCAGTACTTGGTATCGGTGAGTACTTTTAAAAAGTATCGGTACTCGTACTCGGTCTTAAAAAAGTGGTATCGGTGCATCCCTAATATTTACTCTGAGTTGCAAGATTGATTATTTCCATTTGTTTAATTTCCTCAGCTATAGCATACAGGCAGTTATAGAAGATGATATATTTTTTCAATATATGGCAACAATCACAATCTTGGCTACAAATTAGAGTGGCTTTTGCACCTTAGGAATAAAGGTGTGAGACTGAGCAGAGCCACCTCTGGAACGAAGATCAGGTGGATGTCAAAATATTTGGATGTGCATAATGGAAAGCCTCAAAAGGACATGGTATTTGGGCAAGAATACCAAAGGTGTTCAAATTAGTTTTTTGGTTTCTCACATATCTATCAAGTAGGAAAAGTGTTGAGGCTCATAGCATGTATGTGGGTTTAAGTAGCACATTTAACCCTAATGTGGAGGAAGGCCCAGAATAAAGCTTATGTCTGCAGGACAGAAAAAGATCTGTAAAAGCTATAAAGAAATTTGTGGGCCAGAGATAGCGGAAGGGCACTGTGGACACACTGACATTGAGCTACAGATCTCTCCTCACTTTATAAAACTTGAACTAGGTTTATACATAAAAGCTGAGTGGAAAACATCTACTCTCGCTTGAGGGGGGATCAAATCCATAACCTGAGTCTGCTGCATCTCTGTTAACTCTACACTAAATATCACTCAAAGCTAGGACGACAAACAGGAAGAAATCCTCTAACAGCCATGGTATTTATCTCCTTCCATAGGCATACGCAGGGGGTATAACTGGCGTGCCCAAAAGTATTATACTGAGGCCAATTTGTTTAAATTACCAACACATAAACAATTACAATCTTTTCTGTCTTTATTTAACACATTCCATTAACCATCCACAGTGTTGTGGAAAAATAACTTCTACAAAGCATTTCTTTTCTGGTGCCCCGGGTTTACACTTGCAAAGAGCTTAGGAGGAATTTTGGTCAACTCTTTGGTTAATTCTTTTGAGGCACTTTCAGAGTGTAGTGGTAAGACGGAAGTAGGCTCAGACACCATAGTTGAGGAACCACCATACCCTATGCCTAAGGTATGCAGGACTGCAACCAAGGACAAAAAGAAAAAGGTGGGACTTGATAGAAGGCAATTGTTGCTGGGTGATTCTATCATAAGAGGTGTTGAGCTGGAGAGTAGTGGTTTGGTGAGACGTCTTCCTGGGGCTACTGCTCGTAGAGACAAGAGATGTATTCTCAATATTGTCAAACAAGCAAAGCAGCAAGGGGATGTGGACGTTCTAGTCCATCTAGGAACAAATGACTTGGCTAGGAATGAGGTTTCTGAGATTAACCACTTCGATGCTGAGGACGCGCTCAGCGCGTCCTCAGCATTCCCGCTGGTATGCGGAGGACGCGCTGAGCGCGTCCTCCCATTGGGGTCAGCGTTCGGCCGAGTTCCGGCCGATCGCTGGCCCCCCCGGTGCGGGCTGACATCCTGGATGTCAGCCGCGCATCCGGGACCACAGCCGCCCGAATTAGGTGTCATCGCGGCAGCGCGATGACACCTAATTCAGGCGCCCCCCCGCATGTGCGGAGGAGGTGCCTGAAAGGGAGGGGGGAGGTCCTTCGGACCTCTCTCCCTCCCGATCGGCGGCTCTGCGGGGGTTAACCCAGGCATCATTTGGAAGGGCACAGCCTGCCCTTCCAAATGATGCCTGGCATTAACCCCTGGGGAGCTGGATCGCGAATCGGCGCTGAAAAGCGCCGATTCGCGATCCTTTCCCGGAGCTGGCCGACATCTTGGATGTCGGCCAAGCCTCCGGGAACTCCCCCTGAGGACTGGCGTCATCGTGCGTAGCCAGTCCTGGACTTAACTCTTAACTGCCACCAACGGAACTCCCTATCTCCCGATCCGTGGCAGTTAGGGGTTAAATTTTGGTATGGTTGGATCGGCCAGAGCATGGCCGTTCCAACGATACCAAACATGAAAGTGAAAAATTTTGTTTTGGTTTGTTAATGCAGCAATATTGTTCCCATTTCAATTATAATGTGAACAATGATGCTGCACTAACGATTTTTTTATATGGTGCGTTTGTTAAAAATCGCGTAATTTTCCCCCAAAAAAAATGTAACGAGACCCCATCTCTAATTTTTTTAACAAGCGCACCCCATACAAAATATAACCGCAATTGCTCGCATGTTAAAATGTGAAAAAAAACACTTTACACATTGTAAATTATTGAAAATACATATTTTATTGCATTTTTTGTTATAATATACAGACATGACATAACGTATACATATAATAATGACATATTATGAATCTACCGAGTCTGACGGAGAGAACGATATATAATATGTCCGGGTAATATACTAAAATAAGCCTTCAAAACACGTTTAAACATGATGAGCAAAACCGGTAAAAATGACCTCAGCACAGGGGCGGGAAAAGCCTCAGCAGCGAAAGGGTTAAGGAAGATTTTTGTGTTCTTGGAGGTGAAATACAGCAGATTGCGTCCACTGTGTCATTCTCTGAAGTTATGCCTGTGCATAACATTCAGGATAGGCAGATGCGCAATAGGGAATTTAATTTGTGGCTTCGGGAATGGTGTCGGGAGCAAGGATTTGGCTTTGTGTCCCATGATAGCTCTAATTGAGGCAGAAAGGAACTGTATAAAAAAGATGGTTTGCATCTTACTCATAGGGGAACATATGCTCTCAGTGAGAAGTTCAACGGTTTCACAAAGGAATATTTAAACTAGGAGGGGGGACAAAAGGGTAAAAAACAATCTGCCCGATTGTCCCCCAAAACTAAATCGGAGGGTGCAAGCAACATGCGGGGTAAAAAATGACAAGCTCAGAGTCGTGTCTATAAATGTTCGCAGTTTAGTCAATAAAATCAATGAACTGGAGGCAATGATGGCAGCTGAAAAAGTAGATTTAGTGGCGGTTACTGAGACATGGTTCAGTGAGAAAAATAACTGGGACATAACAATACCGGGGTACTCTTTATATAGAAAAGACAGAGAAGGTAGGAAAGGAGGACGAGTGGCCCTGTATGTGAAAAATAACATAAAAACGAACCAAATAAAAGTGAGCGAGGTGAGCATAGAGTCAGTTTGGGTTACGCTAACATTTGGCAATCATACAGTACCTCGTGGAGGTGTGATCTATAGACCCCCTGGTCAAGTAGAAGAGCTGCTGTTTGAGGAAATAGCCAAAATGGCAATGAAGTGGGAAGTTATTATCATGGGGGACTTTAATCTTCCTGATGTGAACTGGAAAACCAAAATAGCTGGGTGCACCAGGAGTACAAATATTCTAAACTCCCTACTGGGATTATCTCTAACACAAGTAGTTGAGGAGCCGACCCGTAAAGAGGCCATATTGGATTTAATACTCACAAATGGAGGTTTGGTATCAGACGTTGTTTTAGGTGAAAATTTGGGATCTAGTGATCACCAGTCAGTGTGGTTTAATATAAGAACAGGGATGGAGCCGCACCACACAAAAACAAAAGTTTTTGAACTGATTTTTCTAAAATGAGATATTGTGTGAATGAGTCATTATCAGACTGGAGAAGTTTAAAGGGAGTCCAGGAGAAATGGGATTATTTAAAGGAGGCATTATTGAAGGCCACAGGCAATTGCATTCGGCTTGTTAGCAAAAACAAAAAAGGGAAGAAACCACTGTGGTACTCTGCAGAAGTGGCCAAAATAGCGAAGAACAAAAAGATAGCATTCAATAATTATAAAAAAACTCAGAGTGAAGAAGATAGGCAAACCTATAAGATTAGGCAGAAAGAGGCAAAGCAATTTATAAGAGCTTCCAAAGCACACGCAGAAGAGAAAATAGTTCAGTCAGTAAAAAAGGGGGACAAAACATTTTTTAGATACATAAACGAGAAAAGAAAAGTAAAACAAGGATTAGTTAGATTAAAAACAAAGGAAGGAAGGTATGTAGAAGAGGATAAACGTCTCGCTGACTGACTCAAAGAATATTTTTGTTCGGTCTTTGCAGAAGAAAAGGAAGGAAAGGGACGTCAGTTAGGAGGAAACACTAACGAGACATTTACATATGAGTATACAGAGGAGGAGGTTCTACAGCAGCTGTCTAAAGTAAAGACAAATAAGTCAATGGGGCCTGATAGGATCCACCCTAAATTATTAAAAGAGCTCAGTGGTGTAATAGAAAAACCGTTAACAGATTTATTTAACCAATCCTTGTTAACGGGAGTCGTCCCAGAAGACTGGAAATTAGCAAATGTTGTGCCCATTTACAAGAAGGGTAGTAGGGAGGAAATGGGGAACTATAGGCCAGTTAGTCTTACGTCAGTATTGGGGAAATTAATGGAAACCATGTTAAAGGAAAGGATTGTTGAACATCTAAAAATACATACAGTTGTGTTCAAAATTATTCAACCCCCAATGTTGTAAAGGGTTTTAGGGAATTTAGTGTACATTTGTTATTGTATTCAGAATGAAATCCTACAAGGACTTTTTAAAGAACCATATGCAACTAAAATGACATCAATTGGTTTTGTAATACAGTAGTAAATGTTTCTTTTGTGAATTCTTCATTGACACAATTATTCAACCCCTTAAAGACTACCACTCTGAAGAACAGAGGTTCATTCAAGTGTTTTCAATCAGGTTTTGAAAACACCTGTGGATGTCACGGAGCAGCAATAAAGCATAATAAGCACCAATTAGGCAGCTTTAAAATGACTGTGATACTCAGCTCCTTCTAGACATTTACTGGTGTGGTTACAAACATGGTGAAGTTAAGAGAATGGTCCAGGAAGACAAGAGAAAAGTTGATTACTCTTCACAGGAAGGGCAATGGCTATAAGAAGATTGCAAAGATGTTAAACATACCAAGAGAGACCATAGGAAGCATCATTCGCAAATTCAAGGCAAAGGGCACTGTTGAAACGCTACCTGGTCGTGGCAGAAAGAAGATGCTGACTTCGACTGCTGTGTGCTACCTGAAGTGTAGAGTGGAGAAAAGTCCCCGTGTGACTGCTGAGGAACTGAGAAAAGATTTGTCAGATGTGGGTACTGAAGTTTCAGCTCAGACAATACGGCGCACACTGCGTAATGAAGGCCTCCATGCCAGGACTCCCAGGCGCACCCCCTTGCTGTCTCCAAAGAATAAGAAGAGTCGACTGCAGTATGCCAAAAGTTATGTGGACAAACCACAGAAGTTTTGGAATAGTGTTCTGTGGACTGATGAAACAAAATTAGAACTGTTTGGGCCCATGGATCAACGCTATGTTTGGAGGAGGAAGAACAAGGCCTATGAAGAAAAGAACACCTTGCCTACTGTGAAGCATGACGGGGGGTCTATCATGCTTTGGGGCTGTTTTGCTTCTGCAGGTACAGGGAAGCTTCAGCGTGTGCAAGGTACCTTGAATTCTCTTCAGTACCAGGAGATATTGAATGACAATGTGATGCAGTCCGTCACAAACCTGAGGCTTGGGAGACGTTGGACCTTTCAACAGGACAATGATCCCAAGCATACCTCCAAGTCCACTAGAGCATGGTTGCAGATTAAAGGCTGGAACATTTTGGAGTGGCCATCGCAGTCACCTGACTTAAATCCGATTGAGAACCTCTGGTGGGACTTAAGAAAGCAGTTGCAGTGCGCAAGCCTAAGAATGTGACTGAACTGGAGGCTTTTGCCCATGACAAATGAGCGAAGATACTCGTAGATCGCTGCAAGACACTTGTGTCAAGCTATGCTTCACGTTTAAAAGCTGTTATAACTGTAAAAAGATGTTGTACTAAGTACTAAGATTGAATGTCACTTGGGGGTTGAATAAAACTGATAATGATGTGAGCACAGAAAAGACATTTGTGGTTATTTCATTATAAATGTTATGTTATATTTGTCTGACCTACACGTGCCTCTTTGATTTAATTGTAAGCAAGATGACTGAATGATCAAAATCAATGTCAAACTGGCCAAAACACTCAATTTCAGTGGGGGTTGAATAACTTTGAACACAACTGTAGATTACAGGATCAGAAACAACATGGGTTTACCTCAGGGAGATCATGCCAAACTAATCTTATTGATTTTTTTGATTGGGTAACAAAAATAATAGACAGAGGTGGTGCAGTAGACATTGCTTATTTAGATTTCAGTAAGGCTTTTGATACTGTTCCGCATAGAAGGCTTATCAATAAATTGCAATCTTTGAGCTTGGATTCCAATATTGTTGAATGGATTAGGCAGTGGCTGAGTGACAGGCAACAGAGGGTTGTGGTAAATGGAGTATATTCAGCGCAAGGTTTTGTTACCAGTGGGGTACCTCAGGGGTCAGTACTTGGACCCATTCTCTTTAATATTTTTATTAGTGATATTGCAGAAGGTATTAATGGAAAAGTATGTCTTTTTGCTGATGACACAAAGCTTTGCAACAGGGTTGACGTTCCTGGAGGGATCAGCCAAATGACAAATGATTTAGGTAAACTAAAACAATGGTTGGAGCTGTGGCAATTGAGTTTTAATGTGGATAAGTGCAAGATAATGCACCTGGGACGTAAAAACCCAAGGGCTGAATATAGAATATTTGATACAGTCCTAACCTCAACATCTGAGGAAAGGGATTTAGGGGTTATTATTTCAGAGGATCTAAGGGTAAGTAGTCAATGTAATAGAGCAGCAGGAATTGCTAGCAGAATGCTTGGTTGTGTAGGGAGAGGTATTAGCAGTAGGAAAAGGGAAGTGCTCATGCCACTGTACAGAGCACTGGTGAGACCTCACTTGGAGTACTGTGTGCAGTACTGGAGACCGTATCTCCAGAAGGATATAGACATCTTAGAGAGAGTTCAGAGAAGGGCTACTAAAATGGTGTACGGCTTGAAGGAGAAAAGTTACCAGGAAAGGCTTAATGATCTTAACATGTACAGCTTGGAAAAAAGACAAGACAGAGGAGATATGATAGAAACATTTAAATACGTAAAGGGAATACACAAGGTAGAGGAAGGGAGTATATTTAAAAGGAAACAAAGTAGCAAAACAAGAGGACATAGTCTTAGATTAGAGGGGCAAAGGTTTAAAAGTAACATCAGGAAGCATTATTTTACTGAGAGGGTGGTGGATACATGGAACAGCCGTCCAGTTGAAGTGGTAGAGGTCAAAACAGTAATTGAATTTAAGCAGGCATGGGATAGGCATAAGGCTATCCTAAACAAAAGATAAATCCAGGTAAAGTATCCATGTAATTGGGCAGACTAGATGGGCCGAAAGGTTCTTATCTGCCGACATTTCTCTATGTTTCTATGTTTCTATGTTTCTTCCTTACAGAACTGCACAGCTAGGTTCTTAGGATGTCTGGTGTGAAAAGCTCTCTTTCACGGCATCTCTATGGCGGTTAAAGTGCCATAGTCAACGGCAAAACTATATGTGACACCCCAGGCTAAAGAAAGTCCTCTAGCAGCCATGATATTTATCTCCTTCCATAGGCATGCATAGGGGGTGTACCTGTTGTGCCCAGACACATCCTAATTTTGGATGAAGGGGTCCTCTTTCACCTCCTACATTGACATTGTCCCTGATCTGGTTCATGATGAATAACATAAAAACTGACTTTATCTCTGATTACAAACACCAAAGGCCAATTGCCAATGAGTTAAAAATGATCCCTGTCCCCACAGGACTATGGTATGCTGCAGTAAGTAGGACTGCTGTGAGTAGAGAGCCATCCTTCAGGACCATCCTCTGCTCGCTCTGAGCGCTGCGTTGCCTGCCTGTCGTGAACTGAGTGATAGGCAGTGCAGTACACTGACTGTGCAAGGGGCCATCCTATATGCACTCCCACTCTCCGGCAACATGGTACTGGCTCTGGAGAGAGGGAGAAACTTCAAAATGGAATATCTCCACTTTTTACATTATAAAGGTCTGCAAACAAATGATTTGCCCTGATAAACGGACAAAAGTAGTTTTGTCCATGACAGGTGTACTTTGAGGTCTAGGCCACTAAGCTTGGGAATTTATTTTTCCCACAATAATGTCACAGCAAAGCAGCCCCAAATCATGATGCTGGCCACCCAACCTACATTTATAGTCAATTTGTGTAAGATTTATAAGATAAATACCTAAATGCTAGAGATAAATTTGTATCATTGTAAATTTGTATTCAGCTTTGCGCAACGCAAGAATTGTTGCAGGTCTTCTGAGACCTGTTTTTTGCAATGCAACCATACATTGGTCCAGGACTCAAAGCAGCCCCAAATCATGATGCTGGCCGCCCAACCTGCATTTATAGACAATTTGTGTAAGATCTATCAGATGAATACCTATGCCTAATACCTATAATTTTTTATCCCTATCCAACACTTGCAGTTGCAGGTCTTCTGAGATCACTTTATTTGCAATGCAACCATACATTGTACATCAACAATGGAACCATGCATTGCACATCAACAAATGCTTTTAGCGAAAAGCAAACTCAAAATGTTTATCCAACAAAAGAAAGCAGACCCAATTGACTTGGTAGCCAACACGTGCAACAAGGGAGAAACACCTAACAGCACTAAGGGATTGAATCCACTTAAGTATAACAACTAGAGAAAAAAGGCATTGGGAAGCCTAGGCTTCACCACTGTGCTGGGGGTGTGTAAAGAATAAATAAAAGAAAATAAACAACCTTTATTGACATAAAATAACGAAATTTAACACAAAAAAATTACACAAATATCAGAAACTGTGAAATATAAATTGCACCTCTAATTAGGCTAATGTCAGATGAACGCAGTCTGAGCGCACTCTGCGTGCGTGCATAACGGATGGACGTACTGACGGAAGATACTGCAGACACCACATGGTCTGTTTTTGTTGACGGACCTAGAAAAAAAAAGGGAATTATGGAAACAAAATTGCTATGAAAAATTATAAAAATTGGAAAATGATATGAAAAGCCATTTTGTGCGTCAAGGTGCTGGGTGTCACAAATGCGATGCGTCTGACTTCATGTCATCACACACACAGGCCGCTATGCAGACGTGGCGCACTCTGCTTATCCGTCTTAGCAGTTTTATGTTCTTGCCTAACTTGCATCCGTTTGCCACGTGTGTTGTGCGTGTGCAGTTCGGTGTGCACGTACTACGTGTGTGGGTCTCTATTGATCATGATTCAATGCTACGACGGTCGTTAAACTGTGCGGCAACACGGACGTGATCACTGCGTTCGTCTGACATGGGCCTAAATGTGTATAGTATGACTTCCCATTTGGCAAGATATCTGCTGAGGACAGAAAAAATGAGTCCCCACAATCAAAGAAGGATAATATCAATACTTTTCTGACCGCGCCATTCAAAGGTGCTCTGAGCTAATATTATATTCATAGGGGCCACAGAAACCTATAATCAAAAATATAAAAATTATAGCGTAAGGCTATCAGGGATAAGCTCTAGGTTATGAAGGGAACTAAATGCCAAAATAGCATATTCCCTATTATCATAGTGAGGTACCCTCAGTTAGGGGCAAGACAAAATATGTCTTCCTTTAAACGCTTTGTACCATCTATGTGTATATTCGAACTCAAAATACCAGTGAGTCACTCCTGAAGACACATGAAAACGAATCAGAATTATAAAGAGGTGATACTCACGGCAGTGTGGAAGCGCTACCGCGAGTATCCCTGATGGTAGCACATGGTTCTGGGACAAGGTGCTGAAGTAGTCCCTGACAACAAAATCTCACGCTAAAAGGGGATGCGATGGGGAATCCTGCAGGCACAGGATTTCCCCGTTAGCATCCCCAATTTAGCATCAGCTATGTAATCTGGCCCTAGGTCTTCTGTGCAAACAACTACGTCAACCATGTCCAACCTGGTTACAGGTGTAGCAGTGGGCATCCATTCTCCTTAGTGAATCCTGGGCAACTGGCTTCTGAAAACTTTTTCGGAGCGGGGTCATGGTATTATATTTAGTTTACAATGCCATTACTTGAGCCTCTTCAAACTGCAAGCAATGTGCTGCTTCTTGAGCCAGTGGGAGAAAATTTGGTTGGTACCACGTCAATCGAGTCTTGTTTCTTTGTTCCGATGATAGGTTCGCTGGCTTGGTTGGGCTAGGTCGGGGCTGATCAGAGGTGACAGTCTGAGCGCTTTCAGAGGAATTGTTATTTTGCTGCCCTGCTCACCCAACTTTCTGAGTTTTCTGAAACTCATCTGCCAGGGATATGGCAGCCTCCACAGTCTGGGGACATCAATCCCTGACCCCATCCTGCACCTCTGGAGGGATTAAATTATAAAACTTTCAACTTTAAGCAAACAAGTTAACAATCTAGTGCAAAAAATCATCAAGTATAACACCTGAAGGTGTGAAAGCAGGAGGGGAGGAGGGGGAAGAGTGCCAGCCAAGTGATCATGGGCCCATCCACACTATGAAACCTTGAAATTTGTCAGCCAGTGTGACCAGATATTCATTTATGTGTACGGGGTATCTTGCAGTATCTCACACTTCAGCCACGCCATCGTGCATTTCCAGGTAGGAGGTTAATGTTTTCTGATTCCAGCGCCGACTCGGGGCCTGTTGGAAAGCCAATGACACTTCAGCAATAAGCCTGTTTTTGGAGTGACAGAGTCCATCCATTGGATTATATAATAGAACTCCAAGAGTTGGGAGCGATTGGTTTGGCCAAAGCTTTCAAGAGCCACGATGCCAGTTGCTATAAGATTGAAGGTGCTGGCACTGCCACCAATGGTGATAGTAGGTGCCTACCATTTCACATCCTCTTCAACACAAGTTCTAAGAGGATGTATTCATATGGTGGAGACCGAGAAGGGTTCAGGTACCACCTCATGCGCAGACAGAAATAATTTAAAAGTTCTGGTTTATGAACCTCAAATGCAGCCATGTCTAAGGTATTGACCCCTGTGCAAACTAATTGCAATCCAATACCTGAAATGATTTAGATACAAGCCAGGAGAACAGAGACTTCCAGCGTATAGCAATACATGCTGGATGCCAAAGAAAATAAATGTCATAATTAAACCACATCATGAGTTTATCAAAAGGATTAAATGAGATTGCATTTGTATTGGATAGCACTTTAATGGTTAAATCTGGTGCATGAAGCACTTTGTAACACAATGGATGCAACAATGCTTACAATATAGGTCATTGTATTTGGGTTTTTAAGCATTTGCTTTAACTCACTATAAGATGGCATAGAGGCAAATGTGGACTTTATTGAGGGGTACGGAGTTAAATTACTCCTCACCACCATCTTAAAATTTAACTAGCTACTATTAGTATGCTTTCAGGTGTGCCTGGCATCCTAAAGACTGCTTGAAAAGAACAGGCCAGATGTCTTTAAAATGAACTGACGTGTGAAGTGTTTTTTCCTTGCTCTAGAAGACTGCAGTTGCAGAGAAGAGTGAGGACAAACACGTTGGAGTTTATCTAGGTGTATGACTATATTTTCTGTGTTAATCTGTATACTTGTTTTGTTTTTTATATCTTGCATTTATTACTTTGTATTTCTGTACCTACTAGGGATGAGCCGAACGCCCCCGTGTTCAGTTCGACTTCGAACTCGAACAATTTCAAAAGAACGAGTTCGAACTCGAACACGATTCGAACTCAATGTAAGTCAATGGGACCCGAACGTTCGATTTTTAGAGTGCCCTCCAAGAGGGCATATATGCTAGATGTTTGCCATAAAAGGTGTATGGGGGTCCGGGTAGTGCCCTTGGGGACAGGAAACAAGGACAAAAAGTTAAAAAAATTTTTTTAAAGGAACAGTGAGTTTTCCATGAAATAAAGATTAAGAATAAAAATGAAAAATTCCTTCAAATATCGTGCCTAGGAGGTCCCCATAACCTGCCTGTGAAGTGACGGATTTGTAGGATGTATAGAAACATTTAAAAACAAAAAAATTACATTTCAGATGACGGTAAATGGTTTTCCTTTAATTTATTCATAAACAACTGCTTGGGGCGGCAGCCTGTATGAAAAGAGGAGACGTTTTAGGACACGCAGAACAAGTTTAGTGATTTTTTTGGCTAAATTATGGTGAAACTTATGAAGGCTTTGGATGAAAGTAACAATAGGTGCTTTAAAATTGGGCCTTTAGTGTCGGCAACAGTGCCGTCACACTTTAACCTCTCTGTGGTATTGTGGAAGAGTGCAGGGTTGGACCCTGCGGTCAAATATTAAAATGATATGAATCTGGAATAGGCATCAGTGGCAGTGCACCCAAATATTTTACCTTTGGTGGCAGCAAGCGCCTTCACACCATAACCCCTCTGTGGTATTGTGGAAGAGTGCTGTGGTAGACCCCGCGGTCCAATATTAAAATGATATCAATCTGGTATAGGAGTCAGTGGCAGTGCACCCAAATATTGTGCCTTTGGTGGCAGCAAGTGCCTTCACACCATAACCCCTCTGTGGTATTGTGGAAGAGTGCAGTGGTGGACTCTGCGGTCCAATATTAAAATGATATGAATCTGGTATAGGCGTCAGTGGCAGTGCACCCAAATATTGTGCCAAGACAGATTCAAATTTGCTGAACTGTGGTTTAACTCACTGATACACACTGATAACAGGCTGTGCCAAGGCAGATTCTTATTTGCTGAACTGTGGTATAACTCAGTGATACACACTGATAAGACGCTGTGCCAAGACAGAGTCTAATTTGCTGAACTGTGGTATAACTCACTGATACACACTGATAACAGGCTGTGCCAACACAGATTCTAATTTGCTGAACTGTGGTATAACTCACTGATACACACTGATAACAGGCTGTGTCAAGACAGATTCAAATTTGCTGAACTCTGGTAGAACTCACTGATACACACTGTCCCTGATAGCCTGGCAGTGCCAAGACAGATTCAAATTCCCAGAAATCTCCTACAACTCACTGAAACACACTGTCCCTGATAGCCTGGCAGTGCCAACACAGATTCTAATTCCCAGAAATCTCCTACAACGTCACTGATACACCCTGACAGAACAGTCTCCTCTCCTCTCTGATTCACTCCTGCAAACACACACGCTGGGGCTGCAGGCAGGGAAGCCTTATATAGTGTGCTGCGGGACTTAACTCTGTGAGCCCATGATTGGGCAAAATTTGCCCAATCAGGACTCTGAGCCATGATTGGCATAGTCTTGCACCTGTCTTGCACCTGATCTGTGGTCAGGTGCAAGGCTGTAGCCAATTACAAGCTTCAGGCCAGTGGAAAAGTGCATTGTGGTGCATTGTGGGCGAACATGCGGCGAACACGCGGAAATGTTCGGAGTTCGACGAGCGAGTTACAGTAGTCAAGTCATGAAATGACAAGAGCATGAACCAGCACTTTTGCGGTATCATGTGTCAGAAAGGGGCGGACACGGGCAATGTTTTTGAGTTGAAAATAACAGGATTTGGTCAATGACTGGATGTGGGAAGAGAACGCAAGGTCAGAGTCAAAAGTGACACCAAGGCAGCGAGCTTGGGGTGTTGGGCTAATGGGTGTTCCATTTACTTGTAGCAAGATAGGTGGTATTGGGTTCTTCTTGGAGGGAGGAATGATGAAAATTTCAGTTTTGGCAAGATTGAGTTTAAGGAAACAGGAAGCCATCCAATTTGAGACAGTCAGTGACTCGATCCAGGAGACCTGGAGAGAGATCAGGGGAGGAGAGGTAAATTTGAGTGTCATCAGCGTATAGGTGGTACTGGAATACAAAGTAGCTGATCAGTTTCCTAGAGGGGCAGTGTAGACTGAAAAAAGTAGAGGGCCCAGTACTGAACCTAGGGGCACTCCAACAGAGACAGGCTGCCAGGCTGCCAGGCTGCCGGGAGGAGGTACTTCCTGCAAGTGAGACACTAAGTGATCGTTGGGACAGGTAGGAAGCGAACCATGAAAGAACAGTACTTTGAAGGCCTATATCACTAAGAGTTTGAGGAAGGATTGAGTGGTCAACTGTATCAAAGGCGGCAGAGAGGTCAATAAGGATCAGCAGTGAGTAGTACCCATTGGATTTAGCAGTTGCATTGGTCAGTTTTGCAAGAGCTGTTTCTGTTGAGTGCAGTGAGCGAAATCCAGATTGCAGAGGGTCAAGGAGTGGGTGTTGAGGTAGACAATCAGACGAGCATACACAAGCTTTTCGAGGATATTGGAGGCAAAAGGGAGCAGGGAAACGGGGAGGTAGTTGGAGGGAGCAGTTGGATCCAGAGATTTTTTTTAGGATTGGGACTACTGTGGTATGTTTGAGGGGAGCAGGAAAGACCCCAGAGGTTAAAGACAGATTAAAGGTATGGGTCAAGGACGCTACAAGAGAAAAATAAGGTGTTTTGGCAAGATGTGAGGGAACAGGGTCGAGGGGGCTGGTAATGGGATGAGAGGATCGTAGTAGTTTAAGGACCTCTTGTTCAGTAGGGATGGGCTGCCGGTTCGATGCGAACATGAGTTTGCATTGAATATTGTCCGTTCGACTGTTCGCCGAACGGTGAACATTTCCGCGTGTTCGCCGCGTGTTCGCCGCATGTTCGCCCACAATACACCACAATGCACTGTGCCCTGGCCTGAAGCTTGTAATTGGCTACAGCCTTGCACCTGACCACAGGTCTTTTGCAAGACAGGTGCAAGACTATGCCAATCAGGGCTCAGAGTCCTGATTGGGCAAATTTTGCCCAATCATGGGCTCACAGAGCTAAGTCCCGCAGCACACTATATAAGGCTTCCCTGCAGCCCTAGCGTGTGTTGCAGGAGTGAATCAGACAGCAGAGGAGATTGTTGGATTTGCAGGGACAAGCTAGCAGTGGCAAATAGCAGGGAACTGGCAGCCTGTCTGTGAAATATCATACCACAGTTGAATCAGAGTTCATCTGTATCTTTAATCTGTATCTTTATCTATTCAGAGTTGAATCTGGATCTTGTTGCCAGCTATCAGGGTGTATCACTGAGTTATAGCAGAGTTCTGGAAAATCGGTATATCTTTAATCTGATTCTAGATACCATAGAATTCCACAGTTGAATCAGAGTTCATCTGTATCTTTAATCTGTATCTTTATCTATTCAGAGTTGAATATGGGTGTTGCCAGCTATCAGGGTGTTGCAGCCTGCAGGAGAGGAAGTGAATCAGAGAGAGAGTAGAGGACATTGGCAGCCTTGCAGGGAAAATATCAGTGAAATCGCTGACTTGTCAATGAGTTGAATCAGAGTTCTGTATATCTCCAATCTATATACCAGAGTTGAATCAGAGTTCTGTATATCTTTAATCTATATATCACTCACCATGTCAGAAAGACCAAAAAGGACAGGCAGACGCTCCCAGACACAGATAAGAGGGCAAGCAGCCTCTTTGTTGGAAGGCTGTGCCCCTGGTCGTCATGGACATGGTGCATCCTCTGCAGGGGCACACTTGTCCTTTTTAACTGGTGCTGGCCGTCTTATGCAGCAGCAACATGCAGAGGATTTGGTGGATTGCCTAACCAGGCCATCCTCATCCTCCGAGTCCTCTGCCAGCCAGGCTTGTAGTGTTTTACAGTCCACCTCAGCTGCCAAAGAATCTAATTCAGCCTCCATGTCCACAGCTACTACTGCCATAGCCTCACCATCATACAGGAGTCAGCTGGATTGTTTGACTACAATGACAGTGACATGCTCGTTGAGGATGCGCAGCAACTCCAGTGCTCTGATGTTGACTCTGAGGTTGAGGAAGGGAGTAAAATCAGCCTAGAGGGAGGGGGTGCCAGTGACACACAAAGAACTGGCACTCATGTTCCCCCAGCAGCTGAAGCATACTGCCAGGTTGGCTCCAGTGACGAGGAGAAAGGGGGTGATGACAATGATAAGGTCACTGACTCCACCTGGGTGACTGATCTAACAGAGGAGTCAAGTGAGGAGTAGGAGGAGGCACAACAAAAACGAGGCACAACATCCTCTATGAGCAACCGTAGCCAGTCCAAGGCATCAGAAGTCAGAGCTGCTCAGGTGCAGAGCGCTGTTGTCTCAAAGCACATGTCCAGGATCTCTGCTGTCTGGAAGTTCTTCACAACATGTGCAGCAGACTGCAGCGTTGCTATTTGTAAGCTATGTTGGAAGAGGACCAAGCGTGGGAAAGACATCAGACACTTGGGTACCACGTGCTTGAGGCGACATATGACCACCTGCCACGCATCCCGTTGGCACAACACTTTGCATAGGTCCTACTCCTCATCTGTCTCTACCCCCACTATATGTCCTGCCATGTCATTGTCTACAACCTCCACTGACAGGGATGATGCTAAAGTAATAGCTGTACCAGGTCCTTCCTCAGGATGTGACAGCATCCCATGAGCTGCAGATTTACGCAACCAGATTTCGTTGCCCCAGCTGTTGCAGCATAAGAAAAAATATAGTCCCAACCATCCCCTTGCACAGCGTCTAAATGCCAGCATGGCAAAATTACTCGCATTACAGCTGTTGCCTTTCCAGCTGGTGGACTCTGCCTCTTTCGTGAATTTGCCGAATGTGCTGTACCACAGTGGCAGGTTCCAAAACGCCAGTTCTTTTCACGGAAGGCCATTCCAGCACTATACCAGCACGTGGAAGACAATGTTATGGAGTCATTGGGAAAGGCAGTCAGCAGCAAGGTGCACATTACTTTAGACATGTGGTCCAGCAAGCATGGACAGGGCTGTTACATTTCCTTCACGGCACACTGGGTAACTCTGCTTGCAGCTGGGAGGGATCCAGGACGGGGCTCTGTGCTGGAGCTTGCTCATCCACCACGCCTCCAGAAAGCTGCTTATATGAGGTCTGTCTGCTCCACCACCTCTTCCTCCTCCTCCTCCTTCTCTGTCTCTGGCAAAGTGGCAGTTAAACCGATGTGTGGCAGGGGCTATGCAATGGCTCAAGCAAAAAGATGCCATACTGTGCTTGAGCTGGTTTGTTTAGGGTACAGGAGCCACACCAGGCCAGAAATTCTGTCAGCTCTGCAGGGGCAGGCACAGAGATGGTTGACACCATGCCAGCTTGAGCTGGGAATGGTCGTCTGTGATAATGGCAGCAACCATCTCTCCGTTCTACGCCTGGGTAAGTTGATGCATGTACCATGCCTAGCACACGTCCTAAATCTGGTGGTACAGAATTTCCTAACCAGGTACCCAGGGCTGGCAGAGCTTCTCAGCCAGACCATAAAAGTCTGCAGCCACTTCAGATGGTCATTCCCAGCAAGTGTTCGCCTGGCAAAAATTCAAAGAGGATTCTACCTTCCCACAATCCGTCTGATCTGTGACATGCCCACCAGGTGGAACTAGACATTGGCAATGCTGCAGCGTCTGCACAAGCAGCAGAGAGCCATCAATGAGTACCTGTGTGAGTATGGCAGAAGGACAGGTTCAGGTCAACTTGTTCCCCCCACCACAGTGGCTGATGATCAAGGATGCATACAATGTACTGTCACCATTTGAGGAAGCAACGAGGATGGTGAGCAGGGACAGTGCATGCATCAGTGACACAATTCCTTTAGTGTTCCTGCTGGAACGCACTCTGTGGGGAATTATAGATGTGGCACTAGAGGCAGAGCAGCGGGAGGAAGAGGAGGACTTCCCTAGCTCTGAAGGCCCCAGTCTTCACGCAGAGAGCATTCCTGCGGGTCCTCAAATCAGACAGGAGGAGGATGAGGAGAAGGAGGAATATTTAAGTAGTGGGGGCATTGAAGGTGGGGATTCCTCAAGGGAGGGTTTTTTGTCCCCAGAAACCCAAGGACTAATACGTGGCTGGGAGGAGGTAGTGCACGATAGGGTCATCCTCAGCGACCAGGAAGACTCGGAAGATAATACCACCTCCAACCTACGCTGCATGGGCTCCCTTATCCTGCAAAGCCTGCTAAAGGACCCCAGGATTCGTGCTGTCAAGGAGAGGGATCATTACTGATTGGCATCCCTTCTTGATCCACGATACAAGGGTAAAGTTGCAGAGCTCATCCTGCCCTCACAGAGGGAGGACAGGATGAAACAACTTGAGGACGCTCTAAAGCGACACTTGTGTAACACCTTTCCAGGCACTGGTAGGTTACCAAGTGATGACACAGGTGCTTCTGAGGCTGCAGATGATCAGAGGAAGAGCGGTGAAGGGGGCTGCTTGACTGATGCCTTTTCCAATTTTTTTAGTCCACGATGCCCAGGGACGTCAAATGTAGGCACCCATTGCCAGCGTCTTCACCATATGGTGCAGGACTACCTAGGGGCAAGGGCAGACCTGGATACCTTTACAGCAGATGATCCACTGGCTTACTGGGTGTTGAGATTGGATCACTGCCAGAATTTAGCCAATATGCTATGGAGCTACTAGGTTGCCCTTTATCCAGCGTGCTTTCTGAAAGGACAATCAGTGCCGCTGAAGGTTTTGTCACAGACAAAAGAGTGCGTCTGTCTACCGACTCTGTAGACCGGCTGAAATTTATAAAAATGAATCAGTCCTGGATCAGCAGCTATCACTCCCCTGATGCTGATGTAATGGAATAGATCGGGGATCTTTTCTGCATTCCCAAAACCTCCACCACTGCACTCTTCCACAATACCTCAGAGGGGTTACGGACGGTGTGAAGGCACTGTTGCCGACACTAAAGGCCCAATATTAAAGCACCTATTGTTACTTTCAACCAAAGCCTGCATAAGAGGCACCATAATTTAGCCAAAAAATCACTAAACTTGTTCTGCGTGTCCTAAAACGTCTCCTCTTTTCATACAGGCTGCTGCCCCAAGCAGTTGTTTAGGAATAGATTAAAGGAAAACCATTTACCGTCATTTGAAATGTCATTTTTTTCTTTTTAAATGGTTCTATACATCCTACACATCCGCCACTTCACGGGCAGGTTATGGGGACCTCCTAGGCACGATATATGAAGGAATTTTTCATTTTTATTCTTAACCTTTATGTCATGGAAAAATCACTGTTCTTTTAAAAATGTTTTTTTTAAAACTTTTTTTCCTTGTTTCCTGGCCCTCAGGGCACTACCCGGACCCCCATTTACCTTTTATGGCCAATATCTTGCATATATGCCCTCTTGGAGGGCAGTCTAAAATTCGACCGTTCGAGTCCCATTGACTTGCATTGAGTTTGAATCGTGTTCGCGTTCAAATTCAATCTTTTTAAATTGTTTGAGTTCGAATGTGAATCGAACACAGGGGTGTTCAGCCCATCCCTCATGTTCAGCAGCAAATAGGAAAAGAGTGTTGCGGCACTGTCCCTGCCTTCATGGATGACTCTAAATTTGAATTGAGACTCAAAATACACAATTGTCCACTCAACTGTGGTGAACAGAAATTGAAGCAAGGTGTGGAAATATGGCCCTTGCAAAAAAATATACATATAAATAATATGTATTTTACAAGCAGTACTATGGCTTAGATTGACACTGGAGCTCATGCATAGTGAATGCTAGGGAAAAGAAACCACCCTCCATTGCTATTAGTAATCCCAATCGGCCTCTATTTTTTCCAGTTGGTCAAAGTCTATGACAACTAGGCCAGGATGGACATCACAGCAATGTGGGAAAGCTCCCTATAGTCTCTACATTTAATGATGGGCCCATGATCTATATAAAGGTGTCTGCATTACTCTAATGTGATTCTTGGCACATTTTACCCCTGTGCATACATAATAAAGGATAGGGTTGCCTACAGACTGCACTGTGGGGCCATCCTTGAACACCTGCACCTAATTTAAATATGTTTTATTTCATTACCATCAAATACAATTTTCCTAGAAAGGAATCAATGATACCAATGTGCACATGAATGGTTCACATAACATTCCATCAAAATTTCCTCGTTCCACATGAACTGCATCACTCATAAGAGTAGGGATTATGTGATATTACTTTACACACTAATAGGACATGCTCAATCACAAACAAATAACCATTACTTTTCTGTGTTTCAGGAAATGAGAAGAAATAATATAGGTTATGAAAAAAATTGGTTCAGTTGAAATGTGTCCTTTGAAGACGTGCTATAATTACGTTCACAGGCTGACTTTCAGAAAATGAATGGTTCACCGTTTCCCCAATGCATTTTAAAGCTTTTTGCAGTACTAGAACTGAACCATTAGAAAAAATATATTGTTAAATTAATGTTGTGTTCTCTTTTTGGTAGAAAAGTATTAGAATTTATGAAGTCATTTTTCCTACCTTGAGGTAATTTCTGTTATAGACAGTGATCAATTTTGGAATTCACCTACTATTACAGCACCACTGGGATTTCTGGAGTTTAGGGTTCACAACTGTAACACTTACTTTGGAAGATAATTTTGACCTTTATCCCTGGCTGTGTCAACTGTCTATCTTCCTCTACTCAGACCTGCCCCCCTGCCCCTGCACTTTTTGTGGAATACAAAAGAAAATATGACAGAGTCAGAGCTTCCTCCAACGGTGATAGTACTCTCTCTGTCTTTTTTTCTTCTTAATATCTTTAAATGTAGATATACCCCTTAAATAAAACAGAAATAAATCATAGCGCAGCAATGTGGTTTGCACTTATTGGTAAAGAAATGAGAGGGAGTAAACTCACATTTTCGGGTGTCTAAATCAGACACTTGATGTAATCAACAGCCGGTGACTTTCAAAGGAGCACCGAATCTCCTGATCTCCTGGCAGGATCCTTTGCAAGGCAAATAAAATGAGAAATTTGCGAGTTTTGCAAATAAATTTATTAAAATAAATAGGTAGTACACACCTAGTGATGATCATCTGAAATTGACATTTTATTGATATTTTCATTGACTTTATTCGTATATATTCAATTTTGAACTTATATACCAACTTATATAATAACGTTTTTTCTTTCTACACTTTGAATTTATATACCAACGTTCTTTCTTTCTGTATGTTGTGAAACTGGTTTACGTTCCATCGCTAGGTGGCGCCATACGATTCAGTATTTTCTTTCGAGCCTGCACTTTTTGTGGCTTTCCAATGCCTGCCCTTAGCTCCTCTACCTGAGTCCTTTTCAACCTCTCTTCTACACTTCCTCTCAGTCTCTCTACCGTGCCCCATCTCTCAGCCCTCACTCCCTTTCATCCTTTCACTCCTCGTCTCCTGTGCCCATCAGGGGCGGATCCAGACACAGGTTTGGGGGGGGCACTCTACCAGTTTTGGCTAAGAGCTGGTGTTGGGTTAGCAGTGACAGGCAGAGACGTGCCTAATGGAAAGCTGTGCTCATTACACTCACTCTCCCCAGAACATTGCACAGGGTCTGTCATCATGTGGGCTCATGAGTCCTGCGAACCCTTTTAATAAGAGGGGCCCAGGGTACCCCCTTGTATGGGGCCCCTCAAGGGGTCCATCACCCACTCATGGCAGCTGAGGCTGCTCCGCAGCACAGAATGTCCCTGTGGCAAACGTGGGAAACTGCGGATCACTTTAAAAGATACTGTACATTACTGACACACTGCATATTACAGAGCTCCACAGCAATAAAACTCACAGTAATGTGCAGTGTGTATGAGTGTATCAGAGCTCCAGAGCAATAAAACTCACGCTCATAAACACTGCACACTCCAGTAAGTTTTACTGCTCTGGAGCTCTGTGATACACTCATACACATCGCACATTCCAGTATCACAGAGCTCCACAGCAATAAAACTCACAGTAATGTGCGGTGTGTATGAGCATATCACAGAATCCACAGCAATAAAACTCACTAGTATGTGCGGTGTGAATTAGCGTATCACAGAGTGCCACAGCAATAAAACTCACTGTAACGTACTGATGGTTTATTCATTCCCCCAGCATATCGTTATTTTATTAACCCCCAGCATAGCAATTGTAGGTCCCCAACACCCCCCTGCATATCAATTGCAGGCCCCCTCAACTCCCCCCCAGCATATCAATTGCAGACCCCCGACCCCCCAGGATATCAACTGCAGGCCCCCAACCCCCCCCCCAGAATATCAACTGCAAGCCCCCAACCCCCCCAGTATATCAACTGCAGACCTCCAACCCCCCAGCATATCAATTGCAGACCCCCAACCTCCCCAACATATCAATTGCAGACCCCAACCCCAGCATATAAATTGCAGGCCCCCCAGCATATTAATTGCAGACCCTCAACCCCCCCAGTATATCAACTGCAGACCCCAACCCCAGCATATAAATTACAGACCCACAACTCCCCCCCCAGAATATCAATTGCAGACCCCCCCAACCTCCCCAACATATCAATTACAGACCCCCAACCCCAGCATATATATTGCAGGCCCCCCAACATATCAATTGCAGACCCCCAACTCATCCCCCAGCATATCAATTGCAGACCCCCCAATCCCAAGCATATCAATTGCAGCCCCCCCAATCCCCCCAGCATATCAAATGGAAGGCCCCCAACTCCCCCCCCCCAGCATATCAATTGCAGACCCACGCACACACACTATCTGCCTGTTATTTACTTACAGGTTGGAATCCCTGTCTATCTCCCGGCTGCTCTCCGTCCACTCCCCCTCCCTGCACGTGCTGGACACTTCCAGCACACAGGGGAGGCTCTGCATCATGCAGCTTTGGAGGAGGAAGGGGCGGAGCCATCATGTCCCCATGTGAGCTGCTGGGCTGGCAGCCTCTTCTTCTCCCCCGTGCAGACTTCATATCCAGCGCAGTGTGTGATCCCACACGCTGCTGGGTAAATGGGAGACCCAGTGCCCGAACCCTGCCTGGGCTGCAAGGCCAATCCGGGCCCCCCCTTCTCAGGGGGGGGCAATTGCCTCGTTGCCCCCCCCTGGATCCGCCCTTGGTGCCCATTCAGTCCTCCTGGTCCATTCCCCTCCCCCTTTACAGGACTCATCCTCACTACTACAGTATGGAAAATGCATAAAACCAGACAAAAAGAGTAAACTGAAAATATTATTTATCCTGTACTATATTGGCATCACATTATTTACATATTATTTGATGTTTACCTTTGTAAATTTAATGTATTTTTGAAAATATACACTCATTTCAAATCTGATGACTGCAACACACTCCACAAAAGTTGGGACAGTCAACTGTTTACCACTGTGTAACATATAGGGTTATTCAAAGAGAATCGAAAAGTCACCGCATGTTTGGTGACTTTTCGTTCTCTTCAATTTGGTACGATTTAGCGATCCCATTTCGGCGACCCTGCGGTGTATTCAGCAAGCACCACAGGACCGTCGTAGTGCAGGGAAAAGCTACCGAACACTCACCGCAAAACCTGGGGAACGCTCACCGAAACCCGCAAAAACATCTGGATTAACCCCGCTGAAGACGATGGAGAAACTCGAGCAGGAGCCGATCAGAGCGCATAGCAGCCGCCGGAAAAACCCGACGACGCAGACGAATGGAGTGGAAAAAAAAAAACAGTACGCTTGAGTGTTTGAAAAGTGAAACGCTGTTTGCAAAGAAACTACAGAGCAAAAATGTCTGAAATTTACATATGAGATCCAATGAATGATAATAAAAAGGGCTGTTACAAAAAAATCCCCAAAAATACTTAAAAGATCCTAAAAAATCTATAAATAAAGAGACTTTTTACTGCGGAATATTATAATAAACGGTTTATTAGATATTGGATTAAAACGGGAATATTTTTAACATTGAAACCTATGGGATTCGTCTGAATAAACCTGTCGAATGAAACCACCGAATGGCAGGGCATTTCGGCAACTTTTCACTGCTGGTTTGTGTTCTCTGAATACACGAAGCATTGCTTCTCTATGGGGATTTCACTGCCCTCAAATAGGCACCGAACAGGCACCGTATGTGCAGGCAATTCGCCAACATTTGGTGAATTGCCTGCTCTCTGAATAGCCGAATGGCTAGGAAAGGTAACTGTACGCTGAATTTCAGCATTCGGTTGCCTTTTGCCAGCAATTCGGATCTCTTCGATTAACCCTGATAATCTTTTCTTTAAACACTTATTAAGCATTTGGGCACTAAAGATACCAGTTAGTTAAGTATAGCAAACATAATTTTCCCCCATTCATCCAATATGCATGTCTTCAGCTGAGCAACTGTATGGGTCCTTTGTTTTTTTCATTACATCTCTCCCAACTCTCCCAATTTTTTCATAACTGGGGTTGTACTGTACTCCTAACGTCTGCTTCTTTTTGAACTGGAGGAGCAACATTATTAAATATGAATTAAAATTGCTTATTTCCTTAGAAGTAAAAGCAGTATCCATTTCTGATGCTGTTTTTATAAAGCACACCCCATAGAATATACAGTATAATCCCAAAGTTTGGATTATTATTATTATTATTATCATCACATTTATATGGCATCAACAGGTTTTGCAGTGCTTTTCAATAATCAAAGGGAACAAGGAACAAATAAGCAATCATAGGATGGAGACAAGAAGTGAAGAGGGTCCTGCTCATAGGAGTTTACAATCTAGAGGGATTAAGGTGGAGGAAGACAAGGAGAGTTTTATTTATCAGGATCACTATTACCAGTGGTTCAGGAATGGTGGGGGCCATGGAAGTGGCCTCAATCATGATGTGCAAGTAGGTGAAGAGAGGGATGGGTTGCATCAGTAATGTGTTACGCTAATCTGAAGAGATGGGTTTTGAGGGAATTCTTGAAGGCCCGAAGATTAGGTGAGAGTTTGAAAGAGTGAGATAAGTCATTCCAGAGGACCGGAAGTACTTCAGAAGTATTGGGGGTGAGAGTTGGCAGTGTGGGTGTAGACAGATTTTAGGGGCAAAAGAGTGCAGAGATAAATAGCGCCTACATGTATTAATTGTATTAATTGTAGTGACTAAATGATGGCGCACAGCTATATGTATAAGAAGTAAATGAAAATGGCCTCTTAACCCCAAAGGTCGTTAGGATAACTGGTACAGAGAATAAAACTTCTAAAAGCAGGCAATATCATATATACAGAATAATTCTAGTGTTTTCTAGGTGCTGTGACATCAAAACATTTTTAACATATATTGTCTCGGTATACAGACATGTTTTGGTACTCAATTCAATTTACATATATTGTGAATCAATCATGACACTCAGGCAGTGTGTGCAGATCAAAATCATGCATATTCTTATAATTTACCAAAAATAGACCAGGTAATGGTGCAGCCTCATATGGAGTACATGGAAGAGAGAACGAAAAGCACATATAGTGTAACAGAGTCAATAATATAAATTGTTCAGGCTAGTGTGCATTTGCCAACTCACATTTCTTAGAGCCTATTTAGATATTGGCTCTGTATAATTTGTAGTGTGTGAAGTTGAGGAGTAGCACCGTCCTCTTGGCAATTCCCCATGTGTATGTAGAAAGGGTGCCTAATAAGTATATGTAATTTAATATATTAGACCTGCTCACCTAGACCAGATCCCTGATCCGGCTCTGGAGTATCTCGCCTGTGACATGTTTATAGGGCAGTGTCCAGCCTGCTGTCATACCCACTGTGGGTCCAGATGAAACAGGAACTCTGAAAGAGAAGAGGAATCAGTAGTCGTTAGTTTTATAAAAAAAATTGTGGTTTATTGTAAAATACAGTAATCAATAAAAGAAATCTGCAGACGCGTTTGGCAGACAAAATGGTCAGCTTCCTCAGCCAGTAAATCTCTTTGGTAAATGTCAGTCTTTAAATAGGCAGTTAATTAATGTTAACAAGGTGCCGGTGGTTTCCCTGCACACCAGATCAAAAACAAAAGTTACGGCGTCCAATGAGTAAATGATTTCCTGGAGACGAGGCTTGGAATCAGTTGTGATCTGTTTTGCTTCCTTCTCATGTGGATCAAAGAAGTTCAATGACGTATGGCCGTTCACTTGTGGGTATGCTCTGAACTGTGAGGATATAAAGCTCCCGTCGGCCATCTTAACTGTGTGAAGCAACATCTCAAATGCACAAGCCATTCACCACACAGATCATCAATCTTTAATATCAAATTGAATCTTATTTATAGAAACTTGTAGTATAACACCTATAGGCAAGAATAAAATCCTACATCTCTTTTTTGGGCTAAATGGAAATTATATATCCATCTTAAGCAGGATACTTGTTGAGATCAACCAGTCATATGGCATATACACATAGTAATGATATATATGGAAAATGCTGACTCCCTGAAAATCACAATATATCATTTGCCTGGGTCCTACAATAAAACATGACTTCAAATAGGGCTTAAATGAAAGGAGTAAAAAGTGGCCTGAAATGAGGTCAACACACATTGGTGAAATAGCTCAGCATTTCAAGGGTGAACAAGTAAGCTGCTAGGTATAAAGTTCAATTGTGCTTCAGTAGTGACAGCTGCATGCTGCATGTTAATTAGACATGTGCATTCGTTTTAGTACTAAAACGATTTAGTCAGAATTTTGGGATAATTTAGTTTTAGTATGACTCAAGAGAAACGAAACTGCTCAGTACAAAAAATGAAAGAAACTAAAATAAAATGCACTACATTTTAGTTTCAGTCCTTTTTGTGATATTACATTGATGAGTGAAGGAGACCAGCAATGAACAATGCAACATCGCAACATCCGAAGATCTGCACCCTCCACATGCCAATGCAGTAGGATGTTCTATACAGAGAGTGGCATTAATTAATGCAGGAGGATGTTCTATACATTATACAGAGAGGGGTATTAATGCTATATACATTATACAGAGAAAGGTATAAATTGAGGAGGATGTTCTATACAGAGAGGGACATTAATTAATTCAGGAGGATGTTCTATACATTATACAGAGAGGGGTATTAATTAATGCAGGAGGATGTTCTAAACATTAAACAGAGAGGATCCTTTTTTTTTCAGCCCTTTAAATCCAGTGGCTGTGAGCGCTGAGATCGGCTGCTTGTTACATTATCTCTCAGTACAATGTATCAGGCTCAGTTGTTACAGTAACTGACTGTAACAGCGCTCAGAGTTTCATTAAAACAAGGAAATAATATTGTTCTAACCTCTTATATATGAAAATATTATTTACTAGTTTTACTGAAACTCTGAGCGCTGTGATGAGCAGCAGTCAGTTACTGTAACAGCTTTGCCTGACACGGGGCAGTATTCCAATGTTGGTGTTAACTTAACCAGAGCTGTTGTAAACTGAAAACCTCCATTGGCTATAATGGCTCTGGGAAGTTTACAACAGCTCTGGTTATGTTAGCACCAACTATGTAATATGGCCCACATTGTGCTGAGAGGGAGAGATACTGTAACAAGCAGCGATCTCAGCCCTCTGAGGAGCCACTGAAATAGTAATTGTATCCATTGGTTTTCGGATGAATGAAATTAGTTTTCATACTAAAGAACTGAAAACGAATTTCTTTAGTAACTAAATAAATTGCATTTTAGGACTAATCCATTAGTTCAAAACGAAATTTTGTGCTGTGCACATGTCTAATGTTAATGCTTGCTATTCTTTGTTTATGTTGTGGAAGGTGCACTGCACATTAAAACCGATAATATTATTGCAATATTTGCATATGTATATCCTAGCCAATCATATGCCAGTGTTCAAATTGTCTGCTGACCATTGCACTGAGTGAGTTGACAGTTGGCCTCTCTGAGCAACGGTCATTCAGCAGCTTGCTATATCATAATAAAACCAGTACAACGTTTTCACCTCTCTCTGAATAACCCTGGTAGGCAAATAATATATCCTTATTTTCAGCAAACTCGGCTTATTTAAAATATATCATTATGTGTATACGTCATGTCCTCTCAGGAATGCTATAACTAAAAAAGGAAGAAATGTAGATTTCTTTTCAGATTTCAATCATTTAATCATTTATTTATAAAGTATTTTACCAGGATACATCGAGATTTTTCTCATTTTCAAGTATGTCCTGGGTCTTTACAACACTATTTCTCAACTCCGGTCCTCAGGACCCACTAACAGGAGAGGTTTGCCAGATATCTGAAGGACTCCACAGGTGATATTATTTGCTGGTCAGTGATTTCAATATTCAGTGTGCATTTCCCAAAAGTGATACTTAAAATCTGGCCTATTGGGAGCATTCTCTTCTCCCCAGGCTTTATTTTGAATTTAAACAGCTGAGTACCCTCCCTGGGGACCCCTGGGCAGCTGGTCAACGGAAAGGTGCCGACCGGAGCCCGTTTCCCCCCCTCCGGTCCAGAGACTCGTCTGTTAGACGCCATCTCCGGCAAGAGGATGCCGCTGGCAGCCATTTTGCGGCCTGTGTCACAGATTTTCCTGAATCCCGGCTCTGCGTTGGGGTCCATGCCAGCTTCCGGGGATACGGAGGGCCCACGTCTCCCGGATGTGCTGGACGCCGTGCTGCAGTTACGGGGGGACGACGAGAGCCCTGTGACATGGGGCGATATGCGCCGCATCTTGGTAGTGCTGCGCTCCGGCCGCAGACCTGAAGATTCGACCAGCGGCGTTTCAGGGAGTGAGAAGCCCGTGGGGGTGCCACGTGATGGTGTGATGTCTGAGAATGCAGAGACCGAGGAGCTGCGGAATGTGGCGAGGGAGCCAGATCACTCGATTCCACTGTCTGTTCCTCCGGCGGGGGATCTGACCACGTGGCGTGCTTCTGCGGTGCCCGCATGTCGGAGATCGTCTGGCCGGCAGCAGCTGGTAGGTGTGCTAGAGGCACCCGCTGGCACCGACCGGTGTCCGGAGGTCGACTATCTCGCCGTCCTTGAAAAAGAGATTCCGCCTGGTTCCCTCTGGCGATCTCCTGCCTTGGAGCCCCCTGCGGCTTCACCTTGGATGGCCAGAAACCCTGGTGGCGGTGCGGGCGAGGGCCTACTTGATATGCCAGCTTTCTTTTTCGCCGATACGCCTCGCCTGCTCTGTCTCACCCTGCCCGCGCCACGGATCCAGCTGTTTTGGGACACTGGCTGACATCAGGTCTGCATTTCTTCCCCCTTTACCTGTTTAATGGCAAATTGATGTGCGCCCACTGCTGTCCCCCCCCCCACTCAGACGCTTTGGATACCATTTTATTTCCTTTTCCTCGCCGACTATCCCCGGCTGGGGATAAATTTTTGCTTCCCGAAGATGCTATCGCAAGCTGAGATTTATTGTTCCTGATTAGAGTAAAAGCTGACTCTTTCTTTTCTAGGAAAGGTACCCGCTGACTATTGTCCCCCTCCCCAGTTTTCTGACATTTTTTCAGAGCTTTTTTGAGATTCCCCCCCCCCTTCGTTTTACATGTTTTATGAGAATACTCTGACTGCCTCTGCGAGGCCACCCTTGATGGTCGTATTGTGAGCTTCTTTTTGCAAAATAAAAATTTTAAATATAAAAAATCTGGCCTATTAGTGGGTCCCGAGGAACGGAGTAGAGAAACACTGCTTTACAGCATGTTCAGTTAATTTTTCACATTTTCTCATCCAAACCTTTGTGATTATATATTTTATGGGGCTCTCTTGTTAAAAAAGTTTTTTGAAATAGGAACATATTACTGCATTTTTCTGAGAATATACGCAATCTTAACTAACACTGGAAAAAAAAGCAACATTTTTTGCTTGTGTTTTAGCACATTGTGTTTTATGAATAATATAACTATGTACAAAACACTGACATTGCTCACGGCATGGGAAATGAGAAGGTGAGTAACGGCAGTGATATTACCCATTTTATATTTGACAAATAGACAATGCCATTGCTTTGGAACAAAATAAATAAATACTAGTAAAAAATAATTTTATGTTTGTTTGTATTTTTTTTTACATGACATTTTACATGGTCTTATTTGGTATCATTAGAAAATCCAGACTCTGACTTGTCCAATGACACCTAGCATGACTTTTTAGGGTGTAACAAATGGAAATACAGGGGCTCAAAGTCCCCCTACTCTCCTCACAGCAATGAAGTGGCTTGTGTTTTAGATGGACCAATGTGTAATTGGTCACATGCGCCATGACATGCACATTTGACCCTGGCGAGGGAAATGAGAAGGTGAGCTAGCAAAGCGGCATTGTTTGCTTTACAAATGAAAGCACATAATGCCACCACTTTAGAACGGAGAAAAAAAAAGTAAATTTTGCATTTTATTTTTTTTGCTTTTTGCTATTTTCACACATTATGGGCCACATTACAATCTAGGTGCTAACGTTAACGCTCCCCTGCGTGAGCATTAACGTTAACCGTGGTGGCTACCGCATATTACAATCCAAATGCTAACAGGTTAAGTAACCCATTTGCGTTTGGTACCTTGCACTTTTCAGCGTGAGGTTACTGTACTTTGCGCTCCCTATACTTAACATGGGGAGCGCAAAGTGTTAATCAGCGTTAGTATTATAATCTGCTAGTGCTGATCAACGTCTGGCTGTGGTTAGCAAAAAATTAACCACAGCCAGGACTTGGTGTTAACGGATTCCGCTTCTGCAGAATCCGTTAACACCAGCCAAAGAAATAAAAAAAGTGATCGTATACTCACCTCCTATCCCGCGGCGAGGACCGCGGCTCCAACCACCTCCTCCGTCCAGCGGGAGCAGGGAGAGACTGGGGGAAAACGTTCCTCAGTCTCCCCTGCTTATCACTACACCGACTGGGCGGATCTCGCGAGGCGAGATCTGGCAGGTCATGTCACCGCCGGCGTCAGGCTCAATGTAGTCCAATGGACTCCATCGAGTGGATGCACGCGGCGGCGTTCAGCACTGCCGCGAGCATCCCGGGGTGTAGCGACCGCAAACAATACAGGCAGCTTTTAAAGCGCCTGCATTGTAATCCCACGTTAAAACGGGGGCGGTAGGGAGAAAACTGCGGTCAGTTTTTTCTCCCTAGTGCCCCTGTTTTAACGTGAGGACTGTAATGTGGCCTAAATGTTAATTTTTGGTATCATTAGGAAGGCCAGACTTCAACCTTTCCAACGACACCTGAAATCAGAGACGTGGGTTCCAAAGTGCCCCCTGCGACCATCTCAGCAGTGAGACGGTTTAGGTTTTTGATGAACCAATGAGTTCACGCATTGTGTCATCGCCTTGCTGGAATCATGCGAAATGAGAAGTTGATTTAGTGTAACATCATTGTTCACTTAATAATTGAAAAGTGAACAATAATGCTGCATTAGAAAAAAAAGGAAGAAATTTAAATTTTTATTTATATTTTTATTTTTACATACTCTTGCCTTTTCAACGATACAGCATGGCCCTGTAGCATATATGGTTCAGGACACCACCATCTCCACCATAGGGAGTTCCCTGCGCGGCAGTGGGAGACCCTTTCTGACATCATCGCGCCCATGCACGATGACGTCAGTTTTCGGGAGAAGTAACAGAGGCGGGGCTGACATCCAAGATGTCAGCCCGCACCAGAAGAAAACTGTGGTAGGCAACAGATCGACACTCTAGCAGGAAAGTGGAGGACATGCTCAGTGCGTTGTCCACAGCCAAGTGGTTAAATAAGAAATATAAACGTATCTTATAATAGACATACTTGACTACAGATGCAAAATAATACAGATAAAACGTATTAACCCCTCATTGTTTTTTGGGTTTTGTGCACTTTTTTAAAATAAATTGAAATTCCCATCTTCAGCTTTTTGTACATACTCATTTTACGTCTAAAATGCAAGATGCCCAATCTAGGCCCCTATTACGCTCTTAGCGTTAAAACAGGGGTGCAGGGGAGGAAAAACTGCACCCGCAGTTTCCCCCCTTGTGTCCGCGTTTTAACGCCAGATCACAATGCAGGCGCAAACAATGCTGCCTGCATTGTTATCGAGCATTAAAAATCTGGATACAAGTAGCTGCGCTGAGCACAGCCGCGAGCATCCAGTCGCTGGAGTCCATAGGACTCCATTGAGGTCCTCTCTGCCGGTCACGTGACCAGCCGGTCGGCGTAATGATAAGCAGGGAGAGATAGGGGGGACTTTTTCCCCCTGTCTTTCCCTGCTCCCACCGGCCGGAGGAGTCTACCGGAGCCGCGGTCCTCACCGCGGGACAGAGAGTATATATTGTGTTTATTTTATTTTTTCAAGCAGCAGAATCCGTTAACACCAGGTCCTGGCTCTGGTTAACTTTTCGTTGACCAGAGCCAGGCGTTAATCAGCGCTGGGACATTGTAATACCAGCGCTGATTAACACTTTGCGCTCCCCATGTTAAGTATAGGAGCGCAAAGTGCAGTAACCTCGTGCTGAGATGCGCAAGGTACCAAACGCAAACGGGTTTTTTAACCCGTTTGCATTTGGATTGTAATATGCCCTGAATACCACAGCTAATGGTAGTGCTCACGCAGGTGAGCGCTACCGTTAGCGTGCAGAGTGTAATAGGGCCCCTAATCTTTTCATAATGTAGGTAAAAAGGAATTTTTCCATAGAAAAAATAGCCCCTGATAGAATATATAACCATAAAGTTTTTTTTATAATGTTATTTTTATGTATTTCAGGTAAGAAACCGTGGGAAGTTATACAGGAAAGAAAAAGGGGAGGGAGGAGCAATATGACATGTTCGAAAAGTACTAGGGATGCACTGATACTAGTGTGAGCTGGGGACAATCCACGTGTGAGCTGGGGGCATTCCATGTGTGAGCTGGGGGCAATCCATGTGTGAGCTGAGGACAATCCATGTGTGAGCTGAGGACAATCCATGTGTGAGCGGGGGGCAATCCATGTTTGAGCTGGGAACAATCCATGTGTAAGCTGGGGGCATTCCATGTGTGAGCTGGGGGCATTCCATGTGTAAGCTGGGGGCATTCCATGTGTGAGCTGGGGGCAATCCTATGTGTGAGCTGGGGGCAATCCTATGTGCGAGGTCTGGTCCTATTGAAAAGCGGTCACATCACTTTAAATACAAGTACCGGTACTTGGTATCAGTGAGTACTTTTAAAAAGTATCGGTACTTGCAGGTGCAGGTTTTACTCCTTAGGCTAGGGTCAGACTAACGCATTTTTCACGTTGTCCGTGAAAAAGTGCGTTCGAACGAATGGACGTATTTTTTCACGAAATACGCAATAGCAGTCATACGATGCGCAGTTTCATCCGTGATTTTGTACGGATCATCAATAAAACACTTTTTGGGCCTGGACGTTATGTTGGCCGGACATTAGCAGCGTCTGACGTCTCCTAATCACGCACACACGCCGCTAGCGGATGCAGCGCACTCTGTACGTCAGTACTAGTGGTTTCACGTTCTCGAAAAAATGCGTTTGTTTGCCGCTTGCGTTGCGCAGCCGCACTTTTGTGCGACCGTACTTCGTATATTGGCCGTCATTGCCCGGCATCTGCTGCTAGCACGGCCGTGATTATGTGCGCCTGCACGCGCGTTCGCACTGCCTCAGTCTGACCCTAGCCTTAGCGTCCCCATTTTAGCGTGATCAATGTAATAGTGCCCGAAGTGGGCTGGATACTTCTGATTTCCGCAGCTGCCCTAGTAAGTAATAGGCGCAAAAAACGTTTTTTTCTGCAACATGAAAAATTTGCAAACACTGAATTTTTCTTTCTGCCATCAAATAGCCATTGTCCCTGAAAGTGATGCAAAAATAATCAGGGAAGATATAAGCAGTAAGCACACTAGATAGTATACTTCCAATGTATCTGTTCGCCGTAACAGTGTTCATGTTCACCTCTTTTCCTAAATGTTGTAATGCCAATGCTAAATGGCACATGGTTTTTATTATTCATGTCATAATCCCTGTTTTAGCTGAGGTATGAAAAGTACCTACAGGTCGAAAGCATGCAGTTTTAGTAATAGATAGCAGTTATATGATATGAAACAGCAATAAAATATTTAGTTAACAGCGATGTAAGTCATATGAATTTAGGAAGAATATAGTTACTTTTTCATTTAAACAAAAGGATCAATAGTGATATATTCACAGATTACATTAATGATGGATATTAATAATCATAGTTACAGCTGGTCAAGGACTTTTGCTTGCTTTATATAAAGTCTTTTGTATACAAACTCCACTAAAAGGTGTGGGAGGTCTTGTAATATTTGTCCATATTTGGTCAATGATCACAAATGTAAGAAAGGAGAATTAAACTTGGAAACGGCTCTGTGACAAATATAATAATATTTTAGCTTTCTCAAAGCATTCGTTTGAACACAATGAACATTAGAAATGGAAGACATTTCACGGCTTAATTTCTCCTCTTTGTATTTAAACTCCTATTAACTTCATTTCCTTTAATGTGTCTAGTTTTTTAGTTCTTTGTTTGACTATGCATAATAGATGGATAACCAAATAAGCTAATAAATGTAAATAAAAGTATAAAAGTCAAGGAAAAGCAAATCAGTTTTCCCCTTTTTTACATAAAATCCAATTTTTTTGCCAATTTTCTTCTTTTTTTAAAAAATTTGCGTTTGAAACATGACATGCTAGTAAGAATATTAATGTAGGGAAAACATATTATTTTAAGTTGTTGTTCTATATTAAATTTTATTACTCTGTAATTATTGCAAATATTTTATTTTTATTTAAAGTTTTATTTTGAAACAATCAGGGTTATTCAGAGAGAGGTGAAAACCTTGAGAATTGGCAGGAGAAGAGAACAATCTAGACCAAATAGCCAATTTGGAAAGTGAGATAAATGGGAGACTTTTTCTGGTTTGACTATTTTGACCTAGAATTTTCAATTCTCCAGTCATTCTCAAGGTTTTCACCTCTCTCTGAATAACCCTGAATGTCATTAGTATATCACCAAGTAAAGAATAGAAAACAGCCATGCAGAGCAATACTAAGGGGGTTATTCAGAGAGAGGTGAAAACCAGGAGAATGACTGGAGAAGTGAACATTCTAGGTCAAAATTACCAAACCAGAAAAATTCTCCCATTTATCTCACTTTCCAAATTGGCTATTTTGACCTAGAATTTTCAATTCTCCAGTCATTCTCCTGGTTTTCACCTCTCTCTGAATAAGCAAGTCATTGCATAAACACAGAAGGGGGGAAGAAAGAAAAAAGAAATAATAACAATAGCATTAACCCCAGCAAACAGAGAGGCACAGAAAAAAAATCAACATATACAGGGTTATTCAAAGAGAATCAAAAAGTCACCGCACGTTCAGTGACTTTTCGTTCTCTTCAATTCAGTTCGATTTGGCGATCCCATTTCGGCGACCCTGCAGTGTATTCAGCAAGCACCACAGGGTCCTCGAATTGCAGGGAAAGGTCGCCGAAAACTCACCACAAAACGAGGGCGAACGCACACCGAAACCCGCAAAAACATCTGGATTAACCTGCCGAAAACGCCAGAAAAAGCCAATAACGCAGAAGAATGCAGTGAATAGATTAAAAAAACTGTTTGCTTGAATGTTTGAAAAGTGAAACGCTGTTTGCAAAGAAACTACTGAGCGAAAATGTCTGAAATTTACATATGAGGTCCAATGAATGATAATAAAAAGGGCTTTTACAGAAAATATAAGTAAAGTTACCTGCCGAATTAAACCACCGAATGGCAGGGCATTTCGGGAACCTTTCATTGCTGGTTTGTGTTCTCTGAATAGCCGAAGCATTGCTTTTTTATGGGGATTCACTGCCCTCGAACAGGCACCGAACAGGTATCGTATGTGCAGGCAATTCGCCAGGATTTGGCGAATTGCCTGCTCTCTGTATAGCCGAATGGCCAAGAAAGGTAACCGAATGCTGATTTTCAGCGTTCGATTCCCTTTCGGCAGTCATTCGGATCTCTTTGAATAACCCTGTTAGTCCTCAAAAAGAAAAAAAAGTGTCTCAAAAGGAACTCGGCATCTGTCATCTGGAGAAAAACAAAAGCTAAGGTGGCAAAAAAATAATCAAAAATCTAAAGTGTCTCTATTGAGAGAGCAACCACAGACGGGGACCTAAGCGCAAAATAGGGGGGGTCCCAGAACGCAGGGGGGTATCACAGGGAAATAGCTCAGCAAGAGGGAACCCCAATTTTTTAAATTTGTGCTAACAGCACCTGTTGATTTGCCTGATGCATTCTGGCCAGCATTTTAAAAATCAGCCAATATGAATTTTATTAATGAAGCTCTCTCATTGGCCGATTTTAAAACTTTAAAACAATGCATTTGGCAAGTGATATAATGAGCCCCAACACTTATATTACAAATATAGACTATTCCGTATTCTTTTCAATATACACATTAGGCATGGTATGATTTGAATAGAAGAAACAGACAAGTTACACGACTGCCTTTGTCTGAGAATTCTGAAAAGTAGTATAGGATAAGGTGAATTTACTACGATAAGACGTACTTTCGTCACATTCCCGCAGCTGCAAAGTTACAGTATACGGTTTGGGATAGACCTAACTGATTAACATTTTGACGTCACCTAATGGGTCACCCACCTCCTCTTAGATTGTAAGCTCTTGAGCAGGGTCCTCCCTCCTTCCATTCCATATGTGTAACATGTATGTTTATTCTTTCTCTCCCATTGTACAGCGCAAAGGAATTTGTTGGTGCTTTATAAATACTTGTAACTGTAACTTTTATGCAAATTCAAAAAACACTTTAATATACAAAATGCATTTAAAAATCTACACTATATTGCCAAAAGTATTCGCTCACCCATCCAAATAATCAGAATCAGGTGTTCCGATCACTTCCATGGCCACAGGTGTATAAAATCAAACACCTAGGCATTCACAACATATGTGAAACAATGGGTCGCTCTCAGGAGCTCAGTGAATTCCAGTGTGGAACTGTGATAGGATGCCACCTGTGCAACAAATTGTCAAGTATATTAATGGAAAAATTAAAATGGATGCCTGTAGCCATCTTGTTTTAATGTAAAGTCTTTCTTTTTCAATTTTCCCTAGTTCTAGAAAAGGACAGATTTTTTTTAAATAATTCATGGCTAGGTGAACCTTAAGAGTTATAGTTTTTTTTTCTATAAATGCCAGACATGATGTTATAAACGATAAAATGTCTTTATGTGATATAATGCTGAGCTAAGTGCCAGACATGTCATATTTAAATTTATTGGTTTGTTTTAACAAGTCCTTAAAAATAAAAATATATTTTCTTTTTTGGGTATAGGAACAAATTTAAAATCTCTAGGTAAATATTAACGAAATATATTTTTATAATCAATATATTCACAGTAAAAATAGATGCTCCAATATATAGGAAAGAAAATATCACTAATCCCAAGCCTGGGAAAGTGAAATAGGAATGAGGGCACCCCAACCAAGAATGGGATTAAACCCTCAAGGAATCGTGTATAGATAAAGAAAAAGGGTACAAATGATTAGTGGACAACCACCATCACAAAGCCCCTTGAAAGATTGGGGTTAAAAAAAAAATTAATTGTATTATTGGACATTGCCAAACAAACAGTGTACAGACATTTGTATAACAAGACAGGATGTCACATGAGTAAACAAACAATAGAGGTGACACTATGGACTGAAATGATATCGAGTAAATGTAAATGTATAGTAATTTAGGAAGTCAAAACTACCAAATGGTAGTGAATACCGTGTAGCCAATGATGTAACCTAACCCAAATTATCATAATGGCATGATCTATAAGTGAAATCGCTCATAATATGAGATATAAATGATAAAAGTTGTATTGGTATTATGTGGGTAATAGGCAAACCAGCAAACGGACATCTAGATTAACTGAAAAATAATCCCTCCAGCATTGACATAATTGAGAGAAAAAGAGCGTTATGATTGCAGAACTGGATATAGGGTCAATTGAACAAAAGCAGTGTGGACCAAAGATAATGGCCCAACAGCAATTGAACTCTAAACTCGTGCAAGCTGGATAAATAGTACTTAGAAACCATGGGTGACTGGTATAATAACAGTAACCTAATGGTCATTAATAAACTTAAATCTCAGGTAAATCGAGTCTAGTAAAGAGTATCGGAGAATAATTTGACTTGCCCAGTATATAAACAGTTGATTAGACGTCCGGATAAATGGTATCGCATCAATTAATATACGGACAACAAAGTGTTACCAATAGTATGAAGAATAATGAGTGATCGTTTATACCCTTATTAACATCAATTAGATACTAGTATTTGTAGGCAATTAGGAATAACTCTAATGGTAACAGTTAATAAATGTCACAAATTGAACAATAACTAGAATAAATAGCTGGTTATTAGATTGCGACAAATGGTTAAGTATGAGATATGTAGATCTTAATATGAGCTAACGCTAAATGTGACAAATAAATTAATCACAGTAAGCGGAAATAGCTAATTATACCATACAGTACATAGAGTTAATTGGTCCATTATGAATAACTCAAGTGATTGATTATTTGAGTATCGATTGCATCTCTATAATAGTAGCATTTGGTTGAGATCATATATACAAAAATTACAATTGGTCATATACATATAAGTGCCCAATGTAATTTGTAGAGAACAGGCTTGCATTTATCAGCAGCCACACACCAAATGGAAAGATTGTTAGGCTAAAAAGAGTAGTGTTAATATAGAGACATATAGAGATAGCTGTAGTAATGCTCAGCACTAGGTTGTATGTTTAACCTTGATAGGATTTAGATTACAAGCATACATACATGTGGAAGATAAATCGGCAAACGCCCAATAGTAAGTGCATAGAGCCAAATTCTCGTATGAAGATTGAACACCGATCACACGCCAAGTAGGAATTATTGTGGAAATCGGACGAAGCCACGCTTGCATTTATCAAATGCCAGGCGTGCATTTATCAACAACCACACACCAAGTGGAAGAATTGTTAGGCTAAAGAGAATATTGTTAGCATAGAGTCATATACAAATAGCTATAATGATACTCAACACTAGGTTGTGTGTTTAACCTTAATATGGTTTAAATTGCAAACATACATATATGTGGAAGGTAAATCGGCAAACGCCCAGTATTAAGTATATACAGCCAAATTATCATATGAGGTTTGAACAACGACCACACACCAAGTGGGAATTATTTTGAAAATCGGACATATAGTGAGTAAAAATAACAATACAACCTGAGGTATAAATAAGGGCAATATAATTGCAATTATGACCAATGTATATGTGGAGCTAAACGGAATAAGCTCTAAATAAAAAGAGCTATGACCACCGGTCCATAGTGATAGAAAATTCGATTATAGAAAAAATTGTGAAGCAGTTAAAATGGGTAAAGACCCATCGGTATTGTACCGCGCTCAACGTACGTTTCGCCACTCAAGTCATGTGGCTTCGTCAGGAGCGTGATAGTGTCCCCTCCTTAAGTCTGATTAAATACGAAATGTCTATCCCCCCAGGTGAGACGTGATTTGCGTAAATTAACTTGCATCCGGTATATCTATGCAAAACCAATTTGTAGAGTAAGTGTCAACCTGCGCGTCACGTGTCTCATCTAAACCAATTCGGATAGAATATTCATCCCCTCATGCAACCCATACATCCCGTATAACAAACTGATGGCATCCGTACTTAAAGGAATGAATATTGACATAAATTTCCGGCGGAGGAGATGTATACATTCAAATCATACAGCCACTGTGAAGCAGTGATAATAATAGCGAGGATTCTAATTCGGACAGCCGTAAGAGTTGCATTAAATTCACAGCACAACATGCTGTCACATGATTAGATTAGACCAATCGTAGAGCAGAGTGAGTAAACGGACCGGAATATTTATATAAAGTAGCCAGTTGCTTGATGGCAATGGAAATATCTGAAATATAAAGTGCCCAAACTTTGCACAAATATACAAAATGTTTAAAGATACAATAGTATAACCATTTTGCCATGATAGAAACCATGATTTAAATCTATAATTCTAAGATATTACATTTGATTCATAGCATACTGAAAAGGTCATATGACTGGTATAGGTCCAACCAAATTAAATGTTAAGATTTGTTCAAGAAATGGAATATCTTTGTGCAGATCTAAATTGTTTAGTAAAGGCGCATTATACTATATATAAAAAAAAAATGTAGACCCTAAGTAGAGCAAAGTATATAACTACCAGGTTAAATTGATGGTATATTAAATGATGAGTAACTGGAAAATGACAATGAGAGATCTTCATATAATGCCATAAGCCCATTCGGGGTCAGTGGTTGTATGAATAGAATATTTCCTTGACTGAGGGGATGAGAGAAAAACAAAAAAGGAGAAAGAATGGGGGAGAATAAATTAATTATATATGGTGCCTAAATATCGAAAATAATTATAGTTAGTAGGACTAATTTTATATAGACAAAAAATTAGACAAAATTAGGAGGAAAAAGGGAAGAAAACAATTCCCAAAGGTACAATAAACCATTAAAATTAATGTGACTGTAAAGATAAACATGACTATTATCGATTAGAACGAATCATTGGTTAAACCTAATGTTTGTTAAGAACATAAATGGGATTAAAGAAATCTTCCGTGACTATTGGTGTATATATGGGGTAAAAGTGAATCCTTCATTCAAGCCTCTTAGAGAGAGAGTCTTGAGTGTGTAAATCCAGAAACTTTCTCTTTGGCGCAGAAATAGATCATAATCGCCTTTCCTCTGATGAGGTTTGACCAATTTGATACCACAGAAGCGCATTTGAGATGTGTTACCTTTTTGGCACTCACGAAAATGTCTAGCTACTGGGGTATCTTGGCTACGAACAGAGAGAACATGTTCCCTAATCCTGTGTTTGAAAGGTCGAAATGTTTTGCCCACATATTTTTTACCACATGGACATATAAGCATGTAGACTAGGCCCACAGAATTACAGTTGAAGAATGCTTTGACTTCAAAGGATCTTGAATCAGTGCTGTCTTTAAAGTGCTTAGAATTTTTTAAGATAGAAGAACAGCTCTTACATTTGCCACATGCATATGTGCCCTTAAGCTTGTTTTGGAGCCAAGTGTTGTGTACAGCACTTTTTGTTTGATAGTGACTTGGAACTAACGTATTTCTCAAGCTATGACAACGACGAAATGTAATCGAGGCATGTTCCCCGATGGTATCCTGCAGATGTGGATCCAATGTGAGTAAGGGCCAGTATCTATCTAGGATGACTCTGACATCATGCCAGCCCTCATCATAATTGCCGATGCATCGAATAAGATTCGTCTCTTTTTTGATTCGATCCATGAGTAACATGTCTCTCGTCACTGCAGAAGCTTTTTGGAACGCTTTCTTAAGGACTCTATTGGGATAGCCCTTTGACCTGAAGTCATTCTTCATAGACCAGGCTTTTACCCTGAATTCCTCCTCTGTTGAGCAGATACGGCGAAGTCGTAAATATTGGCCATAGGGTATCCCCAATTTAACGGGTGCCGGATGATAACTGGTCCAATCGAGTAAGTTATTGGTAGCCGACTTTTTTTTAAAAGCGTCGTGAATATCTCCATATTAGCATTCACAGTCAGGGTTACATCCAAGAAGTTGATAGTGGTCTTATGAATCTCATGAGTGAAGCGCAGATTTAATTGGTTCTGATTAGCAAAGCCAACAAATCTCTGGAACTCATCTTTCGTCGAACGCCATATAATGAAGACATCATCAATATATCGGCGCCAGCAGAGGATACTCTCAAAGAAAGGGTTAGCCTCTGGATTAAGAATAGTCGTTTTTTCCCATACTCCAAGATAAATGTTAGCATAGGAGGGTGCACATGTAGTTCCCATTGCTATTCCTTGGGCCTGATGGTAGAATTTATTTTTAAAGAGAAAATAGTTATGGGTCAAGATGAATTCTAATAGTACCAAGATAAATTCAATTCTCTCTTGGGAATAGATCCTAGAAAATTCCAAGGTAGTTCTTACTGCAAGTAGACCTCTGTCATGTGGTATTGAGCTGTATAAGGCTTCTACATCGAGACTACATAACCACATATCTTCAGTCAATGTGTGTTCTTTTACAAGCTGTAAAAGTTGTTTAGTATCTCTCAAGTATGATGGTTGTTTAATAACTATTTTCTGTAACAATTGGTCAATGAATTGGCTGGCAATATTTTTTTTTATATATAGTATAATGCGCCTTTACTAAACAATTTAGATCTGCACAAAGATATTCCATTTCTTGAACAAATCTTAACATTTAATTTGGTTGGACCTATACCAGTCATATGACCTTTTCAGTATGCTATGAATCAAATGTAATATCTTAGAATTATAGATTTAAATCATGGTTTCTATCATGGCAAAATGGTTATACTATTGTATCTTTAAACATTTTGTATATTTGTGCAAAGTTTGGGCACTTTATATTTCAGATATTTCCATTGCCATCAAGCAACTGGCTACTTTATATAAATATTCCGGTCCGTTTACTCACTCTGCTCTACGATTGGTCTAATCTAATCATGTGACAGCATGTTGTGCTGTGAATTTAATGCAACTCTTACGGCTGTCCGAATTAGAATCCTCGCTATTATTATCACTGCTTCACAGTGGCTGTATGATTTGAATGTATACATCTCCTCCGCCGGAAATTTATGTCAATATTCATTCCTTTAAGTACGGATGCCATCAGTTTGTTATACGGGATGTATGGGTTGCATGAGGGGATGAATATTCTATCTGAATTGGTTTAGATGAGACACGTGACGTGCAGGTTGACACTTACTCTACAAATTGGTTTTGCATAGATATACCGGATGCAAGTTAATTTACGCAAATCACGTCTCACCTGGGGGGATAGACATTTCGTATTTAATCAGACTTAAGGAGGGGACACTATCACGCTCCTGACGAAGCCACATGACTTGAGTGGCGAAACGTACATGAGCGCCCTACAATACCGATGGGTCTTTACCCATTTTAACTGCTTCACAATTTTTTCTATAATCGAATTTTCTATCACTATGGACCGGTGGTCATAGCTCTTTTTATTTAGAGCTTATTCCGTTTAGCTCCACATATACATTGGTCATAATTGCAATTATATTGCCCTTATTTATACCTCAGGTTGTATTGTTATTTTTACTCACTATATGTCCGATTTTCAAAATAATTCCCACTTGGTGTGTGGTCGTTGTTCAAACCTCATATGATAATTTGGCTGTATATACTTAATACTGGGCGTTTGCCGATTTACCTTCCACATATATGTATGTTTGCAATTTAAACCATATTAAGGTTAAACACACAACCTAGTGTTGAGTATCATTATAGCTATTTGTATATGACTCTATGCTAACAATATTCTCTTTAGCCTAACAATTCTTCCACTTGGTGTGTGGTTGTTGATAAATGCACGCCTGGCATTTGATAAATGCAAGCGTGGCTTCGTCCGATTTCCACAATAATTCCTACTTGGCGTGTGATCGGTGTTCAATCTTCATACGAGAATTTGGCTCTATGCACTTACTATTGGGCGTTTGCCGATTTATCTTCCACATGTATGTATGCTTGTAATCTAAATCCTATCAAGGTTAAACATACAACCTAGTGCTGAGCATTACTACAGCTATCTCTATATGTCTCTATATTAACACTACTCTTTTTAGCCTAACAATCTTTCCATTTGGTGTGTGGCTGCTGATAAATGCAAGCCTGTTCTCTACAAATTACATTGGGCACTTATATGTATATGACCAATTGTAATTTTTGTATATATGATCTCAACCAAATGCTACTATTATAGAGATGCAATCGATACTCAAATAATCAATCACTTGAGTTATTCATAATGGACCAATTAACTCTATGTACTGTATGGTATAATTAGCTATTTCCGCTTACTGTGATTAATTTATTTGTCACATTTAGCGTTAGCTCATATTAAGATCTACATATCTCATACTTAACCATTTGTTGCAATCTAATAACCAGCTATTTATTCTAGTTATTGTTCAATTTGTGATATTTATTAACTGTTACCATTAGAGTTATTCCTAATTGCCTACAAATACTAGTATCTAATTGATGTTAATAAGGGTATAAACGATCACTCATTATTCTTCATACCATTGGTAACACTTTGTTGTCGGTATATTAACCCTTTCACTGCTGAAGACGTGTGGGGCACGTCCTCATTGATGCACGTTACATGCTTAGGACGTGCCCCACACGTCATCAGCTGTGCGGGACCCCCGGCGTAGATACTCACCTCTCTGTCCGGGGTCCCGCGGTGTTCTGACTTCAGCGTCCTCAGACGCTGAAGTCAAGCTCCTCCCGGCGTAAATGACGTCATCGCGCTTGGCGCGATGACGTCATTTCCAGGCGACCCCCCGGCAATGCCGGGAGATAGCCTGGAAGGGAGGGGGGGGATCCGTTCGGATCCCTCTTCCTCCCGATCGGAAAGGAGCAGCGCCAAAAGCCAGGCACCGCTTAAAAGGGGAGAGTCTCCCCTTTTAAGCGGTGCCTGGCTTTAACCCCTCAAGCGCCAGGTTGCACTTCAGCGCCTTGCGGCGCTGAAGTGCAGCCTAGCTCCGGTGGGGGCCGCCATCTTGGATGGCGGCTCCACCCCCGGGTCTCCCCTCACTGCCTGATGTCATCATGCATAGCGTGATGACGTCAGATAGCCGGGGAACCCCTAGCTACCAGGGGAATTCCCAAGGAACCCCGATATCTCCAGAACCGTGGCAGCTAGATGGTCATGGAGGGTGTCATTTGAAAGGCCTGAGCATGGCCTTTCGAATGATACCCAACATGACTAGGTACAAAGTAAAGAAAATAATAACAAAAATTATAATAAAAATAAATAAATTTAAAAAAAAAAATGTTTTTTTTGTGTGTTGTTTTTATTAATGCAGCAATATTGTTCACATTTCAATTATAATGTGAACAATGATGCTGCACTAATGATTTTTTTCTATGGGGTGCGGTTGCTAAAAATCACGTAAATCCCCCACAAAATGTAATAAGTCCCCATTTCAAATTTTTGTACAAGCGCACCCCATAGAAAACATAACCGCAAACGCTCATGTAATAAAATGTGAAAAAAAAACACTTTACACACTGCAGATGATTAAAAACTAAATTTTTATTGTATTTTTTGTTATAATATACAGACAGGACATGACGTATACATATAAAAATTCTATATTATGAATCTGCGGAGTCTGCCGGAAAGAACGATATATAATATGTCTGGGTCATTTATTAAAATATGGCTTCAAATCGCATTTAAACATGATGAGCGAAAGCGGTAAAAATGAGCTCAGCACACAGCGGTGAAATGCCTCAGCAGTGAAGGGGTTAATTGATGCGATACCATTTATCCGGACATCTAATCAACTGTTTATATACTGGGCAAGTCAAATTATTCTCCGATACTCTTTACTAGACTCGATTTACCTGAGATTTAAGTTTATTAATGACCATTAGGTTACTGTTATTATACCAGTCACCCATGGTTTCTAAGTGCTATTTATCCAGCTTGCACGAGTTTAGAGTTCAATTGCTTTTGGGCCATTATCTTTGGTCCACACTGCTTTTGTTCAATTGACCCTATATCCAGTTCCTCAATCATAACGCTCTTTTTCTCTCAATTATGTATATGCTGGAGGGATTATTTTTCAGTTAATCTAGATGTCCGTTTGCTGGTTTGCCTATTACCCACATAATACCAATACAACTTTTATCATTTATATCTCATATTATGAGCGATTTCACTTATAGATCATGCCATTATGATAATTTGGGTTAGGTTACATCATTGGCTACACGGTATTCACTACCATTTGGTAGTTTTGACTTCCTAAATTACTATACATTTACATTTACTCGATATCATTTCAGTCCATAGTGTCACCTCTATTGTTTGTTTACTCATGTGACATCCTGTCTTGTTATACAAATGTCTGTACACTGTTTGTTTGCAATGTCCAATAAATAAATTAAAATTTTTTTAATCCCAATCTTTCAGGGGCTTTGTGATGGTGGTTGTCCACTAATCATTTGTACCCTTTTTCTTTATCTATACATGCTCCAATATATATTTTGTAGAGTGTAGAACTGGTAAACAGTATAATTACTGAAAAATAGACTCTGTTGATTTTAACTAGAAAGGAATTTACTTAGTAAAAACTTTGAGTGGAGTAGAGATATTAATTTAATTTTGAAAGAGACCCAAAGTCTAGGATTGAATATAGGGTCTTTGTTAAGACAGATTGATCTATTGACCTGAGATAAATATATAAAAATTTAATTGTGTAATTAATTTGAAGAGCAACACTGCCCTCTTGAGGCATAGTAAATATATTATATTATATAAAGAATGTAATATTTAAATGAAAAGGGTAGATTGTCAGTGACGTCAAATTGACTATAATTGGAGCTGTACTGTTTGTTGCAAGGCATTTCAGACCATCCCAGGACATAGGCATTCAGACCATCCCAGGACACAATCATTCAGATCATACCAAGACACGATAATGCATTCAAGATAAAACATATCACTTAATTAGGACCACACCTCTAACTCACATGTATTGAATATCTACATTGATAATTTTCACATATTCCAAAAACAATATAATACATAAAGAATATTCAAAGGCTGTAACTCATAGAATCCAGATTGGAGAGTAATGTATGAGTAAGCAAAATTAACAGGGTTATTCAAAGAGATTCGAATAGTCACCGCACGTTCGGTGACTTTTCATTCTCTTCAATTCGGTTCCTTTTGCCGATCCCATTTCGGTGACCCTGCGGTGTATTCAGCAAGCACCACAGGGTCCCCGAATTGCAGGGAAAAGCTGCCGCAAACCCGACGAAAACTCACCGCAAAACCCAGCGAATGCACGCCAAACCCGCAAAAACATCTGGATTAACCTGCCGAAAACCACAGAAAAAACCCGAACAGGAGCCGATGGCAGCCTTCGACAAAGCAGAAGAGGCAGTGAATAAATTAGCGAAACAGTTTGTATGAATATGTGAAAGTGAAACGCTGTTTGCAAAGAAACTACTGAGCGAAAATGTCTGAAATTTGCATATAAGGTCCAGGGAATGATAATAAAGAGGGCTGTTACAGAAAAAAGAAGAAAACTTTAAAAAAAATTAAAAAAATCGGACTTTTAAAAAAAAAAATGTTTTTTTTGTGTGTTGTTTTTATTAATGCAGCAATATTGTTCACATTTCAATTATAATGTGAACAATGATGCTGCACTAATGATTTTTTTCTATGGGGTGCGTTTGCTAAAAATCACGTAAATCCCCCCACAAAATGTAATAAGTCCCCATTTCAAATTTTTGTACAAGCGCACCCCATAGAAAACATAACCGCAAACGCTCATGTAATAAAATGTGAAAAAAAAACACTTTACACACTGCAGATGATTAAAAACTAAATTTTTATTGTATTTTTTGTTATAATATACAGACAGGACATGACGTATACATATAAAAATTCTATATTATGAATCTGCGGAGTCTGCCGGAAAGAACGATATATAATATGTCTGGGTCATTTATTAAAATATGGCTTCAAATTGCATTTAAACATGATGAGCGAAAGCGGTAAAAATGAGCTCAGCACACAGCGGTGAAATGCCTCAGCAGTGAAGGGGTTAATTGATGCGATACCATTTATCCGGACATCTAATCAACTGTTTATATACTGGGCAAGTCAAATTATTCTCCGATACTCTTTACTAGACTCGATTTACCTGAGATTTAAGTTTATTAATGACCATTAGGTTACTGTTATTATACCAGTCACCCATGGTTTCTAAGTGCTATTTATCCAGCTTGCACGAGTTTAGAGTTCAATTGCTTTTGGGCCATTATCTTTGGTCCACACTGCTTTTGTTCAATTGACCCTATATCCAGTTCCTCAATCATAACGCTCTTTTTCTCTCAATTATGTATATGCTGGAGGGATTATTTTTCAGTTAATCTAGATGTCCGTTTGCTGGTTTGCCTATTACCCACATAATACCAATACAACTTTTATCATTTATATCTCATATTATGAGCGATTTCACTTATAGATCATGCCATTATGATAATTTGGGTTAGGTTACATCATTGGCTACACGGTATTCACTACCATTTGGTAGTTTTGACTTCCTAAATTACTATACATTTACATTTACTCGATATCATTTCAGTCCATAGTGTCACCTCTATTGTTTGTTTACTCATGTGACATCCTGTCTTGTTATACAAATGTCTGTACACTGTTTGTTTGGCAATGTCCAATAATAAAATTAAAATTTTTTTTAATCCCAATCTTTCAAGGGGCTTTGTGATGGTGGTTGTCCACTAATCATTTGTACCCTTTTTCTTTATCTATACATGCTCCAATATATATTTTGTAGAGTGTAGAACTGGTAAACAGTATAATTACTGAAAAATAGACTCTGTTGATTTTAACTAGAAAGGAATTTACTTAGTAAAAACTTTGAGTGGAGTAGAGATATTAATTTAATTTTGAAAGAGACCCAAAGTCTAGGATTGAATATAGGGTCTTTGTTAAGACAGATTGATCTATTGACCTGAGATAAGATATATAAAAATTTAATTGTGTAATTAATTTGAAGAGCAACACTGCCCTCTTGAGGCATAGTAAATATTATATTAATATAAAGAATGTAATATTTAAATGAAAAGGGTAGATTGTCAGTGACGTCAAATTGACTATAATTGGAGCTGTACTGTTTGTTGCAAGGCATTTCAGACCATCCCAGGACATAGGCATTCAGACCATCCCAGGACACAATCATTCAGATCATACCAAGACACGATAATGCATTCAAGATAAAACATATCACTTAATTAGGACCACACCTCTAACTCACATGTATTGAATATCTACATTGATAATTTTCACATATTCCAAAAACAATATAATACATAAAGAATATTCAAAGGCTGTAACTCATAGAATCCAGATTGGAGAGGTAATGTATGAGTAAGCAAAATTAACAGGGTTATTCAAAGAGATTCGAATAGTCACCGCACGTTCGGTGACTTTTCATTCTCTTCAATTCGGTTCCTTTTGCCGATCCCATTTCGGTGACCCTGCGGTGTATTCAGCAAGCACCACAGGGTCCCCGAATTGCAGGGAAAAGCTGCCGCAAACCCGACGAAAACTCACCGCAAAACCCAGCGAATGCACGCCGAAAACCCGCAAAAACATCTGGATTAACCTGCCGAAAACCACAGAAAAACCCGAACAGGAGCCGATGGCAGCCTTCGACAAAGCAGAAGAGGCAGTGAATAAATTAGCGAAACAGTTTGTATGAATATGTGAAAGTGAAACGCTGTTTGCAAAGAAACTACTGAGCGAAAATGTCTGAAATTTGCATATAAGGTCCAGGGAATGATAATAAAGAGGGCTGTTACAGAAAAAAGAAGAAAACTTTAAAAAAAATTAAAAAAATCGGACTTTTAAAAAAAAAAATTCTGAAAAATGCTTAAAATATCCTAAAAAATTTATAAATAAAGAGACTCTTTACTGCAGAATTTTATAAAGAACGGTTTATTAGATATTGAATTAAAACGGGAATATTTTTAGCATTGAAGCCTATGGGATTCTCCTGAATAAATTTGCCGAATGAAACCACCGAATGGCAGGGCATTAGGGGAACCTTTCACTGCTGGTTTGTGTTCTCTGAATAGCCGAAGCAGTGCTTTTTCATGGGGATTTCACTGCCCTCGAACAGGCACCAAACCGGCACCGTATGTTCAGGCAATTCGCTAGGATTTGGCGAATTGCCTGCTCTCTGGATAGCCGAATGGCCAGGGAAGGTAAACGAACTCTCATTTTCAGCGTTCGGTTACCTTTCTCAAGCAATTCGGCGCTCTTTGAATAACCCTGTAAGTAATTAATGTAATTGTATATATATCTGGAGTATTTCTTGCAACAGACTGAGATATCTCAGATTACTGTTAGATCTGGAGTGTCTAAAATATTTCTATTCTGCAGATAGAGATATGAAGAAGAATCAGATATAAGGATTTATCCTAAAGAAATTGTTGCAAAGTGAAATACAAAGAGATATATATATTGAATTTGGAAGTTACTGTGATTGAAATTAATAAACAAGGAATTATATAACTACAATATAAAAAGCAGAAGATTAGAAGCATAATTCTCGATATTAGGGGAGGATTCACTAAATAAGTTTTATTACTTATCATTCTAGAAATAGAATAAGTGATAGCTCATCTTTTGTTGATTCACGTAGCATAGAGAGATATATATCTCTACAAGATCTAGCTTATTAAACATTGGTTTGCTGGGAAATACATGTTAATTGTTTTCGTTAAGCAGAAATATTTATTAACCATTTGTGTATAGTTACTAACTGATAAAGTAAATGATATTAATCATATATGCAGTTACTAACAGGAGATACATATATTGAGCAGCTAGTGTCTATGTGCTGATGGACACATATATGTTTTTATACGATTATTGATTAGTGTATTTTTCAAAGCAAAACACAGACAATTAAAAGAATTTAGGATAATTTCTAGGAAATATAAACGATTAATATTTGTATCTTGTATAAGTTTCTTATTGAATATAAATCTTGACATATTGGAGGCGCGTGCAGAGATAAATCCAACAAAATCCAGTTGTGAAATTTCCTGGCTCCTAAATATTCCACAGTCAACTGTCAGCTGTATTATAAGAACGGGAAAGTGTTTGGGAACGACAGCAACTCAGCCACGAAGTGGTATGCCACGTAAACTGATGGAGCGGGGTCAGCGGATGCTTAGGCGCATAGTGCGAAGAGGTCGCCAACTTTCTGCAGAGTCAATCGCTACAGACCTCCAAACTTCATGTGGCCTTCAGATTAGCTCAAGAACAGTGCGCAGAGAGCTTCATGGAATGGGTTTCCATGGCCGAGCAGCTGCATCCAAGCCATACATCACCAAGTGCAATGCAAAGCGTCGGATGCAGTGGTGTAAAGTACGCCACCACTGGACTCTAGAGCAGTGGAGACACATTCTCTGGAGTGATGAATCATGCTTCTCCATCTGGCAATCTGATGGACGAGTCTGGGTTTGGTGGTTGCCAGGAGAACGGTACTTGTCTGACTGCATTGTGCCAAGTGTAAAGTTTGGAGGGGGGATTATGGTGTGGGGTTGTTTTTCAGGCGCTGGGCTTGGCCCCTTAGTTCCAGTGAAAGGAACTCTGAATACTTCAGCATACCAAGACATTTTGGACAATTCCATGCTCCCAACTTTGTGGGAACAGTTTGGAGCTGGCCACTTCCTCTTCCGACATGACTGTGCACCAGTGCACAAAGCAAGGTCCATAAAGACTAGGATGAGCGTTCGGTTCAGATCTGTTCAGAGTCCGAATCGATCATCGGCTGTTCGAAAGTTCGCGAACTTCGAACTTTTTTGGGACGTTCGCCAAAAGTTCGAAAAAAAATGTTTTTAAAAAATGCTTAAAAAATACAAAAAAATCTAGAAATAAAGAGACTCTTTACTGCAGAATATTATAAGCAACGGTTTATTAGATATTGAATTAAATAGTAATATTTTTAACATTGAAGCCTATGGGATAAAACATTCTTGTTACTAAAACATCAGGCAGACACAGCCCTCTAATCAGGCACTCTAGAGGGCAGGCTGCCGGGGCCTCCCAAGGATCCCCTTGAGGAGCATGCGGCCGCCGGATGACAGAGCTGCGACTGTGCGGGCTAGCCACCCGGGTGCATGTGGCAGAGACAGGCGATGCAGGGAGGGAGCCACTGCACTTGTGGCCATGGCAGACCCCCCCACAACCAGGATCCAGGGAGCCCCCACTGACCACCAAGCTAAGGTAAGGCGACACATTTCTAAAAAAAAATTAAATCCGAGGACATTTTTAAATGGCCCTGGGAACATAAAATGAAACTTTTTTTTTCTTTCTCTACCTTGCTGAATGTATTTAATTATATATATTATATACATTCAGCCAGGTAGAGTGGGGTGGCATGTGGGCTGCGCGGGGTCTCAGGCAGTGGTTTGTTTTTTTGTGTGTATATATTTTTAGCAAATTTATAGGGGAAGGTAAGGGCAGGTATGATATATATATATATAAGACATATATATATCCATACTTGTATTACACACACATTTTGGCAACTACTTGCCCCCCCCCAGTTTTGTTATAGCTGCTGATGTAACTGAATAGATCGGGGATCTCTTCTGCATTACCAAAACCTCCACCACTGCACTCTTAAACAATACCACAGAGGGGTTACGGTGTGAAGGCACCTGCTGCCACCAAAGGTAAAATATTTGGGTGCACTGCCATTGACACCTATACCAGATTCATATCATTTTAATATTTGACCGCAGGGTCCAACCCTGCACTCTTCCACAATACCACAGAGGGGTTACGGTGTGAAGGCACTTGCTGCCACCAAAGGCACAATATTTGGGTGCACTGCCACTGATGCCTATACCAGATTCCTATCATTTTAATATTGGACCACAGGGTCCACCACTGTACTCTTCCAAAATACCACAGAGGGGTTATGGTGTGAAGGCACTTGCTGCCACCTGTCGAGATATATATTCAATTAAGAAACTTATATGAGATATAAATATCAATCATTTATATTTCCTAGAAATTCTCCTAAATTCTTTTAATTGTATGTGTTTGTTTTGCTTTGAAGAATATAATAATCAATGACTGGATAAAAACATATATTTATTACGTATACAAAAAAGTTTCAAATCTCATATTATAAACAACCACATCCATCCATCAGCACATAGACTAGTAGCTTCCCAATATATGTATCTCCTGTTAGTAACTGCATATATGATTAATATCATTTACTTTATCAGTTAGTAACTATACACAGATGGTTAATAAAAATTTCTGCTTAACGAAAACAATTAACATGTATTTCCCAGCAAACCAATGTTTAACAAGCTAGATCTTGTAGAGATATATGTATCTCTCTATGCTACGTGGATCAACAAAAGATGAGCTATCACTTATTCTCTTTCTAGAATGATAAGTAATAAAACTTATTTAGTGAATCCTCCCCATATATCGAGAATTAAGCTAATAATCTTCTGCTTTTTATATTGTAGTTATATAATTCCTTGCTTATTAATTTCAATCACAGTAACTTCCAAATTCAATATATATATATCTTTATATCACTTTGCAACAATTTCTTTAGGATAAAATTCTTATATCCGATTCTTCTTCATATCTCTATCTGCAGATTTAGAAATATTTTGAAGACTCTGGATCTATCTGTTGCAAGAAATACTCCAGATATATATAATTACATTAATTCCTTAATTTTGCTTTCTCATACATTATCTGTCCAAATCTGGATTCAATGTTTCTGTAGTTACAGCAGCAATATTCTTTGAAGATAATGTAATTTTTTGGAATATGTGAAAATTATCAATATCAGATATTCAATACATGTGAGTTAGAATTGTGCATTCCATGAGGGAAAATTAAGGTGTGGTCCTAATTAAGTGAGATGTAATATTCTGAATGCATTGTGTGTCTTGTCCTGGAAAGATCTGCCTGACTGCAACGAACAGTATATCCAGTTATAGTCAATTTGACGTCACTGAAAATCTTCCCCTTCATTTAAATATTACTTTCTCTATAATTGATATTTATATCAGCCTTCTAAGTGAAGTCTTCAAAGTGAGCACTTACAGGAGATCTTCTGGTGAGTGATTTAGATTTTTGTTTCAAACAGATCTTTTCTATTCATCTTAAGGTTTCAAGTTAGGTCTGGAGAGTAAATTAGGTTAGGCTGGTGACTCATTTTCATACTGATTAGCATACAATTGGAATCAATTGAGTGGTATTTGCTTCGGGTTTAGCTTGTCCCTATTTGCTGGGGGAGGTGTTCTTAGGTGGCTATATAAAGATTGTGGAATATTAGCTTGTCTAATTGAGCTTGGGAAGCCTTCTAAGTGAAGTCTTCAAAGTGAGCACTTACAGGAGATCTTCTGGTGAGTGATTTAGATTTTTGTTTCAAACAGATCTTTTCTATTCATCTTAAGGTTTCAAGTTAGGTCTGGTGAGTAAATTAGGTTAGGCTGGTGACTCATTTTCATACTGATTAGCATACAATTGGAATCAATTGAGTGGTATTTGCTTCAGGTTTAGCTTGTCCACTATTTGCTGGGGAGGTGTTCTTAGGTGGCTATATAAAGATTGTGGAATATTAGCTTGTCTAATTGAGCTTGGGAAGCCTCTAAGTGAAGTCTTCAAAGTGAGCACTTACAGGAGATCTTCTGGAGATACTCTGGAGGTAGTCTGAGGTTAGACAGGAGGTAGAAAACCTACAAAAAGGTAAGATTTGTTGGTTTAAATCCATTCTTTTATAATGGCAGGCTTGGTCCAGTGTAAGAGCTGTCATGCATTTGTTTTTAGATCCAATTTTTGGAGGTTTGGAGTGTGCCTGATATGTAGGCAGCTCTCTTTATTGCAGCAGGAAATTGCCTGTTTGAAGTCTGAGATTTGTAAATTATCTGTTAGAGAAACTCAGGCTATGACTGTTACTAAACCACTGCCACAGAGGCCTCCTAGGAGCGGCAGATGGACTACTGTAGGATCTGGTAGACTTAGAGTTGTGGAGAGAAGGCATGTCCCACAATCTGTGGCTCTTCTTAATTCTTTTGAGGCACTTTCAGAGTGTAGTGATAAGACGGATGTAGGCTCAGACACCATAGTTGAGGAACCACCATCCACTATGCCTAAGGTATGCAGCACTGCAACCAAGGACAAAAATGAAAAGGTGGGACTTGATAGAAGGCAATTGTTGCTGGGTGATTCTATCATAAGAGGTGTTGAGCTGGAGAGTAGTGGTTTGGTGAGATGTCTTCCTGGGGCTACTGCTCGTAGAGACAAGAGACGTATTCTCAATATTGTCAAACAAGCAAAGCAACAAGGGGAAGTGGACGTTCTAGTCCATCTAGGGACAAATGACTTGGCTAGCAATGAGGTTTCTGAGATTAAGGAAGATTTTTGTGTTCTTGGAGGTGAAATACAGCAGATTGCGTCCACTGTGTCATTCTCTGAAGTTTTGCCTGTGCATAACATTCAAGATAGGCAGATGTGCAATAGGGAATTCAATTTGTGGCTTCGGGAATGGTGTCGGGAGCAAGGATTTGGCTTTGTGTCCCATGATAGCTCTAATTGGAGCAGAAAGGAACTGTATAAAAAAGATGGTTTGCATCTTACTCATAGGGGAACATATGTTCTCAGTGAGAAGTTCAAAGGTTTCGCAAAGAAATATTTAAACTAGGAGGGGGGACAAAAAAAGGGTAAAAAACAATCTGCCCGATTGTCCCCCAAAACTAAATCGGAGGGTGCAAGCAACATGCGAGGTAAAAAATGACAAGCTCAGAGTCGTGTCTACAAATGCTCGCAGTTTAGTCAATAAAATCAATGAACTAGAGGCAATGATGGCAGCTGAAAAAGTAGATTTAGTGGCGGTTACTGAGACATGGTTCAGTGAGAAAAATAACTGGGACATAACAATACCGGGGTACTCTTTATATAGAAAAGACAGAGAAGGTAGGAAAGGAGGAGGAGTGGCCCTGTATGTGAAAAACAACATAAACGAACCAAAATAAAGTGAGCGAGGTGAACATAGAGTCAGTTTGGGTTACGCTAACATTTGGCAATCATACAGTAGCTCGTGTAGGTGTGATCTATAGACCCCCTGGACAAGCAGAAGAACTAGATAATCTGCTGGTTGAGGAAATAGCCAAAATGGCAATGAAGGGGGAAGTTATTATCATGGGGGACTTTAATCTTCCTGATGTGAACTGGAAAACCAAAACAGCTGGGTGCACCAGGAGTACAAATATTCTAAACTCCCTACTGGGATTATCTCTAACACAAGTAGTTGAGGAGCCGACCCGTAAAGAGGCCATATTGGATTTAATACTCACAAATGGAGGTTTGGTATCGGACGTTGTTGTAGGTGAAAATTTGGGATCTAGTGATCACCAGTCAGTATGGTTTAATATAACAACAGGGATGGAGCCGCACCACACAAGAACGAAAGTTTTAGACTTTAAAAAACAGATTTTTCTAAAATGAGATTTTGTGTGAAGGAGTCATTATCAGACTGGAGGAGTTTAAAGGGAGTCCAGGAGAAATGGGATTATTTAAGGAAGCATTATTGAAGGCCACAGGAAATTGCATTCGGCTTGTTAGCAAAAACAAAAAAGGGAAGAAACCACTGTGGTACTCTGCAGAAGTGGCCAAAATAGTGAAGAACAAAAAGACAGCATTCAATAATTATAAAACAACTCAGAGTGAAGAAGATAGGCAAACCTATAAGATTAGGCAGAAAGAGGCAAAGCAATTTATAAGAGCTTCCAAAGCACATGCAGAAGAGAAAATAGCTCAGTCAGTAAAAAAGGGGGACAAAACATTTTTTAGATACATAAACGAGAAAAGAAAAGTAAAAAGGATTAGTTAGATTAAAAACAAAGGAAGGAAGGTATGTAGAAGAGGATAAAAGTCTCGCTGACTGCCTCAATGAATATTTTTGTTCAGTCTTTGCAGAAGAAAAGGAAGGAAAGGGACCTCAGTTAGGAGAGAACACTAAAGAGACATTTACATATCAGTTTACAGAGGAGGAGGTTCTACAGCAGCTGTCTAAAGTAAAGACAAATAAGTCAATGGGGCCTGATGGGATCCACCCTAAATTATTAAAAGAGCTCAGTGATGTAATAGCAAAACCGTTAACAGATTTATTTAACCAATCCTTGCTAACGGGAGTCGTCCCAGAAGACTGGAAATTAGCAAATGTTGTGCCCATTTACAAGAAGGGTAGTAGGGAGGAATCGGGAACTATAGGCCAGTTAGTCTTACGTCAGTAGTGGGGAAATTAATGGAAACCATGTTAAAGGAAAGGATTGTTGAACATCTAAAAACACATAGATTACAGGATCAGAAACAACATGGGTTTACCTCAGGGAGATCATGCCAAACTAATCTTATTGATTTTTTTGATTGGGTAACAAAAATAATAGACACAGGTGGTGCAGTAGACATTGCTTATTTAGATTTCAGTAAGGCTTTTGATACTGTTCCGCATAGAAGGCTTATCAATAAATTGCAATCTTTGAGTTTAGATTCCAATATTGTTGACTGGATTAGGCAGTGGCTGAGTGACAGACAACAGAGGGTTGTGGTAAATGGAGTTTATTCGGCACAAGGTCTTGTTACCAGTGGGGTACCTCAGGGGTCAGTACTTGGACCCATTCTCTTTAAATTTTTTATTAGTGATATTGCAGAAGGTATTAATGGAAAAGTATGTCTTTTTGCTGATGACACAAGATTTGCAACAGGGTTGACGTTCCTGGAGGGATCAGCCAAATGACAAATGATTTAGGTAAACTAAAAAAATGGTCGGAGTTGTGGCAATTGAGTTTTAATGTGGATAAGTGCAAGATAATGCACCTGGGACGTAAAAACCCAAGGGCTGAATATAGAATATTTGATACAGTCCTAACCTCAACATCTGAGGAAAGGGATTTAGGGGTCATTATTTCAGAGGATCTAAGGGTAAGTAGTCAATGTAATAGAGCAGCAGGAAATGCTAGCAGAATGCTTGGTTGTGTAGGGAGAGGTATTAGCAGTAGGAAAAGGGAAGTGCTCATGCCACTGTACAGAGCACTGGTGAGACCTCACTTGGAGTACTGTGTGCAGTACTGGAGACCGTATCTCCAGAAGGATATAGACATCTTAGAGAGAGTTCAGAGAAGGGCTACTAAAATGGTGTACGGCTTGAAGGAGAAAAGTTACCAGGAAAGGCTTAATGATCTTAACATGTACAGCTTGGAAAAAAGACGAGACAGAGGAGATATGATAGAAACATTTAAATACGTAAAGGGAATCCACAAGGTAGAGGAAGGGAGTATATTTAAAAGGAAACAAAATAGCAAAACAAGAGGACATAGTCTTAGATTAGAGGGGCAAAGGTTTAAAAGTAACATCAGGAAGCATTATTTTACTGAGAGGGTGGTGGATACATGGAACAGTCTTCCAGTAGAAGTGGTAGAGGCCAAAACAGTAATTGAATTTAAGCAAGCATGGGATAGGCATAAGGCTATCCTAAACAAAAGATAAATCCAGGTAAAGTATCCATGTAATTGGGCAGACTAGATGGGCCGAAAAGGTTCTTATCTGCCGACATTTTTCTATGTTTCTATGTTTCTATGTTTCTATATATCCCCTTATATTTATTCTTAAAATATTTACTATGCCTCAAGAGGGCAGTGTTGCTCTTCAAATTAATTTCACAATTTAATTTTAATTCCCTTATCATGGTTCAGAGGTCAATTCCACTATCTTGATTTGAACAAAGAATGACTATGGTCATTCCAGACAGTGCGTCTCGGGTTGTCAAAATTTAATTAATATCTCTACTCCTGCTCTTTCAAAGATTTTAAAGTACTTCTTTATCAGCTAAATTCCTTTAAAATTAGATCAGCAATTCTATTCTTCAGTAATTATACTGTTTACCAGTTATACTCTACAAATATTTGGAGCATCTAATATCTACTGTAAATATTGAATAAATTGATTATAAAAATATATTTCATAAATATTTTTATACACTTGCATAGAGATTTTAAATTTGTTTCTATACCCAAAAATAAAAATATCTTTAATTCAAGGACTTGTTAAAACAAACCAATAAATTTAAATATCACATGTCTGGCACTTAGCTCAGCATTATATCAAATAAAAACATTTTATCGTCTATGGCATTTATAAAAACACCCATAACTTTTATGGTTCACCTAGCCATGAACTATTTAAAAAAAATCTCTGTCCATTTCTAAAACTAGACAAAAATTTAAAAAGAAAAGACATTACATTAAAACAAGATGGCATCCATTTTAATTTTCCATTATAATATACCCGACACACCAAAGGTAAAATATTTGGGTGCACTGCCACTGACGCCTATACCAGATTCATATCATTTTAATATTGGACCGCAGGGTCCACCGCTGCACTCTTCCATAATGCCACAGAGGGGTTACGGTGTGAAGGCACTTTCTGCCACCAAAGGCACAATATTTGGGTGCACTGCCACTGACGCCTTGGACCGCAGGGTCCACTGCTGCACTCTTCCACAATACCACAGAGGGGTTACGGTGTGAAGGCACTTGCTGTCACCAAAGGCACAATATTTGGGTGCACTGCCACTGACGCCTATACCAGATTCATATTTTAATGTTTGACTGCAGGGTCCAACCCTGCACTCTTCCACAATACCACAGAGGGGTTATGGTGTGACGGCACTGTTGCCGACACTAAAGGCCCAATTTTAAAGCACCTATTGTTACTTTTATCCAAAGCCTGCATAAGTTTCACCATAATTTAGCCAAAAAAATCACTAAACTTGTTCTGCGCGTCCTAAAACATCTCTTTTCATACAGGCTGCCGCCCCAAGCAATTGTTTATAAACAGATTAAAGGAAAACCATTTACCGTCATTTGAAATGTCATTTTTTTGTTTTTAAATGTTTCTTTATAACTTACAAATCCGCCACTTCACGGGCAGGTTATGGGGACCTCCTAGGCACGATATTTGAAGGAATTTTTCATTTTTATTCTTAACCTTTATTTCATGGGAAAACTCACTGTTCCTTAAAAAACTTTTTTTAAAACTTTTTGTCCTTGTTTCCTGTCCTCCAGGGCACTACCCGGACCCCCATACACCTTTTATGGCAAATATCTAGCATATATGCCCTCTTGGAGGGCACTCTAAAAATCGACCGTTCGAGTCCCATTGACTTGCATTGACTTCGATTCGTGTTCACATTCGAACCGGAACTTTTGAAATTGTTCGAGTTCGAATGCGAACTGAACACGGGGGTGTTCGACTCATCGCTAATAAAGACATGGATGACAGAGTCTGGTGTGGATGAACTTGACTGGCCTGCACAGAGTCCTGATCTCAACCCGATAGAACACCTTTGGGATGAATTAGAGCGGAGACCGAGAGCCAGGCCTTCTTGTCCAACATCAGTGTGTGACCTCACAAATGCGCTTCTGGAAGAATGGTCAAAAATTCCCATAAGTACACCCCTAAACCTTGTGGACAGCCTTCCCAGAAGAGTTGAAGCTGTTATAGCTGCAAAGGGTGGATCGACGTCATATTGAACCCTATGGATTAGGAATGGGATGTCACTTAAGATCATATGCGAGTCAAGGCAGGTGAGCGAATATTTTTGGCAATATAGTGTATATCAATATCAACCCCTTCACTACAGATGATGTTTGGGGAGCCTCAATCATTTTCACCATTTATACGATGTTGAAAACAGAATCCATTGTTGTGCCGTAGAAAGGAGTGGATTTGAGGCCGGTCCAGCTGATGTCCCATGGTTGTCTGAATTCCTGAAAGTCAAAGCTTCCCGTGGGACTGCCCCCATTGCTTCAGAATGAAGGGTCAGCAAGCACTGCTGGCAAAATGCCCTTAAAGATGAGTGGGGGTTCCTTTGTAAAATAAACATTCTAATTTAGGCTAGCGTCAGACGAACGCAGTCATCAGGTCCATGTCGCTGCACAGTTTAACATCCGTCATAGCATTGATTTGTGATCAATAGAGACCAATACACGAAGTACATGCACACCGAAGTGCGCACGCACCACGCAGGTGGCAACGGACGCCATTTAGGCCTTGACATGAAAGCGCTACGATGGATGCCCAGAGTGCACCGTGTCCACGTAGTGGCCTGTGTGCATGATGACATGACATCAGACGCAGTGCATTTGCAATGTCCATCACGTTGACGCTCAAAAGTTTTTTGGTCTGGCTGTCATTTAATTGCAATTAATTTTGATTCCCATATTTCCCTTTTTTTCTACATCCGTCAAAAAAACCAGACCGTGTGGTGTCTACAGTATCTTCCGTCAGTACGTCCGGCAGTCCATTATGCATGCACGCGGAGTGCACTCAGCCTGCTTTCGTCGGACATTAGCCTTACTCCTTCAACCACAACGTGGTTCATGCAGAAACTGTTACCACATGGAATGTCCTATCTCTATATGGGTTTGCCAATACAACCTGGTTTTGATTAAAATGATAGGGATATTGCATTTAAATAAATATTCTTTAACCCTTTGAGTGTAAGTCACAGATATCTTACATATTTGGGAACCTGGGCTCAGGATGACAACTTTATGGCTGGTTAGGTGACTCTGCTCTTGCAGCTCATTGTAGAACTGCAAAGGTGTGAGCAGAGCAAACAATGGGCTGCACAGATCCTGATGGTGAAGTGATATCTATTGTGATTTTGGAATTAAAATCTTGTAGAATGAAAGCATTAGTAGTGTGGGAATGCTCACTGCAATGTCCCCATATACGTACTGTTAGCCTCCTTTGCAGCATTGATTGTCAGCACTATAGTGCATGTTAGTAGAGAGAGTTCATATATGTCACTACCATAGGCGTGCGCAGCCTATTGCATTAGGGTGTGCACCCAAAAGCTCAAACACATATATATATATATATATATATATATAACACACATACACACCCTCATACATACATACACAGACACACACACTCACACATTCAGCTAAAATATTTAAAATAAAATATTAATATGTGTATGAACAGCGCTCCTTTCGTAGACACTAGAAAAAAGCCACACAACACCTCAAGGTGATATAAACCAAATGGCAAAATTCTTACGTTTCCATGGAGAGGTATTTGTTTGAGGGAAATATCTCTAATGAAGACACGTAGTTACACTCATAGAGGATCCAAATGGATAAAAAAAAGGGGGAGAAAGAAAAAAATATACAATAGTGCAGATCAAACAAGTTAGATTAATATACAGTATACAAAGTCTCATGCACTCACACTTTTCGAGAGCTTCCTAGCTCTATTATGTTCACTCTTCGAACTGTTAGAGGCCAATCCGACAGCCAGAGATGACAGCACCTCTTCAACCTCTCAGATAATTTTTCTCCTTTAAAATCTCAAAAAGAGAGAAGAGGGCTCACATGGCATAATATTGTAACTTTATTATAAGTTACAAAAGAGCAACCAGGGGAGGAGTGTTACTCACCCTATGGAGAGCTACACCGAGCTCTAGGGGTCCAGCGTGTGTAAATTGTTCACGGCACAATTTATAAAAGCCAAATACCATAAAAAGAATGGTAGCAAGATCCCAGGATGTCAGGAATAAAAATATATTTAATATAAAACAATATGTAATACAAACAAATTATAAGGCCAGACGCGTTTCGCGCATCAAGCGCTTCCTCAGTGGCGATAAACAAAGAAAAAAGTTACATTGGTAGCAAACATATGTTTACATATATATCCCTCTTACTCCTAATTGAAGTGATAACAGATGTTAAAAAACGCTAATTTTCGCGCCCAAATGAACCAATGTTATTGGTTTATCCACCTTCAATCAAAGAAGCTTTTATTTCCGGTTTATCCCGCACATCATAATAAACAATGAGCGGGTTTCGTTTCCGGGTTACAATGATTAACATACTTAGAAGCTGCCACTTTCAGTTCCCCTTCAAATAGGGGGACAGCCGAGTATTGCTTCCGGAGCAGAACTCTGTTAAACCAAGTTCATCCTCCGGGTCCCGCGCGCATGCGTGGAGATCCTCACTTCGCTCTGGGTCCTGTGCGCATGCGTGGAGATCTTCTTTACTTCGCACGATAACAGCGTCCATAATTCTCAGTATTCCGGACGGGCAAGCACCCCATCCTGGTGCCCACCCGGAAGATGCATGCAACATGACCCCAGCAAAGAGAAGATAAATATGTAAAAAAGACATATATGTGAAATAAATATATATGCAGAATAAGCAACATTATTGCACAATGTGACCATCATATTGATCAAAAGCCTCTAAGGGTCATATATAATAAATGCCCAATTATTGCACGTAATGTATTTTATCCGTGATGGTCTTACCACTTATATATGGCATTAATGTACTAATTAAAAGTGCTAAAAAGTTTTTTTTTTTTTGTTTTTTTTTAAATTGGTTTATATCACCTTGAGGTGTTGTGTGGCTTTTTTCTAGTGTCTACGAAAGGAGCGCTGTTCTTGCATCTGGTTTACATTTTTACAATTATTTTGGTGGTGAGGGAAACACCCTAATTGCTCGAACGTGTAGCGATCCGTACTAAGATCTAAAGCGCCTCCGGTTCATCCTATTTTCTGTTTTTTGAGTGTTCTTCGTCTTTTCCCGGGGATGATGGCTGCTAAGATGACACTAACTGAAGATAGAAATAATATAGGCCAAAATATTGATGAGATCTTTGGTGATTATTCCTTAGATAAAGCGGTCATACGAGCCCCCAATAGTCAAGAGTTGGCCCAATCTTTAGAAAAAATCCTAACTAAGGAAATTAAGTTCAAATGGGAAGTGATGACCCTTGAAAAATATCTAAAAGAAAAAATTTCCCCAAGAGGTTTGAGGTATTTTAAATTGCCCTCTTCGGATAGAGACAACTCTAAATTTATGGCTGGTTGGATTCAAATGATGGAGGATTTTGCAAGTCAAACTATGCGATACATTATACAACATAAAAGAGAAGTACTTCAGAATCTGAATGAGGGTATTCAGTCTCTAATAGATGAACTAAAATTAAGTACGGATGAGATCCATTTTGAGGAATTATCACAAGAACTGAAAGCTAATTTGGATAAAATAACCAAGGATGTTATAGAAGTTAAAAAAAAGAAATATATAAGGGATATAGAAGACTATAAAAATGATAAGATTAAACAGAAATATATCTTTGTCCCAAAATCAGGTTTGAGGGAGTATCAATACCAATACCCTACCCGACGGAATGATCAGTCGGGAGGCTATCGGTATAATCCCTCCCATAAAGTTCCCTTTACACGTGGTACGAATAGGAGGTTTAAGAGCTCTACTCCTAAAGGGAATCCGAACTTTATTCCTATTCATAGTCGGGCTCATGTTAGGTTCTCGGAGAAAGTAAGGGAAAATCTAGTCCCTAAAATGATCCCCGCATCTGGGGGGACTCTATTTGGATGTCCCTCAGAATCAATTCAAGTTAGTGAACCAATTCCTAATAAAAAATATAAAAATAATAACAGCAAAAATAAGAAAGAGGACATTCTATGTGGCCTGGATATGGATAGTTGTATCCAGGTAGATTATCCAACTCCCTATTCTCCCAAAAGTAAAGATTCGAATGAAGATTTTGCTGCTGATCTCTCGAGTCTTCATAATGATGAGTCTATATGTGAATTTTTTCCGTCACCAAAGGAACCACAAAAGGTTTCAATGATAAAAAAAGATAATCCGAATATCTGTACCTTAATGATCAATCCGATTCTGAACACTTTGGAGGATAGTTTTGGATCAGCGATGAGCCCTTCTGATTATGCCTGGAAATCCCCTTGGAATAAAGGCAGGCCATTACTAAGAACTCCCTCTATTGGCACAAATATTCTATCACATAAACCAATTAAGGAGCCTTTTTTAAAGTCACGCCCGATGGCCACAAAACAACTAAAACTCACCAACATGCCCCTAGAACCGGTTGTAAAAATTGTAAATCAACCAGGTGCTATTCCCCGCAAAAGGGGATGGGAAAAAGTAAACGGGGCACTAGGGGAGGAAGGTCACAGAAAGAAAGAAAAGAAATGAAAGGGCTCATTAAAGCATCAAAACGAGAGGTATCAATTTGCACAAATGGTATATTCAATCTTAGCAGTCGAATTCTTAATGAGCATGAAATTAAAGCTCTTAATAAGGGATTAAAGTTTGCACCAAGTGCGAAGGTTGACAAATTTGGTGTTTTTGTAGATTTAAAAAAATTCCAGAGGAAGTTGTGCCTGAAAAAGTTTTTTCTGAAGAATCCCATCGAAAGAGAGGTGATCACCTCAGAGTTCACACATTCAGGGCTTAAGGAAGGTTCCTCGTTTTTTCCCCGTAATATGATCTCGGAAGAGATGAGGATCTTTGAATTTATGGTTATGGCCGACATTAACAAAATTCATTCAGAAAAACTACAACCAAATTTGACTAAGAATGAGAGAGACGCATTATTCAATCTAAAGAACGATTCCACTATCATTATTAAACCTGCTGATAAAGGGGGGGGATAGTTATCATGGATAAAGAATTATATGACCAGGAGGCTTTTAGGCAACTTAATGATAACACTACTTATCGCTTGTTGCCCTCCAATCCCACTCAAAATATTAAAATAGAACTATCCAATTTACTCATTAAGGGAAATGATGCGGGTATTTTGGACCAACAGGAATTAAAATATCTTAATCCTCCATTTCCCAAGATTCCTATTTTTTATCTTCTTCCGAAGATTCATAAAGATCCACTTCATCCGCCAGGGAGACCCATAATATCGGTTATACAGTCTGTTACGAGTCACTTATCGCAGTATTTGGATATTCTCCTGCAACCCTTGGTCAAATTGGTTCCATCGTATCTGAAGGACACGATGAGTCTATTACAAATATTGGAAAATTTTAAATGGGAACCCGATTTCTTTCTCGTCACGTGTGATGTGCAATCCCTGTACAGCATAATATCGCATGACAGGGGCTGTGAGGCAGTACGTCACCATTTAAATTTACATCAAGTCTATCCTTTGGAACAGGTAGAATTTATTTTGGAGGGTATTAATTTTATCCTCCATAATAATTATTTTTCTTTTAACAACCAGTTCTACCTACAATGTACGGGGACCGCTATGGGTACTCGTTTTGCGCCCAGCTACGCAAACCTCTTTATGGCCCACTGGGAATCCCAGTGGTCGGGGGTTTTGTGTGGCTGGGCGCATAACCTGGTCCTTTACAGAAGGTACATAGACGACCTCCTGTTTATTTGGAAGGGCGATGAGGAAAGCCTTAAAGGTTTCCATGGTCTATTGAATCAGAATGACTGGGGTATAAAATTAGATTTGCAGTATAGTAAGCAGACCATCAATTTTCTGGACTTGACGCTTTATTTTGAGGGGGGAAGTGTCAAGTCCAAAACATACTTCAAACCTGTGGACGCTAATAATTATATAGATTCTACAAGCTGCCACGCTTCGGCGTGGCTTAAAAGCGTTCCTAAAAGTCAACTCACCAGATTGAGAAGAAATTGCACAGAGAGGGAAATATTTGATTTTCAAGCGAATAAATTAATCGGTGATTTTAAGAAAAAGGGATATAAAGAGGAAAGCCTGATGGAGGTTATGAAGGACATTCAGGGTAAGGATAGGAGGGCCCTTATCCAATATAGGAAACGTGAGGAGAAAGAGAATTTCTCCCTCCCTTTTATTTACAACTATAATAGTCAGATACGTGCCATTAATTATTCAATACGTAAATATTGGCATATCTTGAAGAAAGATCCGGTGCTCCAGGATATTTTGGATGATAATCCAAAGATTGTCAATAGAGGAGCACGGACGATAAAGCAACAAATTGTCAGGAGCCATGCTCATCAAACGAAGAGTGATTTTAAAACAATAACAATAAAGGAAGGTTTCTATCGATGCGGCTCATGTTCCGCTTGTAAGAGATTAAAGCTGAAGAGAAAATTTTGTCCGGCTTTTGGTGTTAATGATACGTTTAAAATTAAAAAGGTCATTTCGTGCAACTCGACTAATGTTATCTATGCCCTTGTTTGCCCTTTGTGGCAAAATTTATATTGGTCGGACAACTAGGCCCCTTTATATAAGGATCTTAGAGCATATTCGTAATATCCTACGTGGATTTGATAAGCATACTGTATCTTCTCATTTCTTCGCTGTGCATAATAGCTCCCCTGTAGGTCTGGTCTTTTTTGCTTTACGTAAAGTTGAAAGAGATTGGAGAGGAGAAGATTTCTTAAAAAAGATCAACCAGGAAGAGATGAGGCTTATCTTTTTATTCGATACTTTAATACCAAGGGGCCTAAATAAGGACTTTGAAATTTGTCACTTTTTGTGAGCCCTTTGCCCTAATCGGTCGGATTGTGCAATTAGTGATCTTCTTTTATAAGTTATTTTTTTAAAAAAAAAATTAAAAAATAAATAAAAAAACTTTTTAGCACTTTTAATTAGTACATTAATGCCATATATAAGTGGTAAGACCATCACGGATAAAATACATTACGTGCAATAATTGGGCATTTATTATATATGACCCTTAGAGGCTTTTGATCAATATGATGGTCACATTGTGCAATAATGTTGCTTATTCTGCATATATATTTATTTCACATATATGTCTTTTTTACATATTTATCTTCTCTTTGCTGGGGTCATGTTGCATGCATCTTCCGGGTGGGCGCCAGGATGGGGTGCTTGCCCGTCCGGAATACTGTACTGAGAATTATGGACGCTGTTATCGTGCGACGTAAAGAAGATCTCCACGCATGCGCACAGGACCCAGAGCGAAGTGAGGATCTCCACGCATGCGCGCGGGACCCGGAGGATGAACTTGGTTTAACAGAGTTCTGCTCCGGAAGCAATACTCGGCTGTCCCCCTATTTGAAGGGGAACTGAAAGTGGCAGCTTCTAAGTATGTTAATCATTGTAACCCGGAAACGAAACCCGCTCATTGTTTATTATGATGTGCGGGATAAACCGGAAATAAAAGCTTCTTTGATTGAAGGTGGATAAACCAATAACGTTGGTTCATTTGGGCGCGAAAATTAGCATTTTTTAACATCTGTTATCACTTCAATTAGGAGTAAGAGGGATATATATGTATACATATGTTTGCTACCAATGTAACTTTTTTCTTTGTTTATCGCCACTGAGGAAGCGCTTGATGCGCGAAACGCGTCTGGCCTTATAATTTGTTTGTATTACATATTGTTTTATATTAAATATATTTTTATTCCTGACATCCTGGGATCTTGCTACCATTCTTTTTATGGTATTTGGCTTTTATAAATTGTGCCGTGAACAATTTACACACGCTGGACCCCTAGAGCTCGGTGTAGCTCTCCATAGGGTGAGTAACACTCCTCCCCTGGTTGCTCTTTTGTAACTTATAATAAAGTTACAATATTAGAGCCCTCTTCTCTCTTTTTGAGATTTTAAAGGAGAAAAATTATCTGAGAGGTTGAAGAGGTGCTGTCATCTCTGGCTGTCGGACTGGCCTCTAACAGTTCGAAGAGCGAACATAATAGAGCTAGGAAGCTCTCGAAAAGTGTGAGTGCATGAGACTTTGTATACTGTATATTAATCTAACTTGTTTGATCTGCACTATTGTATATTTTTTTCTTTCTCCTCCTTTTTTTTATCCATTTGGATCCTCTATGAGTATAACTACGTGTCTTCATTAGAGATATTTCCCTCAAACAAATACCTCTCCATGGAAACGTAAGAATTTTGCCATTTGGTTTATATCACCTTGAGGTGTTGTGTGGCTTTTTTCTAGTGTCTACGAAAGGAGCGCTGTTCTTGCATCTGGTTTACATTTTTACAATTATTTTGGTGGTGAGGGAAACACCCTAATTGCTCGAACGTGTAGCGATCCATACTAAGATCTAAAGCGCCTCCGGTTCATCCTATTTTCTGTTTATTAATATGTGTATGATTCAGGGATTCAGCAACCTTGGACACCCAGAAGTTTTGGAACTACATTTCCAATGAGTCTCAACTAACTTAATTAGTGTCTGAGCAACATATGTGATATAGTTCCAAAACAGCTAGAGGACCAATGACCCGGTATACATCATGTCACATCAAAATGCTAGATCAAAAAATTAAAATTTCCATTCGAGTTTGAACACATGCAGCGTATAAATTTATTTTACCACATTTTTTCATCTAAAAGATTGTTAGTTATATATTCTACGGGCCATATTATATTCCTAACGTTAGTGCTCGGAGTGAGTGTTAATGTTAGCTCTGGTGGTTCTAGCGCAGGCACACCATATTAAGATCAAAAAACCTGTTACCATTTGGAATCTAGCGCTTTTCAGCGCGAGGTTACTGTACTCTGCGCTCCCTATACTTAACATGGGGAGCGCAAAGTGTTAATCAGCGCTGGATTACAATATACTAACGCTAATTACTGTCCGGCTGCGGTTACTGAACATTTACTCACAGTCAGGCCTGGTCTGGTGCTAATGGATTCCACTTCTGCAGAATCAGTCAGCACCAGCTGAAACCCCTCCCCCAAAAAAAATCAGATACTCGCCTCTCCTCCCACGGCAAGAACTTCTACTGGCTGCCAAGAGCAGAGGGAGACTGGGAGAAAAAGTCCCTTAGTCTCACCCTGGGAATCACTATGCCGACCTGCCGTATCTCGCAGGACTTCAACGATGTGACGAGTACATCCTCTGCACACAAACCGGAAACCAGAGGATGCGCTCAGCACGTCGTCAGCAGCAAAGTGGTTAAATGTTAAAAAGGGAGTGAAATTTGAGTAGAGTGGCCATTTAGGGCCATATTACAAAGTTGGTGCTAACTTAACCAGAGCTGTTGTTAACTTACCAGAGCCATTATAGCCTATGGAGCAGTTAACAGCTCTGGCTACGTTAGCACCAACTTTGTAATACTATCCTTAACCTCTTGCTGGCCTGCACCAAAACAGTCTCCTACCTGTACCTCACGATGCTGCCAAGACGCTCGCTGTAATTCTTTTTGTGGAGTGCAGGCAGCAGATATTGTGGCGATGTCTGTGCACAATATCAGCCTTTTGGGTGCAGGGCAAGGGGGCAACACCAGATGCGACAAGGAAACAGGCACAGAATTTTACAGCAGCCTGTTTAAAAACAAATACATGCATTTATACACACACAGCCATACGTTCACATACAAAACTATATCCTCCCCCCTACACCCTGTGGGTATGTAGCAATAAAACCCACAGTAATGTGCAGTGTGTATGAGCGTATCCCAGAATCCACAACAATAAAACTCTCAGCACTGTTCGGTGTGTATGAGCATATCAGAGAGCTCCACAGCAATAAAACTCACAGTAATGTGCGGTGTGTATGAGCATATCCCAGAGCTCCATAGCAACAAAACCCACAGTAATGTGCGGTGTGCATGAGTACCACAGCAATAAAACCCTCAGTAATGTGCAGTATGTATGAGCGTAGCAGAGATTCACAGCAATAAAACCTACAGTAATATATGGAGTGTATGAGCGTATCACAGAGCTCCACAGCAATAAAACTATCAGCAATGTGCAGTGTAAATGAGCATATCACAAAATCCACAGCAATAAAACTCAGCAATGTGCAGTGTGTATGAGCATATCACAGAATCCACAGCAATAAAACTCAGCAATGTGAGTATAAATATTATAAATAAAAAAACAGAGAAATAGAACACTGGGGATATAGAAAAAAGCCAGTGTCAGTGTGGGCATAACCCTAATGTATATTGGAAAAACAGAAAAGGTAGACACTGGCTACCCAATTAAACTTTATTAAACGATTACAATGTACACAGTATTAAAACCACTAAAAATGAAAAGATGTAACCTCCCTAAAGGGAATAGTAAACCATGCCTCCCATTCCCTTTAGGGAGGTTACATCTTCTCATTTTCAGTGTTTTTAATACTGTGTACATTGTAATCGTTTAATAAAGTTGAATTGGGTAGCCAGTGTCTACCTTTTCTGTTTTTTTTAAATATACACTATTAAAAAATATTTTAAAATATAAAAATTGCCCCTCTCCTGCTTACCTTCTTTTTATTTTTCCGCTTGCAGGGAGGGGGTTGAGAATGAATCATTGGTGGTCCAGTGGCACAGAGGGGGGGTCGAGGAGGGGGAACCCGGCTGGCCGCATCCGATGGATAGCTACCGGGACCTCCTCATCCCCACATGCCTGGCGGCAGTCTCTGTTTCCCTGGTGGTCCCTGTGGTTTGCGGGGTGCTGCACTGTGATCTGTGCATAGCGCAAAGACCGCAGAGCACGTCCCACACTGACACGACTGGCCGGCGATCGCTGATGACCTGTCACCTGACCACCGGCGCTATGACACAGTGCGCCCCGGATGTCAGGTGACAGGTCATCAGCGATTGCCGGCTGCTCGTGTCAGTGTGGGACGTGCTCTGCAGTCTGTGCGCTATGCACAGATCGCAGTGCAGCACCCCGCAAACCACAGGGACCACCAGGGAAGCGGAGACTGCCGCCAGGCATGCGGAGATGAGGGGGTCCCGGCGGCGATCCATCGGATGTGGCCACCCGGGACCCAGAATGTGTCACAGGCTGGCATTAGGGTGTGCCCAGGCACACCTGGCTCACCCCGTGCGCACGCCTATGGTCACTACAATACAATGCTGTCATAGTAGGGACTTTATCTGTGAAAATCAGAGTCCTTAGCAGCACTCAGTACGATCCCCTCCTCCCTCCAAAACCAGTACTACCTGTACTGTGTTTCTCATTACTATAATGTTAAAAATTATTTGTCAGATATAAATTATTCAAAAATATATAATCTATACCACATTAAAGCAATATTATGCATGCGAGAAAAATGCAAAACTCTGCAAAATTTTGGAGATCTCCATTCAAGGTGTTTTTCCAAACCTTTACATTTTCATAAGTTACTTAACCCCTTCAATGCCAAATGATTTTCCTAACAAACACTTTCATGAATCAATACTGTTGTGTTTTTTTTTTTTTAGAAAAACATTTTAATAAAATGTGCAGCAGGAAATAATTGGGAATATTCCCAATGTTTTTCTTACTATAATGACCTATTTGGAAGGCATACGTCACCTCTGCTTGCCAAATGGAGTTAGTACAGTTCTGAGCTCTGTGCATTATCAGCTGAGGAACTGTCTGTTAAAGACATTCCCCATGTGAATTTAAAATGTTTTAGCACCTGCTGCATCATGCCCAGGGTGCTAATACATTGGGGGCACCTTCTCGGGCCTAAATGCAAATGAAATTCATTTGCAATAAACAAATTAAATTTGCCATGATACAGTATCACCCCAGATTGTGTTAACATGATCTTGGGCTGCTGTGTCTGTCATTGTGTCACGTCCATGGTAGAGGGGAGCAGGGTATGAGCCCAATATGTAGTGAATAATGAGCTGAGCCACGTGGATAAGGTACAATGGGTGTTTATTGCATACAGACAGCAATATGGAAGGTGATGGGTGGGGCAGGAATGGAGATGACTGAGGAGGTATTGCAGGGAGGAACAAGACACAGGGAGACAATGAGGAAAACACAAGACAGGAAGCAGGGGGCACTGGAGACGTAGTAGTAGAGGGCATTGGAGATGCGGAAGCAGAGGGCAATGAAGATTTGGAAGCAGAGTGCACTGGAGGCTTTGAAGCAGAGGGCTCTGGAGACTAGGATACAACAGCAGGCAATAAGCATAGTAAAGTCCATGCAATAGGTTGTGGCAGGTGGCTGGCAAACGTAGCCAAATGTCCAAGCAATGTATGGTACACGGGTAATCCAAAGCCTAGGAAGGGAGCAGGTTTCAGGTGAAGGGCTACCAGGTAAGTCAGACAATGGAGCCATGCATCATGGGTGCTCCACCCTTATGAAGGGAACCATAGGCCTCATTATGGTGAGCACTTGGTGTGAGTACACAACTTGAATCTGCCTGAAGGTGGAATTGCAGGAAGGATGCTTCCCAGGCTCAGTCAGGAAGGTGTAATACCACCTTTGGCCTTCATGCCACGGCAGTGACGGCAGAATTCATGACACACTGCTGAACGTGTATACATGAATGTGGTAGTGAAAGGGTTAAGCATGTCTTGAGTACACAAAAGCTTGAATTGTCTTTTAATAAAAGTTTATAGTTTATGTAGATAATTTGCAGAAAAAAATATTGTAGCGCTCCCGTACTTGATACACCAACAATCACGTGGTTGCACACAAAAAGTCTTACCTGAAACAGAAATAGAGCAGTCTCCTAGGTGCGTCACTGCAACTTCTTAATCAAGACGATGCTTTTTCATCAGAATCATATGGAAATTTACAAAACACAACAATCCATAGTGTAAATCAGTATATTAAGATACTATGGGCCAAATTACATACTTGGTGCTAACATTAGCGCTCACCTGCATGAGCATTAACGTTAGCCCAAGTAGTTTACACATATTACAATCCAAACGCTAACGGGTTAAGTAACCCGTTTGCGTTTGGCACCTTGTGCTTTTCAGCGCGAGGTTACTGTACTTTGCGCTCCCTATACATAACATGGGGAGCGCAAAGTGTTAATCAGCGTTAGGATTACAAAGTCCCAACGCTGATTAACGTCTGGCCGCGGTTATCAAAAAGTTAACCAGAGCCAGGACTTGGTGCTAACGGATTCCGCTTCTGCAGAATCCGTTAGCATCATCCAGAAACACCACCAAAAATTCAATATACTCACCTCCTGTCCCACGGCGAGGACCGTGGCTCTGTCCGCCTTCTCCGTCCGGCGGGAGCAGGGAGAGCCTGGGGGGAAAGGTTCCCCCAGTCTCTCCCTTGCGTATCACTACGTTGACCGGTCAGATCTCGCAAGGCAAGATCTGGCCGGTCATGTGACCGCCGGCGTTCGCTTCAATGGAGTCCTATGGACTCAATTGAGAGGATGCGCGTGGCTGCGCTTAGTGCTGCAGCACGCATCCAGGGCCTTAGCACCCCCAAACAATGCAGGCAGCCTTTTTAGTGCCTGCATTGTAATCTAGCAGTAAAACGGGCACGCTAGGGGGAAAACTGCGGGTGCAGTTTTTCCTCCCTAATGCCCCCATTTCCCGCTAGGATCATAATTTGGCCCTATTTGTTTTAGTATTATATAGTGAACCACTCACATTGTTAGGACGCTCCAAAATATCAGCATGAGGGTATTTCTTAGGGTATAACTGTCTGCCCCAACTTCATCGGTGTCCAAATTTGGTCCGTTCTCGAGAAAGCAGAAAGAATGTGGGATGGTGCAGTTTGATTATAACACAATAGTGATTAATAGTGAGGGTTGCACTCACCCCGCTAGAGCCTCAGACCGGACTCCTGGAGTTCACACTTCAGGGTTATAATCCATCAGCCAAAACCCTTCAAAATGCACATAAAAAATCACAAGAGGAAACAAATTTAAAATAAGATTTATTCTGGAGTCACCAGATATAGAACATAAAAACAGTATCCCAAATGCATTTCGCCTTACACAAAAAGGGGTTTCATCAGTGGAAATAAAATAAATGAACATTATAAAGCCGGACTATGTGATGTCACATCCGCCAGACTAAACCGAAAAAGGATGTCTCTAACATCCGTCAATGGAACGCATCGGATGTTTATAATTTCTCATTCGCTAGACAAAAACAACAGATGTAGTCATCATGTTTTTATTGTTATGCAGATAATTTGTTTACATGTTATAGCATTATTGGTTAAGTATATAATGGCAAAATGGTCAACTTTGGCCTTTCCTCCAATGTCTGCAAAATTAAACGTTATGTTGGGCATACCACATGCCAATATTGGGAGTTTTTTTTTATTTTAATAAAACACAATGAATTATAACAATTTCCAGCAGGAACACTTCATTTATTTCAGTCTTCAAATATGTAAACTTTTAAGCCCCTATTACATTCTTTGCGCAATTTCATTCGCGCAGCGCTAATTATTTTGCGTGCATCGTCCAGCGTTAGCGCGCAAAAATTATCGTGGTATACCGATCCGTACGCATTTTCTCATTCGTCAAAAAATAGCGTTCGTAAAAACGACACGCAAAATGAAGAGTAATACCCGCGCAGTAACGTATCGCACGCAAAGCAGTGTGCGGACTGTTTTTGTCGCAGGATTCAGCCAATCAGAATTAAGAACCTTAATTGACATCAATTTAACTTAATTGACTCACTTAAGTTTTTGCACCTGTCAAAGTAAATTTGAGTATACATGCTGCAGCAATAAAAAAAATATGCACAAATTCACAATTTTATTGTTTGAGTATGTGTAGAATATGTAACTATACTGTGCTGTATTTTTTTTTTTCGTGCTGGTGTTTTTCGTTTCGGTCAGAGCATTCCAATTTGCAGTTACCACCAGCTTTTCAAAGACGTTAAAATTATGCGCACAAACGTCAATCTCGATCGCGCAGGTCCATCCGCATTAAACGTTAACGCGCATCGTTTGCGCGAACGTTGTAATACGACGTTCAGCGCAAAGGGTTTTGCCCCTCACAGAAATGCGCATTTGCGCACGCAAAACGCACTGCGTGAAGAATGTAATAGGGGCCTAAGTAAGTGTTAGTGCTCACCTGACATGTTAAAACTCAACCTCAGCATTTCAGTGCATAGTTAATATCTGTGATACCTTGAGGAAAATAATAGTAGTGGAACTACCAGGAGACGTTTGCTTTGTTAAGTGTTCAGTTTATATAATACCATTTGATTATAGTCCATGAGAAGCCTCAATGTATCAACCACCTGCTTAAGGTGTATTCAAACATCTACAGTCCAGATCTCTATACAGTTTACACAGTGTGGAAAATAATAGAAAAATGCTTTGTAACATAATTTATTATTGTCACAAAGAGCAAAGTAAATTATGGTGTGTCCTTTGGGGGACTTATTTTTTTACAATATCATGAATAGTCATCTGTTTTTGTTTTCTGTACAAATGGCCAAGCGCCAAAAGGTTTATTGACTTTTTTCTCCTGCTTTATGCAGTGTTTTTCAGATTGATGTTGTATTTGCTTCACTTATTTCATCATCCGCACGACTGCCAAGGCAGTTCTATTTCAACGAAAGTTACTGATTTATTAACCAGATTTCCCTGATTCACTGTATTAAGCTTGCATCAATAGCAATTTTATTAATAATCATGTTTAACCAAAAATAAATGATTTAACAGTTTTTGAGTGAGCATTTAAGTGAGCAGTTTCCCTTTTGATACTAAATGTTTAGACATCAAACTTGGCTGTTGGATCCTTGGCACTTTGCTAAGAATGGGCAGGCATGTGCAGGTTCAAGTTTATTGTTTGGCTTGGCTCAGCTTGTCGTTTCATGGGCAGGCTCGGATGTTTCTGAAGCAGAGCAAGACTTTGTTTCCCTCTTCCCAGGAGCTCCAACTGCTTGGCAGCTATTATAATGGTGACAGTTGCTTACTGGCCACAGTCCAGGATAAAAAAATACTGTATTGTACAAGATGCTCAAAAGTATTAGACAGCATGGGAAATGTATACAGTGAGATGTGTGAGTGGACATTTATTCCATTCAATAATAAAAAAAATAAACATATATTTTAAGAAAGTTGTAGCTTACTAAGTTCTCACAGTGGATTTTAAGAGACAAGGCTTGTTCATCTTGCAGTTCATTCAAATTACCCGATGTGTCACATGCACTAACCCTGCCATGAAATATTAAGCATATACTTATAGCTAGATTCAGTAATGAAATAGATCCCATGGTATAATGTAAATTATATTTTTCAGTGATGTTTTTATTGATCTTCACATTTTAATTATATTTATAAATGTATTTGACAATCTTAGACAGCTCTCCTACTTTGTCCTATAAGATATCTAAGGGGATTGTGCCAGACTCAGCTGTCACTGGGGTAGTTGGAGGAGCCTGGCGGCTGTCCTCCTTCCTACTGAGTAGGGCCAAGCTGTTACCTGTGGTTTGTCAAAAGAATTGCCCAGAAAATCCAGGATTTATGTTGAACTGTGTCTTGGCATCCTTGTGGGCACGCCTCACTTATTGTGGATATGTTTTTAAATCATGTAGACTGAGTTTGGGGGAGATTTCTCTAAGCAGCAAGATTAAGATAAATGTTGCCTATTGACTGTGTAAACAGCCCATTGCTTGAATGTCCCTCCGTTCTCCTGTTATTGGATCTGTTGATATTGTATTCATGAAGGGGGTTGTCCCTTAACTGTATATCTGTATGTCTGTTTGAGTATAGAGTGGATTCTGCTGCTATTTCTATGAACACAGGTCTTGCCTAGTGATTTGTTGTAAATCTTAATTATTTTGGGAGTTTGTGTTGCTGCCCTAAATGTTACTCATTCTGCCTGGTAACTTAGAGAGGTTTGGGCTGTCGTTCCTGGATTTCAGGTTCCAGCTTGGAGAAAGCGAGAGTCTGTCGGAGGCACACAGTCGGGGTGCCAGGCAGTCCGTCACAGGGATATTCCCTAAGTGCCATTTTTGCTGGTGTATTGACGACAAAACGCTGCATTTCATACAAAAATCCAATCATCAAAAGGAGAAGGTTTACAGTATCCCTACCATTCTCCACCTGTGATCGGAGCATTAGTGCTATAATTTAAAGCGTGTGTGTGGGGGATAGCTTCTCCCTTACCCCATGCTCAGCAGGTGGGGTTAAAGGCAATAGGGGGTGACACCTACTGGAGCACAACACTAAAGAAATTAAAATGAATACTTGCACACATTTTGTTACACAACAGTTTATTTTTCATTGTTCCAATGGAGCATCATTTAATTTCTTTTGGTTAAGAAAGTATCACTAATCACCCAAAATTTGTCCGTATCACAATTCTATTGAAATAACTTAGAAACATAGAAAAATGTCAGCAGATAAGAACCTTTCGGCCCATCTAGTCAGCCCAATTACATGGATACTTTATCTGGATTTATCTTATGTTTAGGATAGCCTTATGCCTATCCCATGCCTGCTTAAATTCAATTACTGTTTTGGCCTCTACCACTTCAACTGGAAGGCTGTTCCATGTATCCACCACCCTCTCACTAAAATAATGCTTCCTGATGTTACTTTTAAACCTTTGCCCCTCTAATCTAAGACTATGTCCTCTTGTTTTGCTACTTTGTTTCCTTTTAAATATACTCCCTTCCTCTACCTTGTGGATTCCCTTTATGTATTTAAATGTCTCTATCATATCTCCTCTGTCTCGTCTTTTTTCCAAGCTGTACATGTTAAGATCATTAAGCCTTTCTTGGTAACTTTTCTTCTTCAAGCCATACACCATTTTAGTAGCCCTTCTCTGAACTCTCTCTAAGATGTCTATATCCTTCTGGAGATACGGTCTCCAGTACTGCACACAGTGGCAGTGTACAGTGGCATGAGCACTTCCCTTTTCCTACTGCTAATACCTCTCCCTACACAACCAAGCATTCTGCTGGCATTTCCTGCTGCTCTATTACATTGACTACTTACCCTTAGATCCTCTGAAATAATAACCCCTAAATCCTTTCCTCAGATGTTGAGGTTAGGACTGTATCAACTTGCCTCTAATGCCTCCCCACCTCCTGACTTCTCTACTTGATTAATGTAATAAACATCTGACCTTTCTCTCTCCTGGCTCTGCCCCCTACAGTCCATCCTAAATGCCTCTGCGGGCTCATCCACCTCACCCACTACACTGTCTCTGCCTCTCCTCTCTGCGTGTCCCTTCATTGGCTCCCCATCCACTGCAGAATTAAATTCAAAATCCTCTCCCTGACCTATAAAGCCCTCGCTAACTGGCTGATGAGGTTGCCAAGAAAGGAGGTATAGATCAAGAAGAGTAGGGGGCCCTGAACAGAGCCTTGAGGTACGAGAGAGAAATTGGGGGAGAAGAGGCACCAGTGAAGGAGACACTGAAGGAGCGAAGAAAGAGATAGGAAGAGAGCCAGGAGAGAGCGGAGTCACTGAGGCCAAGTTGACGCAGTGTGAGTAGCAGGAAAGGGTTGTTCAGTCTCAATGTAATGTAACCCTATCAATATTTTGTCCATTGTTCAGCGCTGCAGAATATGTTGGCACTATATAAATAAAGAATAATAATAATATATTTCAAAACAGTTTTTGCACAAGTGTGGGATCCAAGACTTTGCCAAACTTGTGGCGATGTTAATAAGATTTTGGTTAAATGGAGAGGAGATGATGTATATCAGTAATTTGCAAAGTTAATTCATAATTTCTAACGTCTTGAACAGCAGTAATTGAAAGTATATTTTGTTTAAAATTCATTTTTCAGGGATTGAGAATGGATTTCCTTAGTTTACCATAATAGCAGTTTTTTGTGTTCTCATTTTAGAAAGAACCAGTGGTGTATTTAGGTTTTGTGCTGCCCTAGGCCTGACTAAACTCGTGCACCCCCTAATTTAAATTTGAGGCACCCCTTCCTGACAAGGGCAAACCTCTTCCTGGTTAATCCCCACCCTTCCTCTTTAAGCTCTACCTTTTCCACTTAGAGCTCCGCCTTTTCCTCTCTTTATATTAAAAGTGGATACCAAGCGCCTACTTGTATATTTTGTATACCATTTCAAATGTATCTATAGAGATAAATAAAATTATGAAATGTTTAAATTGAAGCATTTTTACAAAGAACAGCCACGCATGTCAAGTGTACTGGATCACAGCCGCTCTAATTGGTTGAACAATAAAATCCACTGCATATGAGCGTATCACAGAGCTGCACAGCAATAAAACCCACAGAAATGTGCACTGTGTATGAGCATATCACAGAACTGCACAGCAATAAAACTCACAGTAATGTGCAGTGTGTATGAGTGTATCCCAGAGCTCCAGGGCAATAAAACTCACAGTACTATGCAGTGTGTATCACAGAATCCACAGCAATAAAACTCCCAGCAATGCAATGTTTGGTGTATCAGCGTATCAGAATCCACAGCAATAAAACTCCCAGTAATGCAATGTGCGGTTCAGCGTATCAGAATCCACAGCAATAAAACTCCCAGCAATGCAATGTGCGGTGTGTATGAGTGCATCAGAATCCACAGCAATAAAATTCCCAGCAATGCAATGTGTGGTGTATATGAGTGCATCAGAATCCACTGCAATAAAACTCCCAGCAAATCGAGTGTATATGAGCACACAGCAATTATTTATTCTACATTTACCGGCCTCCGCGGTAGGGCTGTGTGCAGAGTCAGCAGGGACTGTGTACAGACTCAGCAGGAGGTCCCTCCACGTTAGGATCGCGGCTGTGCCTCTGCGTGGAGCCATCTTGTCAGCAGTGGGGTGCCACTGCCAGAGGGTGCATCGTGGCTTTGATTCCCTTCCCGGTGGGTGTTCAGTCCAGAATAGAGTGACAGTCCATGTTAACCGAAGGGCAGGCAGCTGCGTGTGTGTGTGTCACGTGGTTCAGCCAGTCAGGTGGTACTGAGACTCAGTACCACCTGACTGGCCGGACCGAGTGTGACCTGCACACACGTAGCCTCACCAGGAGCCAGGCAGCTCAATGACAAATTTCTATCACTGCAGTGCTGGTTAAGGAAAGGTCCACTTTAAACAGCAGTAAGCAGACAGAACTTCATATTCTGCTGATACCCCCCCTTTACCTGCCGTTTACTGTCATCTTCTCTCTCTGGACACAAATCACATCCCCCTCCACTCTCCTAGAGCTGCTGCAGGGCAGGGGAGGAGCTATGGAGGGAGGAGAGGGGGATTTTTATTCTATTCGATTTTATTCCGTATGCAAACGCCCTGCTCCGCTGCTCATTGTTTGAGAACAAATCTCAAAGCTGACACACAGTGACAGTGGCACCTCCTAGTACCCCCTAATGACACCCCAATAATCACTGGTACCTGGGGCGGCCCGCCCTCCGCCACTCCTCTAAGTACACCACTGCTCTGGTGATATGCTCACACACAAGTTTGGCGAACTGCCATCAAGTACGGTGCTGTTTGAAGGCAGTGCAAATCCCCATAGAGAAGTAATGGTTAATCTATTCAGAGAACCCCAAACAGCAGAGAAATGTCAGTGAAATGCCCTGATGTTCGGTGGTTTCAATCAGCAGGTTTATTCAGGCGAACCCCATAGGTTTCAATTAGACATGTGCATTCGTTTTAGTACTAAAACGATTTAGTCAGAATTTTGGGATAATTTAGTTTTAGTATGACTCAAGAGATATGAAATTGCTCAGTACAAAAAAAGAAAAAAACTAAAATAAAATGCACTACATTTTAGTTTCAGTCCTTTTTGTGATATTACATTGATGAGTAAAGGAGACCAGCAATGAAGAGCGCAACATCGCAAAGCTACAGAAAAGGTTTGTATGCGTAATCCTTCCCGACCCCTACCCGAAACTCAGACAGTGATAGAGCTCCAGAATACTCACTCGCAGCACAGGAGAGGAAACCTTTACTTAACCCTTGCATGTCTATGAGGCAGACAAGATGATAAAAGCAGCTGGAGAAGGAAAACATTCAAATAAATCACACTGAAAGCTAATGGCAGAGGAGGACTGGATAGTAAAAACCCCTTTATAACAAGCAGCGCTGGGAGAAAAGAGGGACTTTATAAAATGTGTGTTATCTCCCCTCCCGCTTTGCATAATAGGGGCTTAGGTCTGATACATTTTATATTATCCAGGAGCACTATCCTCACCCCCCTTTCCTCATCTATAATACCCGTTTTATATAAAGTCCCTCTCCTCTCCCAGTGCTGCTTGTTATAAAGTTTTTTTTACGTCTGATACATTTAGTATCCAGCTCTCACAGTTACTCTGTCATTATGAGCCTTCGGTGTGATTTATTTGAATGTTTTCCCTGGCCTTAAAGCGCTTTATTTTATTATAAAAATAAATTTGCACCGGTCATCTGTTCTCTGAGCTTTCAGACTGATTTACGTTAATATTTTACCTCTTGCCTGCTTTTATATTCCTTTGTCTCCCCCACAGAGATACAAAGTTTAAGTAAAAGTTCTCACTCCTGTGCTGGATAAGCATTGCATTCCGAAGTTCTGCACCCTCCACATGCCAATGCAGTAGGATGTTCTATACAGAGAGGGGCATTAATTAATGCAGGAGGATGTTCTATACATTATACAGAGAGGGGTATTAATGCAGGAGGATGTTATATACATTATACAGAGAAAGGTATAAATTGAGGAGGATGTTCTATACAGAGAGGGACGTTAATTAATACAGGTGGATGTTCTATACATTATACAGAGAGGGGTATTAATTAATGCAGAAGGATACATTATACAGAGAGAAGCCTTTTTTTTTAGCCCTTTAAAGCCAGTGGCAGTGAGCGCTGAGATCGGCAACTTGTTATATTATCTCTCAGTACAATGTATCAGGCTCAGCTGTTACAGTAACAGACTGTAACAGCGCTCGGAGTTTTAGTAAAACAAGGAAATAATATTGTTCTAACCTCTTATATATAAAAATATTATTTACTAGGTTTTACGGAAACTCTGAGCGCTGTGATGAGCAGCAGTCAGTTACTGTAACACCTTTGCCTGACATATTGTGCTGAGAGTGAGAGATACTGTAACAAGCAGCAATCTCAGCCCTCTGAGGAGCCACTACAATAGTAATTGTATCCACTGGATGAATGAAATTCGTTTTCATACTAAAGAACTGAAAACAAATTTCTTTAGCAACTAAATAAATTGCATTTTAGGACTAATCCATTAGTTCAAAACGAAATTTTGTGCTGTGCACATGTCTAGTTTCAATGTTAAAAATATTCCCGTTAATATGCAATATCTAATAAACCATTTATTATTTTAATCTGCAGTAAAAAGTCTTTATTTATTTATTGATTTTTTTTAGTACCTTTTAGTAATTTTTCAGAATTTTTGGGCAAAATCCCCCCCATTTTTTTAATAGCGGTTCTTCTTTTTCTGTAACAGAACTTTTTATTATCAATCATAGGATCTTATATATAAATTCCAGACATTTTCATTCAGTAGTTCTTTTGAAAACAGCAGGCCATGGGTTTGCGGTGGCAGCATACAGCGGCCGACTCCATGCATTTTGGGGACCCTGCGGTGAATGGTGAATTCACTGCAGGGTGGGGAAATTTTATTCCCCGAAGTGCAGGGAACTACAGAACACCAAAATGTTGGCGTCACCAATTAGTGGTGAGGTTTTTGTTGCCCCCTGGAAAGTGAAAGCCATGACATACTTGAAAATTAGAGACATCTCAATGTTTCCTTCCTGGTAAAATAATTTGCAAAAGTAAAAAAAATAATAATTTTTTTTAGGGGTGGGGCCACCCAGCGGGCCGCCGCCCCCTGGAAAGTGCCGCCCTAGGCCTAGGCCTTGTTGGCCTAGGCCAAAATACACCAGTGGAAAGAACACATAAGGGGTTATTCACAAAACTCCAAATTGCACCGAACACTAATTTTCCCATTCAGTGCAATTTCACAGCAATTCATCTATTCACAAAGCGGTCACTTTGACAAATACAGGAAAATTGACAGTGAAATATGGTGCAATTCGCCACAATTTGGCCGCACCAAAATTGTCCCAAGACTATCGTGTCTTCTATTCACCGAAAGGCAAATTGCACTGAACATGCGGCAACATACCCTGATTTTCGGTGTTTTGATTCAACAGTTTTAAACAGGCGAATCCTATAGGTTTCAATGTAATAAAAGTATTTTGTAATATTCTTTAAAGACTGTTTACTCTTTATCTTCTTTGCAAACTTTATTTTTTTGTATTTTACAGAAGACATTTTTTATTTTATTTTTTAAAAACTTTTTGTATTTTATAACAGACCTTTTATTATTTTTAAATGGACCTTTTTTATTATTTGGATACATGTTTACTACATTTTTATTGATTTAAACTCCTTTTAGGAGAACAGGAGACTTCCTTTTTTTAGTTTGGTCTTTAAAATAAAAAATGTAATTATGATTTTGCATTGAATCCTATGGGGTTCTTCTGTTTCAACCAGTCAAACTGAAACAACAAAAATCAGACCATCTTGCTGGAATTTAGGTGCAGTTTTCCATTCTGTGAATAGAAGACACGATATGGGGCAATTTCGGTGCTGCCAAACTGTGACGAATAGCACTGTAGTTTGCTGACAGCTCGCCAGTATTTGGTGAATTGCCAGCTTAGTAAATAAACAAATTGCCTCAAAATTGAACTGATGGGTGAAATTCAGTTTGGTGCAATTCGGTGGCAAATTCAGGGATTAATGAATAACCCGTCAAATGTGAGAAATCAATTGTTATTTGTGGGCTCCTATTACTAGTTGAATTGCTCACATAACATTCATATATGGCTGGTAATAGGGAGCCGCTAAAGGTTAACAGCCAGCACCACATTTTTCAATTAGCCCATAATGTTCTAAAATAGTGTGAACGGTTCAAATGCTTCTGATTGGATTAAATGTTCTTAACTCTTTCACTGGCAAGCACTTTTTGTTAAAGCAAATATTATCATAACATTTGATTTGAAACAATGGATGTATAATTAACACTTACATGAAACCTGAAATAGCAAGTTTGCCCAAAGATTGTTATTCTGAGACGGTTAAAAGATCAAAATAATGCGGTAGCTCATTTTTAATTTTTCCCATATTTGTTAATCTTGAAGATAAATATTGCTGGGGTGCAACATTCTAATCTCTAGATGGCGTCCCTTATATCGCAAAAGTCAGCAAAGTAACTTAATGGGCACCAGGTTTGCACCCAGCTATGCCAACCTATTAATGACAAATTGTAAAGCCTATTATATTTTCTGATGGGCATGGCGGAAACTGAACCTGGTTAGCTAACTCTGTATGTTGATAGGAAACAAATAATAAAGTTTTATCTTTATTTTTTGTAAAATAATAATTAGCATGTGGAAAACAAAAGCAGCCAGGATAAAGAAGTAAGATATAAAGGGTAATAAATAAATACATGTACTTATGTTAAGGCAGTTGATATGTATACATTGCCAGAAAAGGATATAGTCACAGTTTTTAAATAAAATGCAAAAATTTATTAGATCATCTTTTTGACTAAAAAATAATTAATACATATATAGCCGGGGGGGGGGGGTAAACCTGTTGGAGATGAAGCGTTGATCTAATAATTTTTTTAACCATATTTCAAAATCTGTGAGTGAAGTTATATGTTTATAGTTTTTATATATAAGAGTTTATATATGTTACAGGTAAAGTAAGAAATTAATATAAACCTTTGAATACCTGGGTAAAACTGACAGTACTCAGCAGCTTTGGGTAAAGCCCGAAATGAAATCAAACATCGGGGTTTGACCCGGTAAATCATTATCCACTCAAACGCCGTTGGTTAATGTGTTTTCAAAGAGCTTCCAGTAGTGTATAGTTGACCAAAACCCTAAGATTACCCATATCCAATTGATAATGACAAAAATTCCCTTTTACCCAAACCAACCCGGATCCTAATAATTTTAATTACTGTTACCCATAGAGGACTGATTAGTCCTCAGATTACCCGGGTGAAACCTGAAAATTGTATTTTTTCCTTTTTTAACAGCACTTTTGGGACATGTGGCCATTTCCCATTTTACCCATGTAAAGCTAGTTTTACTCCATTTCAGGCTCTCTCTCACTATGTATAAATATATAAATACAAACAAAACCAGGAGGAGGGCACTCCAAACACATTCAAAAACCTGCAACAACAGCTCCATGCATGGGTGCATAATACCAGCTTTTACCTCATGGTGCAAATTTCTAAACTTTGAGCTTTGTTGAATAAAATGGTGGAAATTTGGTTTGCAATGAACGGCTTGAATTGCTTAAACCTGCCAAAACCGTCAATGTAATCCACCCTCTGGCAGGTCCTACTCTGCAAACCTAATGACTGCCCATCATGAGATAAACTCACTTACTGAGGAAAAAGTCCCTTCATGGAGCTCCCGCAGATCAAGAACCTGGAGGAGGAGTAGCAGGGCCGGATTAAGATCTCTTTGGGCCTGGAGCTGAATATTTTCTTGGTCTTTTTTTTGGAATTTAGTGAAATGAAAACATATTTTAGGTTATTTAATAGTACAGATACGGGTATATTTAACCAGGCAGTTACTGTGTGAAATCGTAATGAAAAATATATCAATCATTTGCAGTGTGTAAAATTATTTTTTCCCATTTTATCATCCAAACCATTGTGGTTTTATATTCTATAGGGAATTCTTGTTTTTAAAAAAAATGTGAAATGGGATCCTGCTACTGCATTTTTCTGAAAAAATATACAATTTTAACCAAAACAATTTAAAATTTTTAAATTTTTGCTTGTGTTTTGGAGCATGAGGTTTTATGAATAATATGACTGTATAAAACACTGTTAAGAGATACTTTTTTGCTCCCAGCGTGGAAAATTAATAGTTGAGTAATGGCAGTGTTATTGCTCATTTTATATGTGACAAATGGACAATGCCATTGCTTTGGAACAAAAAAATAAAAAAAATTGTTTTTTTTTCTTTTAGATTTTACATGGTCAGGTTTTGTATCAATGCAAAAGGCCGGACTCTGACCTGTTCAATGACACCTCACTTGGGGCTAGATTACAATGTTGGTGTTAACTTAACCAGAGCTGTTTTAAATTTACCAGAGCCATTATAGCCTATGTTAAGATAACAACAGCTCTGGTTAAGATAGCACCATCTTTGTAATACTGCCCTTGACCTCTTGAGGTGTAAAGATTACTGACGCAGGGGTCCAAAGTCCCCCCCAGTGCTCTTCGCTGCAGTGCAGTTTAGGTTTTGATGTAACAATTCGTAACAATGGATTGTGCCATCACCTCCACACTTGTTGGTGACAATTGAAATGTGATGCTGAGTTAGTGAAGCATCATTGTTCACTTTATAATTTAAAAGCGTAAAATATTGCTGTGCTAGAAAGAAAAAGAAAAAAAAGAAATATTTGTTATTATTTGTTTACTTCTTACAAACAAACCTGGTATCATTGGAAAGGCCATGCTCTGGTCTTTCCAGTGATACCTCATATGACCCTATAGCTGCTATGGACTTAGAGATACAGAGGTCCAAATGTCCATCAATGCAGATATAGTTATCCTTTCTGTGGGCCTATTCTGGGGCATGGGCCTGGAGCTGCTGCTCCATCCGCCCCTATGTTAATCCGTCCCTGAGGAGTAGTTTATGCTGAGTGCAACCCCCCATGTGTTTTTCATATGAATTTCCTGGGTATGCACCCCTCCCTGCCACAGGTACTCCTCCAGGTTCTATTTAACCTTGATCTGCGGGAGCTCCATGAAGGGGCTTTTTCCTCAGTAAGTGAGTTTATCCCATGATGGGCAGTCATTAGGTTTGCAGAGTAGGACCTACCAGAGGGTGGATTACATTGACGCTGTTGGCAGGCTTAAGCAATTCACGGGCGTTCACTACGAACCAAATTTCCACCATTTTATTCAACAAAGCTCCGAGTTTAGAAATTTTCAACATGTGGTAAAAGCTGGTATTATGCACCCATGCATTGAGCTGTTGTTGCAGGTTTTTGAATGTGTTTGACTGGAGTGCTCTCCTCCTGGTTTTGTTTGTATTTTATTTTTGAGACGCACCCACACTGAATGCTTAGTTTAGGCTGAGTGCAACCCCCCCATGTGTTTTTCATTTAAATATATATATATATATATAATGTGCTTTTTTTCTGGAAAAATAGATGGGGGTACTCTCACACCCAGGGAAAACCTGATTTATTTGGTGTCCCAATAAATACTCCTTTATTAACCCTTTAAGGACAGAGGCAATTTTAACGTTCGGAACACTTCTAAAAGCAGAATTTCAGTTATTCACCTGTTCAACCATGATTTACCTCTTTCATATTAAGTGCAGCCAGGGGCGTACCTCACGATGCTGCCAAGACGCCTGCTGTCATTCTTATTTTGCAGAGTTTAGGCAGCAGATAATGTGGCGATTCTAGGAGCAATACCAACCTTTTGGATGCAGGACACGGGGGCAATGTTGGACAGCGACAAGGACACAGGTGCAGAATTTTACGTACAGCAGCCTGGTTAAAGACAAATACATGCATTTATACACACAGTCATACATTCACGTACGTAGCCATATCCCCCCCTACACCCCGGGGGTATGTAGCAATGAAACTCACAGTAATTTGTGCTGTGTATCAGTGTATCACAGAGCTCCACAGCAATAAAATTCACAGTAAGCTCACACACAACACACATTACTGGGGTTATATTGCTGTGGATTCTGTGATACGCTCACACACCGCACATTACTGGGAGTTTTATTGCTGTGGAGTTTCATGCGCTGTGTATTAGCGTATCACAGAGCTGCACAGCAATGAAACTCACAGTATTGTGCAGTATGTGAGCATATCACAGAGCGCCACAGCAATAAAACTCACAGTAATGTGCAGAATGGGGATATCACTGAGCTCCACAACAATAAAAGTCACAATATTTAGAAGTTAGGAATTAGGATTAGGAATCAGGGTTAGAAGCTAGGGTTAGGAATAAGGGTTAGGAAATAGAGTTAGAAGCTAGGGGTAGGAATTAGGGTCAGGAATTAGGGTGAGAAATAAGGGTTAGAATCTAGGGTTAGGAATAAGTGTTAGGAATTAGGGTTAGAAACTGGGGTAGGAATTAGGGTTAGAAATTAGGGTAGGAATTAAGGATAGTAAATAGGGTTAGATGCTAGGGTTAGGAATTAGGAATTAGGGTTAGATTAGGGTTAGTAATTAGGGTTAGATGCCAGAGTTAGGAATTAGGGTTAGATTAGGGTTAGGAATTAGGGTTTGATGCTAGAGTTAGGAATTAGTGTTAGAAGCTAGGGTTAGTAATTAGTGTTAGATTAGGGTTAGGAATTGGGGTTAGAAGCTAGGGTTAGGAATTAGGATTAGTAATTAGGGTTAGATTAGGGTTAGTAATTAGGGTTAGATGCTAGGGTTGGGAATTAAGAATAGTAAATAGGGTGAGATGCTAGGGTTAGGAATTAGGAATTAGGGTTAGATTAGGGTTAGTAATTAGGGTTAGATGCCAGAGTTAGGAATTAGGGTTAGATTAGGGTTAGGAATTAGGGTTTGATGCTAGAGTTAGGAATTAGTGTTAGAAGCTAGGGTTAGTAATTAGGGTTAGATGCTAGGGTTGGGAATTAGGGATAGTAATAAGGGTTAGATGCCAGGGTTAGGAATTAGGGTTAGATTAGGGTTAGGAATTATGGCTAGACATTAGAGAGGGAGTGAGATACAGTAAGAAAGAATCAGAGTGAGAGAAGACATGACAAAGAAAAAGAAGGGGGAGATAGACAGAAAACTTTAAAGGGAGAGTGTGATGGGGAGAAAGAGGAAAGAAATGAGGAGACAGAGAGAAAGTGAAAATTAGAGAAATGGATAGAGAAAAGATGAAATATAAGGACAGATGGAAAACTAGATAAACTCATATTCAGAAAGAGATGTATAAACAGAAGAGAGAAGAGTGGATTAACAGAAGGACAGACAGTTAAACCTCGTCCCTCCCCCATCCTCCATACTCACCAGATTCTTGCTTCTTCCTGCTCTCCCAGGCAGCTGCTCCTCGTGCTGGCTGTTTCCTCAGCATCAGCAAGGCAGGGTCTTCCGGTCACATGACCAGTCCCTGCTTCAGAATCAGAGCAGCACAGGGGTTGCTGCTGGACCCCTGTGCTGCCAGAAAGCTGAAATCCCTGCAGTACAGGCAGCATTATGTAACTGGGAAATGCAGGGCCAGTTTCCTCCTCACAGGAGAAGGAGCTCAAAGGGATCCGTGCCCCCCACCCCATGGGCCCCCAGTCGGTGCCCGAAATGCACGACTGGTCATTCCGCCCCTGCACACGGGGAGGAATCTGTCTTCCCCCGGCCTGACAAATGGTGGCCATGTGCTGCCACACACACTGAAAGACTGGGGGAAACTATATACAGTACTGTGCAAACGTTTTAGGCAGGTGTGAAAAAATGCTGTAAACAAAGAATGCTTTCAGAAATATAAATAATGATTGTTTATTTTTTCAATTTGCAACATGCAAAGTGAGCGAACAAAAGAAAAATCTAAATCAAATCAATATTTGGTGTTACTACTTTTTGCCTTCAAACCAACATCAATTCTCGTAGGTACACTTGCACAAAGTCAGTGATTTTGCAGGATTATAGTCAGGTGTATGATCAACCAATTATACCAAACAGGTACTAATGATTATCAATGTCACACGTAGGTTGAAACCCAGTCATGAACTGAAACAGAAACAGCTGTGTAGGAGGCTTAAACCTGGGTGAGGAACAGCCAAACTCTGCTACCAAGGTGAGGTTGTGAAAGACCGTTTCATGTCATGGCAAGATTGAGCACAGCAACAAGACACAAGGTAGTTATACTGCATCAACAAAGTCTCTCCTGGACAAAGATTTCAAAGCAGACTGGGGTTTCAAGATGTGCTGTTCCAGCTCTTTTGAAGAAGCACAAAGAAACGGGCAACGTTGAGGATCGTAGACGCAGTGGTCGGCCAAGGAAACTTAGTGCAGCAGATGAAAGACACATCAAGCTTATTGCCCTTCGAAATCGGAAGATGTCCAGCAGTGCCATCAGCTCAGAACTGGCAGAAACCAGTGGGACCCAGGTACACCCATCTACAGTCCGGAGAAGTCTGGCCAGAAGTGGTCTTCATAGAAGAGTTGCAGCCAAAAATCCATACCTCCGACGTGGGAACAAGGCCAAGCGACTAAAGTATGCACGTAAACATAGGAACTGGGGTGCAGAAAAATGGACTGATGAGTCAAAATTTGAAATATTTGGCTGTAGCAGAAGGCAGTTTGTTTGTCGAAGGGCTGGAGAGCGGTACAATAATGAGTGTCTGCAGGCCACAGTGAAGCATAGTAGAGGTTCCTTGAACATTTGGGGCTGCATTTCTGCAAATGGAGTTGGAGATTTGGTCAGGATTAATGGTGTTCTCAATGCTGAGAAATACAGGCAGATACTTATCCATCATGCAATACCATCAGGGAGGCGTATGATTGGCCTCCCTGATAATTGAAATTTATATGAAATTTATGAAATAATATGAAATAATATGAAATTTATTCTGCAGCAGGACAACAACCCCAAACATACAGCCAAAGTCATTAAGAACTATCTTCAGCGTACAGAAGAACAAGAAGTACTGGAAGTGATGGAATGGACCCACAGAGCCCTGATCTCAACATCATCGAGTGTGTCTGGGATTACATGAAGAGACAGAAGGATGTGAGAATGTCTACATCCACAGAAGATCTGTGGTTAGCTCTCCAAGATGTTTGGAACAACCTACCAGCCGAATTCCTTCAAAAACTGTGTGCAAGTGTACCTCGACAAATTGCTGCTGTTTTGAAGGCAAAGGGTGGTCACACCAAATATTGATTTGATTTAGATTTCTCTTTTGTTCATTCACTGCGTTTTGTTCATTTATGAACATAAATGTTTAACACTTCCATTTTTTAAAGCATTCTTTGTTTACAGCATTTTTTCACACCTGCCTAATACTTTTGCACAATACTGGATATATATATATATATATATATCACGAGTATAGCAGTACGTATTGATACCTTTTTTATTGGACTAACGTAACATTTAAAAGACAAGCTTTCAAGAGTATTATTCTCTTCCTCAGGTCTGGAAGCTTACTGATCAGTTCCTAGAATTAAACATAGGGACATAAGGGGTCATATGGGTGGGGGGGTTAGATGTCGTAAAGAGTGAGAGTCAAATGGTATGTTCAAGATGGGAAAATTTATTTATTTATTTATTTATTTATAAAGGATTTTACCAGGAAGGATACATTGAGATTTCTCTCGTTTTCAAGTATGTCCTGGGTTCGAGAACATTGAGTGGTTACAGTTGTTACAGAAATACAAAGTAATAAAATGCAAGATATTAAAAACAAAACACAAATATACAGATTAACATATCATGGGAAGGGCTAGAACCTTGGGTTAATTAGGGTGATTTGCAAAGTGAAAGCAGCTGGAAAGTAAAGTACAAATTTCAGACCAGCACTGGGTGGGTGGGTGGATGGGGAGGGAGGGTGCAAATGAATGCATGAGGGATCTTGGGCCCATAATAAAACAACAGAGATAAGATCATACAATTTGTCACCGAAGGAAAAGAGCTAGCTAAACTAGTTATCTACCTACCTTGCCCTGACGTGCGGAAGGAGAGCGTACAAGGGGATACGGCTCCAAGCCTCTGGACTTAGTAACTCTACCTGTTTAAAGGGCCCCAAGTTATGCCAACCTAACCCCCTTACACCGTACCCACCCTTCTGAATGTTTACACTGACACCACGAAAGTAATAGGGCACTCTCGAAACCCCACTAGCTATATACCACTCCAATCCAGGAGCTTAACCATATACAGCTAATATATATATATATGAGGGATCTTGGGCCCATAATTAAACAACAGCGATAAGATCATACAACTTCTCCAAAACTCTGGGTTGAGTGAACATCTAAGAACCCTCTGGGACATTTGAAATCAAGGAAATACCCATGGAAGTATCTGCAATTAGATTTTCTATGTAAGTCCCATTTTATTTCAAGAACTGTATTTGCAGGTTTAACGTATATTTTGTATGTCTTTTTTATGTGATACTGGCACTGTGTAAAGTTGTATTTTTTATCTTCTTCCATTAAAACCTTAAAATCAGTTGATGAGATATATATATATATATATATATATAATCTCATCAACTGGTTTTAAGGTTTTAATGGAAGAAGATAAAAAATACAACTTTACACAGTGCCAGTATCACATAAAAAAGACATACAAAATGTACGTTAAACGTGCAAATACAGTTCTTGAAATAAAATGGGACTTACATAGAAAATCTAATTGTAGATACTTCCATGGGTATTTCCTTGATTTCAGATGTCCCAGAGGGTTCTTAGATGTTCACTCAACCCAGAGTTTTGGAGAAGTTGTATGATCTTATCTCTGTTGTTTTTTTATGGGCCCAAGATCCCTGATGCGTTCATTTTCCCATCTTGAACAAGCCATTTGACTCTCACTCTTTACGACATCTAACCACCCACCCATATGACCCCTTATGTCCCTATATTTAATCCTAGGAACTGATCAGTAAGCTTCCAGACCTGAGGAAGAAATTAATACTCTCGAAAGCTTGTCTTTTAAATGTTACGTTAGTCCAATAAAAAAAGGTATCACTACATACTGCTATACTTGTGATTTTGGCAAACTGGACTAACACGGCTTATCGATTTTATGTATATATATATATTTTATTATATATCTATCTGAGAGGTGCCGCTGCTTAGTAGATTGCCATGATTTCAGCCTCTGGAGCCCACAGAAGGGCCACCTAATCTGTTGGATGAGCTGAATTTACAGAGGTAATGGAGCAGCAGACATCAGTGGACATCAAGAAAATCTCTTAATAGTTTCTTTTATCTTCAAAGAAATAGAGAAATGGAAACCATATCAAAATACTGTACATATAAAAGAAATTTGTCTTAGGGTAACAAGATGTGCACTCACAAATTTTGAGAGCAACACTCGCTCTACTGATCATGCTTTACAGACAATTCAAAGGCTGCTTGTATTTTCCCGAACTTGGTGCAACATCTCACATGATAGCCAAACAGAAAAAAATCATAGCGAGATACCATAAAATCTTTCCCATCAACTGGTAGTATAACAAGGACCTACTCCCCCTCACTTGAGCATATGACCTTGATCGTGGGTATTGCACCTGAAGTGATTGTTAAACTAGGCACAAACCTTCAGAAGGCCCTCTTCACATCGATGGAGTCAAGGAGGCCAAACTATGAAAATCATTTGTAAAATTACATGCTTACAGTTGTGTTCAAAATTATTCAACCCCCCACTGAAATTGAGTGTTTTGGCCAGTTTGACATTGATTTTGATCATTCAGTCATCTTGCTTACAATTAAATCAAAGAGGCACGTGTAGGTCAGACAAATATAACATAACATTTATAATGAAATAACCACAAATGTCTTTTCTGTGCTCACATCATTATCAGCTTTATTCAACCCCCAAGTGACATTCAATCTTAGTACTTAGTACAACATCCTTTTACAGTTATAACAGCTTTTAAACGTGAAGCATAGCTTGACACAAGTGTCTTGCAGCGATCTACGGGTATCTTCGCCCATTCGTCATGGGCAAAAGCCTCCAGTTCAGTCACATTCTTAGGCTTCCGCACTGCAACTGCTTTCTTTAAGTCTCACCAGAGGTTCTCAAACGGATTTAAGTCAGGTGACTGCGATGGCCACTCCAAAATGTTCTAGCCTTTAATCTGCAACCATGCTCTAGTGGACTTGGAGGTATGCTTGGGATCATTGTCCTGTTGAAAGGTCCAATGTCTCCCAAGCCTCAGGTTTGTGACGGACTGCATCACATTGTCATCCAATATCTCCTGGTACTGAAGAGAATTCATGGTACCTTGCACACGCTGAAACTTCCCTGTACCTGCAGAAGCAAAACAGCCCCAAAGCATGATTGACCCCCCGCCATGCTTCACAGTAGGCAAGGTGTTCTTTTCTTCATAGGTCTTGTTCTTCCTCCTCCAAACATAGCGTTGATCCATGGGCCCAAACAGTTCTAATTTTGTTTCATCAGTCCACAGAACACTATCCCAAAACTTCTGTGGTTTGTCCACATGACTTTTGGCATACTGCAGTCGACTCTTCTTATTCTTTGGAGACAGCAAGGGGGTGCGCCTGGGAGTTCTGGCATGGAGGCCTTCATTACGCAGTGTGCGCCGTATTGTCTGAGCTGAAACTTCAGTACCCACATCTGACAAATCTTTTCTCAGTTCCTCAGCAGTCACACGGGGACTTTTCTCCACTCTACGCTTCAGGTAGCGCACAGCAGTCGAAGTCAGCATCTTCTTTCTGCCACGACCAGGTAGCGTTTCAACAGTGCCCTTTGCCTTGAATTTGCGAATGATGCTTCCTATGGTCTCTCTTGGTATGTTTAACTTTTTTGCAATCTTCTTATAGCCATTGCCCTTCCTGTGAAGAGTAATCACCTCTTCTCTTGTCTTCCTGGACCATTCTCTTGACTTCACCATGTTTGTAACCACACCAGTAAATGTCTAGAAGGAGCTGAGTATCACAGTCATTTTAAAGCTGCCTAATTGGTGCTTATTATGCTTATTGCTGCTCCGTGACATCCACAGGTGTTTTCAATACCTGATTGAAAACACTTGAATGAACCTCTGTTCTTCAGAGTGGTAGTCTTTAAGGGGTTGAATAATTGTGTCAATGAAGAATTCACAAAAGAAACATTTACTACTGTATTACAAAACCAACTGATGTCATTTTAGTTGCATATGGTTCTTTAAAAAGTCCTTGTAGGATTTCATTCTGAATACAATTACAAATGTTGTACACTAAATTCCCTAAAACCCTTTACAGCATTGGGGGTTGAATAATTTTGAACACAACTGTATATGTGTAACTTTTGTAGAACTGATGGAATTTAGGAACACACTATGGAATTATTATATGGAATTATTATTATATACTTACTGTGGGATGTCAATGTAGTTAATTGTATTATATTAAGTTTGTTTAATACAGAGCATATATAAGGGATAATTGATTTGAAATAGTTGGTATTAATTAAACACACTTGAAGCTAATTTATTTTACTTTTGCAGTCCTGATTGGTGATATGAGTCAACACTGTACAACAAAATTTCAGTCATTAAGTGTTTCCCTTCTCAATGCTAAAGCCTGAATATCAGCAAACTGCATTTTACCATTTAATTTTTTTTATGGAAACATAATTGTAAAATCTGTATTCGACCTTTGTTTAATACCCTTTAAAATAACTTACTCTCGTTATGTTTTGCATCCATGGAAACAGAATTATTCACCCATGCCATAGATTTTTTTAGTCTTAACTCATTTTCAAGATCAGCGTTATGTTATACAGATGCTTAGCATTTCATTGCTCTTTTTTTCCCCCTCAACTGTGTCATAACAGCAGAAATACTGAAACTCAAATTGCATTTTGCAGAACACAGTTTAAGCATGTTATTCACTGATGATTAATTGTATATCGTAAATTGTAGGATTTGCAAAGTTATGTGCCCCAACAGACTTATTTTACCATTTGCAAATATAAAGTTGCATTCTATTCACCCTTTGCCCCATCCTCTCTCTTCCCCCCAAAGAAAACCTTCACACGTCTGCATATTTACCATTCATGAAATTTCAGGCAGCGAAATGTTCATAATTTGACGATTTTTAAAAAAAAAATTTACCTAACAATTCATCAAATAAAGTGAAAGTGAAAATTAATATGGTTTAAGGTCCCAGATGTTTGCAGAATGCATATGCACCTGACTTGCCTCTTTCCCTCTTCTCCTTTTCTTCAGTTCATATGTTCCTTCCTCTTCCTTCCCCATATGAAGACTTCTCATGTAATTGCAAAACACTCACAGCTGGAAAATCAAAATAGTGCAAAAAAGTTTCTTTAACACTAAAGCAAATCTCAATACAAATTTTTCATGAATATTTAATCTCTCTGGGGTTAATATAATGTTAAATACATACAGGCCAGGGCTTAATTTGTGGAGGACCTGGATCCGAGACTTCTTGATTAGTGATGGGCCGAAAACCCCCGTGTTCGGTTCGCATTCGAACTCGAACATTTGAAAACGTTCGAATTCGAACGCGAACACAATTCGAATGCAATGCAAGTCAATAGGACTCAAAAGTTCGAAAATTAAGGTCCCCTCCAGAGGGCATATATGCAAGATATTGGTCATAAAAGGTGTATGGGGGCCCGGGTACTGCCCTGGGGGACAGGAAACAATGAAAAACTAATTTTAAAAAAACCAAAACGTTTTTAACCATTTCACTGCTGAGTGCTGAGCCATTTTACCGCTGTGGGCTGAGCTAATTTTTACCGCTTTTGCTCATGTTTAAACGTGATTTGAAGCCATGGGATATGTTTGAGCAACAACGAGTGGGAAAAATTACGATCTTAACACAAACGTTAACGCTCACTTGCGTGAGCATTAACGTTTGCTGCGGTGTTCACCGCATATTACAATCCAAACGCAAACGGGTTAAGTAACCAAATTTGTAAGAAGAATAATTAATGCAGCATATGAGTCCTCACACTGCCGGGCAGCACCTCTACAGTATAATAATGCAGCACATGAGTCCTCACACTGCCGGGCAGCACCTCTACAGTATAATTAATGCAGCATATGATTCCTCACACTGCCGGGCAGCACCTTTACAGTATAATTAATGCAGCATATGAATCCTCACACTGTCGGGCAGCACCTTTACAGTATAATTAATGCAGCATATGAATCCTCACACTGCCGGGTAGCACCTTTACAGTATAATTAATGCAGCATATGAATCCGCACACTGCCGGGCAGCACCTCTACGGTATAATTAATGCAGCATATGAATCCTCACACTGCCGGGCAGCACCTTTACAGTATAATTAATGTAGCATATGAATCCTCACACTGCCAGGCAGCACCTCTACAGTATAATTAATGCAGCATATGATTCCGCACACTGCCGGGCAGCACCTCTACGGTATAATTAATGCAGCATATGAATCCTCACACTGTCGGGCAGCACCTTTACAGTATAATTAATGTAGCATATGAATCCTCACACTGCCAGGCAGCACCTCTACAGTATAATTAATGCAGCATATGATTCCGCACACTGCCGGGCAGCACCTCTACAGTATAATTAATGCAGCATATGAATCCTCACACTGCCAGGCAGCACCTCTACAGTATAATTAATGCAGCATATGAATCCTCACACTGCCAAGCAGCACCTTTACAGTATAATTAATGCAGCATATGAATCCTCACACTGCCAAGTAGCACCTTTACAGTATAATTAATGCAGCATATGAATCCTCACACTGCCAGGCAGCACCTCTACAGTATAATTAATGCAGCATATGAATCCGCACACTGCCAAGCAGCACCTTTACAGTATAATTAATGCAGCATATGAATCCTCACACTGCCAGGCAGCACCTCTACAGTATAATTAATGCAGCATATGAATCCTCACACTGCCAAGCAGCACCTTTACAGTATAATTATTGCAGCATATGAATCCTCACACTGCCAGGCAGCACCTCTACAGTATAATTATTGCAGCATATGAATCCTCACACTGCCAAGCAGCACCTTTACAGTATAATTAATGCAGCATATGAATCCTCACACTGCCAGGTAGCACCTTTACAGTATAATTAATGCAGCATATGAATCTGCACACTGCCGGGCAGCACCTCTACAGTATAATTAATGTAGCATATGAATCCTCACACTGCCAGGCAGCACCTCTACAGTATAATTAATGCAGCATATGAATCCTCACACTGCCGGGTAGCACCTTTACAGTATAATTAATGCAGCATATGAATCCGCACACTGCCGGGCAGCACCTCTACAGTATAATTAATGCAGCATATGAATCCTCACACTGCCGGGCAGCACCTTTACAGTATAATTAATGTAGCATATGAATCCTCACACTGCCAGGCAGCACCTTTACAGTATAATTAATGCAGCATATGAATCCTCACACTGCCGGGTAGCACCTCTACAGCATAATTAATGCAGCATATTAATCCTCACACTGCCGGGCAGCACCTTTACAGTATAATTAATGCAGCATATGAATCCTCACACTGCCGGGCAGCACCTTTACAGTATAATTAATGCAGCATATGAATCCTCACACTGCCAGGCAGCACCTCTACAGTACAATAATGCAGCATATGATTACGCACACTGCTGGGCAGCACCTCTACAGTCTGATGCTAGCTTTAACTGGCACGCTGTGTGCACCTTCTGAGAAGATAAGCTATTAGTGTAGCGGGGAAGCCGGCTGCGCATTTTGCATCTCTCCCTCTACACTAATAGCGTATCTTCTCAGAAGCTGCACACAGCGCGCCGTTGTATGCAGCTTCTAACAGCATGGGAGACAGGAGGCTGCGCTTGTTGGTGTATCCAGGAATCAGGTGAGTATTAGAAAAAAAAAAGTTTTATTTTATGTTCCCGGGGACATTTAAAAATGTCCTCGGATTTTTTTTTTTTTAAAAATGTGTCGCCTTACCTTAGCCTGGTGGTCATGGGGGGGCTCCCTGGATCCTGGTAGTGGGGGATCTGCTGTGGCCACAGGTGCAATGGCTCCCTCCCTGCGCCGCCTCTCTGTCGCATACACCCGGCCGACCAGCCCGCACAGTCACAGCTCTGTCATCCGGCGGCCGCTCACTCCTCAAGGGGGTCCTTGGGAGGCCCCGGCAGGCAGGACTCTACAGTGTCTGATTAGAGGGCCGCATCTGCCTGATGTTTTAGCAACAAGGTGTGGGAAATGTTGAATCCCATAGGCTTCAATGTTAAAAATATTCCCGTTTTAATTCAATATCTAATAAACCATTGCTTATAATATTCTGCAGTAAAGATTCTGAGATTTTTTAGGATTTTTAAAGCATTTTTTTAAAAAAAATTCAAAAAAATTTTTTAACTTTTTGCAAACGTCCCGAAAAGTTCACAGCTCAACAACTTTCGAACAGCCGATGTTCGAATCGAACATCGAACCGATTCGAACCGGCAGCCCATCCCTATTCTTTATATTTGACCATTTCTGTTCCAGGAACTATTTGGGTGAATCTGGTACCTCTCATGGTATAAACCCAAAAATATTAATTTTAAATTATTACCATAACAATTATATCATGTAAATTATTATTAAGTGGGCATTTCTGTACATATCATGTTGCTCTCAGGACTGTGCTCAAGGTCCCGTGCCTGCCTCGTAACTCCTTCCATCTCATAAGCACTTTGCGATCTACAAATTAAGCTCTGACACAGGTCCTAAAATACTCTATGCCAAAACAGACGTCTCTGCTAATGTTAAATCCACATCTGTCTATACTACATACTAGCCAAATATAGATTTCTACTATGGGTTATTTATAAGCTTAAATCAAGGCGTGGCAATTATTGGGATGCTGTCATGAGTTAGCCATGAGATAGTCGAACAATGCCTGGATTACTGCTGGTCACTTCCTTCAAAGCTACTGTTCATTAGTATATAATATTATTTAATTCAACGTGGTAAAGAAAAATGAAAATTGTGGCACTTAAACAATCTGCATGGCTAACTCACCATAACAGATTTTTTACACTACATGTTAAATGTTGCTCACCCAACTTTTAGGTCCTCCTACATCCAAACTAAATATAAAAATTAAGAGAGAAAAATTATAGTGCAGATTGCATTTACCATATAGAAACTAAAAATTAGGAAATATTTGAATATATTTTTTTATAAAAGCTAGGGCATATTCTAATCTTGTTTGTAAGTGGGAAAGGCCAAGGGAAAATATCTGTCAGGGTGGCAACTGCCATAGACCATGGTGGGTCCCAAGTACAGGGGGTCTGAGCTCAGTGTGCGGGGATACACAGGTAGTACCTTCATGTAGTGGGAGATCCAAGACATACTGTAGGTGCAAGAGGGATATTCCAAAAGGATGGTCAAGGGGCGATCGGTGGTCAAAGGGCTGGTGGAGAACAATGATCAATGGGCAAGCAGGGGGTCTGGTACACGGTATAGCATGGAAAGCATGGGACAGGTCTGCACGGTATCAGGGTTTAACCCTTAATGCAACGTCAGGTTGCATAGGGAGAAGTGAACCTTTATTTCCCTGGTGTGGTGTGTGTTAGTGCTTGACTGTTAACTTGTTCAGTGCTGGTTAGGAAAGAGGGCAGCACTTTACAGGTATATGCAGACTAACAGATCCCCCCTTCAAAGAGGCGACCTCCAGATGACCAAGAACTGGCCGCAGGTTGGCATCAGTGGACATAACGCAATGTCCATAATGTCCAGAGTCTCGAGCTGCAAACCTTGGCAACCATTCTGAATCCGAATAAGAGGATGAACTTTTGTGTGGATTAAAGTCATGCTGTGGGTTATAGTGGGGGACAGTGATTGCAACCCTGATACACCCTGTACACTGACCTGGGGGTCCCGTCAACCATTGGGCTGTTTCCAGTGGAGGCTTCTCATCAGAGGACATGGTGTCCCATTCTTCTGCCCCGGACTCAAGCAGAGAGCACACCTCTGAAGACGGTGGTGGATCCTGCTGGCTGGGAGTGATGGGAGTCACTGTCAGTGTCACCTGGGCAGTCTAGGGCTGCTTAGCAGTTTCACTAAGGTGTAGAGCTTCCTCGAACCTCGCCAGGTCTTCTTTGCGGACTACTGTCCCAATGGATGCATAGACACAGCGTGGTGGCATAAAGTCTGGGGAACAGGTGGTTGAAGCAGCAAACTGTCCTTCATACACAGGTTCTGGGGTGGTACGAACTGTAGCAGATCTCGGGAGTGAGAAGGTTCCCTGAAAGCAGTAGGGACCCTCTTCCTTAGGTCAGGAGTTCTTCCTAGGTGCCGGTTTCGGGATACGAGCAGCACTGGTCATAAGGTGCTGCCTGGGAGTGATGGGAGTAGTACCTGGGGTCTGCATGGTTATAATGTCCATAGGAGTAGGAAGGTCAGACTCCTCAAGTATACTGATCCCGTACTCCATAAGCAGTTCATGTTCTTTCTCCTCTTCTGCATATTCCAGAGGCTCCACATCCCTGGGTACAGGGGGCATGAGCCTTCTGGGGGTAGCAGGTTTCGGTGTAGGAGGCTTTCTGGGGGCAGGCTTGGGAACCAGAGGTCTCCTGGGAGCAGGCTTGGGTTGTGGTACAGACAGCTTTGGTTGGGGTGCAACTCTGGGCACTGGAGTTGTGAAACCATAGCAAACTCGGGTACAGGAGTTGGCCTCACGGGACAGGTCGAGAGCCAGTGAGTGGAACCCCTGCAGTACATGCAGAGATTCTGGTTCTTTCTCTGGGTACGCTCTTCTGGAGTCAGCAGGCCTTTAATTGTCTTCTCGGGAGGAACACACACCTTGAGAGAGGTGCTCCTTAGCAAGTCCATTAAGGCCCATATATCTTCCAGCAAAATACATAGGGCCATATTACATTCTCTGTGCAAATGCGCTCGCACAGCGCAATTTTTTTTGCGCGCATTGTCCAGCGTTATCGCGCAAAAATTAACGTGATATTTGGATCCGAATGCATTTTCTCTGGGCTGGTGGAACACGGTGGTCGGTGGGCAAGCAGGGGGTCTGGTACACGGTATAGCATAGGAAACATACGACAGGTCAGCACGGTATAAGGGTTTGACTCTTAATACATAGTTAGATTGCATGGGGGGAGTGAACCTTTATTTCTAGACAGGAGGGTGTGGTGTGTGTTAGTGCTTGACTGTTAACTGGATCAGTGCTGGATAGGAAAGAGGGCAGCACTTTACAAGTATTTGACCATATGCAGGCACGGATCCTGACAATATTGTCACAGTTCCCGGATCCCACCACGCAGCCCTTAAAGCCCAACACTCCACAGAGCCAAAAAGCTACCAACAGAGTAGCCGTAGAACAATCCCTAACTGTCTGGGCCTTAAAAATTGGCCAGGTATAAGTATTCTAGCTAGACAGAAAGGGTTAATCAAAGACAATGTCGTAATAGAAAACCAGGTCAGCAACACGGGGGTAGTCAGACGAGCCAGAGTCAGGAATACAGAGAATAAAATAGTCAAATGGAATAGCCGGGTCGATATCAGTGCAGTAGCGTAGTACAAGGAAAATAGTCTAGGGCAACGGAAGGCAGAATGGTCAGAAAACAAGCAGAGGTAAATAACAGGTTAAATCACAAGAGAATACAGGTACAGGGAGCTCAGGTATGGATAACCACGATCTGGCACTGCTGAGAAGGAACTTTGGGTTTTTAAAGACCTTCACCAGACCGCGCCCCCCTCTCAAGTCGCGCCTCATGCAGCCACCTCCCTGCCTGTCTCTATTTAAACCGGGTGTTGGTCAGCGAGCAGCATCAGACATGCTGCCTTCAAGCACACTGGAGAGGCTGGAAGCCCCCAACGTTACAAATATCAGTGTGAGTCGAGAACCCTTAGTCCAGTGTTATCAAACTAACAAACCCCAAGATGCTGATGCCTACAATTTCCACAATTATTTCAATGCAACAGATGTTCAGGGAATCATGGGAATTGTAATTCAAAAACATCTAGAGGGAGCGAAGTTTGACAGTCATGCCTTAGTGACTCCTTGTTACCAATTGTATTTGGACTGACCAACAGTATTAGCTGCTGGAGTTGTAATATTTGGGAGCTGCAAACAGATTATTTTGGTCTTAAGTGATTTTTATGTGTTAAATGATTTTGCAAAAGCGAAATCACTTAACACCAGGTTCTGGAAGACAGAATTTTTTCAAGAATACTGGCTGGAGACAAAAACGCATGCTACATTGGAGTAACTCACCATTCTCAAGTGAATGCTTTACAAAGTATAGAAGTCATTCATGTACAGTAACCCGACATTAGTTCCGAGCCACACGCAAGACTTGCAGCAAGCTGCTGGAGTCCTTATGTTAATGGATGTACCTATAATAGCAAGGTCAGAACAGGGTCCCTATTTTGAGGAAAAGGGCTTTAGTGAATAAACAAAATCAAAACTCAGTTGAAGAAATATCATATATCCTTCACACAGCAGACACTTTTTATATTTCAGATGAGTAGGATGGAATATCAATAGTTCAAAAAAAGTATGCAACATGACATTATATTAGCTTAATAGGTTATTTCTCACGCATTGTAAATCTGTGTGGGAAATGATAGTACTGTATATACTGTTTTAATTATTGTAAGGGATATCTTTGCTTGCTGATAATTGATTTTACGTGTGGATATTGTATTGTTGAGATTTTATGTTGCAGAATATATAAGAAAAAAAATATATACTGTATATAGATATTAAATATTGCACATGTTGCTGAAATATGGAAAAAATAATAAAAAAATAAATATAGCAAAGACTGATTGATATATATATGAAATGTATTTTACTAATGTTCCCATCCGGAAAAGAAAATTTATAATTCACTTTCTAACAGCCGTAAAACTAGCAATTGCTAGAAATTGTAAATCGGTGAACACTCCTAATTGATATCATATAAAAACACAATTATTATTTCAATGTAAAATGGAGAGAGGTATTAGTGCACAATATCTATCTAATCATAGAAATATAGCTTATGGGGAAGAGTGGATCAACATAGTGGAAGACAAAGTTTTAATAACTGTCACGTACCTCTGGCGCTCAGCAGCCGCCTCCACGCTGCTCGCTGGCTGAGCGCCGGATGAAATGCACACTGGCGCCGATCATGTGATGCTCAGAGGCGGGGCGCGTTAGGAAAAAGCAGCGATCCCGTATTTATCCCTTCACTTAGTCCAGGCCAGTGCGCTGTCGTGTTTTCACACTCCCTCAGTGCTCCCAGCATTCTTTAAACAATTTATTGTTGTGTATGACCTTTGGCTTTGGCAAGAAGTCATTCATGTACAGTAACCCGACATTAGTTCCGAGCCACACGCAAGACTTGCAGCAAGTTGCTGGTGTCCTTAGGTTAATGGATGTACCTATAATAGCAAGGTCAGAACAGGGTCCCTATTTTGAGGAAAAGGGCTTTAGTGAAAACCAAAATCAAAACTCAGTTGAAGAAATATCATATATCCTTCACACAGCAGACACTTTTTATATTTCAGATGAGTAGGATCGAATATCAACAGTTCAAAAAAAGTATGCAACATTACATTATATTAGCTTAATAGGTTATTTTTCACGCATTGTAAATCTGTGTGGGAAATGTTAGTACTGTATATACTGTTTTAATTATTGTAAGGGATATCTTTGCTTGCTGATAATTGATTTTACGTGTGGATATTGTATTGTTGAGATTTTATGTTGCAGAAAATATAAGAAAAAATATATATACTGTATATATAGATATTAAATATTGCACATGTTGCTGAAATATGGAAAAAAAAATTAAAAAAAAATATAGCAAAGACTGATTGATATATATATGAAATGTATTTTACTAATGTTCCCATCCGGAAAAGAAAATTTATAATTCACTTTCTAACAGCCGTAAAACTAGCAATTGCTAGAAATTGTAAATCGGTGAACACTCCTAATTGATATAATATAAAAACACAATTATTATTTCAATGTAAAATGGAGAGAGGTATTAGTGCACAATATCTATCTAATCATAGAAATATAACTTATGGGAAAGAGTGGATCAACATAGTGGAAGACAAAGCTTTAATAACTGTCACGTACCTCCGGCGCTCAGCAGCCTCCTCCACGCTGCTCGCTGGCCAAGCGCCGGATGCAATGCATGCTGGCGCCGATCATGTGATGCTCAGAGAGGCGGGGCGTGTTCAGAAAAAGCGGCGATCTGGTATTTATCCCTTCACTTAGTCCAGGCCGGTGCGCTGTCGTGTTTTCACACTCCCTCAGTGCTCCCAACATTCTTTAACCAATTTATTGTTGTGTATGACCTTTGGCTTTGGCAATCGACTACTCTGGTGTTTTGACTTCTGGCTTTGGCAATCGACTACTCTGGTGTTTTGACCTCTGGCTTTGACAATCGACTACTCTAGTGTTTTTGACCCCTGGATCTGGCGATTGACTACTCTGGTGTTTTGACCTCTGGATCTGGAACTCAAATACTCTGGTGTTTTGACTGCTGGCTCTGGAACTCGAATACTCTAGTGTTTCGACCTCTGGCTCTGGAACTCGAATACTCTAGTGTTTTGGCCTCTGGCTCTGAAACTCACTTACTCTGGTGTTCTGACCTCTGATCTTGTATCATTGTTTATATAGACATCTGACCCCTGGTTATAAATAAATATATATATATATATGTGTAGTGGAGGACAAAAAGTGAGATAAAAAGCCTCCACGCTATAATTAGTTATGTTTATTATTGCAGAAGCCACTTGCACATCACAGCAATTCAAAGAATTGTATCTCAGAGCTCCTGTGCCACATTCCCCATATGCAGCAAGGAATTCTGGGTAGGATATGCAAATGACTCCTGTCTCACTTTTATGCATCCTGGGTGTGTTATTACACAGAACCCTAAAATCAATGCTATGCCATACTATGGCTTTCTAGCAGAGATAAGGTTTATGCAACTGGTCAAAGCCACTCCTAGGACAGTGCTGTTTCGGGTTTGTTGGACCCTCATCAGCTACGAGCTAGGCATGGCCAGTTGCAGTGGATGCTTGGACCCGTAGGGTAAATCATTGCTTACAAGGGTTGTGGTGGAGGACAAAAAGTGAGATAAAAATCCGTGATGTGCAAGTGGCTTCTGCAATAATAAACATAACTATATATCCTGTATATATATATATATATATATATATATATATATCTTGTTTCTGTATACATCTCTATCTAACCAACCACTCTAAGTATCGGACAATATAGGGTAACTCTGCATACAGGGATCTGCTTCATACGTATATCCGTGGGGAATCTGTGTCAATAACTTTTTAATTCCATGGCTGGAGGTATAGATATTATTAAGGATACAACATTTTATTGGCCATTAGATCTTGCTATGTGCATGTATTTGTGGGAATATGGATGCAGGTGTTTACTGATATGAATTATAAATGTTTATGTATTTTTCTATTTTTTTATTTTATTTATTATTTAAATATTTTTATTTATTTATTCTCCTTTTTATGGCAATAAAGCTGGTAAATACCTTGAGGCAAATATGGATAGTTAGGGCCAATAGTAGGGAAGGGAGAAACCTGGGGAGGATGAATCTTTAAGCTGAGAGGTAGATAAGGAAGTAGAATGATTTTAGGGAGAAATGGAAAAAAATTCATTTTTCACCCCCAGGCTCACTCATGGATATATTTACCCCCAGGCTCATACATGGATATATTTGCCCCCAGGCTCACACATGGATATATTTGCCCCCAGGCTCACACATGTATATATTTGCCCCCAGGCTTACACATGGATGTATTTGCCCCCAGGCTCACACATGGATATATTTGCCCCAGGCTCACTCATGGATATATTTACCCCCAGGCTCACTCATGGATATATTTACCCCCAGGCTCACACAGGGATATATTTGCCCCCAGGCTCACTCATGGATATATTTGCCCCCAGGTTCACTCATGGATATATTTGCCCCCAGGCTCACCTCTGCCGGCCCAGGCTCCGAGGGGCGGATCGTGCGGCCGCCGCGTTCCTTCCTTCAATGAGCGGCAGCCTTGTGCGTATCTGCCGCTCGCCTGGGATCCACCTTCCAGCCTACCGTGATCTCGCGAGATCACGTGATATCGATCGCGGCAGGCTGGCGGATGGATCTCAGGCGAGCGGCAGATACTCATGCGGCTGCTGCTTGTTGAAGGAACGAACGCGGCGGCCGCACGATCTGCCACCGCCGCAAAAAAAATTAGTGCAGAGCGCAGCAGCGGTGCCGGGGGCTGAAATTTGCCACCCCCAAATTTCTGCCGCCTGGCGCCGCTGCTCCGCTCTGCACCATTATCGGGCCGGCCCTGCGTACACCCTCAGGTACGAAAGATTGGGCCTGAAAATCAAGGGCACGGACATCCCCAAAACCAGAGCGGTCAGTAGGCTCGAATGAGGACCTCCGAGGCCGTTTATGTAACGGACCGCCGGAAAATTGTCTAGCTTTAACAATAGACTGCAATTGCGGCGATTCGCTGCAAAGCATTGAAGACCGAACAGGGCCGCTAGTAATTCAAGGCCATTGATGTGCATCAACTGTTCCTGAGGAAACCAGCGGCCTCTTATCTCCAACGGTCTATTATTACCATTCAAACTTCCCTTCATACTTAGGAAAATTTATAATTGTAACATAACCGACTCAGAGGCTCCTATTGCGAGTTCAAAGCTTGTCCATCAAAAGTGTGGACCAATGAACTAATGGTTTGAAATAGTAAGTCTTAAATGTAGACTAACCTACACCAATCTGCCGCCTTAAGTAAATCATCTAGGCGGCACCCCGCTCCTATGGCCGAAAGGCCATAGCACTGCAAACCGAGTGGGCCCCAAACACTGATATATCCACACCCGCTAAGGCAAGTAACCACTTAAGCCAACGGGCTAGTGTAGTAGATCCCACTGCAGCATGTGGAGATTTGACAGAAAGGAATAGTGGAGAAACAGATCTGGGGCATAGGGGAAGAGTGCGTGACTCATGTTCCCTCAAACACAGTACCGGGCACAGACCCAGGGAGTCTGGAAAGGCAGGATAGAAGACAGATGAAATAGAAGTTTTTGTACGGCGGGAGATGTTGAACCGTACACCCAGGGCCGGCCCAAGACATTGTGCTGCCTGGAGCGAAGGATGAAATGCTGCCCCCCCAAAAAAAAACACGCAGCGTGTATGACCATATCACAGTGCGCCGCAGCAATAAAATTCAAACACTCATACACACCGTACATTAGAATTTTCTTGCTGTTGAGCTCTGTGATACAGTAATGTGAGGTGTATATAACTGAGCCCAGCGTCACATACCCAGCAGTGCCCAGCGTCACATACCCAGCAGTGCTCAGCTTCACATGTCCAGCAGTGCCCAGCATCACATGCCCAGCAGAGCCCAGCGTCACATACCCAGCAGTGTCCAGCATCACATACCCAGCAGTGCCCAGTGTCACATACCCAGCAGTGCCCAGCATCACATACCCAGCAGTGCCCAGCGTCACATACCCAGCAGTGCCCAGCATCACATACCCGGTAGTGCCCAGCATCACATACCCAGTAGTGCCCAGTGTCACATACCCAGCAGAGCCCAGCGTCACATACCCAGCAGTGCCCAGTGTCACATACCCAGCAGTGCCCAGCATCACATACCAAGCAGTGCCCACACATGGGTATATTGCCCCAGGCTCACACATAGATATATTTGCTCCCAGGCTCACACATGGATATATTTGCCCCCAGGCTCACTCATGGATATATTTACCCCCAGGCTCACTCATGGATATATTTACCCCCAGGCTCACACATGGATATATTTGCCCCCAGGCTCACACATGTATATATTTGCCCCCAGGCTCACACATGGATGTATTTGCCCCCAGGCTCACACATGGATATATTTGCCCCAGGCTCACTCATGGCTATATTTACCCCCAGGCTCACTCATGGATATATTTACCCCCAGGCTCACACAGGGATATATTTGCCCCCAGGCTCACTCATGGATATATTTGCCCCCAGGCTCACCTCTGCCGGCCCAGGCTCCGAGGGGCGGATCGTGCGGCCACCGCGTTCCTTCCTTCAATGAGCGGCAGCCTCGTGCGTATCTGCCGCTCGCCTTGGATCCACCTTCCAGCCTGCCGTGATCTCGTGATATCGATCGCGGCAGGCTGGCGGATGGATCTCAGGCGAGCGGCAGATACTCATGCGGCTGCCGCTCGTTGAAGGAACGAACGCGGTGGCCGCACGATCTGCCGCCGCCGCAAAAAATTAGTGCAGAGCGCAGCAGCGGTGCCGGGAGTTGAAATTTGCCACCCCCGAATTTCTGCCGCCTGGCGCCGCTGCTCCGCTCTGCACCATTGTCGGGCCGGCCCTGCGTACACCCTCAGGTACGAAAGATCGGGCCTGAAAATCAAGGGCACAGACATCCCCAAAACCAGAGCGGTCAGTAGGCTCGAATGAGGACCTCCGAGGCCGTTTATGTAACGGACCGCCGGAAAATTGTCTAGCTTTAACAATAGACTGCAATTCGTAGTCTTGCCATTCCAATAATTTTTGGATGCCAAATATTGGTTTTAAAAGCAAAAATAAATAAAACAGGAACATGAATATATCACCTAAACGCGTTTCGCGAGAAACCTCGCTTGCTCAGTAGGTTTTGAAAACCTACTGAGCAAGCGAGGTTTCTCGCGAAACGCGTTTAGGTGATATATTCATGCTCCTATTTTATTTATTTTAATAAATTTTTGCCTTTAAAACCAATATTTGGCATCCAGAAATTATTGGAACGGCAAGACTACGAATCCTGGGGGAAATCCAGCATTCCCATCCAAATTTTGCTGGTAGCCTGGAGCATCTAGTGTCTGATTGAGACACAATAAAATGTGAGTGTTCCTTTTCTTTACTATTTCCAGCTACATAATAAGTTTACTACGCTATGGCAGCGTTTCTGCTTATTTTAAAGGTATACAGAAAAGAAGAAAACACTGATTGAAGGAAGCGCTGACTCGATCATCTTTTTCTTTTTGTCTGATTTATTATCCTTCGGTGGGTTTGGATATACCACCTATTGAAAGAGACTGCTGCTGATTCAAACCAAGAATTGTTTCCCATTTTAAGGAAAACAAAAAAATATATATTTTTTTTGTTTATACGCAAATAGTGTTTTGTGGAACATTTTACATCTATTTCCTCTAGGTGGCGCCATCGATACAGATTTCTTTTTTTTCCATATTTTTAAACACGACTTTTAAATTACTGTAAGCTAAACATGGTCAGTTACTGTTGCTAACTATGGTTTAACTAGAACAGATTCATTAATCCTTAGTTTATAAACTGGCATGCCCTGTTAACCAAATGAGAATGTGTACGTATGATGCAGTTTGCATGCGTGTGTAGTTGGACTATTTTCTACATGGTGTTTAACTGGTTTATGTTTTATATATTTCCTGCATGCTTTATATCCTCAGTACTAGTCCATGAGAGGTATATTACAGAACAGTAATCATTAGGTCTAAAACATATTGAGCCTGGTATTGCAGCTTGTGCACCTAATGTATGCAGCGATGTGGAAACTAACCCTGGTCCTACAGCTGACACATCCTTTAGTCTCCCCACTAAAAAAGGCCTCTCATTTGTGCACTGTAACATCCGCAGTTTACTCCCTAAACTGGATGAGCTTCGGGCTTGGTGTTACTATTACAAACCCAAAATCAATGTGCTCACAGAATCATGGTTACCCCAAAAGTACCAGACTCTGCTATATCAATACAGTGGTATTCATGTTGCAGAAAGGACAGAGCAAAGAGAGGAGGGGGAATTGTTATTTATGTTGAGGAGTTCATAAAGTTTACCCCCTTACAGAATTCTAGCTCCTCTGCCACCTTTGATTTCCTCTCTGGTTTAATTGAGATCCCATTCAGTAAATCAATCATTGTTGCTGGTGGATTCTATCACCCACCAAGCTCTCCAGTGCACTCTCTCTGTGACATAACTCAAATCCTTAATAACCTACTTGCACAAAACCAGAAAAGTGAATTGCTGGTCCTCTGAGATTTTAATACAGATTGGCTAAATCCTAAAAACAATAAACACTGCTCGCTGTCTAAAACTTTGCAGCTAACTCAATTAATCTCCTCCCCAATCGCATTAATATGAAAAGTCCTAACCATACCTTGCTGGACTGGATTCTCTCCTCATATCCTGATAGAATACAGGAGGCAGGCGTTCTCGCTAATAGCTTTAGTGACCATTGTCTAGTGTACTGCGTGTGCAAAATAAAGGCCATGAAATCTCCCCAAAGGTAATAACCACAAGGTCTTTCAAGAAATTTATTCTTGAATCCTTCCTAAGTGATCTCAAACAGCTCCCCTGGTACAGACTAAACCTAATCCCAGACCTAGACTGTGCAATTGAATACTTTCAGTCTGAGCTCCTGCAAGTCTGGAATTCCCATGACCCGCTGCGTAAAGTGCGAGTAAAAGGGACCCATCTCCCCTGAGTTACAGCTGATCTTACACTAATGTACCAGCTTAGAGATTCACTGTGGTCAAATTTCAAGAGTACTGGTTCCATGAACGATCACTATGAATACCGACAATGCCGGAATGCATGCACAAAACAAACAAAAATGGCTAAAGCCCATTACTTCAATGAAAATCTAAACAATAACATATCAAACCCTAGAAACTTTTGGAAAACCATAAGTAACATACAAGCAGCCCCCGTCCACTCTCAGCCAGCTGCTGTCAAAGTAAACAACCAAACCCTGCAACACTCCCTAGATGTAGCAAATGCCTTTAATGATTATTTTGTTGGATGTGCCACCACTTTGATTGCCAAGCTAGGAAATGACAAGCAATCAGAAAGGCCACATGCAGGTTAGGCCCCTCCAACTGTGCAAAGTCCCTGTATCAGACAGGAATTCAGTTTTAGACCAGTGCCTGTCAGTGTCGTTCCTAAACTCCTCCGTAACCAAAAAATGAGATTCCAGTCTGGACCTGATCAAATACCAGCAATGCTGCTGAAAATCAGTGCACCGGCAATTGCAAATCCGGTGACTGGATACATACCCAAACTCTGGAAGACTGCGAGAGTAGTATCTATCCATAAAAGTGGTGACAGTACTTTGGTATCCAACTACCGTCCGATATCATTGCTCCCTGTATAATGTCAAAAATTTTGGAAAAATGCGTCTACACACAATTACATGATTATTATCAATATTGGAACTACTTAACCCCAGATCAATCAGGCTTTCGTCCAAATCACAAAAGTCTGAATGTCAGACGCCACCTAGTGGTTTCTTATGAGAATGTCTTCCCAATGGATTTCACTGAATACAGTGATAGTGAGTGGGATAGGGATTGTGGTGATGAAACAGTTCAGTATGTTATTGTTGACCTATACAGAAGTCCCCGATATATATCTTGCTCTAGTGCATAACCCTCCAATACTAGGACACAGGTTACAATTTATTTATTTTATTCATGTTTATCTTCTACCATAACTGTCCTTTTCTACCACACATGCTAATTGCGTTCTCATCTTTTATATGTAGGAAATTTATCTAATAAGAAACAACACACAAATACATCACATAGTGCTTAGCGCTCAGAGTTTTGAATAACTTTTCCTGCTCCATTAGCAGGCACCAATGTACATCTGCTCCCCACCTTGGAACCTCAGCACACTGCACCTTACTAAATAGTTGCTATATTTTTTAGTTTAATACTCTTAAGAGTGCACACTGGCAATTCCCCTATATATGGCACTATTAGTTTTACATATCACTCGCTCTAGTGTAAAGCACTCCAATCTAAATCAACCTTACAGCTGGAACCTCGCTCTAGTGCATAGCACTCCAACCTAAATCAACCATACAGCTGGAACCTTGCTCTAGTGCATAGCACTCCAACCTAAATCAACCATACAGCTGGAACCTCGCTCTAGTGCATAGCACTCCAACCTAAATCAACCATACAGCTGGAACCTCGCTCTAGTGCATAGCACTCCAACTAAATCAACCATACAGCTGGAACCTCGCTCTAGTGCATAGCACTCCAACCTAAATCAACCTTACAGCTGGAACCTCCAAAAAGACTATTTATAGGTACATCAGGACTGTGAAAACATTGGCATCTACTGAGGAAGCGGCTTCATACCGCGAAACGCGTTTAGATGCATTTTTTATATTGAAATTATATCTTTTACCTTAATAAATTAATTAATCTTACACCCCCTGCGTGCTGATTTTCACTTTTACTGCTACAATCCTGGATTGCTGCTGAGGAGCGGAAAGAAGGCGCTGGAGTACTGTAAGGGGAATCTGGCATTCCTAAAGCTGCCGGTTGCTGTTACATCTAGTGTCTGATCTTGAGACACTGAAAAATGTGAGTCAATTCTCCCTAAAGGGGTTTATTCATATATCTACTTGACATACTGCGCAATATATTTGTATCTGTTTTATTTGAGGGCTGGACCCCATCTAAATAGAGGGAACATCTTAAAGAACACCCCCACTGGCTGGAAGAAGTGCCTGTCCCACCACACTGTTTTTTTCGTCCAAATCACTCAACTACAACCGCCCTTTTAAAAGTCTGCAATGTTATCCAAGCTGGGATAGAACAAGATAGCCTAACTGGAGCCATCTTCCTTGATTTTAGCAAGGCCTTTGACACAGTAGACCATGGCATCTTGTTAAAAAAACTTAAACTCTGGTGTTGGTGATAACACGCTAACCTGGTTTCGATCATATGTATCCAACCGATCGCAATATGTATCCATTTCTGGCAGCTCCTCCCTCCCCCTCCCAGTCACTTGTGGTGTACCCCAAGGCTCAATACTCGGCCCCCTGCTATTTACAATATAAATAAATGATCTGCCCAATGTCTGCAAAGCCTCAACTGTACACATATACGCAGACAACACTGTAATCTATACCAGCAAACCAAATCTCCCGCAGCTGGAGGCCGTGCTGCAGGAACAATTCACAGAGGTGGAAAAGTGGATCAAACACAACAAACTTTTTTTAAATACTGACAAATCTGTAACGATGCTCTTTGGAAAAGCACCGAAGCTACATAAATTGCAAAATTCCCATCTATGTGTTGGGACAAAATCAAATGGCAAGCTGACCACAGTCACTTCTCTCAAATAAAAGTAGATAAAACACACATAGGGTAAAACCCCTTTACACCTGAGTATTATAACACCGCTAATTTTTCACTCACAAACGGTGATTTCTATCAGGCATGTAAGTAATCAACAAAAGGATCCAACTTCTTTCCTTAAATCATTTTCTCATTTTTTCATCACCAAGTATTCATGTTGAAAAGGGAATGAAAGTATGCAATAGTGAAGGACCACAATGATAAATTTAAAACAATCCTTATTTATTGCGCGTACTTCAACAAATATATAGTGTCAATAAGACGAAGATTCGCAAAGCAGAGCCTTGACACTATCAGGGTTATCCAAAGAGATTCGAAAAGTCACCGCACGTTCGGTGACTTTTCGTTCTCTTCAATTCGGTTCCTTTTGCCGATTGCATTTCGGTGACCCTGCGATGTATTCAGCAAACACCACAGGGCCCCCGAATTGCAGGGAAAAGCTGCCGCAAACCTGACGAAAACTAACCGAATGCACGCTGAAAACAAGCAAAAACATCTGGATTAACCTTCGAAAAAGCCGAACAGGAGCCGAACATGAGCCGAATCACACAGAGCCAAAGCAGCTGTGACGTAGAGGAGGCAGTGAATAAATTAGAAAAACCATTTGTATGAATCTGGGAAAAAGAAACGCTGTTTGCAAAGAAACTACTGAGCAAAAATGTCTGAAATTTTCACAGGAGGTCCAGGGAATGATAATAAAGAGGGCTGTTACAAAAAAAATAAGCAAACTGAGAAAAAAAAAAAAAAAATCGGACTTTTAAAAAAAAAAAAAAAAAAAAAAAAAATGCTTAAAGTATCCTAAAAAATCTATAAATAAAGAGACTTTTTGCTGCAGAATTTTATAATGAACGGTTTATTAGATATTGAATTAAAACGGGAATATTTTTAACATTGAAGCCTATGAGATTCTCCTGAATAAATTTGCCGAATTAAACCACCGAATGGCAGGGCATTAGGGGAACCTTTCACTGCTGGTTTGTGTTCTCTGAATAGCCGAAGCAGTGCTTTTTCATGGGGATTTCACTGCTCTCGAACAGGGACCGAACAGGCACCGTATGTGCAGGCAATTCGCCAGGATTTGGCGAATTGCCTGCTCTCTGGATAGTCGAATGGCCAGGAAAGGTAACCGAACGCTGATTTTCAGCGTTCGGTTACCTTTCTCAAGCAATTCGGATCTCTTTGGATAACCCTGTATATATTTGTTGAAGTACAGGACAGATGCCACTCCTGAGGAAGTCGAGAGGACAAAACGCGTTGACCTGGAAGACAGAGGGTGGGTTAACCCTTTCGCTGCTGAGGCTTTTCCCGCCCCTGTGCTGAGGTCATTTTTACCGGTTTTGCTCATCATGTTTAAACGTGTTTTGAAGGCTTATTTTAGTATATGACCCAGACATATTATATATCGTTCTTTCCGTCAGACTCGGTAGATTCATAATATGTCATTATTATATGTATACGTTATGTCATGTCTGTATATTATAACAAAAAATGCAATAAAATATGTATTTTCAATAATTTACAATGTGTAAAGTGTTTTTTTTCACATTTTAACATGCGAGCAATTGCGGTTATATTTTGTATGGGGTGCGTTTGTTAAAAAAATTAGAGATGGGGTCTCGTTACATTTTTTTTGGGGAAAATTACACTATTTTTAACAAACGCACCGCATACAAAAATCATTAGTGCAGCATCATTGTTCACATTATAATTGAAATGGGAACAATATTGCTGCATTAACAAACCAAAAAAAAATAAAAAAAAGTGTTTATTTTTTTATAATTTTTTTTTTAATTTTTTTTTTATTTTTATGTTTCATTTTTTTTTTTTTACAACATTTTTCACTTTCATGTTTGGTATCGTTGGAACGGCCATGCTCTGGCCGATCCAACCATACCAAAATTTAACCCCTAGCTGCCACGGATCGGGAGATAGGGAGTTCCAATGAACTCCCATCTCCACCGTTGGTGGCAGTTAAGGGTTAAGTCCAGGACTGGCATCATCGTGCTACGCACGATGACGCCAGTCCTCAGGGGGAGTTCCCGGAGGCTTGGCCGACATCCAAGATGTCGGCCAGCTCCGGGAAAGGATCGCGAACCGGCGCTTTTCAGCGCCGATTCGCGATCCAGCTCCCCAGGGGTTAATGCTAGGCATCATTTGGAAGGGCAGGCTGTGCCCTTCCAAATGATGCCTGGGTTAACCCCCGCAGAGCCGCCGATCGGGAGGGAGAGAGGTCCGAAGGACCTCCCCCCCTCCATTTCAGGCGCCTCCTCCGCACATGCGGGGGGGGCACCTGAATTAGGTGTCATCGCGCTGCCGCGATGACACCTAATTCCGGCGGCTGTGGTCCCGGATGCGCGGCTGACATCGAGGATGTCAGCCCGCACCGGGGGGGCCAGCGATCGGCCGGAACTCGGCCGAACGCTGACCCCAAAGTGAGGACGCGCTCAGTGCGTCCTCCGCATACCAGCGGGAATGCTGAGGACGCGCTGAGCGCGTCCTCAGCATCCAAGTGGTTAAAGGATGTTTAGGAGGGAGCTGGGACTGGTTAGAGAGTGTTGGTGTGTTAGTTAGCCACTGTACTGCCTGTCTTATTTGTCCTGCCCTTATCTTTAATAAAGAGATATATTGTCTTATTGCAGCTGGTGTATTGTAGTTATTATTAGGTTCCTGGCTGGAAGGCCATCCATTGCCATGGATGCCCATATAGGTGGAGGCACTTCCGAAGTTATGTATCCCTACTCCTGTGTTGCGTAGGCTCAGGATCACCATGTTAAGCAGGAAGATGTAACCAAGCATGAAGATCCTAGGGGTGTCAGTCCCCGGTGGCAAAAATCCGCTACGCTAGAAAAATACTATAATCAGAACACTACAAATTGAAATATACAGATATGTGACTAGTGCACCACTGATATACATTCTTTTCTTAAATGCTGGGGAGGACAGAAGCAGTAGTTCCGTACAACTGAGCATCTCTATGTAGTCTCAACTACAGCTACGTGTATGTCCTTCATCACCTCTTCCACAGGACCTCTCTGCAACCAACAGATTTCTTACAGCGGTGAAAAATAATAGTGTAAGAAATGTATAGATTAATAATCCTAACGGTAATTGTAATGGCTGTTGTAATCATCCAACAATTAATAGTTGTAACCAGCTAGTAACACACAAAAGCAGAAAGTGTAGAGCATAGCCGAGGTCAGAATCAGAATGGGATACTCATACAAGCATGGTCAAATAACAGAGATGGTAGTCATACGGGCCAAAAACTAGCATAGCCAAAGAATCTGAGTAGTCAAGCACGAAAGCCAAAAGATGGTACACAGAAAAAGCGAGGTAACAATAAGCGTGTTCTTGCGTATAACAAACCATGACAGGGTATTGATCTGAGTCAGGTTTAAATAGTCTTAAATTTATCTGCATTTGTTGACATCAAATCAGTGCAGCAAAACATCCTAGAGTGTAAGCAGGGTTGGCCTGGAATGACACACGACATCAAAACTAAGAAAAACAATGTGGCCAGTTTCAAAAACACTGGCAGTTTGGGCAGCAGGAAAAGAGGAGGCCACCTGAATATGGGAATTCAACAGTGCTGAATGACACTGAGGTTCTGGTAACATCGCAGGATACTAGGAACACTTCAATGATGTTGTGCATTAATTTGCAACAGTGTAGAACAGCTGGGGCTAACACCAACACTGGACATACATGTCCACAGTGCATGGGATGGGAAGAATTTAAAAACTCTATGGATCGTGTTGCACTGGAGTCACATACAATAGTGTGTGGAGCTATTCTTCAGATAGATGGTGCCATGTGCCAAGAGTCGCAAAGTCGGGGCTGGAAAATCCAATTTCTTATGCTTATTACAGAAAGGTCTGAGGGTCTCAGAAAACCTGAGACATCCCCCTTGTCCTCCACGGGCTACACACAAGAGTGTATATCATGGTTGTAGACTAGAAGGAAATCCCTTGCAATACTGGACAGTGGACACAGTTGTCCAACAATAAAATTATCCTTGGTTGAAGAGGTCATTGAGCTATGTGCATTAATAGATAAAAGTCTTCAAATTTCAAAGCAATGCTTTTTTGTTAGAGATTGGAAGGGGTGTAGGCAGCAGGTCACAACCACTGGGGAGTTCCATGGGATCTTGGTGCCAAGGGCGAGCTGGTCTCAGAGTGTGGTGCAAGTGATTTAGTTCGTCCAAAAAATGTCTCATTTCTACGTATTTCTAGATTCTGGGTACGCCAGTGGGTCACTCAAGTCTTCTTCAATGTGATGTTGTTACCTTGAGCAAGGCTATAATTCTATGGTCTATGACTGGATATTTCAGTACAGTGACAGCACATCAAGGCAATTGTTTCCAAAATGCAGCTGTTAGAATGAAAATAAGTTGCAGGTCCAGGTATATGGGCGTACAGGGAAGATTTGCTAGACACCTCTTAAATATTCTCAAAACTATCCTCAGTGTCAGCCAGAGCCCAGAATCAACAAAGTACTCAATTACAAACACCAATAAAGAAAATAATATTAGTTGATAGAGAAATAATAATGCATGTTTAGGGTGCATCTGCCGTTTTGCTTCTTTCTTTTCCTGTGAGAAAGAATGTCTTTCTTTCCCTAGTGTATAGTATATGAATATTTAATCTAAGTCATACAATATCAGCATTAAAGAGATTGAAAGGCTGCACGATGTTTACATTTCATACACATTTTACAATGTAAAAGATTTATAGGGCAAAGATCATGAGATAATATTACTACATTGCATTTTCAGTTTATATTGAAGTAGTGTCCACCCGTTCAGCATGTTTTCTTATCACTCCATCCCGGCCATCCCCCCACATGCATATGTTTTATTAACCAGAGTACCGTGATTTTGAAGGACAAGTGCATGTGCAGAAAGCATTTTGTATATGTGATAGCCTATCAAATTTTCATGACTTGCTTATGATTGATTCCTTTAGAAAAGGAACTACAGTATTACTTGTTCAGCTCCATGGGAGGCTGTAACTGCAAAACTAGAAGTGAGCTTAAGATTTTCCTAAACACAAACTGTTGTTTCCATATATGATAATATAAAAAAGATCACATTACTCAATGAAGAGTCAATAAAATGTGAAAGCAGCAGGTGGCTTTCTGGCACAGAATGCTCTATTTCTACTCTTAAATCATTATACATATTTACAAGTTCTCTGCTTATCTAAGATCTATAATAATATATTTTTAGGTGAATATTTCTATTTCTATATATCCAGTCACCATTATGTAACTAACATTAATGTTACCATGAAATACTAACTGAAAAGACTCAGGGTCCTATTCCAAAATTGGTGTAATCTTAACCAGAGCTGTTGTAAACTAACCAGAGCCATTATAATCTATGGAGGGCCCTATTCCCTATTGAACGCTAACGGTAGCCTTCTGATAAGTAAGTATTACCGCTAGGATAAGTGACTTTAACGGATGCCACCCATATTACATCCCTAATGCTAAACCAGTAAGAAATCAGCACATTTGAACTTTTGCGAGCTTTGCGCAAGCATACTGTACTTTTCGCATCCTATACTTAGCACCGAAATGAATAACCCTGGATGTTATCTCATTCCCCACACTTCGGGGAAACAAATTTCCCAACCCTGCGGTGAATGCTGAATTCACCACAGGGTCCTCAAAGTGCAGGTAAAATCTGCCAGCCACATCTGAAAATCCGTTGCAAAACCGCCGCCTCAAATGGAAACATCGCCGCATCAAAAATAAAGCCAACCAAGTGCTGCAAAACCACTGAAAAAACCTGAGTGCGTCTGAAAAAAGCCGACGATCCGCCGTACACAGCGCCGACCAGCCACTGGAAAACAACGTCAAGCCGACAAACGGGGTAAAAAAAAAAAAAAAAAAACAAAAAAAAAAAAAAGGATTGAAAGTTTCAAATTTGAAACAATGTTTTCAAAAAAATACTGCACGAAAATGTCAGGAATAAACATATAAGGTCCTATGAATAATAATACAAAAAGTCTGTTACAGGAAAAAATTTGGCGAACTGCCTCCTTTCTGAATAGCTGAATGGACCCAAAATTTTACCATACAGGGAAATTCACTGTTCGGTGCGATTTCAGGGCCAGATCAGCTCTCTCTGAATAACCCCTATAGGGAGTGCAAATGATGTGTGGCTCTTTGATAAGTAAGGTATTACAATGTGCTGGCAGGGGACTCCATGGAGGGGATGCTCACAATGGTGTTCTAGCGCTGCCCCGAGCATCCTGGACACAGCACCTGCCCGGTAATCTACAGGTAAAATAGGGATGCTAAAAGGAGATTAGTGAACACAAATTTTTCCCCTTAACCTCCCCGTTTTATCTTTAGGGAGGCGATAGGTCCCTAAGTTTCTTTTATATATTTTCTTGTATCGTACATATATTTATATACACAGACACAACCATTTTTTAGTTTTTTAAATCCTAACTGTACTATGTTATATTTTAGTGGTTTTGTAAAATTAAGCAGGCGTTACTCATCCTTTTTTTAAATTTATGAAATAAATAATATTCTCTGGTATAATACCTATGAGGCTTATACAGTTTAAATGTACATATATGTAAATAACAATTATTGCCACACACAATATTTTTTATAACTTATTATTTTCCTATATTATTAAACATTACAGTGTTTCCTAAAATTTTTGAAAAGACTTTTCAACTGAGTCATCAACAAACCTATGTTGTTGTCAGGTCTTAAAGCAGGAAAGAAAATAGCCATTTTGCTAATCATAGTTTATCTAACACGCACATTTATCTAAACAAATGCTGTAGATGGAGAGCCCAGAAATAATAATATTTATGAATAGTACTTTCAGATGGCAAAGGAAAATGTGTGACCTCTTATGTTTTGTTTGACATTTCAATGGAGTATTCTGTATTTATGACATATTTGATGGATATTTTGCCCATAATGTTTAAACAGGAAATGCTTTTAAATGGAATATTTATGAGGATAGTGTATTGTACTATTTGCTTTTTAGACATTTGCTGTTTGGAAGCCAAATAAAAGCTAAATTCTAGCAGTATCAAAAAAAGTATTTTAGACTAGATTCAATTTTTTTTTCATGTCAGACAAACGTTATTATCGTTGAGTATCTCTGCCATTCAGTATAAGGAGCAAGTGAGCTCCTGAACTAGCAAGTGACGTACTACTGATGTATGTTTTGGACTTAAGGATCACTGGACAAGGACCACTCAGCCCCAAAATTAAAATAATGTGAGAGATGCAAGTTCCCAGAAGTAAATTAGTGCCGGAAAAAAGCAGAAAGTCTCTATGACCTGCAGAGCCGTGATCGCACCTCCATAAAAAGTATAGAAACCCATGAGTGACAACAGGTCCAAGTTGACCTGCACACGCAGAGTTTCTCCCTTACCTTCTCCCTGTGTGCGGGTCGGTTGGATTCAGGTACTACGTATATGTCTCCAAAGTGTTTGTAAACACACACCAAAACACAAAAGTGCTCAAAATCATGCAATTTAAATAACAAGTCACACCTCCAAATTAAAAGAGCGAGCATCACCCATGAAGCCAGCTCTATTATAAGGCAAATGCAGACAATGCAGAAAACGTCCGTGGAACTCTTACTTCGTGTCCATCAACTGATCCATTAGGACAGTGATCCTGTATAAACAATCTAGAATGATACATTCCACAGCAAGAAAATGGTACCAATCAAATTTGACACACACGTCTCAAGCAAGCTAGGGTGCGCTTGTCACTTTTTGACACCTTAGTCGATTTCCCAGCTGTTTGATAATGCATGCAGTCATTCCAACTCTTGTGCTGAGTATCAAGCTGCAATGGTTACTGCAGAAACTCCTGGCAGATATGGCCATTAGTGAGGAGCTCATATTTTACTGTAACGTGATGCATGGATATTTTTGAACTTTTTGTTGCAGTAAGTTTGGGGCTGCTAATCGCAGCTTGTTCTATGGTAATGTAAAGGGACACAAATGAATTCTCACATTGAATTTCATTTTTACCACTAATCCTGCCTTAAAAAGATATGCAGATGGGGTTTGATATGCTAGTGATTGCTTATCAACGTATTACGATGGAAGATCGAGTTAACTTAACATTGGTAATGAAATATTTAAACAAGCTTTTTCCTAATTTACATCCAGCTAAATCCCTGACTCTTGATTAGACTGTGAAGTACTATGTGACAAGCAAGCAAGATCAGCTCAAGACATTATGATGCCTGGGTCAGAGAATAAAATGTTGCCCCACCAGGTACTTTGTCTACTACCTCATAGACATATACCCAGAGCTTAGAAAAGGAACAATTGAGACAAACTGCCGATGGCAGACCCTATATAGTCCCCATGCATTCTTCAGACTGCATGTTAGCTCCATACACATTTGAGACCTAATTTCAATCATCATACAACCCTCAGACCCATGACATTCCCTATATACCACTCACACAGTGGCGTAGCGTGGGGGGCCTCGGGGGCGGTCGCCCCGGGCGCAATTTTCTTAGGGGGCGCAAAATTTCAAAATAAATTTGAATCACTAATATTTTCCAGCAGGGATCGGCAAGGAGTCTGCTCACGGACACTGGTGTCCGTGAGAGGCCCTTGCACGGTCCCGGCAGTGACTTGGCACTCAGTGTCTGGAAGGGAGGACCAGGACAGAAAATTCTGTCCTGACTCCTTCTTAACGCTGACTTGAGTCACGTGAAGCAGCGCAGCATTATCTGACGGTACACCCTGTTCCACGCTTCTCAGCCCCCCTTGAAGCCCTGTGCCAGGCCCCGCTGCTGGCAGCCCTGCAGCCGCTGAACAGGAAGGAGGGAGGGAGGCGCCTGCCCTGCAGCACATTTAAAATCCGGTCTCCACTAAGCCCCCTGGACAGCTCCCCCCCAGGCCACCAGCAACTCCATTCAGGTAGACGACACTGTCTGTCACCAGAGCAGCATGACCAACACACAGTGAGCGGGTATGGGGAGAGGGTGACTGGGGGTTCAGGGAGAGTGTGACTGAGGATACTATGAGAGTGTGACTGGGGGTACTTGGATAGATAGATAGTTGAGAGAGAGAAAGTGACTGTGGGTTACTGGGAGGGAGAGAGTGACTGGGGTAATGGGAGGGAGAGTGTGACTGAGGGGTACTGGGAGGGAGAGAGTGGCTGGGTATAGTGTGAGAGTGAAACTATGCTAGTGTATACTGGGACAGGGTGACGGTAGCAGTGGCATAGCATGGGGGAGATGTGTGTTTAATATTTTTTATTATATCAGTATTTTGTTAATATACAATACATGTGCTTGTGGGGTAACGGGGGTCAATACTCTAATGGTAGAAGGGAATCGGGGTGTGCTACCGTGTCCACAGGTTGGGGGGCGCACAATTCTTGCCTTGCCCCGAGCGCTGACAACCCACGCTACGTCGCTGCACTCATATGCCATGCCAACCCATGTACATCCTCAGACCAAATGTTAGCATGCACCTACCCATCACAACCCAGGTCCATCTTCATATATCCCTCAAACCCCAAATTTCTTGCCCTGCCAAGATCCGCTCCAAATCCTCAGTGGCTGATTATGTGCCTAATATCCTCATACACACTATGTGCAGTATTACAAAGCTGGTGCTAACTTAACTAGAGCAGTTGTATACTTACCAGAGCCATTATAATCTATGGAGCTGCTAAATTTACAACAGCTCTGGCTAAGTTGGCGCCAATTTTGTGCTACTGCTCTATGTTATTAGTTCATTTTTGCAGGCCTGTTCTGTGCTCTGAAGGTCTATTCTCCACTCTCGCTCTCCCTCATGAATGTCTATTTCTCTTATATTGAAAGGATTGTAAGGTGCAGCCCTTGTAAATGAAACTTGGACCACACATCAAAAGGACAACATTTGGTGGCTTGTCCACTCTTTTAGCAATATTAAGGTACAAAGATAGTAAGGGAACATACAGTATGTGAACCTAATAATTGAAGCCTCTGCACACCCGGCAACTAAATGCCATCCCAGCATTGTGCCGCCTGGGTCAGAGTTACCCTCAATTACTGATTTAGAATTTAGAAAAAGTCAGAAACATCTAGAATGTAATTTTTAAAGTCCTACGTGGGAATGGGAACACATTTCCGGTGGTGAGATTAAAAGACAAAGCCCCATACTCAGAGCAACATGAAGCAAAGGAAAGGTGATAAGTTGGAAAATGACAGGACCTAAGCTCCCCAACAGAATGTGTCAGAATGATAGCAGTACATTAAAGGTAAGGGCCAGATTAACATGGAGGCTGCTGTAGCTGCAGCTCCAGGCCCATGTCCCAACATAGGCACCAATTGTCACCACCACAATGAGAACAAGAGGGATGTACCACTGGCAAGATTGTGGTGTGTGAATAAAACAGGAATTCAATTGGACATGAGAAGAAATGGACAGAGGAACAGTTGAAGGTAGGAACAATGGAGCTGAGGTACAATGAAATGTTCGAAAAATGGTACAGAGAAACAATTGAAGGTGAGATGAATGGGGTAGAGGAACAAAGTAAGGTGAGAAGAGTAGGGCAGCGGAACAAAAGGAAGTGAACATAATTAGGGCAGAGGATATCATTGATAGCGATAAACCCAGCACGCAGGCAAAACCCAGCATACAGAGAAAACCCAGTTAAGTGAGGAAACCCCTAATCTGACAGGCCGTTCCTTAGAATGGCCAGATCTGAACTGAATAGAAAATATGAACAAGGACAATAAATAGAAGTAATGAACACACACAGGGACAAGAGAAAGATTGCAGTACAAATACTAAGCCAGGGGTCGATACAGAGATATAAACATACAAGGAATATAGAGCAATACTGAAGTCAGGGTCAGAATACGGAATCAATATAAACCAAACAGGGATAAGGGCAGAAACCAGAACAGAGAATACTTAGCCAAGGGTCAAACCAAAGGATCACAGATTTACAGGAACTTGCTGAGGGGTCTACTGGAAACCACAACAGGGCAAAGATCTTTGTCAGTTGCTCTTTTTTAAAGCTCTCCAGGGTCTCTGCCCAGGTGCAGAAGTCCCAGTTAATAGATGTCTAGAACAGCACCCTCACTGCCCAGGAGGACTAACTGCAGGAGGAGCAGGCACAGCACAAGCAGCAGGCATAACAAGACGTAACAAAAGGGAGCTGGGAGTGGGATACAGCAAATGCCCACTACATTTTTCATCTCCAGGCTCCTGAAACCATTCATCCATTGCAACCAAAGGCTGTATTCTGTGTGAGCCATTATCATTTAATAATCATACTAATGATTTACCTGGATTTTCAAGTTGAGTGGCAATTTGTGTTATTACTTGGCTTTGCTTGTGGCTTCCTGTATTTTTTGAACAAGTAAATGTACCTGAAGCCATGGAACCAATGCTTATATTAGGTTTTCTAACTTATTAGGACAGTTCAGAGACAAAATCTAGTCAATTTTCCTCTTTATGAGAGATACGGCAAGCCTACATAAGAATTTTGGCTTAATTTTCACCACATCCTTGAGGACGTCTGTGAACAAGGGATTTCCCATCTGGAATACCCTGTAGCCTAAGCAAATGCAAACAAGCCAGAAATTGTTATTTTAAAAAGTGCAGAGAAGCACCGTACTTAATACATGCATTATTAATAGTATTAATAAAAAAACGTTTTCTTACAGTTTGCATGGCACTATATTGGAGCCTTGTTGGTCTCCCTGGCACCAAAAGGATTACGTCCTAAACACTGTTTAACCAACAAGTATTGCTGATTGATTGACTGATGCAGATGTAATATCTTACATGCTACTCACAATGTGTGAACCTAATTAACACTAGATTTTGGAAAAAAAATATTTGGAAATTAAAGCTCCTGAAATATTAAATTGCTTTGCTGTTAAAAATAAAAAAGCTTAATGCTCTAAAACTTGAAAGGTCATGTTTGATTTGTATCCTGTTACGCTTCTTGCAACTGCTCCTATTCACATATTTAACTACTGAACATAAATATCTGATGAGAGAGAGTCTCTTGGGTGAATTCAACTTTTATAAATTTGTAATCAAAAACTCTAATTCTCCAGAGACAACATATTGAACTGATGGGATAAGTAACATTAATAACAGCTGCTACTGTAGACCATAAATTGTTTGATGCTATGCAATCTAATCCATGCAAGACACAATTATAAAGTTTTCTGGAATTTTCAATGTTATGAAAACGATAATAGGAATTTAACCACACCACGTGACAAACATATAACATATCAACCTACACACTTTTGAAAGGATCTAATATATAGCACATTAAAACAAGACTAAAAACAATTATTGGGAGGAGAAAGAAATGTGAGGACATATCCTGGGACAAAGAATAACCCTTTCTATGTTTATGTTGAATGTGCATGTATACAGGTGAAATAATAGAGTGCAATCTTTTTTTGCTATTTCTGTTATTGTTTTTCAAGTCAAGAAAAAAAAAATGCATGGAGATGATAAAAATGGTCTCATAAAAAAATAATAAAATGATCTGTTACAGAATAAGAAAAAGGCAATTAAAAAAAATTGGGAATCAAAAATTTCATCTAAACAATAAAAAAAAAGTAAAAAAAATTCCAAAAAATAAATAAATAAAAAGACGGTTTGCGCAAAAATAAAAAGAATAGATGGTTGAATAAAAAAAATAGAAACGATGATATTTTTTTACATTGAATCCTACGGGATTCAGCTATTTAACCCCTTCACTGTTGAGCCATTTCACCTGTGTGTGCTGAGCTCATTTTTACCGGTTTCGCTCATCATGTTTAAACACGATTTGAAGTCAAGTTTTATTATGCAACCCAGACAAAATTTATATCCTTTTTTTCGGCAGACTCGGCAGATTCATAATATATCATTATTATATGTGTACGCATGCCTTGCCTGACTATTCTAACAAAAAGTGCAATCCAATTTTAGTTTTCAATCATCTACAGCATGTAAAGTGATTTTTTTTCAAATTTTTTCATATGAGCCTTTGAGGTTATATGTTCTATGTGCTGGTTAAAAAATTAGAAATGTGAACTCGCTACTTTTTTTCTAGGAAATTACATGATTTTTAGCTAAAACCCCCACCCATAAAAAAAATCAGTGTCGTATCATTGTTCACATTATAATTGAAATGGGAACAATATTGTTTCATTAATGAAAATAACGTCTGTTTTTGTGTGTGTTTATTTTTTTTTTATTATTTTTATTATTTTTTTAATATTATTTTTGTTTTTTTTATTATTTTTGCCTTACTTTGAACATGGTCATTATTTGTATCATTGGAAAGGCCATGCTCTGGCCTTTTCATTGATACTAAACATGCCACCTTCTAGCTGTCACCGATCAGGAGATATGGGGGTTCAAAGGAGAATCCTATATCCACTATAGGATTTCCTTTGAAAATCCCTGGGCAGCTATGTTGTTTCCTGGCTAACTGACGAGGGGGGACCCAGAGGTGGAGCTGACACGATGATGTCATTATGTCGGGAGGGGTCTCAAAAGCAGCATCTGACTTCAAGGAAGTCAGAACGCCGCAGGACCCTGGAAGAGACAGCTGAGTATGTGGAGGAGCTCCCGGGTAGCGGAAGATGTGTGGGGAACGTCCATGAGACTCCTAGGATGTTCCCCACATGTCTTTCATAGTGAAGGGGTTAAACCTGACGAACTGAATCACTGAGTGACCAGAGTTTAAAATATCCAGTTTTTGCAGCGATGCGTCAAGGTGCGAAGCGATCGCTTTGCACCGCTCATATCGCATTCAGTGTATCGCCGGCTTAATAATACAGCCTCATTCAAAATTCTGCAAAATAAGGGACACCATCTGGAGTTTAGAACTTTTCATCCCAGCAATATTACTGTAACAAATAAAACATTCATGAGAGATTAAAAGTTTGTAAATTTACAATATTGTAATCTTTTAACTATTTCAGAATAACACTCTTTAGGCAAAAATACCATGTTACCCTACATTTAAGTGTTAAGTATGCATCCCATGTTTCAAATAAATGATATCATAATATGTTTTTCAACAACAAGCACTTGGTAGTGAAAGGGATAAAGTATTTCTTTAAGTACACTAATGCTTTTCCCAGACATTCAACCACGAATCACCTGAGATCAATATGGAAACATACCACTGACCGAATTATTTTAATTAATACATAACATATAATGCAACCATAACTTTGATTGCATTGTACAAGAATGAGAGTTAATAAAAATGACTACATAAAAGAGAATACATAATAAGGTTGCATTCAGTTTTGCTGAGCAAAGCTTGAACAATCATCCGAGAAAAAAAACATAAAATTTTTCATTGAACTTTAAACCTTGTAGCTTTGATGTTATTATTAAACATGTGACTTACAACTGTGAAATATAATTAAATTTGACACATTATGGCCTTAATGCAGAGGCATCATTTTTTTTTGTTAAAACTTCAATCAGTTTACCAAAGTACTAAAGAATTGTGTGTTTTAATTATGCTTGATGCTAAACATGGCATTCTCTGTATTTATGTAGTCTATTAGAATAAATAAAACTATGTATAGTCTATATTAGGAATGAATGCTTGAATTAAATTATATCAAAGGGATATGTTACATATTACATTTTTGTGTGTGAGATTTGTTTTCAGCCAAGGAGGATCATTATCTTACTTGTCAAGTTCATATAAAGGCCTATTCTTTATGATTTTTTTCAGAAAATTTAGATTTTAAACTGAAGATTATCGAGTATTGACCATGAAAGCTGCACCAAATAAATGAATAAATGCATAAATTATATTTTTCCCCCAGTTAGATGGTATTGGGCTATATTGTGTTCATCCTCTTTGTGTCCCCTTATAGTTTAATGAATAAGCCACAGAGATCATGGATGATTTGACAGGCAAGTTGCAAAACGTAGACTTGTAAAAATATTAATGCATGTACCTACCCTTTGTTATACAACAAGCTAACAATTGAGGGTGGAGCAAGAGTAAGCCGGTCCATAACAGGATGTGAAAACATGGTAGAACTATCCTTTAGAGATGCTGGATTATGAATTCTGAGGAAGCAATATATGCAACTGCGAAACGTATGTCAAGTAGGGGCTATTTTACTAATTGCTAAAGGAAACATAGATCTGCCTGTTTTAAGAATTTATTCCTGATGGAAATATAGAAATAACGTCCTAGTGTTTCATTCCTAGCTCTGTATACCCTTCTCTGAGGACTGAATGGAACATATATTACATTACTAGTTTCATGGGCTTTAAGCTTATCACATATAGGGCATTGTAGAGGGTGAAAATATTGCAGGGACAGAAATTGATGTTAATTTGCTATTAGGAAGTTGGCATATTTATTCAATAGATATTGTTATGGGGCTATCTACTTGTGTATTAAGGAGACATCTCCACAGCAATCTATCACTGCATATTTAACCCCTTAAGGACCGCTGACGTACCCTGTATGTCATGTCCACGGGTCTCCCTTAGACCCGCAGGGAGGAAGCCTGCCCATGTGATTTACATGGGCAGGCGAGGCTGATGACGTCGCCAGGCTGCGTGGTGACGTCATCAGCCGGCGTCCCCATGCAAATCAATGGAGGGGAGGGGGGCTCCTTCAGAGCCCTCTATCTCCCCAACCATTGAAGCTAGGGAGATGCTTTTTGCACCGCTGAAAAGGGGAGAGTCTCCCCTTTTCAGCGGTGTATGGCAACCGTTTCGCTGCCGAATCACGTTTCGGCGCAAATTGCCACCAAAAACGCGATTCGAACCTGGAGGGGGGCTGACATCTTGGATGTCTGCCAAGCCTCCAGGTACCCCCCCACCCACTGACAACCTCACCATATGTGTGAGGATGTCAGTGGGCCAGTTAACCATCTAGCTGCCATGTAGAGATAAGGGGATCCTAAGGATCCCCTTATCTCCCGATCCATTTGACATCATTTGAAAGGCCTGATCATGGCCTTTCCAATGATACCAAACATGACCAGGTTTGGTTTAAAAAACAAATGAATAATAATAATAATAAAAAAATTAAATAAAATAAAAAATGTTTTTTTTTTAAAGTTTTTTTTGTCTGGGGGGGTTTAATTAAATAGGACCTAGGCTGTCATCTCAAAATAATTAGCACAAAATGGTCAGAATGAGCGCAGCGCACATAGGTGAACTGGCTCAGCAGTGAAAGGGTTAAAAGGCAAAAACATGTAAAAATTGGATATTTCTATTCTCGGGATAAAATTTTGAAACTATTTAGCCGCGGTCTTTATTGGTGGTTGTAGATTTTGGGGATTAAATTACGAAAAAGTGTGTTTTTACCATTTTTTCATCATATTTCATATTTTTTTTATAGTAAATTATTGGATATGATGAAAATAATGGTATTTCTAGAAAGTCCATTTAATGGCGGGAAAAAGGGTGTATAATATGTGTGGGTTGAATAATAAACGAGTAAGAGGAAAATTTGACTTAAACACTAACAGCGCAGAAACGTAAAAACAGCAGCGGTCACTAAAAGACGGATTTGTGTAAAACAGCCCGGTCACTAAGGGGTTAAGTTATTTTAATGAGCAGAGGCTATTTTAGCATTTATTGTGGAATTTAGCCCTGATGAGAAAGTTGAAATGACTGCCTAATAGTAGTGAATCCCTTGCACGTTATACCCTTCCTGTATGAGGACTGAATTGTATATATAGCATTAGCTATAATACTTCATACATAAGGGCAAGACTTATCCATGTGTCCCTTTAAACATGGTCCTAACCCTAATACTCAACTGTTTACATACTATGAATAACCCCCAGCATAAAATGTTTAAAATTAGCCAATATATTATATTTAGGATACATGTCAATAAAAGATACATTTATAATATAGCCTACTGCTACAGCAATGACATTGCTGACCAGATCCATTACTACGGTGTATGGGGCCAAGAGAACACCTGTGCCGCATTCCTTTCAGTTGCCTTTTAATTGCCTGTTAATTTGGTGCAAGTACCTTTTTTTCCCCCCCATTTTTTGCTCTTTTCCGTCAGTTTAACACCAGGGTTGAGCAGTAGATAAATTTTTGCAATTAGGTATGAGTAGAAATTAGCGCCTGGACCAAACATTCTGTTGGTTACAATAGTGCAAGTGATCTCTAGCGCTCCCCATATTAAGTATAAGACATGGTAAGTACAGTAAGCTTGCGCTACATATTGCAAGTTACCGCTCACCAAGTGTTTTTTTTCCATTTGCAGCAAGAGGCAAACGATCTGTTGGTCAGGTGCTAGACTGAATTTACCTGGCGCTAACGCAAAAAACATGCTGATGCTAAGGTTAGCTCACACCAGCTGATAGTACCCTTAGTCAGAAATTGATTTGGTTTTCCAATAGATTCATTGTTTGAGACTCAGCAGAAGCAACAAGTGGGAGGAAAGTGGTCTGATAGAGGGAACCTTTCCCTATTAGCTCATTCGTTTTCTTCAATGCAACACTTGCTTGCCCAGTAATGTGTCTCTGTACGGTATCCAATGAAATATGCTGATTTTGTTAGTGGATAGCCAGTAAATGATTGAAAAAAAAGGTTTGTGAGGTTCCTGTGGATGAGCAACTGCACTAGTGGCCTTCTCTATGGTGGGGCCTGCTCAGGTCTCACAAGGTCTTAGTTCGATTCTGTTGTTACAGAGATGACAACTATATATGCAAATCACATTGCTAAGGCTAAGGTCAAACAAACGCATTATTTGCAGCGACCGCCAAAAAGTGCGTCCGAACGCATTGACGTATTTTTTCACGGAATGTGCGAAAACGGTCATACGATGCGCATTTTCGTGCGTGATTTGTTACGGATCCAAACCAGGAAGCTTTGGGTGTCTGGACGTTATGTTGGCCGGACATGTGCAGCGTCTGACATCTAATCACGCACACACGCCGCTATGCGGACGCAGCGCACTCTGTACGTCAGTACTAACGGTTCCGCGTTCTCGAAAAAATGCATTAGTTTGCCGCTTGCATTGCGCGTACTTCGTATATTGGCCGTCATTGCCCGTCATTTGCTGCTACTGCGGCCTTGATTAAGTGCGCCTAAACGCATGTTAAAAATGCGTTAGTCTGACCCCAGCTTAACACCTAGACATGCCCAGGACATCATCCCTGCACGAGAGGTGCAGCAACCCACAACGATCATTTCTGCCTTGTTAGGCCTCGTCAGGAGGAGAAATATGATAAGGACAAGATGATGTTTTATCATTTTATTCTATTAACATTTTTTTAAAATTGTCAAAGGGTATCATTATAATTAATAATTCGGATAAAGCTGAGTCAGACAGAGCATTGTGTACAGAAACGTATGTTTTCTTTTACAATATTTCCATTTTTTTTATACTATTTTAAAAATTAAAACTCAGAGAAATAAAATTTAATGAGACTCCCTTAAATGTCCCAAAGGTTCAATCCAAAATGGTTTGTGCCTTGGAAAACTCTTGCCGTATTTCAAAAATCATATAACATGGCTGGATGTTCATGTACTGACATAGTAATTCCATATGTTTTTCTATTAATAAAACATATGCTTGCAAATGTAAACTAAATTCCACTTAACTCATACATTATAATTGGACAGGATGTAGCTTGTATTTTATTTTACAATAACTTACACGGGATAGACATATTTAAGTATTGGTGTCGTTTAGTCCACAAAAATGATATATATATATGAAGTAAATACATACCCAATTATTTTCAAGTTTAAAATACAAAATACAGTACATTACATTACTTACAACAGGTAAGGTTATTCTAGTAAATGTTGGCATTTCTGTAACAGCTTTAATAGTAGCAACACACCTAGACATACAGGGTTATTCAGAGAGAGGTGAAAAGCAGGAGAATGGCTGGAGAAGTGAAAGTTATAGGTCAAAGTAGCCAAACCAGAAAAATTCTCCCTTTTATTTTACTTTCTAAATCGGCTCTTTGGTCTAGATTGTTCATTCTCCTGGCAATTCTCCTGGTTTTCACCTCTCTCTGAATAACTCTGATAGACTTAATACGTTCTGAAGTTGCGGCTTGAGGTATCATATATGGTGTGATGGATTTGAGGATCCAGTTAGTTTAATTTGCATCAGTTCTAGATTTACAAAAGGGTTAAGGTCTCAGACTGTTTGCACCTGGATACATTTATGGCAGACTGTATTCTATTGTATTCCTTCGATCAGGGAAGATACAGGTTTGCTTCAACCAGCTATTGTTTGTATTTTGTGAGCGCTCACTCCCGGAGGAGCCGCTGAAATTGAACCTCGGGTCAGTCTCCCCGCAATAGGGAATAAATATACTCCAGCACCGTTGTGGATTTTATAAATTATATAGTTTACTTGAATAAATGGCATATAATGAATTACACGGTTTTCGTATATATATCTACAGTACTTCGTAATGCGGTAAACGCGCAGCGGAAAAGAAATACGGGGTTTCTTAATTCGAAAAACGCGCAGCGGAAAATAAATACGATTCTTTGTATTTCGGGGAAACGCGCAGCGGAAAAGAAATACAATGCTTCGTAATTCGGGAAAACACGCAGCGGAAAAGAATAATGAAAAACGTATCTTTAACCCCTTCTTGTGATTGGGGAGTGAGTCCTGCACAGGTTAAGTCCCGGAATGTAAGTGTGTGTGTGTGTGTTGCGGTACCCGGGTACTATTCAACTGGCCAGTGAATTGCTTAAGAGATGTCTTCGACTAGTCAAGTTGGGGCCCTGTGGGTTTTGGAAACAAACAGCAGCGTGCTTTACTTGAGTTTTACAACGGCCTGGAAGGCCTCTCACCCATCCGCCAGATACTTGAGGCTCCGCTGACCCAGGACGTCTCTCCGCTCGATATTGACTGGGGTTACTTGCTTCTGGATCCGCTGTCTGGCTTTCTGTACCGGCCTCGACTTGTCCAGCTTACCGCCTGCTCTCCCGGTCCGATCGATCTGCGGTACTCCTCACTCGGGGTCCTCAGCTTCCTCTCTAGCCGCTTGGGTAATCTGGTGGATCACTGGGTCTTCTTCGGGAATAACTGATATCCCAATCTGTGTCTCTGTTAGGCCGCACTTTCGCTCCGGCCTGGTCACTGTTACTCTCTGCAGCACTGTGTCTTGTCTCTCTCACTCCCTGGCGCGCTCTGCCCACTCTCTCCACGAGGCTCAGGATGTAAGTCTCTGTCTCCCACCCACTTCCTGTGTCCGTTCCCTAAGCATGCCGGGAAATGTAGTCCCAATGTAATGTTCAATGTCTCACATTTCGCTTGTCTCCCTCCGGTGGCCAAAAATAGGTACTGCCACAATAAGGAATTAAACACAGCACTACATTTGTTTGTCTGTTTGTTATTAGGGTAATGTTCTATTTCCTCCCTGAGTTATCAATCAGATACTGCAAAATCTGTATCCCCTGTTTCTAACCTCAATCTGCTATTGAGCTATTGTTCTCTGGGAATGTTTGGACCTTGTCCTCTAAACAGTGCTGGATTAAGGCCTTCATGGCCCCATGAACCCAGGACATACTTGAAAAGAGAGAAATCTCAATGTATCCTTCCTGGTAAAATCCGTTATAAATAAATAAATAAATGGCTCTGGAGTGGAAGAGTTGGGTGTGCCTCTGCCCCTTCTCACCTACCCAATGTGCCATTACCAGGGCTGAATGGCATCTTTTGGCATAGGGGGCAAGTACAACTCAGAGGCCCGTAGTGCAGAAACTCAACTCCTAATGAAATTGCATCGGCCGCTCATCTCTGTTCTTAGTCACAGCCTCCGCACTGATTTTTGCATCTTATCAATCGCGGCCACACCTCTCCACAGTAGTAAGCCGCAGTCACAAGTAAGCAGAAGAGAGGAGCGCAGAACATTCCTGCTCATTTTAAAGGGATACTCCAGGCAATATGACCACCTCAGCTTTTTAAGGTGGTCATATTGCCTGAAGTATCCCATTTTTTCCCACAGCCTTCTATCTTTTCCCGATCGGCTGATATTGCTGAGAGAAGCGGTGAACTTTACTCCGCCCTCCCAGCTGTCAATCAGCCGATCAGGTTTCAAGGTCCCGCGTTTTGGAACTCTCGGCAAAGCTGGGACGTCATCGCGCTAGAAGCGCGATGACATCCCACCACTCCGGCAGAGTCGCGGAAACGCGCAGGAGAAGGAGCCGGAGCTGCTGCCTCCTCCTCCTTCTCCTCTGCCTAAGAGTTTTTAGACGAGCAGGCGGGGGGAACTTCAGCTCACCTCGCCGCTCGTGAACGTGCGCTGCTCCGCGCATGCGCGGTTGAATGAGCAGGATTCCGGGAGGAAGCCTGCTGATTTGCTGATTGGCTGGTTTACGTGATAGGCGCGCATGCGCACTTTGCATGTAAACCTGTAGCCAAGTTCCAAGTTTTCCACGACGGGAGCGGAAGAGGAGGGAGGTGAGTAAAAAAAAAAAAAAACGCCGTTGGAAAAGTGTCGTTTTTAGGGTAAGTATTACATTAAAAAAAATAAAAATATATATATATATATATACTAAATGACTAGTTAGGGCAATAGCTTTAACATAATGTAAAAAAGGGGGGGTGATTTTCAGACTGGAGTGTTCCTTTAACTGTTTAGTGCTCATTGGGCACTATTCCTTGACCTGAGAGTTAAGTATCTGATTTTTTTTAGGGGGGGGTTCAGCTGGTGCTGATTCCGCAGAAACGGTATAAGTTAGCACCAGCTTCAAGCTGTGGTTAACGTTTTAATTACCACAGCGGTGCAGTACTTAGCATTAGGTCTTTGTATTCCTAGCGTTAATTACTGATTGCCCTCCCCTTGTTAAGTATAGGGAGTGCAAAGTACAGTAAGCTCGCGGAAGAGAGCATGCCAGTAATCACTGATGTGCTAACGAGCTTTTTAACCCGTTAACTTTCGGGACGTAATATGTGGGACATACGTTAAAGACACTTAACCTAGCGTTAACACTCATCTATATGAATGTAATTGTGCCCATAACGTTTAAACGCAATTTGAAGTCATATTTTGTTAAAGGACCCAGACAAATTATGTATTAGTTTTTCAGCAGTCTCGGCAGACTCAAAATATATAATTTCCATGTGCATGTATCATGTCCCATCAGAATGATAAAACAGAAATGTTGAAAAATGTTAGGGATGTGCGTTTCGGGTTTCGGAATTTTGAAATTTTCACGAAATTTCCCGATTCTTGCATTCGAATTCGGCCGATTTTCCGAAAATTTTGAGATCCGAAAACGGCAGATCCGAAAAAAAATTCGAGCTGAAACTAAAACGTTTCGGAATTTTCGAATGGACTAGAAATGTGTAAAATCTAAATTCATTTTCGTTCAATTCGTGATTTCGGCTCCATTCCTGATTTCGGTTCCATTTCAGTAATTTCGGACATCGTATTTATATCGCTGATTCTGTAATTAAATTTTGTATCATTCCCATCTCAATGTATCCTTCCTGGAAAACCAGAGAAATCTCAATGTATCCTTCTTGTAAAACATGAGAAATCTCAATGTATCCTTCCCGGGAAACCAGAGAAATCTCAATGTATCCTTCTTGTAAAACATGAGAAATCTCAATATATCCTTCCCGGGAAACCAGAGAAATCTCAATGTATCCTTCTTGTAAAACATGAGAAATCTCAATGTATCCTTCCCAGGAAACCAGAGAAATCTCAATGTATCCTTCTTGTAAAACATGAGAAATCTCAATGTATCCTTCTTGTAAAACATGAGAAATCTCAATGGCAGAATTATCGTATCGTATAATTATCGTATTGTATAATTATCGTATCCGAAAAACCATTAGTTTACGTCAAAACGAATAGACACTTTGAAACGAGGAGAACAGACGTTCCGAAAAACACGAAAATTTCCGAAATCACGAAAAAAAAGTCGATACCAAAAACGAACCGAAACGAACCGAACCAAAACGGAAATTGGTCGAAACGAGTCGAAACAAAAATTTACAAAATCCGAATCGAACCGAAAAAAAAATCGGTGCACAAGCCTAAAAAATGTTAATTTCCATTCAGATTTCAATCATTTATAGCATGTAAAATATAAAAGGTTAAGCTATAGTGAGCCAGCACAATGAGTCAATAATACTATCAGGGATATTCAGAGAGAGGTAAAAACCTTGAGAATTGGCAGGAGAATGAACAAGTAGCCAATTTGGAAAGTGAGATAAATGGGAGAATTTTTCTGGTTTGACTATTTTGACCTAGAATTTTCACTTCTCCAGTCATTCTCAAGGTTTTCACCTCTTTCTGAATAGCCCTGTATCAGGGTTATTCAGAGAGTGGTGAAAAGCAGAAGAATGACTGAGATAAATGGGAGAATTTTTCTGGTTTGACTATTTTGACCTAGAATTTTCCATTCTCCACTTTCCAAATTGGCTGTTCATTCTCCTGCCAATTCTCAAGGTTTTCACCTCTCTCTGAATAACCCTGATAGTATTATTGAATCATTGTGCTGGCTCACTATAGCTTACACTCTCTTCAGTATTTCAGGCTCATAAAAGGTTAACCCAACGCTTGCCCTTGGCAAAACACACACACACACAGATTGGAGATATAAATATACATACACACAGCATGTGAAAGAAAGGGTGTGTGTAAAGAGACTGGCACTGTAGGAACACACACACTCTCTATATGCTGCCCCTATAACAAAGTATTATTAAGAGGAGCCTGGCCACATCCATTAGGTTTCCTTAAAGCACCTATACATTTTGCGTCATTCATATTATACTGAAGGGAAAGCAAGCCACGGGCCCAACCTGACTTCTGTACACTGCAGGGCAGCACTTTCAGGCACTGACCAGGGAGCAAAATGGAGATCTGACACCCCAGCCCCAGGCCAGTGACCCATGAAGCACACGCTGTGATCTGACAGCCCTGGTAGAAGATGAGTTGTGAGAGTCTTGCTGGCAACTTTGCATCTGCTGAGTCCCCCGCCTGTCCTGTCCTGTCCCTCCCCAGGCAGCCTGGCTAGAGGTACAATACATCATACAGATTGGCAGCTAAGCACTATCTGAACATCAGGAAATCAGCACATAGGAAAGCCATGGCCTCTCCCTCCCCATCATTAACCCTCTCTCTCCCGGTGAGGTCACTTACCTTGCAGCTGGGCAAAGAGGGCTTCCTGCTGCTGCTTGAATTTCAAAGCTTGCACCTTTGACTCCTTGGCTTTCTGGACCATACATAGTACATAGTTATATAGGCTGAAAAAAGACATGCGTCCATCGGGTTCCGCCTCTCCCACATAACCTACTGCTGTTGATCCAAAAGAAGGCAAAAAACCCAGTCTGAAATGCTTGCCAATATGCAACATACTGGGAAAAAATTACTTCTTGACCCCAGAATGGCAGTTAGATTTCTCTTTGGATCAAGAAGCTTTTACCCACATATTAAATATTATAACCCTTAATATTCTGTATCTGCAGGAAGTCATCCAGTCGTTTTTTAAAAGTCTGTACAGACTCTGACCCAACCACCTCAACAGGCAGAGAATTCCACAGCTTTATAGTTCTCACCGTAAAATAACCCTTCCTATGCTTTAAGCTAAATTTTCTTTCTTCCAGTCTAAATGGATGACCCCTTGTCCTGTGTATAGACCTGTTAATGAATAGGTTATCAGACAATGGTTGATAATGGCCCCGTATATATTTATATAAGGTTATCAGATCCCCTCTAAGGCGCCGTTTCTCTAAACTAAACAGGTTTAAGCTTGTTAGTCTTTCCTCATAACTTAACCCTTCCATTCCCCTTATTAATTTAGTTGCCCGTCTCTGCACTTTTTCTAACGCTATAATATCTTTTTTTAAGACAGGGGCCCAAAATTGCACGGCATATTCAAGGTGCGGCCTGACCATTGATTTATACAGAGGCAAAATTATGTTTTCATCCCGTGAGTGAACTCCCCTTTTAATGCGTGCCAATACTTTGCTGGCCTTGGTGGCTGCTGTTTGACATTGCACATTGTTACTTAGTTTGAAGTCTATGATTATTCCCAAATCCTTCTCCTGCTTGGATTTCCCTAACTCCGTACCATTTAGGTTATAAATTGCTTGTGTGTTCTTCACTCCAAAGTGCATAACTTTGCATTTATCTAGATTAAATTTCATCTGCCATTTAAGTGCCCAGTCCCCCAATCTATCTAAATCCCTCTGCAGCGAAGTAACATCCTGCTCACATTGTATTACTTTTCCTAGTTTTGTGTCATCTGCAAACACTGATACATGGCTTTCGATGCCTATCTCAAGGTCATTTATAAATAAATTGAATAGTATTGGTCCTATAACAGACCCCTGAGGGACACCGCTTACCACTGGTGTCCATCTTGAAAATGTACCATTTATGACCACTCTCTGTACCCTATCTTTTAGCCAGTTTTCTATCCAAGAACAAGAATTTTCATCTAGACCAATTTTTCTTAATTTAAATAGTAACCTTTTGTGTGGAACTGTGTCGAAAGCTTTGGCAAAATCTAAGTAAATCACATCCACTGCGACCCCCTGATCTATACTTCTACTTACTTCCTCATAGAACGTAATTAGGTTAGTCTGACATGATCTGTGTTTCATGAAACCATGCTGATTTTTGCCAATTACACTATACCTCCCAATAAATTCATGAATATTATCCCTTAGTAACCCCTCAAATACTTTCCCAGCCACAGATGTTAAGCTCACAGGTCTATAATTCCCAGGCACAAATTTTAAACCTTTCTTAAATATAGGGACCACGTCAGCTTTTCTCCAATCCTCTGGTACTATTCCTGAAAGAAAAGATTCTTGAAAGATTAAGAACAGAGGTTTACATATTTCAACACATAGCTCTCTCAGTACTCGCGGGTGAATTCCATCTGGCCCTGGGGCTTTGTTCACATTCACATTGTTTAATTTCTGCAAAACCTTGTCCTGAGTCAACCAGTCACTTTGTATTAGTAAGTTTTTATTAATGAATTTCATGTCTCCTGAAAAAATAATCATTTAAAATTTCTGCCTTATCCTGATCTACAGTTAACAATAACCCTGACTCAGATTTTAGTGAACCTACATTTTCACTCTTGGGTTTTTTAGAATTTATGTACCTAAAGAATCTTTTAGGGTTGGTCTTGCTCTCTTTGGCTATTTCTTTTTCATTTTCTAGTTTAGCCCATCTAATCGCATTTTTACATGCTTTATTGGCTGCCCTATATGCTTTATAGGATGCCTCAGATTTATCAAATTTAAAAGCTTTAAATGCCTTCTTTTTATTTTTAATTTCCTTGGTTATCTTCCTACTAAGCCACATTGGTTTTAGTCTGTTTCTTTTATATTTATTAACCAGTGGAATATATTGTGATGTGTACTTTTCTAGTGTTAGTTTAAAGATATTCAATATTAAATTATATGTTTTAGCATGCCCCTTATGAATGTGTTTTTTTGAGTTTATTTCAAACTTCATCATATTATGGTCACTGTTTCCCAACTGTTCCTTTACATTAATATTTGAGAAAAGATCCACATTATTTGTTATAACCAGGTCCAGACAGTTATCCTCTCTAGTTGGTGTTTCTACCAGTTGTGACATGAAGGTATCATTTAAAATGTTCAGAAACCGGATTCCCTTTGCTGAATTACTAGTCCCACTATCCCAATTAATGTTCGGGTAATTAAAATCTCCAATAATTAAAGTGCTACCATGATCTGCAGCCTTCCTAATTTGCTCTAACAGTTGTTCTTCCTCATCATTATCTATATTAGGTGGTTTATAGCATATGCCAACCAATAGTTGACTCTGACCATGTCAGAGGAAAGCTCCACTTGCCAGCACCATCATTGCTATGAGACAGGAGATAGTCTGGAGCAGACCCTTCTGCCTCCTGCTGCAGATGCAGAACCCTGTACGTGTGTTAGTGCAGCAGCATTGTTTGCTTTTAAATAAAATCACCTACAGGGTAATTCAAAGAGAATTGAAAAGTCACCGCACATTCGGTGAGTTTTCATTCTCTTCAATTCGGTCCATTTTGCCGATCCCATTTCGGCGACCCTGCGGTGTATTCAGCGAGCACCACAGGGTCCCCAAATAGCAGGGAAAGGTTGCCGCAAACCCGCCGAAAACTAACCGCAAAAAAACCCGGCAAATGCACACCGAAAACCTGCAAAAACATCTGGATTAACCCGCCGAAAACGCCGGAAAAACCCGAGCAGGAGCCGATCACACACGGCGAAGCAGCCGGAAAAAGCCGAGACCGCAGACGAGTGAAGTGAATAAATTAGGAAAACAGTTTGCTTGAATGTTGAAAAGTGAAACGCTGCTTGCAAAGAAACTACTGAGAGAAAATGTCTGAAATTGATATAAGATGTCCAAGGAATGATAATAAAAAGGGCTGTTACAGAAAAAATAAGTAAACTTAAAAAAAAATCTGACTTTTTAAAAAAAAAAAATCCAGAAAAATGTTTAAAATATCCTAAAAGATCTATAAATAAAGAGACTCTTTACGGCAGGATTTTAGAATGAAAGGTTTATTAGATATTGAATTAAAACGGGAATATTTTTAACATTGAAGCCCATTGGATTCGCCTGAATAAATCTGCCGCATGAAATCACCGAATGGCAGGACATTTCGGGGACCTTTCACTGCTGGTTTGTGCTCTCTGAATACTTGAAGCAGTGCTTTTCTTTAATGGGGATTTCACTGCCCTCGAACAGGCACCGAACAGGCAACGTATGTGCAGGCAATTCGCCAGGATTTGGCGAATTGCCTGCTCTCTGGATAGCCGAATGGCCAAGAAAGGTAACCGAACGCTGACTTTCTCCAGCCATTCGGATTTCTTTGAATTACCCTGCTAATTATTATTATTATAATTGTCATCATTTATATCGTGCCAACAGTTTCCGCAGCGCTTTACAATAACCAAAGGGAACAAGATACGTACATATAAACGGACATATGATGAAAACAAGAGGCGTAGAGGGCCCTGCTCATAGAAGCTTACAGTCTAGAGGATGACACCACCAACTGAGTAAGTGGCTTTTGACCCGCAAAACGCTTTTTGGTGTACTTAGCTGACATTATATTTTGTTTTAATGTTATTTATTGTTTATTTTATGAGGAATAAAACATTTTAAAACCATTTTGGTGAACGTTTTTCCCTTCATACATAACTATTGCTGCCAAAGTTGTGTTCCCAAAGGAGGCATTACTTATCATAGGAACCTGATTGACCCATCGCCCAGCAGAGGACAGGAGGATCTGGACCCACGTTGTACTGACAGGTCACAGGCCCGGCACCCTCCAGCACAGCAAAAGGGAAATCTGATGTTCCCTCAGAATATCGTTAGCCGTCTGCTCATCTGATGTCTGATTCAAGACACCACTCCATGTGAGTGTATATTTTTCATTACATTCTATTGGTATTGAAACCTTATTGCACTATGTCCGGTATTTTTGCTTAATTTTGAGGCACAAGGGATACACTGTGAACCAGACCAACATTGAAAATAAACCCAGACTATAATTGTTCTGCACCTGCACAGAAACCGTCAGAAAAAAGCACTGAATTTCGCCACTTCCTTCATCTTGCACATATATTGACTCTTAGCCATGTCTCGTCTGGTTCTTGGGTGAAGCTGCATTACCCTACATCAAGCTTCAGGCTGATGTTGGGAAATAAAGGCAATGCTTCAGTGGTCGAAGTAGTGGAGGAAGCTGACATTAGCAGATATACCCAATTGTGTTACAGAGATCTGCTACATATGGCATAAGAGATCCATCAATTCTGAACATTTTGCTGTTTTTCTTTACTTTTCAAGTAAAATCTTGTCTAGTATAGCCTACAGGTGTTCTATGGGGTTCATGTCAGGGGACTGACTTGGCCAGGAAAGTAACAGATCTATTCACTAAAGGTCTAACATAGGAGAATTGGCAGAAGTGAAAATTCTAGGTCAAAATACACAAAGCAGAAAAATTGGTCCTCCCATTCTTTTGTCTTTGCAGTGGTGCGGCATGCAGAGCCGCTTTCCAGTTTTCATGAATGAACAACTTTCTTTTTCAATTTGACCTCTTCAGTATAGTAGGATACACTCATCAGCCACAACTTTAAAATCACTGAAAGGTGAAGTGAATAACATTGATTATATTGTTGCAGTGGCAAATGTTGTCAAGTGGTGGGATATATTAGGCAGCATGTGAACAGTCAGTTCCTAAATTGTATGTGTTGGAAGCCAGATAATGTGTAGACGAAAACATCTGAAGGACTTTAAATGGGGCTAAAATGTGATGACTAACAGGGTTATCCAAAGAGATTCGAAAAGTCACCGCACGTTCGGTGACTTTTCGTTCTCTTCAATTCGGTTCCTTTTGCCGATTGCATTTCGGTGACCCTGCGGTGTATTCAGCAAGCAGCACAGGGTCCCCGAATTGCAGGGAAAAGCTGCCGCAAACCTGACGAAAACTAACCGAATGCACGCTGAAAACAAGCAAAAACATCTGGATTAACCTTCGAAGAGGAGCCGAACAGGAGCCGAAAAGGAGCCGAAAAGGAGCCGAATCACACAGAGCCGAAGCAGCTGTGACGTAGAGGAGGCAGTGAATAAATTAGAAAAACCATTTGTATGAATCTGGGAAAAAGAAACGCTGTTTGCAAAGAAACTACTGAGCGAAAATGTCTGAAATTTTCACAGGAGGTCCAGGGAATGATAATAAAGAGGGCTGTTACAAAAAAAATAAGCAAACTGAAAAAAAAAAAAAAAAAATCGGACTTTTAATTTTTTTTAAAAAATTCAGAAAAATGCTTAAAGTATCCTAAAAAATCTATAAATAAAGAGACTTTTTGCTGCAGAATTTTATAATGAACGGTTTATTAGATATTGAATTAAAACGGGAATATTTTTAACATTGAAGTCTATGGGATTCTCCTGAATAAATTTGCCGAATTAAACCACCGAATGGCAGGGCATTAGGGGAACCTTTCACTGCTGGTTTGTGTTCTCTGAATAGCCGAAGCAGTGCTTTTTGATGGGGATTTCACTGCCCTCGAACAGGGACCGAACAGGCACCGTATGTGCAGGCAATTCGCCAGGATTTGGAGAATTGCCTGCTCTCTGGATAGCCGAATGGCCAGGAAAGGTAACCGAACGCTGATTTTCAGCGTTCGGTTACCTTTCTCAAGCAATTCGAATCTCTTTGGATAACCCTGTTAGTCAGAGAATTTCCAAAATGTCAAGTCTTGTGGAGTTTGGGGTCAAAAGTGGTGATATGGAGAACAACCAGTGCACAGTGAAGACTTGCCTGTCTGGTCCAATTACACAGAAGAGCTACTGTAGTTCAAATTGCTAAAAAAGACTAATACTGTTCAAGACAGAAAAGTGTCAGAACACACTTGATACGTACCAACTACCTATAGATTGTCGCAGACCACATCCCATTCCATGGCAATGACAACCGCAGTGGCCGTCTCTTTTATCAAGATAATGAACCTTGCCACACTGCAAAAATTGGTCAGGATTGCTTTGAAAAACATGATGTTGCCTTGGCTCGGTCTCACAACTCTCAAGATCTAAATCTGATTGAGCATCTGTGGGATGTGCTGCAACGACAACTCTGATCCATGGAGACCCCACCTGGCAAATTGCAGGATTTAAAGGATCTGCTGCTAATGTCTTGATGCCAGATATCACCGGACATGTTCAGATGTCTCCATGGAGTGGAGTCCATGCCTTGACACCTCAGAGTTGTTTAGGTAGCATGAGTGGGACATGCAGGTGAATTTTAATGTTTGTGGCTGATCTGTGTAAGCCCTTTCTTATAGATAGAAATGATTTTCTCAGAATTTTGTTGTTAGCAGCTCCAGTGGTAATTCTTTCAAGCTTCATGTGGATAACATCTGTTAGCTTTAAAACGCACAAGACGGCTTAAATCATTCCCCATGGAAGATGTATGGGAGACATCCTCACTTGTCACCACTATATGTGAAGAACGTCCCCCACGTCAGCCGTTATACTCATCGTATCAACAATCCCAGCTTCCATCCACCTACAATGACCGATGGAGTATTTAGCTAATTTACGAGATTGATTGGGGGCAGAAACGTTATGACACCATAATATCTGTTATGCCCCCTTATTATTGGTGTAGTGGGTCACTTGGAACCCATGTATCTCCACTGTCAGACATCCTCTAAGGTCAAGTTAGGTGTCAATGATACCAAAATGACTAATTTTTAAAAATAAAACAATAAATGCAAAATAAATAAATAAAAATTTTTGGTTTGTTGGAGTAGCAGTGTAACAGATCTCAGTACCCGGACAGGGTCATATCTGTCAATGCCGCTTCCTTGCAGGACCCCCGTGTTCTCTTCATGTCTCTCGTGCCTTTCTCCCGGTCCTTAGCTGCAAAGATGGGTACATGTAGAGATCCTTGACAGCGTCCCCCAGAAATAAGCTGTGGCTGTATATCTGGAGCTTTGCATTGGCATAGCGAACAGAATATAGCTGCTACCCAAACTAGTAGCTGCATGTTGTGTCGTGGCTGCATTTAGGGTCATAATAGCACTGGTTTTTAATCAGGGACAGACACACATATATTTATACGGTCACACATGCATCATTTACATACACAAAACTTCCACTAGAAACCGCCGGGGGCCCCAACCAAAACGAAACATACAATAGGACACATTTGCTTCTTGGAATGTGAAACCTAATAAGATTAGGTAGACAGTTAAATTAAACATTATGTAACATTTCTAAAGAGGCAACATAATGGTAATCAGGCTGATAAACAAGATACAGACAGCAGATTTTCCAACCTTTTCAAATAGAAACAGATAACACATTCCTGAGACAGGGTAGACTGAAATTCTAATCCTTTCAACAGATAACAGATACACAAGGACCATACAATAGATAGATAGGCAATAACATTCTTGCATAATCACAGATTACACATTCCTCACAGGAATGGTCACTGATAGACATGTGCACAGCACAAAATTTCGTTTTGAACTAATGGATTAGTCCTAAAATGCAATTTATTTAGTTACTAAAGAAATTCGTTTTCAGTTCTTTAGTATGAAAACTAATTTCATTCATCCGAAAACCAATGGATACAATTACTATTGTAGTGGCTCCTCAGAGGGCTGAGATCGGTGCTTGTTACTTTATCTCTCACTCTCAGCACAATGTGGGCCATATTACATAGTTGGTGCTAACATAACCAGAGCTGTTGTAAACTTCCCAGAGCCATTATAGCCTATGGAGGTTTTCAGTTTACAACAGCTCTGGTTAAGTTAGCACCAACATTGTAATACTGCCCCATGTCAGGCAAAGCTGTTACAGTAACTGACTGCTGCTCATCACAGCGCTCAGAGTTTCAGTAAAACTAGTAAATAATATTTTTATATATAAGAGGTTAGAACAATATTATTTCCTTGTTTTACTGAAACTCTGAGCACTGGTACAGTCAGTTACTGTAACAACTGAGCCTGGTACATTGTACTGAGAGATAATGTAACAAGCAGCCGATCTCCGCGCTCACAGCCACTGGATTTAAAGGGCTGAAAAAAAAGGATCCTCTCTGTATAATGTTTAGAACATCCTCCTGCTTTAATTAATACCCCTCTCTGTATAATATATAGAACATCCTCCTGAATTAATTAATGTCCCTCTCTGTATAGAACATCCTCCTCAATTTATACCTTTCTCTGTATAATGTATAGAACATCCTCCTGCATTAATTAATGCCCCTCTCTGTATAGAACATCCTACTGCATTGGCATGTGGAGGGTGCAGATCTTCGGATGTTGCGATGTTGCGCTCTTCATTGCTGGTCTCCTTCACTCATCAATGTAATATCACAAAAAGGACTGAAACTAAAATGTAGTGCATTTTATTTTAGTTTCTTTCGTTTTTTGTACTGAGCAGTTTCGTTTCTCTTGAGTCATACTAAAACTAAATTATCCCAAAATTCTGACTAAATCGTTTTAGTACTAAAACGAATGCACATGTCTAGTCACTGAACGAATATCGATTATGGGGCCTGCACCCTACAAATATGCCTCCATGCCCATGCACCCCAAGTCCAAAGTGACTTGTGTCACAAGCAGCATTGCCCACTTTTGCTTATAGAGTGGACAATGCTACAGTAATTACTCAACTACTCATTTCTGATGCCATGACCAAGTGTGGAGTTGTTGACGCGGTGTGCAATTATACACTGGTCAACTAAAACATTTTAGTTGACATTTTTTGTTATAGCATTCCGCCGTGCCATGACGTAAACATATAATAATGATATATTTTGAATCTGCTGAGGAAAGCGATATACAATTTGTCTGGGTCATATACTTATGATGACTTCAAATAGTGTATGAATGTGATGGGCCAAAAATGATCAAAATGAGCTCCGCACATGGCGATGACATGGTTCAGCAGCGAAGGGGTTAAAATAACAAGAGTATATCACCATTTAGGAATCCTGTATATGAGACAGGGGATCCAAAGAGTGGAGCTGCCACTGATATGTTATTGTCCAAAGTTCAGAACTAAGGAAATATCAGACAAAAGTTTGGCTTGTCTGAAACAGAAATTCGTCTGAATCCAAAGTATCAGAATGCTGAATTTTGATGAACCAAATTGAATTTATTGGTTGTGCATAGGTCTATCCATTCATTAATTATCCATGGATTTGTATGAGTATTGATCTAACTGTGATCAAATTGAAGTGCCCTCGGATATAGAAAGGAGCTCTGGTCCAGGTATTACATTGTATTCCTCAGTTTCAAGACAATGCTGTATACATATCCCATCCTGGAGTTCTGGTTTTACATCAGAATAGCTTGAGAATCGTTATTTTCCCAGTCTCTGAACAATACATTGTTGATTCCCTTTGTCTATGAACTCTTATAAGAGGAATCTTTATTTGGAATATTGTAAAGACCTGGGAGTTCTATTGTCTGAGAACCTCATTCTGTTTACCAGAGGAGTTATTCAGAGAGAGCTGGTCTGGCTCCGAAATTACACCGAACAGGGAATTTCCCATAGGGTGCAATTACGTGCCATTCGGCTATTCAGAAAGCAGGCAGATAGCCAAATTTTGTCGAATTGCCAACAAAATAGGGTGCCTGTTTGAAGACAGAGAAATCCCCATAGAGAAGCAATGGTTATCCTATTCAGAGAACTCCAAACAGCAGAGAAATGTCAGCGAACTGCCCTGATGTTCTGTGGTTTCATTTTGCAGTTTAATCAGGCGAATTCCATAGGTTTCATTGTTAAAAATATTCCTGTTTTTATCCAATATCTATTAAACCGTTAATTCTTTTAATTTGCAGCAAAAAGTCTCTTTATTTATGCCTTAGAATTTTTCTGGCATTTTTCAGGATTTTTTCACCAATTCCCCCCTCCCATATTCTTTAAATAGAGGTTTTTTTTCTGTAACAGACTTTTTTATTATTATTCATAGAACCGGTGTGTTTTTTTTAATGGAAAAATAGGTGGGGGTACTCTCACACCCAGGGAAAAACTGTGACTGTTTTTCGTGCCCTAATAACTCCTTTATTAACCCCTTCTAAAGGTAAAATTTCAGTTATTCGCCTATTCAACCATAATTTACCTCTTTCATATTAAGTGCAACCAGGGGCGTACCTAGGACATTTGGCACCCGGGGCGGATCCTTTATTTGGCACCTCCCCATACTTTAAAATGTATAAGAACACCCGCCATTTTTTTTAATGTTTGCAAAAATATTTATTGCACAATTTCTATGTCAACTCACAGAAATGTACGGTGTGTATGAGCGTATCACAGAGCACCACAGCAGTATAACTTTCATGGTAAAACCAGTGAGTATGAGCGTACACAGGATCCACAGCAATAAAACTCTCTTTGAAATGTAAATGGTTTATTCAGCTTTAGAAAAATGCAAACAAGAAATAATAATATACAAAAGTTAGCGAAAACATCTACATTTTAATATACCCAGTACAATCCATATCTTGGAGGAGTGAGAAAAGAGAGAAAAAAAGGTGGGGGGGTAGGTCTCATAGCCACTATTTTATGCAGGAGATGGAGGCCTACTGGAGTTTGGGCTTTAACTATAAATAATGTCAGAACTGACATGCCGTGATTCCCGGAGCAACCAGGGCGACCATGGACTAAGATGCATATCTGTGCAGCCATGAACCTGTGCAGTCATCGTTTCCAACAAATAGATTTGTTCTACATTAATAAACCAGTGCCGGTATGCAGATACAGTTTGTGAGCCCCCAAAGGGAGGGGATGACATTCTTGGCTGCATTCAGGAGATGTTTCAGCAAAGATTTTTTTATATGTCACAGCCGCAATCGGGGTATGGGGAAGAAGAAGTGTTTTGGGGAGAAAAAGTGGTGGTGGTTCTACCACCTTGGAGATAGTGGTAAATACCCTCTGCCAGTATGCAAACACCCCACCAGATATGCAGCATAGTGCCCTCTGCTAGTCCGCAGTTGGGCATATGGAAGCGCTCCTTAGCTGTTGGCATATGATCCGGCAGGAGGACGTCTAGGCCCTTAATGCTCCTTGAAGTACAGTATATAATGATGAAGGGGTGGCAGTGAAAGAAAAGCAAAATTGCGGGGATCTCTACCCTCAGGGAAGGCCTTTTTATAAAAAATCGGAACCATAGGTTCCGCCTTTGTGGTAAGTGTATATATGTGTGCTTAATAGAAAGTCAAATGCACAAGTTGGCCCCCAATAGTGGATGTGAAATGGTCTCCCTGCTGGGAGGAACCCCACCTGCCAATATATACGGCAAAAGCCTTTGACCACCAACTTCTCTATCCATAACCGACCACTGTGCTCGAGAATCCTGCACATGCCAGTGTAATAACTGTATGTCAGGTTTAATACCTTATAGGTACTGGCCTCTCAGGTGATGAGTCCAATATGCAGTTTGAAAGGGGTGTACACTGATGATGGGTGGAGAGGTATTGCTGGAGAACAGCCAGGAGGCTGTGGGACAGGACACAATGGGACTTACTGGTTTGGCTGAGGGTGATTGGGAAAGCAGTCCTTGTGTCCAGGTAAGGAGGTTGGATGGGTGATTGCTCCTGGGAGAGCACGGTGGGAAGGACAGTTGCTCCTGGGAGAACACAGTGGGTCTTGGAGGGTCTTGAAGTAGGGGAAACACAGAGGGTCCTGGAGCAGGGGAACACGGTGGGTTGGTAGGGGAAAGCAGGTTTCTCTGGAGCTTATGTTAGCAGGTCTTATTCCTAAGAATAATAGACAACTATGAAGCATGAATCAGAGGGGGTGTGGCGCCTTTATTGATTAGGCACATGGGTGTGTCACGAGACCTGAGGTGTGTGTGTTAGGTGAATTAACTGTTTATATACTGGTGCTGAGCAGAAGGGCAGCACCTTTCATGCAGCCGCCACTTGCATGGAATATCACAGGAACGGACAGGTACGGTCCTGACACTGTAAGAGATGTACCACGTGATAATACTGTATGAATGACGGCACCCCTAATCCCCCCATCTCCCTGGGTAGTTGGAGATGAGCCATTTTCACACGGGAAGCCCATATAAACCGAGTGACCTGTGATGATATAGATTTAAAAAAGGACTGCGGGAGAGCGATCGGTAACGTCTGGAATAAATATACAATCCTTGGGAGTAAATTCATTTTCATCGCATTTATTCTACCCACCCAAGACAAATTCTTAGGTGTCCAGAGGAGCAAATCCGCCTATATTCGGCTAAGAAGAGGTGAGAAGTTATTTGCATATAAATCCGAGAGAACAGGTGGAATATCAACCCCCAGGTACTTCAAGGGGCCCGAGCACCATAAAAACGGGAATGACCCACGCAAACTATTCATCGTATTATTTGGCGTCGAGACATTAAAATTTCACACTTGGATTCATTCCACTTCAAGTTCGAAAAGGAACTATAAACACGATATTCCTGCATCAAATTCGGCAGATAAATTAAGGGCTGATTTAGCAGGAACAGGGTATCATCAGCATATGCTCCCTCGCACCTAGGCATAAGTCCCAAATATTTACATTGGCTTGCACTGCAGACAGGAAAGGCTCTAGGCTGAGGATAAAGAGAAGAGGCGATTGTGGGCAGCCCGCCTTGTCCCATTATGAATCTGTATTGGTGAGGACAAAGCCCCCATTAATGCAGATCCTCGCTGAAGAGTGATTACGGTACAACTAAGTGACCAAAGAACAAAGTTTGGCCCACACCCCATTTTTTTGCGACGGTTCCGGTGAGTTTTCGACGGGTGTTCGGTGAGTTTTCGACGGGTGTTCGGTGGGTTTTCCCTGCACTTCTGCTGAATTCACCGCAGGCTGGGGAACTTTGATTCCCCCGAAGTGCAGGGAAGTGTGGGGAACGAGAGAGCACCGAAATGTCATCAACATTTCGGTGCTCTCTGAATAACCCCTTAAATATTCTCAGACCAAATATTGAACCTAAATTGAAAATGTATATAGTAAAAAACACTTTTTTCACTCTGTGGCTATAAAAGTGCATTGAGTGTCTACATTAAAACATTGAGCAAGTTATGTTGGTTAGGGTATATATCATGTTACATGTATGAAATTCATATCAATACTAAAATGCAAAAGTAACATAGAGTTCAATCTGGTTGTAATTTTTACAGCCCATGTGGTATTTTTATAAGTCATACTTGATCATTAAGTGTGTGCAATAAGAATAAAAATCAGACCATAGATAACTTATTCTCGCTTAAAGTTATTCCGCAAAAACCTCCTTATATTATGGAAAGATATATTTGATGAGAAACTATTCACAAACATGTCTAGCACTTCAAGCAGTTCCACTATCCTAAATGATATATTTACGTGTATGTTACAGTCACTTTTTCACTTCATTCCTAATTTTTTCTTCTGAGGGATTTAAGAATGTGTTGGTCTCAACTTTTTAAGATGGACCACCATGATATAGCATAGCTTACATAAAACTCAGGATAATATCACATATGATTCTGAATGTAATAAGTGTTAGTAATTATTTGCACATGATCAACATTAAAATTTATGGTAGTCAGAAAATTAGATTTAAACAATAGGTAAAGATTATAATTGTATCAAATTTTAAAAATTTGAAAGTGAATACTGTAATATTGGTGTTTCCTGTGTGTTCAGCGTATAATAAAACGTGCTTCAATGCAATGCATCAGCATATAGTGGAATGAGAACAATAGATATGTTTATAAAATAGCAGTTGCCAGACAAAATGTTTACCAATTACCATCAATAAATAGAATTCTAGCGTGCCAAAATAAGGTTAGAAAGCACTGAGTTCAGAGAAGGCAAGTGGAATCTGCATCAATTCTGGCAGACTGTCTATGACCGGGTATGTTAATTTCTGGAACCCCCTCCATCGTTTACACCTGAGCAGTGGCGACTCAAGAAACAATATTTAGGGGGGGCAAATAGGATACCGCAGTCAAAACTGGGGGGCACTAATAATTTTCACCACTAAATCATACCACTGAATAAAACTAAGGGTCCTTTCACCTGGTGTGAGCTAAAACACCATCACTAAAGGAAAAATTTTGCGCGAGTCGCTAAAACGTAGTGCCTGACGACCTACTAACAGATCACCTGGTCCGCGATAGTCCATGAATAAGGTCATTTAGTGCACGCTCGGGAAACTAATGCGGTTGTTTACAGGATAGAACTGTTTTTTTTCCATTGCAGAGTGCCGGGCCATACCTATCCCCTGCCCTCACAAGCTTGAATATGAACAAGCTTGAATATGAACACAATATCAGGGGCTGACTGGCAACTTTTGGCCCAGGGGGCAAGTACAAGCCATAGGCCCGTGGTGCAGCAACCCGGCCCCCCATTTAAACTAAAATGTTGTTTATTAATCAATTTCTTTTCAGCAAACATAAATGAACAAAAAGCCATCAATATCCCCCCCCCCCGATACATGTATACTTACCCAGACACAGACCCCAGTGTGAGCAGAGCGAGGTGGTGGTGCTGGTGGCCGCAGGAGAATCACGAAGCAGACAGACGGCAGACGTCCAGCGCACCCTCTCCGAAGTCAGAGGGTCCACCATGTTGGATTCTCTGGCCGGTTACCAGCCTTAGAATCGGCTGCCACTGAGCCACAACTGCCTGGTCGGGGACCGGCTGCATCCCTAGGTGGCAGTGTGCTCTAGGCAGTTGCCTAGCTCATCTAGCGGGAGCGCCGGCCCTCCATACATGCTGCACATATACACACACATCATGCAAGCTGAAAACACGCACGCGAACAAGCTGAAAACCGCACGCACAAGCTGAAAACCGCACGCACAAGCTGAAAACCTAAACGCACACAAGCTGAAAACACACCGCACACAAGCTAAAAAAACACGCACACAAGCTAAAAAAAAACACATGCACGCACACAAGCTGAAAACACACGCACACAAGCTGAAAACGCACACGCGCTGAAAACACACACGTGCTGGAAACACACACACACACCATGCAGGCTGAACACACACACTGCACATACATCACACAGGCTACAAACATACACTGGCTGCAAACACACACACACCACACTCATGGAAGGCCTCCTAGTTATGCATATGCAGGGCACCCTGGAATTACTCTCATCTTCCACCAGGTTCCTGCCGAGCATCTTCCCAGCTCTGAGTAAGCTTGGGGGGGGGGAGTCATCTGTGCATCAAGTGGGGGTTTCTCTGTCCCCATTGAGATTGAAGGGGGTATAAAAGTAGTGGGGTCGGCACCCCAAATAGATGTAAGGTGGATCCTACGCCTTGTGAGCTTCGCGTGGGCTGGGCTTGTCAGTGATGGGTAAGTTAAGTTTCTTTCTTTCTTCCTCTCCTCCAGTGTAAACAGACCATGCTGCAGCAACCTGAAGGAGGGGTCCCAGGGGGCAGCCTCCAAGAACAAACACTTACATTTGTGAGTGTATCATCCTCTCTGCTGCCTCTGGGTCTGTCTGCGACAGCTCCATGCTGCACCCATGCTCATTGTATCCAGCCTGCATGATGGCTCTGGCCCCTGCGAGTCACTGACATTTGGGGGCGGGACCACAGCCAACTTCCTGCTAGCGGCGCCTAGTGATGTGTGTTTAAATCTTTGTGCCCTGTGCACTAGAATTCCTGAATGGGCTCCGGCTTAACACATTCCCTGTGGCTCCTGGTAATGAGATCGGCCAGCCATGGTGTGTAGCAGCCGTCCAGTCTCATTATAAAGAAACACAGTGCAGCTGTTGCACAGGCCATTTTATTGGAATGAAGACCAGCCCGGGGGCCATGTGCATCCCTGCCCCCCGGCCCAGTCCGCCCCTGGAACACATCCAGTGAACCTCTCACCCCTGCATTATTAAAATCATCCACGGTGGTCGTATCATCCATGTTTTGATGCACACATATATTAAGGCTGAGAAAAGGGGAATGTTACCCTCCGTGGGCGCTCTTCCTACTAGTCTAGAATTAAATATGTGAGAATGCTGCTGCCTAATAGAGTGAAATGACAATGCTTTGCTATATTGCCAAAATTTCTTTGTTCAATGGAGTGACTTTATCTGGCGCTGCTCGCTAAAATTGAATCGGGTTGGTTGTATATATCACATACACCAGGGTCTGTCTGGGAGATTATGCCTTTGCAGATAAGTGGTACAGATAAATGGTACAGAATGGAGATATGTCAGCATGTATCAGTGTCCGTCTGGGCGGATTGTGTGTCCACGCAGACAAAATGAAGACAGGATAAATGGTTATAGTATACAGATAGGAATATAGTAATCTAAGGTGTATTCTAATTATGATGTTGTGTGCCCATCTCTGCTGGGTTGTTAAAAGACAAATATAAATGACATTGCCCTTAAATGTTCAAAAGTCCATAATGTCTTTATATCCGCAAGGGTACTGGGTGGAGTTGCTTTGTTGATCCTTATCCCTCCTGGGGTCTTTGTTCCCTTTAACCTCCGAGATATAAGCAGAGACAAACGGCAAAGAAAATAGTGCAAACTATCATTAAACAATTGTCTGGTGGACGTAAGAATAGCTGCACTTACATGGTCCAGAGCTACATCTAGCTCAATGGTCTCTCGTTGTTAGCCCGTAAAGGTGGTTCTTCAGGACACATTTACAAATCACTAATAGCAACACACTAAGGGCCATATTACATAGTTGTTGCTAACTTAACCAGAGCGGTTGTAAATTTAAAACCTCCATAGGCTATTATGGCTCTGGGAAGTTTACAACAGCTCTGGTTAAGTTACCACCAACTATGTAATATGGACCTAAGTGATTTTTCCCATATGTAGAAGGAGGCAAACAATCTGTTGGTCAGGCGCTAGACTCAATTAGGAAAATGGGGGGGGGAAACTCTCTAATGGCGTCTTCCTTTGGAATCTATATGTCTGCAAGTAGTGTACTGCTGCCGAATGAGGGTGTAGGGTAGTGCTTAGCTGTATTACCGTGGTATTGAGTATTTTATGTAAGGGTACCCTCTGGCCGGCGCTGTTTACTTATGCTGTGTGAGTAAAGCACAGATGGAAACCTTTAGGTTAACAAAGTGTACGGATTCCGACACATGCAGGCGAATGTACAATGCAAATATCACTTTGGCGTGTACAGATTACAGTTTTCCAAATGGTATCGTATATAAGTTCACATACGGTAATATTTTTGGTGTGGAAAATATAACTTATAATGAGAATCGGGTATTTCAATGCTCCCATAGAGTTTTCTGTCCTCCTGTGGTGATGGACAGTGGTAATAAAAGAAGTCGCACTTTATCTGGGTGAGCTGGCTAATTCTGATATATGTATTTCCGAGCTCCTATGGTCAGGGGTGGGTGTTACGGTTGCACACAGAAATGGTGACTGTCCTCTAGTGCTCTCAATTAATCGATATAAGATGATGACCTTGGGGGAGAAGTGGTTCTCCTAAATGTCCTCAGGGTCTCTAGTCCTCTATTTTGATAGGCCTCACTGTTCTTAATGGGTATATCGATAATCCTTCCGACAGGATGCACAAATCTTCTGTTGTAACAGCCCCTTTATTCTTTCTTTTACCTCAGAAGACACAAAGGTAGAGAAAGGCCTGACAATAGTGCGTACTGTTAACGACAGTGTTAGAAAGAAGATCTCTGTATCTCACTTACATGGTTCTGAGCTAAATGACGTCTTAGCTCAGGACTCTGCGCTTTTTCAGTCCATAGAGGTGACCAAATCCCTTCTTTCCTCGGCTGCCTCCTGGGTCCTTGTATGCAGGCTCCACGTGTCCTCCAGTGCTGGTGGAACTAGGAAAGAGATTAGTAGTTGCCGCGCTAAAGGATACCACTGGGTGCCGGGATGGGTGTAAAAAAGGGATTTTAATGGCTAAATATGGACAAGTGGATACAATAAAATCATAATATTAGTAAAAAACGTAAATGAAGTGGTGGGGGGTCTCCAGGACGCGTTTTTCTCTCGGTGGCAATACTGGCTTCTTCAGCTGTAGACCCCTCCGAGTAAGTGCGCCTTTTTTAAGTTCATTGTGGTATCAATCTCTTCTCCTATTGGTTCCTGGGTCTTTCGGTTTCGAAAGCGCGCAAATCTTGTGTGCATGCACGGGTTTGCTTTCTCCTATCGTCTGTGCCGCGGTTCTGTATTGTGCGCCTGTGCAGTGAGTGATTAAGCCATCAGGTCTCATGGTTGTGGCTCGCCAATCAGGGGAGTCATTGTCCTAATCGTTGGGCAGTTAGATCACATGTAGGTAGTCTTCCAATCGTGAGAGTTTGTCTCCAGGTCATTGCGCCGTTGGATCACATGGTGGTGCTCCGCCAATCGGAGGAGTTTAAATCCAGGAAAGTTTTGTTTCGCTTCTTGGAGTGATGTTGTGGACATATTGAAACATACTGTATATACAGACCTGAACATATCTCAAATTATTAACATAAAACACTGTAACAATCCTAATGGTTATAGACTGTCCAAGGTCTGTAATGATACTATATAAACCAGGGTATAGCAGCCGGGGTATAGGACATCGGGATAGGTAACATTGGTAGCTATGATAATCCTATTAGCTGTATGATTAAAGAATGTTTGAAGAGTGAGCCATGTAGTATATTCTTACATGCTAAATTGGGGTCCAATCACTATGGTTGAGACAATAATAACTTCCTAGATGTAGGGGGTATTAACTATATGGTGCCAGTGATACAATTGGGTGTTGTAGGAATAAGATAATGGTCAGAAAATCTTGAAGTATATGGACTTTCTAGGGTCCTATATTTCGGGGGTATTCACTCTATAGTGTCGGTAATATAATTGAGCATTGTTTGGAGGGATGAGGTGATGTTTCAGAATTCCTTAAAGCTTTTGGGCTTTAAAGGGTCTTCCATCTTTGAGTACTTATGAATGTGCTCCAGAATTGTATTCATAGTAGACATGTGCACAGCACAAAATTTCGTTTTGAACTAATGGATTAGTCCTAAAATGCAATTTATTTAGTTGCTAAAGAAATTAGTTTTCAGTTCTTTAGTATGAAAAAAATTTCATTCATCCGAAAACGAGAAATACAATTACTATTGTAGTGGCTCCTCAGAGGACTGAGATTGCTGCTTGTTACAGTATCTCTCACTCTCAGCACAATGTGTCAGGCAAAGCTGTTACAGTAACTGACTGCTGCTCATCACAGCGCTCAGAGTTTCCGTAAAACTAGTAAATAATGTTTTTATATATAAGAGGTTATAACAATATTATTTCCTTGTTTTACTGAAACTCTGAGCGCTGTTACAGTCAGTTACTGTAACAGCTGAGCCTGATACATTGTACTGAGAGATAATATAACAAGCTGCCGAACTCAGCGGTCACAGTCACTGGATTTAAAGGGCTAGAAAAAGGCTCCTCTCTATATAATAGATAGGATATCCTTCATCATTAATTAATATCCCTCTCTGTATAATGTAGATAACATCCTCCTGCATTAATTAATACCCCTCTCTGTATAATGTATACAACATCCACCTGTATTAATTAATACCCCTCTCTGTATAATGTATACAACATCCTCCTGAATTAATTAATGTCCCTCTCTGTATAGAACATCCTCCTCAATTTATACCTTTCTCTGTAATATGTATATAACATCCTCCTGCATTAATACCCCTCTCTGTAAAATGTATAGAACATCCTCCTGCATTAATTAATGCCCCTCTCTGTATAGAACATCCTACTGCATTGGCATGTGTAGGGTGCAGAACTTCGGAATGCAATGCTTATCCAGCACAGGAGTGAGAACTTTTACTTAAACTTTGAATCTCTGTGGGGGAGACACAGGAATATAAAAGCAGGTGAGAGGGAAAATATTAACGTAAATCAGTCTGAAAGCTCAGAGAACAGATGACTGGTGCAAATTTATTTTCATAATAAAATAAAGCACTTTAAATGCAGGGAAAACATTCAAATAAATCACACTGAAGGCTCATAATGACAGAGTAACTGTGAGAGCTGGATACTGTAACGTTGGGAGCTTCCAGCCCTACCTGTGCGCTTGAGGGCAGCATGTCTGATGCTGCTCGCTGACCAATGCCCGGTTTAAATGGAGACAGGCAGGGAGGTGGTTGCATAAGGCGCGGCTTGAGTGGGGGGCGTGGTCTGGTGAAGGTCTTTAAAAACCCTCAGTGTATTCTCAGCAGTTACCAGATCGTGGTTATCCATACCTGAGCTCCTTGTACCTGACTGCTATATTGATTTAACCCGTTACTGACCTCTGCTTGTTTCTGACTATTCTGCCTTCTGTTGACCTAGACCTTATTCTTGTACTACGCCACTGATCTGATATCGACCCGGCTATTCCATTTGACCATTCTGAACTCTGTATTCCTGATTCTGGCTCGGCTGACTACTCCCCGTGTTGTTAACCCTTTCTGTCTAGCTAGTTTACCTGGCCAATTCTAAGGACCAGACAGTTAGAGATCTTTCACGGCTACTCTGTTGGTAGCTTCTGGGCTCTGTGGAGTGTGGGGTGTTAAGTACTGCATGGTGGGATCTGGGAACCGTGACAGATACTATATGTATCAGATGTAAAAAAAAAACTTTATAACAAGCAGCACTGGGAGAGGGATTTTATATAAAACGTGTATTATAGATGAGGAAAGGGGGATAGTGCTCCTGGATTATATAAAATGTATCAGACCTAAGCCCCTATTATGCAGAGCGGGAGGGGAGATAACACATGTTTTATAAAGTCCTTTTTTCTCCCAGCGCTGCTTGTTATAAAGGGGATTTTACTATCCAGCCCTTCTCTGTCATTAGCTTTCCGTGTGATTTATTTGAATGTTTTCCTTCTCCAGCTGCTTTTATCATCTTGTCTGCCTCATAGACATGCAAGGGTTAAGTAAAGGTTTCCTCTCCTGTGCTGGCTGTCTGTGCTGCGAGTGAGTATTCTAGAGCTCTATCACTGTCTGAGTTTCGGGTAGGGGCCGGGAAGGATTACGCATACAAACCTTTTCTGTAGCTTTGCGATGTTGCGCTCCTCATTGCTGGTCTCCTTCACTCATCAATGTAATATCACAAAAAGGACTGAAACTAAAATGTAGTGCATTTTATTTTAGTTTCTTTCGTTTTTTGTACTGAGCAGTTTCGTATCTCTTGAGTCATACTAAAACTAAATTATCCCAAAATTCTGACTAAATCGTTTTAGTACTAAAATGAATGCACATGTCTAATTCGTAGTGTTCCCGTAGAGTTTGGGGCTATCAGTATTAAGACATGACGTGTTAAGTTTTGGAGAAGCACGTATCTTGGTGCTGGCTGGGATTTTTCGAAAAAGTTCCTGGGAGTCATGGTGACTGTAGGATGATGACTGGAGTAGGGTTGGTGGTTACAAAAAATGGCACAATTCGAAGTCCATGTTCAACCCATTGGGGTGCATGGAATCGAATTCATAGATGCATTTCATCTCTTCTTGTCCAATTTTTTTATTCATGTCTCCGCCTCGTCTGTTATTCTTGATTTTCTTGAGTGCTAGAAATTGTAGGCCTCTGGGATCGCTGTTGTGGTACTTCTTAAAGTGTGCCGGGACACTGTGTGTCTCCAAGCCTCTCTCTATATTCCTCACGTGTTCTCTCACTCTCACGCCCAATGCTCTTGTAGTTTTACCAACATACCTCATACCTATACCTATAAGTTCTTCTTCCCCGCCTTTCCATATTATGAATATATCATCAATATACCGTCAGTAAAGTCTGATGTTGCCTTGCTGGTCTTCCCACAGAGGTTCTTCCCATTTTGCCATATATAAATTGGCAAAACTTGGGGCAAATCTCGTTCCCATTGCCATCCCTTTGATCTGGAGGTAATGATCTTCTTTAAAGGAGAAACCAAGGTTTATCTGCAGGGGGACTAACAATTTGAAATCTAAGGTGACCAGAAGTGAACACGCAAAAACCAAAAAAGACCCATTTCATCAGAAAGAGGGTTTTTACGGATGTGGCAATTGCTTAAGTTGCAGAAAAACAGGTAGCCTAAAGAGACACACTACCTCTACAGCAAACCGCAGAGGTAAATGGAAGATTAAAGGGACACTCACATGTTTCTCTCAAAATGTCATCTATCTGCTCACCTGCCTGTGCGGGATTAGGTATGTTGGTAAAACTACAAGAGCATTGGGCGTGAGAGTAAGAGAACACGTGAGGAATATAGAGAGAGGCCTGGAGACACACAGTGTCCCGGCACACTTTAAGAAGTACCACAACAGCGATCCCAGAGGCCTACAATTTCTAGCACTCAAGAAAATCAAGAAAAACAGACGAGGCGGAGACATGAATAAAAAGATTGGACAAGAAGAGATGAAATGCATCTATGAATTCGATTCCATGCACCCCAATGGGTTGAACATGGACTTCGAAATGTGCCATTTTTTGTAACCACGAACCCTACTCCAGTCATCATCCTACAGTCACCACGACTCCCAGGAACTTTTTCAAAAAAATCCCAGCCAGCACCAAGATACGTGCTTCTCCAAAACTTAACACGTCATGTCTTAATACTGATAGCCCCAAACTCTACAGGAACACTACGAATACAATTCTGGAGCACATTCATAAGTACTCAAAGATGGAAGACCCTTTAAAGCCCAAAAGCTTTAAGGAATTCTGAAACATCACCTCATCCCTCCAAACAACGCTCAATTCTATTACCGACACTATAGAGTCAATTCCATTACCGGCGCTATAGAGTGAATACCCCGAAATATAGGACCCTAGAAAGTCCATATACTTCAAGATTTTCTGACCATTATCTTATTCCTCCAACACCCAATTGTATCACTGGCACCATATAGTTAATACCCCCTACATCTATACCACAATACAAAAAGACAGTGGCTCGGTCCTCATTTTCCTACAGAGCACCACAATTATGTAATAAACTCCCAGACACCATCAAATCTTCCCCCAGTCTTAAGTCACTCAAGAGCTCCTTACTAACATACCTCAATACAGAATGCACCTGTAAACATGTAACCTAGTGACTATATTTCCTACATATTTATTGTCTGTTAATCTGTATATTTGTGTTGTTTTTTTTTAATATCTTGCAATTTATTACTTTGTATTTCTGTAACTGTAACACTTCAATGTTCTTGAACCCAGGACATACTTGAAAATTAGAGAAATCTCAATGTATCCTTCCTGGTAAAATCCTTTATAAATAAATAAGTCTAGGAAGTTATTATTGTCTCAACCATAGTGATTGGACCCCAATTTAGCATGTAAGATTATACTACATGGCTCACTCTTCAAACATTCTTTAATCATACAGCTAATAGGATTATCATAGCTACCAATGTTACCTATCCCCATGTCCTATACCCCACCTGCTATACCCTGGTTTATATAGTATCATTACAGACCTTGGACAGTCTATAACCATTAGGATTGTTACAGTGTTTTATGATAATAATTTGAGATATGTTCAGGTCTGTATATATGTTTCAATATGTCCACAACATCACTCCAAGAAGCGAAACAAAACTTTCCTGGATTTAAACTCCTCCGATTGGCAGAGCACCACCATGTGATCCAACGGCGCAATGACCTGGAGACAAACTCTCACGATTGGAGGACTACCTACATCTGATCTAACTGCCCAACGATTAGGGCAATGACTCCCCCGATTGGCGAGCCACAACCATGAGACCTGATGGCTTAATCACCCACTGCGCAGGCGCACAATACAGAACCGCGGCACAGATGATAGGAGAAAGCGAACCCGCGCATGCGCACAAGATTTGCGCGCTTTCGAAACCGAAAGACCCAGGAACCAATAGGAGAAGAGATTGATACCACAATGAACTTAAAAAAGGCGCACTTACTCGGAGGGGTCTACAGCTGAAGAAGCCGGTATTGCCACCGGCGAAACGCGTCGTGGAGACCCCCCACCACTTTATTTACCTTTTTTACTAATATTATGATTTTATTGTATCCACTTGTCCATATTTAGCCATTGAAATCCCTTTTTTACACCCATCCCGCCAGCCAGTGGTATCCTTTAGCGCGGCAACTACTAATCTCTTTCCTAGTTCCACCAGCACTGGAGGACACGTGGAGCCTGCATACAGGAGGCAGCCGAGGAAAGAAGGGATTTGGTCACCTCTATGGACTGAAAAAGTGCAGAGTCCTGAGCTAAGACGTCATTTAGCTCAGAACCATGTAAGTGAGATACAGATATCTTCTAACACTGTCGTTAACAGTACGCACTATTGTCTGGCCTGTCTCTACCTTTTGTGTCTCCTGAGGTAAAAGAAAGAATAAAGGGGCTGTTACAACAGAAGATTTGTGCATCCTGTCGGAAGGATTATCGATATACCCATTAAGAACAGTGAGGCCTATCAAAATAGAGGACTAGAGACCCTGAGGACATTTAGGAGAATCACTTCTCCCCCAAGGTCATCATCTTATAATGATTAATTGAGAGCACTAGAGGACAGTCACCATTTCTGTGTGCAACCGTAACACCCACCCCTGACCATAGGAGCTCAGAAATACATATATCAGAATTAGCCAGCTCACCCAGATAAAGTGCGACTTCTTTTATTACCACTGTCCATCACCACAGAAAACTCTATGGGAGCATTGAAATACCTGAGTCTCATTATAAGTTATATTTTCCACACCAAAAATATTACCGTATGTGAACTTATATACGATACCATTTGTAAAACTGTAAAACATTCCTATTTAGGGAAGCCTACCACCCAACTCACTGACACAACCATCAATCACTCTCACCTTACAGTCCTCTTCTCCTGTTTCCAACCCCAACCCTCCCAGATTGTGAGTTCCTACGGGAATAAGACCCTCATCTCCTCCTGTACTGTTTGTCAAATGTTGTTCAATGTATTGTAACCCTGTCTATACTGTGCTTATTGTACAGCGCTGCGGAATATGCTGGCACTTTATAAATAAAGAATAATAATAATCTGTACACACCAAAGTGATATTTGCATTGTACATTCGCCTGCATGTGTCGGAATCCGGACACTTTGCTAGACTCAATTAACCTGGCGCTAACACAAAACCATGCCAACGCAAGGGTTAACCCACACCAGGTAATAGTGCCCTAAATAAGTATACATAAATAAGATTCCAAAACCCCAGAGTAATGTGATGCAATGATGCCTTTTTGTTGTACTAACCTGATACTTAAATTCAATATTTTATTTGCTGCAATTCGGCAGTTTTCGCTGAATGTCTGAGTGCTGCTTCAGCGGCTCCAGTTTTAGCAAATTACAGTGACCAGTCACTAAATAGGGAATTCATCTTATTTTCAGCAAAATAAATTCCCCGAAATGTGGCGAAAAGCAGAGGATCTAAAGACCATTAGACCCTTTAGATTCTAACTTCCATAATAACCCCTAAAATGCCATAAACCCAGGGAAATACAATAGAATTAATAAACAATGTGGGATTTAGCCTACCCCTTAAACCCTAAAATGCTATTAATCAAGGGAAAATATGAAATGAATACACTGTGAGGCATGTAGCCAACGCATTAACCCCTAAAATGCCATTAATCAAGGAAAAATAAAATGTATACTGTGAGGGATAAAGCCTGCCCATTAACCCTTAATATACAACTAAAACCAAGGCAAAAACTAACGTAATACACAATGTAATGTATAGTCTGAACATTAACCACTTCACTACTGAGCCATTTCAACCCTGTGAAAATGTTTACATTTAAGTGCACGTTTTTCTTTAATGTTTTACTTTACATTGAATATAGTCATGTTGGGTATCATTGGAAAGGCCAGATTCTGACCTTTCCAATGACCTGTAGAATGTCCATATACGATGCACAGGAACGGAGATACCTCAGTCCGAAACGTATGGGAAGCTGGATGCTGATTTTAGGTGGGGGGCAAGTAATAACCTAGGGGGGCAATTGCCCCCCTTGCCCCCCTGTACAGACACCTATGCCCCTGAGTTTTGTCTCCTTAATCATATTGATATTGTTGGTACAGAGGAAAGCTGCTAATCATAACCTCCGGTGGTCTTACTGCCAGACAACTTGTCCTCAAGGCTGGGTAGGGTCTTACCTGTGTAACTGCCTCCTTCTCTAATTTGTGTCCCTTTCCAGAACATTGTGGCGTGGCGCTGCTCTCTGACCAGCACCTGTGCACTATTATCTGTGAGTCCTAACATTCAATGGTTTGAATAAATGTTATGGCCTTGGTTGTTGGAGCCATTATTTTTTTGTACTGGGCGAAGAGGATGTTCCCCCTTGTATTCTGTATTCTTGTCTTACCCTTTGAGAAGTGTCTCTTTCGTTCAATGTGATGGTCTTATTATCAATGTATCCTGTGAAAAAGTTGTTTGGTTTCTGTATTTTGTATTTAGTATTATGCTATTGTCTCTACTTTGCTTTTCAATAAAGCTGAATATGTTAAAAAAAGAGAAGACAAGTGACTTGCTCTCCTGTGTGTCCCCAAATCTCAAAGAGAGCTATAAGCTAATTTGAGTAGTTGGAGTGGAAACTTAAACCATATGCATCTCATTCTGTATCAACCCCCCAGGGCAGAGGTCAGCAACCGTGGTCAATATGTTTTGGAACTACATTTCCCATTATGTTCAAGTAATCTAATGCGTACCCGAGGCTTATTGAAGATGTCGTTTTGAAACATGTGGAGAGCCACATTTGCTGCCCCTGCCCTAGGACAACCAAAAAAATAATGTCAATGAAGTTTCCAACAGGACAGAAAATTGCAGGTTTTTGAATCATAACGACAAATATGCCAACAATGTAAACGTCCGACTTTTTACATCTGTAATGTGATCTTCCAACAAACAAACTACAAAGCAAAAACAAATTGTTAATTAATAGGAACATTTTTAGTAAAAAATAACTTTGACACATTGATCGCCTAAGTCTGCACACCCAGCCCAACTAATTCTTTGTGGAAGCACTGGTTGCATTTATTACAGCAGCAATTATTTCTTATTTGTGATTTAAGTCTATAATAACTTTGAACTTTGGAGTATTATCCATCTTTTCCTTATAAGTGATCCTATTTTTTGTTCAGCTATTCCGAAGGTAAACCCTTGTACTTCCTCAAAAGGGCACGGGAGCAAACCCCGTGCCTGCAGTATTACCTTTCTCTTATAAATAGAATTGTTCACCATACCAAAAAGCTAGTCTCTTGAATCATCTTGATTCCTTCAATTTTAAAATTAATCAGATCAATTTTTAATTCCTATGCTCGCTCCAAAATGAATTTGTCGCATCATATCCTAATTTATCGGGATTGTATTGTATAACAATTTACATAATTTCATCCTATTTAACTGGTATGGACTCTTCTTTCTATTTATGGTTTTCTATAAACTACAAGGTATGTATATTATCTCAGATACAGTTTAACTAAATGAAAGCTGTAACAATCTATATGTTCAGAAAGTCTACATGAGATGAAATAAAATTCAGACCTATAGTTAAAATACACATCCAAGAAGATGTAACCATATACTTCTATGTTACAGTTAGCAGACAAGTACTGTAGAAGCATGAACATAATGGGGCTGATCGCGGTGGGGCCATTAACATTACAGCTCTCCTGCTATTCCAAGACAAGTCCCAACTCCTGCTGAGACTAGACTTGAGGTCCTGTACGGCAGCTCATGGAAGATTTATTCTTCCATGCGATGCCCAGTCACTAAAAAATAGTGACTCAAAAGAGTTGGTTTTACTGTTGTTCTTTGACCGTAAAATGCTATTCTGCAAGATCACATACTGGCAATTTTGCGCAAGACTCAGGCATGTCGGTATTAGGGAATTGCAAACACTTCTCTGAATTAAAGTCTTTGGAGTTCTTTATTACCAGCTGAGCTAGAATAGGGGTCAATACTTGGAACAATTCATACTTTTAAAAGAGGGTTCCCCGCACCATGCAGAGGACGTCCTCCACACGTCATGGTTTACCTGCAGCTTTCGGGGTGACCTCTCTGTGTCTGGGGGGGAATCCTGGGCTGGTCTGACTTCCTGGAAGTCAGACCATGCCTTGGGACCTCCCCCCACCCACTGACATCATCGCACATGGCCATGATGATGTCTTGAAGGGACCTTTCCCAACTTGCCAGAAAAATCCTAAAACCGTAGATAGGGGGTCCCTAGGTCTGTTACATAATTTGAAAAAACCTGATTTTTAAAAACTTGACAAATAACAATTTTGTCTAAACAATACAAGAAATAAAAAATGTCTTCCAAAATTTTTTTAAGAATAAAAAAGCTTTTTGCTGAAAATGAAAAGAAAAAACAGTCTTTAAAAAAATGTACAAACATATTGGGCCCTATTACATTCTTCACGCAAAAACGCACGGTAAACGCGTGAATTTTTGAGCGAAGCTTTAAACGTTAACGCGTGTAAATCAACGCTGGAATTAAAATCCTCGTGCATTTTTTCATCTGTCAAAAAATAACGCGCGTGCAGAAAACAGTGTGCGGACTGTTTTTTCACGCGATTCAGCCAATAAGAATAAAGAACCACAATTGTCTCACGTTAATTTTTTGCGCCCGCCAAAATCAATCTGATCATATATGCTGCAACAATAATAAATGCATACACAACTTCTCAAATTTATTGGTTTGGTATGTGTAGAATGTGTAACTATACTTTGCTGCGTATTTTTTTTTTGGGCTGGTGTATTTGGTTTTGGCCAGGTTGATAGAATTTGCCTTTAACGCCAGCTTTTAGGCGTTGCTAAAATTATGCGCGCAAAGGCTGTGCGTTACAAACTGCGCATAGATTGTAATACCATCCGCATACCAGCACACGAACGCATTTGTGCTCACAATGTTAAGTATAGGATGCGCGAAGTACAGTAAGCTCACGCAGCGTTCGTGCATGTTCCCCCGCGGTAGACGAATACGCGTGTTTGTTGCGCTGACATTGTAATACGACGTTCTACGCAAAGGGTTTTGTCCCTCGCATTAGTGCGTTTTTGCGCGGGCGCAAACGTATGCATGAAGAATGTAATAGGGCCCATTATGTTTTACGTTGAAGACTCACCTGTTTATAGCTGTCGAACTGACACACTGAAAATCAGGGCATTTCAGTGCAGTTTGGTGTTCTGTGAATAGAAGACACAATACAGGTCTATTTAAAGAAAGGTGAAAATCAGGAGAATTGGCTGGAGAAGAGAACAATCTAGACCAAATACATATAGCTGATTTGGAAAGTGGGATAAATGGGAGAATTTTTCTGGTTTGGCTATATTGACCTAGAATTTTCACTTCAATTCTCTGGAGTTTCACCTTTCTTTGAATAGACATGAATAGTCTTCTAGTGGCAATTTGGCGAACTGCGGCAAATTGCACTGTAGTTTGCTGCCAATTCTCTTGTATTTGGTGAATAGCTTAGTGAATAGACAAATTGCCCCGAAATTGCACCGAGTGGCAAAATTCACCATTTGGTGGAATTTGGTTTCAAATTAGGTTAGTGAATAACCCTTGTAATATTTGTTAAATTCACTAAAATTGCTTTCCTGCAAATAGGAAAGAATTGTGTTCTTGATTGCCTTAATAATTTGATGTATGACGATAAAGAAAGACCACCTGTACAGTCTGTATAGTTTTGTATTGAGCCAGGTTGCTCAAGCTCAGATCGAAGATAGATAGATAGATAATATTTAATAATAGATAGATAAGCCAGTAATTTTATACAAAAACATTGATGTGCTATAATGTTTCATTTCTTTGAGGAGCTAACTACTTATGAAGAAAGGGGAAATCAAGAAGAGATTGTAGTAACAAAATTTATTGCAGATGGCTTCAAATTAGTAAAAATTGCATTGCTTTGCAGATTGTTTATTGATTGTTGTGTTCATGAGTCCATTCTTACTTTTGTGGAGATTTAAATATTGGTTTATAGGGTCGATTCACCAAGCACCTAACTTGCCACCGAATTGCACCAACTGTGAATTTCACAGTTCTTCTATTTAATAAGCTGTCAATTCACCAAATACAGGCAAATTGACGACGAAATATGGTGCAATTCGCCGCAGTTTGACGGTCTTCAGCTGTCTATGGCAGCAGCAAAATTGTCCCATAGAGAAGCAATGGTACGTCTATTCACAGGGCCGAACTGCACTGAAGTGTCAGTGAAACGCCCTGATTCCTGGTAATTCAGTTTGACAGGTTTAAAGAAGCGAATACCGTAGGTTTCAATGCCAATTCAAAATATCCTTTTGATTTTTTTTTTAAAAAGAGTGTCTACTTTTTTCCTCTTCAGTAAAAAAGCCTTTTTATATTTTTCAGAACACCTTTTTGTACTTTTTGCTTCCAAATCTTTAAAAAAGCTTTGTTTTTTATTTTTTTTATTCTGTAGCAAAATTTTTATTGTTTTTTTTAAAGGACCTTTTCTCCCATTGTACAGCACTAAGGATGCAAAGTGTCAGTCAGCGTTAGTATTACAATCTACTAGCGCTGATTAACGTCCGGCTGTGGTTAGCAAAACGTTAACCAAAGCCAGGACTTGGTGTTAACAGATTCCGCTTCTGCAGAATCCGTTAACACCAGCCTAAAGAAAAACCCAGAATGCTATACTCACCTCCTGTCCCACGACGAGGACCGCTGCTCAAACCTCCTCCTCCGTCCGGCGGAAGCAGGGAAAGACTGGGGGAAAAAGTCCCCCCAGTCTCTCCCTGCGTATCACTACGCAAGGCGAGATCCGGCTGGTCATGTGACTGGCAGGGGGAAACTCAAAGGAGTCCTATGGACTCCATCGAGTGGATGTTCACGGCTGCGTTCAGTGCTGCTGCGAGCATCGTGGTGCGGTAGCGCCCACAAACAATGCAGGCAGCATTTTTTGTGCCTGCATTGTAATCCAGTGTATAAATGCGGGCGCAAGGGGGAAAACTGCGGGCGTGGCTTTTCCTCCCTTGCGCCTGTGTTTTAACGCTAGGATTGTAATGTGGCCCGAAGTCGGGCATAAATTATATAAGAGCATACATTGAAATGGAGGCATACAATTAAATGGGGAGCCAGCAAAACTAAACAAGGACATGCACTGATCAGCCATACCATTAAAACCACTGAGAGGTGAAGTGAATTACATTGAATATATATTTACAATGACACCTGTCAAGGGATGGGATATATTCGGCAGCACATGATGAGAAAGGTCTTGAATTTCATGTGTTGGAAGCAAGAATTATGGGCAATCAGATTTGTGCATTTACGCATTCATATGAACCTAAGAGGATATGCAAGGGGTTGAGTGCTTAATTATGTCCAATCCTGGGCATGGCGCATGTTCAAGGAAAACATCATTAAATTCCATATTGTAACAAATGCCATTTCCAGCAACAATTCCAAAGCTATTCAATGCAAGAGCAATACCACTCGCAATTTATTCAGAAGCTAGAAATGTTATATTATAACAAACACCCTAACAAAATGCATTCTCGATTTGTTGATCGTGGCTACAAAACCTGGTTCCTAGATCAGGCATTGATTTGTGCCCATGAGCGTTTAACAGACATAATTTGTATGGCTCCGGAATTCCATTTCCGCAATGACATTGAATCATTGTCAAGGTACTTAAATTGTGAATGTATATTGGTAATTTTTTACTTTCTATCACAGGACCTAGTTTTAATCCAAAATTTATACAAGCAAATCAAACTTACCCATTTTACCCAAATCACTCATTTTCTGACAGGCATGTAGTTACAACACTCTCTTTTGCTAGAAATAAAAAATATTCTTCAATATTGGTTATTAGGGATTCTGATAATTACCTAGATTTGAATTGTTTTATTTTTAGAATTGCACAAACTGAACTTGAATAATCGTATAAACACTCCAATTGTATTACAAATTCATTCAGGAAATATACAAAACCTTTGAAGACCTTTTAATGTTTCATTTCTCAAAACATGTCATAACAATAGTATTCATAAGTCAAATGAAATAAAATGCATCAAATGTATATCACAGTTTAACCAAAATCCAAGTGGATTAAATGTGGGAAAATAATAGCCCCTGCTGTTTTTCTGTTATTATCTCTAATCGAGTTTATATTTGGCATTACTTGAATTACCATGTGAAGGATTTCACATTCTTGTATTAATGACATCCATTTTACTTTATCTACTGGAGATTATTTTTTTTATTGCTAAAACAGAATGTTTAGCGATTATTTGACAGTGAAGTTGGCATTCACCATCAAATAGTATGAAATATAATTCACATTTTACTGGAGGTTGTGTTTTGGGAAATGCAAAGATTATTGTAAAAAAATCAGTACTACACTGTTCAATCAATCAGTTTAATCCACAAACCTTTGATAAGTTTAACTATCGTGTTTCAGAATTATTTTACTTGATATTGGTAGGATTATCATCAGTAGTCACCAAGTCTAGACAGAGTTTCAATTACTGTGAACACAGACAAAGAGGTAAGAAATATTAAGGGCTTACATTCATTACAAGGCATACAAACACTAAAAGGTGGATCCCAATTACCATTCTTTTATCTTATAATGTCCTGTTGGAATTATGTTAGCTATAAATATGGAAACATATAAAGAACGTGAGATACAGGAAATAATAGAGAAAACATAGAAAAGCTCATTTTATTTTGATTCTTAGTCTTCACAATATAGATTCTTTATTTCCACCTATTCAATGTTCTAATCACAGATCTAAATGACCGGACTAGTTTATTTAGAACACTGTTTTGGAGGAGCCAACTCAGTAGGCATGCAGTTCAGTAAATCCATGAGTTGATGTCAATATTATTTAAAAATATAAATATGAACAGAAAAAATACATATATTATAAAAGCGGATGCAACCTTTCTATTGAAACCCTCTCTATCACACGTGCCTCAATGCAGGACCTATTTAAAACTTCAAAAGCAGAGAGTCTCATTAAGTTATATTCCCAATTAAACTGTTTCATTCAATTTGAGTTGTTAAGTTATAAAACAGTGAAATCTGCGACAAGGTTCATTCATATTGTGGCATGCTTCTGCTGATCCATGCACTTCTCAGCATAAACCAACTGACTATAGTTGAGTTGCTAATCCATTTGTCAACAAGTTTCTAAAACAAATGCAGACCTTTATCAGCTTTTGCTTCTGTTAACACCCTCCTCTCACTGAGGAAATCACTGTAATCTTTCTCTTAGTAGTGTCTCTCTGCTATCTTATAGAGACCTAGTATTTATTTCTTTTTCATTACCATATTTTTTTTCAATTGTTTCCCCCTTTTTTTATGTTTTTACATTTATCTTTATTCATTATTTTTGGGTTTAATTTCTTCTTCAATTTTTAATTTTCCTGGTCCTCTTCTACAATGAATTCGCTGTTTTCAAGTTTCAAAAATAGCCAAATTTTTCTCTCTTTAAGGCCGAGGTCAGATGAGCATTTTTAAGAGCAGAAAGAACGTCCGTGAGAGTAGACGTTCCTTCCACTTGGCGCCCGCCTGGCCACCTTGCAGAGCGCAGTTAGTGCGCTCAGTGCTGCAAGGCTTGATCCTCCTATGGAGGATCGCGTTTGCAGCCCCGTACAACATGCGTCTAGCGTTTCGACGGGGAGACTTTTGTTACATCCACTTGTAGCGTGCGCAATTACTGCGCGCACTACAGCATGTGACCAGCCCCATCAAAGCATCACAATGCTGCAACAGACGCCGGTAGACACGTCAGTACGGGCGCAATAAGTGCACTCATCTGACCCGGGCCTAAGTAGTGTCTTTCTCTGCTATCTGGCAGTGAACTTATATACTTTAATATATATATATATTAATGTAAATTAATTGGATATGCCTTGCTATGAGTACATAGTGATACCTGGTTTATTGGACCAACGTTACATTTAAGAGACAAGCTTTCGAGAGAGTAACTCAAATCTTCAGGTCTGGAAGCTTTACTGACCAAAATCATAGAAATGAACAATAAAGAGCTGAGCAGAAGGGGGGGGGGGGGTGCTGTAAACACTGAATTGTGGAATAGTATGGTCAAGAAGGGTAAACAAACATAGGACATATCAGATAGAATTTTCAAATTCCCTATTTTTTCATTTTAATTTGCCAATTTCAAGAGTTTTTATGGACTTTTACTTGCAATGAAGGACTGGCCCGAGTAATATAAATGGACAGTGCACTTTGCATTCTGGTGAGATATGTAACAAGTAATGATATTGGATAACAATCCTAGCTGAATATCTCTGTGCCTATCCAGCTCATTCAAGAGGAAGACCCTGGCATAGAAGCAACTCCTTGGTATTGCTGACTGCTAGATGTTAAATATAATTTTCCTTGGGGAATAATTTTTAGTTAATTTTAAACAATTATGGGGTTCAATGCTAGACTCAGGCTGGGGGGAGCAGGGGGGTTAGGGTCTTATTTATAAAATGGTTAATGGGGAAAGGGGTATTTATTTAATCTTAGACAATTTAACAGTAGATTTAGGTTAAGGGCGCAAGGGGGAGTAAACCTTTACATTTTACAGGGTTGATATGGAGGATGTTGTATTTTATTTTTAAAATAATTAAATTGCATAGTGTTCCTAATCTGTAATTAAGTCCTTAGGGGCCATTGGTTATTATATGGAGTGTGGGTTGGATGTGCTGTGACTGTCGTTCTCCATATTAACCCTTTACTCACTGGCTTAGGGTTGGAATGGGGGGGCAGTAATCCGGAGAGGGTCACAAAACATCACGGTCATGTAATATGCTGATTTGTTATGGGACCCCGGCCTCGTGGCTGGGCTGAGACCTACTTTCAAGGCCAGAATGCTCACTGTGAGGCACTCAGATAACTTTCTGTTGCAACATGATTCCGATGCTTGCTTTGTGAGTCAAAATACTTTGTGGCAACATAAGTGCACATCACGGTCCCGACTCATAACCGTCTTGGCATCTCTAAACTTTTACATATGAAAAAAGGAAACCAAGCTACAGTTGATACATGTGCTCATAAGCCAGGAGCCACAGGATGAAATGCACATAGGCATAGGCAGATAGTACATGTAGGATGAAGGTAATATTCAGTCACATAGTTCCAAGGTCAAGAAAGATGCAGAATACTACCCCGAGGAAACTTGGTCCATGCTGGCAAACCTTGGTCTCCACTGTGGCCTTATGGCTGGACTTGCTACCGATACGGCAGGAGCTAGGAGGGGTTCGGACCCAGGATGACTTTCTCATCTCCCCACACGCACACAGTTCACAAAGTTTTTTTATTTAAATCTTTTGTTTTCTCTTCTTTCTTTTTTCCCTTTTTATAGATCCGGACAGAGGTTGCTCCCCTGAGGACAGTGGACTGTATACAGTTGCAAGAAAAAGTATGTGAACCCTTTGGGATTACGTGGAGTTTTGCATGAATTGGTCATAAAATGTGTTCTGTTCTTCATCTAAGTCACAACAATTTGAAAAACACAGTCTGCTTAAAATAATACAACACAAACATTATATGTTTTCATGTTTTTATTGAACAGAACATGTAACCATTAGACATGTGCACAGCACAAAATTTCGTTTTGAACTAATGCATTAGTACTAAAATGCAATTTATTTAGTTGCTAAAGAAATTCGTTTTCAGTTCTTTAGTATGAAAACTAATTTCATTCATCCGAAAACCAGTGGATACAATTACTATTGTAGTGGCTCCTCAGAGGGCTGAGATCGCTGCTTGGTACAGTATCTCTCACTCTCAGCACAATGTGGGCCATATTATATAGCTGGTGCTAACTTAACCAGAGCTGTTGTAAACTTCCCAGAGCTATTATAGTCTATGGAGGTTTTCAGTTACAACAGCTCTGGTTAAGTTAGCACCAACATTGTAATACTGCCCCGTGTCAGGCAAAGCTGTTACAGTAACTGACTGCTGCTCATCACAGCGCTCAGAGTTTCAGTAAAACTAGTAAATAATATGACGTTAGAACAATATTATTTCCTTGTTTTACTGAAACTCTGAGCGCTGTAATGAGCAGCAGTCAGTTACTGTAACAGCTGAGCCTGATACATTGTACTGAGAGATAATGTAACAAGCAGCCGATCTCAGCGCTCACAGCCACTGGATTTAAAGGGCTAAAAAAAAAGGCTCCTCTCTGTATAATGTTTAGAACATCCTCCTGCATTAATTAATACCCCTCTCTGTATAATGTATACAACATCCACCTGCATTAATTAATACCCCTCTCTGTATAATGTATACAACATCCACCTGCATTAATTAATACCCCTCTCTGTATAATATATAGAACATCCTCCTGAATTAATGTCCCTCTCTGTATAGAACATCCTCCTGCATTGGCATGTGGAGGGTGCAGAACTTCGGATGTTGCGATGTTGCGCTCTTCATTGTTGGTCTCCTTCACTCATCAATATAATATCACAAAAAGGACTGAAACTAAAATGTAGTGCATTTTATTTTAGTTTCTTTCGTTTTTTGTACTGAGCAGTTTCGTTTCTCTTGAGTCATACTAAAACTAAATTATCCCAAAATTCGGACTAAATCATTTTAGTACTAAAACGAATGCACATGTCTAGTAACCATTCACAGTGCAGGGTGGAAAAAGTATGTGAACCTTTGGACTTAATAACTGGTTGACCCTCCTTTGGCAGCAATAACCTCAACCAAACGTTTCCTGTAGTTGCAGATCAGACCTGCACAACGATCTGGAGTAATTTTGGCCACTCCTCTTCACAAAACTGTTTCAGTGTAGCAATATTCTTGGGATGTCTGGTATGAATCGCTCTCTTAAGGTCATGCCACAGCATTTCAATCGGGTTGAGGTCAGGACTCTGACTGGGCCACTCCAGAAGGCGTATTATGTTTTGTTGAAGCCATTCTTTTGTTGAATTACTTGTATGCTTTGGGTCATTGTCCTGTTGCATCACCCATCCTCTGCGGCGCTTCAGTTGGCGGACAGATGGTCTTACGTTTTCCTGCAAAATGTCTTGATAAACTATGGAATTCATTTTTCCATCAATGACAACAATCCGTCCAGGCCCTGAGGCAGCAAAGCAGCCCCAAACCATGATGCTCCCTCCGCCATGTTTTACAGTGGGGATGAGGTTTTGATGTTGGTGTGCTGTGCCTTTTTTTCTCCACACATAGTGTTGTGTGTTTTTTCCAGACAACTAAATTTTGGTTTCATCTGTCCACAGAATATTTTGCCAGTAGTGCTGTGGAACATCCAGGTGCTCTTTTGCAAACTTCAAACGTGCTGCAATATTCTTTTTGGACAGCAATAGCTTCCTCCGTGGTGTCCTCCCATGTACTCCATTCTTGTTTAATGTTTTCCTTATTGTAGATGTGTCAACAAAAATGTTAGCATGTGCCAGAGATTTCTGTAAGTCTTTAGCTGACACTCTAGGATTCTTCTTTACCTCATTAAGCATTCTGCGCTGTGCTCTTGCAGTCATCTTTACAGGACGACCACGCCTAGGGAGACTAGCAACAGTGCTGAACTTTCTCCATTTGTAAACAGTCTGTCTTACCGTGGACACATGAACATAAAGGCTTTTGGAGATACTTTGTAACCCTTTCCAGCTTCATGCAAGTCAACAATTCTTGATCGTAGGTCTTCTGAGAGCTCTTTTCTGCGAGGCATGGTTCACATCAGGCAGTGCTTCTTGAAACCAGTAAACCCAAAACTGGTGTGTGTTTTTAAAGGGCAGGACAGCTTTCAGCAACACATCCAATAATATCACACTCATTGGACTCAAGGTTGGCTCACTCCTGGCTCCAATTAGCTCTTGGAGAAGTCATTAGGCTAGGGGTTCACATACGTTTTCCACCCTGCACTGTGAATGTTTACATGTTATGTTCAATAAACACATGAAAACATATAATGTTTGTGTTGTATTATTTTAAGCAGACTGTGTTTTTCAAATTGTTGTGACTTAGATGATCAGAGCACATTTTATGACCAATTCATGCAAAACTCCACGTAACCCCAAAGGGTTCACTTTCTTTTTCTTGCAACTGTATGTTTAGATCCCTTATTGAAAAAGACTATTAGGTATGTTTCTTTATATACTTTTACTAATATCTTGCCAGTTGTTAGAGTCCCCCCCTTCCCATAACTGCTGCCCTCTATACGGATTTGGAGAAGTGTTGCTCCCCTGAGCAGGCTTATTTCACTCACTGAAAGGTTGAAAGAGACTATTGGACATGTTTTGTTATATCTTTTAAATCATATGTTGACAGTTCTTGGAGATTTCCTTTTTTTGTTATATTTCCCCAGTACAATCCTTGACTGTTTTTGTAAGATCGCATTGATGATTTGCTTTTATCATTGTAATTGGAAGACAATGTTTTACAATATGTATTATGTTTTGTACTGCATTCTCTATTATATGCTTGAAAACTCTCAAAAGAAAGGTAGAAAAGAAAAACTGGACTGGGCACTCAACATTCTTTTCAGACAGTTTTATTAATGACACATCAACCACAGCAGCATTTCACATAGATGCTTTTAGAAAGGTGGTTGACCACTACAACTGTAAAACAGAGTGAGTCCTACCTTCACCAAGCCCTAAGACCATGAAGGGGGTGCCTGGTGGGAGCAAAATCAGAGAAGTTAACTAGAGGCAACACAGATAAAAGAACATAATACACGAGGGACGAGACATGTTGATGGCTGCATTGAACATTTAAACCAGTGTCCATGACTTAAAGTGAAGTGGTAAACCTACACTATTGATATATTAGGCTAAAGAAATCCCTAATAATTTCCCGTGGCAAATATATTTTATCGGGCTTATAACTTTCTTGATATTTTTTTCAACAGGGACATTTTTTGGATTTTGGCTGTGGTAGAATTACTTTAATTGAATCAGCTGCTGTTTAAAAAATATATATTGGTCGAAATCTCGTCAATATTTTTCTGATGCCATTAAATTAAGCCCAACATAAGGAATGGTGCTCAGCCACAAATGGATGAGGCACGGGCCCTTCCTCACTTAGGTTCATACAAAGCTTAGAGTCTTTATCTAGTTCAAGATCAAAAGCATGACACATGACTGTATACTGACAAAAGCAAGAGGTCTCTTGCACTTTTTCCTGATTTTTATCTTTGTAATCACACTGGAGTGAAGTCCTATAAAAATTCATCAGGAATGTTCAGGTGATTGAGAATAAATCTTCTTTCTAAAAGGACTTTGAATTTTGAATGTTTTTTTTTTCTTTCATTCCTGTAGAACAAAAACACTTCTTAATGTCTGTATTTTACAGGGATATTTTATGGCCAAGCAATTACATCCATGTTCACCTGTGGATATGTGGATACAGGGAGGTTAGCTAATATACTAAGAGGTTACATCCATGCAAAATGTAAACCATGAGGGTTCTGAAATTAAGTGGCAAAACATTCCAATTACAAGGTTACAAGCTGAGATAACAAAGTCTATTCTAAACCTTCCAGAGCTCTGCCTGTGTTTTATACAGTAAATCTTGCTAGAAATGGTCTGGAACCCATTATATTATCAAATATTTGCACTTGATAGAATTTTTAATCCTTGATATTTTTTTTCTATTTCAATTGTTTCATAAGACAGTTTTGTAACCAATTAAATGGTTAGTATTACAGCTGAGACATTGTAATTTGCCTTTCTTGTCTGGATAATATTTTTAAACATAGGTACTGAGTGTACAGCCATTACTCACTAGTTAGGAGCTACTGAAGCTTATAAATTTACCACTAAATTCATTTTGGCACTGTACTGTTTATTGATTATTTAACAAAGCTACATTTTTTTGTGTAATAACGGCATTCCTTTAAAGGATTTTAATGATTATATAAACAGAGGGATTTGTTGTGCCTTGTATTATCTGTAAATAAAGGAATGAGCACATACATACCCAACAGGCACTAGTACCACTCACATATACCCCTAAGGGTCCTTGGGGCTCTGGACCACTGGGTAATGCAGAGAATGAACTAAAAATACAAAGATAAAGAATGTAACATTGTGTAAAACCATAATAAATTTAAAATAATATAAAACTATAGGGAACCACTCACAAGAAAAGTGGCACTACATATAAAATGTATGTGCAGAACAGTGTATTAAAAATTCATCCAGTGTTCACCGTATGTTAAAAGGCAGTATTCTGGAATCCTTCCGTCCTCAGATGGTAGTGCCAAAGTGTCCGGTGTTGGACCTCAGTTATCCCAAATCGCCAATGGTGAGCAGCTGTATCCACCACAGTGGGGTTTTCACACATTAGGGGGTGTTGAGTTTCTTACAGTTACCTTCATTAGGTACAAGAACTGGGAAAGAATACAGCATAAGGGGATTTATTACCTGCAACATACCATTGTGGTTTATTTGTTACAAAGTGGTTTATTTTACCCATTTGACAGGACACCTCCCTCTTTATACAGATCAAAATTTTTTCGCTGACCTATCCAATGTAAAAAGTGTAGATATTCCATTTTTAAGTTCCCCCTGTCCCCCACATGACTGCGGCATGCCGCAGTGAGGAGGACGGCAGTGAACAGAGAGACGGCCTACAAGACAAGCCCTCTGCTCGCTGTGAGTGCAGCCCTGTCTCCCTGTCACGGTCTATGAAACGAACCTGGAGGACGACTCTCTGCTTGCAGCAGCCCCATCCCTAGGAAACATGGAACTGGCTCCGGGGAGAAGGAGAACATTTAAAATAGAATTATCTCTGTTTTTTACATTGCAGTGAAACAATGCACTATACAAAGGGAGAGGTGTCTTGTCAAATGGGCAAAAGTCATTTTGCCCATGACAGGTGCACTTTAAGGTCTGCACCATACCAGGTGAGTTGGAGTGACCAGATAAAAATGCAAAGCAAAACAATAGAGCTGAGAAAAAAAATCTACACTTAACTGAACTATATATTCTTTTCATTAAATGATGTAAGTATTATTATTATTCATTTATTTGTATTGCACTATTACACGTGAAACTGGAAAAATTTGAATATTGTGCAAAAGTTCATTTATTTCAGTAATGCAACTTAAAAGGTCAAACTAATATATGAAATAGACTCATTACATGCAAAGCAAGATAGTTCAAGCCGTGATTTGTCATAATTGCGATGATTAAGGCTTACAGCTCATGAAAACCACAAACCCACAGTCTCAGAAAATTAGAATATTGTGAAAAGGTGCAATGTTCTAGGCTCAATAGTCCCACTCTAATCAGCTAATTAAGCCATAACACATGCAAAGGGTTCCTGAGCCTTTCAATGGTCTCTCAGTCTGGTTCAGTAGGAATCACAATCATGGGAAAGACTGCTGACCTGACAGTTGTGCAGAAAACCATCATTGACACCCTCCATAAGGAGGGAAAGCCTCAAAAGGTAGTTGCAAAAGAAGTTGGATGTTCCCAAAGTGCTGTATCAAAGCACATTAATAGAAAGTTATGTGGAAGGGAAAAGTGTGGAAGAAAAAGGTGTACAAGCAGCAGGGATGACCGCAGCCTGGAGAGGATTGTCGGGAAAAGGCCATTCAAAAGTATTGGGGACTTTCACAATGAGTGGACTGAAGCTGGAGTCAGTGCATCAAGAGCCACCACACACAGACGGATCCTGGACATGTGTTTCAAATGTCGTATTCCTCTTGTCAAGACGCTCCTGACAACAAACAATGTCAGAAGCATCTTACCTGGGCTAAAGAAAAACAGACTGTAATGTTGGGAGCTTCCAGCCCTACCTGTGTGCTTGAGGGAGGGCAGCATGTCTGATGCTGCTCGCTGACCAATGCCCGGTTTAAATGGAGACAGTCAGGGAGGTGGTTGCATGAGGCGCAGCTTGAGTGGGGGGCGTGGTCTGGTGAAGGTCTTTAAAAACCCTCAGTGTATTCTCAGCAGTTGCCAGATCGTGGTTATCCATACCTGAGCTCCTTGTACCTGACTGCTATATTGAATTAACCCGTTATTGAGCTCTGCTTGTTTCTGACTATTCTGCCTTCTGTTGCCCTAGACCATTTTCCTGTACTACGCCACTGCTCTGATATCGACCCGGCTATTCCATTTGACCATTCTGAACTCTGTATTCCTGATTCTGGCTCGGCTGACTACTCCCCGTGTTGTTAACCCTTTCTGTCTAGCTAGTTTACCTGGCCAATTCTAAGGACCAGACAGTTAGAGATCTTTCACGGCTACTCTGTTGGTAGCTTCTGGGCTCTGTGGAGTGTTGGGCGTTAAGTACTGCGTGGTGGCATCTGGGAACCGTGACATTACGATCTGGCCAATATGGATCCCGCAGACTTAACACAGCACTTGGCTAACTTTGTATCCAGACAGGATGAGCAGGATCATAGGATGGATCAGTTTGCTATTGCCTTACAAACTATCCTGACTCGTACTGCTCACCTGGAACCAGCTGGCGGTGCACCCCCGCTTGATATACCTGTGTCCCCTGTCGTTCAGGCATCCCAGGTACACATGACCGCTTCTATGAGGTTTGACGGTACTCCTTCAGATTGCCGGGGATTTTTGGTCCATGTGGATATTCATTTTAAATTAAATCCACAGATGTTTTTCTCTGACATTGCTAAAGTGGGGTTCATTATTAATCATCTGTCTGGCAGAGCATTGACATGGGCGACTCCTTTATGGGAGGCAGAGAAGCCTATCATACGGGATTATAAAGAATTCATAGCCGAGTTACAACGTACATTTAATCCTACCAGAAAGGCCACGGTAGCTGGCAAATCCTTGTTCCGCATACGTCAAGGGAACAGGACTGTGTCTGATTATGCCATAGGATTTAAAACCTTGATCTCTGATGTGAACTGGACAAATGAGACACTGGTTCTGGCTTTTATGGAGGGGTTATCAGAGTCATTGATGCATGAATTGGCTCCACGTAAACTACCTGAGGTATTGTGTGAACTCATTTATTATTGTATAGATCTGGATAATCAGATAAGGGACAGAAGGACTCCAAGAGAGAAACCCAAGAGACCGTTACCTAGGTTGGCCCCTGTCTTTCAGGCACCACCAAGAGAGTTATTTCCTCCCTCTGAGCCTATGCAACTAGGCCGTACTAGGCTTACAGAGGAAGAGAGAACAAGGCGTTTTCGTGAGGGATTGTGCCTGTATTGTGGTTTGGGGGGACATGTACGATTTCAATGTCCTACTCGTCCTAAAATACATGATAAGCCGGAAAACTACCGCACCTAAGGCAGCTGAGGAGACAGGCCTTGGGTGTGACGTGCATGTCTCCTGTCAAAGACACTAAACTTATGTTACCAGTATCCTTGGCTTGGGAGACCAAGACCACACATACTACCGCTTTTTTGGATTCTGGGGCTGCTGGCAACTTTATCGATGTCAACTACGCTTCTTCCATTTCCCTACCTCTGGTTGTAAGAGAGACACCCTTAGCCGTCGAAGCCATAGACGGCAAACCGTTATCCTGCCCTAGGATTACTCACGATACGGTTACAGTGGTTCTTACCACTGGTCTCTTGCATAAAGAAGAAATCATATTTCAAGTTATCCATTCACCTTCCAATCCTGTTGTACTTGGTTTCCCTTGGTTGGTGGAACATAATCCTGTTATTGATTGGGCTAAGGGAGAGATACTGTCTTGGAGTCCTGCTTGTTTTGGGACTTGTTTAATACCCATTCAGCATGTCGGTGCCCTGAACACACCCACAGCTCCTCCATTGTCTACAGAGGTTCCTGACCAATATGCCGACCTCAGGGCTGTATTTGATAAAAGGGAGGCAGAGAAACTGCCTCCACATAGACCATATGATTGTGCCATAGATATTCATCCTGGTACCATGCCTCCTCGAGGCAAAGTATATCCTCTTTCCATAAAGGAGAACCAAATTATGGAGGAGTATATAAAGGAGAATTTGGAGAGAGGTTTTATCCGACATTCCTCTTCTCCAGCAGGGGCTGGGTTCTTTTTTGTGTCTAAAAAAGAGGGAGATTTACGCCCATGTATCGATTTATAGGGGGCTTAACAAGATCACCATTAAGAACGTGTACCCTATCCCTCTCATATCAGAACTGTTCGACAGGTTAAGGGGGTCAGCAGTATACGCAAAACTTGATTTGAGAGGAGCTTACAACCTGATACGTATAAAAGAGGGGCATGAGTGGAAAACAGCATTTAACACCAGGAGTGGGCATTATGAATACTTGGTCATGCCTTTCGGTCTTTGTAATGCTCCAGCGGTATTCCAGGATTTTATTAATGATGTGCTCAGAGATTTCTTACAAACCTTTGTTATAGTATACCTAGACGATATATTAATTTATTCTCCCGATCTGAAAACCCACCATGCACATGTCAGACAGGTATTAGCAAAATTACTGGACAATGGTCTTTATTGCAAACTAGAGAAGTGTTTATTCGACATTACCACTGTGAAATTTCTTGGGTATATTATCACTCCAGAAGGTTTTGAGATGGATCCTTCTAAACTCACGGCCATCTCAGAATGGCCTCTCCCTCAAGGTCTCAAGGCCATACAGAGGTTTCTGGGGTTTTCCAACTATTATAGGAGATTTATCAAGAATTATTCCGCTGTAGTCTCCCCTATCATTAATATGACACGTAAAGGTCTGAAGAACCAGATCTGGTCTTCTCAATCCAAACAAGCATTCGAAGCCCTCAAACAAGCTTTCACTTCCGCTCCCGTGTTACGGCATCCTGATCCCAGGATTCCGTTTGTTCTTGAGGTTGATGCTTCCGAGATAGGCATTGGGGCTGTCCTGTCTCAAAGAGAGTCTCCAGGAAAACCTCTACATCCTTGTGGGTTCTTTTCGAGAAAATTATCACCAGCAGAACGCAATTACGATATCGGTAACAGAGAATTGCTTGCTATTGTGTCTGCCCTATCAGAGTGGAGACATTTGTTGGAAGGTACTCTTGACCCTTTATTGATAATTACTGATCATAAGAACCTTACGTACATCGGGGATGCTAAACGTTTGAACGCGAGACAGGCCAGGTGGTCATTGCTACTGTCTCGGTTTAATTTTGTATTGACTTACAGACCAGGTGACCGCAATGTACAGGCTGATGCCTTATCTCGTCAATATGACCCGTATGAATCTAATACACAAGACCACAATCCTATAGTTCCTCCTGAACGTATTGTGGCTGCCACAGTCTTGTCTGTCTCCTCGCCTTTCCTGGAACGCCTCCAGGCAGTTCAAGTAGGGACTCCACCTGACAAGCCTCCAGATAGGTTGTTTGTACCTGAAAAGGAAAGACAAGAATTACTCCATAATGTTTCATGATTCTAAACCAGCAGGTCATCCTGGTATTACTAAGACTCTTACCAGTATCTCCAGACAGTTCTGGTGGCCCACCATGCGACAGGACGTACGTCTGTTTGTTTTGGCTTGTCAAGTATGTGCCAGAAGCAAAACCAGTAAATCCTTGCCTGTCGGTCTATTGCAGCCTTTACCCAATCCTAAGAGGCCTTGGTCTCATCTATCTATGGATTTTATTGTGGACTTGCTGAGGTCCAAGGGTCATACTGTGGTTCTGACAATTGTAGACCGCTTCTCCAAAATGGCTCATTTTGTCCCTCTACCTAAGCTTCCTAAAGCCAAAGAACTGGCGGTTGTATTTGCTAGAGAGATTGTACGAATACATGGGGTTCCGTCTGAAATAGTCTCTGACAGAGGAGCCCAGTTCGTCTCTCGTTTCTGGAGGGTTTTTTGTGCGGAGATGGGGGTGCGATTGGCCTTCTCTTCAGCATATCATCCACAAACTAATGGGGCAGCAGAGAGGGCAAATCAGGGTCTCGAGCAGTACATACGTTGCTTTACCACACAACAACAAGACAATTGGTCGGAGTTGTTGCCCTGGGCTGAGTATGCACGTAATAACGCCGTTAACGAGACCACTGGCCACTCTCCTTTTTCTGCCATCTATGGTTTTTTCCCTCTGGCTCTACCGCTTCAGTTTACTGAACAGGCCATCCCGGCTCTCGATGACCATCTCACTCAACTGCAAGAGATTTGGAGACAGATTCGAGAAAATATGGAGCGCAATGTTGCTGTCCAGAAACGCAAGGCTGACAGGCATAGGTTACAAGCTCCCTCCTATAACGTAGGGGATAGAGTTTGGTTGTCCACTAGGAATGTGAAGTTGCGGGTGCCTTCTATGAAAATGGCACCTCGGTTCATAGGTCCATATAAGATCATTCGCCGCATTAATCCTGTGGCTTATGCTCTTGCCCTTCCTAAACATCTTCGCATGCACAACGTCTTCCACACCTCCCTACTGAAGCCTTTGTTGTGTAACAGGTACACGCGGGTCGTTCCTCCTCCTCCACCTATTCAGGTTGATGGTGAATCTGAGTATGAGGTTAGGAGGGTTTTGGATTCTAGGCTGTGCAGGGGCGCTCTGCAGTACTTGGTCGATTGGGTGAGTTATGGTCCAGAGGACCGGTCCTGGATTCCAGCTTCCAACATGTCTGCCTCTAGGTTGGTCAGGGCGTTCCATGCCTCACACCCCGATCGCCCTGGTGGTCGTCCTGCCGCTCGTCCTGTTCGTCGTCTGGTGGCCTCCCGTGGAGAGGGGGGTACTGTAACGTTGGGAGCTTCCAGCCCTACCTGTGTGCTTGAGGGCAGCATGTCTGATGCTGCTCGCTGACCAATGCCCGGTTTAAATGGAGACAGGCAGGGAGGTGGTTGCATGAGGCGCGGCTTGAGTGGGGGGCGTGGTCTGGTGAAGGTCTTTAAAAACCCTCAGTGTATTCTCAGCAGTTGCCAGATCGTGGTTATCCATACCTGAGCTCCTTGTACCTGACTGCTATATTGAATTAACCCGTTATTGACCTCTGCTTGTTTCTGACTATTCTGCCTTCTGTTGCCCTAGACCATTTTCTTGTACTACGCCACTGCTCTGATATCGACCCAGCTATTCCATTTGACCATTCTGAACTCTGTATTCCTGATTCTGGCTCGGCTGACTACTCCCCGTGTTGTTAACCCTTTCTGTCTAGCTAGTTTACCTGGCCAATTCTAAGGACCAGACAGTGAGAGATCTTTCACGGCTACTCTGTTGGTAGCTTCTGGGGTCTGTGGAGTGTTGGGCGTAAAGTACTGCGTGGTGGCATCTGGGAACCATGACACAGACCTGGTCTGTTGCTCAGTGGTCCAAAGTCCTCTTTTCTGATGAGAGCAACTTTTGCATCTCATTTGGAAACCAAGGACCCAGAGTATGGAGGAAGAATGGAGAGGCACACACTGCAAGATGCTTGAAGTCCAGTGTGAAGGTTCAACAGTCTGTGTTGATTTGGGGAGCCATGTCATCTGCTGGTGTTGGTCCATTGTGTTTCATTAAGTCCAGGGTCATTGCAGCCGTCTACCAGGAGATTTTGGAGCACTTCATGCTTCCTTTGGCAGATGAGCATTATGGGGATGCTGACTTCCTTTTCCAGCAGGACTTGGCACCTGCCCACACTGCCAAAAGCACCACAACCTGGTTCAATGACCATGGAATTACTGTGCTTGATTGGCCAGCAAACTCGCCTGACTTGAACCCCATAGAGAATCTACGGGGCATTGCCAAGAGAAAGATGAGGGACATTAGACCGAACAATGCAGAAGAGCTGAAGGCCGCTATTGAAGCAGTGCCACAGGCTGATAGCTTCCATGCCACGCCGCATTGAGGCAGTAATTGCTGCAAACGGGGCCCAAACCAAGTACTGAGTACATATCAGACTGGAGGAATTTAAAGGGAGTCCAGGAGAAATGGGATTATTTAAAGGAAGCATTATTGAAGGCCACAGGCAATTGCATTCGACTTGTTAGCAAAAACAAAAAAAGGAAGAAACCACTGTGGTGCTCTGCAGAAGTGGCCAAAATAGTGAAGAACAAAAAGACAGCATTCAATAATTATAAAACAACTCAGAGTGAAGAAGATAGGCAAACCTATAAGATTAGGCAGAAAGAGGCAAGCAATTTATAAGAGCTTCCAAAGTACACGCAGAAGAGAAAATAGCTCAGTCAGTAAAAAAGGGGGACAAAACATTTTTTAGATACATAACCGAGAAAAGAAAAGTAAAACAAGGATTAGTTAGACTAAAAACAAAGGAAGGAAGGTATGTAGAAGAGGATAAAAGTCTCGCTGACTGCCTCAATGAATATTTTTGTTCTGTCTTTGCAGAAGAAAAGGAAGGAAAGGGACCTCAGTTAGGAGGAAACACTAACGAGACAATTACATATCAGTTTACAGAGGAGGAGGTTCTACAGCAGCTGTCTAAAGTAAAGACAATTATAGTCAATGGGGCCTGATGGGATCCACCCTAAATTATTAAAAGAGCTCAGTGTTGTAATAGCAAAACCGTTAACAGATTTATTTAACCAATCCTTGCTAACGGGAGTCGTCCCAGAAGACTGGAAATTAGCAAATGTTGTGCCCATTCACAAGAAGGGTAGTAGGGAGGAATCTGGGAACTATAGGCCAGTTAGTCTTACGTCAGTAGTGGGGAAATTAATGGAAACCATGTTAAAGGAAAGGATTGTTGACCATCTAAAAACACATAGATTACAGGATCAGAAACAACATGGGTTTACCTCAGGGAGATCATGCCAAACTAATCTTATTGATTTTTTTGATTGGGTAACAAAAATAATAGACACAGGTGGTGCAGTAGACATTGCTTATTTAGATTTCAGTAAGGCTTTTGATACTGTTAAGCATAGAAGGCTTATCAATAAATTGCAATCTTTGAGCTTGGATTCCAATATTGTTGAATGGATTAGGCAGTGGCTGAGTGACAGGCAACAGAGGGTTGTGGTAAATGGAGTTTATTCGGCGCAAGGTCTTGTTACCAGTGGGGTACCTCAGGGGTCAGTACTTGTACCCATTCTATTTAATATTTTTATTAGTGATATTGCAGAAGGTATTAATGGAAAAGTATGTCTTTTTGCTGATGACACAAAGATTTTCAATAGGGTTGACGTTCCTGGAGGGATCAGCCAAATGACAAATGATTTAGGTAAACTAAAAAAATGGTCGGAACTGTGGCAATTGAGTTTTAATGTGGATAAGTGCAAGATAATGCACCTGGGACGTAAAAACCCAAGGGCTGAATATAGAATATTTGATACAGTCCTAACCTCAACATCTGAGGAAAGGGATTTAGGGGTTATTATTGCAGAGGATCTAAAGGTAAGTAGTCAATGTAATAGAGCAGCAGGAAATGCTAGCAGAATGCTTGGTTGTGTAGGGAGAGGTATTAGCAGTAGGAAAAGGGAAGTGCTCATGCCACTGTACAGAGCACTGGTGAGACCTCACTTGGAGTACTGTGTGCAGTACTGGAGACCGTATCTCCAGAAGGATATAGACATCTTAGAGAGAGTTCAGAGAAGGGATACTAAAATGGTGTACGGCTTGAAGGAGAAAAGTTACCAGGAAAGGCTTAATGATCTTAACATGTACAGCTTGGAAAAAAGACGAGACAGAGGAGATATGATAGAAACATTTAAATACGTAAAGGGAATCCACAAGGTAGAGGAATTGAGTATATTTAAAAGGAAACAAAGTAGCAAAACAAGAGGACATAGTCTTAGATTAGAGGGGCAAAGGTTTAAAAGTAACATCAGAAAGCATTATTTTACTGAGAGGGTGGTGGATACATGGAACAGTCTTCCAGTTGAAGTGGTAGAGGCCAAAACAGTAATTGAGTTTAAGCAGGCATGGGATAGGCATACGGCTATCCTAAACAAAAGATAAATCCAGGTAAAGTATCCATGTAATTGGGCAGACTAGATGGGCCGAAAGGTTCTTATCTGCCGACATTTCTCTATGTTTCTATGTTTCTATGCATGCTTATACTTTTCAGAGGTCCTATATTGTTCTATGTACAATCCTTGTTTTATTGCTTGCATGTAATATTCTAATTTTCTGAGATTGTGGATTTGGGGTTTTCATGAGCTGTAAGCCATAATCATCACAATTATGACAAATCACGGCTTGAACTATCTCATATATTAGTTTCACCTTTAAGTTGCATTACTGAAATAAATTAACTTTTGCACAATATTCTACTTTTTCGAGTTTCACCTGTATATTCTGCATGGCAGATTAGAAGTTGCGATAAGTTAGAGTACTACATAGTTATACAGAAATGTGGTAGAGAGGGCCCTGCTCCCTAAAGAGATTACATTCTAATTTATGGATATTTACAAATATGAATCAAATGTATGTGCAACCACTTTGGCTTAAAGCAAACTATTTAAACCATTTTCATTAAAAAAAAATCATATATTGTACTTACTCGTATGGGCCTTGACATTCTATATTCTAACCATGCTTAAAGACTTTCTTTTTTTTATATTAGCCTATAAACTTTCAGTTAAAAAGGAACCCCATGGTTTAAACAAGTCAAACAAGTGATCAGCATATCTTAAATAGCCCCTACCTACACATAATCCAAAACAGGCGTGAAGACATTTTAAAAGCTTTAAAGGTTATGGTATATTAGCAATTTGCTTTTTTCTTGATGATCACGATTAACTCTAGATCTTCACCTTGCTGGCAAACAGTATATAAAAAACCTGCACACTTACTGTGTAAAACGTATTATGTCATATTGTATTAGTAGCAATAACACGCTGGAATCATTTCAGATTAAAATAATGTTAAAAATGATAAATAAACTATATGTTAGGAACTCTGGAAGTAATCTTATACCATAGTCATGTATCACCCTGGCCCAAAATGCAAGATAAATCACAAAGCATGAACTATAAATCATTGAGACAAAGAAAAAGTGGAATAGAGCGGAGCGTACACGTATCACAATACACACTGTGATGATAGCAAATTCGTTCAGTCATCTATATTGTGATCCCTTACATATATTTAATATTATAATGGAATTTATACTTAAGCCAATGCATTGAAGATGTTCGACGAGTGGATTTATAACCAATAGATGTTTCACGTCACTCTATTATAGTATACCCCCAAAAACAGAAAGATTAACAAATAATGGTGTTTTACATCATAAAATCCTTTCTATAGCATAAGAAATGTGTACACTCACAATATGGAGCTTATAAATCTCTAATAGGATATGCCTCTTGGTTGTTATCAGGCCTCCCCAATCGCCTCTCTCTCCCGAACCCTCAAAAAGAAAGGAGACAGGCAACCAAAACTTGGTGTAGCAATCTTTGCAATGTCGTAAAATACTGTAAGGGGGGAATGAAAGTGCACTCACCCTTTAAGGGGTCCTAATCGGACCCGAACTTGATCGCCTGCAAGCTGTTTATATGGCACAACCATTACAAAAGCCATTCAATGGTGCTGTATCCTTCCTCTTGTTCCAGAAATACCAAGGTGCCCAAATGGGGTAAAACGGTATTCATTATTAAAACAAAGCAAAGAAATAAGTAAAACCTTAAAAACCAAACGTGTTTCGCCTTATAGTTCCAACGGGCTTCATCAGTGGTGTCATTGAACTATAGGAACTATAGTTGGAACTATAGGGCGAAACGCATCTGGTTTTTAATGCTTTATTTATTTATTTGCTTTGTTATAATAATAGATACCGGTTTACCCCATTTGGGCACCTTGGTATTTTCTGGAACGAGAGGAAGGATACACCACCATTATAGGGCATTTATAATGGTTGTGCCATATAAACAACATGCTGGCGATGAAGTTCGGGTCCGATTAGGACCCCATAAAGGGTGAGTGCACTTTCATTCTCCCCCTTACAGTACACCAAGTTTTGCTTGCCTGTCTCCTTTCTTTTCGATGGTTCGGGAGAGAGAGGAGATTGGGAAGGCCTGATAATGACCCAAAGGCGCATCCTATTAGAGCTTTATAAGCTCCATATATTGTAAGTGTATACATTTCTTATGCTATAGAAAAGATTTTATGATGTAAAACACACATTATGTGTTAATTTTTCTCTTTTTGAGGGTATACTATAATAGAGTGACGTGAAACATCTATTGGTTATAAATCCACTCATCGAACATCCTCAATGCATTGACTTAAGTATAAGTTCCGTTATAATATTGATTATATGTAAGGGATCACAATATAGATCACTGCAAGAAATTGCTATCATCACAGTGTGTATTGTGGCACGTATGCGCTCCACTCTATTCTACTTTTTCTTTGTTTTATATTTAAGGTATTTTAGGGATTACCTAAGAGTGTAGAGCATCAAAAACATTACTGTTGAGCACTTTTAGGCTAAAAATTCAACTTGCGTTGAATTATTCCCCTATAAATCATTAAGGAAACAATTTCAATTTCACTTATTTCTCTCTCTTAACCACTTCAATGCTAAGGACGCGCTCAGCGCGTCCTCAGCATTACCGCTGGTGTGCTGAGGACGCGCTCAGCGCGTCCTCAGTTTGGGGTCAGCGTTCGGCCGGGTTCCGACCGATCGCTGGCCCTCCGGTGCGGGCTGACATCCTGGATGTCAGCCCGGCATCCGGACCACCAGCCGCCATTATTAGGTGTCATCGCGGGGGCGCGATGACACCTAATTCAGGCGCCCCCCCCCGCATGTGCGGAGGAGGCGCCTGAAAGGGAGGGGGGGGAGGTCCTTCGGACCTCTCTCCCTCCCGATCGGTGGCACACAGGGGCTTAACCCAGGCATCATTTGGAAGGGCACAGCCTGCCCTTCCAAATGATGCCTGGCATTAACCCCTGGGGAGCTGGATCGCAAATCGGCGCTGAAAAGCGCCGATTCGCGATCCTTCCCAGGAGCTGGCCGACATCTTGGATGTCGGCCAAGCTTCCGGGAACTCCCCCAGAGGACTGGCGTCATCGTGCGCAGCACGATGACGCCAGTCCTAGCGTTAACCCCTAACTGCCACCAAGTGTGGAGATAGGGAGTTCCAATGAACTCCCTATCTCCCGATCCGTGGCAGCTAGGGGTTAAATTTTGATATCGTTGGATCGGCCAGAGCATGGCCGTTCCAACGATACCAAACATGAAAGTTAAAAAATTTGTAAAAAAAAAAAAAAAAATAAAAAAAATAAAAAAAATAAAAAAAAATTAAAAAAAAAATTAAAAAAAAAAATAAACACATTTTTTTTATTTTTTTTGTTTTGTTAGTGTAGCAATATTGTTCCCATTTCAATTATAATGTGAACAATGATGCTGCACTAACGATTTTTGTATGCGGTGCGTTTGTTAAAAATAGTGTAATTTTCCCCAAAAAAAAATGTAACGAGACCCCATCTCTAATTTTTTAACAAGCGCACCCCATACAAAATATAACCGCAATTGCTCGCATGTTAAAATGTGGAAAAAAACACTTTACACATTGTAAATTATTAAAAATTCATATTTTATTGCATTTTTTGTTATAATATACAGACATGACATAACGTATACATATAATAATGACATATTATGAATCTACCGAGTCTGACGAAAGAACGATATATAATATGTCTGGGTCATATACTAAAATAAGCCTTAAAAACACGTTTAAACATGATGCGCAAAACAGGTAAAAAATGACCTCAGCACAGGGGCGGGAAAAGCCTCAGCAGCGAAAGGGTTAATTTGAAATGTTTTTTTGTTCATAGAGACATTCCAAGATATCAAACCACCTAAGCCGTAACTAGATTACTTGCACATTGCAAATAAAATCACCTTATAAAACACATGCTGCTGTTTTTCTTTCTTTCTTTGACATGATTGCATGTAAATGAAACATAAATTTAGTTTATTTATTAAAGTTAAGGCCGGGTGCACACTAGACTAGATAAGACGTTTTTTGTAACGCACTAACGCGCGTTAAAAAAAAAAAACATCGTACCCGACGCTCGTCCACGCCCCCTTGCGTTATCTTCCATAGGAGGATAGCGGAGCACCCGTCGACGTGAATCCTAGCGTTCTAGAATGGCGATGCGCTAGGATTCGCGTCGACGGGTGCTCCGCTATCCTCCTATGGAAGATAACGCAAGGGGGGTAGACGAGTGTCGAGTACGAGGATTTTTTTTTTAACGCGCGTTAGTGCGTTACAAAAAACGTCTAGTGTGCAGCCGGCCTAAACAGGCTGAAAAAAAGACATACGTCCATCGAGAACAGCCTTTCCCACATCACCTACTGCTGTTGATCCAAAAGAAGGCAAAATTCCAGTCTGACGTGCTCGCCAAAGTGCAAAATAGTGGGAAAAAATTCCTTCTTGACCTCAGAATGCCAGCTTTTATTCACAATTTAAATATTGTAAGCCTTAATATTCTGTTTTTGCAAGAAGCCATTCAGCCGTTGTTTAAATTCTGTACAGACTCTGACCCAACCTCCTCAACAGGCAGAGAATTCCACAGCTTTATTGTCCTCACTGTAAAAATAACCCTTCCTATGCTTTAGGCTGAATTTCCTTTCATTCAGTCTAAATGGGTGATCTTGTGTCCTGTGTATAGTCCTATTAATGAAGGATGAATTCCATTTCCCTTATTAATTTAGTTACCTGTCTCTGCACTTTTTCTAGTGCCATAATATTTTTTCAGAAAATGGGTGTCCAATGTTGCAGGGCATATTCAAGATGTGGTCTTACCATTGATTTATAAAGAGGTATTGTAATATTTGCATATGTAATTACTAACCAATCATATGCCAGTGTTCAAATTGTCTGGTGACCATTGAACTGATCGAGTCAGTTGGCTGTGTGTTGACCTCTCTGTGAGCAACGGTCATTCAGCAGCTCTGCTATATTATAATAAAACCAGCAGCAAGTTTATCCTTATTTCTGCATCTGAGAGTCATTTGCACAAACGCCTCAGCGTCACAAAGAACCAAACATTACATGGTGTCAGAAGAAATGGACCCCTTCTGTTAACATGAATGCCGCTGGAGTCCCAATGCCCACAATTAATTGGGAAGCAAGTAAACTTGCCTGACGCATGGCGGAAGTTCAGGCAACATGCAGATCTCATGTTCGGCGGACTCCTAAAAAGTAAGAGTGGGATGAAAAATGTAATTACCTCCTACTATGGGCTGGTGAAAAGGGCAGAGAAATTTTCCATACATGGGCCTTACCTGCAGACGAAGCTGTGTCACTAAAGTAATATTACGACCGTTTTGCAGCATATGTCGAGCCCAAAGCTAACGTAATATTTGCACGATATAAGTTCCATCAGAAAGTGCAACAGGCTCAGGAACCTTTTGAGCAGTTTGTGACAGACTTACGGTTCCTTGCTCGGAACTGAAATTATGCTCAGAGCGATGAGATGATCCGAGACTGCATTGCCTTCAGCAGAACTCTCCGAGGGTGAAAGAGAAATTATTAAATGTCGGGTCTGAATTAACGCTAGAGAAAGACATCAATATTGCCAAATCACATGAATTGACCAAGGCACAGCTACGGTCAATTTCCAGAAACCCAGTCTCTGGCGCCCCGCTTAGCGACGATGTTCACAAGGTATCTCGCCAAACAAACATTGGTGTGGACTGGAGGCAACATTGTGCCCCTCACATACAGAAGTATGAACAAGTTTTCTTTTCTCATAGCTCTGACAGAGTGCAACCCACAAAGTGCAACTACTATATAAATAAGCAACATACCGCCCGTTATCAATGTCCTGTAAGAGGGAAAATATGCAAGTCACGTGGAAAACCTAACCACTTCGCCAAAGTGTCCCGCTCCAGCCGCAGTAAATATGTCCATTGTGTAAACAAAGATGGCTTAAATAGTGTAGATGTGGAGGCAGCGCTTCTGTGTATTTTAGGTGTATATTGATTAAACAGACATTAGAGTGGGTGCTGCCGTAATGGGATATAAAGTGTCCACACAACTCCAAGAACACAACAGAACAAGGAAAAACAAAATATTCCAGGCGCACCTTAACAATGTTTAGTACATTATTAGGATACAATCTGTAGGACATCGATTTGCAAAACGAATATGAATACATTATAGTTGCTTTAGCACCAACGAAAGTACTCCAAAGAAAAAATAAAATGAATACTTATATTTCAAGTAGTTGCGGGTTCTTATTCCTCCTTCTTTAGTAGTGGATTCCTCTTCCTCTAATGAAAGTACAGGGTCACTGCATAGATTAGATCCCCGGGTGGGGAGGAGGTAATCCTAATGTAGACAATGCTCAAAGCAAAAAATGCTTTTAACCACTTCGCTGCTACGGACGCGCTCAGCACGTCCAACCGCATGTATCGTTCCATGCGGTGGACGCGCTGTGCGCGTCCTCTCTTTGGGGTCAGCGTTCAGCCGGGTTCCGGCCAATCGCTGGCCCCCCCCGGTGCGGGCTGACGTCCTCGATGTCAGCCCAGCACCCGGAACCGCCGCCGGAGTAATTAGGTGTCATCGCGGGGGCGCGATAACACCTAATTCAGGCGCCCCCCCCCGCATGTGCGGAGGAGGCGCCTGAAAGGGAGGGGGGGAGGTCCTTCGGACCTCTCTCCCTCCCGATCGGCGGCGTGCAGGGGGTTAACCCAGGCACCGTTTGGAAGGGCACAGCCTGCCCTTCCAAATGGTACCTGGCATTAACCCCATGGGGGCCGGATCACGAATCGGCGCCGAAAAGCGCCGGTTCGTGATCCTTTCCCAGAGCTGGCCGACATCTTGGATGTCGGCCAAGCTTCCGGGAATGCTCCCTGAGGACTGGCGTCATCGTGCGTAGTTCACCCCTAACTGCCACCAATGGTGGAGATAGGGGGTTCATTGGAACCCCCTATCTCCACCATTGGTGGCAGTTAGGGGTTAATGTTTGGTAATGTTGGATCGGCCAGAGCATGGCCGTTCCAACAATACCTAACATGAGTATAAAAAAAGTTTTTAAAAAATAAATAAAAATTAAAATAAAAATAAAACAATATTTGAAAAAAATTATAAAAAAAAATAAACAAGTTTTTTTTTTTCTTTTTTTGGTTCGTTAATGCAGCAATATTGTTCCCATTTCAATTATAATGTGAACAATGATGCTGCACTAACGATTTTTGGATGCGGTGCGTTTGTTAAAAATCGCGTAATTTTCCCCAAAAAAAAATGTAACGAGACCCCATCTCTAATTTTTTTAACAAGCGCACCCCATACAAAATATAACCGCAATTGCTCGCATGTTAAAATGTGAAAAAAAAACACTTTACACGTTGTAAATTGTTGAAAATTCATATTTTATTGCATTTTTTGTTATAATATACAGACAGGTCAAGACATATACATATAATAATGACATATTATGAATCTGCCGAGTCTGACGGAAAGAACGATATATAATATGTCTGGGTCATATACTAAAATAAGCCTTCAAAACACGTTTAAACATGATGAGCAAAACCGGTAAAAATGACCTCAGCACAGAGGCGGGAAAAGCCTCAGCAGCAAAAGGGTTAAAATAAGCAGCAGGACAGATTTCTAATAGTATAAATTGTAATTTATTCATGTAAAATAACAAGTCATATGGTAAAGCAATAAAAAGAGCATAAAAAGCATATAAAATAGTGAACAATCTTAAGTAAGGATCACTAGAACACGCTTTCGCCTACCGGCTTCCTCAGTAAGTGTCCTTAGCAATACGGTAGTCTCTGGTAAGAAAAAATCAATTGATTGATCAGTACTTTAGTGTCGTAGATGCTAGATCTGGCTATTGGGCTATTAAGCTCACTAAAGATTCCTCCAAACTCACTACGTTTAACAAAGTTTTGGGGTGATACAGGTTAAAACGTCTTCCTTTCGGAATAATATCAGCTCAAGATGAATTCCATCAGAAAATAGATTAAATTTATGAAGGTTTGACAGGTGTAACATCCATAGTTGATGACATCCTCATCTACGGGTAAACAAACGCGGAGCACGATCAAAATCTTTCCGCTATGTTACAGCGCCTGAGAGAAAGGGGTGTCAAGCTTAACCCAGAGAAAAGTTTTATTCGAGCAACAGAAATCAGTTATTTTGGGCATCTCCTCACGACTGCTGGAGTAAACCCTGATCCTGTGAAAATTAATGCTGTGAGAGACATGGAGCCACCGAAAGACAAAAGTGAACTTGAGACAGTGCTAGGCATGATCAACTACCTCTCAAAATTCGTGCCCAACCTTTCTGACATTACCGCCCCGTTATGTCAGCTTCTAAAGCAATCAAGTGAATTTGTGTGGGATGCACAGCAAGATGAGGCTTTCAACAAAATAAAAGAACTACTCACATGTGAGCCAGGACCAGTTTTCACATACTTTGATCCTTACAAAGAACTAAAGCTGCAGGTTGATGCTTCCAAGTATGGACTCGGAGCGGTACTGCTGCAGAATGGAAGACCTATCACGTATGCATCAAAACCACTCACAGAAAGTGAAATTAACTATGTGCAAATAGAAAAAGAGCTTTTTACCATACTAGGGCACTATTACATTCCTTGCACAAAAACGCTCGTGCAGCGCTATTTTTTTTCGCGTATAGTTACACATTCTACGTATACCCAAACAATAAAATTGATAAGTTGTGCGTGTTTTGATTATTGCTGCAGCATATATACTCAGATTGATTTTGACAGGCACAAAAATGTAACTGGAGACAATTGTGGTTCTTAACTCTGATTGGCTGAATCGCGTGAAAAACCAGTCTGCCTGCCAATTTCTGTGTGCAGCGTTATTGTGCGCGCATTTTTGCAAGTCTTTTTTACGAGCGGTATTTTTTGACAGATGAAAAAATGCGCTCGGCTTGTAATACTAGCGTTCATTTACGCGTGTTAACGTGTAACGCTGCACGCAAAAAAAATAGCGCTGCGCAAGCGTTTTTGCGCAAAGAATGTAATAGAGCCCTATGAGTATGACCATGACTATTTCTGAGAACCCTGATTTGTGTACTGACCCGGGTTTTCCTGAGAACCCTGCTTTTGTATATGACCACCGCTATTTCTGAGAACCCTGCTTTGTGTATGACCACCACTATTTCTGATAACTGCTTTGTTGTGTCCTGACCCGGCTATTCCTGAGAACCCTACTTTGTGTATAACCACTGCTATTTCTGAGAACCCTGCTTTGTGTATGACCATCACTATTGCTGACAACCTGGCTCTGAGTGTAACCCTTGGTATAAGGCTGACCCTCTCTCCTGGCATTTAGAGAGATAACTGTGTTATCTTTTTCTGGGGACTGTAAACCCTTGCCGGGTGCTACAAAATTCCCTGAAGATACTTAGCTTTATTGACCATCCAAGGATCGGAGGGGTAGCTAGTATACTGTGTAGTGGGACCAACATTGTAGACCCAAGGGGGATCCGTGACAGCAGCGAGGTAATATCCTGCTCACATTGTATTACTTTTCCTAGTTTTGTGTCATCTGCAAACACTAACACAAGACGTTCGATGCCTATTTCAAGGTAATTTATAAATAAATTGAATAGAATTGGCCCTATAACAGACCCCTGAGGGACACCACTTACCACTGGTGTCCATCTTGAAAATTTATCATTTATGACCACTCTCTGTACCCAATCTTTCAGCCAGATTTCTATCCAAGAACAAGAATTTTCATCTAGACCAATTTGTCTTAATTTAAATAGTTACACTACCTCTTGTGCAGAACTGTGTCAAAAGCTTTGGCAAAATCAAAGTAAATCACATCCATTGTGACCCCCTGATCTATACTTCTACTGTACTTCTTCATAGAATGCAATTAGGTTAGTCTGACATGATCTTTTATCATAAAACCATGCTGATCTTTGTAGAAAGGGGCAAATGTTTGCAATGTTTTTTAGTTGAACGTAACAAAATTGGGTGACTGATTGTGTCAGCCACAATGTATGCAATAAAAATGCTTTAAAATAATGGAATCTAATTAATCTAAGATATTTTTATTTCCTTTTTTTAAAAAATACTGTTAATTTAGATGCTTACATTTCGAGATGCTTACATTACAATGCTTACATTTCTGTAGAGGAAATAAATCCATGCTGAGAAAGGGATGATGGTAGTTTTAAGTACAAATAGCTTATTCCTAATTTAGGGGAGGGAAAAATAGTTTCTTCTATGCTGTCATTATTAAACTTGCATATGTTGTGGGATTACTGTGGCAAGGCTATATTTGGCACGATTAAAAAGACTGTTTTATTGTATACAGCAGTACACTAAATGCATGCACAGTGACTTGTTGGCGCATGTTACTGCTCCCAGGACTGCAATAATTTGGCACATTCATTTCTATGCATTTTGTGTTTTATTATTTTTACACATTGGTTACATTCATTAAAAACAAATCTATAAAGTTACTGCTTTTTCCATGCAATCCAAAAGTTGTTCTTTGCCAATCAGTACAGCATAGTATGTTTAACAAGAAGAGCTTCATTTTACATTTGAGTTCTTCCTTTAGTTATTTCTTCCAAGTGATTCTATATGAAATACGTCTTATAAATCGTTAACTATGAGTGCAACGGCTCAGGTGTAGCTGTACTGGTGGAGGCTGCTCCCTCTAACAGCTTTGGGATCAGCCCTCCAAGTACAGGAGAGATCTAGAGCATGAGAAAGCCTAGACAGATAGTGGTGATAGGGGTCTGTAATAATAATAGCGTAGATAGGGTAATTTGCTGCTCTGAATGCCTTAACCGTACAGTTTGCTGTCTGCCGTGTGCCATGGTTAGGCATGTGGCTGACAGAGTGGATGGATTATTGGGTGGGGCTGGAGATGACCCAGCTGTCGTGGTCCATATAGGTACCGATGACAAAGTAAGAGGAACATGGACGGACCTTAGGAATGAGTTCAGAGAACTAGGTAATAAACTGAAGAAGGTCCTCCAAGGCAGCATTTTCAAAGATACTACCTGTGCCACGTGCTACAGAGGAAAGGCAGCAAAAGATCAGGGAGGTCAATGCGTGGATAAAGTCTTGGTGCAGGAAGGAGTGCTTTGGGTTTTTAGAGAACTGGGCTCATTTTGCACTGGGACGCAATCTCTATAGTTGCGACAGTTTGCACCTGAATGGAAGAGGGTCCACTGTGCTGGGAGACAGGGTGGTTAGAAGGTTGGAGGAGATTTAACCTAGTGAAAAGAGGGTGGTATGGAAACCTACATAATGGAGACAAAACAGAAAGTGGATGGGATTCTACTCAGACTAAGGGGGATGGAGATTAGGGGACGGGTTATGTCAGAGCAGAGGAGGCATGCAATGTATGTTACATTCAGTACATGTGGGCTGAAACAATATTAAATGTATTGAAAAGAAAAGATATCCTTATGGTGCATACGTATAATAATAGTGATAGCCAATACAGTGTACTCATACTAATTTATGTGAAGCCCTAAACTGAATCAAATACATACACATAACCATTGCAATAATATGTGAACAGATCCAACAGATCCAATAACATTGATATGCGAACAGATCCAATATCTTTTGTGAATTGTGATCATAATACGGAGTGTTGCAATTCTTATTATAAAATCACGTAAAAGTACTTATTTGTTAGAAGTATCCATAGCAGAAAAATTACTTATATGATTTCGCTGGTAAGAATGGTGCTGAATTAATGATTCCAGCTACAACCTCAAATAAAACAGAACAAGAGAAAAGAGAACTACCTAGTGCAATATTGTCACTCCAGAATAAAAGTTCCAAAACTTTAGCCAATAAGCGAAGCACTCACATGCTCTAGTGCCTCACTTCTCGGTTCTAGTTTAGCCAAATCTAGGATGACCTAGCCCTTCTTTTCCAACGCTGGTACTCAGAACATGAAATACCATGTAGAACTGGAGCCGGGAAGTGAGGTTTAATAAGAAGAATTGCAAAACTCTGTAATATGATCAAGATTCATGAAAGATATTGAATCTGTTCGCATATCAATGTTATTGGATCTGTTGGATCTGTTCACATATTATAGCAATGGTTATGTATATGTATTTGATGTAGTTTATGATTTCACATTAATTAGTACGCTTACACTGTATTGGATATAATTATACATATGCACCATAAGGATATCTTTTCTTTTCAATATTGATAAGCACTTTTTTTCACGTTCAGTTTTATTGTGCACATCCTTGGAGTCAGCACTAAATATACAACCTTAGTTCTTTATCACTTTCTAGCGCTTCCACTCTAAATATTGTTTTACAATATTTAATGTATGTTTGCTAATGCAAGAAGGCTTAATAACAAGATGAGGGAGCTAGAGGCAATAGCATTTACTAATCAATATGACATTATAGGTATAACAGAAATGTGGTAGGATGATTGGGGGTGAATGTGCATGATTATGCATTGTTTAGGAGGGATAGAAACCATAAGAAGGAGGAGTAGTATGTTTGTATGTCAATCATGATTTAATGTCAAATATTACATTACTAGTATGTGAGGAGGGAATGTGGAATCTTTATGGGTAAATAAATACTTGGGGCATAAGCTGGGAAGTCAAATATTGGTTGGCATTTTCTATAAATGATCTACTTTTGCTATAAATCATCTACTTTTCTACTTTTTACAGTGGCAGTTGATGAGCCAACAATGGCCAACCACCTCTTGAAATGCAAGTACAAATGAACGAGTAAGTGGACAGAAATGCATTGATTACTTGATTCTTTCTTTGTTTGCTCCATCCGCATGTTGTTTCTTTCATGAAATAACAAAATAATTTGACAAATCACAATTGTAATGAAAATAATTGCACACGTTTGTTTGCTACTATGTTAATAGATCCGAAAACAATCCTATTCCAGATAAAATGTGGGACAGATTGCAATGTCACAATAGCAACACTAGTGAGGGACAAGACAAAAATACAGCAGTGATAAAGTTCTAAGGATGTGCAATAAGAATTCACTGAAACCAGTATGACTATAGGGTCTATTAGCAAAGCAGCAAAATTGTGTGCAATGTCAGTGCTTTGTGTTTTGCTGCATTTCACCTCATTTTGACGATTCCATTTCACTGAAAATGCAGATGAAATCACTATTTAGTGAATGGTTCTGTATTTGGCAAAATTGATGTCGTCAAAGCAGTTATCGGATGTCGGAGAAACCCCCAAATTGCACTGATTACCGCCGAATTGTGCTGAATTGTTCCAAATTAATATCGGAAAATTCAGCAGAACTGGAAAAAAAGAAAAGGAAGGCGCCAATTGTCCTTATGGGAGTTTAAATCAATAAATATGAGTACGAATAATAAAAAAAGTCCTTTAAAAAATAAGAGGGCATGGCTGGATCCCAGAGCGAACAGTCACATGATGTTTGTGCTCCGACCTGATGTGGACTTTATGAAGACTTCCCTCCAGCTGAGTGCCGTTCACCCCTTACCTCGTTCCCTTGAGTCCCTGCAGTCGCCTACGCCATTTCTGGTACCTTTCCTGCGGCCTGTGCAGATTTTGGGCGGGGAGTTTTCTGCTTCCCAGCAGCGTGTTTTGATGGCGGCCATATTGGGGCCCTGCTCCGCGATGCAGCACTCCTTTGGCTTCCCGTGGGGCAGCGGACCGAGAAAATGGAGGGTCCACATCCCCAGGCTACTGCGGCCGCTCGGGCGGGGAGGCCGAACAGAGGTGCGAGGACCGGTAGCGCTGTGGTACACTTCTCCTTCCCGAAGATGGCATGACAGCCCTGTTCTTAGGCCTGGAGGGCCTTTTATCATCAAGGGGAGATCTTTGAGGGCTGACGGCTGGGCTTCGGGCCCTCCGAGAGGCGGGAGTTCCACCAGTCTGCCCTTCTGTGGCTGCTTCATGCGAACACGACACACCTGGCTGTATGGGTCTGGCAGAGCTGGACCCCGGCGGAGTGAGTGTTATGGCCCGGGAGCTGGACTGCTGCCAATTTCTCTGCTGCTGTCGATGCCGATGCTGAGGCATGAGAGTGTGAAGCGCTTACCTGCATGCAGGGATTCATCTGCCCGGACGGCGCTGGCCGTGACAGTGGTGCTCCCTGTTGTCAAAGGTTGGGGTCCGGTGGTACCTGTATGTCCTCCTCTGCTGCCCTCGCCAGGAATGCTGCTGGGTGTTCACCAGCCGGTCCTGGCTGTGGTTCTCTGAGCCGTATGGTGAGTGCTCAGCAAAAAGTGTTCTGCGTTCTCGAGCTCGCAAAAACAAATTCGGTTGTCACGGTGCAGCGTGCTTTTCGAAGGCGATTTGACATTAATCCGCCCTCTCCTAAGAACATTCAACGGTGGTTTCGACAGTTTCAAGAGCGTGGGTGTCTTTGTAACGGAAAAAGTCCACGACAACCACGTGTTTCAGAGGAACAAGTGGCGAGAATCCATGCGGCGTTTGGGAGGAGCCTGCGGAAGTCCACAAATCGAGCTAGTCGTGAGCTTGCGATCCCTCAATCCACTATCTGGTGTGTGCTAACAACTAAAAGACGTCTACATTTGAAACCATACAGACTGCAGCTCGTTCAGGCACTTACCAATGACGACAAAAGAAAGCGGATGGAATTTTGCAATTTGATTCTGGAGATGATGGAAGACAAAATCATTATTTCACGTTTAATTTTTAGTGAAGAAGCGACTTTTCACTTGAGCAGCACAGTCAATCATCACAATGTGCGTATTTGGGGACCAGAGCACCCACATGAAACAGTTGAGCACAAAAGAGATTCCCCTAAGATGAACGTCTTCTGTGCTGTGTCTCAGAACAAGGTTTATGGTCCCCTTTTCTTTGAAGGATACACCACTGGTGTATTTTGGCCTAGGCCAACAAGGCCCAGGCCTAGGGCGGCACTTTCCAGGGGGCGGCAGCCCGCTGTTTTTTTTTTTTTTTTTTCACTTTTGCAAACTATTTTACCAGGAAGGAAACATTGAGATGTCACTAATTTTCAAGTATGTCCTGGGTAGGCAAGGCCTAGGCCTTCACTTTCCAGGGGGCAACAAAAAACCTCACCACTAATTGGGTTACTCACAGAGCACCGAAATGACGCCAACATTTTGGTGTTCTGTAGTTCCCTGCACTTCGGGGAATAAAATTTCCCCACCCAGCAGTGAATTCACCATTCACCGCAGGGTCCCCAAAGTGCATGGAGTCGGCCGCTGTATGCTGCCACCGCAAACCCATGGCCTGCTGTTTTCAAAAGAACTACTGAATGAAAATGTCTGGAATTTACATATAAGATCCTATGATTGATAATAAAAAGTTCTGTTACAGAAAAAGAAGAACCGCTATTAAAAAAAAGGGGGGGAATTTAGCCCAAAAAATTCTGAAAAATCACTAAAAGGTACAAAAAGAAAATCAATAAATAAATAAAGACTTTTTACTGCAGATTAAAATAATAAATGGTTTATTAGATATTGCATAAAAAAACGGGAATATTTTTAACATTGAAACCTATGGGGTTCGCCTGAATAAACCTGCTGATTGAAACCACCGAACATCAGGGCATTTCACTGACATTTCTCTGCTGTTTGGTGTTCTCTGAATAGATTAACCATTACTTCTCTATGGGGATTTGCACTGCCTTCAAACAGCACCGTACTTGCTGGCAGTTCGCCAAACTTGTGTGTGAGCATAGCACCAGAGCAGTGGTGTACTTAGAGGAGTGGCGGAGGGCGGGCCGCCCCAGGTACCAGTGATTATTGGGGTGTCATTAGGGGTACTAGGAGGTGCCACTGTCACTGTGTGTCAGCTTTGAGCTGTGTTCTCAAACAACGAGCAGCGGAGCATGGCGTTTGCATACGGAATAAAATCGAATAGAATAAAAATCCCCCTCTCCTTCCTCCATAGCTCCTCCCCTGCCCCGCAGCAGCTCTAGGAGAGGGGAGGGGGATGTGATTTGTGTCCAGAGAGAGAAGATGACAGTAAACGGCAGGTAAAGGGGGGGGGTTAATCAGCAGAATATGAAGCCCTGTCTGCTTACTGCTGTTTAAAGTGGACCGTTCCTTAACCAGCACTGCAGTGATAGAAATTTGTCATTGAGCTGCCTGGCTCCTGGTGAGGCTGCTTGTGTGCAGGTCACACTCGGTCCGGCCAGTCAGGTGGTACTGAGTCTCAGTACCACCTGACTGGCTGAACCACGTGACACGCATGCACACAGCTGCCCGCCCTTTCGTTAACATGGACTGTCACTCTATTCTGGACTGAACACCCACCGGAAGGGAATCAAAGCCACGGTGCACCCTCTGGCAGTGGCACCCCACTGCTGACAAGATGGCTCCATGCACAGGCACAGCCGTGATCCTAACGTGGCCTGGAGGGACCTCCTGCTGAGTCTGTACACAGTCCCTGCTGACTCTGCACACAGCCCTACCGCGGACAGAGGCCGGTAAATGTAGAATAAATAATTGCTGTGTGCTCATATACACTCGGTTTGCTGGGAGTTTTATTGCAGTGGATTCTGATGCACTCATACACACCACACATTGCATTGCTGGGAGTTTTATTGCTGTGGATTCTGATACGCTGACACACACCACACATTGCATTGCTGGGAGTTTTATTGCAGTGGATTCTGATGCACTCATACACACCGCACATTGCATTGCTGGGAGTTTTATTGCTGTGGATTCTGATACACTCATACACACTGCACATCGCATTGCTGGAATTTTTATTGCTGTGGACTCTGATACGCTGACACACACCAAACATTGCATTGCTGGGAGTTTTATTGCTGTGGGTTCTGTGATACACACTGCATAGTACTGTGAGTTTTATTGCCCCGGAGCTCTGGGATACACTCATACACACTGCACATTACTGTGAGTTTTATTGCTGTGCAGCTCTGTGATACGTTCATATGCAGTGCACGTTTCTGTGGATTTTATTGTTCAACCAATTAGAGCGGCTGTGTTCCAGTATACTTGACATGCGTGGCTGTTCTTTGTAAAAATGCTTGAATTTAAACATTTCATAATTTTATTTATCTCAATAGATACATTTGAAATGGTATACAAAATATACAAGTAGGCACTTGGTATCCACTTTTAATATAAAGAGAGGAAAAGGTGGAGCTCTAAGAGGAAAAGGTGGAGCTTAAAGCGGAAGGGTGGGGATTAACCAGGAAGAGGTGTGCCCTTGACAGGAGGGGGTGCCTCAAATTTAAATTAGGGGGTGCATGAGTTTAGTCAGGCCTAGGGCAGCACAAAACCTAAATACACCACTGGGATACACTGTTACAGGACAAATCTCGATATGCTCCAAAACGTGCTCTTCACTTCACTGCAAGCAGATTCGCATGACTTCATTTTTCAACAAGATGGAGCACCGCCCAATTGGCACCTAATGGTTCGAGCTTTTCTAAATGAAAAAGTGTCCCAGCGATGGATTGGTCGGAAAGGGGGCCAATGACCTTACTCTTTCTGCTTGGCCTGCGAGATCCCCAGACCTCAACGTGTGTGATTTATTTTTCTTGTGGGGTTATGTGAAAGATCGCGTTTATGTTCCACCGCTACCCACTAACCTCGATAACCTTAAACAATGAATTACAAGAGCGATCAACTCAGTGGATCGTGATATGCTGATACGCACCTGGGAGGAATTCTCTTATCGCATTGATGTTGCCCGTGCTGCAGATGGTGGCCACATTGAACACTTGTAAGACAGGAATGACCCCGAGACCTCTGAGCCGTATGACCCAGAGATCTAGGGTGGGTGACGCGAGCATCATTGCTCGAGACTTTCTTCTTTCATATACCCCTTGTTCTCCAGCTGAGTACAGGGAGATGGAATGCCCGGCCTCTACTGCAGCGGGCTGCCTGTGGTGGCTCCGATGCCCTTGTTAAACACTGGCTGAACTGACCCCCTGCTTTTTTCTTTCTTTATTTCCCCCATATTATTTTTTATAATTGAGCCTACATCACCGTTGATTTTACATCTAATCTGCTTTTTTTGCCCATGAGACACTTTTTTTTTAAATTTCTTATATGTCATATATTTTTGTTTTTCTTCTGTGTCCTGATCTCTCTCCTCCTGTCAATGGCCTCCTGGCGAAGAGGTTGTCTAAAAACACAAAAAATATAAAAAAAATAAGAGTTTTTGCAAAGAATAAAAAGAATAAATGATCTTTAAATAAAAATTAAAAAGATATTACTTTTTACATTGAAACCTATGGGATTCGCCTGTTTAAACGTGTCGAATTGAAACACTGAATATTTGGGCATTTGGCAGTTCGGTTCAATGCAGTGTTCTTTGAATAGAGGACACAATAGTCTTGTATGGGGCAAATTCGGTGCCACTGAACGTCGTAGAACGCCGCTGAATTGCAGCAAATTGCCCTGTATTTTTTGATGTCAATTCACCAGTATTTGGCAAACTGACAGCTTACTGAATAGACAAACTGGGCAAAAATTGCACCGAACAGTGAAATTCACCGTTTGGTACAATTCTCTTATGTAAACTGACAATAAACCCTCACAATCAATATTAATGTCACGCAGAATTTGTGGTCATTGACACAGAGATGTGCCATGCTCTACTGAAAAGTAGAGAAATACAACTCATAAATCTGATCTTGGTACAGCACCAGAGTATACTAAATGTGGAACAAAATGGCAACCGGCATGGGGGGCTGGCCAGCTATCAATAAGGTATATGCGAAAGGAATGAGCTGTATGAGTGGATGCTTTAGTACATACTATTATTGCCAAAAAGAAACTGCCAATGTAATTAAACAACCTACTGAAATGGGAACATAGTAGTTTAGAAAAACAGTGAATTATTAGCCCTGTAGAGAGGAGCTAAGGGCAAGGCTGGAATAGCAGTATGGATGTGGTGAAAAAAATCATCAGGAAAGTAAAATATTTGCCTTGACCCTCAGCCTTTGAATATGGCTTTGAAACAGAGTAGCTGTCTTTTGCCAGCCATCGGTTACTGTCACGTTCACACTCGATAACCGTGGTGTGGATCCCTTTTGACAGACCACTAAGCCCTCCGATCCTTGTGTGGTCGGGATCGCTAACCCTATCACTCACAGCCAGGGAAAACAAACACACCAGTAACAATGAGTATAATTTAGAGATTTCGGTGGCAGGTGTTCGTACTGAGCATACACTGGGGTGTAATGGGTTAACCTCGTCGTCAGATGCGGAATAACCTGCGTTAAACCTGTACTGGTCATTTAAAGAGTCAGAAACAACTTGGTCAGTATCACAACCCGGGTCGGCAACAGAGAGGGTTCGTATACAGACAGGGTTGGTAACAGAGGAGGTACTCATACAGACTGAATCAGCAACAGAGAGGGTTCGTATACAGACAGGGTTGGCAACAGAGGAGGTACTCATACAGACTGAATCGGCAACAGAGAGCATTCGTATACAGGCAGGGTTGGAACAGAGAAGTATCTTGAGTCAGCTTGTGGCAGGATCAGCAATCGTTCTGAGGCTGTTCTGGGGTAAACCATACATACAGGCTGAGTAGGAGATAGAATCGTCAATAAGCAGTCCGGGTCAATAACAGAGAGACTCCTCGTACAAGCAGAATCGGAAACACAGTAACTGCATGAAAGAAAATAGAGAAACAGTGAACCGAATACAAAAAAGCACTCAGCGATGTGGGAAAATGACTCCACGTCAAGGCAATGACTCAGTGCGCCTGCGCTTTACTTAAAGGCCAGCGGCTCCGTGTAAAGATGCCGCGCCCCACCCCCTGATCAGCTGCAAGCATGCCGGGCACCGCCAGAGCTCCTGGCACTCGGCCAGTCAGCGGCATCGTGTGCCTGGGACCCCCCTAAGACCCCCCAGGTGTGACAGTTACATACTGACAGATCAAGCAAGAGTAAAGATATTTTCTGTGTGTGATATAAAAGGTGGTTTCTGAAACAAATGAAAATGGGGACCAGTTATATGGGAAATAGGGAGGGGGAGGTAACATGACATAATCAACAGAATACATTGTGTACATGAGGGGGATGTGAATTCCTTCAGGAGATGCAGAAACCTGGTCAGTACAAACTAGACAAGATTAGCAAACAGACCACATCAGATCAATTTCAGGGCAAACAGATAGTGAGAACAATAAGTCTACTTTATATCTCTAACACAAACCAACTCCTAAAATACAGTTGCAAGATAGAAATACATTTAACCTGTTAATCCTTCGGTGCCCACTTATGCCCATTGTTCTCGAGAATTTGCTTTGCTACATTGGTTCGCGAACCCTTGGCAGGAGGTAAGCATCAACACCTCTCCAACAGGCACAGAGGCCCTGCATAGCGTGGGCAAGGGAGCGAATGAGGGTGAGGGCATAAAGGTAAAGGGAGCTTCGGTTACACCCTCATATTAAAACATTTATGTCTAGGCAAGAATAGAGGCAGAACTCATCATGGATGAGAAACCGGTGATGCTATATGAGCCTAACATGAACATTTTGTTAGCCTATGGCAGCAACATGCCCAGGCAGAGTGAACCAATAACGTGAACTGTACGTTTTAGGGGCTGATATGTACATAAAGATGTTGGTTCTGTTCCTAGCCAATGAGAAATCTGGAAGGAGCTTCGGTAGTGGTATCATGGAAATGGCTGAGAAACATATATATTAGACCAGGAGAGCAGCACTCAACCTTTACTAAACATAAAGGGGAGGTGCTTCTCATGACAAATAGACACAATACACCAAGTGGAGAGCACTCCATTATTTAAATTGCACCATCACAAAACTCATAAAATTTAAAGACATTCAAGTTTTCAAAGATTTAACAAGATTTTACATCTCTGCAATTTTTTCCACAAGTTAATTTAGAAAATAAATGTGAGTTTAGTTCACAAAATATGATCATATCCTCCTTAAGCCTGTCACAGTATCAATTTATCCCATAAGGGCTTTTCAGGGCTAATATGGTGTCCATCCCTCCCTGTCACAGGTGTTTAATTTGCAGGTTCTATTTAATCTTGAATAGCTGGGAGCTACAAAAAGGATTCTGTGCTCAGTAAGTGAGCTAATCCCATAAGGGTGGTGATTAGGTGATTTACAGTAGGACCTGTTGAAGATTGGATACATTGGCGTTGTGATAGGCTTAAACTATGCTTAAGCTATTTATGGCCATATTTTGCAAACTAAATTCCCATCATTTTTTAAACAGAGCTTACAGTTAAAAACCTTTTAAAAAATCTTTAATGGGTTTAAAAAAAAATAAAATCTTGAAAGGGTTAAGAGTTGCTAGAATATTTAAAGGGTTAAAATTTGTTAAAGTCTTTAAAAATGTGTGAGCTGCTGTTAAAGCCCGTGAATGTATGAGTTGGTGTGCTCTCTTCCTAGTTTGTTACATTTTTTTGTCTTGAGAAGCACCTGCCCTTTATGCTCAGTAAAGGTTGAGTGCTGCCCTCCTGGTGTATTATATATATTTGGTAACTGATGATTTGGACATTTCATTCTCCATAGTTACCATGGTGATGGTTCACATGATCATGTCGCCCTGATGTCATTACCAGGTGACGGTGATTGACGTGCAGGCGGCATGGGGTGGGGAGCATGGCGGTGGTAAGTTAATTTACTTTTTTATAAATAGCTTGTGTTGGAGATGGTTCTGTGTCCTGAAGAAAATTAGTGGTGAATAAATTGAAACGTTGACTATATTATAACGGAATAACGATTTATTGAGAAGACCCTGGAGTGCTGCTATTTTTTGGATTATATATATATATATATAAAGCAGAGCTCAAAAATTCACTTGCCTTCTTGCCTGAGTTAAGTGATAATTGATCTCTGATGAGTTTTAACCTGAAGCTCAATGTGATCTGTTCTATTTGAGCATCTCTGGACATGCAATACACAGCTTGGCCATAGTGGCACTGTTCTGCAGGAAATTCAGTGAAAGCAAGAAGGTTTTCTGTGTAAATCAGAAAGTACAGCAACAGAGGAGTAAGGACAGGCTGAGGGTTTATAGACAGGTTTAAAAGTATAGGGAGAGTGTTAGAGGAATTTAAGATATCAGGGACAAGATTGAGACAGAAACGGATTTGAGGAGGAATGTTTAGAGTTCAGAGACCGTAATGGGGTGACAGCGTAGGGAATATAAATTGAAGATTATAAATACAGAAATGGGATAAGAGCAGATCGAGGAGTCCGTGAAAGAACTAGAGGAAAAGAGACAGGTTTACAGTTAAAGTGGCAGACTTAGGAGTGCAGGGACAGGTCTGGAGTGCAGTGCCAACATTAGGAGTGCAGGGACATGTTCAGGGGTACAAGGAAAGGTCTGGATATTCATGAACAGGTTCAGGGGTACAGGGAATGGTTTTTGGATTTATTGACAGGTTCAGGAAACAGAGAAAGGTCTGGGGGTTCATGCACAGGTTCAGATGTACAGGGAAAGGTTTGGGGCTGCATGGCCAGGATTAGAAGGTGAAAAAACAATAAGGTGATAAAAATGGCGCAGATAATGTGTAGATGATCGGTCTTGGGTAGCAGCAAGGGCACAAACGCACACTCCCAAGTGCGAATAGTCAATAGATAAAGTAGTAAGTAGAGTCCTAGCGCTTACACCAAGTGTCCAGTGAGTAATACTTCAAGATGATCTAGAAAACATAATAGGAGACATACATTGCGCAGTACATCCTTATGACACCTGATTTCCAGGAAGAAAGTATTCAACTCACTTATTTCTGAGCCCCATTAAGTCGGCTATGGACTGTATAGGCATAAATCTGTGGATGTGATCTCACCAGCCCGTCCTACCAGCAACTATCCGTGGTGATAAAAAGCAAAATTGAAAGTTGTGGCTATTTTATCTTGCCTAATGGCTAATATACTGATGCCACTAATAGCTGGTTACTTAGATGGATAGTGTGAATTTATTAAATCATACGTACATGGAAACTAACAATAAACTTTATTAAACATAAACGATAAAAATAAATAAATAAATATAAATATAATATATATATCTCAATGTGATGTTTCGGCAAGTGTGTGATAAATTGTCGGTGGAAACCTTTGGCATTATTCTCTTAACCCTGTATGGCGATTGTTGTCGCTCTTTGCATATAGAGAAACCATTTGCATTAATTATTGTTCAAACGTATAATATGTTGTTGTAGGTAATACAATCTAATATGACGATTGAAGGAAAAACCAGTATGGCAGTATCCCAGATAGTTGGCTACTTCAGGGGGATGTGTGCTAACTGCAATCTAAGTGTAAGACCTATAGTATATAGTGATCTTAAACGGCTTGGCTATATATGGATGGATCGATATAGGACCCCTACTGAGATCGATAACTGCAGTATCTAGAACACAGACTGCCTAAAACGGTACTGATGCACAATGTTACTGTATGTTATTATTAAATATGTCGAGCTATATGTCAAGCTGGCGAGATTGCAGTTGGGAAACACAATATTCGGAGTTCACAATACCCGAATAACACAGTATTCAATTTGCCCGCATATTGGCATTTCTGAGCATATAGCTGTGATACAATTGGGTTGCAAGGTTGCAATTAGAGACCTCAGTATCTAGGATTCAAACTGCCAGAAAATCGTTATATTCAGTTTGCCCATACATTGACATATTTGGTATAAATCGAAGTGCAATTAGACTTGCAAGATTGCAGTTAGAAACTTCAGTATCTGGAGTACGAGTTATCAGAATAGTCTTTTGCTCAATTTACCCGCACATTGACATTTCTGGAGACCTCAGTATCTGTAGTTCAAACTACCAGAATAACATTGTATACAATTTGCCCGCACATTGGCGTACTAGGTGTAGGTCTACGTGTAGTTAGACTTGCAATATTGCAGTTGGAGACTTCAGTATCTGGAATACAAGCTGCCAGAAATGATTTTGTGCTCAATTTACCCGCACATTAGCGTTTCTGAGTATGAGACAAGATACAGTTCGACTTTCAATTTGTAATTAGAGACCCCGATAACTGGAGTTCGAACTACCAGAATGACATCCGCACATTGGCGTTTCTGAATATGAGGTAGGATATAGTTCAGCTTGCAAGTTTGTAATTAGAGACCTCAATAGATGGGATTCAACCTACCAAAAAAGTCTTAGAATGCCAATGTATGGATAAATTGAGTATAAGTATAGGGCAGATTCCAGTTAGATTTACAGGATTGCAATTAGAAACCCCGGTATCTGGAATTCAAGCTACCCAGATAACCTTGTGCTCAGTTTGCCCGTGCTTTGGCGTTCTGAATATAGAGCAAGATACGTTTAGGATTGCAAGATTGCAGTTGGAAACCCCAATGTATGGAGTCCAAGTTACCAGATTGACATAGTGCTCAATTCGCCCGCATATTGGCGTTCTAGGTATAGAGAATAATACAGTCTGTATTAGCAAGGTTACGGTTGAAAAACACAATGTCTGGAGTTCAAGCTACCAGAATAGCATTGTGCTCAATTTACCCGCATGCTATCGTTCTGAGTAGAAGGTAGAATATAGTCAGATTTGCAAGGTTGTAATTAGAAACCTCAGTATCTGGGGTTCAAGCCACCAAAATAACCTTATGTTAGATTTAGCCTATTGGCATTCTAAAACATAGAGCGAGATACAGTTATGCTTGCAAGATTGCAGTTAGAGACCCCAATGTCTGGAGTTCAAGCTACCAGAATAACATTGTGCTCAATTTGCCCTTGTATTAGCGTCCTGTCACTCTCAAGCAGGATTACAGATATACGTATACACTGCGATTGTTATTGCTATAGAGGTACTGTCATATCCCTAAGAACATGAATATATTGAGGTTCTATGGTTTCCCTGATTGAACATATAATTTAATCTTGCAAGGTGGTCTGCAATTTGAACAATAATTAATGCAAATGGTTTCTCTATATGCAAAGAGCGACAACAATCGCCATACAGGGTTAAGAGAATAATGCCAAAGGTTTCCACCGACAATTTATCACACACTTGCCGAAACATCACATTGAGATATATATATTATATTTATATTTATTTATTTATTTTTATCGTTTATGTTTAATAAAGTTTATTGTTAGTTTCCATGTACGTATGATTTAATAAATTCACACTATCCATCTAAGTAACCAGCTATTAGTGGCATCAGTATATTAGCCATTAGGCAAGATAAAATAGCCACAACTTTCAATTTTGCTTTTTATCAATCTGTCAACCAAGGTTCAATCCTAATTTATGCTGGTTTACAAGCTCCATTCCATCTTTGGACCCGATGCCGCTATTGGGTCCGAATTAATTGTTTGTCAAATCTAATAAAGGGGTTTCAATACCAATAACGAAGGAGCGTTTTTTGAACACCAATCATTGTATTTATTTTTCGCTTAAGATTAATCTTTTCAATTAACTAGGAGTGAAGATGTCAGGTTTCGTAGCATCCATGAGGGATAAACCAATATGGGGGAGAGATGCAGATTCTGTATTCTCTGAAATTTTCTTAGAAGAAGTCCCCAAGGATGAATCCCTGATGGGACAATTTAATAGCCTGACTAAATTACTCCACCAACAGATGAGATCATTGTGGGAGATCTCTTCATTAGAGAACTATTGTAAAAAGGAAATGATTCCCAGGGGTCTGAGAGTGTCCAATATCCCCGCATCCCATATAACACATGAGGACTTCATACAAGAGTGGGAAAAAGCTGCCATAGAATGTTCCAATAAATTTATGAATATTATTCAAAAATATGAACAGGCCTTCTTGAATGATGCCAATAAAAAGATTCAGGATCTAGTGGACAAAGTACAAGTATCAAGGCAAGATCCTATGTATTTACAACTAGAAGCCAAAATGAAATCAAAACTGGAGAGAACCGAATTAGAGATAAAAACTAGAAAGCATAAAAAATTCCTTCGGGACCTAAGAGACTATAAAGAAGGCACAGTCTTCAGGAGACCAAAGAGACAGACACGAACAGCTAGTAATAATGGGTCTACTAGTGAATATGAATCCTCAGAAACTGAGAATGATGTCCCAGGTGAAATTCCAACTCCACCTAGAAGTATTTTGAAAAGAGGAATCTCTTTTGCCTCTCCTTTTTTAGAGGACACGGAGCCTCTAAGACGCCAGAGAGGGCGAGGCAGGGGAGGGAGACGAGGACGGAGGAGAAGGGACGAGTACTAGAACCCCAACTGCGCATTATAAATTTATCTGGCACTCCCATCTCAGATGAACAGGAGGTGGTTCTAAAGAAAGGCTTGTCCTTTGTGCCTAGACCAAAATTCAATTCTTTTAACTGGATCAAAGACATTAATCTGTTCACACGAAAATTGGCTTTAAAGAAATTCCACATGTTGAGGAGAGAGAAGCAAGCAAAAATGAGAGGCCTAGAGGTCAAAGAATTGGAATGTTTAGAAACCTTAATTCAACTCCTCAATGAAAATGAAATCCCTGAGAAAGGTCCACCGTATTCAAATTTGAAATCTAAGACTACATTTACACCTTCAATTAAAGAATACGACAACTTGGAGCTCTTTAGGAAATTGGTATGCCAGGACATAGAAAATCTGGGCGCGAACCCAGAAACAGGTCTAGTTGAAGATAATCTCACAACAAGAGAGAGAAAAGCACTTAAAGAACTCACCATGAATACAGATCTAATCATTAAGCCCTCTGATAAAGGGGGAAACATAACCATCATGTCTAAAGATCAGTATGAATGTATGGTAAAAACTCTCTTGGATGATAATAAAGTCTATGTAAAATTACCACAGGATCCGACGAAAAGATTTATGGGTCAGCTAGGTGAGATTTTGATCCATGGTTATGAGAAAGGCCATATCTCAGAGGAGGAATATAGATTTCTTAAAACAGATAAACCTGTTATTGCAACATTTTATGCACTACCCAAAGTGCATAAAAATTTGGAGAAACCCCCGGGTAGACCCATAGTCTCTGGGATTGGAAATTTAACACAAAATTGTAGCCAGTACATTGATCAAATCCTACAGAATTTAGTGAAAACCTTACCTTCGTACCTCCGTGATACTAAACAACTACTACAAATTATGAACAACTTCACATTTCCAAAAGAAGCATGGCTATGTAGCCTCGATGTGGAAGCTTTGTACAGCTCTATTCCCCATATGGAAGGTTTATTACATATGAAATTGGCCCTACAAGAATCTGGTGAATTCACAGAGGAATTCATTACCTTCATAGAGGAATTGTTGGCCTTCATCTTGAAACACAATTATTTCATCTTTGATCGAAAATTTTATCATCAAATTCAGGGTACAGCAATGGGTACTACCTGTGCACCCACGTATGCTAATATATACCTGGGTGTTTGGGAAAAACAATATGTATTCTCAGATCAAAATCCATTCCGCCACAAAATATTACTCTGGAAGAGATATATAGATGACATTTTCTTGATATGGGGTGGCACCCCAGAAGACTTCCTCGATCTAACCAACTATCTTAATAGAAATAGCTTGAACCTCCGCTTTACATACGAAATTCACCAGAATTCTCTAAATTTCTTGGACGTAACGATAGTGCGCAATGAAGAGCGGGTCAGTACAACCCTGTATCGGAAAGAGACAGCAACAAACAGCCTGCTGAACTGGACGAGTTTTCATCCAAAACCATTGAGGTTGGGAATACCTTATGGACAGTATCTAAGATTAAAGCGCATTTGCTCATCGAACATCGAATATGAAAAACAAGCAAAGATTCTGCAAAAGAACTTTAAAGAAAAAGGATACCCTAATAGAGTCCTAAAACAGGCATATCAAAAAGCAGCATACCACTCGAGAGACACTCTTTTACAAGATACTCCCAAAAACGATTCAAATCGGATTCGCTGTATTGGAAATTATGACACCGGGAATAATACAGTCAAAAACATCATGGATAGATATTGGCCACTGTTAACTTTAGACCCACATCTAAAGGAATCAGTAGGCCCTCGAGCGACTATCACTAACAGACGATGCAAAAATCTGAAAGATCTATTAGTACATAGCCACTATGAGAAGACAAAATTAGAAACAACTAGTTGGCTACGTAACAACCTAAAAGGGACCTACAGCTGTGGGAGATGTAAAAGTTGTGCGAACATCTTGAAAGACTCAAAAGTGATACATGACACTAGACAGGAAAAAACCTTTTTGATTCATAATTTTTTCAACTGTAACACGTCAGGCCTAGTGTATATGATTACATGTGGGTGTGGAAAAAAGTACGTAGGCAAAACCTTCCGTCCTTTTAAATACAGAATTAGAGAACATATCAGGTCAATTGGAGGACATATAGACACCCCAGTAGCAAGGCATGTCAGACAATGTCAAATAGGTAACATCAACAACTTAAAATTTTGTGGAATAGAACTGGTCAAGCATCCACAAAGAGGGGGGAATTATGATCTGATCCTAAGACGCAGGGAATGTTTTTGGATTTACACCCTACACACATTGGCCCCAGAGGGTTTGAACGAGGGATTTACTTTCACTCCCTTTATCTAATGTCTCGCATCTGTTGAACGCATATATACGTGTACTACCTTTAAGATAAGTTTAATGAACAAGCGAAACATCTATAGATTTATTGTACTGGGAATAAATGCATATCGGTATATGTCTTAACACAAATGTGGCTTCATAATTGAAGCATCACTATGAATATACACCACTGTCGTTTTTTCACATTTTTTCCTAAATTAGTTTTTGTTCCTTTTTTCTGGTCACACTTGTAACCTATGACTCCTAACATCTAACTTATGGAGTCCCCGAAATATGGATATTTAGTTATCCTCTCATCTATTATAGACTCGGTTCATCTTGGTTGTACATTAACAACAGCAGCAATGCATTGACCTATCCCTTTAAGAGTTATAACTCTTGGAGGGGTTAATAACTGTCTATTATTATTATCATTTTTCACTCCCTATATTGTTACATTATCTAAGTGGCAATAAGACAGTGAGCATGCTGGGCTGACTAACTACCCCCCGACTTCTCCACTAGATGGAATTTCAATTAATTAGTAGGCAGAATTGGAAATGGATCCACCTCCGAGTATATGTATTGTAACAACAATAAGAAACCTGTAGACCTTTTTGAGTCCGTCATATGCCAATCTGTTTACACAATCTCTAGATATTGGACATGTGCTTTTTATTGATTTCTATGGGAGACCGCAGCGGATAACATAACTGATTGACGAGTCACATGACCTCTATTTAAAAATCAGAATGTATTAACTCCGCACTTAAATCAAAGGACCTCACACAGCATTGAAACAGCATTGCAAGTCCATTGGTGGAGGGTAGTCATATGACTAACGATTTCTGCGGAAATCGAATCATGCAAATTCAATCTAACCTGACAACCATTTAAACTAACAGGGGGATTTCCTATAAATATGGAACGTAGGTACAAGTATTTTAACGCTTTGGACGAAGCCGTGTGTATACGGCGAAACGCGCGTCAGCGACACCTTAACCTTTGGTGATGACCAAATGATTGTTTTTAAATGTTTGCACGGGGTGCACTTTTTCTAACGTTATTGGCAATGTGTTTGATCCGGTAAATGGATCCTGGCAGACCACCTTGCAAGATTAAATTATATGTTCAATCAGGGAAACCATAGAACCTCAATATATTCATGTTCTTAGGGATATGACAGTACCTCTATAGCAATAACAATCGCAGTGTATACGTATATCTGTAATCCTGCTTGAGAGTGACAGGACGCTAATACAAGGGCAAATTGAGCACAATGTTATTCTGGTAGCTTGAACTCCAGACATTGGGGTCTCTAACTGCAATCTTGCAAGCATAACTGTATCTCGCTCTATGTTTTAGAATGCCAATAGGCTAAATCTAACATAAGGTTATTTTGGTGGCTTGAACCCCAGATACTGAGGTTTCTAATTACAACCTTGCAAATCTGACTATATTCTACCTTCTACTCAGAACGATAGCATGCGGGTAAATTGAGCACAATGCTATTCTGGTAGCTTGAACTCCAGACATTGTGTTTTTCAACCGTAACCTTGCTAATACAGACTGTATTATTCTCTATACCTAGAACGCCAATATGCGGGCGAATTGAGCACTATGTCAATCTGGTAACTTGGACTCCATACATTGGGGTTTCCAACTGCAATCTTGCAATCCTAAACGTATCTTGCTCTATATTCAGAACGCCAAAGCACGGGCAAACTGAGCACAAGGTTATCTGGGTAGCTTGAATTCCAGATACCGGGGTTTCTAATTGCAATCCTGTAAATCTAACTGGAATCTGCCCTATACTTAGAATGCCAATGTATGGATAAATTGAGTATAAGACTTTTTTGGTAGGTTGAATCCCATCTATTGAGGTCTCTAATTACAAACTTGCAAGCTGAACTATATCCTACCTCATATTCAGAACGCCAATGTGCGGATGTCATTCTGGTAGTTCGAACTCCAGTTATCGGGGTCTCTAATTACAAATTTGAAAGTCGAACTGTATCTTGTCTCATACTCAGAAACGCTAATGTGCGGGTAAATTGAGCACAAAATCATTTCTGGCAGCTTGTATTCCAGATACTGAAGTCTCCAACTGCAATATTGCAAGTCTAACTACACGTAGACCTACACCTAGTACGCCAATGTGCGGGCAAATTGTATACAATGTTATTCTGGTAGTTTGAACTACAGATACTGAGGTCTCCAGAAATGTCAATGTGCGGGTAAATTGAGCAAAAGACTATTCTGATAACTCGTACTCCAGATACTGAAGTTTCTAACTGCAATCTTGCAAGTCTAATTGCACTTCGATTTATACCAAATATGTCAATGTATGGGCAAACTGAATATAACGATTTTCTGGCAGTTTGAATCCTAGATACTGAGGTCTCTAATTGCAACCTTGCAACCCAATTGTATCACAGCTATATGCTCAGAAATGCCAATATGCGGGCAAATTGAATACTGTGTTATTCGGGTATTGTGAACTCCGAATATTGTGTTTCCCAACTGCAATCTCGCCAGCTTGACATATAGCTCGACATATTTAATAATAACATACAGTAACATTGTGCATCAGTACCGTTTTAGGCAGTCTGTGTTCTAGATACTGCAGTTATCGATCTCAGTAGGGGTCCTATATCGATCCATCCATATATAGCCAAGCCGTTTAAGATCACTATATACTATAGGTCTTACACTTAGATTGCAGTTAGCACACATCCCCCTGAAGTAGCCAACTATCTGGGATACTGCCATACTGGTTTTTCCTTCAATCGTCATATTAGATTGTATTACCTACAACAACATATTATACGTTTGAACAATAATTAATGCAAATGGTTTCTCTATATGCAAAGAGCGACAACAATCGCCATACAGGGTTAAGAGAATAATGCCAAAGGTTTCCACCGACAATTTATCACACACTTGCCGAAACATCACATTGAGATATATATATTATATTTATATTTATTTATTTATTTTTATCGTTTATGTTTAATAAAGTTTATTGTTAGTTTCCATGTACGTATGATTTAATAAATTCACACTATCCATCTAAGTAACCAGCTATTAGTGGCATCAGTATATTAGCCATTAGGCAAGATAAAATAGCCACAACTTTCAATTTTGCTTTTTATCAATCTGTCAACCAAGGTTCAATCCTAATTTATGCTGGTTTACAAGCTCCATTCCATCTTTGGACCCGATGCCGCTATTGGGTCCGAATTAATTGTTTGTCATATCCGTGGTGATAACCTGGTCCATAGATGAAGTATTGGATCCCCGGGATATGTCACGGAAAAAAGGTCGGCAGGATAAAATAAAATAAAATTTATTGCAGCACTGCACAGGATTAGAAGGGCAGGGAAAGGTTTATGGGTACAGGAACAGGTCTGGGGTGCAGGACCTGCATTAGGTGTGCAGGCATGAGTTTAGAGGTGCAATTTATTGGTTCAGGGATAAGAGTAATAACTGAATAGATATGATGTTAAATGTTTTAAGGTGCAAGGACAGGAAAATATTTATGAGTGCAGAGACTAGGGTAGGGGTGGGTGTGATGGGGAAAGGTTAGGGTTCAGGTACAGGTTTGAGGTGATATTGTGGGGGTACACAGACACATTTAAGTTGCAATTGCAGGACTGAGTTAGAAACAGATGAAATCTAGAAAGAGGGATAATGTAATGAATGCAGGTATAGAACTAGGTGGGGAAAACTAGTAAGTCACAGTGTATCACAGAGCTCTACAGCAATAAAACTCACAGAATTGTGCAGAGCGTATGAGCGTGCACAAGATCCACAACAATAAACCTCACGTAATAGGCAGTGTGTATGAGCAAACACAAGATCCGCAGCAATAAAACTCACTTAATGGGCAGTGGGTATGAGCGTACACAGGATCCACAACAATAAACCTCATGTAATAGGCGATGCGTATAAATGTACACAGCATCCGCAGCAATAAAACTCACTCAATGGACAGTGCGTATGAGCGTACACAGGATCCTCAGCAATAAAATTTACTTAATGGGCAGTGTATATGAGCATACACAGGATCTACAGCATTTTTTTAAAAAAATCTTACCATCCTCTGTGGCGCTGCAGGGCGGGTATCGAGCCGTTGCCGGAGGCCTGTTTCAGAAATATGCATCCTCGGCTCTGTTGTGGATCATCTTACTGGGCTGTGACTGCCAGGCAGCTTCTGAATGCATTACTTTTTACGTGCTGCATGGCTCTCACGTTCGGCCATATTCCCTCCATCTAATGTGACGTGATCAGAAGCTGTCTGGTAGTCAAGGCCCTGTGACGTTTGTGGATCAGTAAGATCCACGCCCGAGCTGAGGGTGCACATTTCAGCAACCAGCCAATGTCACCGGCTGGAGACAGGTCTCCAGCCGGTTACATTCAGATGGTGGCCCAGTGCAGGTGTTCGTGAGGCATTTTTTGCCGCCCACCTGGATACTGCCGCCCTAGGCAAATGCCTTGTTTGCCTTTCAGTAGATACACATCTAATTTAACTTTTTGTTTATGGCTAATAACATATGACAAAAATTAAGCCATGTATTATGATTCATATATATCTATATACAAACTAGACTAGCCTACTAGGCTATATGATTTTAAGAATGTGGTATTGGAGGGTAAGCACAAAATTATATATATTTCAGTAGATCTTGAAGTGAACCATGGAAATTGTACGTATGGGAGAACTGAATTTCTTTGCTGTGAATGGCATGAGTAAAAGAACCGTTTACACAGAGAGCCAAGGTAAATTAAAATAGATCCAATTAATATTGGAATGAAAATATTGTACTAAATCTGTGTTTTATTGATGTGAGGTTGCATTTTAATGGTTTATTGTTGTTGGTCCAATTTTTTAAAGGAGTACGGCATGCTAAGCTGAGATAGTGATTTTTCATAAACGGTTATATTTTGACAATGGCCAAACAGTTTAATCATACCCAGTATCAGTTTTGAAAGTTTTCTTTAAAATACAATTTGTAGAATGAATAACTGTGAATGCTAATCTAACAAAATAGATAATTCTAGGCAATTCATGCTACAAAATAAAAAAAATCTCTATTAGGTTGCAGAATAATATTGACTTTTATTCTCTTACGAGCAGTTGTCATCTAAAACTAATACTTTAGCTCCCTCTTCTGTAAAAATGAGAGATGGAGCTCATATAGCAATTAGCCATTGCAATAATCAATATTATAACTAATTCAAATGCAACTTTAAATATTTACACAATTTTCTAGAATGACTTCTGATGAATAACGTGTTTCTGCATATTGATATTCAATTATGTGTCTTCAGCATTATAAATATAAATAGGTGATGTTGGATTTAAAAGAAGCGCAAAGCGAATAACAATGTCATCTTTGTGATGGGAATATGCAAAGCTACATTTAGTTTTGGATACTCAAAGGGGCATGCATAATTTGCTAGTGTGCTTTTAAAAGTGTGCAATGTCTTTTGAATGAGTCAGTAGTGTCATTTAGCAGGCATGAAAAGCAAGTAAATATGATATTTTTTCATATTTACCCACTTTTCTTTCTTGTCATTTGCCACGCCCACCTCAGGAGGCACTTTGAGCTAACAATCAATGTGTATACCTAGGTATATATAAAAACTGCACTGAGCATGTGCGACTGAGTTGCTACTCCTCCCTCCTGCACTGTGAGCTGAGGGAAGGCCGGGGCTGAGTGCCATTGCAATCTGTAACTCTTTCACCCCAGTTACTGCAGAAACAGGGAAGCCAAGAAATCAATACACTGGAAGAAAACAGACAGCAGAGAGTGGTACAGAAAATAAAGCACAAAGAGATGCAGCAAGAGAGGTAAAGAGAGAACGATGGCAAGATAAAGCATAGGAAAGCAAGAAAAGGTGCAGTCAGAGTGCACACAAGAGATAGACAGCACAAGAAAGAGTGAGTGACTGACTGTGTGAGGGAGTTTGAGTTAGACCATGAGTATGTAAGCCATGAAAGAGTGCAAGTGAGTGAGTCAGTGAGTGAGTGAGTGAGCGTGTGTGAACCCGTCAGCGGGTAGGTATGTGAGTGTGGCAGAGGGTGTGTGCGTGAGTCTTGTTTTCAGTTGCAGAGATAGATACTATTCAGTTCCTCAGTTTCCGCAGTCTGAGGTCCTGAGCGTGCACAGGGTTTCACATGCACAGCTTGTGCTAGTTCATGCGAAGCCGTGATGGGTGGAATAGTGGGCGGGGAGGAGGCAAAGAATATTCAGGAAGTAAGAGCTGAAGAAACACCCCTAACTGAGGGGCGTCGCCAGAGAAGATGAAATGAGAAGATGATAATGGGCTTAAAGCAATAAAATATTTTTTTTTACACATTTTTAAAACTTTTATTGATTTATTCTAGTTTGTCTATAGGTATAAAAAAAGTTTAAATGTCAATTTAAATGTTTCTTTCTAGACATGCATATCCCATATATTCAGGATTGTTTTGAACAGTAGAAACAAGCTTCCTCACATCTTCTAACATACTCTCTAGCATTGTCATTCTTCATATTGCCTACTCTTGAAAAAGATTTTTCATAGGTTTGCAGGTCAGTCTCTTACCAAAGGGCTGTTATCAGTGGTGGCTCTAGGATTAGTGAGGATTTAGGCCAAGCTCAAATATGAGGCCCTTCCTGTGCACAAAATTTAGAAATGAAACCCAAAAAGCATGAATTAAATAACTCAGCACTCTTGATGGACAAGTGCAGGTGAAAGTAAGTGTGTTTGTGTGTATGGCATTTGGTTTGTGTGTATAATAGCATTCTACATCATTCCATAATCTGAGGCCCCAGTGTGAGCGAGGCCTTTGGCAGCCGCCTATTTTGCATTATTATAGAGTCGCCTCCAGCTGTTATCATTTTATAGTTGAGGCTGCACAGACGGTGCCGGAGTTAGCCCAGAAGCTTCTGACCCCCGAGACTACAGACTGTTTGATGATGGCAATTGTGTATTTTGTGATTTAGTTGTGAGTAGATTAACTGCTAAAGGTATAAAAAAAAAGACCATATAATGACCTTAGCCCCTTGGAGTAGTTCAGAAAATGTATACTGTATAGACTGAAAATGGTGAGTAGGGTTATATTCTTGCTTGCAGCAGTGAGGTCTGGGTATTTATTTATTTATTTATAAAGTATTTTACCAGGAAGGATACATTGAGATTTCTCTCGTTTTCAAATACGTCCTGGGGGGTATCAAAAGGTACCTGTCATTCCCTCTTAAGAAAATATGCAGCTGGGCAATACTTGAATTCTTCTTGTGAGTGAGAGTGATAAAGAGCATTTACATATAATGGCTGTGTTTGTTTTTAAACCCAACATGGAACGTACCAGTATGTCACAGGTTAAACCCCATTAAGGACAAATAACTTACTGATCTGTCCAGATGGGAATCAGCTGCCCAGTGCACCAGAACTGTGAAATTACTTTGCCTTGGCCATAAATGGCACCAGGCACTCCAGAGAGAATTGTGGCATTTATTGAAGTATACGCAACATTTCGGTCTCATGGACCTTTCTCTGTGCTTAAAGGGATACTCTAAGCAACATGACCACCTAAGCTATTTTAGGTGGTCATGATGCCCGGAGTATCCTGCCCTCTGTCCCCCCTCCCTCCGCTCAGCCGATCAGCTGAAAATGCTGAAAACAGCTGAGAGAGGCGGAGAAGTTTACTCCGCCCTCCCAGCTGTCAGTCAGCAGAGCGGGAATCATATTTCCCGCTTCTGCCGACTTTTGCCAAGTAGGAGACGTCATCGCGCTTTCAGCGCGATGACGTCTCCAACTCACCGCAGAAGCTGGCGGCTCCCTCTGAGGGTTAGTGTTGCGCGCATCCTCTTGCGCGCAACACTAATCCTCAGAGGGAGCCGGGAGGAAGCCTGCCGATTGGCTGGCTTATTTGAGAGGCGCGCATGCGCGCTTCTCACGTAAACCAGAAGCCAAGAAGCAAGAAGAAGGACGGGAGCGGAAGAGGAGGGAGGTGAGTATAAAAAAAAAAAAACGCTGCTGGAAACAAGAGGATTTTAGGGTAAGTATTACAGTTACAAGAAAAAAAATAAAAAATAAAGATTTATTAAGGGAATAGGGACAGGTTAGGATAAAAAAACGGGGGGTGATTTTTTGAGTAGAGTGTTCCTTTAAGAACGGTTCACATGATTTAAATTATGTGTGCCACAATTCTTTCTGCAGTGTCTGGTGCCATTTTTGGTTGCTGAAGGTATTGTTGCTTCTGTGCAGGCAGGGATAAAAAATTCTGTGTACCCAAAAAAAAACAGGTGCCCCAAGTGCACCCCAAAATAGGCAATACAATATTGTTTAGCAACTCATTCCAGTCTTGTAAAGTGATCAGCTGCACCATAAGGGGTTAATTTTCTGTTACAATTTTTATTTTTTAATTAGAATTTTTATATTTTATTTATTTGACCCTAAGAGGTTATTATCCTTTTGTTCAAACACCAAAGTTTTGTATCCTTAGTGAGAGTCACTTAGTTGAAATGAGATGTGGTGGGTTTAGGATTTCGATAGTCCTACTAAAATGTTTTTTTATTTAAATAACTTTTTTTATTTATTTTTGATACTGAATAATGTGTTATGCATTCATTTAGTGTACCACAAATATAAGTCCAGGTTGTTCTTTAAAAAACACTATATAAAATGGAAATCTGCATCTGTGCCGACTATTGCTGAGATTAGGAAGCGGGTTGCTGAGATCCGTAACCTGGACGGTATGGCTAATCGGGTACAGGGACAGCGTCAGTGCAAAAGAGATCATTGGTGGGTGTGGGATGTTTTTGAGGTTACACTGTGATGGGATTGTTCCAGGTACTGATCTGCTTATGGCTGTTCTACGGTAATGCTATGGATCTGTGATTAGTGATGAGCCGAACACCCCCGTGTTCGGTTCGCATTCGAACTCGAACAATTTCAAAAGTTCGAATTCGAATATGAACATGATTCAAACTCAATGCAAGTCAATGGGACTCGAACGTTCGAATTTTAGAGTGCCCTCCAAGAGGGCATATATGCAAGATATTTGCCATAAAAGGTGTATGGGGGTCCGGGTAGTGCCCTGGGGGACAGGAAACAAGGACAAAAAGTAAAAAAAAAAACGTTTTTCAATGAACAGTGAGTTTTCCATGAAATAAAGGTTAAGAATAAAAATGAAAAATTCCTTCAAATATCGTGCCTAGGAGGTCCCCATAACCTGCCCGTGAAGTGGCGGATTTGTAGGATGTATAGAAACATTTAAAAGCAAAAAAATGACATTTCAAATGATGGTAAATGTTTTTCCTTTAATCTATTCATAAACAACTGCTTGGGGCGGCAGCCTGTATGAAAAGAGGAGACATTTTAGGACACGCAGAACAAGTTTAGTGATTTTTTGGATAAATTATGGTGAAACTTATGCAGGCTTTGGATGAAAGTAACAATAGGTGCTATAAAATTGGGCCTTTAGTGTTGGCAACAGTGCCGTCACACCGTAACCCCTCTGTGGTATTGTGGAAGAGTGCAGGGTTGGACCCTGCAGTCAAATATTAAAATTATATGAATCTGGTATTGGCGTCAGTGCTCCCAAATATTTTGCCTTTGGTGGCAGCAAGTGCCTTTACACCGTAAACCCCTCTGAGGTATTGTGGAAGAGTGCAGTGGTGGAGGTTTTGATAATGCAGAAGAGATCCCCAATCTATTCAGTTACATCAGCAGCTATAACAAAACTGGGTCAGCAATGTTTAGGCACTTGTACTGCGCTACTGTATATGGTGAGAATTGGCGCACACCAGTAGCAACAGGAAGCAAACAGAACAGGCAGGGAATACACAGAGAGAATAGTCAAATGGCAGGCAAAGTCAGCAACAGATCGGGTCCTCAGAACAAGCAGGGTCAGTAACAAGTATACAAACTGATTCGGTAAGCTAGCGATGCGGGAATAAAGGATGAGACACACTGAGCATGTATCAACACACAGCGTAGCGAAGCGAAGAGAAGCAAACATTTTGCAGGCTTGACTTCACTCCGCTCCGCCTCGCAGCGTGTCTACACTGCATTACGTTTGCTTCTCACCACACTGGACAGGAATCCACTAACTAAATTAAAATGTACACACAAAACCGTTTTATTTTCACAAAGCACATGTTATATAGGCAAAAAAAGTTTCTACTCAATAAAATACATCAAAAATTACTGTTAATTTAATAGGAATAGTATAAAAATATAAAAAAAAGGTAACCCCTGATCATATATATTATAGGGACACGAAGCGCTGTGTATAGTGTAGGGATGCATTGATACCACACACAGACATATACGTATATATCAACATGCAGATATATATATATATACACCCACCCACAGACCTCAGACCATTTAACCTCAGCCAGGTTAGCCCCCCTTATCAAAATTTTTGAACAAAACTCATGCAGTTGGTTAGAGCTTTGTTAGATCAGGTTAGATCAATAGTTGTTTGCGTTAGATCACACATAGAAAAATAGATATTAACAATTATTGTAAGGGGAGCTAACCTGTCATCAGCCCCCCCTTATCAAAAAATTAACCAAACACTTAGCTATTTTGGAAGATTTATGTTAGATCAGGTAAGATCAAATGGTTTTAACGTTAGATCATCCATAATTACTGAGTTATTAAGTAATTAATAAAGACGGGTTAGCCCCCCCACATTGAATTTTCTGGTCAGAAACCATTCAGGCTTATAGATATTTGTTAGATCAGGTAAGATCAAGTTGTTTTAATGTTAGATCACACATAATTCCTGATTTATTAAGAGATTAATAAAGACGGGTTAGCCCCCCCCCCCCCATTGAATTTTCTGACAAAAAAAACATTCAGGCTTATAGATCTGTTAGATCAGGTATGATCAAGTGGTTTTAACGTTAGATCACACATAATTACAAAGATATTTAACAAAATACAGAGATTGTGTGTATTACATAAGGGGAGTAACCCTCCTCCAGATTTTTTTAAAAATAACTGTTTTTTTTATTTTTATAATGTGAACAATGATGTTGCCCTAGCGATTTTTTTGGGAGGGGTTTTAGCTAAAATCACATAATTTTACAGAAAAATAAAAGTAATGGGTTCCAAGTTCAAATTTTTTTAACAGGCCTACCCCTTAGAATTAAAAACCGCAAAGGCTCGGATGATAAAATGTGAAAAAAAAAACACTTTATACACTGTAGATGATTGAAAATTAAAATTTTATTGAATTTTTGTTATAATATTCAGGCAGAACATGACGTATACATATAATAATGATATATTATGAATCTGCCGGAAAGAATGATATATAATTTGTCTGGGTTGTATAAAAAAACGTGACTTCAAATCTCGTTTAAACATGTTGAGCGAAACTGGTAAAAATTAGCTCAGCACACAGAGGTGAAATGGCTCAACAGCGAAAGGGTTAAGTCATAAACAAAAACTTACTACATAGATACAAACCTGAACTTTTAACCTTTGACTGAGGTCAGACAGAGAGGGGGGGAGGGGGTAGCCACCCTTATGTAAAACCTAATATCCATGTTTGATATGAAATCTTTGTAATTATGTGTGATCCACTTGATCAAACCGGATCTAATAGATCTATAAGCCAGAATGTTTTTTTGTCAGAAAATTAAATGGGGGGGGGCTAACCTGTCTTTATTAATCACTTAATAAGTCAGGAATTATGTGTGATCTAACGTTAAAACCACTTGACCTTACCTGATCTAACAAATATCTATAAGCCTGAATGGTTTCTGACCAGAAAATTCAATGTGGGGGGGCTAACCCGTCTTTATTAATTACTTAATAACTCAGTAATTATGGGTGATCTAACGTTAAAACCACTTGATCTTACCTGATCTAACGTAAAGCTTCCAAAATAGCTAAGTGTTTGGTTAATTTTTTGATAAAGGGGTGCTGATGACGGGTTAGCCCCCCCTTACAATAATTGTTAATATCTTTTCTTCTATGTGTGATCTAACGCAAACAACTATTGATCTAACCTGATCTAACAAAGCTCTAACCAACTGCATGAGTTTTGCTCAAAAATTTTGATAAGGGGGCTAACCTGGCTGAGGTGACCATATATACACATACGCACATGGGGGTGGCATGTGGACAATCTCAACTAAATGCGCCCCCCCCCCATTTGGCCAGTCCCTCCAGAAGAAATGTTGAACCCGACAGAGCAAAGAATATATATATTATTCTCTGCTCTATCGGGTTCAACATTTATTCTGGAGGGATCAGCCAAATGGGGGGGGGGAATTAGTTGCCAAAATGTGTGTGTAATACAAGTCTGGATACATATATTTATAAGAAAATAGATATATATCTTATCTATATATATATATCATACCTGCCCTTACCTTCCCCTATAAAGTTGCTAATAATATATACACAAAAATAAAAACACTGCCTGAGACCCCGCGCAGCCCACATGCCACCCACCTCTACCTGGCTGAATTTATCTAAAATATATAATTAAATACATTCAGGCAGGTAGAGAAAGAAAAAAAAAGTTTTATTTTATTTTCCCGGGGACATTTAAAAATGTCCTCGGATTTTATTTTTTTAGAAATGTGTCGCCTTACCTTAGCCTGGTGGTCAGTGGGGGCTGCCTGGATCCTGGTTGTGGGGGGGGGGTCTGCTGTGGCCGCAGGTGCAGTGGCTCCCTCCCTGCGCTGCCTGTCTCTGCCACATGCACCCGGGCGGCTAGCCCGCACAGTCGCAGCTCTGTCATCCGGCGGCCGCATGCTCCTCAAGGGGATACTTGGGAGACCCCGGCAGGCTGCCCTCTACAGTGCCTGATTAGAGGGCCATGTCTGCCTGATGTTTTAGTAACAAGAATGTTTTATCCCATAGGCTTCAATGTTAAAAATATTCCCATTTTAATTCAATATCTAATAAACCGTTGCTTATAATATTCTGCAGTAATGAGTCTCTTTATTTCTAGATTTTTTTGTATTTTTTTAAGCATTTTTTATTCTTTTTTCAAATTATTATTATTTTTTTTCGAACTTTTGGCGAACGTCCCAAAAAGTTCGAACTTCACGAACTGTCGAACAGCCGATATTCGATGCGAACTCCGAACAGATCCGAACCGAACGCTCATCCCTATCTGTGATATAACTTGTGACAATGCATATTGATGTACTCCTTTTCCCCTCTCCTTTCCTTTTCTGTATCCCCTGTTTTGATGTTTTTTTCTTTCTGAAAACTGAATAATAAACTTCATATTGAAAAAACCAAACACTATATATATATATATATATATATATCATGTGTGGGTACATTAAAAGGGAAAGGGGGAATTTACAGTTAACGAAGAGCATTAGCAAAAATAAAATAAAAATGCTCATGCCATAGTGTGGTTCGCCAAACATAAAAACTAGTGTCGTCATGGTGTTATGACACCTGGAACGTAGAGAGTTATGGTCCACTCTCGGGAAGAGGAATCACAGTAGCATGGGATTGGTTTGACCTATTCTCCTCTAGAGCTACGCATGTTATATCATAAATTTAAGTATCTACTGTACTATAAACTGATGAACTATTGTCAGGAACATTATCATTTTGTGACTTACAAGATATTGTATTGAAAATGTTTTAATCCTCCAACCACTTCTCTTCTGTATATTTTAAAAAAATCTTATTTTTCATTAGTTACACCACACAATTAAAATGGAAAGATCAAGTAATTGTCTTTTCAATGTTAACTCACTGGCAGGGCAGCCATCAGAAATGATGGGGCCCCTTACTAAACCTCACGATGGGGCCCCCCAGGGCCCCCCCTCAACCTCTAAGAGCTTTTCTCCCCCTTCAAAAAAAAAAAAAAGACATAACATAGCACCACAGCAATAAAACTCCCAGTAATGTGCAGTGTGTATTAGCTTATCACAGTATCCACAGCAATAAAACTCACAGTAATGAGCGGTGTGTCTGAACATATCACAGAATCCACAGCAATAAATCTCACAGAAATGGGCTGTGTATGATGGCCTTTGGGTCTGGGTCTGGGCCTGGGCCCTGGGTCTGGTCCCTGGGACTGGGCCTTGGGGTCTGGTCCCTGGGGTCTAACCTGGGCCCTGGTCTCTGGGTCTGGTCCCTGGGCCTTGGGGTCTGGGTCCTAGGGTCTGGGCCTTGGGGTCTGGGCCCTGGGGTCTGGTCCCTGAGGTCTGGTCCCTGGGGTCTAGCCTGGGCCCTGGTCTCTGGGGTCTGGGTCCTAGGGTCTGGGCCCTAGGGTCTGGGCCCTGGGGTCTGGGCCCTGGGTCTGGGCCTTGGGGTCTGGGCCCTGGGTATGGGGTCTGGACCCTAGGGTCTGGGCCCTGGGTCTGTATTTGGGGTCTGGGCCCTGGGTTTGGGGTCTGGACCCTAGGGTCTGGGCCCTGGGTCTGTATTTGGGCTTTGGGGTCTGGGCCCTGGGTTTGGGCCTAGGGGTCTGGGCCCTGGGTCTGGGCCTAGGGGGTCTGGGCCTAGGGGGTCTGGGCCTTGGGTCCTGGGTTTGGGCCTAGGGGTCTGGGCCCTGGGTTTGGGCCTAGGGGGTCTGGGCCTTGGGGTCTGGGCCCTAGTGCCTGGGCCTTGGGGTCTGGGCCCTGGGTTTGGGCCTAGGGGGTCTGGGCCCTAGGGTCTGGGCCTAGGGGTCTGGGCCCTAGGGTCTGGGCCTAGGGGGTCTGGGCCCTGGGTCTGGGCCTTGGGGTCTGGGCCCTGGGTTTGGGCCTAGGGGTCTGGGTTTTAGGGCCTGAGCCTTGGGTTTGGGCCTTGGGTCTGGGCCTTGGGTCTGGGCCCTTGGGTCTGGGCCCTGGGTCTGGGCCTTGGGGTCTGGGCCCTGGGTCTGGGCCCAGGGGGTCTGGGCCCAGGGTCTGGGTCCTGGGTTTGGGCCTAGGGGTCTGGGCCCTGGGTTTGGGCCTAGGGGGTCTGGGCCCAGGGTCTGGGCCCTAGTGTCTGGGCCTTGGGTCTGGGTCCTGGGCCTTGGGGTCTGGGCCCTGGGCCTTGGGGTCTGGGCCCTGGGTTTGGGCCTTGGGGTCTGGGTCCTGGGCCTTGGGGTCTGGGCTTAGGGGTCTGGGCCCTGGGTCTGGGCCTTGGGGTCTGGGCCCTGGGTTTGGGTCTAGGGGGTCTGGGCCCTGGGTCTGGGTCCTGGGCCTTGGGGTCTGGGCCATGGGTTTGGGCCTAGGGGTCTGGACCCTGGGTCTGGGCCCTGGGCCTTTGCCCTGGGTCTGGGCCATAGGGTCTGGGCCCTGGGTCTGGGCCCTAGGGTCTGGGCCCTGGGTCTGGGCCCTGGGTCTGGGCCTTGGCCTAGGGGTCTGGACCCTGGGCCCTGGGTCTGGGCCTTGGGGTCTGGGCTTTGGGGTCTGGGCCTAGGGGTCTGGGCCCTAGTGTCTGGGCCTTGGGGTCTGGGTCCTGGGCCTTGGGGTCTGGGCCCTGGGTTTGGGCTTAGGGGTCTGGGCCCTGGGTCTGGGCCTTGGGGTCTGGGCCCTGGGTCTGGGCCCTAGGGTCTGGGTCCTGGGCCTTGGGGTCTGGGCCATGGGTTTGGGCCTAGGGGTCTGGACCCTGGGTCTGGGCCCTGGGCCTTTGCCCTGGGTCTGGGCCATAGGGTCTGGGCCCTGGGTTTGGGTCTTGGGGTCTGGGCCCTGGGCATTTGCCCTGGGTCTGGGCCTTGGCCCTGGGCCTAGCGGTCTGGACCCTGGGCCCTAGGGTCTGGGCCCTGGGTCTGGGCCTTGGGTCTGGGCCTAGGGGTCTGGACCCTGGGCCCTAGGGTCTGGGTCTGGGCCTTGGGGTCTGGGCCTAGGGGGTCTGGGCCTAGGGGTCTGGGCCTTGGGGTCTGGGCCTAGGGGGTCTGGGCCTAGGGGTCTGGGCCTAAGGGTCTGGGCCCTGGGCCCTAGGGTCTGGGCCTTGGGGTCTGGGCCATGGGTTTGGGCCATAGGGTCTGGGCCCTGGGTTTGGGTCTTGGGGTCTGGGCCTAGGGGTCTGGACCCTGGGCCCTAGGGTCTGGGCCCTGGGCCTTGGGGTCTGGGCCTAGGGGTCTAGGCCTAGGGGTCTGGGCCCTAGGGTCTGGGCCCTAGGGTCTGGGCCATGGGTTTGGGCCATAGGGTCTGGGCAATGGGTTTGGGTCTTGGGGTCTGGGCCCTGGGCCTAGGGGTCTGGACCCTGGGCCCTAGGGTCTGGGCCATGGGTTTGGGCCTAGGGGTCTGGGCCATAGGGTCTGGGCCCTGGGCCTAGGGGTCTGGACCCTGGGCCCTAGGGTCTGGGCCCTGGGCCTTGGGGTCTGGGCCCTGGGTCTGGGCCTTGGGGTCTGGGCCCTGGGCCTAGAGGTCTGGGTCTGGGCCCTGGGTCTGGGCCTAGGGGTCTGGGCCTAGGGGTCTGGGTCCTGGGTCTGAGCCTAGAGGTCTGGGCCTAGGGGTCTGGGCCCTGGGTCTGAGCCTAGAGGTTTGGGCCTAGGGGTCTGGGCCTTGGGGTCTGGGTCCTGGGCCTTGGGGTCTGGGCTCTGGGTCTTAGGGTCTGGGCCCTGGCTCACCACTCGCTGTCTTCTATCTTCTTTTCTTCTGCTCTTCTTTTCTTCACCTTTTCTTCAATCTTCTTCTCTTCTTTTCTTCTGATCTTCCTGGTCCCTCCAGCTCCGGCGCGCAGCTTCACTGAGTGGAGGGGCGGAGCCAAAGCAACGTGCTTGGGAGGCCCCTCACACACTGCTTGGCCCCGCCCAGCCAGGAAGTGAAGCTGCCAGGAGCCGGAGGAGACACAGTGTCTCAGTCTCCTCCGGCTCCTGCAGCAGCAGCAGGGACACAGCTCCGGATTCGGACTCATCGAGTCCGATACCGGAGCTGTTAAAGGGCGACGCCGCTGCCGTCGGGGGCCCGGGATCCTCCCCCCGGGACCCGGCGGCCCGGGCCCCCACCGGGCCCGGGCCCCTTACGGCAGTATTGGGCGTAATGCCCTGATGGCGGCCCTGCTCACTGGAATGTAGGTTTGTGCACCGATTTTTTTTTCGGTTCGATTCGGTTCAATTTGTTCGGATGTTTAAAATTTTAGATTCGGCTCGTTTCGACCGATTTCTGTTTCGATTCGGTTCGGTTCGGCTCGTTTTTCGTGTACATTTTTTTTTCGGAATATCGACCATTTTTCGTGTTTTCGGGTCACTTTGCTCGTTTTTTGTATCGACTTTTCGGAAATTTTCGTTTTTTCGGAATGTCTGTTCTCCTCGTTTCAAAGTGTCTACGATAATTCTGGCGATTCTATCGTGTTTTTTTTTATTAAATAAAGATCCTTTTTTTCTTATGAATAATTGAATATACATTTCACAACTTTATTTAATCATATTAAAATGGTATGAAAGCCAAGAAACAAAAAAAATGAACAAAACGATTTAAAAAACGCTAAACTGACCCGAATGCCACAAGAAACAAGTGATACGCATTTACAAATACAAAATTTACAGAATCAGCAATATAACCGATAATAGTTAAATATACGATTTCCAGAATTACCGAAATGGAACCAAAATCACGAATGGAACCGAAATCATGAATAGAGCAAAAATAAATTTCGATTTGACACATTTCAAGTCCATTCAAAAAATCAGAAAATTTTTCGTTTCGGCTCGGAAAACTTTTCGGATCTATCGGTTTTCGGGTCCGATCCGATTCGGAAATTCGGCCGAATCCGAAGACACGAATCGGGAAATTTCGTGAAAATTCCGAAATTCCAAAACCCGAAACGCACATCCCTACTGGAATGGAGATAGAGCATTGTAAACAAACCACTTCTATTTTAATATAGCATATAACGTAGGTTGAAAAAAAGGACTGGTGAACTTTTTCAATTACGAATGAGTGGCTTTTTAATTCTATCTTCTTGTGGGAGTTTTGATAGACATGTGCATGGCCAAAAAATTTGGTTCGGTAGATTTTGGCTTTTTGATGAGTTGAATTCTGAAACATTTTGGAGACACCCAGTTCAGACGATTCAGCTTTCCGGTATTTCGGAATTGACAAATTTCAGAAACATGAGAAGCATATGATAAATTTGCAGGTGTTTGATAATCTGGTAGAGTATATCTGGTTATTCTCCTGCGGTAACCTTGCTGGATTGGCTGTAACACTGGTTATTTGTGTTCTCTATCTATACTGCTATTTGCGTGTTGAGTCATATACACACCATTACAGCATCTAAGCTCAGAAATACGTTATTAGTGCAAGAATCGGTAACCAATCACAAGAAAGCTGCTGCTGGTCCTGCTCTTAGCCCCCCAATGGATTTTCTGACTTTGAATAATGAAGCTACAAGTGGTCTGAGTTGATCTGAACTGCATATGAAATGTAACTTAGGTGAGAGTCTAGTAAGTTGTAAGAGTGTTTTAGATACAGAGTGTTCTGGGGTGTTTTGCCTCTGTTTAATCATGATGATACTTGTTTTGAGGACTTTGGTAATAGATTTTTGTATAGCTTCCAATTTAATGATAAATTTAGGACAAAGATTGGCTGAGATGTCATTTCCCAGTTGAAAGAAAATTTTAAAATAATTTACCTTGCCTGATGCATTTTACACATCTTCTTTGTCATTTTGAGGAATTTTTTAAATAATCTACAGGTTGAGCACCCCTAGTTCGGATTGCTCGGAACCCCAAGAATTCTGGATTCTTCCAGGTTTATAAACCAGGGGAATACGATATATGGAAGGAGGTAGGAGAGTTGTGATCCACTTCCCACTGCAGCTCCAATGTGTAAACACAATGGGTAATGCTGAGCATCCTTTTCAGAGCATGTAGCACATGCAGCACAGAGCAAGCATGTCTCTGGGCAGGCTGCCCTGAGTTCTTCAGAGTGTGCCCGGCTGTGCTGCAGCCGTCAAAGGAACAGCTGAATGTTGGAGGACCTGTGTGGAATATCAGGGAGGTATGTAATTTTAAAATTTGGAACACTCCGAAAAAGATGGATTTTGGAGTCTTCTGGATTTCAGAATTCCAGATAAGTGGTGTTCATCCTGTATTTACTATCCATGTGAAAATGGTTTTCTTTTTAATTTGATTTCTATTAAGCTTAGAGGTATTCTAGGGGGTTCTTCTGACTGGTTCCCAGCATGAGAGGATGGGCTTCTAGATAGATTGTATTGTTTCACCCTTCCTTCTTGTGGCTAAAGAAGGCATACAGAAGGCAGCTACCAGTTTCCAAATTCCTGCAGACGTCTTTTGCTTCTGTTCTTTTCTGAACCACAGCAATAGGACCCCAGCTGCCCCTGTATGGTTGAGCCCCAAGGTCCTATACACTATGCCTGGATATAATCTATTTTGCTTCTGTTTTCTATCCCCATTTCTGTGTTACCATCAGATGCTCATAGAGAAACTATAGATGCACAGTTCAAACAAATCTATGTAGCACAGAACAGGATTTTACACTAGCAACTAGGGACCTGCAAACCTTCGATATTTGATTTGAATTGTATTTGAGTCAATTCAGAAGTAAGCAGATCGATTCGAAAACTTAATCAGAAGCTCCAGTATTGGACTCTTGGAGTCCAATTCCAGAGCTTGTCTGGCCGCGATCCATGTCCCTAGCAGTGCCTACCAGATGCACAGCATGTGGCTGGGAATGGCACACTGCTAGGCGCTGCCCTCTCCAGCAAGACTGACGTGTGAGACATCACATGATGCACAGAGTAGGTTGACAACGGGCGCAGTTGAAGCTGCAAAGAGGTGTTCGACTGGGACAGAGGAGAGAGCAGCAGGTAGGCCTAAGCCAAGTTGGTGATGGTGAGTATAAGTACCCTGTCACTCTTCTATTGTGCTTCTTTTGCAGGATAGTGAAGTTGATGGAATGGATCGTTCATCATCACCAGAAGAAGATGAGATGGCCGACGGCCTGCTGTGTGGGGTAGATGAGAGCGACTGGGGTGGGGGGGGGCTTAGCACTGGCCATATTAATAATATGGGGGCCTGCTCTGAGTGGGGAGATAATAAATTATAAGGGGGCCTGCTCTATGTGGGGAGATAATAAATTATATGGGGGCCTGCTCTGTGTGGGAAATAATAATTTATATGGGGGCCTGCTCTGTGTGGGAGATAATAAATTATATGGGGGCCTACTCTGTGCAGCAGATAATAAATTATGTGTAACGTCAGCTGAACCAGCATACACAAACCTATCCAGGCTGCATCCTACAGGAAAGCAGCTTTCAACGATTCAATTCAATATTCGATTTGAATTCGTACCTTAACAGCCGATTCAATTCGTGATTCGATTCGAGCAAAAATTTGTGATTCACTGGGCCCTACTAGCAGCTGAAACATTCTCATACTCTTCTCCCTGCCATGTCCTCCATAATCAGCCCTGTTATTTTTAACTTAAACTGTGCATACAAATTAGCAGTTATCTTATTTGCAACTCTTAAAAAAATTATTTTTTGATGGCAAGGTAATAGGTGATATAATGTCCCAGAGCCTGTAAATTGGGGTCTGCATCGTTCTTATAAATATTTTTGCTATCCATTGAGTGGAGGGGAAGGTTTTGGGGGTTAGAGGGCAATAAGGGTTTAGGGTGTTAGTGGGACATAGGATCTGAAGTAGGGGCGTAATTCATGAGGATAGTCAATAAAAATACTTTAAATTACTTTTGGAGACCTACGGAATGGGTGTTAATGAGATGGTTGCATAAAATCATATATGTCTTTATCCCAATATATAGCTTGAAAATATTACTACAGAATTACAGATTATAACTTTCAATTCATATTAACAGAAAAATGAAGTTAGTTAACTTGTTTGCCACTCTGATATATAAGAAATTTCTCTAAGTAAAGTTATTTTCTTAAAATTAATTTAATAGAAACGGACATTAGCCAAAGATGCATATATTTTAATGCAACCTTAGAGTTTCCCTTGAGAGGAACAGTTCAGTGAGATCTCACTCCCGTCACCCTGTAATTCAACGACTTTTACTGCTGCATACAGCAGCCAGGGAAAGCAACGAATACAGTTAGAGCTATGGGATCTATCACTACTTTCTGAGAATAAGATTAAGGTTTTTATAATTTTTTTAAAGATCCATGTACATTACAGGTGCAGTTGGTACTGTAATTTCCACATGCAGGAATTTTGCTCTCATATAGAAATTATTATTTTCTATGGGTATTTTTTGGAAGCTGCATTGCTAATCTCATTTTGATCGCTACAAATACCCATAAGCAGCATCTGAGACCACTGTGTTAGACACAATAATAATTTATGTCAGTATGCTAATAATACAGACCCCATTTGAAATTGTGCAAGATAAGGTACAACATCTAGAGTTCAGAACCTTTCATCCCAACAACAATTATGCGAAGGGAAAACAAATATGTGAGAAATTAAAAATTGGAAAATTTATATCATTTTAATGATTTAATCATTTCAAATGCTAAAACGCTTCTGTACCCTATGTATATTTGTAATTATGCATCTTATGTTTAAAATAAATGTTGATATAAAATTTATTTTCAACCGAAAGTGCTTGATAGTAAAATAATTGAGCGTTAGTATCCCATCCTAGCCATTGTTTGTTTAGTAGTAGCTATATCAACTATAGAAGCACAATGTCTTATCAGTCAGTACAAATAATATTCATGTTATAAATTTGAAACTTATAGATGTGAAATAAAATAAAAAATATATATATATATTTAGTACAATCTACTACAGACATCCATTTATCCTAACCAGTTTGCATTGTTGCCATTTGATTGACAGCTAATTATGATGGTGCCATTTTGGCAGAAGGATTTAATCTCCCAGATGGATAAGAAAATCATTTGGTCCTTGCATTGCAGCTGAGGCATAGTTTGTCTCAGCAATAATTTATTCTCATAAGCCAAACACTGCAAGTAATTTTAAAGAAGGAAAACATAAAATAAAAGCTGATTTTATAACCATAAATTACGCATTAAATAGATACTCTGGGAGTTAAGTTTTTAAGGAAATATTTTCAGAAATTTATATTCAACCTTATATAAAAGGTCTCTCTTTTTTCGTGTGTGTGATGGTAGCTTTTGGAGTTGGAATCTACTTGTAATGGTTAAACATGAGTTGAGAAAGCATTAAGTTAGATTCTTCAGAGAAAATAGCTAAATCTCTCAACAACACAGAAGAGGATAGAGATGGTCACAATTTAAAAATTGTTAGCTTTTGCAAACAAGTCCGTTTCCAAGCAGGTTTTACACTGGGGATAAAAATGCAATCCCTTTTCCTACCTGAGATGTTGAGATCTATCAATTATCTTGATTCCCCACAGTTGCTCTTCCAATTTAGGCATTATATAACCAAGTAAAAATGTAGTATGCATAACCAAAAGCTTTTCCAGTTTGGAAAGAAAAAATAAAATAGCGTTGACATTTGAAATCTTCTGTATAAAATATAACACTGTCAGAATGTGACACCAATTACGGTGTGTCATAGACTGCCAATGTTTATAAGATACAAAGTTTACAGGTTATAATGAGCATAATATCTATATACTTTTTTCTTATATGAACAATTTGATGCTAGAGATTGTGAAAGCGCTTTCACTTAAAACTGACAAGAGCACTTTGTATCGCAAAAGATCTCAAGCATATGGAACTGTGCCCATACAATATTGGTGTGTCAGTTATTACTATGAATTTTAAACACAGTGACGACATGGGATATCTCACTGTCCTGTGCACCATAGAAACTCGAGTATACCGCAAGTTTTTTGAGAAAAAAACCGACCTCGAAATCGGAGGGGTCGCGGTATACTCCAGACATCTTGAGGAGAGAAATCCCGACTAGGGATGCATGATTCATCCCACGACACAGCGCTTCACCTCCGATCCCGCAGGACTTCAAACGCGGCCTCCGGCGCTCACTCCCTGCATGTATTCGTTGCAAGAGTCAGCGCATCACTGCAGCAATCCTCTCTGTTGTCGTCGATGGAGACCATGCGAGACTGGAATCACGCTCGCTAGCCTCAAGGGAGTGACACATTGAGTGAAAAGCAGGTGCACATTCTCTGTCTATCCCCGTCCCCCCAAATGAAAGAAAATGAATTGATGGGAGAAAAAATGTGGAAAAAAATAATCTGAGTTCTGGGTCAGGACTCATAACTTATATATATATATATTGCTATGTCTGTTCCCCAAACGGAAAAAAAATATTAATTGATTGGGGGGAAAACTGGAAACAAAATAAATAAATAAATATACATATCTGGTCTACCTCACCTAGTGTGTCACCCCCTATCCTCTTAGAGTGTAAGCTCTTGAGCAGGGTCCTCTCACCTACTGTACTGTGTGTTTAACCTGCATGTTAATTTGTTGTTCTGTCTCCCAATGTACAGCGCTACAGAACTTGTTAGCGCTTTATAAACACTTGTAACTGTAACTGGTCTGGGGTCTGTATATATGTGTCTGGGCTCTGTATACATGTAACAGTAATTTAACAGACTTTTGTCATTTTGTTTGAAAATTTTGCTCGTAGCGTTATATTTGAGTCTTGAGTAAATATTCTCATTTCCATAATGAATCTCTACCCCTGACATTATACTTGGGTCGCGTTATACTCGAGTATCTATGGTATTTTTAAATTTTTCTGTGTGTTGTCATTAATTTAAATAAGAAAACTTTCGGCCTACTTTAAAATTGTGGTGTTATTATTTTACTGTATTACTTACTATACAATCGAATGCTGAAAAAATTAGCCCTATGCAGAAAAGAAATGTAATATGAAGTCTAAGAATTCCTTCCACACATTTAGAAGGAAAAAATTGCTGGTACTGGTCTGGTTAGTAGATGTCCTTGGCCAACTAATTTTTACTTCCCTTTTTATCTGATGAAATAAGAGAGACTTGGATAGAATTGTTTGGCCTCATTAGAAAACGTGTCATGTCTGCAGGAAACCATTCACTGCTCATTACCTGAAATACCATCTAAATGGTCAACAATGTTGGAGGTACCATCATGTTTTAGGTGTTTTAAAAAAAAGTAAGGACAGGGGGGCGTGGCCGACTGCCGAGCATGGTGGACGTGCTTTAATTCAGCTCCTGCTCCAGCAAGCGATTTAAAGCGGACATCGCACTCATACAGACCCCAAAACTTGCTACACATGCTGGGAACTTGAAGTCATCGGGATGGCTACCGCTAAAACTAAGAAAACCGCAGGGAAACATGAGTTTTTTACTCCCCGGCCTACCAAACGCCGCGAGGATGCTCAAGATGGCGGCGGATCTACACCTCATTCCCCTGTGAAAACGATTACGTACTCAGAGGTTGACTTGGCCACATTCACCTTCCGGATGGAGACGCTGTTTAAAGACTTCTCGGAGACATTAACAACGTGCTTGGACACGGTGTCTGCGGACATAAGAAAAGACATTCAGGATATTGGTGAGCGAACCTCTCATCTGGAGGGTAAAATGTCCGAGATGGCGACAGCGCATAATGATATGGCTGGTGTGGTGGAGACGCTTGAAGCTAAGTTACAGCAATGTCTCAATAAAGAAAGAGAAAGGAAAATGGGCGCAGATCGTAGAGAACAAACAAATAAAAACAATAAAAACTAAAAATAAAAATGAAAATGCTGCAAGGTCCCATGTGGATCCACTTCCTATGTCCACATAACAATGGATAACAGTAAAAAAGAAAAGGTCCTCGCGCAATGTGAACAAGGTATATTCAAATTCTCCTTTGCTAATCCCTCTGAATTCCATTGAGAGGATGCCGCATATTCTGACATTAGTCGGTCTCCATTAGTAACCGGCTGCTGATACGGGCGTTCCAGGTGCTGATACGGGCGTTCCAGATGCTGATACGGGCGTTCCAGGCGCTGATCTTGAGCTGAATCGGCGGTACCTGAAGTTCGGTAGTTCCGGGTATATGATACTCAAACATGTGACCACATCCACTTCTGGCGCGTGTTTCATCCCACAGAGAGGGATTATACTTTTCGTTCAGGGGTGCATAATAGTTATTCACGCATTGATTACTTTCTAATTCCAACCAACCTACTTCCACGCATTACTGACTGCAATATACTCCCTTTTACGTGGTCGGACCATTCCCCGATGACTATTGTTTTACAAGATGACTATAAATCGTACACTGGATCACCCTGGAGATTTGGGGAACATTTACTTAAACATGAAACGGCGCTGACAGCGATTCGGGAAACATTAATTAATTATTTTAAAGAAAATGTGTCCCCTGAAATGAGCCCATTTACAATTTGGCAAGCCCATAAGACGGTGGTTCGGGGGACGTGTATCCAATGGGGGGCTAGACTTAAGAAATTATACATGACGCAACGTGTAACTATATTACGAAATATAAATGACATAGACACACGTAACAAAGCATCTCCGACTCCAGAATTAGCAGACGAATTAGACGCGGCGCTACGTTCCCTGACGGATTTAGAGGCTGATAAATATCGCATAGCCATGAATAGAATGCGTGCCAAATTTTATGCGTTTCAAAATAAACTGGGCAGACTCCTAGCCCGCAGACTTAAACCCTCCCCTTCAAACGTTGGGATCTCACATCTTAAAACGGATGGTGGAATTATTTACAATCCGATGGCAATGGCAAATGAATTTGCGAGTTACTACGAAAAATTGTACAATCTGGAGGTGGATGACACTAATGTTCATCCCATGTCCGATACTATTGACGCTTATCTACGCAATATCAACCTCCCAAAATTATCGGCTACACAAGTGAATAAATTGGCCTCTCCCATCACCCAAGATGAGCTTTCTGAAGTAATTAAAGCTTTACCGAAACGGAAGGCCCCAGGTCCAGATGGATTGACGGGTTTATACTATCTGACTTTCTCTCCCCAACTCTTCACACACTTAAGTAAAGTTTTTGAGGATGCAAGAGAGCAAGATTCTTTTCCACCAGACATGTTACGAGCTCATATTATCACGCTCCCTAAACCGGGCAAGACCCCTGACATCTGTCGTAACCTTCGTCCTATATCGTTGCTTAATGTGGATATAAAGATTTACAGTAAGAGACTGGCGAATAGACTGCAGCGTATTCTGCCCTCATTGATAGGACAGGACCAGGTAGGATTTATTTCGGGCCGACAAGGCCCAGACAGTACGAAAAAATTGATCAATCTGATGGAGGTGTTAAGACGATCGGGACAACCGTGCCTGGTCCTGTCCTTAGACGCTGAGAAGGCGTTCGATAGGGTGAGTTGGTCGTTCCTTCGTGTGATTCTCCAAAAGTTTGGTTTTCCACCTCCAGTATTAGCTGCAATTCAGGCCCTATATGATTCCCCCTCCGCTAGAGTTGTTAACTTGGGATTCCTCTCGGAGGAATTTAGGATAACGAATGGCACAAGACAGGGATGCCCCCTCTCTCCCCTTTTGTACGCCTTAGTGTTGGAGCCACTTGCTCAGGCTATACGGCAAAATGATGATATTGGAGGCATCGCCGTTGGTCCGACGATTCATAAAATACATCTGTATGCTGACGATATTCTTCTGACCTTGACAGACCCGGAGGCTTCCCTGTCCGCCCTTTATGGGGAGTTGGAAGTGTACAGTAGAGTCTCATACCACTTAGTGAACTTGCTTAAAACACAAGCCCTCCCACTTAATATTCCACATCAATCACTAGACAATCTTAAAATGCATTATAATTTTGAATGGCGCAAAACATATTTAGTATATTTGGGACTTAGAATCACGGGACATCCAGATGGTCTATATAAACACAACTATGAACGCGTTCTTTCTGAGACTAGGTCACTGATACATCTGTGGAGATCGAGGGAAGTCTCATGGATGGGAAGGATGGCGGCAGCAAAGATGGTGATCTTACCGGAATTACTTTATGTGTTTCGAGCTCTACCGCTTAAACTACCTAGGTCATTTCTAGTTACGTTGCAGTCTATATTGGTGTCTTATGTATGGAATAATAAGAGCCCGCTAATAGCGCGCAGACTGTTATGCTAGAGACAAAGAGACGGGGGATTGAACATGATACATATCCAACATTATTTCTGGGCATCATGCCTTGCCTCCTTGTCAGAGGTGTTTCATAGCCGTCCTACGCCACAATGGCTCACCATTGAGGCAGCATACATGGATGGACATGACTTGGCCAAAGTGTTATGGGTCCCTCCAAAGGACAGACCGCGGTGCCAGTCGCGGTTGGCTACCACGTCTCTGCACTTGTATATTTGGGATCGAATTTTCCCCCTTATTACGAACCATCACCCCATCTCCATGGTGATGCCAGTGGAAACACTCCGCTACATTCTCCCACAAGGGAGATGCCGTCAATGGCTACAATATGGAATTACGAATCTCCACCATTTCTTTGACACGGCCGCCATTCTTCCTTTCGAGACTATATGCACCAAATTTAAAGTACCACAAACAATGTTTTTGTCTTCACGAAAAATGGACAGGCGCCAACAACTAGTACCGCCACCAACAAACCAATGCCAACCAGAGTTTTAGTGGTTTCCCCCAAACCAGTGAAATACAAAAACAATGGTACGTATCTGGTGGCGCGATGGTGGTCGCTGAATGGTAGGTGGTGGTTCCCTTAGTTCATATGAAGCATATGGAAAAGAATAATACAATATATAGTGCAGATGGTAATAACACAAAAATTATATGTGCCAATGTGCGATATTCCACTCACAAATCAAAGAGCCCGAACACTGGCTCTAAGTGGGTCGAAACTTTTGGGTGTTTTTTTTTCTTCTCCGTTCCTTAAGGTGACCCACGCCTTATACTGGATGGAGTATGGCTCATATAAATGGACATGGAGAGAAAGCAAAAACAACTTCCTTGTGCAGATCTTCTAAAATTGGAATGGCATAGATATAATGTAGCTATTAAACTCACATTTGTAGGAGCTTATAGACCAAGCTCTTAGTTTGTGCGCCTCAGGGCTTGCATAAGGTGGAGCCCAAACACCTCTTCAAATCCAGAATACCATGGGGACAATCAAAATTTAAAAGATTTAAAAGATTAAAATTATTTATTAAGCATAAATAAATACTGGCTCAGCCAGGAGACCAGAACGCGTTTCGCCAGACGTGCTGGCTTCTTCAGCTGGTTTACAGGCTGGTTTGTACTCGTTTCTTAAATAGTTTAATGAATAAAAGTCAATAAAAAGTCCCCATGTGTTCCGGATAAAGCAATTAACGCAATTAACGCAAATCCCCTGTCCCAAACCGCATGAGGAGGAGGTCGACATCTTGCGCATGCGCTCTATCGTTCTATGCGTTCCATTCTGCGTTCCACAGGAGATCCAGGAAGTAGCGTGCGTTCCACTTCAAAAAGTCTTTCCGAATCTCCAGACGCATTGATCCGCTGACTTCTAATTTCCTTTGAGTACTACATGAGGCCGCCCTCAGTAGCTCTCGGATAGAATAAAATAGACCAGAGAAAAAAGGATCGATAAATGGAGAACGCATTACGGATATAATAAGACCTTCTCCAACTCTACTGTATAAAGAGAACATCATGCTTAGTGTGAACATACTTTTTAAATATGCTTTTTGTATTGGTAAACCTATATAGAGAGATGAATGACTCTTCTCAAAGATGTATTAGTCTAATAATTAAATAACTGGAGTAGTTACATGACCTATCAAAGGTTATATTCCCTATAGAAATCTATTATTTTATATTCCCATAAAAGATGATAATCCTAAAAAAAAAAAAATATTATTTTTTTATTTTTATAACACTTTTCAAATGTATTGAAAAGTTTGTAGTCTAATTAAACCACTAATAACTATACCCATAAGGATGGTATTGCATATATTTTATTTTATTAAAGTGCCGCTGCAAATAAATGTGCATATAATTTATTTTTAGCCTATATTTTATTAAAGTGCCTCTGCAAATAAATGTGCATATAATTTAAAGTGCTAGTGTCGAATTATTTATAAATTCTGCACATGTTAAAGTGACTATATTAAAGTGTATAGTTATAGTATAGTGACCAAAATTATGTTTAATGAAGATATTATTAATATCTTAAAATCCCTATAAAAATTCCTATAAAAATTCTTATAAAAATTGTGATACTCCTCAAAATCCTATTAAAGTGCCATTAATTTGAAGTGCTAATGTTGAATGTTATTTAGTGTTGTTTGTGACTGTCGGTGAAAATTACCAGATAGATATATTCTAATTATAATAACTGCCTATAAGGGTAGTGTGCCACCTCCTCCTCATGCGGTTTGGGACAGGGGATTTGCGTTAATTGCGATAATTGCTTTATCCGGAACACATGGGGACTTTTTATTGACTTTTATTCATTAAACTATTTAAGAAATGAGTACAAACCAGCCTGTAAACCAGCTGAAGAAGCCAGCACGTCTGGCGAAACGCGTTCTGGTCTCCTGGCTGAGCCAGTATTTATTTATGCTTAATAAATAATTTTAATCTTTTAAATCTTTTAAATTTTGATTGTCCCCATGGTATTCTGGATTTGAAGAGGTGTTTGGGCTCCACCTTATGCAAGCCCTGAGGCGCACAAACTAAGAGCTTGGTCTATAAGCTCCTACAAATGTGAGTTTAATAGCTACATTATATCTATGCCATTCCAATTTTAGAAGATCTGCACAAGGAAGTTGTTTTTGCTTTCTCTCCATGTCCATTTATATGAGCCATACTCCATCCAGTATAAGGCGTGGGTCACCTTAAGGAACGGAGAAGAAAAAAAAACACCCAAACGTTTCGACCCACTTAGAGCCAGTGTTCGGGCTCTTTGATTTGTGAGTGGAATATCGCACATTGGCACATATAATTTTTGTGTTATTACCATCTGCACTATATATTGTATTATTCTTTTCCATATGCTTCATACGAACTAAGGGAACCACCACCTACCATTCAGCGACCACCATCGCGCCACCAGATACGTACCAATGTTTTTGTCTTATCTACAATTACAATCCTATTTTAGGTCACAATCGGTATTATCTAAGTTGAGAGCTACTTTGCCATTGTTGTCTGAAACTGAACTTTTTTGCTTAGACCCTCTTGCAACCGCTAGACCGATTTCGTTATTTTATAGAGTACTTAACACGCCAACACGGACTGTGGTCTGGTCTTTCCAAAACACCTGGGAAAAAGAACTTGGTCGAAAATTTACACCTACACAATGGGCATCTGCCTTCATGTTCGCTGTGGGGGCGACTAGATGTGTTACTCTGATAGAGACTCAAAGAAAAATACTATACCGGTGGTACCTCACTCCGGACAAGATCAAAGGATTTGCTCCACAACATTCGGATCTCTGCTGGAGGTGTTCCCTGGAGACTGGATCTATGAGCCACATATGGTGGTACTGCCCTCGGATAGCCCCTTTGTGGAGAGACATTTCGTCACTGGCGACAGAAATATTGGGTACACAGATTCCGCACTCACCTGAAGTCTTATTACTGGGCATGATTAAACTTCCACGACCTCAGCTACGGATGTTATTTATCCTCATTTCTACAACCGCCCTACTTCTCGCACGAAATTGGAGAACTATGTTGGTTCCCACTTGCAAACAGGTGACCGACCTTTTGGAACAATACAGTAGCTTTGATTCTAGGATAACAATGGCGGAAGGATTACAATCTCCCAAATGGGACCCATGGAAACTTTGGGATGTACACAAAATATATAAGGCATGCGGTCTCTAGTAAAAGTCTATGTTTGAGCTATATACCTCCTGCTGCAAACCCCTCCCCTTTTTTTCTTTTTTTTTTTCCCCCCTCCCTCCTTCCCCCAAAGTTTTTGAATGTATGTATATTTTTCTTGTCTGTCTGGAAATATCCAATAAAAATGTAATTTAAAAAAAAAAAAAAACGTTCGTCTGACACCAGCCTTATACCAACAAAATAATGGTAGAAACCTGTAAAAATTAAAAATCCTAAAGATTTGTGCCTCCCAACACCACTATTACTGTTTCTGTGTATCCTGAAAATTACCAAACACCGTTAAATCTGGAGCAACATTTCCGAATGCCATCTCCCGCCTTTTTTTCTTGTACTATTTCACATAAAAATTAAAAAAGAAAGAAAAAAAAAAAAAAAAAAAAGGAAGGAAGGACAGAGACATCTGTCAGGCTTCAGGGAAAGCAGATTGCAGCAAAATACAGTAATATTCTTACTGAAAACCTGGTCCAGAGCACTTAGGACCTCAGACTGGGCCAAAGGTTCACTTTCCAACAGGACCATGCCTAGTACAAAGATAATACAATGCATAATGGCTTAGAGACAGCTCTGTAAATGTCTTTGACTGAACCGACCACAGCCTGGACTTGAACCCCATTGCAGAACCAGCAAAAGCCTTTCTTCCTCCTTTCTTCAGCCGGCATTGTTGACACCTTAATTTATCATATACTCAGCTACTGTGAGTCTAGCCAGTCTTTGCCATCCAGAACTCGTCCCTATATGTAACAGTTGTGACCATTAAGTGAGAAACCCAAAATACATATGAAATAAAATCACTATAGCATGTATTCACAATCAATGTCGGCAAAAAACGCTGAATGCCACCGAAAAAGTATCGGTGAATTCTGCTGAACTGCACAAAAAAGTCTCCTCGTAATAGGAGTGTAAATCTGTTTAAGTGTAGTAAGTGCTTTTTTTCGGGAAAAAAGGTGGGGGTACTCTCACGCCCAGGGAAAATTTTTGATTATTATGACTATTTTTGGTGTCTTAATAAATACTCCTTTATTAACCCTTTAAGAACAGAGGCAATTTTACAAGTTTGGAACATTTCAAAAAGTAGAATTCCAGATATTGGCATGTTTAACCATTATCTACCTCTTTCATATTAATTGCACCCAGGCGCGTACCCCACGATGCTGCCAAGATGCCCGCTGTCATTCTTACTTTGTGGAGTGCAAGCAACAGATAATGTGGCAATTCTAGGAGCAATACCAGCCTTTTGGATGCAGGACAAGGGGGCAACACCGGACTGCGACAAGGACACAGGTGCAGAATTTTACGCACAGCAGCCGGTATAAAGAAAAATACATGCATTTACACACACAGCCATATGTTCACATACATAACCATATACCCACTACACCCGGGGGTTTGTAGCAATAAAACTCACAGTAATGTGTAGTGTATGAGCGTATCATAGCAATCCACAGCCATAAAACTCACTGTAATGTGCAGTGTGTATGAGTTTATCACAGAATCCACAGCAATAAAACTCACAGCAATGTGTGGTGTGTGTGAGTGTATCACAGAATCCACAGCAATAAAACTCCCAGTAATGTGTGGTGTGTGTGAATGTATCACAGAATCAACAGCAATAAAACTCTCAGTAATGTGTGGTGTGTGTGTGTGTGAGCAAATCACAGAATCCATAGACCCTGATCATCCAAAGCCCCCATGAAGGCAACCTGACAAAATTTCAAATAAAGGCCCTAATTAACAATTCCAGGGAAAACTATATCAGAGAATGGAGACATGATATAGCAAACTTCAAGAAACTCACCATTTACCAATCCTTACAGAGGGAATACAAACTGGCCCCATACCTGGAGGTACTACAAGACCCCAAGGACAGACAGATCCTGAGTCGGTACAGACTGAGCGCCCACAGCCTGGAAATTGAATCAGGGCGGCATAGACAGACCTACAAGCCCAGGGAGAATAGACTGTGCCAGCATTGTGACCAGGAGGCCCTGGAAGATGAGGTCCACTTCCTCCTACAGTGCCCCAAGTACTCAGCACTGAGGGAAACTCACTTCCAGAGACTCTCCGCTCTCATCCCGGACTTCACCTCTATAGAAGAGACAAGGAAACTCCCCATCATACTGGGAGAAGAGGAGCCGGCGGTGAAAATATCTGCCCAATACGTCGCAGAATGTCACAGACTGAGAGGAACATGAGAGATCCTGGACTTATAAATCCCCAACACGGACTCGCCCCCATCCCCCTTCAGATTATCCCTTAACCCTGATAATGTCCATGGACTTGCCCATTCCCCCCCATATATATGTCCCACTGCCCCCCTCCTGCCCATATGCTTTGGCAATGCTAAAATGTATTTGGTCCTGCCAATAAAGCTTATTTTGATATGATTTGATTTGCAATAACATTAATGGGCAGCTCACAGGGCACAGATTATATCCCAGGATGGGTTAATGGCACTTTACATGGCTCAGATTATATCCCAGCATGGGTGTACTGCTCTGCTGTTAAGACTAAGAACTGTTGGAACCTGATCACTGAGTCAATGTTCTGTTTACATTGAAACACATTGCAGAGCAGAGCCAGCAGAAGCAATTCACTCACTCTAGGATCAGATTACACATGCAGTTAATGCTTCACAGGCTGAACTGTTACAAACGGATCATTCAGTCTGAGCCGAATCACTCAGTTCAGTGGAAAAAATCTGGATCAAAAGAACAATTCGTTCATGGATCGGCCATCACTACTCCTAGTGGAGAGTCAAGGAACTGCAACAGTGCAGTGAATAAATTAGCATAATTTAAATTCCGGGGACATCATTTGTCCAGGACGGTCTCCTCAATCCGGGGACTGTCCCTGGAAATTGGGGACGAATGGTCACCCTACCCCAGCAGCCCTGCATGTTACTACTAGCTACCAGGATTTATCCCAGTAAGCCAGTGTGACATGTATTTATTTTATTTATTTATTAAGTAATTTTACGAGGAAGGATATATTGAGATTTCTCTTGTTTTCAAGTATGTCCTGGGTTCAAGAACATTGAATTGTTACAATGTTACAGAAATACAAAGTAATACAATGCAAGATATTAAAACAACAACAGCACAAATATACAGATTAACACAGAAAATAAATAAATAAATATTTCCTGCTGGTAGGTCCCGGTACTCAGTACCGGTGAGTACCGGCTGAAAAAAAACACTGAATGTAGTAAAAATGTGTCCAAATAATACATTTCTTTAAAAAATAACAAAAAGGTCTGTTGCAAAATAAAAAAACTCTTTAAAAAAATAAGATAAATAAAAATGTCGTCTAAAAAGAGCTTTTGAGGAAGCCGTGATTTATGACTGCGAAACGTGCATTGAGGATGTGTTATTTGCTTTAAGCCGTTTTTTTTATCTGCCATGGAATAAGGGGCAATTCTATATTATTAACTTAATGTTTGTGGTAATTTTTTTATTTCGGAAACCAGTTTTGTATATACAGTTATTATTAGGGCCTTACTAGGGAGAGAGAACAGAAATCATACAAGATTTAGGGCCTTGCAAGGGTTAATATCAGTATTTAACTGTATGACCCTTTTGCTTGGGCTGCGCTGATTAGCAGGTTAATGAGGTTCTTTGCCTACTTTTGATCATATTGTCAATTGTTTAATAATAGTGGGTTATACCAAGTTATGTGGTGTACATGCTTATAATTTGATACTCAGTCATCTAGGGGGGCATTATTAGCCACATAGGATTATATACCTCTATACTCCTTTTGTTCCAGGCTTATCCTTTCACCATATTTTGTTGTGAAGACTCTATATACATCAGGGCTCAAAATTTCAAGTCCCAAGCTACTAGCCAGGCATTACGAGTTACTCGCCACCAGTTGCCCCACCTATCTCCTGCCCTTAACCCCGCCCTTACCCCCACCCCTAAACACGCCCTCTTAAAATATCTTACGAAATGACACTGTTAAATGTTTTATTCAGAATAAAGTTACAAAAATAAATAACATTAACAATATTATAACAAAGCAATGTAAACATAAAGGAAAATAAGTGCTTTACATCAAATGGGATGCAACAAAATTTTAAGTGTAACTGCTCAACTTTTAATAAACTTAGTGCATTATTTTGCTCAGTATATAGGTATTTTTTATTTATTTTTTTAATCGCTACACTGAGTGCCAATACTGGCATCCAGTGCCATGTGGGAGATCCTGCTGATAGGCAGCTCCCCCACATAAATACACCCCCCCACATGTACACACTATGAAAATAAAATAATCCGATGTTATCTGCCTATGGCTCTTGTCAAAACCTGGGGGACATTGGGCTGGCAGGTGAGATCTGTACAATCTCCATGCAGACCCAGAGCTCACAGAGCTCCACAGCAATAAATCTCACAGTAATGTGCAGGGTGTATGAGCGAATCACTGACCTCCACAGCAATAAAACTCACAATAATGTGCAGGGTGTATAAGCGCAAGATAGAGCTACACTTCATTCCAATGGCACAGGTCCCCTTAATTAGGCACAGGTCCCCTTAGTTTATCACAAGTCCCCTTAGTTTGGCACAGGTCCCCTTAAATAGGCACAGGTCCACCTTAAATAGGCACAGATCCCCTTAGTTAGGCACAGGTCCCCTTAAATAGGCACAGGTCCCCTTAGATTGGCACAGGTCCCCTTACATAGGCAAAGGTCCCCTTAGATTGGCACAGGTCCCCCTTACATAGGCACAGGTCCCCTTAAATGGGCACAGGTCCCCTTACATAGGCACAGGTTCCCTTAAATATGCACAGGTCCCCTTAGTTTGGCACAGGTCCCCTTAAACAGGCACAGGCCCTGTAGTCACTCATCAGTGCAACTCAAAGGAAGCAGATGGGCATTGGCTGGTCTTCCTTTGTTCTTGCCTGGCTGTCTTCCGAGCTCTCACCTCCCCTTCTGCATGGAGAATGCTGCAAGCGGCCTGTGACGCGTCACGTGGCTGGGTCAGGTGACCCACCGAATGTGAATATCGCAGATCGCATGGAAGAGGGGGAGAACGGGTGGCTCCAAAACAGCGTGCCTGCCCAGACTCATGTTACGAGTATGGGAGGCACGCTGCTGCGCCACTGGTATTACATGGCGGTGGTTGAGGATCAACACGATGGCGGCGGCGGCACCCGACGGGTCAGTCTGTCCCACTGGAAATTTTGAGGCGCAAAAATGTGTGCGTGCGCAAAAACGCACTAACGCGAGGGGAAAACCCTTTATTTATTACGACGTTTGCGCACAAAATGCACATTAACGTCTAACGCGAGTTACCCTGCACGAGTGAAAGTTCGTGCGCGCATCCCATACTTAACATTGTGAGCGCAAATGAGTTTGTGTGCTGGTATGCGGATGGTATTACAATCGATGCGCAAATTTTTACGAACGACGTTTGCGCGCATAATTTTAACATCTTTCAAAAGCTGGTGCTAACTGCAGATCTGAACGTTCTGGCCAAAACCAAATACACCAGCACGAAAATAAAAATACAGCACAGTATAGTTACACATTCTACACATACCCAAACAATAAAATTGAGATGTTGTGCGTGTTTTTATTATTGCTGCAGCATATATACTCAGATTGATTTTGACAGGCGCAAAAACTTAACGGGACACAATTGTGGTTCTTAACTGTGATTGGCTGAATTGCGTGAAAAAACAGTCTACCCGCCAATTTCTGTGTGCAGCGTTATTGTGCGCACATTTTTGCGAGTCTTTTTTACGCGCGGTATTTTTTGACAGATGAAAAAATGCACTCGGATTATAATTGCAGCATTCATTTACGCGTGTTAACGTTTAATACTGCGCGCTAAAAAATTTGCACAGAGAATGTAATAGAGCCCATTGTATTTATATTTGTTTTTCGAGTACCGGTCCATTCTGGGGGGAGTTTGTTATCGACTCCTATACCAGTTCTTTTTCTTTCGATATTAATGGATTGTGACCTGTTTTTTGGTATTCTGTTATTAAACCTTTTCTATTTATTTTGTGTTTCGTCTTAATATATATTTAAATGTTTACATTTATTTTTATTAACCCTTTCCCGCTGCAGGGCGTATCATGCCGTCCCTGTGGCAGGTGGGCCTTGCAGCCGCAGGGTGTACTGTTATTCTCCGTCGTCTTCAATGGGCTGTGACCGCCCACCTGCTGCATGCACGGCACGTCATTTGCTGCCGTGGGGTGGCTTGAAATCAAAATCAACCCCTGCAGCAAATGACATTTACATTTATTTTTATTAACCCCTTCCCGCCGCAGGGCGTACCATGCCGTTCCTGCGGCAGGTGGGCCTTGTAGTCCCAGGGTGTACTATTATTCTCCGTTGTCTTCAATGGGCCGTGACCACCCACCAGCTACATGCACAGCACTTCATTTGCTGCCGTGGGGTGGCTTGAAATCAAAATCAACCCCTGCAGCAAATGACACATCATGCACATTAGACGCGTCGGTGGTCTGAAGGAGAGGACCGCCACAGCACCTGGCAGAGGGGTGTACCTGTGCACCCCACTGGCATTAACCCCCCCCATTGAGCACCACCCACGCGACGTTAAGGGGTTAATAATTTTTGTATATTTACAATGATGGCATCATAGGGAATCACATTGATAATGGGATTTTAGATATGTGATTGCATTGTTTGTGACATACTTTTATTATCTTGCAGCTCTCAGAGAAAAGAATGTTATGTATTTTCCGAGTTTGAAGCAGTGGCCTCCTTCTCGGTCATTCTTAATTTCCAATAAGTATTTTCATTATTATTATTATTATTTTAAAAAATTATGAGAATTAGAGGAGCTCAATCACACTCGTTACATGTAGTAGCTTATCCCCAATTGCAAAGACTGGTAAGACACCCATTGGCGGAAGATACAATGAATTGATATGTTATGAATGCTGAGGAATGAATATGCTATTGGGCCTTGGCTGGCAGAGAAATAGCCATTTGGAGATCATTGGCCAAATGGAATAAGACAATAGATAAGTAATCGCTTGCTCACTCTGAGAATGTACGTCATTCACTTGACTTGTGTCTTCGGAGCATGTAATCAAGTCCATTAACATACTAGTTAAGGCATAGGAGATCCGGTTGTCATTACATCACCTGATGAAGTAGGCACACAATTGTTTATTTATTTTGATACATGCTTTTTTTGTAGTCATTCCAACTACTTACAACAGTTACTGGACTTTGTCATCATACCCTGAATTGAAAACTAGGAGGTTCCTGTAAGTTGGGAGTCTATGGATGAGAGGCTAAGGTACGACTTGAATACACATGTGCATTTCCTTTTACCGGTTCTGCCACCTTGGTTTGTAGCAAATCTATTATTTAATTACTTCTTCCACATCATTGTATCCACCATAATTGGTTCAGTTTGTTTTTACAGAAGTTCTATTGGTTTCCACAAGTAAAATGCACTGGGTGTATATTAACTATTGATTTTATTTTTGTTTATTCTTTGTGTCCCGTGTTTGAGGTGTTGTCAAGAATCTAGGTCCCTATTCCAGCACATCTTGCAAATACGTAACCAATCAAAGCGTAAGCCATTAACCCTTAATGACTCCCTATTATTTAATGTTGTATTACTAAGTAGCAACTTGGAATCACTTGTTATTCGTCGGCTGCACACAAATGAACCCTTCCTATACGAAGTATAGGGAGCATTAATTTGCAGTAACCTGCCATAACAGCTAAGCTGCGAGCTATTAATGAGTAAGGTGTTAAGTATAATGGCGCCACTTGTTGACATCAATGGCTTGGTCATAATAGGACCCCTGCTTTGTTATTATGAGGTATTGAGTGGAGATTAATGTATTATAAATAATAATTAAAACATTTTAACATGCGATCGAAACATAACAAATGTGTGGAAAAAAAAGTGTGTCTGAATACTTTCTGTATGCACTGTGTCTGTGTCCCTTTATGTAAACATGTGAAGTTATGCTAACGTCTTCACTACAAAGTGACATATTTATTTTCTGTGTTAATCTGTATATTTGTGTTTTGTTTTTATTATCTTGCATTTATTACTTTATATTTCTGTAACGACTGTAAAATTTCAATGTTCCTGAACCCAGGACATACTTGAAAACGAGAGAAATCTCAATGTATCCTTCCTGGTAAAATACTTTACAAATAAATAAATACATTTTCCACAAAAAAACATTGTCAGGAACCAGTGTTTTTAAAATCACTGTTCATGAATTATACAGTAAGAAATGTGGGAATTTTCCCAATGTATTTCATACTGTAGTAACCCTGTTTGATAGGCAGAAGTCACCATCTGCTTGCCAAAAAGTGATACTGCAGCTGGCTCTCTGTGTTCTACCAGCTGGTGATCTGTGTTTTAGACTGTTTTAAAACCCCAGATGCCATACCTAATGTGCTAAAACAATAGGGGCACATTCTGGAGCCCAATTGCAAACAAATAGTGTTTGCAATAAATGGAAAGCCTTGGTATTGCTCCAGAATTAAACCAAAATATGTATGCTTGATATTGGGCACCAGAAAGTACCTTGAATACTGAGTATACTCAATCTTAGTAGTAATACGTTTGCCTATATTAACCCCTTAAGGACGGGAGTAATTTTACAACTTCGGCGCTGTTTCGGAAGTAGAGGTTTGCTGAGCTCATTTTGACCGTTTTTAAGTCACGTATTATTATACCACCCAGACAAATTATATATCGTTCTTTCCGGCAGACTCGGCAGATTAATAATATATCATTATTATATGTATATGTCATGCCCTGTCGAAATGCTATAACAAAAAATGTAAAAAAAAGTAAATAAATGTGAATTTTCAATAAAATTTCAATCTTCCACAGTGTGTAAAGTTTTTTTTTTTTAAATTTTATTATCCGAGGCTCTGCGGTCATATGTTGTGGGGTAGGTTTGTTAAAAAAATTAGAACGGGGAACCCATTTTTTTTTTGGGGAGAAATTGCGTGATTTTAGCTAAACCCCCCCAAAAAAAAAATCGTTAGTGAAGCATCATTGTTCACATTATAATTTAAATGTGAACAATAGTGCTGCATTAAAAAAAAAACACGTATTTATTTTTTTATTATTTAATTTATTATATTTTTATTATTTTTATTTTTACTTTTTTTAAACTTTTATTTTACATATAACATGGTCATGTTTGATATCATTGGAAAGGCCATGCTCTGGCCTTTCCAGAAATATCATACATGGCCCCCTATCAGCCCCCGATCAGGAGATAAAGGGGTTCAGAGAGCCCCCCTATCTCCTCTGAGGATCCCTCTTTGAACACCTTTATCTCCTGATCGGGGGCCATGTATGATATTTCTGGAAAGACCCTTCCAGTGATGCTGGCCACAGCCGCCTGGTCCCCGGCGATGGGGAGATAGAGGGATCCAAAGGATCCCCCCCCTCCCCTTCAGGCGCTTCCCCTGCTCGGGCGGGGGGGTACGCCTGAAACTGACGTCATCGCACCCCCGGCGCGATGACGTCAGTGCACCGGAGGGGGAAACCCTGCCGATCTGACTCCGTGGGAGTCAGAGCAGCGAGGGAGCCGCCGGAGGAGGTGAGTATCTCCCGGGGGGGCTGAAAACGCCGAGGACGTACATTTACGTCCTGTGGCGCCAAAGCCCGCCTAATGCAGGGCGTAAATGTACGTCTTGCGGCGTTAAGGGGTTAAAGGGATACTCTAAGTAACATTACCACCTAAGCTTTTTTAGGTGGTCATGATGCCCTGAGTATGCCCTTTTGTCTCCCCCCTCCCTCCGCTCAGCCGATCGGCTGAAAACAGCTGAGAGACGCGGAGGAGTTTACTCTGCCCTCCCAGCTGTCAGTCAGCAGAGCGGGATTCATATTTCCCGCTTCTGCGGACTATTGCCGAGTAGGAGACGTCATCGCGCTTTCAGCGCGTTGACGTCTCCAACTCGCCGCAGTAGCTGGCGGCAGCGGCTGAGGATTAGTGTTGCGCACATCCTCTTGCACCCAACACTAATCTAAGAAGATGGAGCCGGGAGGAAGCCTGCCGATTGGCTGGCTTACGTGAGAGGCGCTCATGCTCGCTTCTCACGTAAACCATTAGCCAAGTGAAACTAACAAGGACGGGAGCGGAAGAGGAGGGAGGTGGGTATATAAAAAAAAAAGACGCCGTTGGAAACAAGTGGATTTTAGGGTAAGTATTACAGTTAAAAAAAAAAAGGAAATCCCTACCTAGTTAGTGAGGGAATAGGTATAGTTTAATGTAAAAAAACGGGGGGGGGGATTTTGATTAGAATGCTCCTTTAACTATACATAGGCGCTATCTTTTGTTTGTAGTTTTAGTTGAGCGGTAGAGTAGGACTTGACTGGAATGAGGGTTAGAAAACATTGGCAAGACATTATACATCACACGTAAGTCATAGTTATTTACCATCGGGGACATATCATTGTGCTAGGGCTGATTTGTTTTCCTCATACGGTTTATTGCTTGCTTGAGCATACTTGAACACTGTTTTGAGTTTCAGCTGTATTTCTACTTTCTTATAGTAGTCTTGCCAATTTCTTGGTTAACAAATGGCTTATTCCACCCATAAATCAAACCCTTCGGAGTGTGACAAAACATATATTTCTCCAGTGGGCATCTGCTGCTGCCATGAAAGTTTACCACCTGGCCACAAGAACCAGGGAGTGCAACTATCTATGTAATGCGTGCCCTGCAGTTTTTGCTCTTACATTGATTGTTCTTTAAGCCAGTGTTTCTCAAGTTGTGGGTCGCAACCCCAAAAGTGGGTCGCGACCAGGGGTGGACTGGGTCAAGTGACCCCCAACCTCTCTAATGCCTCTCTGGGACCTGCTGATGCATTTTACCTGCAGCAGCGGGTCACAGGCAGCATGGCTACCTCTGCCTCCCTTGCTAGTGAGGGAAGCAGGGATAGCCCTACCCCCTCAGCTACAGGTCCAGCAGCCACGCGCCGCCTGGGACCCGTTGCATCAGGTAAGATACTCTGTAATGGCAAGGTGGGGGGTGGGATCTGTAATGGGAAGGTATGGGGTGGGACTCAGTGACTGGCAGCAGCTCTGTACTCCCAACAGGGACTGACATATGTCCAGAGCATTCTACTACTGGCTGCCAACACCATGAGCCACTGTGCACATCTCAGTGAAGCAAAAGGCTGTTGGGTAAGGGGGGGGCCTCCCTATGTATATTTGATCGTGTTTTTTTCTTTCTGTTTGTCTGTCCTTTTGTTAATCTGTCCTTTTACCTACTTATGCATCCTTCTTTCTGAATATCTGTTATTCTGTCTGTCCATCTATATCTGTATGTCCTTCTCCGTATTTTTCCATCTGTCCTTGTATCTATCAGGGTTATTCAGAGAGCGGCGAAAACCAGGAGAATGACTGGAGAAGTAAAAATTCTAGGTTAAGCTCTCAGTGCTCCTCAGGATCTGGCTGCTCTCATTGCTCCCCAGGATCTACGTCGTCCACTCCATTCAGCCGAGTGTCTGTCACGCACTGTCCCCTCCACCTGCAGGGAGGAGGTGTCGCCACAGTGAACAGTCACAGAGGCCCCACCCTGAGCACAGTCCCACGCCCACTGACTGTGCGAGACGAGGACAGCCACATGACTGTCTTGCGACAATCAATGCATGAAAGGCCATTTTTGAATGGATTGGACCAATGGTGTTTTCCCATTGGTCCAAGCTATCACATTGCTCTCAGTGCCTCTCTGAGGTACTGAAAAGTGTAGGTTCAAGAAGTAGGCATCGCCAGACGCTCGCTGAAGACTTCTCAATCTCTTAAATTTATGCGATTAGCGTAGCATTCAGCTACGCAAATTACGTAGGCTCAGGGAGGGCAGGCTGCCGCTGCTGTGAAGAAATAATACGCGCAGCAGCAGAGACGGATGGCGGGGGAGCGTGGAGCATGTGAATATGTTAAGTTTGATATAATACTGCACTATCCATTTTGGAAAGAATCCCTGTTTGTTTGTTTACAAAATTGTGTAAAAAGTGCATACATTGTAGAATAAATTATAATGTTTCAGAAATGCAATTGACCAAGGACAATTGTGGGTCCTGAGGGCCCACAGCTTGAGACCCACTGCAAGCAACAGCACATTGCAGTCGGACTGGAACTGGAGCACCCCTTAAACAAGTGTTTCCCAAACCTGTCCTCAGGACCCGCTGATAGGCCAGGTTTTCCAGATATCTGAAGCACAGCACAGGTGATATAATTTGCTGCTCAGTGATTGCAGAATTCAGTCTGCTTTTCCTCAAGGTGATCTGCAAAATCTGGCCTGGTTGAGGGTCCTGAGGACAGGTTTGGGAAACACTTACTTAAAGGAACCTTCTACTCATCCACATTTAGCATGCATACACAGCTCCTATCCATTGTTCTGCGCAGCGCTACGGAACTTGCATATGTAAAGTGCGGAAGTCCTTAGCAGTGCGCAACTGGCATTTTTCAAGCGTACGTTGCGTAGTAAAGCTTCAGAGACTTCCAGAATAGGAAGTCCCTGAGCTGAAGAGGAGGAGCTCCATGTGACGAAGGACAAAATGTGAGTAAAATCATTTTAAATAAAAATATTGAAAAAATAATTGCGCAGAGGATGTTAGCAACAGGCAAAAAATAACTCTATTTTTAGTAGAGAATTCCTACTAATAGTGCCCATTTAGCAGAGTGTATATTATTTGTGCCCTCTAAAAATGTTGCCACATATTGCTAAAACAGTGATACCCAATTTACATACTTTAAACAACTAACGCACACTTTTTGATCCATTTTAATAAATCAGTGCCCACCAGTAATTATTCTCAGGTGTAATTAAATACAACAATGCGATTTTAATTAAGACAATAGGTAACACAAATCTGGATTCTTAAATGGAGAAAATAACTTCACAGAATGCACAATAAAGCACCACAACACATTTACAAAATAGTTCTTCCATTTCAATCACATATAAAAGACAATATACTCCCAGCTACAATCTTTAGAATTCCAAACCTCCATAAAATAAAACTATAAAATCTTCTAAATTATACTAAGTTTTGACAACACCTCAAATATAGTGCATCAACAGAAGTAATGCCAGCTATCAGTGCCAACACAACATACTTTAGAAAGATTATTTGGAACATTTGATTCTCCAAACAAGCTTTTATTTTCTTTTTTCAAATCAAGGTGTATCTCACAAAAGAGTGAGGGGTAGTATTTTTGTTATGGGAACATGTGAAAGGGTTGTAGATGGAAAGCTTAGTTGGCGTCTAATTTTGCCATTTCTTGCACATATATGCCTATGCTCTCACTGTCAAAAAGTACAAAGTACACTGTCTTGATTGAAGAAGACATTGTGGCCACAAAATAAGTGGAAATCGCTTTCAAAATTAGTTGTGCAGCAGTTTGCTTTGGGAACCCATTTCTGCAATATAAAAAAAAAGGCATTTTAGAATAATAGTATATAATTGACAATAACAATGTTTTATACATACAAAAACACAAAACCGTGGTTTTATTTATGACTCCTAAACAAGAAATTATGTCAACACACGATCCAAAAGGGGCTTTTTGTTTCTTACAGGTGTTTCTTGTAGGTGAAAAGGTACATGAGCTGTTGGTTACGTAAATTCAAAAAGGATGGGCCCTATTCCAACCTAGCTGGTAAGAAGGAGCTGGCATGGGTTATACACAGCAAAAATGTAAAGAATAGTGAATGAAGGCCATTGACACCTAGCAGCACTCTTTTGCCATTGTCTTATCATTTCCAAAAATGTTATCTGCACACAAACATATCAAATGTCAACACGGAAATGCACAGAAACCCTTAAGTAACACCACACTGAATCGATGAATGACACACCTAGGTTGTACTGAAGGCAAATGAGTATAGGACTATGTTGTGATACTGTCTTATTCAATTAGTTGACATTTTTAAAAAATTAAACATTTATGTACATTGCTTGTTGATCCAAGAAAAAAAATCTGATTGCGTTGTGGAATTTAAGAGGATTTTTCCCCCAGAAAAAAAGGGGATTTGTTGTCTTTAAATCTCCCTCCATTTCTCTTAGAAAAACTCTGTCTGTTTCTCCCCCCCCATGTTGCAAATGGTTAGCTATCTGTGCATTTTCAACAACCTCATTCTCATCATACTCTCACAGACTGACCTCCATCTCTCTCTCCCTCTGCTGTCCCAACCCACCCTCCCCATCCACCTGCCCACCCAGGGCTGGTCCTTAACTTCAGCTCTCCTTTCCAGCAGTCTTCACTTCTCTCTCTAATTACTCTTACTAAGCCCAAACTTCTGGTCCTTCCCATGCAATCCCTACGATATCCCTATGATATTGTACCGGCTGGGTGGCGTAGAGGTAACATCACTGCTCTATAACCATGGAGACACAGGTTCAATCCCGGCAACTCTCCAGTAAGTGTCCTTGGGCAAGACACCCAACGGTACATACTGGCCACCCAGGACATACTTGAAAATGAGAGAAATCTCAATGTATCCATCCTGGTAAAATGCTTTCTCAAAATAAAAAAATAAATATATATAAAAAAAAATCTTCTGGCCACCAGTTTCACCTTCCCTCTGCTCCCATTTGCTTCAGCTACCCCTGTCCCTTAGGTTGTATGCTCACGGGATGTCTGCCTGAGCACTTAGTTTAAAGTGTTGTATTAGCTGGACAGTTATCCTACGGGCAGGGTTGTCTTTCCTCTTGTATCACGTACATCTCCTGTTTGTGCTTCGCCATTGTAAAGCGCTACAGAAACTGTTGGCGCTGTATAAGTACTTGTAACCGTAACTGTCTTATTTTGGATCAGCACTAGCAATGTTCTACTCATCTACAGATGTGTAGAGGATAAGCATAGATTACTACATTATGTTAGTTTGTTAGATTAAGGTTAAGGTACTGAAAGTACTATATTCATAAAACATTAATGATGTTAAAGAAAATCATAACTTATTTCTATTATTCTGTTTTCAGTCTGAATTCTTCCATGCAAATGTAAATTCAGCTTCTACTGGGGTAAATAATGTGTTACTTTGTTCTAGATGTGTGTTCCTAGTGAAGTGATTACTGACAATACATATGTGCATCTTTCTTTAACTAACTACCAGCTGGGTGGAGTAGATGTAACATCACTGCTCGGAGACCGTGGAGACACAGGTTTGAATCCCAGCAAGAGCACCTCTCCAGTAAGTGTCCTTGGGCAAGACACCTAACGGTACATACTCGCCATCCAGGACTTACTTGAAAACGAGAGAAATCTCAATGTATCCTTCCTGGTAAAATACTTTCTCAAAAAAAATAAAATAACAGGACTATATATATGTAAAAATTCCACCAGTGTTCAATTCGATTTTCAAAGGGAGGTTATTTAACCACTTCACTACCAATTGATTTATCCCCCAAAAAAATGGCAGGACCCAGTAGGTTTAAGGAAAACCACATTCATTACCTAAACTGCAAAAATGTATGAAGTGTCTACAATACAGTAAGCTCATTTGAAAGACAGAGGGCTCCCCCTACTGTTCAAATTTCAATACTGCAGAATGTGTATGTCACACAGGCAGACTCTGTGTCCATTAGGGACATAGAAAGCCGTTCAGGGAACATGTTCTGGAGACCATACGCAAATTAATTTCACTTGTAATAAATGAAATCCCTTTGCATTGCTGCAGATCGAGTTTACTTGGGCTTCCGAAGGAGCTTCTGAGGATCGAGCATACTTCTTCAAGGTAGTGAAGGGATTAAACATACTAGTCAGAGTTTGTAACCTTTAGGCTAGTGTCAGACGAGCGTCTTTGGAGAGCGGAAGTAACGTCCGTGAGAGTGGACGTTCCTCCCACTCGACGCCCGTCTAGCTACCTTGCTGAGCGCACCCAGTGCGCTTTGCAGCCCCGTCAACGCACGTCCTAGTGCATCGACGGGGAGGCTTTGAAAACCGCCCTTGTTTCGTGCGCATTTAATGCGCACGCACAAGCGTGTGACTGGCCCCATTGCAGCGTCACAACGCTGCGACGGACGCCGGTAGGCACGTCAGTCAGGCCCCGTTCACACCTGGGCATTTTACAGCGTGTTTCTGCATGCTGTAAAATGCCCAAACACGGAAATCCCATGATTTCCTATGGGGCACGTTCACACCTGGGCGTTTTACAGCGCGTAGGAACGTGCTGTAAAACGCCATACGCCCAAATAAGTACAGGAGCCTCATTGGCGTTCGCGGCCATAGACTGCAGCGTGAACGCGTAGTACGCGCATATGAAAAACGCTGAAGTGTGAACCCAGCCTAAGGGCACGCATAGTGCGCTCGTCTGACGCCAGCCATACCAGTTTCAGACCATTTATACTTTTACAACTAAACATTTAATTCTTCTTTTGGGCTATTTGGGCGAAAGTTCAGAATAAGAATAATTCCTAACATATTTCCACGTTGTTCAAATTAAAAGCGGATTGACAAATCAGTTAAAAGAAACACAAGAAAAGGTTTTTTGCAAAGCAAGCTGCTTTTTGAAAACTACGACTGTTATCTGTTACCATATACAAATGTGATTTGTACCGTAATGTAACAAAAAAGCTGTTGTTCTGTTTTATTAGAACTTTTAAACATAATTCTCATATCCCTTCTTCGAAGTAAAACATGATTTATTTGATCTTCTTGCACAACACATAATCCTCTTCTTTAGTGATGAGGGGAAATTAAGTTGTTTCTGTGGGTTTCAGGAGTAAAATCTGCCTGACAGATGTTTCCAGTTCAGCAGTGTCACCGCTCTTTTGTTTTGACGCATTTAGCTGTGGTTCCTCAAAAAGACCTCTTCTTATTTTATACATAATTTCAACTCTATGACTTTATTTCATGGCACCTGGAAGTGTGTGTTCCTTAGACCTTTTAAAAGTTGCATTTTAAAAGAAATCTATAAATGCACTCTACAAAATACAATAGTTTTACTACTTCACCTTTTTCTTAAAATGTTACTACATTCTACAGCCTCGAACAATGCAGAAATATCTTGCTTTCCGTTTTGAGTATGTACGGAAATTAATAGAAGACCCAACAAATATGTGATACAGTCAACCATAGCCAAATCCAACTAGTGCAATTACCTGTTTTACCTTAAATCCGGCAAATCACCTTATTAGGTAAGGACCACTGTTAGCAATGGTAAGGTCTTAGTAATTATATGAAAGTTTTTTTTATAGTAAAATGTATGTGTAACTAACTATTTTATTAAAGGAATACTCTATTAAAAATAGAGCCCCCTTGTTTGCCCTTAAATAATTGGGTAGATGCTGCTGACATGCTGGGTGAAGGGAGAACACTATACATCCTGGCCACTTTTACCCTTTCGCTGCTGAGCCATTTCACGCCTCTGTGCTGAGGTCATTTTTACAGGTTTTGCTCATCATGTTTAAACGCAAAGCCTTATTTTATTATATGACCCAGACATATTATATATTGTTCTTTCCGGCAGACTCGGCAGATTGATAATATATCATTATTATATGTATACGTCATGTCCTGCCTGTATATTATAACAAAAAATGCAATAAAATTTAAATTTTCAATAATTTACAACGTGTAAAGTGTTTTCTTTCACATTTTAACATACGAGCGTTTGCGGTTATATTTTCTATGGGGTGCGCTTGTTAAAAAAATTAGAAAAGGGGACTCGTTACATTATTTTGGAGGAAAATCACGCGATTTTTAACAAACGCACCCCATACAAAAATCGTTAGTGCAGCATCATTGTTCACATTACAATTGCAATTGCTGCATTAATAAAAACAAAACATGTTAAATTGTAACATGGTCATGTTTGGAAACGTTGGAAAGGTCATGCTCTGGCCGATCCAAGGATACCAAACATTAACCACTATCTGCCACGGATCGGAAGAACCCCCTATCTCCACCATTGGTGGCAGCTACGGGTTAACTCCAGAACTGACGTTATTGCGCTATGCACGATGACGCCAGTCGGAGATCCTGGAACCTTGGCCGACATCCAAGACGTCAGCCAGCTCCGGGAGAGGATCGCTATCTGGCGCTTTTTGGTGCCGAATACCGATCCGGTCCCCAAGGGGTTAAAGCCAGGCACCGTTTGGAAGGGCAGGCTGCCCGTAACGGAAGGGGAGGGAGAGAGGTCGCCGCGATGACATCTATTAGTGCCCGCAGCAGAGTTACGTCTCGACCCTGCCCCCTGGTGGTGGAAGCAGGGATTTGCCAGTTTGTCTGGTTTTCTTGTTCAGGCTCTGCAGACCATTCCCACTGGGCTGATGGTCTGCGGTCACATGATCTGCTTAGCCCTATATATAGGGCCAACCAGGCATTTGATCCTTGGATCAGGATAGACTAAGTCTGAGATCCTGTTCCCCGTGTTAATTCGAGTTATGTATCTGACATCTGTGTATGACTTTTTGGCTCTGGTTTCTGGATATTCTCTAGTCTGCTCCTCTGATATTTCGTGTATGACCTGGCTTGGCTTATTGGACCTCTCTCTTGCATGTATCTTGTCTGTTAAGTGTCTGTCTGTCTGTTTAGTTTGGTTTGTTTTTATTCAACAGGCATTTGGCCACGAAGCCATTTGGTGTGAGTGTTTCCCAGGGCTTTGTCTGTACTACCTGGCTGGGAGTGTTAGAATTTGCAGTGTGTTACATTCATCGTGTTTCCCAGTATCAAGTTCTGTCTTGCATATTACTGCATTCCTTGTTTCCAAGTATCAAGTTTTGTCCTACAGCGCGCTGAATTCATTGTCTCCAAGTATCAAGTTCTGTCTTTGCAGTTTACTGCATTCATTGTTTTCAAGAATTAAGTTCTCTCCTGCAGTGTGCTCAATTCATTGTTTTCCAAGTGCTGCAAGGGTGTGCTGGAGTCTGCTAACTACCCATATACCTGCTATAAAGGCTTCAATCTACACAGCCTGGGGGCTCCCCATCACCATATAGGGGGCCCACCGTTACAGGCGGTCCAAGATGCTGGGCTGACATCAAGGATGTCAGCCCGCACCAGGGGGCACATCGATCGTCCGGAATCCGGCCGATCGCTGGCTGCAAAGGGAGGACGCGCTCAGCGTGTCCTTCGCAGCCAACGCTACCTGCAGATGGAGATGAAGGTAGAGCAGACACTAATGGAAAACCTGAGTGTCTGTCATTTACCATTAGCGCCTGCCATTTAACACCGTATTACAACAGAAATGCTTTCTCATCAGCTTCAGACATAATATTGTTAAAAAGCACCAGTGGTGCTTAGCGCTGCTGGTGTTATCTGTTCCAGGAGTTCATAGGACTCCATTGCAGACGGACATGAGCTTGTGCGGATGAGATCTGGGTGGGCGGAGAGAGGAACACTGGGAGCTATTTGTTGCCATTGTAGCCCTGCCCACGGAGCGATGAAGTGGCGGATAGTACCGCTCTCAATACCGAGGGATCTGAAGTGAGTATTGGATTTTTTGGTGGGGTTATCCTGAAGTATTAAGTGATTATTCTTCTGCACAAAGACCTGACACCAGAGTCAGAAAGATGCTATTCTTTTTCAGAATAACGTCAGACGCAGATGGAGAAGGGGCTCGTTAGAATAGCTCGTTCTCCATCTGCACATTAACATAAAGTATATAAAGAATAGAAGACGTTACTGTACAGTAAGCAGGCACAACATCCAAGACGCAACCAGAGCTTGCTTCTCAGATGTAATATGCTGAAAAAAATAAGCACAGCGCTTGAGCTGTTCTGCTGTATGACTCGAGCGATGAACTTACTCACAACATTGGAATAGCGCCCCTGGATTGAATCTTCTCTACATTGGAAATATGCCCTGGCACAAAGAATTATAGCACTGGGGTATATTACATGCTGTTAAAGTTCAGAGAAGGGCTACTAAAATGGTGTACGGCTTGAAGGAGAAAAGTTACCAGGAAAGGCTTAATGATCTTAACATGTACAGCTTGGAAAAAAGACGAGACAGAGGTGATATGATAGAAACATTTAAATACGTAAAGGGAATCCACAAGGTAGAGGAAGGGAGTATATTTAAACGGAAACAAAGTAGCAAAACAAAAGGACATAGTCTTAGATTAGAGGGGCAAAGGTTTAAAAGTAACATCAGGAAGCATTATTTTACTGAGAGGGTGGTGGATACATGGAACAACCTTTCAGTTGAAGTGGTAGAGGCCAAAACAGTGATTGAATTTAAGCAGGCATGGGATAGGCATAAGGCTATCCTAAACAAAAGATAAATCCAGGTAAAGTATCCATGTAATTGGGCAGACTAGATGGGCCGAAAGGTTCTTATCTGCCGACATTTTTCTATGTTATGAAGAAGGTGGTGAGTGCCCGGCTTTGGATACTTTATATATAAATTTGAACATGTAATCAACATATTGTCAAACAACAATGCATTCTGGATGTGGACCCCTAGGAGTATATGTGTATGACACACTGGTAATACTCTGGGGCCATAATGTAATAGATGGAAACAATACATAGGGTACAGTGCAATATAGGACCCTTGCCATACCTATATAGGATCTTTGTCAGGTACTTGTATACATACTTATATATTACAGGAAATATGGGGATGTGGTGGAACAATAGTATGATAAGTCTCAATTATATTCCTCATGTTGAGGGGAAATCTGTCTAATAAGCATCTCTAAACAATGGGAGCCTGGAACAATGATACCCTTAGCAACTATATCCTGCTCCTCTCTGACAAACAATCGGTTGGCACACTGTCTAGGATGCAAATAAGAGGGCAGCCAGTGTGGCAATGCCGTTTCGATGGGGGAGAGCTGTGCTGAGGGGAAATACTTTTTGATTCCACTCATACCGACATTAATTATCAAAGTGCCGCGTAGTTCTGAATGTGACACGCATGCGCCAACCCCCCGAGTGCTACGAGAGAGCTAAGGGTCGTAGACTTGAATATACAATGGGACTCGCATGCACTGGACTTCGAGCACCATACACATGAGCCTGAGGTCTGGGAATGGCTCATCTGATACGAGATTCCCATAATTTGGGCTACTATTTAACAGGTAACCAAGAACAACCATATAGTAATCCAATACAAAATTTGCATGGATTGCTAATAGAAGGGATGTGGGTCCCCAATAATACACAATTTTTTGCCTGGTGTAAATAATCAAACTCATAAATACACATGCTTAAAAAAAACACATAAATTGGAGCATATTGTATGTGGAGAGAATATAACACACATTGTGTAATGATCGGTGGAGACTCTTAGAAACCAAAGTAATGGTGTTGAAGTTCACACAAAGCAGAAATAGTTTTAAAAAACTGCTCATGTGGCTATATCAATCAAAAGCCAACAATATTAGCTATCCCCCTACTGCAAGGACATTATAATTGCATATGTGTCAGATGAACTTGGCATACACACGCCATCCAGTAATTACACCATATGACCATATATAGGAGAGGGAACCATGAAAAAAAAATATATTTTCTCAACACCAATAGATGGTACCACACCAAATATACATCAAAGTATCAAATTATCCACGCCATCTTGTGCATAGACTCATTATTCCCAAAGGGAACCACAAAAACCAAGCAGAAACAGACAGGGGATTTGAAGGCACCCCAAGCAGTTAAAAACATATAAACATCAGGACACACTCAACGCATTTCACCTGCGTGGCAAGCTTTTTCCAGAGTGAGTGTACAGAAAAACTAGTCTGGTATAAATACCTTTATCAATAATTGATAAAGGTATTTATACCAGACTAGTTTTATTAGCAATCCATGCAAATTTTGTATTGGATTACTATATGGTTGTTCTTGGTTTCTTGTATCTAGGAGGGTTAGGCCCTTTGGGAATGTGGGTTTGGCACCATTGAGTTGTCCAAGGTGGGATCACTTTTGTGGTTTGTTTAGTATTTAACAGGTACTCTGAACATTATAGAACCAGCTCCTGATGAAACCGTTCCATTAGAATGGGGAACCGCGCGTCGATCACATTTTTATTACAACATTGGGACTGATGCACCATTGAGCTCGGGCTGCAATCAAACACTTTACAACCAATAATGATAACATGCAGACTTTATGTCTTACATCACTGAGGATTCTGTTAGTGTATGTCTGATTGGGGTCCCACTTGTTAAGGAGACCATTTCTGTTTGTGCACAAGGTCCCACTACAAGGAGATGGGGGTGGACAGAATTACTAAGCATCCCCGATGCCCTGGTACTTATCAGTACCACTTATGTAAGGTGACCAAGATATATGCAATCTTTCGGCATCTTTTGTCTGGGCATTTATTGGTATTACCTTAATACATAAGGTCCCAATACAAGGAGAACGGAATACATTCCGTTTTCAGGCGTACTAGTGCCTGAACACCTCAGAATTTTTTCCTCTGTTTATAATAGGGGGGGGGGGGTTATAAAAAATATCAAGGTTAATTTGAACAGGGAGAGGTGCGTAATGCAATGATATATCAACACCTCTGGCGTTCTGGTTGCCAATTTTGCATATTTGTCTCTACCAATTAGACACAGTGTCCTCCTGATACCATTTGGGATATGAAAGTGAATGTCAATGTGTCCTGAGGTCGTGCAGTTTGTCACGCAGTAGATGGTGTTCAGTTCCACAGTGTTGATCTTTTTATTACACTGCAATTGTCCGATAATTTTATTTCCCATTCCAATAAAGATTATGGTTTTATATACACTATATTGCCAAAAGTATTCGCTCACCTGTCCAGCTCCTGATTTGGATGGGTGAGCGAATACTTTTGTCAATATAGTGTGTATATATATATATATATATATATATATTATATATTATAGATCCTGCTCAGCACACTACACACCAGCAGGTCTTTAAGGTATAGACCTATTACGTTTTCCATTTCTATCATATTGACAAACAAATCTGCTAAAATATTATAAACTCATTAGTACCTTCCACTTCCAATTGAAGGAAAAGCAATTGACTTAATTTTCTTCTCATCTGCCAAAGCGAGGCAGTTCTTTACAGTCTTTTCCAGCAGTTCTTCGCATTTATCAGAACCCCAGCTAGGGCTGTTGCAGTGGATAACAAACTTTGCAGGCAATCCATGACCATTACTCACAGCCGCTGTTAAGAAGAATAAAAATGTATTAAGGATTTTGCTCATAATAGTTTATTAAGCAAAAAATCTAAAATCCATTAGTGAAATCTATTAGTAAGGGCAACCCTATGGACATACAAATTTATACTATGGTATTAACAAAAAAACATGCAGAAAACAATGACCACGGCATGTCCTTCTAATGTGTTTTTTTTTAATGTTACAGAACAGACAAGAATTCTAAATCTTTATGTTTAGTCTGAGATCTTATGTCCATGGTTATTATGGATTCTATAACCCCTTGAAACAACTTTAAGATAAATGTAGCAAATAAACACGCATGCAACAAAGAAAATCAAAACCTAAATAAATTGCAGCTCATCAAGATCAGAGACTATTTGAAGAGAGCCACTTCACAGACACATACGAGTTTTATTGAATCTTACTCAGTTAATACATTCTTATACAAAATGTCCCACCCATTTCCTCACAACTGTAATTAAGATTTGCAAGATCAATCTCGTTCATGAATTTTAAATATATTTTTAAAATGTATCCCTTGTATAATGGGAGTTAATCTTATATACAGTTCAGCTGGCAGAGCAGTGTTTTTTTTAATTATATTAAACCAGACTATTGTTATGATTACAATTACAGAGTAATGTGCTGGACTGATAGAAAAACTGCAAGTCTCCAAAAAGGACTGTGTGCTGTGAAACTGCAACCCATGAAAAAAACAAAACACCCACAGGTTATTCACGGTCTCTTAAAGCCTGTGAGGGAGACCGAGCTGTGCAAGTAGTGGCTGGTCCAATTGAAGTATTAAATACATTGGGCCCTATTACATTCTTCACGGAAACGTTAACGCATGCGCAAAAACGCATTAACGCGAGGGGAAAACCCTTTGCGCTGAACGTCGTATTACAATATCTACGCAAAAAATGCCTTTAACGTCTACCGCGGGTGAACCTGCACGAACCCTTTGCGAGTGTAATGTACGTTGCGCGTCCTATACTTAACATTGTGAGCGCAAACGCGTTTGTGTGCTGGTGTGCGCAAGGTATTACAATCTATGTGTAAATTTTAACGGACAACGTTTGCGCACATAATTTTAACGTCTTTGAAAAGCTGGTGTTAATGGCAAATCTGAACGTCCTGGCCGAAACCAAATACACCAGCCCAAAAAAAATACAGCAAAGTATAGTTACACATTCTGCTATAGTTACACAGTCTTTTTTAGGCATGTTATTTTTTGACAGATGAAAATATGCGCACGGATTGTAATACCACCGTTATTTTTGCGCGTTAATATTTGACGCAGCGTGCAAAAAAAAATAGCGCTGCGTGTGCGCTTTAACGCGTTGAATTTAATAGAGCCCTTTGTGTATATAGAGAGATTATATATGCTAAGGTCTAGCTCTCGCCCAGAAAAATGATCAAAGTCTTTGTGAAATAAATTACCAGTGCCAAGGTCCATACAGTAAAACGTACATAGGCAAAACTTGAGTGCATCCTACATATTTGCATATAATATATATATATATTTATACACACACACACACACACGCAAAAAAAAAGAAGGGATGTCTTTTCAATTTCAGCTGGTTTTATTTCTGATGAATTTAACATATGTAAATATTTTTATAACCATTGTTGAGGCATAAACCAAACAAGATAGCGGTGTTGTGCATTACTGCTGAACAGTTGTTGTTGTTGCTATCCTGTATCTGTCCCACAGGTGTGCTAGTGGGATGTAGTGATCCTGTGCATGTGTTATTACAACGTGGTCTGACACTGAGTGGAGATCAGCTGACCGTCCTGTATCCCGTTAATGCTGTCTTAGGCATTACACATTATGCTCATTGCAATTTATTGCCTTGGCTAAAACTGCAGTGTTCAAGCCTCACTGCAGCCTACCTATGGCGCGTTCACGCAGACGAGCAGGCACCCTGGGCATCTTTCTTTTGGCGATTTCAATAGAAAAGCCTCTTTTGGTGTCCCAAGTTATTTTCACTGTGTTCTTAACTGCCTGCCATCTGTAAACCATTAATATCTTTAAGACCATCCACAGGTGCTTCTGCATAAAATGATTATGTTTCATTGAAACAGTGTTTAAGCCTTTTCCAATAAAGATCTACAGAATGTTTTTGTGTTTTACGAAATTATCTTAAAAATACTATATATATATATTTATATATATTGTACTTATTGGAGTTGTGGTCGAGGGCGAAAAGCGAGAAAGTAGACCCAGGATGCAAATAAAGTGAGAAAAAGGGGGGTTTGTGAGGGTCCTGAGAACGAGCAACAGCACTTTGGCCTGCTCTACGGTGGGGGCCCGCTCAGGTCTCACATGCAAAAAAAGTGAGTCTGCATGAAGTCTACCCAGAGTTCTGTGGTGCATATGGGGAATGTAGCGCAGAGGCTCTGTGATGCAGTTCTTTGAATTGCTGTGATGGATGTGCAAATGGCTACTGCAATAATATATATATATATATATATAAATATATACAGTTAAACCTTTTGAGAGTAACTTGGTTTGAGAGCGTTTTGCAAGAAGAGCAAAACTTTTTAATAAATTTTGACTTGATATACAGCGATGTTAAAGTACGAACGCTTTATCTGCAGAGCGTCACATCACAACTGAGGCCATGGTCACCTTTCCTCCCTGCGTCCCTTACAGCATTCTGGAAGCTTGACGGGGAGGGCCACACGGTGTAACATGCATAATAGTATAGCACATTACACCGGACATGTTGAAACACTCCAACAGGTAGTGATCCCGTTAGTGATAAATGTCCTGCACAATAACCCCCTCCTCTCTCTCTCTCCCACCAGTCACAATTCTTCTCAAAGGCAATGTGAACTGTACAGTATTATGCATTACTGTACTTATTTACATTTGAATTAATGGTTGTGGAACCAATCGTCAGAGTTTCCATTATTTCCTATGGGAAAATTCTCTTTGATATAAGAGTGCTTTGGATTACAAGCAAGCTTCTGGAACGAATTATTCTCACAATCCAAGGTATTATATATACAGTTGTGTTCAAAATTATTCAACCCCCAATGCTGTAAAGGGTTTTAGGGAATTTACAGGGTTATCCAAAGAGATCCGAATTGCTTGAGAAAGGTAACCGAACGCTGAAAATCAGCGTTCGGTTACCTTTCCTGGCCATTCGGCTATCCAGAGAGCAGGCAATTCGCCAAATACTGGCGAATTGCCTGCACATACGGTGCCTGTTCGGTCCCTGTTCGAGGGCAGTGAAATCCCCATAGAGAAGCACTGCTTCGGCTATTCAGAGAACACAAACCAGCAGTGAAAGGTTCCCCTAATGCCCTGCCATTCGGTGGTTTCATTCGGCAAATTTATTCAGGAGAATCCCATAGGCTTCAATGTTAAAAATATTCCCGTTTTAATTCAATATCTAATAAACCGTTCAGTATAAAATTCTGCAGCAAAAAGTCTCTTTATTTATAGATTTTTTAGGATACTTTAAGCATTTTTCTGATTTTTTTTTTTTTTTATTAAAAGTCCGATTTTTTTTTTTGATTTTTTTTCAGTTTACTTATTTTTTTTGTAACAGCCCTCTTTATTATCATTCCCTGGACCTCCTGTGAAAATTTCAGACATTTTCGCTCAGTAGTTTCTTTGCAAACAGTGTTTCATTTTCCCAGATTCATACAAATGGTTTTTCTAATTTATTCACTGCCTCCTCTACGTCACAGCTGCTTCGGCTCTGTGTGATTCGGCTCATGTTCGGCTCCTGTTCGGCTCCTGTTCGTCTTTTTCAAAGGTTAATCCAGATGTTTTTGCTTGTTTTCAGCGTGCATTCGGTTAGTTTTCGGTGGGTTTGCGGCAGCTTTTCCCTGCAATTCGGGGACCCTGTGGTGTTTGCTGAATACACCGCAGGGTCACCGAAATGCAATCGGCAAAAGGAACCGAATTGAAGAGAACGAAAAGTCACCGAACGTGCGGTGACTTTTCGAATCTCTTTGGATAACCCTGTATGTGTACATTTGTAATTGTATTCAGAATGAAATCCTACAAGGACTTTTTAAATAACCATATGCAACTAAAATGACATCAATTGGTTTTGTAATACAGTAGTAAATGTTTCTTTTGTGAATTCTTCATTGACACAATTATTCAACCCCTTAAAGACTACCACGCTGAAGAACAGAGGTTCATTCAAGTGTTTTCAATCAGGTATTGAAAACACCTGTGGATGTCACGGAGCAGCAATAAAGCATAATAAGCACCAATTAGGCAGCTTTAAAATGACTGTGATACTCAGCTCCTTCTAGACATTTACTGGTGTGGTTACAAACATGGTGAAGTCAAGAGAATGGTCCAGGAAGACAAGAGAAGAGGTGATTACTCTTCACAGGAAGGGCAATGGCTATAAGAAGATTGCAAAGATGTTAAACATACCAAGAGAGACCATAGGAAGCATCATTCGCAAATTCAAGGCAAAGGGCACTGTTGAAACGCTACCTGGTCGTGGCAGAAAGAAGATGCTGACTTCGACTGCTGTGCGCTACCTGAAGCGTAGAGTGGAGAAAAGTCCCCGTGTGACTGCTGAGGAACTGAGAAAAGATTTGTCAGATGTGGGTACTGAAGTTTCAGCTCAGACAATACGGCGCACACTGCGTAATGAAGGCCTCCATGCCAGAACTCCCAGGCGCACCCCCTTGCTGTCTCCAAAGAATAAGAAGAGTCGACTGCAGTATGCCAAAAGTCATGTGGACAAACCACAGAAGTTTTGGGATAGTGTTCTGTGGACTGATGAAACAAAATTAGAACTGTTTGGGCCCATGGATCAACGCTATGTTTGGAGGAGGAAGAACAAGGCCTATGAAGAAAAGAACACCTTGCCTACTGTGAAGCATGGCGGGGGGTCAATCATGCTTTGGGGCTGTTTTGCTTCTGCAGGTACAGGGAAGCTTCAGCGTGTGCAAGGTACCATGAATTCTCTTCAGTACCAGGAGATATTGAATGACAATGTGATGCAGTCCGTCACAAACCTGAGACTTGGGAGACGTTGGACCTTTCAACAGGACAATGATCCCAAGCATACCTCCAAGTCCACTAGAGCATGGTTGCAGATTAAAGGCTGGAACATTTTGGAGTGGCCATCGCAGTCACCTGACTTAAATCCGATTGAGAACCTCTGGTGGGACTTAAAGAAAGCAGTTGCAGTGCGCAAGCCTAAGAATGTGACTGAACTGGAGGCTTTTGCCCATGACGAATGCGCGAAGATACCCGTAGATCGCTGCAAGACACTTGTGTCAAGCTATGCTTCACGTTTAAAAGCTGTTATAACTGTAAAAGGATGTTGTACTAAGTACTAAGATTGAATGTCACTTGGGGGTTGAATAAAACTGATAATGATGTGAGCACAGAAAAGACATTTGTGGTTATTTCATTATAAATGTTATGTTATATTTGTCTGACCTACACGTGCCTCTTTGATTTAATTGCAAGCAAGATGACTGAATGATCAAAATCAATGTCAAACTGGCCAAAACACTCAATTTCAGTGGGGGTTGAATAATTTTGAACACAACTGTATATATATATATACACACAGTATATATATATACATATTATACACATTAGTCCAATATGTTAGGCTGTAAGTTAAATGTTTTCATTCCTTTATTGATGGTTAAATTGTTACGTTCTGAATTTCTGAATTATGGCTGCCTTCTAATCCTATAGAAAACATATTTTAAGAGACTTTTGGCTTCATTTCACATACGTCAAATGACATTATAAGTGCAAACATGTGAGAGAATCCATATTAATATCGTAATATTTCCAAGTAATGTAATACTACTATTTTAAACAATTTTTAGAAATTACCAAAACTTACCATAGTTTTATCCATATCCCACTTATGTCCATGTCATTGCCTTTATTATCAACATCTTTTTTTAAACTAAGGTGTCTTTTAGAAGACATAAAAGGACTATCATGAGGGGTCAAATTAAAGTGCTTGCAGAAAAACCAGGGTCACCAATAAATTTTGCAAGGCATTTATTTGGGCATTGCTACCAAGTATATTGCAAAAGTTGGGAACTAGACATTTGCAATTTGTTCTAATTTATGTCCCACTGTTTCATTTGGCATGTGGAAAATGCATCATAAATTGCAGGGAAATCTAATAAAACAACCTGACACTTAGATAATCAGATGGGGAATTATATGCAAAATGTGGGCTGCATGGTAACTTAAGTGCTTCACCTTAACAGAGCTATACTCTCTGTGCTGATCTGTTGTGTTGTCTTTTGGGTTCCATCGAGGACGTCTGTGATTTACATCCATGCCATTGTCACATTTATAAGAAATAGGGAGTTGAGAGTGTGCAGAGTATCACCGAGATTATGAAACACCTGCACGTAATATAGGAAAAGGTTGAAAAATAGGTCCAGAAAAGCTTTAAATAATGCACAGTGGAAAATAAACCACTTAAGTGTCATACAGCGAGTTGTTAATCTTGCATTAATAAGGTGGAATGGGGGACGGACACTAAAACCTCACATTCTTTTGATAAATCATAAATAATGATGAGTAAAAGATCCAGTTCCTTCTATTCTCTGAGAGATGCATTTTACACATTACGCACAAAAAGGTACAAGTGAGATCAATTTGAATACTGCTTCTCATTATGCGCCCATTTAGAGACTAATGTAGCACATCGCATCCACTAGCGTTTTGACGTATGTGAAGCATCTTTTACAGTTCTATTCGCAGGTCTATCACCTACTTTGCCAATCAATTAATAATCTTTTGAGCGTTACAATCATTTTGGAAATTTAGATTTTATAAAGCTCAATTACTTATTTGCAACTCTTCCCACTGATACACCACAACCCATTTAATTGTTCTCACATACTTCCAAAGAAGGAAAATATGTGCCTGCACCAGTTCAACTCTGAGTTGAACCCTGGCAACACCTCTCCCGCTGTATCTTGGAGTTCCAGGCAGGTCTTGTGTGCACCCTGATTCACATGAAAGCTGTGGCAGGTGCTTAGGTGAGCTCTGGAGTCAATGCTGCTTTGCTAGTCCTCTGTGAACTTGACATACTTGTCCACTGTGAACCTGCCACCCTTCCCTGCTTTAAAACCTTCCATCCTTATCTACAGTACACATGCCAGCTTAGTTTATTGGGTATCCATCCATGCCTGCTTCGTGCCTTGCTGTATCCATATCCTACAGTGCCCAATTCCTGCTCCGGACTTCTACCATTCTGAGTCTCCTATGGACTTTGTATTACCTTGACCATGTCCAGCCTGTTTCCTGCCCTGTAACTCAATCCAGCCAAGTCACCTACTATTTGTTTCCTTTGTACTGCCTGCAATAAAACTTCCTGTTTGTTCCACAAGTACCTCTTGTAACGATTCGAGCCCTGACCCTTGTATATGAGCTGATCCGGGTCAGCTCTTACTCTTGCCCTGCCATTCCTGCATTTTGGTCCAGGAATTTCCTGCACCTTCAAATGTCTCCAACCAATGGCCCACTCCCTATTTAAGGACGTTTCTCAATCTGGACATTGTTCTATCTTTTTTCTTTTTGTAAATATATTTTATTATCAGCAAATATAAAACATCAGCTTACAGAAGCCATACAACAGTTATTTTATAGTATTCATAAAGGGGAGGGAAGAGGGTTGCCCTACATTGTTCTATCTTAAATCTCAGTTTGGAGTCAGTACTGCTCCTCCAGATTGAATCCTGTGATCAAGCCTGCAGCGTTCTCGTGACCTTAGCCTGCAGTGATCCTGTGCTCTAAGCCTGCAGTGTTCCAGTGACCTAGCCTGCAGTGTATCCAGCAAACCTAGGCTGCGGAGTATTCTGTGATCTAAGCCTGCAGTGCATACTGAGCTGTACCCACAGTGTTCCAGTCCAGCAACCTTCAGCTGTGTGGGCTTTGCCGTCCAGAGCCTTCAGTCTTGTGCCCTTCAGGTCTATCTGCCTACATCAAGACCTGCAATCTGTCTGCCTGCTTCTGGCTCCTCGTGTTCTCCAAGTTTCTTGTACCCTCCAGGGTTCCTCATGTCTCCTAGTCTCTCCATTGTTGTCAAAGTCCCAGCAACTATGTTTCACATTATCCCCAAAGGGTTCCTGTCGGTGTGTGTTTAGTGTCCTTCAGTCTTAATAAAATATGCAGTACAATAAACCTGCACCCTTGTCTTGCTTGTCTCTGTGTATCTTTGGCTAAAGGGTCTGGGTCTGCCATGTCCCATCCTGGGGGTTCCACCATTGTGCATGCTGGGTGCCATCATGACACCTCTCTGCTGTGCCTCTGACAGGTATTAATGCAATGAAATTATGACACATTACATGAATGATAATTAATTTTCCGATACATACTTTCCCTTATCCTAAATCGGTTAGAAGAAATAGTTAATCACTAAAAGAAGAATGAGTTCACTTTTCGGAGTGTTTAGTCAAAATATACTGAAAAAAAATAGAATATATTAAGAAGCAGAGATCGGCTCCAAGGTATATATCACTGGGCAGCAAGCCCACAATACATATGAATCCAGGAATGCAGCAAGTGAAACCATCATAGCATAAAAAAATGGAGCTTTATTGCTGCAATGTTTCAACTCTAAACCTTTCTCAATCAAGAGCCCCAATCGTCAGTTGCTGCATCTCTTGTGCATAGAGAACTATCTTGGCACTTCAGTTGTGGCCACCCTTTCTGGGTGATAACAGGCTGATTTGCATATGGTACAGCTTCCTCTGTAATGGCTTCATCAATCTAAAACCTTGTGAGGCCTGAGCCGGACCTAATGTAGTGCTGGGGTTTGTGACCCCAGGCCAGGAGGCCAGGTGTCCAGGGCTTACGAAGGGGCCTGAACCCTTGCACCGTTTCTCTGGAGAAGGGCAAGACAGACTGGGCTGGCCTCTGGATGGGGTTTTCCTCCTCTCCCTATATAAACCCGGCTCACCTGGAGTCAGGTGCTCAGTTGTTGTCTTCTTCTTCCTGTGACACACTAAGCTATATCCTGATGACTGATCCTTTGATTTTGATATCTGCTCGTTTCCCGTTGCCGAACCTTTGCCGCCTGGACCGACCTCCCACTTGTCTGACCTTGCCCTTTGTCCACTGTTTTCTGGATACCACGCTCTCATCTTTTCTGCTCTGCATAACGGGATCCACCCTACAGAAAAATAGCATGTTCCGAATAACATGTATTAGCAGTCTTACCTCCTGCAATATCCAAAGGCCCATTCTTTTTCTTCATTTCAGATAAAGCGTCCACATATTCTTTTCCGCCTTTTTTTTCCAATGCACTGCCTAAAAATGATAGATTGAATTATGACATGATTTAAAGTAACAAGACATCTTTTTCCAATATTTATACCCATACTTTGAACTTCAAAATAAAATCAAAACCCAAATAAAAAAGCATGCACTTCACTTAATGCTGGTTACTGTTAGGTGTAACACCTTCCATTACATAAATCCATAAAAAACATAATAAAAAAATGCAATAGTATTAAAAGCCAGTGATACGCAACATGAAATTTCACTTGAAAAATAGATTGTAGATTGTGTAAAATACTAAATTTGAACAAAATATTAATTTGAAAAAAATAATAAATAATAAATAATGAATAATAATTTGAAAATCACTTAAATGTGTGTATTTGATCAGTATGTACATACATAACTAATGTATCACAAAAAGGGTAAGATACAATATGACATATAAGGTCTGGATTTTCTTAGGATATTGGATCTGGAGATATGATTTGTATTTTGTAGTTCATATATTATCTAGAAGAATTTTCAGGTTAATAAATAGTGGTGCAGCATGAATTTTACAACATTCCAGGATTTCTCTGGGAAACCGTCAATAAATAAGTAAAAATTAAAAGCTTTGAAGAATAATCTTAGATAAAGAAAACACTCATGGCTAGTTTGCAAGTCAGTTGTAAACTAAACCCAAGCTGTAGTAACCTTACCAACTCCATAGACTTTAATGGCTCCGGGAAGTTTACACCTGGCTCCAAATCCAGCCCTAAATCACTTAAGATATTGTATAGTGCTTTCAGGCGTTGAGTAGAGAGATTTAAACTACATATATAACGTGTGCATATACTGCTTTTCTTCTGCTAATATTATGTGAAATCCCAGAAAGAGGCAAAATTTAAATGTATCAATTTAAAAGATAGCTTTATTAAACAGGTTGGTGTTAGACAGAAATGTTCTGGAACAAATAACCATGAAAGATGTAATTTTGTAAAATTTAGGGTAACTGATAATTTATTTTAAATGTGCAAATCAAGTAAATAAAAGTGCCGTTGAAGTAGACATTAAAAAGAAAAAAAAAGAAACCCTTTTAGCTATATCAGTAATAATTACAATAATTTAGGGTTTTTTTTGTTTTGTTTTTTTACACAAGACAAGCATAATATTTGAATTTAAGCATTCATTTCCTCCTAAAATTAGCTTAGCATAAACCACTAAGGAAGAAGCAAATAGGGGATATGCTACTAGGTCATGTTCAGTTAAGTAGAATTCTGTGTAGTAGAAATGATTAATGGGCCACTACCACCCATAAAAATGAAATGTTCTTATTTTATTTATTTTATGTTGCTGATATATTACGCATACTTTGTTTTTCTCTTTTAAGCTAGCTGTCCACTGGCACCGTATTTGTGCGATCATCCGACATCGTCTGAAGTTGCCCGAAACGATCCTGCAACATGCAGGTGAATCAGCCTTCATCCACTGCATCCGACCACCATTGGACGATTTCAGACGATTTTATGTGATTATAGCAGATTAGCGATCCTTTCAATTTTCTTGAGATTTGGTCAGATGAAATCAAACGATCTAGTACAATTTACATGGAAAACATAAATTGTACAGTTAAACCGTTGTGCCGCGGAAGGTAAATTGCGCCATAGAGAAGTGATTCAGTGCGAAGCCCATAGGATTCGATGTAAAAAAAAAAATCCTTTTTTTTATTCAACTGTTTATTTTTTTTAATCCGCAGCAAAAAGCCTTTTATTTAGTGACTTTTTAATGTATTTTACTGGATTTTTTAGGCAAAATTTTGGATTCCCCCCCCCCGCTTCGGCTGCGCCCGAAGGGGCTGTCCTTGTTGCTGAAACACAGTTTAAGCACCAGAGACAGTTTTTAATTATTTTATTTTTTTTGGTTGGCCAACCTGTCCATCGGCCGATCTGGGTCGTCCACAGACGCTTCCAGTGGACAACCCTGATTGGCCGATGGCATTGTCCGTAATTGGGTGACCAAGTCGGTCGCCCGAGTACGGTGCCAGTGGACAGACAGGCCTATGTTTAGTTTAAGAAGATATTTACTCTATTTGTCTAACTGTGTGAATCCAGTTTGTGTTGTAAACAGCCCCACAAAGTATGTTTGCAGCATACAATGTACAGCACTTGTTCCTCACTGTGGGACATTGAGAATAGATTGGGCTCTATGGGCCAGAGGTCCAGAAAACCGAACTATTGATTTGCATTTTTTGGGAAGTATGAAAATGAAATCACCAGGGTCTACCATTTAGTATTGAAAGCCCACTATAATTTCTCATTCGGCTGCCCTCTTATCTTGGATAGACAACACAATGGATCCCCTGCAGCCTTACCTAAACATTTATTCTTCCTTCCCATTGCCTTTTCACTATTGTTTTATCCTACACCACAGCTGTAAAGTGAGACTTGCAAGATTTTGGTAATTGTTGAATAATGGGAAAAATCCACAAAATGGAAACAGGAGATATAAACCTAACTTTATTTTTCCTTTCTACGCGCAATTATTTCAAAGAAAAAACAGCAGCATATGTTTTATAACGTGTTATTTTTTTTAATGTATAAGTAATCTAGTTACAGCTAATGTTAGTGGCACTGTCCCTTTGAGGAACAAATGAGTCACAGTAGAAAAGCGGGAAGTAACTTCATGATGAGTGAGATTAAACAATGAAGAATCTACTTGACTTTGTGTGCTCTGGATTGAAATTAAATATGTAACTTTTATTAGCTAGAAAAATAAAAAAAATTACAAAGACACATCATAAAGAGAAAATAAAGTTAATAAATGGTAGACCCCTAACACCAACAAACGCCGTTAAGTGCAGTTTTTTTAAATAGCTATATCTTGCTCAAAGAATATGTGTGTATGTCTCAGATAAGCAACACAGGCAGTGATACAGTTAATAGTGAGTGTGGTATGGGCCAAATTATGGGTTTAGGACAAACTGTATCCAAGTGAGGAATCAGATAAAAAGTAAAAACAGTCGAGCATGCAGCAGAGAGAAGACTAATGAATGCAAGCTTTCAAGGGCCGCGGTAATAGGAGAAACGACAAATGTAAGTCATAAAAGAGCGACACAAGCCTGCTACCATCTGTGATTTAGAAAAACTGCCAGAAAACCAGTTACGTAGATTAACTCACTGAGACTAGAGCAAAAAATTCTTATCACGGTGCACACAAGATAAAAACAGCAATGGTTGGGGGAGTGGTACGCTAGGGAGAGTTACATAAGACCACTTGGTAACTTGTGTTTCACTGGTACACAATGGCTTCTTCAGTTGATGTTTGAATGTAGGGGCCCCTAAATAGTTTACTATAAGACATGGCTTTCAAACCTTGTCAAGAAAATAACACTGTAAAAACTTTCTGTCATAAAAAAGATGTTCCAATACCGACATGGTTGAATTTTGAAGCTCTGATATTGGCTGTGCCTGAATTTTGACGCCCCAATACAATACTGTCCCCGTCCGAATTGGAAGAGTTATTCTCAAACAGATTTAGGTTGAGGGCCACAAACTAGGGTTACGGTTAACCTTAACATACTGCTCCATTTTCACTTCAATTTTAGGTAACAGATATGGTAATAGAGGACCTGTTACATAATGGAATCTGTTACCTAAAAATGAAGTGAATACGGAGCAGAATGTTAAGGTTTGAGTAAGTCCTAACCCTAAAACAGCACAAATATTAACCTAACACTAACCCTAACTTGTAACTCGAACCCAAACTTCAACCCTAATTGCTAACCCTAAACCTGGTATCTCCTCTAACCCTAATTTATATTTGAAAAATAAGCAAAATTTTGGCCTAGACACTCAAATCGGACACGGTCAATATTGGGGCATCAAAGTTCGGATGTGGCCAGATTTGACACGCATCGAAATCTGTCACATCTGAAATGAAGGGTCTTTTGAAAAGATGCAAGTTTTTTACCACAACATTTTTTGACATGGCTTGAAAGCCACGTCTTTATCATAGGATACCCCCACGAGGGCAGAATTACCCAGGTAACGCTAACTGTAAGCGTTATCGCTAGGATAAGTGTGTTTAACGCATGCCACCCATATTACATTCCTGACCCTACCCCCAGTAGCGCATTGGTTTTTGAGCTAGCTTCCGCAAGCTTAATGTATTCGCGCATCCTACACCTAACATAGGGAGCGCAATCATTAATTAGCGTTTCAATAAGTAAAGTTTTACAAAGACCTAGCGCTAATTACCACAGCGATGCACAAGGCAACACGTCGGGTCGCGCAAGGCAAAATTTGAGCACCTTCTAAAAGCTGGTACTAAATGATTCTGCAAATGTAAAATCATTTAGGACCCCTCTAAACCCCCCCCCTAATAAATCCGATACTCTTTCATCCTGTGGCGAGTCCAATGCAGGCACAGATTTTCCCCATTAGCATCCCTATGTTAGCATGAAGAAGGGAATCGGGCCCTAAACTAATAAATATGTGAGAATTTCATTAGTTGAACTCCCATTGTTTTGTTTGAAAATCGCAATTCTGATATTGATAATTTTTTTTCTTCTGGAAAAATGGTTCTTATAAATTAACAAAGAAAAGTTGTACTTTAACCCCTTCTCAACTGAAACCATGTACAGTATACACATTTTTGCAATGAAAAATATTAACACGGGATTGATGTTTTACTTGTGCATAAACTAGATACACCTTTAATACCTCCGCTAACAAAATTCTAATTTAAATCAAATGTCAACCTGTGTGACTGCAATGAAGAAGGAAGAAACAGCCCTCTTGCTTATTAAAAACAAAGTGCAGCTAACTTTATTGTTGCATTACACCAGTGAATAAGAGGAGAGGACCAGGGGTGAAAGGGATTGTGCTATGGAGTCATACACCAATATATAAGGTTAGAAGTAAGAATTGTGGAAAATCCCTGTACACTACAGATGCAAGGTAATTTCCATATAGAAGCTTTATGCCACTGCATGGTTAATAGGTTCACTACACATACCTACACACAGAATAACTTACCATTCTTAATACCTTCATCACATTAAATGTTTTGGCACAAATGCATTTCTTCCTGTATGCTATGCAGTGCCCATTGTAAATGTGCAAGATCAAGGACTACTTTCAGTGTCTAGAGCTTTTCACCCAAACAACATATCATTAAATAATAAAAGAAACAACAATGTGCAACTTTACACTATGTGACTCTTTTTGCTATCTCAGGGTAACAATCTGTATTAGAAATTGGTGCTTTATCATACATTTAAACTGACACTCTACACATTGTAACCACGTAATTTCCTCTGACTGGTCACGCTGCTGTCAGTGCTCTATTTCCTCTTGCAACATTGAAGGGGACTCAGAGGGCTGATTAAGCCATCCAAATGCTTAGTCCTGCCCAGAACCTCACCTCAGGGATATCTCAACATAAAGTGGTTGGCATTGAAAGTGTCAAAGTTTAATTAGCAGTCAACAGTGAAACCCTATAACAATACAATGAAAATGTCTGGGATATTTTTTTACAACTACACTATTTTTTTTTATATAGTCTATGGATTTATGGGTAAAACAGCAATGGCCACCAGTCAATTTAGGGCATTAAATTAATTTTGGACTTGAGGTATCAAAGCCTGCTCGCATCGCAAGGGATAATTTACAGATGATTCACCACAGCTTGCTAGCAAGGGGCGTCTGTAAAATGTATAAAAAAATATGAAGAATATAGCGGTGAGAATGAGCAAGGGTGGGGACATATTACATAAACATTGAGCAGTCATCCTCTGTTTGCCATTCCTATCCTAGACCTGCTGGAGTTAACTATTAATGACTCAGCAGCTATTGCTGCCCAGTCACTTTAAAGAACAAAGGGGACCTCTCGATGGTCACTCCAGCACATACGTGTGAGAATTGGGTGGTGGGTGCAGTTCCCGTGAGTTAGGTTGGCGGCCATTAATATAAGTGGGTTGGGGAACATGCCATTGGGCTTCCCAGTTGGGTAGTGATAGCTATATGGAGTGGAGCACTTATAGGTGAGGGTTATTAATAAATGTGTGGAGAGAATTGCCATTGTCTTGCTCCACCATCCATGGGGGAGTAACAAACATGGCCATCCCACACCCATGCAGAGTGTATAGGAACTATCAATAGAAGTGTGTGGGGGGCATGCCATATTTCTTTTAAAACTCCAGTACATTTAAAATCCAGTGATTAAACATCTTTGATATTTAGATGGTTTAGTCAAGCAGTTTCAAAGCAATAAGCAAAATGCATTTCTGATCAGCTAGAAAACAAAGCAAGCTTCTGCTGCTATTAACCATGCACATATAGAAAACAAAATTCTGCATCACTAAACTTTTCATTACCTACTTCACCACCGGAGTAGAGGTCAGAGTTTGTCGGGTGAACGACAGCATCACTGTCAAGGTTGGCAATGTCAGCCTTTACAACTTGCAACTATAACAGGCAAACAGATGTATGTCAACCATGTAGGATAAAGAACATGTTCTACATTTATGATGTTTACCTTAATCCTTGTTGTCCTACCTTTTGAAGGTCCTTTATAAACAATGGCGATTGGTCCAACACGTTTATGAATATATTAGAATTGCATAGAACCGTACATGTTTGTAAAGCAAAGTTATGTTACCGAAAATCACAACTGAGCAATGCTTTCATGTTATTCATACCTATGAAATACTCAATTGAACTCCAGGTTTTGACCTGTCACATTTTCAACATGGAAACAGGATGGGAGTATAGAGACATTTTGGTTGCCTAAGCACACTCTTTTATGGAATACAGGATTTCCAGACTCCAATCAGGTTCTATTGTAAACACAACTTGAACTAAATATGTATGTGTATTTTATTTGTTCGTCTGATAAAGAATTCTGATAAATCCTAACAAGGTAATCAGAACAATGACCTGTTTTGATTATTTCACTGTGCAAACTGTAAAAAGAAATAGGTGTTATAAACATAAAAAAAGAAAGTTTCTCCATTTTGAATAACATAAGTAGCTAATTGGAATAGACCAAACATTGAATCGGTTGTGCAGTCTGTAATACATGAAATATACAATTTCTCTAGAAAAAAATGTAAATTCAATTCTGAATTGAATAAATAGTTTTAGCAGTAAAATAGCTAGTTAATACCAATAACAGGAAATCGCCGTGTCTTAGGCATTGAGAGTACTTTGCTATATGATATTTATTTGTGCTTTTTGAGTTAAATGCATAATTTGGGGTCTTAAACATAATTCTTTTTACATATACATGGTGTTGCACTTGCATTAGTCCCAGACTTACAGTTTGCAACAGACATAATATATGTAAGAGATGGATGTGACTATGGGAGTACCGACGTAAATGATACATGGCTCCGACATGTCTTACCCACCTAGCGCTATCGGACAGCCACCATAGAAACCAGCGTAAAATTTCCAAAGTAATGTTCAAAACACTCTGATCAGTTCAGTTCACTAGCCAGCCCATATATGTACATGACTGACACAAGATGTACATGATTGAGCAGAATGTTTTCATGTTCAAATCATAATTAAGTACGGTTTCATTTAATGTTCTAAGCTTGAATTTCAGTAAATGGTTTAATGTCGCATTTTTCTCAAAGAGTGCGATATGACAGATTGAGAAAAAACTGGAGACAACAGGCACGTTGGTGACTGTCCTTGGTGGTGGCTGTCCTGTTCTGACAGAGAAAACTGCAGTACATCCGTAACAGGTTTATTATCTTATGCTGCTTGTACCTAGAGATTGACTTGCCCACTTCAACTTTCCACAGAGCAGAAAAAAGGGAGTATTCTCCCGTATTGATTGTCTGTAATGCAGGAATTACAAGGGGCCAATATAGCAAAAAAGGTTGTCATACTGCTACTGGTTTTGAGACCTTCATGACGGAAAACAATGACATCCTGGACATGATATTGTTCTCAGACTAACCATGGTTTCACCTGTAAAACTACATCAATTCTCAGAGTAAATGCTAGTGGGTCAAAGAAAATCCTTGTGTAATTCAAGAGCAACTGATGCAAAATTGGACTTTGGTGCATCATGTCAGATGGGCTAATCATCGGGCCCATCGTCTTTGGAACGACAGTGAACACAGATGTGCTCTTCGAAATTGTCAAAACTTTTGCTGGACGACGTTGACTTACGTTGTGGTTACTTTCAGAAAGACAGAGTGATCTGTCAGACGTTCAGGTCTATAGCATTTGTAACCAGCTTCTTCAAAGATCTCCTAATCTCCACTCTACTATGGCCGTCAAAGTCTCCAGATTTTACTTTTACTTTATATTTTTATTTCTATGCTGAATTAGCTTTTCTTTCCTATCGCAACATTTGCACAATTGTTACAAAACACGCATCTAATTTAATAGAAAACTACAGCTATTCTCCATTTAGTGTTGTTCCAACATTATTTGCAATAACAGTGTATTACGTTGGTGATCTTGGTTGAATTCCAACAGAAATGACACTGAAAACACAAGTAAAAACAATGGCTTCTATTCGATGGTTGCTGCAGAAAGGGAGAAAAGTTAAGTAAAAAAGTTTGCGTCTGCAGATTTTACTTTCCGTCTTTCTTTTAGCATACCTATTCTGCGAAAGAGAAGGACAGCCCGATACCAGCTGTGGTGCTGTCTGGCGCTGCCAGTATAAGTTCCCAGAGTCCATAGGACCCCATGGAGCTCAGCACAACCCAACTTTCATGAGTTCACGAACGAGCCTCGGATGCATCAAGAAAGAGACAGGGAACAATTTGTTCCCAGTCTCATTATGCTTCCGGCGAGAGGAAGCAGTACATAACACTGCCCTCTCCAAGGGATAAGAGTAAAGTATGTGATTGGAGGGGGGATTGGTTACAATGTGTTATGTGATTTTGCACATGCAAAATCACTTAACACAAGCTTTAAGGAGTCTGCATTTCTATGAGGAATACTGGATCCAGAACAGAAATTAGAGCACCTTGGAATAGGTTGCTCTTCTATTTATAGGTGCAAATGAACGCGTCCTATACAAAATATAGGACATGTTAATTTACAGTAAATAGGCGCAAAGAAGCACCAGCTGCAAGTCTAGCTTGTGATAAGAATGGTATAATGGTACCCACCGAATACATCTCTCTAAATGCTAGTGGGTATACAGCCCCCTTACATTTTTTTACTACTGATCAGTACAGATTGACTGCTATTTTCCCACTTTTTATGTTAACCAGGAATTACTGCTCCGATTCTAATGGTAAATATGTCAATGTTTCTCTTTGAGTTGTGAACAAATGATTTATTGAATAATTGCAATACACCAATGTAAAATGGAGAAGCTGTCTTTTGTGAAACTACATGCAAGCATAAATCTTAAGTCAGGAAAAAAGCAGCTAACGGCGTGCGATAATTATAGAAAAAAATGAAATACGTTCTGAGCATGGTAGGCAGCCAATTTTAAGTAAATTAGAATTAGTCTTCATATATGAATGCCATTTCTTGATGGACAACAATATTCAAACTACTCCTTTTAGAAAATATATATATATATATTTGTTTAATCTATAATTATCTATCGCCATTAGCTTTACCAACCCCAAGACCCATTTACCTATATCGTCTTTTAGGTCAATGTCAGCATTGGTAGGGTTGATAACAGCCTCCACCTCAAATGCAGCTAAATTACTGATTTCACTGTGAATTAGATTCAGCTGAAAGGAAAAGCATGAGGTAGGAAGTGATAGGGAAGCAGGTAAAAATGTAGGGGAGATTAAAAAAAAACAAAAATAAAAAAAATCACCCAGCAAGCGTCAAAGCGAGAAGCAAAATCCTTGCAAATTAAAATTAAACTAAAAATGTAATAAGGAAAATAATAATGATAATAATAAATTTCCCTGCAGAAAAAAAGGGACAATTTACATTTTAAAAATCTATTTTTTGACAACCTTTGTTTATTATTTAATATTATCACTATTACTACTAATATATATCTGACACATTACAGAAATTAGAAAACTGAATATGACATGTTCTTAGCAATTTAAGGTAGCAAAATTGTGTATGTTGATGTGCATTCACCAATGTCTGTCTGTGTGACATGCAGCACGGTATGCTCAATCCCATAGGGCAAAATTGCTGCAGAGGAAAGCATACAATTTATCTGAATTTGGCAAACGAGGAAATGGAATTCTGCAGGTAGCACATTTGTTAGTAAAAATGATGCGCAGGAGATTAGTGCTGGATTTATTCATCCTACGTTTCATTTGGCTTTTTAAAACACAGGATTACGTATTCTTTAAAGTTCTTAACCTCACAAAATATCAATAAAATATTGAAGGATTATCTACGAGTGTAACAAAGCTATTTAACGCAAATCCCCACGAGCCACAGATCAACCAGGGGAAAAAACCTGCAGAATTCAAAAACTTCATGGCAGGCAAAACTAATTGGTAAATTGTAAATATTTCCTACAGAAAATGAAAGAAATTTGAAAGATCAATGGTCCTTGAGGACGGACATGGGCTCCTTGTATAGTTGATGGCTAAATCATTAACTGTTTCTCACCAAGAAATGTGTATACATGTTTTGCATTGAAAAACAAAATAAAGAGGTTTGACCTATCGAACTCCACTTTGATGCCTTTTTATAGGAGGACTGATGTTCTCACTGATGAAAAATAACATTTTCATTCATACCTCAATCCTGAAATAATTGCAAAGGAGCTGAAAGGAGCTCTTGTCACATAGAGGAATACATTTTGAGCCCTATTTTGGTGTTGCCAAAAAAAGAGACACGGTAAGTGAAAAAAATCACGATGCGTTGATTTTACTTACCGTCTCCCTTTTACCATACCTATTGGTGCCCGGCCCCAGAAGAATGTGAAGGAGCAGACTGAAACCTGCAGCGGCAAACTGGTATTGGCTCCTGGAGTCCATAGGACTTTATGGAGCCCAGCATGTCCCTGCTGTGAGCTACACGCAGGAACTGTGGATAAATCGCTGAGGGAGAGAGGGAGTTATTTTTTCTCCCGCTGCTCCCTACGAGAGGAAGCGAAGAATCGCTCTGCCCTCTCCACCGTGGGATGAGAAGTGAGTATGGGGTTTATTAACCCTTTCCCGCAGGAGGACGTTCTATGCTGTCCCTGTGGCGGGTGGGCCTTAAAGATGCGGGGCGTACAGCCCAGCTGACCTCAATAGGCCGGTTCGGTCCCTCCTCACAGCCGTCGTGCGCCACGCACCATCGGCTGCAGGGGGACAGCCTTTACGCAGACCGTCTCCCTGCAGCCAATGACGCGTGTCGTGGGCTAAATCAGAGGCCCGCGGCAGCACCTGCTGGTGAGGAGTACCGTACGCCTCGCCGGCATTAACCCCCTCCTGACGGGTGATGCCCACCAGTCGTGAAGGGGTTAATGGTGTTATTTTAGTTTGTTAAGTAATATTGCAAACGTAGAGTCAATTAGCAACAGGGTTTAGAAGCAGGGTTTAGTTCCAGGTGCAAATTAACTCCTCCAATACAAAGTACAAGAGATGTCTATTTACAGTTCGGGATGAGGTATACCCAAGCACAGCTTGCGGCAAGAGTAGAATAGCGATTCCCACATTAAGATAGCAACGCCCACAGGAGAATACATCTGCATCAGGTTGTTAAGATACCTGAAAATTCCTGTAAAGTACAACTATTATGTGATTAATTAAGGCCTTAACGGCTGAAGCAACTCCTTGATTTTATTCCCATCCCAATAAAGATCTGTGTACACTACACCTGAAGAGCATCTCATCCTCTTGGTACAAATATGATGTGCTATTTTATCTTCTGTTGCAGGCATTATGCCCATATACAGTTGTTAATGTTAATGTTACACTCTGCTTTTGTTTTTGGAAATTCCTTTGCTTATTACAAGTACTCATAAGCAGATTACCTTACCATTTTTATTTATCTATCGTTATCCCATTTATTATATTTGACACAAAGGCCTTTTCTGCCTGTATGTTAATAAAGAATGCTACATTTGAAGGCGAGGGATGTGCCTAGTGTCTAGAACCTTTTATCCCATCAATGTTTCAGTAGGGTTCAGTCCACAAATGACAAATAAATGAATTTCCAGTTTTTTAGACAACCTGAATCCTGTACAATAATGAGTGACCACAGAATTTACTCTCTTTTCTAACCTCTCCCTGGCTGGACAGGGATTTCTCCTTCCAGTTCCTCTACAACAATACAGGGTTATTAAAAAAATAGTGTTTCATTAGCTAAATTTTGATTTCTAAATGCAAAATATGTATTCATGTGAAATGGTTAAGAGCCAATCACATGTAATGCAAGTAATGATATAAACAGATTTGCATTACACCAGTGTTTAAATAGCTAATAAATACAAAACATGCAGTGCTGTGATACATTTCATTATTTATAATTTTGCAAAGATGAATACTAATATTTGATTTTTATTTGCAGATGATTCCAGTCTTTTCGGTATTCATTTATATGTTATATATAAATAAAAGATATATAAGTCTTGTGTGTGGCGAAAACATAATTGCAAATTATCTTACAATTTATCGACATTGTAAAAATGACATATATATATATATATATACACAGATATATCTCTGTATAACAATTACTAAGAGAAGACATACGGGGTTATTCAGAGAGGTGAAAACCAGGAGAATGATTGGAAAAGTGAAAATTCGAGGTCAAAATAGACTAACCAGAAAAATTCTCCCATCTATCTCACTTTCCAACTCGGCTATTTTGACCTAGAATTTTCACTTCTCCCATCAATCGCCTGGTTTTCACCGCTCTTTGAATAACCCTGTTAATCTTTATGACACTATAGCTCTACATGAAAATAATATTATTAAGTCATTAATAGTACTGCTAAGACGAGTCACACATATATGACCTACCAGATAACGTTAAAATACATACCTTTTGTCCAAGGAAAAGACTTTTTGTTGAAAGAACAGTGAACCCGTCTGCAGGTGTACCATCAGTTGTACTGTCTGCACTTGCTGATTTGCTGATTTCTCCTTGCTTCTTCTAAAAAGACGAATAAAATAATTAAAACTCATCATATTTTGTAGAGGTTTAAGGGAGAAAAAGAATCTGTCCGTACAAGCAAATGGCATTCTTCTTTGTGGGCTGGTCTGAGCATTTCCAGACAGACAAGCTAAGATCCATGTGCCTGCCACCTAGTCCCAGTAAACTGCTGATGATGTGTTTTGCTAAAAGATGCTTTTTTTACGATAACTATATGTATGATGACAGTTTGGTGCATGTTTATAGTTCTGTTTGCAGTGGGAGCGTGCGTGCAGTTGTTGGTGTGGAAGTAGCATGGGAGTGAGTGTAGCAGAGTGAGACAGAAATAAATGGCTGAGTGTGATATGAGTGAGTATGTGGATGGCTGCATCAGATTTATTTATTTATTTATAAGAAAGATTGTGTGGATAGCTAGATGATAAGAGAGTGAGCATGTTGTGAGTCAGTGGGATGGAAAGATGAGAAGAGAGTGAGCATGTTGTGAGTCAGTGGGATGGAAATATGAGTCTGCTGCTTTAAATGGCAGTGAGCATGTATGTGACTGAGTGGAATGGGAGTTGATAAGAGGCTGAGGGCCATATTACATAGTTGGTGCTAACTTAACCAGAGCTGTTGTAAACTACCCAGAGCCATTATAGCCTATGGAGGTTTTAAGTTTACAACAGCTCTGGTTAAGTTAGCACCAACTTTGTAATACTGCCCTGAGTGAGCTTGGAATGTGTATGTAGCTAACCTAATGAGATGGAGTGAAAATACAGCTGAGTGACGCAGGAGTGAGTGTTTGTTTGGGGGTCGAGATGTGAGCATGTTGCTATGTCAGATGAAGGTGACTGTGTGTGAGGACTACCCACCTGTCGCGCCGCCGCGCGGACCCAAGATGGCCGCCGGCGAGCTTCCAAACGGCGCCAAGACTCCAGCCACATCCCGGAACGAAAGTGATCCGCGCATGCACGCGCGCGGCGCGCCACGACGCTCCATATGTCTGACGTCATCCCGCCCACCAATCAGCTAGAACCTGAGATCCCTCTATAAGAAGCCGGCTGAGTGGTGAGTTCATTGCTAGTTCGTCTAGTCTCACATGTGTTACAGCGTGTCTGACCTACTGAAGCCTGCTTTACCTTGCCGTGTACCGAACCTTGCTTATCTTTAACGATTCTGCTGACTGCCTTTATCCCAAGACCTTCTGCCTGAATTACCGTCTATGCTGCCTGAATTAACCCTTTTTGACCCCGGCTACCATTATCGACTTTGCTACTTGCCTATATCCTGAAACCGGCTCTGGACATCACTACGCACTTGATTCTACCTATCACCCATGCACTATTGTGGATAAGGTTGTATATTTATACCTAACCCTCCGCATAGTAGATGAGCCGAGTTGGTATACCTTGCACATCGGTTCCCATCGCCGCCTTATCCTGACACTGTGTGTGGCTAAGACTGGCTGGATACAGAAAAAAAAGGTGAGATTTGGCACTTCAAATTATAGAAAATTAACCAATGTATGCTCTAGTCAAGCAAGGTTCTCCCAACCAAACACTATGGGGGTTATTAAAAAAGCACTGGTGTTTGTCGAAGTCGCAAACATCAGCGAAAATTGCTATTAGTGCAACGGCGACAAACGCATTTCACAGAAGAAAAATCCAAAAAGCTGCAAAAGAAGCTTCACATCTACTAAACACAGCATAATGATTACTTGCCACACAGTATACAGTATCAAGATTTTAAGTTCCTGTGAGCAGGGCCCTCTGCACCTCTTGTCTCTGGTTCCTAAATTTGTTTGAAATGTGTTACTGTAATTCCCCTATCCTTACCATGAAGTGCTGTGGAAACTGTTGGCACTATATAAATGATGAGAATAATAAGTGTATCACAGAAAACAAACTAATACACAAAATATGAACAAGAGTCTGAAAGTAGCTTTATTTTTTTGTGCTTGAGGTTGCCCAACCTTTATGAATCAACAATATAACGTTTCTATGGAGACTGTGATATAGCCACTGGACAGAGGGATCAGTGCTTCAGCTTTTCTTTATTATAGAGCCACAGAACAGCAGGGTACACCATAAACAGGAAAATAAAACAAATATAAATCGAACACCTACTCCTTATGGGGAGACTAACTCAAAATTTTGTAGTCCTACATATTTAATATTGGGCGGCTAGGCCGCATACCAACAAACAAAACTAAATTAAATTTACTTTCCTTTTGGCTTTAGCTTCCTTCCCTGCTGTACCCAACACCAAGACTGCCCTCTCAGAGGAAACCACAACTCCAATAAGGGCAGAGCAGTCCTAATCTGGCATCAGCTGTGAGTTAACCCTATAGGGGAAAAGGGCTTTCTCCATGCGCCTGCTAATAATCTTGTGGTTTATTACCCTGCCCCAAATCACCCTGTAACAAGACACGAACAGACACTTTTTGGTGCGGTTTCTAAAGAAGCTTTAATAAAAACACATCAACCCTGCATTTGAAGAATAAATGTTTCATACATATACCTTTGATTTCCTTATTCCTTTTTTGGCTCCTGGTTTTTTTGAAGTTAATTTTTTGGGTGTTGTTTTTGCCTTTTTAACTAGTGGAGGAGTAATGATAGCCTCCAATTTTCCTTTGGATCCTCGCTTTTTTGCTAACAGCTCTGGGTGAATATTTGGTAGAACGCCGCCGCTTGCTATGGTGACTCCTTTTAATAACTGAAACACACAACATAATATTTGTTATACAAAAATGCCTCTGCAGTACATGTGAAAAAAAACTTACTTTATTAGTGAGTCCCACTGCTTGATTTTGAGATACATTTATAAAGTCACATATTTGCTTATTTTGTGGATATGATAATTATATATAGAATTTTAGAACTAATATGTTTGAAAACGTGTATTCAAAACAGAAAGTAATAAAAACTGACAGGGTTATTCAGAGAGCGTGAAAAGCAGGAGAATGACTGGAGAATGAAAATTTTTAGGTCAAAATAGCCGATTTGGAAAGTGAGATGAAAGGGAGAATTTTTCTGGTTTGGCTATTTTGACCTAGAATTTTTCATTCTCCAGTTATTCTCCTGCTTTTCACGCTCTCTGATTAACCCTGTTAGTAATGACAAATTTGGTGAAGTTCTCACATTTGCTCAGCAAACTCTGGTTTCTAGTCTGATTACACATGTTCAGTGCAATATCGTGTCACTTGGTTTCAGGTTATTCTTTATATATTCTCTGCGTGTTCGGCAGGGTTAATCCAGATGTTTTGAGGATTTCGGTGAGCCTTCGCTGGGTTTTGTGGTGGTTGTTCGTCGGGTTTGCGGCAGGTTTTCCCTGCATTACGACGGCCCTGTGGTGCTTGCTGAATGCACTGCAGGGCCGCCGAAATGGGATCGCCAAATCATACCGAACTGAAGAGAACGAAAAGTCACTGAACGTCGGGTGACTTTGATTCTCTTTGAATAACCCTGAATGTGTATACAAACACCACCCTCCAAGGATGGAGCTCTTGGGGAGACAGCAGCCGTGGGTTGGAGTTGTGCATGTATGAGGTGTGCCTGCAGCACGAATCCATCAGTATACGCAAGCGTTTAAATATCTTGCATTCAAAAATTACGCAAGATATTTGGGGGGCGGGTGTAGAGCTTTCATTCAAGAAGATCCTCAATCAATGATGCATCATTTTATTTGCTTTGCAAAAACGGCTTCATGCATAAATGTCTGCGGCTCCACGCTATTTTGGATCTGCAGAGGCCGCAGAAAAAACAATACGTGATATGTAAGTTCTGAAGAAAAAAAGGAAAATATTCACATAGCACGAAAACATGATGAGATATGACGTGGTCAAAATTAGTTCCGCAGACAGGATGAAATGGCTCAGCATTGAAAGGGTTAAAGAAGATAAAAAAGTATATTTTTTACTACATTTTCTTTCTAATATTAGAAATTCTGGCTAACAACGTATCGGAACTGGTGGATTGGTTTGTTTCATATGTTCTCAAGGGAACCTATCCTTCCAAAGGCAATACCAGTTTGCGTAGCACTTATTGACTGTACTAAATGAGCTTCCGTCCTGTTTTGCAATCTGTTTATGTACTTTGGGCCATATTACATTCATCACGCTAAAACAGAGACACTTAGGCTGGGGTCAGACTAACGCATTTTTAATGTGCGTTTAGGCGCACTTAATCACGGCCACAGTAGCAGCAAATGATGGGCAATGATGGCCAATATACAAAGTATGGCCGCACGAAAGTCCGGCCGCGCAACGCAAGTGGAAAATGAACGCATTTTTTCGAGAGCGCAGAACCGCTAGTACTGACGTACAGAGTGCGCTGCGGCGGCATAGCGGCGGGTGTGCGTGGTTAGGAGATGTCAGATGCTGCTAATGTCCAGCCTACATAACGTCCAGACGCAAAAAGTGTTTTAGTGACGATCCGTAAAAAAATCACGCACGAAAATGCGCGTCGTCTGACCGTTTTTCGCCCATTCAGTGAAAAAATACGTCAATGTGTTCTGACGCACTTTTTGATGGTCGCTGAGAATAATGCGTTCGTTTGACCCTAGCCTAAAGAGGAAAACCTGTGCCCGTTTTAGCATGATATTAGGCGGCAGGAGCTAATAAAGCAGCCTGCCCCGTAACGCAGCGCTAAGCCTTGGGATGCTCGTACCCTAGGACTCCACTGAGGCTTCCACTGCCGGTCACATGACCTGCAGGATCTCGCCTCTAATGAGATTCGGCAGATCGGTGGAGTGATAGCGGGGGCAGACTGGGGGGAAAATGTCTCCCTTTGCTCCCGTTGGCCAGAAGAAGTGGATGGAGCCGCCGTTCTCGCTGCGGGATGAAAGGTGAGTATGTGATTTTTGGGTATTTTTTTTCAGCTAGTGCTTACTGATTTTTACAGAAGCAGAAACAGTTAGCTCCAGCTCCTAGCTGTGGTTAACTTTTGAGTTAACTGCAGCGGTGAGTAATTAGCTTTAGGTCTTTGTAATCCTAACGCTAATTATTTTTTTTGTGTAAAATATTTTTATTGGCAAAGTATAAAATACAAGTCGCATAAGAGACAATATTGCCACAATAATGTAGAATACAATCAAAGTGCCTCTTGGTCATAGACAGTGCCGGAATTTCATAATATAACAAATAACAAATTCTAAATTGACTCTAACTAACTAAAAAGGTGATCATCGTATCTATAAATAAACAGCAGTAAAGCTAGTACCAGAATGGTATGTCATGACAACACAGCCCAGACTCGGATCTGAATTCACCTCTGACCCTCCATAACCGGTCGATTATCTTACGAGACCTCTTGTTCCTCCACCGGTGACCTGTCTGATACCGTTATTGAGCGAAGGTTCGAGGGCCATGGACGCCAGATCGCATAGAATTCCTCATATTTACCCAAACTATTGTAGTGCGCTTCTTCTAGAGCTCTGACCCCATCCACCCTCAGACCCCAATCCCTGACGGTGGGTGCACATTCCCTCCTCCAATATAACGGGATCAGTGCCCTCGCTGCGGTTAACAGAATTGCCAGAAGCGAGTTTTTAAAGGAGGGCATCGAAAAGGGCAGTACATTAAGCAAATAGGCAGAGGGAGTAAATTCCACTTCCAGGCCCCCTAAACGCCATATCTCGTGTGCAACGTGTGACCAGAAGTTTTGAATTTTCGGGCAAGTCCACCATATGTGGACATAGTTACCTCTGGCCACTTTACACCTCCAACAGATATCAGGCAACAATGGATCCATAGCATGTAAAACAGACGGGGTAAGATACCATCTCATAAACAATTTACAATTCGATTCACGAAGCGCCTGACTCCTGGACGCAAAGTATGTAAGTTCGAAAGCCCTGGACCATTCCTCAGCCGAAATATCTACTCCTAAATCTGTTTCCCACTTAAGTAGCAACGGAGAATCAATTTTATAGGCCCCTCTCATTATGTATGAATAAAGATTCGAGACAATATGTCCATATCTATTCTTATCGGTACAGAAGGTCTCAAAGGGGGCCAATGGAGGCAACCCCTCTGTCAACCACTTAGTAGAGCGAATAAAGTGACTTAGTTGGGCATATTGGAATTTCACCATAGACTTGTTCGCTATTTCTGGGGCCACCAATCGGTCCAGGGGGAGCAATCTGTCGTCTTCCACTACTGCTTCTAGCGGTATATACGGTTTTGGTAGTAACCCATCCAAAAATGTCGGGGTCAGTCCTGGTGGGAACAGGGGATTGTGAGTCAAGGGTGTCAGGCTGGAAGCCAGTGTAGTCAGTCCTAACGCCACTCCATGTTTCCTCCACAGCCTTAGCAGTGTGCCCAGCAGCGGGTGTGACCGAAGCCCCAGGTTTGCCAGCGGTGCCGACTGCCAGGGCAAGGAGGACAATGGCCACGTAATTCCTGCCTGTAACACATTTTCCCAAAGCTTACCCATCGTTCCTTTTGCCAAGCCGTATAGTATAGAAAAAACCGCTGCTAAATAGTAAAAATAAGCATGCGGCAAGCCCAGACCACCCCTTCCCACCGGTCTTGTCAATTCACTGTGAGATATCCTCGCCCTCTTCCCCCTCCAAACATAGCCTGTAAATGTCTGTCGCAAATCAGAGAAAAATGTCTGAGGTACAGTAATAGGAAGGGTTTGGAACAAATACAACAGTCGAGGTAATACATTGATCCGTAAGACATTGATCCTTCCCAACCATGAAATATGGGGTAAGTTCCAGTTACGTAAGTCCCCCTTGATCTGTTGCAACAGAGAAACGTAATTCAACTGAAATAATTTGTCTAGTTCCAACGATAAGCGCATTCCTAAATATTTAAGTCCCTCCGGAACCCACCGCATTCCATAGATATGACGAATACTCTCAGTCATGACTCGTGAAAGGTTTACCCCTAGAAACTCACTCTTTAGCACGTTAATTTTATATCCCGAGAAAGCTGCGAATGCATCTAATTCCGTCATCAAAGCCGACACCGATGAAAGGGGATCCGTCAAGGTGAACAACAGGTCATCCGCAAATGCGGCCACCTTGAGCTCCTGTCCCGGAACAGTTACTCTTCGAATCGCCGGATTATCTCTAATCGCCTGCAATAGGGGTTCCAGATACAGCAGAAACAGGAGAGGGGACAGAGGGCACCCCTGTCGAGTCCCATTATGTATCGTCAACGGAGTTGATTGTCTGCCATTAACCCGCACTCGTGCCTGAGGGCAGACATACAGCGCCCGCAACCACGAGCACCATCGATCACCAAAACCCATCCTCTCCAACATCCGAAAAAGATAAGACCAGTCCACTCGGTCAAACGCTTTTTCAGCGTCAACCGAGAGGACTAACAAAGGCTGATCCATTCTGGAAGCATGATGGATGAGGGAGACGGTACGAATAGTATTATCACGGGCTTCCCTGCCCGGTACAAAGCACGTCTGGTCTCGGTGAATCACAGAAGTCAGGAGAGGCTTAAGTCGTAAAGCCAGTATTTTCGTAAACAATTTTAAGTCAACGTTTATTAAAGATATGGGTCTATAATTAGCGCAATCTAACGGGTCTCTATCCGGTTTCGGTATCACAGAGATAGAGGCGAGGAGCGTCGCAGGTGGAATAGGAAAGGTATCCGAAATAGAGTTAAAAGCTTTAACAAATCTAGGGCCCAGAATAGACCTGAAAGTCCTATAATATAGCACCGTAAACCCGTCAGGGCCCGGGCTCTTACCCAAGGGCGTTAATTTTAAAGCCTCTGTAAATTCCTCTAATGTAAGCGGGTTATCTAATTGTCGGCTAACATTACGCGGTAAAGTAGTTTTAATCGTCTTAGCCAAAAACGAGTCCACTATATGCTCACGGACCCTACTCTTATCGATATTATATAAAGTTTGGTAATAAGCATGGAAGGCTTCCGCAATGTCTCGGGTCGTATTGACCTCGGATCCCGTGCTAGTACGCAGTTTCGGGATAAAAGTAGCTTGATATCGTTTCTTCAAAGCACGTGCAAGTAGCCTTCCACATTTATTCCCTTGGGTGTAGTAAGCATATTTCGTCAGTGTAAGGGCCCGCGCCACCTGCGCATTCGTTAATTTAGTTAAGTCAGCTCTTAAGAGAACTAATCGTCGGAATGATTCAGGATCGAGGTCAGATTTATGCGTCAGTTCTAAGGCCGTGATCTCCCTCAGCAATTCCTCCGTTCTGGCAGTCCTTTCCTTCTTGCGCCTGGAGCCCAACTGGATAAAAGCATCTCTTAACACACACTTGTGAGCCTCCCAAACCGTTGCGGGTCCTAACGCTAATTAACACTTTGCGCTCCCCATGTTAAGCATAGGAAGCGCAAAGTACAGTAAGCTCGCGTTGAAAAGTGCAAGCTCCGAATCGCTTACGGGTTTTTTAACCCGTTAGCGTTCAGATTGTATTATGGGCTGGAAACGCTAGGGCCACTTAACCTAACGTTAACGCTCACACAGCTGAGCACTAACGATAGTGTTAAAAATGTAATATGGCCCTTTACCTTTTATGAAAAGCATAGGTTCCCACATTTTTCATTTGTCTGTAGAAAATGCTATCCAACCCACTAGTGATCACCCCTTCTCCAGGACTGAAAACAGCTATGAAATGTACAAAATACTTAATAACATCTCAAGAATGATACGTTTATGCATTCTGGAAGAAATTCCTACCTGGTTTAATTCTTCATCATTTGCCACAGCAAGAAGTATGTGCCTTGGTGTAACTCGACCTTTTTTATTATCTCTCGCTGCATTTCCAGCCAGTTCCAGAATTTCCGCTAATAAGAAAGGGCAGCATTTCAGTTATTACCTTACGACTGGAAAACAATCACACACATATTGGATATTATACATTCAACTTAACCACAACGTAATATGAATATTATACGACTGGCCTTTGAACTTGATCTGACCTCGGCACATTTTGTCTAAGGTTCATAAAAGACACATACTGCTACAGTGCCGGAGCAGCTTTTTAGTGTGTCAGGCACCTTGCCAGCATATAGCGGAACGACACAATATCTTGTGGATTCAGAAACAGCTTGATTAATTATCATAGCATGAAAAGGCTTCATATATATTCTTTAAGACGTGCTAGAAGCAAATAAGAAGATTAATAAAGCACAAGAAAATTTAGACATTTACTGGACACTTCAATTTATTTTACAGGGACCTAAGGAATCATTGAGTTTTGAAAATGTGAGGTAGTAAAACTTGGTAACAATGCTTTACGTACTAAGGTTATCCATTGACAACCCAATGAAGACCCAGTTTATACTTCAAGTAACTAAGAAATTTAAGTTTCATGGAACTAATTAAGGATGTCCAGACACGATCTCAAGTATCTGAGGCCAATCAAGGGATCTTTAAGGGATAGATTATGGGCATTACTAAGCCGGTCCAACCCCAGAGTCCGAATCTTTCAGGCCGTGGGCACCATACTTGCATTTAGACCTGGGTCTGTGTTGTTCCCCTGGAGTTCAGTATTGTACTGGCTCCTTTTCGCACTCTCGCCCAGCAGAGTACTCTGTGAGGACTGTGGCCTTGTGTTTCGATGGGGGAGTGTGTTATAAGTTGCTTTATCATTTTGGGACTCAATGGACCATATTACATATCTACCGCTAAAACGTGGAAGCTAAGGTAAAAAACCTGCACCTGCAGGTTTCCCCTTAGCGTCCCCGTTTTAGCACCCTATTACGGGGCATGCGCTAATTCAGCAGCCTGCCCCATAATGCAGCGCTAACGCGCCACTGTGAGTATCCCCTCCATGGAGTCCATAGGACTCCATGGAGGCTTGTGTTGCCGGGTCAGCTGATCGTGAGAGTGAGATCTTGCAGGTGTTTGGAGTGATCGTGGAGGGAGACTAGGGACTATTTTCCCCCGGTCTCACTCTGCTCCCGGCAGCCAGAAGCAGCGGAACGGGACACCATTCTCACCATGTTAGGACGTTGCAATCCTAACACTAATTACTCTTTACACTCCCCGTGTTAAGCATAGGGAGCGGAAAGTACAGAAACCTCACAGAAGCAAGCGCAATCCCCGATGCACTAACGTTTTTTTTAACCCATTAGCACTCGGATTGTAATATGTGCTGTGCCTGTGTTAGGGCCACTTAACCTAGCGTTAACGTTCACATGGCAGAGTGCTAATGTTAACGTTAAAGTTGTAATATTGCCCAGTATCGGCCATTCCCGAATATTGAATGATTGCAGTTTTATGGAAGAATCACAACACCGGTTTACAGCGACAACGTTTCTGCTGTCTAGCAGCATTTGTCAAGTCAAGGCTGCTGGACAGCCAAACCTTTGTTGTTGTAAATCACTTTTGTGATTCTTCACTAACGCCACATTGTCTCCTCCTCATTTTTCTTGTTAACACTAAGCTGCATGAGAGCAAATGGATAGGGCTGGTCATATGCAAGACTAAGTCCTTCCACTCGGTGGGCTGAATCAGCCCTCTGGATGGGGGGAGAGGGATGAAGGCACTGGGCACTTTGACCAGTCAAATAACCATGAGTGGTCATGGTGCCTAGAGTGTCCCTTAATCCTTATGGGGCTAATAGAGAAATAGAAAGTACTTGTGGTCGGTTACATTCTCTAAGTAGAGCAAAACCCTCCTTTTTAAGGATTTTTGTCAGGAAATTATAGTGAAAAACGTTAGATCTGCCATAGCAAAATTCAGACTTCAATCTCTGCAGACTGATTCACTGCTCCCATGGAGCCAGATAGCAACCAAAAAGTCGAAAATAACCCCTTCAGCACAAGTCATTTTAAAAATGCCTGACTCTGTAATTTAAAAATCCTGTGATCGTAATTTATATTGTATGCTGGGTCTCACGGGGTTAAAAAAAAAAACACAAAACCTGCAATTTTTTTTAATAAAATTACATTTTGCAATTAAAAAAAAACCCACTAAACAGTTTGCTAAAGATTTCAGTACCTGTCAGATATTCCAGAACAGCAGCCATGTAAACAGGTGCTCCAACGCCAATTCTATATTTAGGATGTCCCTTTTTAATGTAACGTAGCATTCTGCCTACTGGAAAGATTACTCCAGCTTTCGCAGACCGTGAGGTTTTTGTCGTCTTCTTTTTACCACCTCTGCTCGACATTCTGCTTGCTTTTGATCAGAGAACCCAAAACCTAGGAAAAAAGACATAAGTGCCATTACAATCATAAACTGCAATAATCTATAGCAATCTGTCTACTGTAGATACTCGAGTATACCGCTAGATTTGGTGACAAAAATTTACCTTAAAATTGGAGGGGTCGCATTATATTCGAGACATCTGCACCGCATGTAAAAAAAAAAATTAAAAAATTGCCTTGCTCTGGACCCCAAGTCTCCCGGAAGTTACGGTAGTCTCTCTGAAGTGAGTGCAGGCTCCCTGATGCTTGCAAACACTTCAGGAACTCCCGGGAGAGGTGGGATCCATCATGGCCAGAAGGCAAGCTCGGTTTAAGCCAATCATTCACCTCGCTCACCTCCACCAGCCATCTAATCGCTAGTAAAGAAGACAGATGGCCAGCGTCTTCATACTTAGTAACAACTGCAATCATTCTAGAGCAGAACACCCTGGCCTGAGCGCTAGCCTGACTTTGTTGAGGAAACTGGAAGGATTTTGTTTACCGGTACAGTATGATTTTGCTCCACGCGTTATATTCAAGTCTTGAGTATTCTCTTATTTCCATAATAAACCTCTATCCATCGTGTTATATTCGGGTCACGTTATACTCAAGTATCTACGGTAATCCACTTTAAGAGAAGCTTGCCGCTCTTTGGATTATTCTCTTATGAAAAGTCGGCGTTTGTCGCCATTGCAACAGTGGCGATTTAGTATTTACGCTGGTATTTCTGAATAAACCCCTAAGATTCACATCTTACATTAAAAAACACACACAGGGTTATTCAGGTGAAAAGCTGCAGAATGACTGGAGAATGGAAAATTCTAGGTAAAAATAGCCAAACCAGAAAAATTCGCCCATTCATCTCACTTTCCAAATCAGCTATTTTGACCTAGAATTTTCCATTCTCCAGTCATTCTCCTGCTTTTCACCGCTTTTCCACAGAAAAATGGAAACCAGGAGAACTGGCAGAAGAAAACGATCCAGACCAAATAGCCGATTGGGAAAATGAGATAAATGGGAGAATTTTTCTGGTTTGGCTATTTTGACGTAGAATTTTCACTTCTCCAGTCATTCTCCTGAGTTTCACCTTTCTTTGAATAGACCTGACAATGTCCTTGCCATTATCAGTATAGGAGCTAGAACATGTATTCTTAGAACTTTTAATGTCAAGATGAGTATTTGTGTTTTAGGCCCGTTCACACCTCAGCGTTTTTCATATGCGCATTTTTGACACGCGTATCACGCAAACGTGGAAAACGCGTGAACGCGCATTGCAGCGCATTCACGCTGCAGTCTATGGACGCGAAAGCATTGCAATACGCCCCAAAGAAGTTCATGCACTTCTTTGGGCGTAGGGCGTTTTACAGCGCATTCCTATTACTGACTTTAATTTCATGCATAATTTGACTAGGCCGATATACGTTGCGCCTGATAAAATAATGACTTAAGAAACTAATACTTGAGGCATGCACTCCTCCAAAATCCGGCATTCAGCCAAGAGAGATGCAATTAAAATTGTGTTGCAGTGAATGTATATTATACATTTATAAAAATCTGCTTATAAAAGTATTAAGTATTCACCCGACATGTTTCCTCCTGCTATATTCTGTAGGATTGTTCTATTCTCTTTTTAGCTTTTCTCCATTTCCTGTGACAGCAGTGTACATACACAAACACGGTTATTCAAAGAGATCTGAATTGCTGCCGAAAGGTAACCAAACAGTGAAATTCAGCGTTCGGTTACCTTTCCTGGCCATTCGGCTATCCAGAGAGCAGGCAGTTCGGCAAATCTTGGCGAATTGCCTGCACATACGGTGCCTGTTCGAGGGCAGTGAAATTCTTGTAAGACATGGTGAAGTTATCTGTCCATTATGTCTGTTCTCAATCTTTGTTTGATAATTTTACATGTGGTAGACTGGGCAGTTGGAGGAGCCTGGGGGCTAGCCTCCTCCCTACTGACTAAGGGCCAAGGTGCTACCTGGAGTTTGACAACTGGGGGCACCATTCCTTGCCCTGCGCTAAATCGGGGATGCTAACAGGGAAAACCTGTGTCTTCAGGCTTCCCCTTAGCTTCCCGTTTTAGCAACAGGATACGGGACAGGCGCTGATTCAGCAGTCAGCCCTGTACTGCAGCGCTACCCTCCTGGATACTCGCTGGAGTGCTTCCGTGCCACCATGAGTATCACCTCCTGGAGTCCAAAAGACTCCATGGATGATTGTGCTGCCAGGCCGCGTGACCTGCATGATTTCGCACTCGCGGGATCGTGCAGGGTTGCAGATTGATTCAAGGAGGGAGACTGGGGACAATTTGTCCCCAGTCTCACTCTGCTTTTGGTGGCCAGAAATGGCGAGTCGGGTCACCATTGGCACTGTGGGATTAGAGGTGACTATCTGAATTTTTTTGGGGGGGCGGCTTCTGCTGGTGATAACTGATTCTGAAGAAGTGGAATCAGTTAGCACCAGCTTCAAGCTGTGGTTAACGTTTTAGTTACCACAGTGGGGCGGTATTTAGCGTTCAGATTCCTGCTGGGCACGCCCGACTTATTGTGTACATGTTTTCCAGCATGAAGACTGAGGAGGCGGGGGAGGGGGGGATTTCTCTGGCAGCCTGAATAAGATAAGGGTTGCCTAGTGATTGTGTAAACTGTCTTTTGTTTCACTTCCCAGTTCACAGTTTGAATCTTCCTTCCCTTGTTCTGTTATTGGTTATCTGCTGATCTTATCTTTGTTTTATTCTGAAGGGGGATAGTCCCTTAACTACATATGTATCTGTATTTCTGTTTGTCAGTAAAAAGTTACAGGGTTTATTCAAAGAGAACCGAATTGTGGCCGAAAGGTAACCAAACAGTGAAATTCAGAGTACGGTTACCTTTCCTGGCTATTCAGAGAGCAGGCAGTTTGCCAAATGTTGGCGAATTGCCTGCTCATACGGTGCCTGTTTGTTGCCTGTTCGAGGGCAGTGAAATCCCCATAGAGAAGCAATGCTTCGTCTATTCAGAGAACAAAAACCAGCAGTGAATAGCTGCCGAAATGCCCTGCCATTCGGTGGTTTCATTCGACAGGTTTATTCAGGAGAATCCCATAGGCTTCAATGTTAAAAATATTCCCGTTTTAATTCAAATCTAATAAACCATTGATTATAATATTCTGCAGTAAAAAGTCTCTTTATTTTTAGATTTTTTTGCGGGAAAAAAATCCTTTTTTTCTAAAAAAAAAAAAAAAATTGTAACAGCCCTTTTTATTATCATTCATTGGATTTTATATGCAAATTTCAGACATTTTCGTTCTGTAGTTTCACTTTTCAAACATTCAAGCGTACTGTTTTTTTTCCCACTCCATTCATCTGTGGTGTCGGCTTTTTCCGGCGGCTGCCCTGCGCTGTGATTGGCGGCTGCTCGGGTTTCTCCGGCGTGTTTGGCGGGGTTAATCCAGATGTTTTTTGCGGGTTTCAGTGTGCGTTCCCCGGGTTTTGCGGTGAGTGTTCGTCGGGTTTGCGGCGGCTTTTCCCTGCACTACGACGGCCCTGTGGTGCTTGCTGAATACACCGCAGGGTCGCCGAAATGGGAACGCCAAATCGTGTTGAAGAGAACGAAAAGTCACCGAACGTGCGATGACTTTTCGATTCTCTTTGAATAACCCTGTTAGTTTTTCTGCTGTTACTCTTAACACTTTTCTTGCCGAGTGATTTGGGGTACACTACATATACAGTTGTGTTCAAAATTATTCAACCCCAAAAGCTGTAAAGGGTTTTAGGGAATTTAGTGTACATTTGTAATTGTATTCAGAATGAAATCCTACAAGGACTTTTTAAAGAACCATATGCAACTAAAATGACATCAATTGGTTTTGTAATACAGTAGTAAATGTTTCTTTTGTGAATTCTTCATTGACACAATTATTCAACCCCTTAAAGACTACCACTCTGAAGAACAGAGGTTCATTCAAGTGTTTTCAATCAGGTATTGAAAACACCTGTGGATGTCACGGAGCAGCAATAAAGCATAATAAGCACCAATTAGGCAGCTTTAAAATGACTGTGATACTCAGCTCCTTCTAGACATTTACTGGTGTGGTTACAAACATGGTGAAGTCAAGAGAATGGTCCAGGAAGACAAGAGAAGAGGTGATTACTCTTCACAGGAAGGGCAATGGCTATAAGAAGATTGCAAAGATGTTAAACATACCAAGAGAGACCATAGGAAGCATCATTCGCAAATTCAAGGCAAAGGGCACTGTTGAAACGCTACCTGGTCGTGGCAGAAAGAAGATGCTGACTTCGACTGCTGTGCTCTACCTGAAGCGTAGAGTGGAGAAAAGTCCCCGTGTGACTGCTGAGGAACTGAGAAAAGATTTGTCAGATGTGGGTACTGAAGTTTCAGCTCAGACAATACGGCGCACACTGCATAATGAAGGCCTCCATGCCAGAACTCCCAGGCACACCCCCTTGCTGTCTCCAAAGAATAAGAAGAGTCGACTGCAGTATGCCAAAAGTCATGTGGACAAACCACAGAAGTTTTGGGATAGTGTTCTGTGGACTGATGAAACAAAATTAGAACTGTTTGGGCCCATGGATCAACGCTATGTTTGGAGGAGGAAGAACAAGGCCTATGAAGAAAAGAACACTTTGCCTACTGTGAAGCATGGCGGGGGTCAATCATGCTTTGGGGCTGTTTTGCTTCTGCAGGTACAGGGAAGCTTCAGCGTGTGCAAGGTACCATGAATTCTCTTCAGTACCAGGAGATATTGGAAGACAATGTGATGCAGTCCATCACAAACCTGAGGCTTGGGAGACGTTGGACCTTTCAACAGGACAATGATCCCAAGCAAACCTCCAAGTCCACTACAGCATGGTTGCAGATTAAAGGCTGGAACATTTTGGAGTGGCCATCGCAGTCACCTGACTTAAATCCGATTGAGAACCTCTGGTGGGACTTAAAGAAAGCAGTTGCAGTGCGCAAGCCTAAGAATGTGACTGAACTGGAGGCTTTTGCCCATGACGAATGGGCGAAGATACCCGTAGATCGCTGCAAGACACTTGTGTCAAGCTATGCTTCACGTTTAAAAGCTGTTATAACTGTAAAAGGATGTTGTACTAAGTACTAAGATTGAATGTCACTTGGGGGTTGGATAAAACTGATAATGATGTGAGCACAGAAAAGACATTTGTGGTTATTTCATTATAAATGTTATGTTATATTTGTCTGACCTACACGTGCCTCTTTGATTTAATTGTAAGCAAGATGACTGAATGATCAAAATCAATGTCAAACTGGCCAAAACACTCAATTTCAGTGGGGGTTGAATAATTTTGAACACAACTGTATGTATTTGGAGGTCGTGTTCCTGCACTAAATGTTACTGCTTCAGCTGGTAACTTAGGGAGGTTTGGGCTGAGGTTGCTGGAGTTCGGGTTCCAGCTTGGAGAAAGCTATAGTCTGACGGAGGCACCCAGTCAGGGTGCCAGGCGATCTGGCACAATACATATCTAAGTAATTGTGTTAAGACACAATCAATACCACAGTAAGCCCTTGCAGGTTCCGTATCGGAACATGGCCTCGGGGCACCAACATCATCATTTTTTTCCTGGTCCTGGTGGCCACTGATCTGCTAGAGGTGAGGAGTGCATGCCTGGGTACAAAGTACACAAAATTCTACACTCCACATCAATGCTAGCACCAAAAACGGAGAACCTAGTAAAACACATGCAAATCTAGACCTTGGGTTTGGATCCCTTCGACTAAGTTCATAAAGATATTAAGATGAATCATATTTATAAATATGATAAGCCACTCCATCATTTATGTAATAAAAAAATTAAAAAGGAACTAAAAGCAAATGTGTTTATGCAGTTTTGTTTTAATAAAATCTGTTAGTCTTGGTGGCGTTTGACATATTAACACTTAGCTATGGGGTCAGCAAACATGGCCCCAACCCAGATGTGTTCAAACTACATCTCCTATGAAACACAGGTACTCATCATATTGGCTGAACTTCAAAGAGAAATGTAGTTCCAAAACATCTGGAGCTCTATTCCCTAGTGAATGCTAACTGTAGCGTTCGGGTGAGTAAGCTTTGACGTCGGGATAAGTGACTTTAACACATGCCCCCCATATTACCTTCCTAATGCTAAACCCCTTAAAAATCTGCTTGCATGAGCATACTGTACTTTACTTTGTAAAATGGGGAGTGCAATCATTAATTAGCGTTAGGATAAATAAGGTATTGCAAAGTCCTAGCGCTAATTACCACATCGATGGGTTAATGTGCGACAATTTTGAGACACCTAAAAGCTGGTGCTAACTGATTCCACTTTTGCAGAATCAGTTAGCACCCCCTAAACCCAACCCAATAAATCAGATACTCATTTTCCATCTTGCGGTGAGAACGGTGGCCCGATCCAGCACTTGACCTGGCCGCAAGCAGAATGAGACTGGGGCTATATAGTCCCCAGTCTCCCTCCGCGATCACGCTGCGTCTCGCGGCCCGGCAGTACAACCCTCCATTCAGTCCTATGGACTCCAGGAGGTGAAGCGTTCCCGCTTGTATCACCAAGGTGGAGGTTTTCCCCGTTAGCATCCCCATTTTAGCGTTAGGAAGAGAATAGTGCCCTGGAGTCAGGTCACAACAGGAATGCAAAGCACAGCACTCGAGTAGTACAGCACATGGCTCAAGCATTGTACTTAATTTTAACTCGTTCTATTCCATTTAAGATGCAAGCTTAGCTTGGTCTCGGCTGTAGTGCCAGCTTACTATACATTGATGTCTCTTATACTTTATATGGGAGTTGATGTGCCCCTAGCAGATGAAGAACGAGCTATTCCTACCAGCATATTTTTCATCTACGCCTGTTCTAGGGCTCTATTCCATGCAGTAGTGATTGAGTTGGGCTTGGTAACTACTGCAAAGTCTAACGCAATCGTCACTGCATTTCAAATATTCTAATAAGTAAATCAATTAATTAATCAAAACAAGTTCTCATGGGGGGCTAACCTGATTGGCTAATTGTTTTTTGTGATATGCGATATGTAAATTGATTAACTTGATTACTAGAAAGCATTCATATCCCAGAGCATTTATTTTCAATATTTTCTTCTCCTGTTGTACTGAAAATAATTAAAATATTGCAATGTTACACCCTAAAATTTAAGGATTCATTACATCATTGAAAAAAAAGAGTATTTGTATTTTAATCTTCTAATCAATAATATGTCCCCCCCTCTGAGCCATCGCTCCATTACACCCACGATGGGCTAGATTTCGAGGTCTCCGCTAAACCTAGGATTCAGCGGTGAGATCTCATGAAGATCTACCAGCCTTAAAAGGTTAAAACCACCAAGAGCTGAATTCCCTGAGGGTCCCGTCTTAGAAAATCCAGCCCTTGGTATCTTTAATTTAAACAACACTCTACTTATCCTGACCAGGTTAGGGCTCTATTCCAGTGTTGGTGCTAATGTAGCTCTTCTATACGTAATCGTTAGAGGTAGGAATAGTAAGTTTAACATCTGGCATTCATATTATATTCCTGACCCTACACTGGGGTGAAATCAATTTGCACCTCGCACGAGTTTACTGTACTTTGCACATCCTATACCTGACATGGAGAGCTCAATAATTAAATAGCATTTCAATGAGTGAGGTATTACAAAGTCCAGGCGCAAATTACCATTGGGATGCAGAGAGCGAAAAGTTAGCCACACCTATAAGCTGGTGTTAAATGATTTTGCAATGGCAGAATCGTTTAACATCTCGTGTAACCCCCCCCCCCCCCATTAAATCCCATACTCACCTCTCATCCTACGGTGAGAACGGTGGCTCAATCCGCCGCTTCTTCTGGCCGCGAGCAGAGTGAGACTGGGAACAAATAGTTCCTAGTCTCTCTCCGTGGCTCTGCATGATCTCACGAGAGTGAGGTCGCGCACAGTTCGTGTCCCGGAAGTGAAACCCTCCGTGGAGTCCATAGACCAGGAGGCGATACTCGCGGTGGCACGGAAGCGCTACCATGAGTATCACTACGGTTAGCGTTACATTCTGGGGCGGGATGCTGAGCGAACACCTGCCACGGAATACAACGTTAACATGGGGAAGCTGCAGAAAAATCTGAACGCGCAGATTTTCCCGATTAGCATCCCCAGCATAAAGATTGGACTAGTGCCCTGTTTTAAATTGGTCAGGATGAATCTCCCCGCTTGTCCCCGCTCTGGAGAAATCACTGGGTGAAGTGGAGGAGTTGTCTCCACCCCACCCAGTGTCACCGGCCACTGAGATTTTGAAATTCCCAGCTGCTGGTCACCAGATAGGTCACTAGTTACGTCAGCATGCTCTCTGCGATAATGAGCGATCTCAAAGAGGAAGCCGATGGTTTGGAACTGCACATGCGCATGCAGCTCCTATTCATCGTTCTGCGCAGGCGCAATGGATCTTGCATACTTAAAGTGTGCAAGTCTGTAACGGTGCGCAATTCACACTTCCTACGCTATGCAAGTTGCATAGTAAATATTCAGGGACTTCAGGGTTCAGAAGTCGCTCAGCTGAAGAGGGTGCAGATGCTGTCAGCAGGATCTGACCAGTTATTTAAGGGCAAAAAAAGAACTATTTTTAATAAAGTATCCCTTTAAGTTCTCACAGCTCATTTCTAGTCAATCTGTCCCACTGACCTGCTACTCACACAACTGGCACTGCCATCCCAAAGCAAATCTCTGTGGCACAGTGACTGAAAACCACTGGCTGTCCTAGAACCCAGGTGTGGATAATAACTAGCTTAGTGTATGGAGATGTCTAACAATGACATGAGAGGGAAATGAGACACAAACCGCAGCTGGTTGCTAAGTAATAGTCACAACAACCTATTATTATTTACAATGCTAATGCTACACTGTGCTTATAGATTCCAGGGCGAGCACGCACAAACCATCAGTAAGATTCCACAACCTAGAAACTCTATTCTATAAAATACATTTTTAAAGTTACTTCCCAACAGTAACTTTCCAAAGCGCCAAATATTTTAGTAATGACTTTTCTAAACAGGTGTTTTTCCCAGCCTGGCAATAAAGATGATAAACACATTTCGATGTAGCAGCGAGCAATGGATTTGCTAAGGCTAGGGTCAGACGAGCGCATTTTGTACGGACTGTGCGCCCGTGCAGTACGGACGCACTTTCTGATGGAAGACGCAGTAGTGGCCACACAGTCCGTTTTTTTCACTGATGTATTTTTGACGGATGTAGGAGGGAAAATAAATTACAATGAAAAAATATTTTGTCCGTCAAAAATGCTGGACGTATAAATGCAGTCCGTCTGACAACGTTCCATCACTCACACACAAAGCTATGCGGACGTTGCGGACGTGGCGCACTCCGCACGTCCGTTCTAGCAGTATTACGTTCTTGCCTAACCTGCATCCGTTTGCCGCGTCCGTCATGCGTCCACACTCCTGTGCAGCGTACTTCGTGTGTGAGGTTCCATTGGTCAGAATGCTTTGCTGCCACGGACGTACAAATGTGCGGCAACACGGACGTGATAACTGCGCTCGTCTGACCCCAGCCTTAATAATCTGAGCAGCAAAAAAGTAATAATAGATACATAAACATCTCAACCCAAAATCCCCAGGTTTGAAATAGAGAGGAACAAACAACACGTCTTTTTTTTTTCTTCTTCTTCTTTAATTAACTAATAAATATTTAACGCAGTACAGTTAAAAAAAAATATATTATAGATATATATTCTATGTTTCAAATCCGGCACTCCAGAACTCCCATGTCATACGCCCGGTGCTGCGCCCGGCCAAATACACTATACAAACAGCGGCACTCCAACGACTTTTTCAAAAACCAGCAGGTATCTTTATTTTCAATGTTTCAGTTTGCTGTACGCAAACTTAATTCAGGATATTATATATATATGCATATCATATTTATACTTCCCTCTTGTTTCTAACCACCCTACCTACATAGGGCCCTATTACATTCTTCGCGTTAAAACGCTCGCGCAACGCGTGAATTTGTGCACCCAGCGTTAAACGTTAACGCGCGTAAATCAAAGCTGGAATTACAATCCTCGCGCATTTTTTCATCCGTTGAGCAATAATGCGCGTAAAACGGACGCGCACACACGCGCGCGCAGCAACGTTGCGCGCAGAAATCAGTGTGCGGACTGTTTTTTTCACGCGATTCAGCCAATCAGAATTAAGAGCCACAATTGTCTCACGGCTAAGTTTTTGCGCCTGACAAAGTCAATCTGCTGCAGCAATTAAAATTGCTCGCACAACTTCTCAAATTTATTGGTTTGGTATGAGTAGAATGTGGAACTATATTTTGCAGCATTTTTTTTTTGGGCTGGTGTATTTGGTTTCGGCCAGGTTGATAGAATTTGCCTTTAACACCATCTTTTAGGCTAGGGTCAGACTGAGGCAGTGCGAACGCGCGTTCTGGCGCACTTAATCACGGCCGTGCTAGCAGCAAATGACGGGCAATGACAGCCAATATACGAAGTACGGTTGCACAAAAGTCCGGCTGCGCAACGCAAGTGGAAAATGAACGCATTTTTTCGAGAACGTTAAACCACTAGTACTGACGTACAGAGTGCGCTGCGCCCGCTAGCGGCGTGTGTGCGTGAATTGGAGACATCAGACGCTGCTAATGTCCGGCCAACATAACGTCCAGATGCAACAAGTGTTTTATTGATGATCCGTACAAAATCACGGATGAAACTGCGCATAGTATGACCGCTATTGCGTATTCCGTGAAAAAATACGTCCATTCTTCGAACGCACATTTTCACGGACAACGTGAAAAATGCGTTAGTCTGACCCTAGCCTTAGGAGTTGCTAAAATTATGCGCACAACGTCTATGCGTTAATTCCTGCGCATAGATTGTAATACCATCCGCATACCAGCGCCTAAACGCATTTGCGCTCACAATGTTAAGTGTAGGACGCGCGACGTACAGTAAGCTCGCGCAGCGATCGCGCAGGTTCACCCGCGGTAGACGTATACGTGCGTTTGTTGCGCTGACATTGTAATACGACGTTCAGCGCAAAGGATTTTCCCCCTCGCGTCGCGTTAATATGTTTTTGTGCCACGCAAACATTTGCGAGAAGAATGTAATAGGGCTCTTGGTGTTTTTATACTGCGTCAAAGCATAATTAATTTTTTTTAAAAGAAGTGTGGTTGATCAGTACTTTTCTTTTTTGTACAATTAAAATATATATTTATAGCATACTGTGTGTGTATATATATTACTGTATGTGTATGTATGTATATCTATATATATTACTGTGTGTGTATATATATTACTGTATGTGTATGTATGTATATCTATATATATTACTGTGTGTGTATATATATTACTGTATGTGTATGTATGTATATCTATATATATTACTGTGTGTGTATATATATTACTGTATGTGTATGTATGTATATCTATATATATTACTGTGTGTGTATATATATTACTGTATGTATGTATATCTATATATATTACTGTGTGTGTATGTATGTATATCTATATATATTACTGTGTGTGTATATATATTACTGTATGTGTATGTATGTATATCTATATATATTACTGTGTGTGTATATATATTACTGTATGTGTATGTATGTATATCTATATATATTACTGTGTGTGTATATATATTACTGTATGTGTATGTATGTATATCTATATATATTACTGTGTGTGTATGTATATATATATATATTATATACACATACACACACACAGATATATGCAAAAGTAACATTACATATAAAACATATAGCAAAGAATAAAGGATGCATTGTATATAGTATCAAACACATGAGAAAGTTATGGCACCACAGCCCTACGACCCTAAATAATCAATTCTTCAAGAAAAGAAGTACAATTCAAAGGCAGTTTTTAAGAGAAATTCTGAAGTGCAGCCATTTTTATGAGCATACACACAATCTAATAAAACTTAATCCAGATGCTTTCAAATCAAAATCACTGAAACTGGTTAAGCACTTATAATGCAGCTAATATATTGATAAACAAATATGTGTTGGGCATATTGAAGAAATACATATACCATAAGGTACAATATAACCAGGAAGCACTGGCACAGGTTGGCAGTAAACCTTGAATGTAATACATGTAAGGGAGGGTGGAAGGAAAGAACTGCACATGCTGTGTGCACTAATTGTGTCTAATATATTGAGTGTATATTTTCAGTGATTTTATTTCTTATTTAACTGAGTCCAGCACAAAGCAGACCTTTTAAAGGCTAATCTCAGGAGGAGGACATGCATGTCAGTTACTTACACTGCAGCTCCAAGCAATATGTCTACTGTGTCTTCCTCAAGCCCTGGGTGAACTGGAACGACTAGGCTGTGTCTGTGGCATCCCACAATCCAACGCGTAGAGAAGCGTCACGTCCCCTACCTTACGCTGTGTACAGTGAGTCCACACGGGCTGTCAGCCCAGGAACAACCAGAGGCTTCATGTGTTAAAGAAGCTGGGGGAAATGTAAAGTGCGCGCCGATTGGATGAGCCGCGGCCACATTATTATTATACTGTACGCTCAGCTCAGCAGAATATAAACATGATTTCTATTGGCCAGAAACGGGTCTGTGTTTTGTTTACCTCCAGTTCTCTGCTGTCAGCTCTCAGGTCTGATCATGTCACTGTACAGTATAGGCCGCTGCCACAGGGCAATAGGGAAGCAGTGGCAGTGCCCAGATTAATGTTCTTTGTTACAACTGAGTTTATAATGGATGCAATAGCAAAGATCTGCAGCGGGTGTTGTGTTTCTCTGTCTTGTCTCCCTCTCATTCTGTCTCTGAGTCATTTTTTTTCAGAGTGGTGGCAAGCCTAGGCATGTTCTAAGCCCAGTATAAGACATGTTTGTGGGAAGACTTGATCAATTCCACATGAGCTTTAGCCATAGCATCTCAAATACGTTTTAATTAAGTAGATAAAAAAATCATAACAGTGCTGAGGCGGGAGTCACACAAGTGTGGAGGGAACGGACATTCTTTCCGCTCGGACGTCGTTGTGACCAACTCGATGAAGGCACATTAGTTCGCTCATCCCTACAACGGAGGCTGTCGCTTTATAGACCTGTTCAACGTCTGCTGTAGCTAGTCAACGGGGACGAAAACTGCACGCCCGTTGTAATGTACGATACTAGTGTAGCGCTCACCCCCGAAGGAGCCGCTGAATAACCCCAGGATAGTCTCACTGCACTAACAATTCACTGTACACCAGCACACCTTTATAGATTTTTTCTAAGTTATACTTTACTGAAGCAATAAAAGGCAATAGATATACATATACTTTAGGCATGAAATCGAACAGGTTAGAATGACTGACGTAATCCGTAACACGGATGTATGCGGCAAAGAAACGGTTAATAAAGCTCTCAGTTCTTTGGCTTAAGTCCCGCTCAAATAGACTCGTTAATTTGTGTCCTAGGGTACCTGGGTACTAGGTCCACTGGCCAGTGGATGGACGAAATATCTTCGACTAGTCAATGTTGGGGCCCTGCAATTTGAAGCAATCAATAATTACGCACTGTTATTAAAGTTGTAGGCCTGAGGCCGCTCACCTAACCGATGAACAGCTTGTCCCAGACCGATGTGCTCTGTCAGAAAGTCCCTCTCTGCCGTCTGGAACCCGGTGCTGCCGAAATCCATGCTCTCGAACCGAATCTCCTCAGCCAGGAAACAAATGCCACCAGCACTCCGCTCCGTCCGTGGCCTCCTTTTTTTTTTTTTGAGAAAGGATTTTACCAGAAAGGATACATTGAGATTTCTCTCTCTATGTCCTGGGTGACGAGTATGTACCTTACACGAGGTCCTTCTCCAACACTCTCTTGCCACCGGAACAGCTCAGCGGGACACACTGCAGTTCGATTATACACTCTCCCCGATCTTTCCAGCACAGGATGCTGCCGATTCTCAGCTGCAATCTAACCTGGATCCCGGACAGTGTCTCTCTCGTGACCGAACTCATGCACCGCTCGCCTCGTTCTGCACACGATGCTCCCATTTCCTGCCGCCAGCGGGCTCACTTCCTTCTCCTACCCTGGGGTTTCTGGGGGATGTAGTCCATAGTCCAATACATCACATTGGGCTCTGGCTCCCTCTAGCGGCAATATTGTCTCAGTTCTCAGAGCCAAGTTAAATACAGAGCTACACTAGTATGCATGTTACACCGTGTGGCCCTCCCAGTTGAGCTGTCATAACGCTACAATGGATACTGGGGGGGTCACTACAGATGCACTTAGTGCGTCGTGTGACCCCGGCCAGAGATCCCACCATGAAGAGGAGGGTGCAATGTGCCATACTTTGAAAGACAAGGGAAGCAAATAGATCTCCTGCATTCTTCCTCCAGAGATCAAAATACTGCTAATTGTGATGACACGCCATGAAGACTGACCACCATCTGGGGTCAAGAAGGAATTTTACACACTATGTTGCCTATTTGGCGAGCACTTCAGACTGGTGTTTTTTTTGCCTTCTTTAGCAATAGGTGGAGGGGGTGTGGCCGGCTGTGAACAGGGATAGATGTGTTTTGGCAGAGCTCTGACTCTTCCTTCTCTCCTTGGGGCCTTTTGTCGAATCTCCCCTCTGACTTCTTGTACCTGGGGTCCCTAAGTGGCCGGCCATCGGGAGTGTGTTGTCTGGGGCCCTTTCTGTCGTCGTCCCCCTGGACCAGAGACTTACATTTGCTGGCTGTTTCTGTCGCTGTTGGGTGCTGCCATTGGCCATCTTGCGGTGTACATTCCTGGGATCGGGACGTTCCCCTCTCCCTCCACTGAGGGGAAGATGGACGTGCATATATACGTATATATCAACACGCAGATATATATATATACAGTTGTGTTCAAAATTATTCAACCCCCAATGCTGTAAAGGGTTTTAGGGAATTTAGTGTACATTTGTAATTGTATTCAGAATGAAATCCTACAAGGACTTTTTAAAGAACCATATGCAACTAAAATGACATCAATTGGTTTTGTAATACAGTAGTAAATGTTTCTTTTGTGAATTCTTCATTGACACAATTATTCAACCCCTTAAAGACTACCACTCTGAAGAACAGAGGTTCATTCAAGTGTTTTCAATCAGGTATTGAAAACACCTGTGGATGTCACGGAGCAGCAATAAAGCATAATAAGCACCAATTAGGCAGCTTTAAAATGACTGTGATACTCAGCTCCTTCTAGACATTTACTGGTGTGGTTACAAACATGGTGAAGTCAAGAGAATGGTCCAGGAAGACAAGAGAAGAGGTGATTACTCTTCACAGGAAGGGCAATGGCTATAAGAAGATTGCAAAGATGTTAAACATACCAAGAGAGACCATAGGAAGCATCATTCGCAAATTCAAGGCAAAGGGCACTGGTGAAACGCTACCTGGTCGTGGCAGAAAGAAGATGGAGAAAAGTCCCCGTGTGACTGCTGAGGAACTGAGAAAAGATTTGTCAGATGTGGGTACTGAAGTTTCAGCTCAGACAATACGGCGCACACTGCTTAATGAAGGCCTCCATGCCAGAACTCCCAGGCGCACCCCCTTGCTGTCTCCAAAGAATAAGAAGAGTCGACTGCAGTATGCCAAACGTAATGTGGACAAACCACAGAAGTTTTGGGATAGTGTTCTGTGGACTGATGAAACAAAATTAGAACTGTTTGGGCCCATGGATCAACGCTATGTTTGGAGGAGGAAGAACAAGGCATATGAAGAAAAGAACACCTTGCCTACTGTGAAGCATGGCGGGGGGTCAATCATGCTTTGGGGCTGTTTTGCTTCTGCAGGTACAGGGAAGCTTCAGCGTGTGCAAGGTACCATGAATTCTCTTCAGTACCAGAAGATATTGGATGACAATGTGATTAGGGATGTGCGTTTTGGGTTTCGGAATTTCGGAATTTTCACGAAATTTCCCGATTCGTGTTTTCGGATGCGGCCGAATTTCCGAAAATTTTTAGATCCGAAAATGTCAGATCCGAAACGTTTTCCGAGCCGAAACAAAATATTTTCGGAATTTTCGAATGGACTTGAAATGTGTCAAATCGAAATTTATTGCTTTGAAACGAGGAGAACAGACGTTCCGAAAAAACGAAAATTTCCGAACTTACGAAAAGTCGATACAAAAAACGAGCAAAGTGACACGAAAATACGAAAAATGGTCGATATTCCAAAAAAAATGTACACGAAAAACGAGTCGAGCCGAACCGAATCGAAACAGAAATCGGTCGAAACAAGCCGAATCGAAAAGTTTAAAAATCTGAAAAATCAAACCGAATCGGACCGAAAAAAAAATCGGTGCACAAGCCTAAATGTGATGCAGTCCGTCACAAACCTGAGGCTTGGGAGGCGTTGGACCTTTCAACGGGACAATGATCCCAAGCATACCTCAAATCCACTAGAGCATGGTTGCAGATTAAAGGCTGGAACATTTTGGAGTGGCCATCGCAGTCACCTGACTTAAATCTGATTGAGAACCTCTGGTGGGACTTAAAGAAAGCAGTTGCAATGCGCAAGCCTAAGAATGTGACTGAACTGGAGGCTTTTGCCCATGACGAATGGGCGAAGATACCCGTAGATCGCTGCAAGACACTTGTGTCAAGCTATGCTTCACGTTTAAAAGTTGTTATAACTGTAAAAGGATGTTGTACTAAGTACTAAGATTGAATGTCACTTGGGGTTGATAACACTGATAATGATGTGAGCACAGAAAAGACATTTGTGGTTATTTCATTATAAATGTTATGTTATATTTGTCTGACCTACACGTGCCTCTTTGATTTAATTGTAAGCAAGATGACTGAATGATCAAAATCAATGTCAAACTGGCCAAAACACTCAATTTCAGTGGGGGTTGAATAATTTTGAACACAACTGTATATACACCCACCCACAGACCTCAGACCATATATACACATATGCACATGGGGGGTGGCATGTGGACAATCTCAACTAAATGCGCCCCCCCCCCCCATTTGGCTGATCCCTCCAGAAGAAATGTTGAACCCGACAGAGCAGAGAATATATATATTATTCTCTGCTCTATCGGGTTCAACATTTCTTCTGGAGGGATCAACCAAATGGGGGAGGAGCAATTAGTTGCCAAAATGTGTGTGTAATACAAATCTGGATATATATATTCTTTGAATTGCTATGATGTGCAGGTGGCTTCTGCAATATTAAACACACTTATTATAGTGTGGAGGCTTTTTATCTCGCTTTTAGTCCTTCACCACAACCCTTATAGACACTTACTTACCTATGGTCCAAGCATCCACTGCAACTGGTCATGCCTGCCTCCTAGCTGATGAAGGTTCAACAAACCTGAAACAGCGCTGTCCTGGGAGTGGCTTTGACCAGTTGCATAACCTTATCATTGCTACAAAGCCACAGTGTGGCATAGCATTGATTTTAGGGTTTTGTGTAATAACAGATCCAGGATGTATAAAAGTGAGACAGAGGTCATTTGCATATCCTACCCAGAATACCTTGCTGCATATGGGGAATGTGGCACAGGAGCTCTGGGATGCAATTGTTTGAATTGCTATGATGTGCAGGTGGCTTCTGCAATATTAAACACATATATATACCGTATTTTTTGCTCCATAAGACGCACTTTTCTCCCCCCAAAAAGTGTGGGGGGAAAGTGGGTGCGTCTTATGGAGCGAATGCCCCATGATATGCCTCAGCTCACCTGTCGCCGCCGCGTTAGGCTCCCTCTGAGCGTGCGTCCGGCGGCAGGAAACTTGGGCACTCGCCTGGGGGAGCCACGTCCGCGATCTCGCGAGATCGCGGTCACGTGGCTCCCCCAGGCGAGTGCCCAAGCTTCCTGCCGCCAGACGCACGCTCAGAGGGAGCCTAATGCGGCGGCGACAGGTGAGCGGAGGCATATCCATGAGCTGCTGGGGCACATCCATGAGCTGCTGGGGCACATCCATGAGCTGCTGGGGCACATCCATGAGCGAGCTGGGGCACATCCATGAGCGAGCTGGGGCAAATCCATGAGCGAGCTGGGGCAATATCCATGAGCTGGGGCATTATCCATGAGCTGGGGGACAGTAATCATGAGCTGGGGCATATCCATGTGCTTGGGGGGCATATCCATGAGCTGGGGGACAGTATCCATGTGCTGGGGCATATCCATAAACCGGGGGGCATATCCATGAGCTGGGGGACAGTATCCATGTGCTGGGGCATATCCATAAGCTGGGGGGCATATCCATGAGCTGGGGGACAGTATCCATGTGCTGGGGCATATCCATGTGCTGGGGCATATCCATAGAAACATAGAAAAAATGTCGGCAGATAAGAACCTTTCGGCCCATCTAGTCTTTCCAATTACATGGATACTTAACCTGGATTTATCTTTTGTTTAGGATAGCCTTATGCCTATCCCATGCTTGCTTAAATTCAATTACTGTTTTGGCCTCTACCACTTCTACTGGAAGACTGTTCCATGTATCCACCACCCTCTCAGTAAAATAATGCTTCCTGATGTTACTTTTAAACCTTTGCCCCTCTAATCTAAGACTATGTCCTCTTGTTTTGCTATTTTGTTTCCTTTTAAATATACTCCCTTCCTCTACCTTGTGGATTCCCTTTACGTATTTAAATGTTTCTATCATATCTCCTCTGTCTCGTCTTTTTTCCAAGCTGTACATGTTAAGATCATTAAGCCTTTCCTGGTAACTTTTCTCCTTCAAGCCGTACACCATTTTAGTAGCCCTTCTCTGAACTCTCTCTAAGATGTCTATATCCTTCTGGAGATACGGTCTCCAGTACTGCACACAGTACTCCAAGTGAGGTCTCACCAGTGCTCTGTACAGTGGCATGAGCACTTCCCTTTTCCTACTGCTAATACCTCTCCCTACACAACCAAGCATTCTGCTAGCACTTCCTGCTGCTCTATTACATTGACTACTTACCCTTAGATCCTCTGAAATAATGACCGCTAAATCCCTTTCCTCAGATGTTGAGGTTAGGACTGTATCAAATATTCTATATTCAGCCCTTGGGTTTTTACGTCCCAGGTGCATTATCTTGCACTTATCCACATTAAAACTCAATTGCCACAACTCCGACCATTTTTTTAGTTTACCTAAATCATTTGTCATTTGGCTGATCCCTCCAGGAACGTCAACCCTGTTGCAAATCTTTGTGTCATCAGCAAAAAGACATACTTTTCCATTAATACCTTCTGCAATATCACTAATAAAAATATTAAAGAGAATGGGTCCAAGTACTGACCCCTGAGGTACCCCACTGGTAACAAGACCTTGTGCCGAATAAACTCCATTTACCACAACCCTCTGTTGTCTGTCACTCAGCCACTGCCTAATCCAGTCAACAATATTGGAATCTAAACTCAAAGATTGCAATTTATTGATAAGCCTTCTATGCGGAACAGTATCAAAAGCCTTACTGAAATCTAAATAAGCAATGTCTACTGCACCACCTGTGTCTATTATTTTTGTTACCCAATCAAAAAAATCAATAAGATTAGTTTGGCATGATCTCCCTGAGATAAACCCATGTTGTTTCTGATCCTGTAATCTATGTGTTTTTAGATGTTCAACAATCCTTTCCTTTAACATGGTTTCCATTAATTTCCCCACTACTGACGTAAGACTAACTGGCCTATAGTTCCCCGATTCCTCCCTACTACCCTTCTTGTAAATGGGCACAACATTTGCTAATTTCCAGTCTTCTGGGACGACTCCCGTTAACAAGGATTGGTTAAATAAATCTGTTAATGGTTTTGCTATTACATCACTGAGCTCTTTTAATAATTTAGGGTGGATCCCATCAGGCCCCATTGACTTATTTGTCTTTACTTTAGACAGCTGCTGTAGAACCTCCTCCTCTGTAAACTGATATGTAAATGTCTCTTTAGTGTTCTCTCCTAACTGAGGTCCCTTTCCTTCCTTTTCTTCTGTAAAGACTGAACAAAATATTCATTGAGGCAGTCAGCGAGACCTTTATCCTCTTCTACATACCTTCCTTCCTTTGTTTTTAATCTAACTAATTCTTGTTTTACTTTTCTTTTCTCGTTTATGTATCTAAAAAATGTTTTGTCCCCCTTTTTTACTGACTGAGCTATTTTCTCTTCTGCGTGTGCTTTGGAAGCTCTTATAAATTGCTTTGCCTCTTTCTGCCTAATCTTATAGGTTTGCCTATCTTCTTCACTCTGAGTTGTTTTATAATTATTGAATGCTATCTTTTTGTTATTCACTATTTTGGCCACTTCTGCAGAGTACCACAGTGGTTTCTTCCCTTTTTTGTTTTTGCTAACAAGCCGAATGCAATTTCCTGTGGCCTTCAATAATGCTTCCTTTAAATAATCCCATTTCTCCTGGACTCCCTTTAAACTCCTCCAGTCTGATAATGACTCCTTCACACAAAATCTCATTTTAGAAAAATCTGTTTTTTTTAAAGTCTAAAACTTTCGTTCTTGTGTGGTGCGGCTCCATCCCTGTTGTTATATTAAACCATACTGACTGGTGATCACTAGATCCCAAATTTTCACCTACAACAACGTCGATACCAAACCTCCATTTGTGAGTATTAAATCCAATATGGCCTCTTTACGGGTCGGCTCCTCAACTACTTGTGTTAGAGATAATCCCAGTAGGGAGTTTAGAATATTTGTACTCCTGGTGCACCCAGCTGTTTTGGTTTTCCAGTTCACATCTGGAAGATTAAAGTCCCCATGATAATAACTTCCCCCTTCATTGCCATTTTGGCTATTTCCTCAACCAGCAGATTATCTAGTTCTTCTGCTTGTCCAGGGGTCTATAGATCACACCTACACGAGCTACTGTATGATTGCCAAATGTTAGCGTAACCCAAACTGACTCTATGTTCACCTCGCTCACTTTTATTTGGTTCGTTTTTATGTTGTTTTTCACATACAGGGCCACTCCTCCTCCTTTCCTACCTTCTCTGTCTTTTCTATATAAAGAGTACCCCGGTATTTTTATGTCCCAGTTATTTTTCTCACTGAACCATGTCTCAGTAACCGCCACTAAATCTACTTTTTCAGCTGCCATCATTGCCTCTAGTTCATTGATTTTATTGACTAAACTGCGAGCATTTGTAGACACGACTCTGAGCTCGTCATTTTTTACCTCGCATGTTGCTTGCACCCTCCGATTTAGTTTTGGGGGACAATCGGGCAGATTGTTTTTTACCCTTTTGTCCCCCCCTCCTAGTTTAAATATTTCTTTGCGAAACCTTTGAACTTCTCACTGAGAACATATGTTCCCCTATGAGTAAGATGCAAACCATCTTTTTTATACAGTTCCTTTCTGCTCAATTAGAGCTATCATGGGACACAAAGCCAAATCCTTGCTCCGACACCATTCCCGAAGCCACAAATTGAATTCCCTATTGCACATCTGCCTATCTTGAATGTTATGCACAGTCAAAACTTCAGAGAATGACACAGTGGACGCAATCTGCTGTATTTCACCTCCAAGAACACAAAAATCTTCCTTAATCTCAGAAACCTCATTGCTAGCCAAGTCATTTGTCCCTAGATGGACTAGAACGTCCACTTCCCCTTGTTGCTTTGCTTGTTTGACAATATTGAGAATATGTCTCTTGCAGGGATCGAGTCCTAAAAAAAGAAGTGTGGGAACTCACCAGGATTTCTGTCTCCCAATAAGCAATTATCACGTCGCACGTAACACAAACACACACTCAGCTCTGATAAATTTATGTATATATGTCAATAAGAAAGCAGATTGTACAACAAATGTTTATGCTGGCTATTGAATACGGAGATGTAGTGTATGCAGCCGCCCCGCAAACACACCTTCATAAACTTACTACATTGTATAACTCATTCTACCGCTTTGTGCTACAATGTAATTACATGACCACCTTTGTGACATGTTATAAGAACTAAACTGGCCATCGCTGGAATCTAGACGCATCTTTCACCTTTCAAACCTGGTGTTTAAGAGCTTTTCTGGAAAGCTGCCACCCTACCTGAATATGCTGCTTCCCCCAGCAGCTCCCTCATCCTATAACCTCCGATCCAGGACCAGCACCTTACTTGCAATACCACAATACAAAAAGAAAATGGCTCAATCCTCATTTTCCTACAGAGCACCGCAAATATGGAATAACCTCCCAGACACCAACAAATCTTCCCCAGTCTAAATTCCCTTAAGAGCTCCCTATTAACATACCTCAATACAAAATGCACCTGTAAACATGTAACATAGTGGCATATTTATTTTCTGTTACTCTGTATATTTGTGTTTTGTTTCTAATATCTTGCATTTTATTACTTTGTATTTCTGTACCTACTGTAACACTTCAATGTTCTTGAACCCAGGACGTACTTGAAAACGAAAGAAATCGCAATGTATCCTTCCTGGTAAAATCCTTTATAAATAAATATGTGAAATATAGCAAAAATATATGATAAATCCTATATTTATTGTGACTTAATAGAGAAATATGTGATTGAACACCTGACTACAAGCTTTATAGAGTATGGGACCAAAGGGAACTCCGTTCCCTCTGCAAAATTAGTGCAGGAACTCCGTTCCCACGCGTTCCCCCTCGACTTGACCCCTGGTCTCTTGTCTCTACGAGCAGTAGCCCCAGGAAGACATCTCACCAAACCACTACTCTCCAGCTCAACACCTCTTATGATAGAATCACCCAGCAACAATTGCCTTCTATCAAGTCCCACCTTTTCATTTTTGTCCTTGGTTGCAGTGCTGCATACCTTAGGCATAGTGGATGGTGGTTCCTCCACTATGGTGTCTGAGCCTACATCCGTCTTATCACTACACTCTGAAAGTGCCTCAAAAGAATTAAGAAGAGCCACAGATTGTGGGACATGCCTTCTATCCACAACTCTAAGTCTAACAGATCCTACAGTAGTCCATCTGCCGCTCCTAGGAGGCCTCTGTGGCAGTGGCTTAGTAACAGTCATAGCCTGAGTTTCTCTAACAGATAATTTACAAATCTCAGACTTCAAACAGGCAATTTCTGCTGCAATAAAGAGAGCTGCCTACATATCAGGCACACTCCAAACCTCCAAAAATTGGATCTAAAAACAAAAGCATGACAGCTCTTACACTGGACCAAGCCTGCCATTATAAAAGAATGGATTTAAAACCAGCAAATCTTACCTTTTTGTAGGTTTTCTACCTCCTGTCTAACCTCAGACTACCTCCAGAGTATCTCCAGAAGATCTCCTGTAAGTGCTCACTTTGAAGACTTCACTTAGAAGGCTTCCCAAGCTCAATTAGCTGGGGGGCATATCCATAAGCTGGGGGGCATATCCATGAGCTGGGGGACAGTATCCATGAGCTGGGGGACAGTATCCATGTGCTGGGGCATATCCATGAGCTGGGGGACAGTATCCATGAGCTGGGGGACAGTATCCATGAGCTGGGGCAGTATATCCATTATTACACTATTTGATTTCAGAATATTTATTTTCCTGTTTTCCTCCTCTAAAAACTAGGTGCGTCTTATGGTCAGGTGCGTCTTATGGAGCGAAAAATACGGTATATATATATCTCATACCTGCCCTTACCTTCCCCTATAAATTTGCTAAATATATACACACACAAAAAACAAACCACTGCCTGAGACCCCGCGCAGCCCACATGCCACCCCCCTCTACCTGGCTGAATGTATCTAATATATATATAATTAAATACATTCAGCCAGGTAGAGAAAGAAAAAAAAAGTTTTATTTTATGTTCCCGGGGACATTTAAAAATGTCCTCGGATTTTATTTTTTCTTAGAAATGTGTCGCCTTACCTTAGCCTGGTGGTCCCTTGATCCTGGTTGTGGGGGGGGGGTCTGCCGTGGCCGCAGGTGCAGTGGCTCCCTCCCTGCGCTGTCTGTCTCTGCAATATGCACCCGGGCGGCTAGCCCACACAGTCGCAGCTCTGTCATCGCATACTCCTCAAGGGGATCCTTGGGAGGCCCCTGCAGGCTGCCCTCTACAGTGCCTGATTAGAGGGCCGTGTCTGCCTGATTTTTTAGTAACAAGAATGTTTTATCCCATAGGCTTCAATGTTAAAAATATTCCCGTTTTAATTCAATATCTAATAAGCTGTTGCTTATAATATTCTGCAGTAAAGAGTCTTTTTATTTCTAGATTTTTTAGTATTTTATAAGCATTTTTTATACTCAATTTTTTTTTTCGAACTTTTGGCGAACGTCCCAAAAAGTTCGAAGTTCGCGAACTGTTGAACGGCCGTTGTTCGATGCGAACTCCGAACAGATTGAACCGAACAGCTCATCCCTACCAGCAAGCTGAGACTTTCTCTTTTTATTTTTTGTTTCTTTTTGAGACTTATGAATAGAGGTTCATTTTCTTTTAATTGTGATGCCTTTGCCTTTTTAAGACGTTTATGCTTGATGCATTGTTTTTGTGTGTTTTTTGTCAGGTCTTGCTAAGAGTTCTTATGTTGGCCCTGCGTGGCCACTTTTCCATTGGTCGCTATGTGACGCCTCTAAATCTTTATAAAGAATTTAAAAAAATAAACAGCAGTAGGTGATGTGTGAAAGGCTGAACTAGATGGATGCAAGTCTTTTTTCAACCTATGTAATTATGTTTGTCCTGTTGACTCCAGAAGTGAATACCAGCCAGTTTGCATGGTTTTGCAGTAGGTATTCTGACAGGTATTCTGTCCTTTCAAAACTCATTGACTGTTATCTGGCATCTCCTCCTGGATGGCCTCCCACCACCTAAAGATCAACATGTCAAAGACTGAGCTCCTACTTATTCCTCCCTCCAATGCCTCCACACCTCCTGACTTCTCTATCACGGTGGAGGGTATCACCATCTCCCCATCAAACCAAGTTCGCTGTCTTGGAGTTACACTTGACTCTGCTCTTTCCTTCATCCCCCACATCCAGTCTCTTTCCTCCTCCTGCCAATACCAACTGCGTAATATTTCCAGAATTCGGCCATTTCTTACCGCTGTCACCACAAAACAACTCATACACTCCCTGGTAATCTCCTGACTCGACTATTGCAATAATCTCTTATCTGGCCTCCCTCTGTCCCACCTCTCCCCCCTACAATCCATCCTGAACGCCTCCGCCAGGCTAATTCACCTCACCCACCGCTCTGTCTCTGCCGCTCCCCTCTGCGAGTCCCTTCACTGGCTCCCCATCCACTGCAGAATTAAGTTCAATCCTTATCCTTACCTACAAAACCCTCACTAACTCAGCGCCCCACTACCTGTCCTCACTAATCACCAAATACACCCCAGCCCGCTCCCTAAGGTCAAACAGTGACCTGCGCCTAGCTTCTCCCCGCATCACCTCTTCCCATGATAGACTGCAGGATTTCTCACGCGCAGCCCCCACTCTCTGGAACGCTCTCCCTCGTACTGTCAGACTTTCCCCTAACTTCTCTTCCTTCAAACGCTCCTTAAAACATTCCTATTTAGGGAAGCCTACCACCCAACTCACTGACACAACCATCAATCACTCTCACCTTACAGTCCTCTCCTCCTGTTTCCAACCCCAACCCTCCTAGATTGTGAGTTCCTACGGGAATAGGGCCCTCATCTCCTCCTGTACTGTTTGTCAAATGTTGTTCAATGTATTGTAACCCTGTCTATACTGTGCTTATTGTACAGCGCTGTGGAATATGCTGGCGCTTTATAAATAAAGAATAATAATAATAATAATAGCTGGAACAATTACAAGTCCGGACGCTAATATGGGCAGCTGATTTGTAACAGAGACACTGTTAGACAACCTTGGCTCTCCAATTGTTTTGGAACTGCATCTCCTATGGGAATTGCCATATTAGCAGTTCTGTAGGACTAAGATTGCCTACCTCTGATATAATGGCTCAAGATGTACTGATACACTTGTAACTGTCAGACCACTTCCCGAACAGAAGCTGAGTTATATTAGTAAATATCTAACAGGCTTATTTAGCAAGCACGTATTCAGTGTGTTTGCTGTTGTTGCGTGCACCAGTGGAAATCAATGTAGTTTCAATGGTGACAAATGATGGTACTTCACAACAGTTAATCCAAACATCAACAAGCATTTGTCACCAGTTTGGTCAACATCGCTAAAATCATTGGCACTTTTGGATTAACCCCAAACTATAGAAAGACAAAAGAACATAGGGTTTTATTTTGTATTTTGTGGCTCAATATGAGAGTCACCCATGCACTCCACATTTAGCTCATCTGAATGATTCAGTACAAATTCCATCCATTATGTGTTATTATGATTAGTTTGTATATTAATTGATTATACATCCTATGTCATGGAAGGGCACTCAGCTACTCTGTTAAATGGAAACTTGGCACAAAAAAATCCTAGAAGGGTTTATTAATAACACTTGTTACCTTCGCTCCATGAAAAAAAATCACATTGAAATATGACACCCCACCATCCTCTCCTCTTCTTATTGGTGTCAGGCATCCACCTTGGCATTCCGCTTCACAAAGCAGTCATGACCTATCTCCAAGAAAGAAATACATAGGTAATTTTGAATTAATTTCTTTTTCCTCGTCTGTAACAAGAGCCCGCTTCACCTTTTTAGAAATGCTGACTTCACATCTGCTAATGTGCTGCCTTTGAACTCAATGAGGCAGTATTATGTGCTCCATAGAGGAGCCATGTGGTCATTCTCCTGTCAAGGGATTATGGACCTGTGACATGTAGCATAAGTTATCCACAGGTATTACAGAGTTTTACAAACAAATAGTGAAAACACTTACGATATGTATCCTAAGTCACTCCACATGAAACCTCTCCTCCGTATGACGACAAAACAGGATACCAAAAAAAAAAAACACAATTAACAGGGTTATTCAAAGAGAATCGAAAAGTCATCGCACCTTCGGTAACTTTTCGTTCTCTTCAATTGGGCACGATTTGGTGATCCCATTTCGGCGACCCTGCGGTGTATTCAGCAAGCACTACAGGGCCGCCGTAATGCAGGGAAAAGTCGCCGCAAACCCGCCGAAAACTCACCGGAAAACCCGGCGAAGGCACACCAAAACTGGCAAAAACATCTGGATTAACCTCGCCGAAAACACCGGAAAAACCCGAGCAGGAGCCGATCACACGCAGCGCAACCGCCGGAAAGACCCGACACCGCAGACAAATGGAGTTAAATTTAAAAAAAAAAACATTTGCTTGAATGTTTGAAAAGTGAAACGCTGTTTGCAAACAAACTACTGAGCGAAAATGTCTGAAATTTACATATGAGGACCAGGGAATGATAATAAAAAGGGCTGTTACAGAAAAAAGAACAAACGTTTTAAAAAAAATGTAAAAAAAAAAATTTTGGTCAAAAAAAATCCCGAAAAATGCTTAAAATATCCCAAAAAATCTATAAAGAGACTTTTTACTGCAGAATATAATAATCAACGGTTTATTAGATATTGAATTAAAATGGGAATATTTTTAACATTAGGCCTATGGGATTCGCCTGAATAAATCTGTTGCATGAAGCCACCAAATGTCAGGGCAATTTGGCAACTTTTCACTGCTGGGTTTTGTTCTCTGAATAGGCAAAGCTATGGGGATCTCACTGCCCTCGAACAGGCACCGTATCTGTAGACAATTCGCGAACATTTGGCGAATTGCCTGGTCTCTGGATAGCCGAATGGCCAAGAAAGGTAACCGAACGCTGATTTTCAGCGTTCGGTTACCTTTCGGCAGCCATTCGGATCTCTTTGAATAACCCTGATAGTGAGGAGTATCTCTAGACACAAATGATAAATAGACACATCATAGTGCAATATGCTATAATAATCAAAACCAATATCTGGCCCACTTCTTGTATTGCACTCACAGGAAACAGTGTATAAATGAGCATATAAAGAGTATCGTGGTGATTACCACCACCCCTGATGGTACCGCTGGTATCCAGCCCTCTAGATTTATGCAGCTGCTAATTGATTACATTGCATAACTGCACAGATGATTAGAGTTAATTCAATCTAGAACCTACATACAGGGCTATTCAGAGAGAGGTGAAAACCTTGAGAATTGCCAGAAGAATGAACAATCTAGACCAAATATCCAATTTGGAAAGTGAGATAAATGGGAGAATTTTTTTTTGGTTTGACTATTTTGACCTAGAATTTTCAATTCTCCAGTCATTCGCAAGGTTTCGCAACTAAATTATATAGAAAAGAAACATCAACAAACAATCTGTTAAATTGGGAGAGTTTCCATCCTGCCCCTCTAAAGTTAGGAATACCAATAGGGCAATATTTAAGAGCCCGGAGAAATTGCAGTAATCTTAAAGACTTCCAAGAAGAAGCGAATCGACTTAGGGAAATGTTTCGTTCTAAAGGTTACCCTAATCGATGTTTAAAAAGAGCTTATAAAAAAGCCTTGGTATCAGACAGAAAAAAATTACTTATTCCAAAGAAGAAAATACCAGGTGAAAAACAAATAAGATTTATTGCAACTTACGATAAGGGATGGAATGATATTAAAGAAATATGCCAAAAATATTGGCCAATCTTACAAATGGATGAAAATATCTCCAAAGTAATTTCAAAATCTGCGACCTTTACAGCGAGGAGATCCACCAATCTAAAAGATATATTAGTTCACAGCCATTTTTCTACAAAAGAGCCTAAAACACACTGGTTGAAATCTAAACCTGGCATGCGTAAGTGTGGACATTGTAAAGCATGCCAATCTGTGGAAAATTCAGAATCTTTCAATAGTACCATCACAGGAAAAACATTCCCCATAAAAGAGTCAATTACGTGTGAAACTATGAAAGTGATTTATCTAATTACCTGTACTTGCAAAAAACAATATGTAGGGAAAACTTATCAGCAATTTAAAAAGAGAATTTTACAACATATAAATTCAGTTATTAATATAGCAGATACCCCTATATCCAGACATGTGTGGGCTAACCATAATGGGGACCCTAAATGTCTAAGCTTTCAAGCAATAGAGGCTATCACCTTAGGTCAAGAAGAGGTGATTTTGATGTAATTCTTAGAGAAAAAGAATCCAGATGGATCTTTATACTTAAAACACAATTTCCTAACGGCCTTAATGAAGAATTTAACTATACTCCTTTTTTATGATCCTATTTTTTTAATAAACTGTACAAAATCCTTATTAATCAACACTTCAATGGTTATTATATATCTTAGATTCAAATTTAATAAATTTAATCCGTTATAATAAATTTATAAGCCAAAAATCACAAACGAGTTTGTTATTAATATGGTTCTATTCATGAGCTTTATTTATCCTTTAGGAAAAGCTAATTGAATTTACAATTTCTTCAGCCCATGAATAAAACATTTCCTAATCTCTGTTCATTAATAATACGATTGGTTTAGGAACTCACACTGAGTATACAGTAAGAATGTGTGACTAATGGCTTCTAAACACGTCTGCAAATACATAAACGATTCTCCAAGAAACCTGCCGGTTTAGATAAAAATCTGATTGGAGAACTAAATCACGTGTTTAATTTAATGATTAGAGGAGGTTCTTAAAAGCAACCCCGACACACTGGAAAAGTTAGCATTCCTGAGGAGCACGTATGTGAAACGCGCGTCGAATGCCTTAAGAAATGACCCTAAATCTTAATTTAAGATATCTATGAAATAACATATTTTCTTTCTAAAGAAACTAAAGAGAAATGAAATGATAAATGTACAATTGAATTTTTCAATGAGATAATGAATGATTGAAGCCTCTTTATCGTATATCTAAAATCTAAACGCTGCTTTGGGCGTAGTCACCTTTAAATGTGCTGCTGATATATAGTATCTTTAAGTAATTGATGAATGAGTTTAACAGCCTAAACTCTAGCATTGTGTAAAAGATTGAACCAACCGCGGTAATAACAAAGTAACAATTTTGACAATTGTGGGAGCTGTTATTTGATCTAAAACATATGTATTGTCAAAATATAGCGCTTCTAAGTACTTGAATATAGTGGTGTAAACTCTAGCGCTGTGTAAAAAATCACATTTAAATCCAAACGCAGCTCTGAGTGTAGCCACCTTGAAATGTACTGTTGTCCTTAAGCATTTGGTGACTGAGTTGAACAGTTTAAAACTCCAGCATTTTGCAAAAGATCGAATCCAATATGGTGACAATGAAATAACTTTTGAGACTACTATAAGCACAAATTCTGAATGCAAAATATATGCGAACTTCTTAATGAGATAATGAATGATTGAAGCTTTTCCATCGAAAATCTAAACGCTGCTTTGGGCGTAGTCACCTTTAAATGTGCTGTTGATATATGGCATTCTCAAATATCTGATGAATGAGCTAAACAGTTCAAACTCCAGCATTATGCAAAAGACTAAACCGATTATGGTAACAACTAAGTAACAACTTAGACAACTATGGGTGCTATCATTTAATCAAAGATATATGTACCGTTAAGTTATAGCGCTTTCAATAATTTGATGAATGAATGTAGTGGTTTAAACTCTAGCACTGTGTTAAAAATCACATTCAAATCTAAACGCTGCTTTGGGCGTAACTACCTTCAAATATACTGTTGCCTTTAAGTAATTGATTACTGAGTTGAACAGTTTTAAAACTCCAGCAATTTGCAAATGATCGAATTGAATATGGTGACAACATTATAACTTTGGAGACAACCATAAGCACAAGTACTGAATGTAAAATACATGCGCTGGTAAGATACAGCATCTTTAAACACTCGATGAATGAATATAACAATTTAATTCCAGCACAGTGTTAAAAGATCATATTGAAATCTAAACACTGCTCTCTGGGAGTTACTATTTAAAGAAAAGTGCAACCCTGGGACTGTGCACAAAAATCAATCTGTGTATGGTGACAATTTAATAAAAACGAAACAAAAATAAAGTATCTGATGAATGAATGCAGCACTGTATAAAGGATTGCATTTCAATTCCAAACGCTGCTTTGAATGTCACAACCTAAATATATGTGTTAATGACGCGTGGCAATTAAAATACCTGCAGAACGAGTGCAATAATTTTAATTCTAGCACTGTCTAAAAGATCGGGTTTTGCATGATGTTTACTAAGTAGCTCTATTTGAAACGCTGTTTTTGGTGTCATCATTTATAAATATATGTGCAGTCCTAATTCAGTACCGTGTATCCAAGTGTTTTGGTATGGTGATAAGGTATTAACAATTGAGACAATTATGGATGTTACTATCTAAATATAAGTGCTACTTTTAAGCACAAAAGTGATGCAAAGGTGCAGTAGTCTGAGATCTAGCACTGTGCATAAGATCGTATTTCAACTTTAATGTTGCCTTCAAGGCTAAATTTCAATATATGAATGGTTGATATATGTCATTAACGCTGAGACTATTGAGGCATTATAACCTGTTGAATAGCCACACTTCGATCCCTAACACCTATGCACAATTGTATTGTATAGATATACACATTACGAAGGTTGCAGCTTCATATATAGCGAGTTCACTTCGCTCATAGTTCAGGCAGTGCTTTGGATGATAACGATTCAGCAATAATAAAGGAGACAGTAATAATTCACCTTTATTATAAATGATTTCTGATCTTTTTTGATCCCGGATATACTTATTTTTCGGGTAATCATTAGGCACAACATTCTTGTACAATAGTGATCACTGTTATCTCATTCTACATTGTGAATTAACCAATGCTCCAATAAGACATGAATGCTTTACAAATAGTAGGAGCAATTTAAATGGTTTTTTTCTCTTGTTATATTTATCATTAATAGTTATAATCACTTCTTATGGTATTTTACCTACGAATAACTGTGGTTATATTGATTTTATTTATGTTGATGTTTGTTAAGTCTTAGTTGTATTTATGTAACCTTCCGAAGGGATTATGTTCAATGTTCAATAAAGTAAATTATTTTAAGTATATGTCCTAGCCTGTTACCTCTTGTTTAGAGGTCTTTTTCTTGTTGATATTGGGTTATTCCCATTGTGGCTCTGGATTTCACATCTGAGAAGCTCTACAGTAGTCAATTGCTTGGCTACCCTCTTTCATATAAATTATAGGGTTTCAATACCCATTTAGAGTTTATAGGTTTTTGTACAGTTAAAAACATCATGTCTGAGATATTAAAACAACTAAGTGATGTGAGCACTTGGTCGGAAGATGTTGGAAAAGTGTTTACAAATGAATCTCTTCCAGTTGATTTAAATATAAGGGATATATCTGAAGCATTCTTTACAATTCAAAAGATTTATCAAGAACAAATCAAATCTTGGTGGGAAATTAAAAGTTTGCAAACATACATAACAGAGAAACTGGTACCCAGAGGACTAAGACCTGAAGTACCCCTCCCTAATAAAATAATAAAAGAAGAACACATAGCTGAATGGCAGGGAATCCTACTTGAATGCTCAAATAAATTAATGATCTTCCTTACAAAATTAGAACAAGAAAATCTGAATAAAATAAAAGATGACCTTGAAATTCAAATAAATAATATACAGAACTTTCAAACAAATAAAGATTATAAACAATTTGAGGATAAATTACAAAAAAATCTAGATAGGTTTAGACAACAAATTAAAGAAAAAAAGCATTTTAAATTCCAAAGGGACGTTAAAGACTTTGAAACAAAGAATATATTCTGGGATAAAAAACGGAGGAGAAATCAACAATTCCAAAAAAACTCTTCCCAATCAGATAGGACAAGTGGATCTGAAAGTGAGAACGATCTTCAACAAACATCAATAAGTCAGAATCCTAATGTAATGAAGGGAATACTTACCAATAAAAAAAGAAGCGTTTCTTTTTTAGAGGAAACAGACAGGATAAACGAAGTACAGATAGGGAGATTGAGACCCAGGCAGAAATGGGGTTACAAACCACGACATTACAAGAAACAGCAATGACGAATAAAAATCGAATAATAAATCTCTCTAAATTTACTTTACAAGAAAAACACTTAAGAATTCTGGGAAAAGGCTTATCTTTCGTACCTAGTCCTAGGTTTGATCAATTTACTTGGATCAAAGATTTAAATCTGTTTGCTCGTAAACTTGCATTACATGAAGTTTTTGTTAAAAAAGATGAAAGACAAGCAAAACAATTAGGAATAACACCTGAAGATTTTCCACATTTAAGAACGTTAATGGATCTCCTCGAAGAAAATGAGGAACCTTCCTTGGAAATAAATAGAAAATTTAAAAATAAATCTAAATATACACCGTCTTTTTCAGAATTCTCGAGCATTGATCTTTTTGTAAAATTAGTAACTGATGAAATCACAAAATTGGAAATAATATCTTGGAAAAAAGAACAGAATTTATCTAGAGAGGAGCGTATAGCCTTAAGAGAACTTAAAAATGAAAAAAGTATTGAGATAAAAGCCTCTGATAAAGGGGGAAACATTGTGATAATGTCAAAATCTGACTATAAAGATATGTGTCTACGAATTATCAACGATCCGGAGGGCTATGCCCTGTTAACTTTCAATCCCACTGAAAAGTATTTTGTGGAATTAGATAAACTATTACAAAAAGGAGTAATGGATGGACATATTCAGAAGAATTGAAGAAATCATTACTACCATTAAGACCTACAACACCAACACTCTATAGTTTACCTAAAGTACATAAATCTCTAATTAATCCGCCAGGACGCCCAATTATTGCAGGTAATAATTCTCTAACAGAAAAATTGAGTCAATTTGTGGATCACTACTTACATCCACTTGTGGAAGAAATACCCTCCTATACAAGAGACACGCAAAATGCTCTCCAACATCTGGAGGATATAACCATTCCATCAGGTACTACATTGGCGAGCTTCGATGTAGTATCTTTATATAATAATATCCCACACGAGCAAGGGATAAAGGCATGCAGGTATTTCTTGAGTAAGAAATTTGATGAAGCAATGACACATTTCATCATACAACTACTTACATACATTCTGACTCATAATTTCTTCTTATTTGATGGTAAATATTATCTGCAGACAAGGGGCACGGCAATGGGAACATCCTGTGCCCCAAGTTATGCGAACCTGTATCTAGCCCTTTGGAAGAAACTGTAGTTTTTACAGATAAAACTCTGAAATACACTGAAAATGTGTCTAAGTGGTTCAGATACATTGATGATATTTTTCTGTTATGGCATGGCTCCGATAATCTTTTGAATGAATGGTTGGATGAACTTAATACCAACAATATTGGATTGACCCTAACTCTGATCAACAGCAAAGAAAAGTTACAGTTTTTGGATCTAATGATTGAAATTAAAAACAATACATTACAAACTAAATTATATAGAAAAGAAACATCAACAAACAATCTGTTAAATTGGGAGAGTTTCCATCCTGCCCCTCTAAAGTTAGGAATACCAATAGGGCAATATTTAAGAGCCCGGAGAAATTGCAGTAATCTTAAAGACTTCCAAGAAGAAGCGAATCGACTTAGGGAAATGTTTCGTTCTAAAGGTTACCCTAATCGATGTTTAAAAAGAGCTTATAAAAAAGCCTTGGTATCAGACAGAAAAAAATTACTTATTCCAAAGAAGAAAATACCAGGTGAAAAACAAATAAGATTTATTGCGACTTACGATAAGGGATGGAATGATATTAAAGAAATATGCCAAAAATATTGGCCAATCTTACAAATGGATGAGAATATCTCCAAAGTAATTTCAAAATCTGCGACCTTTACAGCGAGGAGATCCACCAATCTAAAAGATATATTAGTTCACAGCCATTTTTCTACAAAAGAGCCTAAAACACACTGGTTGAAATCTAAACCTGGCATGCGTAAGTGTGGACATTGTAAAGCATGCCAATCTGTGGAAAATTCAGAATCCTTTAATAGTACCATCACAGGAAAAACATTCCCCATAAAAGAGTCAATTACGTGTGAAACTATGAAAGTGATATATCTAATTACCTGTACTTGCAAAAAACAATATGTAGGGAAAACTTATCAGCAATTTAAAAAGAGAATTTTACAACATATAAATTCAGTTATTAATATAGCAGATACCCCTATATCCAGACATGTGTGGGCTAACCATAATGGGGACCCTAAATGTCTAAGCTTTCAAGCAATAGAGGCTATCACCTTAGGTCCAAGAAGAGGTGATTTTGATGTAATTCTTAGGAGAAAAGAATCCAGATGGATCTTTATACTTAAAACACAATTTCCTAACGGCCTTAATGAAGAATTTAACTATACTCCTTTTTTATGATCCTATTTTTTAATAAACTGTACAAAATCCTTATTAATTAACACTTCAATGGTTATTATATATCTTAGATTCAAATTTAATAAATTTAATCCGTTATAATAAATTTATAAGCCAAAAATCACAAACGAGTTTGTTATTAATATGGTTCTATTCATGAGCTTTATTTATCCTTTAGGAAAAGCTAATTGAATTTACAATTTCTTCAGCCCATGAATAAAACATTTCCTAATCTCTGTTCATTAATAATACGATTGGTTTAGGAACTCACACTGAGTATACAGTAAGAATGTGTGACTAATGGCTTCTAAACACGTCTGCAAATACATAAACGATTCTCCAAGAAACCTGCCGGTCTAGATAAAAATCTGATTGGAGAATCTAATCACGTGTTTAATTTAATGATTAGAGGAGGTTCTTAAAAGCAACCCCGACACACTGGAAAAGTTAGCATTCCTGAGGAGCACGTATGTGAAACGCGCGTCGAATGCCTTAAGAAATGACCCTAAATCTTAATTTAAGATATCTATGAAATAACATATTTTCTTTCTAAAGAAACTAAAGAGAAATGAAATGATAAATGTACAATTGAATTTTTCAATGAGATAATGAATGATTGAAGCCTCTTATCGAATATCTAAAATCTAAACGCTGCTTTGGGCGTAGTCACCTTTAAATGTGCTGCTGATACATAGCATCTTTAAGTAATTGATGAATGAGTTAAACAGCCTAAACTCTAGCATTGTGTAAAAGATTGAACCAACTGCGGTAATAACAAAGTAACAATTTTGACAATTGTGGGAGCTGTTATTTGATCTAAAATATATGTATTGTCAAAATATAGCGCTTCTAAGTACTTGAATATAGTGGTTTAAACTCCAGCGCTGTGTAAAAAATCACATTTAAATCTAAACGCAGCTCTGAGCGTAGCTACCTTAAAATGTACTGTTGTCCTTAAGCATTTGGTGACTGAGTTGAACAGTTTAAAACTCCAGCATTTTGCAAAAGATCGAATCCAATATGGTGACAATGAAATAACTATTGAGACTACCAAAGGCACAAATTCTGAATGCAAAATATATGCGAACTTCTTAATGAGATAATGAATGATTGAAGCTTTTCCATCGAAAATCTAAACGCTGCTTTGGGCGTAGTCACCTTTAAATGTGCTGTTGATATATGGCATTCTCAAGTATCTGATGAATGAGCTAAACAGTTCAAACTCCAGCATTATGCAAAAGACTAAACCGATTATGGTAACAACTAAGTAACAACTTAGACAACTATGGGTGCTATCATTTAATCAAAGATATATGTACCGTTAAATTATAGCGCTTTCAAATACTTGATGAATGAATGTAGTGGTTTAAACTCTAGCACTGTGTCAAAAATCACATTCAAATCTAAACGCTGCTTTGGGCGTAACTACCTTCAAATATACTGTTGCCTTTAAGTAATTGATGACTGAGTTGAACAGTTTAAAACTCCAGCAATTTGCAAATGATCGAATTGAATATGGTGACAACATTATAACTTTGGAGACAACCATAAGCACAATTACTGAATGTAAAATACATGTGCTGGTAAGATACAGCATCTTTAAACACTCGATGAATGAATATAACAATTTAATTCCAGCACGGTGTTAAAAGATCATATTGAAATCTAAACACTGCTCTCTGGGAGTTACTATTTAAAGAAAAGCGCAACCCTGGGACTGTGCACAAAAATCAATCTGTGTATGGTGACAATTTAATAAAAACGAAACAAAAATAAAGTATCTGATGAACGAATGCAGCACTGTATAAAGGATTGCATTTCAATTCCAAACGCTGCTTTGAATGTCACAACCTAAATATATGTGTTAATGACGCGTGGCAATTAAAATACCTGCAGAACGAGTGCAATAATTTTAATTCTAGCACTGTCTAAAAGATCGGGTTTTGCATGATGTTTACTAAGTAGCTCTATTTGAAACGCTGTTTTTGGTGTCATCATTTATAAATATATGTGCAGTCCTAATTCAGTACCGTGTATCCAAGTGTTTTGGTATGGTGATAAGGTATTAACAATTGAGACAATTGTGGATGTTACTATCTAAAATATAAGTGCTACTTTTAAGCACATAAGTGATGCAAAGGTGCAGTAGTCTGAGATCTAGCACTGTGCATAAGATCGTATTTCAACTTCAATGTTGCCTTCAAGGTTAAATTTCAATATATGAATGGTTGATATATGTCATTAACGCTGAGACTATTGAGGCATTATAACCTGTTGAATAGCCACACTTCGATCCCTAACACCTATGCACAATTGTACTGTATAGATATACACATTACGAAGGTTGCAGCTTCATATATAGCGAGTCCAACTTCGCTCATAGTTCAGGCAGTGCTTTGGATGATAACGATTCAGCAATAATAAAGGAGACAGTAATAATTCACCTTTATTATAAATGATTTCTGATCTTTTTTGATCCCGGATATACTTATTTTTCGGGTAATCATTAGGCACAACATTCTTGTACAACAGTGATCACTGTTATCTCATTCTACATTGTGAATTAACCAATGCTCCAATAAGACATGAATGCTTTACAAATAGTAGGAGCAATTTAAATGGTTTTTTTCTCTTGTTATATTTATCATTAATAGTTATAATCACTTCTTATGGTATTTTACCTACGAATCACTGTGGTTATATTGATTTTATTTATGTTGATGTTTGTCAAGTCTTAGTTGTATTTATGTAACCTTCCGAAGGGATTATGTTCAATGTTCAATAAAGTAAATTATTTTAAGTACATGTCCTAGCCTGTTACCTCTTGTTTAGAGGTCTTTTTCTTGTTGATATTGGGTTATTCCCATTGTGGCTCTGGATTTCACATCTGAGAAGCTCTACAGTAGTCAATTGCTTGGCTACCCTCTTTCACTCCACATGAAACCTCTCCTCCGTATGACGACAAAACAGGATACCAAAAAAAAAAAAAACACAATTAACAGGGTTATTCAAAGAGAATCGAAAAGTCATCGCACCTTCGGTAACTTTTCGTTCTCTTCAATTGGGCACGATTTGGTGATCCCATTTCGGCGACCCTGCGGTGTATTCAGCAAGCACTACAGGGCCGCCGTAATGCAGGGAAAAGTCGCCGCAAACCCGCCGAAAACTCACCGGAAAACCCGGCGAAGGCACACCAAAACTGGCAAAAACATCTGGATTAACCTCGCCGAAAACACCGGAAAAACCCGAGCAGGAGCCGATCACACGCAGCGCAACCGCCGAAAGACCCGACACCGCAGACAAATGGAGTTAAATTTAAAAAAAAAAAACATTTGCTTGAATGTTTGAAAAGTGAAACGCTGTTTGCAAACAAACTACTGAGCGAAAATGTCTGAAATTTACATATGAGGACCAGGGAATGATAATAAAAAGGGCTGTTACAGAAAAAAGAACAAACGTTTTAAAAAAAATGTAAAAAAAAAAATTTCAAAAAAAAATCCCGAAAAATGCTTAAAATATCCCAAAAAAATCTATAAAGAGACTTTTTACTGCAGAATATAAAATCAACGGTTTATTAGATATTGAATTAAAATGGAATATTTTTAACATTAGGCCTATGGGATTCGCCTGAATAAATCTGTTGCATGAAGCCACCAAATGTCAGGGCAATTGGCAACTTTTCACTGCTGGGTTTTGTTCTCTGAATAGGCAAAGCTATGGGGATCTCACTGCCCTCGAACAGGCACCGTATCTGTAGACAATTCGCGAACATTTGGCGAATTGCCTGGTCTCTGGATAGCCGAATGGCCAAGAAAGGTAACCGAACGCTGATTTTCAGCGTTCGGTTACCTTTCGGCAGCCATTCGGATCTCTTTGAATAACCCTGATAGTGAGGAGTATCTCTAGACACAAATGATAAATAGACACATCATAGTGCAATATGCTATAATAATCAAAACCAATATCTGGCCCACTTCTTGTATTGCACTCACAGGAAACAGTGTATAAATGAGCATATAAAGAGTATCGTGGTGATTACCACCACCCCTGATGGTACCGCTGGTATCCAGCCCTCTAGATTTATGCAGCTGCTAATTGATTACATTGCATAACTGCACAGATGATTAGAGTTAATTCAACTAGAACCTACATACAGGGCTATTCAGAGAGAGGTGAAAACCTTGAGAATTGCCAGAAGAATGAACAATCTAGACCAAATATCCAATTTGGAAAGTGAGATAAATGGGAGAATTTTTTTTTGGTTTGACTATTTTGACCTAGAATTTTCAATTCTCCAGTCATTCGCAAGGTTTTCACATCTTTCTGAATAGCCCTGATAGTATATTCCTTCAATTTATTCAAATTATTGGAGATGACCATCTATACACCACATACAAATTTCATTCTTTTAGGTCATTCAATTGTTCATTTAAAGTTATGGGCATCCCCACACTAGAATACAAAGAATTGTCAACCTACATTCCAGGCCTCCTAATTTTATATAAAAATAGACAAAAGATGGAATATAAAAGCAACAGAGACACCTTGAGATTGGGACTGAACCCTAAATTATTCACGAGAAAAAAAAGGTAATTGGTAACAGAGTTACCGCACAGGGTGCTCAAAAAATAAATCTTTATTGGAAAAAAATAGACATAAACACATACATTTGTGAACATAAAATTACCACTCCACCTAGAGAACTACAATATAACTAGGTACCTGATAACTACCTTAATGCGTAGTGGAGCTACACCCTCGGTAAATCATCCTACTTTTATATGACTTGGACTACATAGAATTAATTTGTTTTCTAGCAGCACTTTCAATCTTGTGCCAAACAGCAGCTACTTATAGATTATTCAGTTATGTGGTTTTACTACATATACTTAGTTCAACTGGAACCTGCTTGGTATAATCATTGGGTTTGTTTCAATCATTGGAAAGAATAATGGATTATGGTCTATATAGTAAAACCACATAACTGAATAATCTATAAGTAGCTGCTGTTTGGCACAAGATTGAAAGTGCTGCTAGAAAACAAATTAATTCTATATAGTCCAAGTCATATACAATTAGGAGGCCTGGAATGTAGGCTGGCAATTCTGTGTGTACTGGTGTGGGGATGCTCATAACTTTAACAGGGTTGTTCAGAGAGCGTGAAAAGCAGGAGAATGACTGGAGAATGAAAAATTCTAGGTCAAAATAACCAAACCAGAAAAATTCTCCCTTTCATCTCACTTTCCAAATCAGCTATTTTGACCTAGAATTTTTCATTCTCCAGTCATTCTCCAGTCATTCTCCAGTCATTCTCCAGTCATTCTCCTGCTTTTCACGCTCTCTGAATAACCCTGATAGTGGCGCAATTGAATGACCTAAATGAATGAAATTGGTCAGATTTAGAGGTTGCTTTGCCTCAAAAAGGACACTCACTGAGGAAGCCTATATGGCGAAAACACGTTCTGGTGATCCTTTAACCCCTTCCCGACCGCGGACGTACCATGTACGTCATTGCAGCGGGTCTCTCTTAGACCCGCTGACGTACATGGTACGTCCTGCCGTTTTTGAGCTGCTGGAAGCGATCGGATCGCTTCCAGCAGCTCAAACGCCATTGCAGGATGCCTGGGAGTCCAGGCATCCGTGCAATGGCCGTTAGAAGTGCCGGGGCACCATGTGATCGCTCCCGGAGCGATCTACATCCGGTTTGCACCGGAGAGGTGCCCGGCACTTCTACAGAGCGCTGGAAGCGATCGGATCGCTTCCAGCTGCTCTGAGCATATTACAAGGATGCCTCGACATCGAGGCATCCTTGTAATATACTTACCTGCCGCTGGTCCGTCCGTGATCGCTCCCCGAGCGATCACTTCGGTAGCGGCAGGAAGTACTGAGTGCCACGAGGTATCGTGGCACTCAGTACAAAATCGATCACTTCAGTGATCAGGTGCTCTGCTGGGTGCCTCGAGGGATCAAGGCACCCAGCAGAGTAAAAAAAAGTGAAAAAAAAGTAAAAAAAGTGTAAAAAAAAGTAAAAGAAAAAGTAAAAAAAGTGTAAAAAAAGAAAAATAAATAAAATAAACTGACAGTTAGGGGTAGGGTTAGGGTTAGGGTAGGGTTAGGGGTAGGGTTAGGGTAGGGTTAGGGGTAGGGTTAGGGTAGGGTTAGGGTAGGGTTAGGGGTAGGGTTAGGGTAGGGTTAGGGGTAGGGTTAGGGTTAGGGTTAGGGTAGGGTTAGGGGTAGGGGTAGGGTTAGGGTTAGGGTTAGGGGTAGGGTTAGGGGTAGGGTTAGGGTTAGGGGTAGGGTTAGGGTTAGGGTTAGGGTTAGGGTTAGGGTAGGGTTAGGGTAGGGTTAGGGTTAGGGTAGGGTTAGGGGTAGGGGTAGGGTTAGGGTTAGGGTTAGGGTTCTAAGGGCAGGGGTAGGGTTAGGGTTCTAAGGGCAGGGTCATCTTGGGGCTGAGTGGGATGTTCCTAGCCTGCCTCATCAGAGAGGCAGGCTAGCAACATCCAATCAGAAGTTAGAAAAAATCAAAATAAAATTTCTAATTTGTCAGGTCAGGCCAATATTTTGTAAATATTGGCTCTGACCTCTGTGATTCTCCCTCCCTCTCCTCACTTGTGTTTGGTGAGCGAGAGAGAGAGATCAGATTTGACAGGTTAGAGATTTTAGTGAGATTTAGTGAGATTAGAAAAATTGAGGCAGATTTAGAGAGATTTTAGGGAGATTTAGAAGAATTGAGGCAGGTTTAGAGGGATTTAGAGAGATTTAGGTGTTTATTTGTATTTTCTTGTGAAACCCAACGGTTCTTCTAAGAACCAACAATCCGCTTATATATATATAATAATTATAAAATTTTATAATCTATTATATATAATGTCTGAGAGGGTGTACAGCGCCGAGGAGGCATATGCCATCCTGGCGTCAGAATCTGAGGCATCTGCGTCAGACTCAGACCCTCATTTCGACCCCGCTAACTGCTCAGAGGCGTCGCTAGATACATTATCTATGCTGGCTGATGTATCTAGTGATGTTTCTGATTGCAGATCCTGGGTCACCACCTGCCAGCAGGAGACGCACAGCTCCAGCTGAGGAGTGGGTAGTGCCTCATCGCCAGAGGCCAGATATCCCTCCTTTCACGGCAAATCCTGGCATCAATATTGATGTTGCAGGATTTACCGCCACACAGTTTTTGCAGGTGTTTATGGGGGATGATTTGTTGGGCCACATCGTGGCCCAATCAAATCTGTATGCCCATCAGCATTGTGCTGCGAAGCCAGACTCCTACTTGGCAAGGCAGCAATGGACCCCGCTAGATGTGCCAGAATTTCTGAAATTCTGGGCACTTACTATGCTGAGGGCATCATAAAGAAGCCCTCAATTCGCTCCTGCTGGAGCAGTAGCCCCATCTGCTCTACCCCATTTACCTCCAATCAATGTCACGTAGAAGGTATGAAAACATTTTGCGTTTCATGCACTTCAGTGACAACAGCCTGTGCTCCCCTAGAGAGCATCCCCAGTTTGACAGGCACCAGACTTTTACATTTTATTCGTACATTTTTATGTTCTACAATTGGTGCTGTATTTTGCCAAAATCTTTGCACACCTATGCATGGGGGGCATGGGTGTACTCAGGAGATCTTGCAGAAAACAACCTGGAGAGTTTTCATGCAGTAACAAACAACAGTGTCTGCTAAGGCTAGGGTCAGACGAGCGTGATTTCTACGGACTGTACGTCCGTGCAGTACGGACATCGTCAGTACGGAAGACGCAGTAGTGGTCACACAGTCCGTTTTTTCACTGACATTTATTTTTTGACAGATGTAGGAGGGACAATAAATTCAATTGCAAAACCATTTTGTCCGTGAAAAATGCAGGACGTATAAATGCAGTCCGTCTGACCACGTTCCATCACTCACACACAAAGCTATGCAGACGTTGCGGACGCAGCGCACTTTGTGCGGCCGTTCTAGCGGTTCTACGTTCTTGCCTGCCTTGCGTCCGTGGGCCGCGGCCGTTGTGCGTCCGCAGTTCAGTGCGGACGTACTTCGTGTGTCGGGCTCCATTGGACTTTATGTCATGCTATCACGGACGTGGAACACTACGCTCGTCTGACCCTAGCCTAAATCACAGTCCAAAACTACTGTGGGCGTAAAAATCTGAAATTTGAAAAATTACCGCCACACACCTTGTTGCCAAATGTTTTGGGCTAAAACCGTTGCATCCATGGCATCAAAGCACTCCATATGCAATACCTTGGGGTGTCAACATAACAAATATAAACAATTTTCTGGCAATAATTCAAACTGGGGTATGCGGTAGACCCAAAACCAAAGATAGGCCTAGCTGAAGAAATAATCTCAATTTCAACTCTAATGACAAAGTCATAAAAATTGTATTTGAACCTTCCCAAAATCCTGGCAAACCTAGGCATGGGGGGCATGGGTGTACTCAGGAGATCTTGCAGAAAACAACCTGGAGAGTTTTCATGCAGTAACAAACAACAGTGTCTGCTAAATCACAGTCCAAAACTACTGTGGGCGTAAAAATCTGAAAATTGAAAAATTACCGCCACACACCTTCTCAAATGTTTTGGGCTAAAACCGTTGCATCCATGGCATCAAAGCACTCCATATGCAATACCTTGGGGTGTCAACATAACAAATATAAACAATTTTCTGGCAATAATTCAAACTGGGGTATGCGGTAGACCCAAAACCAAAGATAGGCCTAGCTGAAGAAATAATCTCAATTTCAACTCTAATGACAAAGTCATAAAAATTGTATTTGAACCTTCCCAAAATCCTGGCAAACCTAGGCATGGGGGGCATGGGTGTACTCAGGAGATCTTGCAGAAAACAACCTGGAGAGTTTTCATGCAGTAACAAACAACAGTGTCTGCTAAATCACAGTCCAAAACTACTGTGGGCGTAAAAATCTGAAAATTGAAAAATTACCGCCACACACCTTCTCAAATGTTTTGGGCTAAAACCGTTGCATCCATGGCATCAAAGCACTCCATATGCAATACCTTGGGGTGTCAACATAACAAATATAAACAATTTTCTGGCAATAATTCAAACTGGGGTATGCGGTAGACCCAAAACCAAAGATAGGCCTAGCTGAAGAAATAATCTCAATTTCAACTCTAATGACAAAGTCATAAAAATTGTATTTGAACCTTCCCAAAATCCTGGCAAACCTAGGCATGGGGGGCATGGGTGTACTCAGGAGATCTTGCAGAAAACAACCTGGAGAGTTTTCATGCAGTAACAAACAACAGTGTCTGCTAAATCACAGTCCAAAACTACTGTGGGCGTAAAAATCTGAAAATTGAAAAATTACCGCCACACACCTTCTCAAATGTTTTGGCTAAAACCGTTGCATCCATGGCATCAAAGCACTCCATATGCAATACCTTGGGGTGTCAACATAACAAATATAAACAATTTTCTGGCAATAATTCAAACTGGGGTATGCGGTAGACCCAAAACCAAAGCTAGGCCTAGCTGAAGAAATAATCTCAATTTCAACTCCAATGACAAAGTCATAAAAATTGTATTTGAACCTTCCCAAAATCCTGGCAAACCTATGCATGGGGGGCATGGGTGTACTCAGGAGACCTTGCAGAAAACAACCTGGAGAGTTTTCATGCAGTAAAAAACAACAGTGTCTCCTAAATCACAGTCCAAAACTGATGTGGTGTGAAAATGAAAAATGACCACCAAACAGTATCTAATTTGTTTGGAGCAAACGGATGCATCCATAGCATAAAAACACTCCATTTACAATACTTTTGGGGTGTTAGCTTACCAAATATATGCACGTTCATAAAACTGGGGTATGTAAAAAGGCCCCTAAAAAGAAGATAAGCAAAGAAGATACTGTATGTCAAATTAGAAAATTGACAAGCACATGTCAAAGATTGGCGTAGCCCCCCAAAACAACAGAACAAATCTATATATGGGTGGTATCAATTTACTCAGAAGATGTTGCTGAACATATTTTGGGGTGTTTTTTGGCAGTAACCCATAACTGGATTTGACAATTCATGCCTAAAGTACAATGTGTGTGAAAAAATAACACAAAAAGTGACTACCTGAAAGTTTGACAAAGAGCTAGTGCATGGAAAGTGTTAAAATACAACTCTTTGAAGCACCCTAGGGTGTGCCCTTTCTAAAAATATATGGTTTGATGGGGGTAAATTACTTTGGCCGGCTTCAAAAATGTCCCAAATAGGACATGGGTGCATGATGACGAAATGTGAAAATTCCAAGTTGGAAAACTGAAATGCGCACCCCCCAAATAAGGCCTTTTAGCCCCCAAATGACCCGACATACCTATACATGGGTGGTATCAATTTACTCAGAAGATGTTGCTGAACATATTTTGGGGTGTTTTTTGGCAGTAACCCATAACTGGATTTGACAATTCATGCCTAAAGTACAATGTGTGTGAAAAAATAACACAAAAAGTGACTACCTGAAAGTTTGACAAAGAGCTAGTGCATGGAAAGTGTTAAAATACAACTCTTTGAAGCACCCTAGGGTGTGCCCTTTCTAAAAATATATGGTTTGATGGGGGTAAATTACTTTGGCCGGCTTCAAAAATGTCCCAAATAGGACATGGGTGCATGATGACGAAATGTGAAAATTCCAAGTTGGAAAACTGAAATGCGCACCCCCCAAATAAGGCCTTTTAGCCCCCAAATGACCCGACATACCTATACATGGGTGGTATCAATTTACTCAGAAGATGTTGCTGAACATATTTTGGGGTGTTTTTTGGCAGTAACCCATAACTGGATTTGGCATTTCATGCCTAAAGTACAATGTGTGTGAAAAAATAACACAAAAAGTGACTACCTGAAAGTTTGACAAAGAGCTAGTGCATGGAAAGTGTTAAAATACAACTCTTTGAAGCACCCTAGGGTGTGCCCTTTCTAAAAATATATGGTTTGATGGGGGTAAATTACTTTGGCCGGCTTCAAAAATGTCCCAAATAGGACATGGGTGCATGATGACGAAATGTGAAAATTCCAAGTTGGAAAACTGAAATGCGCACCCCCCAAATAAGGCCTTTTAGCCCCAAATGACCGACATACCTATACATGGGTGGTATCAATTTACTCAGAAGATGTTGCTGAACATATTTTGGGGTGTTTTTTGGCAGTAACCCATAACTGGATTTGACAATTCATGCCTAAAGTACAATGTGTGTGAAAAAATAACACAAAAAGTGACTACCTGAAAGTTTGACAAAGAGCTAGTGCATGGAAAGTGTTAAAATACAGCTCTTTGAAGCACCCTAGGGTGTGCCCTTTCTAAAAATATATGGTTTGATGGGGGTAAATTACTTTGGCCGGCTTCAAAAATGTCCCAAATAGGACATGGGTGCATGATGACGAAATGTGAAAATTCCAAGTTGGAAAACTGAAATGCGCACCCCCCAAATAAGGCCTTTTAGCCCCAAATGACCCGACATACCTATACATGGGTGGTATCAATTTACTCAGAAGATGTTGCTGAACATATTTTGGGGTGTTTTTTGGCAGTAACCCATAACTGGATTTGACAATTCATGCCTAAAGTACAATGTGTGTGAAAAAATAACACAAAAAGTGACTACCTGAAAGATTGACAAAGAGCTAGTGCATGGAAAGTGTTAAAATACAACTCTTTGAAGCACCCTAGGGTGTGCCCTTTCTAAAAATATATGGTTTGATGGGGTAAATTACTTTGGCCGGCTTCAAAAATGTCCCAAATAGGACATGGGTGCATGATGACGAAATGTGAAAATTCCAAGTTGGAAAACTGAAATGCGCACCCCCCAAATAAGGCCTTTTAGCCCCAAATGACCCGACATACCTATACATGGGTGGTATCAATTTACTCAGAAGATGTTGCTGAACATATTTTGGGGTGTTTTTTGGCAGTAACCCATAACTGGATTTGACAATTCATGCCTAAAGTACAATGTGTGTGAAAAAATAACACAAAAAGTGACTACCTGAAAGTTTGACAAAGAGCTAGTGCATGGAAAGTGTTAAAATACAACTCTTTGAAGCACCCTAGGGTGTGCCCTTTCTAAAAATATATGGTTTGATGGGGGTAAATTACTTTGGCCGGCTTCAAAAATGTCCCAAATAGGACATGGGTGCATGATGACGAAATGTGAAAATTCCAAGTTGGAAAACTGAAATGCGCACCCCCCAAATAAGGCCTTTTAGCCCCCAAATGACCCGACATACCTATACATGGGTGGTATCAATTTACTCAGAAGATGTTGCTGAACATATTTTGGGGTGTTTTTTGGCAGTAACCCATAACTGGATTTGACAATTCATGCCTAAAGTACAATGTGTGTGAAAAAATAACACAAAAAGTGACTACCTGAAAGATTGACAAAGAGCTAGTGCATGGAAAGTGTTAAAATACAACTCTTTGAAGCACCCTAGGGTGTGCCCTTTCTAAAAATATATGGTTTGATGGGGGTAAATTACTTTGGCCGGCTTCAAAAATGTCCCAAATAGGACATGGGTGCATGATGACGAAATGTGAAAATTCCAAGTTGGAAAACTGAAATGCGCACCCCCAAATAAGGCCTTTTAGCCCCCAAATGACCCGACATACCTATACATGGGTGGTATCAATTTACTCAGAAGATGTTGCTGAACATATTTTGGGGTGTTTTTTTGGCAGTAACCCATAACTGGATTTGACATTTCATGCCTAAAGTACAATGTGTGTGAAAAAATAACACAAAAAGTGACTACCTGAAAGTTTGACAAAGAGCTAGTGCATGGAAAGTGTTAAAATACAACTCTTTGAAGCACCCTAGGGTGTGCCCTTTCTAAAAATATATGGTTTGATGGGGGTAAATTACTTTGGCCGGCTTCAAAAATGTCCCAAATAGGACATGGGTGCATGATGACGAAATGTGAAAATTCCAAGTTGGAAAACTGAAATGCGCACCCCCCAAATAAGGCCTTTTAGCCCCAAATGACCCGACATACCTATACATGGGTGGTATCAATTTACTCAGAAGATGTTGCTGAACATATTTTGGGGTGTTTTTTGGCAGTAACCCATAACTGGATTTGACAATTCATGCCTAAAGTACAATGTGTGTGAAAAAATAACACAAAAAGTGACTACCTGAAAGATTGACAAAGAGCTAGTGCATGGAAAGTGTTAAAATACAACTCTTTGAAGCACCCTAGGGTGTGCCCTTTCTAAAAATATATGGTTTGATGGGGGTAAAATTACTTTGGCCGGCTTCAAAAAATGTCCCAAATAGGACATGGGTGCATGATGACGAAAATGTGAAAATTCCAAGTTGGAAAACTGAAATGCGCACCCCCCAAATAAGGCCTTTTAGCCCCCAAATGACCCGACATACCTATACATGGGTGGTATCAATTTACTCAGAAGATGTTGCTGAACATATTTTGGGGTGCTTTTTGGCAGTAAACCTTAAAGTTCACAGTACATGTATTCTTAAATTGCGTTCAAAAAAAAAAAATCACCAAAATTTTTTTTTTTTTTCAAACTTTGGCATAGATTTTGTGGTAAAATGGTTTGCATGGAAGAGTCAAAATACCCAAGTTTAATACCTTGATTTGTGTACTTTAAAAAAATATGTATATGTGGAGGGTTATTCAGGAATTAGTGACAGATATCAGTGTTACAATGTCACTATCACTAGTTTGAAAATAAACTCTTTGGAAATGGCAAAGTGCTACTTGCACTTATTGTTGCATAAAATAAGGAAAAAAGCGAGGAATATGTAAACATTGGGTATTGCTAAACTCAGTACTAAATTTAGAAACTACTAAGGAATAAAAATTTTTTGACGGTTGTTGATACATAAGAAATTTTGGGGGTCAAAGTTCGAAAAAGTGGTGTTTTTTTCAATTTTTGTGTCATATTTCACAATATTTTTTATAGTAAATTATATGAAATGATGAAAAAAATGGTATCTTTATAAAGTCCATTTAGTGACGAGAAAAACAGTGTAAAATATGTGTGGGTTACATAAACGAGTAAGAGGAAAATTTGACGTAAACACTAAGAGCGCAGAAACGTAAAAACAGCTGCGGTCACGAACGGACGGATTTGTGTAAAACCGCCCGGTCACTAAGGGGTTAAAGCTTTTGTATTATTTTATACCAAAAAAAAAACATTTTTAGATTTATTCCTGCCATATGGCTTTATAATTTAAATAAAAGTCTATATTTTTTATTTTAATACATGTCTTGTTGCCTAATCTTTTACATCGATACACATTTTTTCATGAGCCCACTTATCCGTCCTTCCCACCCCGGAACCTGGATTACATCGCCGGAACCAAGGAAAAAAGAAGAAACCAACTAAATCTAAGTATTCCAATCTTATAGTACTTCCTCTGCGTGAATTATTCAGTATATATTACATTTTCTCTTGCAAACTGCTTTTATTATAAATATATACATATATATGTAAGATGCTGTTTTAGTACATAACCACTAGGTTGAATCCTTTCTCTTGCTTTAACGCATGCATTGGAGAATTTTATGTAATTCCCCATCAATGTTTTGCTGCCACTCAAGGCTGGTGGCATGCCGCCAAAAGGACCAGTATTTTAAATTGAATTCTAAAATAAACAGGAAGCCATGGTAAAGATTGTCAAATTGGTTAGGTGTGAGAGGTGCGATATATGAGTTAGATGAGCATGGCAGATGCGTTCATTGCAGACTGCAGAGGGATAATCTGGGATCATTTAAGGCCATTAGAGAGACGGTTACAGTAGTCAAGGTGGGAGATGATAAGTGCTTGGATGAATGTTTTAGTAAAGTCCGGGATTAGATGTTGTCAGGGTGGCACCCCGCATGAGCTGAGTTGGATGGATCTGGAGGGGAACCCGGCAGTGAATCAGGCAGCTGACTCCAGCGGTGAACACCACAGCTGGCTTTGGTGATGATACAGAACAAACAAGGCCCAGGCTGGACATTCAGCAATGCTGGCGGATGTAACTCACGACCAGGCCAGATCTGGTAGTAGATTCAGAAAAGCAAGGCAGATTGTAGCTTCTAGGCAACAATTGAGGAGCTGGACCTGGAGACACCACACACTCTGGAGACTCAAATGATAGAGCACTGCCTTCTGGTCCACGCAGCCATCCTGTTAGGGAGTAGGCACAAAACAGTTTTTTCTGCATATATATATATATATATATATATATATATATATATATATATATATTGTGTATCCCCAGTCAGGTCATTATTGCAGCTGCCCTTTTCCGTGTTTTGCTTTTTAATCCCAAAGTGGAATTGTTTCTGGTGAGGGTATACATGTAAAGCCACCAGTCTCTTCCATGACTGATAAGCAGCATGAGCATGTGTAAGTTGCTTAGAAAGCAGCTCTTGGTTTAAGTAGATAGGACTCACCTGACCAGAGGTGCCGTGACGTGGCAGGTGAGCTTACACCATAATGGCCATTCAAGTAAACTAAAACCTCTGTGTTTTGTTTCGCATTAGGTGTAACTGTTCTGTGCATTAACATTCTGTTTCACTAATTGCACTTTTCAAGTAACTGAACGTTTGCCTTCTTTTGCAGAGGTTCCCAACCATTTTTCACCCGTGTACCCCGTGGCAGTCCATTTCCATAAATTGTACCCCTCATATAAAAAAAATCTTTCTAATTAATATAATTGACTTTTTTCAAATGTTTCTCTCTCCATCTGTCCATTTGTCTAATAATTAGGCTTGTGCACCGATTTTTTTTTTTTCCGGTTCGATTTTTCAGATTTTTAAACTTTTCGATTCAGCTCGTTTCGACCGATTTCGGATTCGATTCGGTTCGGCCCGTTTTTCGGGTACATTTTTTTTTTCGGAATTTCGACCATTTTTCGTATTTTCGTGTCACTGTGCTCGGTTTTTGTATCGACTTTTCGTAATTTCGGAAATTTTCGTTTTTCGGAATTGCAAATTTTTCGGGATATCGACCATTTTTCGTATTTTTCGTGTCATTTTGCCCGTTTTTTTGTATCGAGTTTTCGTTTTTTCGAAAAATTTTCGTTTTTCAGAAAATTTTCGTTTTTCGGAACATCTGTTCTCCTCGTTTGACACATTTCAAGCCCATTCGAAAAATCCAAAAATATTTCGTTTCGGCTCGGAAAACATTTCGGATCTGAACTTTTCGGATCTAAAATTTTTCGGAAATTCGGCCGCATCCGAAAACACGAATCAGGAAATTTCGTGAAAATTCCGAAATTCCGAAACCCGAAACGCACATCCCTACTAATAATTGTGTCTCCTTTTTCTCTGCCTTCTCTACCCTGGTCTCATACCTTCTACCCAACTTTTTTCTCTTCTCCCAAATTCACCCCCCACAGTTTCTCCTTAACCCACTGCTTCTCCTTATCTTCTCCCCTGCATCTCCATATTTCCTCCCCACTATCTCTCTGTCTCCTCGCTAGTCTTTTCCTATCTCAACCCCAGCTTCTTCTTGCATCTTCCATAGCTTCTCGTTATCTCCACCCCATCTTGTCCTTATCTCCACCCCTGCACCTCCCCATCTCCTACTCAGCTCCCCCTTATTTGCTCCCCAGCTCTCATTATCTCTTCCCATCTACTCACACTTATTAAATATACTGTATGTTAATGAAAACATTAGAGAACAAATAGGACTATATACTGTATATCACATAAGTGTACTTAACTATTTTAGTATTAAAATAAATAAAATGGTGAGGAAATGAAAGAAAAAAACATTTGTTTCCAGTTTTGTTTATAATTTTTATTAAATAGCTAGGGCAGCTAAAAGAAAAAACATAAAAATCCTGTTTTTGTGAACACCTCATGTGGCGAGAAAGAGTAGGAGTAATAAAAAAACATAGAAACATAGAAGCATAGAAAATGTCGGCAGATAAGAACCTTTCGGCCCATCTAGTCTGCCCAATTACATGGATACTTTACCTGGATTTATCTTTTGTTTAGGATAGTCTTATGTCTATCCCATGCCTGCTTAAATTCAATCACTGTTTTGGCCTCTACCACTTCAACTGGAAGACTGTTCCATGTATCCACCACCCTCTCAGTAAAATAATGCTTCCTGATGTTACTTTTAAACCTTTGCCCCTCTAATCTAAGACTATGTCCTCTTGTTTTGCTACTTTGTTTCCTTTTAAATATACTCCCTTCCTCTACCTTGTGGATTCCCTTTACGTATTTAAATGTTTCTATCATATCTCCTCTGTCTCGTCTTTTTTCCAAGCTGTACATGTTAAGATCATTAAGCCTTTCCTGGTAACTTTTCTCCTTCAAGCCGTACACCATTTTAGTAGCCCTTCTCTGAACTCTCTCTAAGATGTCTATATCCTTCTGGAGATACGGTCTCCAGTACTGCACACAGTACTCCAAGTGAGGTCTCACCAGTGCTCTGTACAGTGGCATGAGCACTTCCCTTTTCCTACTGCTAATACCTCCCCCTACACAACCAAGCATTCTGCTAGCATTTCCTGCTGCTCTATTACATTGACTGCTTACCCTTAGATCCTCTGAAATAATAACCCCTAAATCCCTTTCCTCAGATGTTGAGGTTAGGACTGTATCAAATATTCTATATTCAGCCCTTGGTTTTTTTTTTGTATTTAAAATTTTTATTTTGTAAATAAGTCAGCTTACAGATACATATCAAAGTGAGGGTCACTCAAAACTGTCATCATAGGTACAGCGTAAGGAAAATAATAAACGTCCCTAGATAGGGGGCTCTCAGCGGAACATAGCGATCAAAGGGGGGAAGGGGAGAAAAATAATAAACGTCCCCAGATAGGGGGGTTCTCAGCGGAACATAGCGATCAAAGGGGGAAGGGGAGAAAAATAATAAACGTCCCCAGATAGGGGGCTCTCAGCGGGACATAGCGATCAAAGGGGGAAGGGGAGAAAAATAATAAACGTCCCTAGATAGGGGGTTCTCAGCGGAACATAGCGATCAAAGGGGGAAGGGGAGAAAAATAATAAACGTCCCCAGATAGGGGGTTCTCAGCGGAACATAGCGATCAAAGGGGGGAAGGGGGGAAAATAATAAACGTCCCCAGATAGGGGGTTCTCAGCGGAACATAGCAAACAAAAGGGGGAAGGGAGAAAAATAATAAACGTCCCCAAATAGGGGGTTCTCAGCGGAACATAGCAATCAAAGGGGGAAGGGGAGAAAAATAATAAACGTCCCCAGATAGGGGGTTCTCAGCGGAACAAAGCAATCAAAGGGGGGAAGGGGAGAAAAATAATAAACGTCCCCAAATAGGGGGTTCTCAGCGGAGCAAAGCAATCAAAGGGGGGAAGGGGGAGAAAAATAATAAACGTCCCCAAATAGGGGGGGGGTTCTTAGTGAAACATAGCAATCAAAGGGGAAAGGGCAGGGGTGGGAGGTGGAGAACAACTTTCAGTCTTCAGCAAAAACGACAAAAAAGATCTGTAACAATCAGGAAAAGTCCAGAGAACTCAAACTTTAAGCAGAAAAATGCAGTGGAAGGGGAATGATAGTCCTCAATCCGGTTGTAACTCCAGTTGATCTGGCGACAGTCCCGCTGCCGCAAGATCATTCCAGGCCATCGAGGGATCGGTGATCGTATAGGATAAGTTGGCATGCGTCACTACCAGTGAGCCCGCCAAGCCCCATCTGTAGCGAATCCCTTTGCGACGAAGGGTAGTTGTCACGTCCCGAAATCGTCGGCGAGCCAGTAGGGTCTGGAACGGGAGGTCATGATACAGTGCCAGCGTAGAGCCCTCAAAATGCACGGGGTCTCGTGCGCCAGGGGTATTCATAAGCTTCACTTTAAAGGCAACATCTCGGAACGCCACTACCACATCTCCAGGCGTCTCCGTGGGGGTCGCCGCTGGTCGTCGTACCCGGAATATCGACCCAACCACGCCAGGAGTATCCGGAGGGAGTCCAGAAACCTGTAGGGCCATGCGGGCAACATAAGATGACAACTCTGCTGTCGAGACCGAAGCTGGGATTCCTCTGACCCTGATATTACGGCGACGATGTCGCGTTTCTAGTATCTCCACGGAGCGGGTCAGGACCTCAACCTGGGAGCTAAGGGCTGCAACTCGATCGGTCAGGTGAGTTTGCTCCGTCTGTACTTCAATGGTCTTCGCCTGTACCTCCGTCACCTGCGCACGCACCACGTCAACCTCTGCTCGGACCGCTGCCACCTCAGATCTCCATATCTCCCGTATGTCCCGCAGCTCATCCAGGATTTTACGAAGGTCGCCTTTCGTGGAGGGGAGGTGTTCATCTTCTTCTCGGATCCGTGTCCCAACAGAGACAGTGCATGGGTCGACAGTCCCAACTCCTTCCACTAGCGTTCGGGGCTCCAGTCTCCAACCTGGCTGTCGGTCTGAGGCTAGGCTATTATCAGCGGAGAGCCGGCGCTCCTCAGCCGAATCCCCGTCTGAAACTCCTGGCGCGGCCAGCGAGGCTCCTGAGGGTGCTGTCAGCGCTGCTTTGCGTTTTTTCTGTGCTTGTTTTTTCGCAGCTGCGGAGAGGGGTCGCGTGTCTAGTGCCTGGAACTTCGGTGTGATCCATGTCATCCCAACAGTACCCCCACGAGGCCAGGAGGAGCCGTCATCGTCCCCAGATGAATCATAACCAGGAGGGAGGGAGAGGGAGAGTGCCGCACGCCTGGAAGCAGACCCACCCGGCATAGAGTCCCTGATGTCCCGCTGGCGTGATCCCCCCTTCTGTGTCCGGCTGCTAGGCATATCTGGGTATGGGCTGGCTCAGAGATGCAAGGCCCCAGCAAAACAGTCACAAGCCGCACTCCAGCCCTTGGGTTTTTACGCCCCAGGTGCATTATCTTGCACTTATCCACATTAAAACTCAATTGCCACAGCTCCAACCATTTTTTTAGATTACCTAAATCATTTGTCATTTTTTGATACCTTTCTCAAGCAATTCGGATCTCTTTGGATAACCCTGTATGTGTTTTTAGATGTTCAACAATCCTTTCCTTTAACATGGTTTCCATTAATTTCCCCACTAATAAGGTGAACAGTCATTGCATATACATTTTTTATAAGAACTAGAAATGCAATGAATACAAGAATTTATTTTTTTTAAAAAAATTAATTAAAAACTAATTTACTTATTTATTGCTGTGGAGCTCTGTGATATACTCATACACACTGTGCATTACTGTGAGTTTTATTGCTATGGAGCTCTGTAATACGCTGTATGGAGGGGCAAATCCCGTGTTTTTTTTACTTTATTTGCCCTCCCAAATTACTTTATTTGACCACCATAAAAAAACTCAAAACAAAAAAAGACCCCCCCAAATGAAATAATATAAAATAATTAATTTGTCCCAGGTGGGAAGGCAAATTAATGATTGTTAAAAAAAATCTTATTCTGGGGAGAGCAAATATTTTTTTTGTTGCTGTTTTTTTTTACAGGTGACCAAGCCGACAGATAAAGTATTATACTTTACCGGGGAGGGGGGCCAGTAAAGTCACTGACTGTCAGTCTTTTTTTTTTCTGTATAAGGCAAGGACAATTGCAAATAAAAAAAATTCAGAGGGGGGTAATTTTTTTTATGAAGCAGGTGTGATGAGAATCAGTCTTCTCACACTCACACAAGGTCACCCTGTGCCCCTAGGCTGATCTGGTGCTGGCAGCTGCTCCTTCAGGCCTCCTCCAGGCTAGCTCCAACCGGCATCCTCTAACAGTCTGCACTTCTAGGGAGTGGCTGCGAAAAGCGCCACAGCAAGCCAAGTATTAGAATGGATGGTACATCAACATTACCATGACATGATAGCAGGCATTACGATTGTCAAAGTGGAGGGGTTTGCCATTAAGCATTTTTTACGCGTACCCACAGGTTTCCTCATAAGTACAAAACATAACAAGGAAAAAAAAGTGTCATCAGCGCTCGTTTCTATGTGTTCCATGTACAACAAAACTGAGGTTTTTGTTTGTTTCAATGGCCATTGTTCTGTTTCAATTTTGTTTGTTTCAATGGCCGTCGTTCTGCAGCTGTTCCTCTTTCCATGTCTTTGTTTTTAATCCCAAATGGGAAGTGTTTGGTGCGTGTATAAATAAAACCCACCATATCTCTGCCTCTCCTTGGCTGAAAATCAGCAGGAGGGGCTTGGAGCTGCTCAGTAGAGCGGCCTTTTGGTACATTTGTTAGGTACTCACTCTGTAAAGAGGTGCCGTGAAGTGGCGAGTGAGCTTACGTTGCAATGGCCATTGAAACAAACAAAAACCTCAGTTTTGTTGTACATGGAACACATAGAAATGAGCGCAGATGACACTTTTTTTTCCTTGTTATGTTTTATACATTAACTGGGCTGTTACTCCTGGCAGTTGCTGCCGCTCCGGTGAGTATGGGCGCGACGCCATTTTTTCTGTATTTATGTTCCTCATAAGTACCCCTGGGGGTACATGTACCACACGTTAGGAACCGCTGTTATATTGCAATCTCTGAACATATGTGCGTCCGGCCTTGTGAGCTGTGAACTCTAATTTTAGATATTATCAGCTTTTTTTAGCTTTGTCACATTGGAAAATCTTGACAATGTCAGGAGCCACATGCTGCATTAGTAAGAAGTGGGTATATATACACTCAGAAAAAATGGCGTCGCACCTGTACTCACCAGAGCGGCTGCAACAGCCAGGAGTAACAACCCAGTTCATATATAAAACATAACAAGAAAAAAAAAAGGATGTCATCTGCGCTCATTTCTATATTTTCCATGTGCAACAAAACACTGTCAGAGGTTTTAGTTTGCTTAAATGGCCATTGAAGTGTAAGCTCACTTTCCCCATCAAGGTAGAGTGAGTCTTAACCAATGTACCAAAAGCTGCTCCTCTGAGCAACTGCATGCCCTCCTGCTGCTTTTCAGCTAAGGAGAGGCAGAAAAATGGTGGGTTTTATTTATACACGCACCAAGCACTTCCCATTTGGGGTTGAAAACCAAAACATGGAAAAAGGAACAGCAGCAAAAATGACTAACTGGGGTTACAGCATAGTATACATACATACAGAAAAAATGGCATCGCGCCTATACTCACCAGAGCGGCTGCAACAGCCAGGAGTAACAACCCAGTTCATGTATAAAACATAACAAGAAAAAAAAGATGTCATCTGCGCTCATTTCTATATATTTCCATGTGCAACGAAACACTGTCAGAGGTTTAGGTTTGCTTAAATGGCCTTTGAAACGTAAGCTCACTCGCCCCATCAAGACACCTCTCGGTAGAGTGAGTCCTAACCAATGTACCAAAAGCTGCTCTATATACACTACCTGACAAAAAATAAAAAGGTCACGCACTCTAAAATTTTGTTGGAGCGACTTTCACTTTGATTATGACATGCCTTCGCCATGGCATCGTTTTTGTTAAGCTTATGCAATGTATCAACATTAATTTCCATCCAGCCTTGCATTAATTTGTCGCTAAGATCTTGCATTGATCATAGGAGAGTCGGAGTGCTGCATAAATTCGTCTCCAACATGTTCCCGAGATTCTCAATGTGGTTGCGGTCTGGATTCTGTGGTGGCCAATCCATATGTGAAAATGATGTCTCATGCTCCTTGATCCACTCTTGCACAATTTGAACCCAATGAATCCTGGCATTGCCATCTTGTAATATGCCCGATCATTAGGGAAGAAAAAATCCATTGATGGAAAAACCTGGTCAAACAGTATATTCATGTACTTGACTGACCGCGTTTTTTGAGCACAAATTGCTGAACCCAGACATGACCATCTGAAGCTACCTCAATATACTTTACATTATATCTAAAAAGTTTCCTATACAATGATACACTGTACTTTGCAAATCAGAAAAATGAGAATACATTTTGAATACATATTTAACTTGTTGCCTGAGCTTATGTTCAACTCATATTTACAGAAACGTTACTGATCGTCTGCAAAGAAGAAAATTAGTCGATATGATATCATGACAGAGTGAAGAAATACTTGCATGATAAAACTCCAGAAATAAAGAGACACCAGTAAAAGTCATTTTCATAAAAATTAAGAGTGACATATTTGTGTCCAACATATGGAGTTTCATGATATTATGAAATTGGTTTCTTCAATTCATAAAAATCCAATAAAAAGCACATTTTAGCTTTCACTCACTTTTAAAATATAGCAATAAAATTATCTCTGCTCGCTGTACCTGTTACTTAGCTCAACAAGAATTTTTACTCCTTTACTATAAAGTTATGTCACAGCTGTCTGTAAGACACTGTAGGCTGAATATTCATTTAGCTTGCAAATCTTCCCATCATAATATTGAATTCTCCCTCGTGACTCCCGGACTAGTTTTTCATTTGATAAACAGAACCACCTGGCTACAAGGAATTTCCTGCTACAATTCTGCCTTAATTTCCTTCAACAGTAAAAACCTAATACTTGCAAAGGTGAAGGAAAACAGCAATTAATCATATAAATCACCACCGCTGCCACCATTACATTGATAGTGTGGTCAAAATTAAATTTTAATTCCCGCCTGATGGTTCACTATGAATTATTTTTATTTGAACCACTCAAATAGTTCTATGAGTTAACACCGCTGATCGTCACATTTCTGCAAATATTATAAATGTATTGTATAAATATGTACAAGTTATGAAAACATTTGACGTATGGGTTACACACACAAACACACACATATGTGTGTAGATACACAAATGAACATATAAATATTTTTTTTTTAAAAGTCCCTGGAAAACACCCTTCATATAAGATTATTCATTATGCGGCCCATTACATTGATAACGCTAACGTTAGCGCTTACCTGTGAGCATTAACATTAGCGCTGGTCGCCCTAGTGCAGGTAGACCATATTACATTCCGAACGCTAACAGGTTAAAAAACCCGTTAGCGATTCAGAGCTTGCGCTTTTCAACGCGAGCTTACTGTACTTTGCACTCCCTATACTTAACATGGGGAGCGCAAAGTGTTATTTAGCTTTAGGATTCCAAAGTCCTAATGCTATTTACCATCCTGCTGCAATTAACTCGAAAATTAAAGACAGCTAGGACCTGGTGCTAACGGATTCCGCTTCTTTGGAATCAGCCAGCACCTGCTTGATATCCCCCCCCAAAAATCAGATACTCACCTCCCATCTCGCGGTAAGAACAACGGCTCCATCCGCTTGTTCTGGCTGCCGGGAGCAAAGAGAGACTTAGGAAAAGAAGTCCCCCCAGTATCCCTCTGTGAATCACTCCGCCGATCTGCTGGATCTTGCGAGGCGAGATCCTGCAGGTCATGTGACCGGCAGCGGAAGCCTCAATCAGGGGCGGATCCAGGGGGTGGCAATGGGGCAATTGCCCCCTCCCAGAGAAAATATTGCCGGCCTCCGCGTTACTATCCTCCTACGAGTGGCCGCTGGCATGAAGCTCAACAACTCGCCTGGGATCCAACAGCCAGGCACCATCTCGCGAGAACTCCGCAATCTCGTGAGATCGCGGCTGGCTGGTGGATAGATCCCAGGCATAGCTTTATGCTGGCGGCTGCTCGTAGGAGGAAAAGCACGTGGCCTCCGGCAATGACTCGGAGGGTCCTGGCAGAGCAGACCAGATGGCAGAGGAGAGGTGAGCTGGGGCAATATATCCATATGAGCTAGGGGGAAAATATATCCATGTGAGCTGAGGGCAAATATATCCATGTGAGCTGGGCAAATATATCCATATGAGCTGGGGCAATATATCCATATAAGCTGGGGGCAATATATCCATGTGAGCTGGGGGCAAATATATCCATGTGAGCTGGGGCAAATATATCCATATGAGCTGGGGCAATATATCCATATGAGCTGGGGGCAATATATCCATATAGAAACATAGAAACATAGAAAAATGTCGGCAGATAAGAACCTTTCGGCCCATCTAGTCTGCCCAATTACATGGATACTTTACCTGGATTTATCTTTTGTTTAGGATAGCCTTATGCCTATCCCATGCTTGCTTAAATTCAATTACTGTTTTGGCCTCTACCACTTCTACTGGAAGACTGTTCCATGTATCCACCACCCTCTCAGTAAAATAATGCTTCCTGATGTTACTTTTAAACCTTTGCCCCTCTAATCTAAGACTATGTCCTCTTGTTTTGCTACTTTGTTTCCTTTTAAATATACTCCCTTCCTCTACCTTGTGGATTCCCTTTACGTATTTAAATGTTTCTATCATATCTCCTCTGTCTCGTCTTTTTTCCAAGCTGTACATGTTAAGATCATTAAGCCTTTCCTGGTAACTTTTCTCCTTCAAGCCGTACACCATTTTAGTAGCTCTTCTCTGAACTCTCTCTAAGATGTCTATATCCTTCTGGAGATACGGTCTCCAGTACTGCACACAGTACTCCAAGTGAGGTCTCACCAGTGCTCTGTACAGTGGCATGAGCACTTCCCTTTTCCTACTGCTAATACCTCTCCCTACACAACCAAGCATTCTGCTAGCATTTCCTGCTGCTCTATTACATTGACTACTTACCCTTAGATCCTCTGAAATAATGACCCCTAAATCCCTTTCCTCAGATGTTGAGGTTAGGACTGTATCAAATATTCTATATTCAACCCTTGGGTTTTTACGTCCCAGGTGCATTATCTTGCACTTATCCACATTAAAACTCAATTGCCACAACTCCGACCATTTTTTTAGTTTACCTAAATCATTTGTCATTTGGCTGATCCCTCCAGGAACGTCAACCCTGTTGCAAATCTTTGTGTCATCAGCAAAAAGACATACTTTTCCATTAATACCTTCTGCAATATCACTAATAAAAATATTAAATAGAATGGGTCCAAGTACTGATCCCTGAGGTACCCCACTGGTAACAAGACCTTGCGCCGAATAAACTCCATTTACCACAACCCTCTGTTGCCTGTCACTCAGCCACTGCCTAATCCATTCAACAATATTGGAATCCAAGCTCAAAGATTGCAATTTATTGATAAGCCTTCTATGCGGAACAGTATCAAAAGTCTTACTGAAATCTAAATAAGCAATGTCTACTGCACAACCTGTGTCTATTATTTTTGGAACCCAATCAAAAAAATCAATAAGATTAGTTTGGCATGATCTCCCTGAGGTAAACCCATGTTGTTTCTGATCCTGTAATCTATGTGTTTTTAGATGTTCAACAATACTTTCCTTTAACATGGTTTCCATTAATTTCCCCACTACTGGCGTAAAACTAACTGGCCTATAGTTCCCCGATTCCTCCCTACTTCCCTTCTTGTAAATGGGCACAACATTTGCTAATTTCCAGTCTTCTGGGACGACTCCCGTTAACAAGGATTGGTTAAATAAATCTGTTAACAGTTTTGCTATTACATCACTGAGCTCTTTTAATAATTTAGGGTGGATCCCATCAGGCCCCATTGACTTATTTGTCTTTACTTTAGACAGCTGCTGTAGAACCTCCTCCTCTGTTGAGGCAATATATCCATATGAGTTGGGGGCAATATATCCATATGAGTTGGGGCAATATATCCATGTGAGCTGGGGCAATATATCCATGTGAGCTGGGGGCAAACATATCCATGTGAGCTGGGGGCAAATATATCCATATGAGCTGGGGCAAATATATCCATATGAGCTGGGGCAAATATATCCATGTGAGCTGGGGCAAACATATCCATGCGAGCTTGGGGCAAATATATCCATATGAGCTGGGGCAAATATATCCATATGAGCTGGGGCAAATATATCCATATGAGCTGGGGGCAAATATATCCATGTGAGCTGGGGGCTAATATATCCATGTGAGCTGGGGGAAATATATTCATGTGAGCTGGGGCAAATATATCCATATGAGCTGGGGGCAATATATCCATATGAGCTGGGGGCAATATATCTGCCATAAAAGGTGTATGGGAGTCCGAGTAGTGCCCTGGGGACAGGAAATAAGGACAAAAAGTAAAAAAAAAAAACGTTTTTAAAGGAACAGTGAGTTTTCCATGAAATAAGGGTTAAAAATAAAAATGAAAAATTCCTTCAAATATCATGCCTAGGAGGTCCCCGTAACCTGCCCGTGAAGTGGCGGATTTGTAGGATTATAGAAACATTTAAAAAGAAAACAATGACATTTCAAATGACGGTAAATGTTTTTCCTTTAATCTATTCATAAACCACTGCTTGGGGCGGCAGTCTGCATAAAAAGAGGAGACATTTTAGGACACAAAGAACACATTTAGTGATTTTTTTGACTAAATTATGGTGAAACTTATGCAGGCTTTGGATGAAAGTAACAATAGGTGCTTTAAAATTGGGCCTTTAGCGTCACACCGTAACCCCTCTGTGGTATTGTGGAAGAGTGCAGGGTTGGACCCTGAGGTCCAATATTAAAATGATATGAATCTGGTACAGACGTCAGTGCACCCAAATATTGTGCCTTTGGTGGCAGCAAGTGCATTCACACCATAAGTAACCACTCTATGGTATTGTGGAAGAGTGCAGGGTTGGACCCTGCGGTCCAATATTAAAATGATATGAATCTGGTATAGGCGTCAGTGGCAGTGCACCCAAATATTGTGTCTTTGGTGACAGCAAGTGCCTTCACACCGTAAGTAACCCCTCTGGTATTGTGGAAGAGTGGAGGATTGGACCCTGTGGTCCAATATTAAAATGATATGAATCTGGTATAGGCGTCAGTGGCAGTGCACCCAAATATTGTGCCTTTGGTGGCAGCAAGTGCCTTCACACTGTAAGTAAGCCCTCTGGTATTGTGGAAGAGTGGAGGATTGGACCCTGCGGTCCAATATTAAAATGATATGAATCTGGTATAGGTGTCAGTGGCAGTACACCCAAATATTTTGCCTTTGGTGCCAGCTAGTGCCTTCACAACGTAACCCCTCTGAGGTATTGTGGAAGAGTGCAATGGTGGAGGATTTGGGAATGCAGAAGAGATCCCCGATCTATTCAGCTACGTCAGCATCAGGGGATTGATAGCTGCTGATCCAGGACTGATTCATTTTTATAAATGTCAGACGGTCTACAGAGTCGGTGGACAGACACACTCTTTTGTCTGTGACAAAACCTCCAGCGGCACTGAACGTCCTTTCAGAAAGCACGCTCGATGAAGGGCAACTTAGTAGCTGCATAGCATATTGCCTAAGTTCTGGCCAGTGATCCAATCTCAACACCCAGTAAGCCAGTGGATCATCTGCTGTAACGCTATCTAGGTCTGCCCTAGTCCCTAGGTAGTCCTGCACCATATGGTGAAGACGTTGGCAATGGGTGCCTACATTTGACGTTTTTGGGCGTCGTGGACTAAAAAAAATTAAAAAGGCATCAGTAAAGCAGCCCCGGCCTTCACTGTTCTTCCTCAGATCATCCGCAGCCTCAGAAGCACCTGTGTCATCACTTGGTAACCTACCAGTGCCTGGAAAGGTGGTACACAAGTGTTGCTTTAGAGCATACTCAAGTTGTTTCATCCTGTCCTCCCTCTGTGCGGGCAGGATGAGCTCTGCAACTTTACCCTTGTATCGTGGATCAAGAAGGCTTGCTAACCTGTAATGATCCCTCTCCTTGATAGCACGAATCCTGGGGTCCTTTAGCAGGCTTTGCAGGATAAGGGAGCCCATGCAGCATAGTTTGGAGGTGGCATTAGCTTCAGAGTCTTCCTGGTCAATGAGGAGGATGACCCCTTCGTGCACTTCCTCCTCCCAGCCACGTACTAGTCCTTGTGCTTCTGGGCACACAAAACACTCCCTTGAGGAATCCCCACCTTCAATGCCCCCACAACTTAAATATTCCTCCTCCTCCTCATCCTCCTCATCTTCCTCCTGTCTGATATGAGGACTCACAGGAATGCTGTCTGCGGAAAGACTGGGGCCTTGAGAGCTAGGGAAGGCCTCCTCTTCCTCCTGCTGCAGCATTGACAATGTCGAGTTCCACCTGGTGGGCATGTCACAGATCAGGCGGTTTGTAGGAAGGTGGAATTCTCTTTGAATTTCTGCCAAGCGAACACTTGCTGGGAATGACCGTCTGAAGTGGCTGCAGACTTTCCTGGCCTGGCTGAGAAGCTCTGCCAGCCCTGGGTACCTGGTTAGGAAACGCTGTACCACTAGATTTAGGACATGTGCTAGGCATGGTACATGTGTCAATTTACCCTTGCGTAGGGCGGAGAGAAGGTTGCTGCCATTATCACAGATGACCATTCCCAGCTGAAGCTGGCATGGTGTTAACCATCTCTGCGCCTGCCCCTGCAGAGCTGAGAGAATTTCTGGCCCGATGTGGCTCCTGTCCCCTAAACAAACCAGCTCAATCACAGTATGGCATCTTTTTGCTTGAGCCATTGCGTAGCCCCTGCCACACATCGGTTTAACTGCCACTTCGGCAGAGAGAGGGAAGGAGGAGGAGGAAGAGGTGGTGGAGCAGACAGACCTCATATAAGCAGCTTTCTGGAGGCGTGGTGGATGATCAAGCTCCAGCACAGAGCCCTGTCCTGGATCCCTCCCAGCTGCAGGCAGAGTTACCCAGTGTGCCGTGAAGGAAATGTAACGGCCCTGTCCATGCTTGCTGGACCACGTGTCTAAAGTAATGTGCACCTTGCTGGTGACTGCCTTTCCCAATGACTCCATAACATTGTCTTCCACGTGCTGGTATAGTGCTGGAATGGCCTTCCGTGAAAAGAAATGGCGTTTTGGAACCTGCCACTGTGGTACAGCACATTCGGCAAATTCACGGAAGGAAGCAGCTGGAAAGGCAGCAGCTGTAATGCGAGTAATTTTGCTAAGCTGTGCTAGACGCTGTGCTTGGGGATGGTTGGGACTATATTTTTTCTTACACTGCAGCAGCTGGGGCAACATAATCTGACTGCAGAAATCTTCAGCTGATGGGATGCTGTCACATTCTGAGGAAGGACCTGGTATACCCATTACTGTAGCATCATCTCTGTCAGTGGAGGTTGTAGGCAATGACATGGCAGGACATATAGTGGGGGTAGAGACAGATGAGGAGGAGGAGGACCTATGCAAAGCGTTGTGCCAATGGGATGTGTGGCAGGTGGTCATATGTCGCCTTAAACACGTGGTATCCAAGTGTCTGATGTCTCTCCCACGCTTGATCCTCTTCCGACATAGCTTACAAATAGCAACGCTGCAGTCTGCTGCACATGTCGTGAAGAACTCCCAGACAGCAGAGATCCTGGACGTGTGCTGCTTGACAACCGCGCTCTGCACCTGAGCAGCTCTGACATCTGATGCCTTGGACTGCCTACAGTTGCTCATAGAGGACGTTCTGCCTCGTTTTTGTTGTGCCTCCTCCTCTTCCTCCCTTGACTCCTTTGTTTGATCAGGCACCCAGGTGGAGTCAGTGACCTCATCATCGTCATCACCCCCTATCTCCTCGTCACTGGAGCCAACCTCGCATTATGCTGCAGCTGGTGGGGGAACATGAGTGCCAGTTCTTTGTGTGTCACTGGCACCCCCTCCCTCTAGGCTGATTATACTCCCTTCCTCAACCTCAGAGTTTGAATCAGAGCACTGGAGTTGCTGCACATCCTCAAGCAGCATGTCACTGTCACTGTAGTCAAACAATTCAGCTGACTCCTCCGTGTATGATAGGCTACGGCAGGAGTAGCTGTGAACATGGAGGCTGAATTAGATGTTTTGGTAGCTGAGGTGGACTGTAAACCACCGCAAGCCTGGCTGGCAGAGGACTCGGAGGATGAGGATGGCCTGGTTAGCCAATCCTGCAAATCCTCTGTATGTTGCTGCTGCTTAAGACGGCCAGCACCAGTTAGAAAGGACAAGCATGTCCCTGCAGAGGATGCACCACATCCATGACGACCAGAGGCACAGCCTCCCGACACAGAGGCTGCTTGCCCTCTTATCTGTGTTTGGGAGCGTCTGCCTGTCCTTTTTGTTCTTTCTGACATGGTGAGTGATATATAGATTAAAGATATACAGAACTCTGATTAAACTCTGTTATAAAAATTGGAGCTATGCAGAACTCTGATTCAACGGTGTTATCTAGATTAAAGATTTCCAGAACTCTGGTATAACTCCGTGAGACACCCTGATAGTTGGCAGCCAGTGACAAGACACAGATTAAAATTCGCAGAAATCTGCTACAAGTCTGTGAGACCCCCTGATAGGACCCCCTGATAGCTGGCCACAGTGACAAGACACAGATTACAATTCCCAGAAACCGCCTATAAATCAGTGAGACCCCTGATGGGTGGCAGTGACAAGACACAGATTAAAATTCCCAGAAACCTCCTATAAATCAGTGAGACCCCCTGATGGGTGGCAGTGACAAGACACAAATTACAATTCCCAGGAACCTCCTATAAATCAGTGAGACCCCCTGATGGGCGGCAGTGACAAGACACAAATTACAATTCCCAGGAACCTCCTATAAATCAGTGAGACCCCCTGATGGGTGGCAGTGACAAGACACAAATTACATTTCCCAGGAACCTCCTTTAAATCAGTGAGACCGTCTGATGGGTGGCAGTGACAAGACACAAATTACAACAATTTCCAGATATCTGCTAGAAATAGCTGCTGGCACTGAGAAGACACACTAACAGAACAATCTCCTCTCAAAAAACACGTGCTGGAGCTGCGAGGGACGCCTTATATAGTGTGCTGCGGGACTTCGCTCTGTGAGCCCATGATTGGCAAAATTTGTCCAATCAGGACTCTTAGCCGTGATTGGCATATGGCATGTCTTGCACCTGACCTGTGGGTGGCAATGTGGTCAGGTGCAAGGCTGTAGCCAATTACAAGCTTCAGGCCAGTGGAAAAGTGCATTGTGGTTCATTGTGGTGCATTGTCGGCGAACTCGAACCGGACACGCGAAAATGTTCGGAGTTTGACGAACAGCCGAACGGGCGATGTTCGAATCGAACACCGAACAGATCGAACCGAACAGCTCATCCCTAATCTTGAGGACATTGATACGAAGAACTCGTACCTGAGGCGTCCAGATGCCACCCATGGTCAGAGTCCCACAACTCTCCCCCATCCCAGATTGCTGGCATCCGAATCTATGAAGAATAGATATCTGGAACCGGAAAAATAATTAATTTATTTATTTATATATTTTATTTTTTATTTATAAAGGATTTTACCAGGAAGGATACATTGAGATTTCTCTCATTTTCAGGTATGTCCTGGGTTCAATAACATTGAGTTTTTACAGAAATACAAAGTAGTAAAATGCAAGATATTAACAGAAAACAAATATACAGATTAACAGAAAATAAATATGTAGGAAATATAGTCACTATGTTACATGTTTACAGGTGCATTCCGTATTGAGGTATATTAATAGGGAGCTCTTAAGGGACTTTAGACTGGGGGAAATTTTGATGGTGTCTGGGAGGTTATTCCATATTTGCGGTGCTCTGTAGGAAAATGAGGATCAGGCCACTTTCTTTTTGTATTGTGGTATTCCAAGTAAGGTGCTGGTCTTGGATCGGAGGTTATAGGATGAGGGAACTGCTGAGGGAAGCAGCCTATTCAGGTAGGGTGGTAGCTTCCCAGAAAAGCTCTTAAACACCAGGTTGGAAAGGTGAAGGGTGCGTCTAGATTTCAGCGATGGCCAGTTTAGTTATTTTAACCTGTCACAATGGTGGGTCATAAAGTTACATTGTAGCACAATTGATTTCTTACTCCAGGCATCCACATGAAAAAGACACCACTGGAGATCTGCTACCGCCTCCTCATCTAGGGAGACAGTGGCCTCATATGGCAGACCCTGACGGAGATACTGAGACTTCAGAAATTGCAGTGCGTGGTAGTGGAGGGGAGAGGGAGGAATGGCATGTACAGACGCAGCTATGACTCACGCTAGGGAACGTAAGGAATACGGTCTTTCCGCATTAGGGAGCGGACTTCTTTCTTGATAAGTCCCACTTTTGTCTGCAGAAGACTCAACTGCATTGACAGGGAATTATTATTATTATTTTATTATTAATCTTTATTTATAAAGCGCCAACATATTCCGCAGCGCTGTACAATGGAGGAGCACTAACATGAGACATACTGTACATGATAAATAAGGAAAAGACAACCCTGCCCGTAGGATCGCTAGTCTTGGAAATACAGCACTTTAACCAAGTGCTCAGCCAGACATCCTGTGAGTTTACAATCTAAAGGACAAAGGTAAATTATTATTATTATTATTATTCTTTATTTATAAAGCGCCAGCATATTCCGCAGCGCTGAATATGAAACAAAAGGTGAGCAAGGGAGTGTGGAGCTGGTGGCTAGAGAGAGAAAATCAAGGATTGCTTAGGAATGGCAAGAAGCCTGGAGATTGATTAAAAGAAATTGGCAGCAGCTGGAAGGGAAGCAAGGAGTTTGGGGCCAGGACTGGGTGGGAGGGTGGGTGGCACTGCAGAGTTCAGATGCAGAGCTTGTGTGAAATGGCTGCTTGTGGTGGGCTGTTGATAGAAATATAGAGATTTAGGAGGAGGGGGTCTGTATGCAGGAAGTGAGGGATATGCATGGGGAGGGGCTGTTTGGAGCAAAGTTACTGTGAGAGTCTATTCAAAATGGAGGGAAAGGATTAAGAGGAAAAATAAACAGCCTGAGAATAATACATATAAAGCAATATAATAAAGAAACAGCAGGTTTGGAGCAGTGGAGTGAATCAAGGGACTTCATCCTTGATAGTTGAATACCTGGGGGTCCTTAGTGGTTCAGATGCAGAGCTTGTGTGAAATGGCTGCTTGTGGTGGGCTGGGGGTCCTTAGTGGTTCAGATGCAGCGCTTGTGTGAAATGGCTGCTTGTGGTGGGCTGGGGGTCCTTAGTGGTTCAGATGCATAGCTTGTGTGAAATGGCTGCTTGTGGTGGGCTGGGGGTCCTTAGTGGTTCAGATGGAGTCTAGATAGGGAATGTACCAGGAAACCTAGGAATTCTAAGTCCTGAATGGGAGACAGTACGGATTTGTCGTGATGGATGAGAAAACCTAGATCGTAGAAGAAGGACACAGTCTGGGCAACTTGATTGCGTAACAATTCACATGTTTGGGCCATGAGGAGGATATCATCTAGATAGACGATTAATCTGATAACCCTGGCACGCAGTGTGGACACTACCAGCTTCATCAATTATGTGATACCCCATGGGGTGGGTGACAGGCCGAAAGGCAGGCATGTAAAATGCCACATTTGCTGGTTCCAACGAAACTGGGGAAAGTCATGATAATGCAAGTTCATCGGTATTGGCAGGGCTGAAAATGGGCTTTCCTTGGGAATCCAGAATTTGGCCTTCATGTGGAGGTGGAAGAGAGATCAGTTCTCTCTGAAGTAACTGCTCGTCATCCATAGCATGAAGAAAGAAATTATCGTCCACGTCATCATCAATGGCCAATTGAGAAATGATCTTCTCTGTAGAAGTGTTCCCTCGTGTCTCCTTTTCAGCCAACTCCACTGTGGTCCTTTTACAGACTGGAGGCAGACTAGAGTGAGATGGGGGGACAGTGATGTGGAGGTGGCATCCCCTCGTATGGGCAGAGGTGCAGGGTTGCCATCCCCTCGTTTTAGCAGTGGTGCGGGGTTGCCAGCCCCTCATGAATCAATATTTTTTAGGCATGGGAATTGATGGAGGTAATTGCAACACGGGGATCTGTTCTTTGGAGGCAGCCTCCAACGTGGGTGTAGGAACATTAGTGTGTTGCTTCATGGCAACCACTATTAACTCAGATAATGAGCAGTTAAAAGAATCCATCATAATATAGATTGCAGACTTAACTGCAGTGGCAATAGTTGTGCCACCATCTCCTGTTCCTGTGGGAAAGATAGGGACGGATCAGGGACTCCATCTGGAGAATTAGAGACTGCTAATGGGGACCCATTATCTCTTATGTCATAGAAACATAGAAACATAGAAAAATGTCGGCAGATAAGAACCTTTCGGCCCATCTAGTCTGCCCAATTACATGGATACTTTACCTGGATTTATCTTTTGTTTAGGATAGCCTTATGCCTATCCCATGCTTGCTTAAATTCAATTACTGTTTTGGCCTCTACCACTTCAACTGGAAGACTGTTCCATGTATCCACCACCCTCTGAGTAAAATAATGCTTTCTGATGTTACTTTTAAACCTTTGCCCCTCTAATCTAAGACTATGTCCTCTTGTTTTGCTACTTTGTTTCCTTTTAAATATACTCCCTTCCTCTACCTTGTGGATTCCCTTTACGTATTTAAATGTTTCTATCATATCTCCTCTGTCTCGTCTTTTTTCCAAGCTGTACATGTTAAGATCATTAAGCCTTTCCTGGTAACTTTTCTCCTTCAAGCCGTACACCATTTTAGTAGCCCTTCTCTGAACTCTCTCTAAGATGTCTATATCCTTCTGGAGATACGGTCTCCAGTACTGCACACAGTACTCCAAGTGAGGTCTCACCAGTGCTCTGTACAGTGGCATGAGCACTTCCCTTTTCCTACTGCTAATACCTCTCCCTACACAACCAAGCATTCTGCTAGCATTTCCTGCTGCTCTATTACATTGACTACTTATCCTTAGATCCTCTGAAATAATAACCCCTAAATCCCTTTCCTCAAATGTTGAGGTTAGGACTGTATCAAATAATCTATATTCAGCCCTTGGGTTTTTACGTCCCAGGTGCATTATCTTGCACTTATCCACATTAAAACTCAATTGCCACAGCTCCAACCATTTTTTTAGTTTACCTAAATCATTTGTCATTTGGCTGATCCCTCCAGGAACGTCAACCCTGTTGCAAATCTTTGTGTCATCAGCAAAAAGACATACTTTTCCATTAATACCTTCTGCAATATCACTAATAAAAATATTAAATAGAATGGGTCCAAGTACTGATCCCTGAGGTACCCCACTGGTAACAAGACCTTGCGCCGAATAAACTCCATTTACCACAACCCTCTGTTGCCTGTCACTCAGCCACTGCCTAATCCATTCAACAATATTGGAGTCCAAGCTCAAAGATTGCAATTTATTGATAAGCCTTCTATGCGGAACAGTATCAAAAGCCTTACTGAAATCTAAATAAGCAATGTCTACTGCACCACCTGTGTCTATTATTTTTGTTACCCAATCAAAAAAATCAATAAGATTAGTTTGGCATGATCTCCCTGAGGTAAACCCATGCTGTTTCTGATCCTGTAATCTATGTGTTTTTATATGTTCAACAATCCTTTCCTTTAACATGGTTTCCATTAATTTCCCCACTACTGACGTAAGACTAACTGGCCTATAGTTCCCAGATTCCTCCCTACTACCCTTCTTGTGAATGGGCAAAACATTTGCTAATTTCCAGTCTTCTGGGACGACTCCCGTTAGCAAGGATTGGTTAAATAAATCTGTTAACGGTTTTGGTATTACATCACTGAGCTCTTTTAATAATTTAGGGTGGATCCCATCAGGCCCCATTGATTTATTTGTCTTTACTTTAGACAGCTGCTGTAGAACCTCCTCCTCTGTAAACTGATATGTAATTGTCTCGTTAATGTTTCCTCCTAACTGAGGTCCCTTTCCTTCCTTTTCTTCTGCAAAGACTGAACAAAAATATTCATTGAGGCAGTCAGCGAGACTTTTATCCTCTTCTACATACCTTCCTTCCTTTGTTTTTAATCTAACTAATCCTTGTTTTACTTTTCTTTTCTCGTTTATGTATCTAAAAAATGTTTTGTCCCCCTTTTTTACTGACTGAGCTATTTTCTCTTCTGCGTGTGCTTTGGAAGCCCTTATAAATTGCTTTGCCTCTTTCTGCCTAATCTTATAGGTTTGCCTATCTTCTTCACTCTGAGTTGTTTTATAATTATTGAATGCTGTCTTTTTGTTCTTCACTATTTTGGCCACTTCTGCAGAGTACCACAGTGGTTTCTTCCCTTTTTTGTTTTTGCTAACAAGTCAAATGCAATTGCCTGTGGCCTTCAATAATGCTTCCTTTAAATAATCCCATTTCTCCATGTCCCTGGAGAGTGACATGATGCCGATATTTTGGTAGCCAACAGATTATGGAGAGAAAACGGTATGCGCAGCCATAGTCGCCCACACCTCACAGAAGCAAAAGACAGCGAAAACGTGAGGAGAGTAAGGGAGAAGGTGGTGGCATGAGAATCACGGCCGCATTCTCGCAAGATGCTGGGTGGGGCTAAACCCTGGAGTCAGTGGCCTTTGCGAGAAGTGGATGAGGAGAAGGGCAGAGAAAACGTCCATCGCGCTTAGTGCCACCACTGGCTGAAACAAGTAAAAGTGAAGCACTACAGCGTCAGCTGTGTACTCCAACAACCACACGACCACGGAGAGTCGAGACAATACCTCGGACGGAGATGGAGAGCAACAAAAATAACGCTTGCAGTAAAGAAGGTTCTTATCCTGTGAGGCACAGCAAAGAAAGAGGATGACGACTTCCTGTGCTGCTCCTTTATACTGGAATGGGCTGAGAGGTGATTGGAGGACTGCATTGGGGAGGGTCTAACAGCTGTAGTGAGTTTTTTCTGATTCTCACTGGTTCTAAATCTCTGCTGTGAGGTGTGAAAGAAAAGCAAAATATGAGGCCTCTGATTCATGGTTTAAAGTTAGAATATCACCCTGCTCACTTCACTTTTTTGGCATCAGAATAAGACACGAGTCTTTCCTGAGCGTGAATATCTGAATAATAAATTAATAGATGAGAAATTGCTTGATTTAAAATGAAAGGTATTTTAATATGATAGGTAGTTTTATTTTTGTATTAGTGTGAAATCCACCCCCTCCCCACCATTATAAGTGTCAAACCCTGCAAGTCTTTTACTTGCATAGGATGTAAGCCTGTGGAATTTAGCCATTTCCTTTGTGTGCAGGAAAGGGGTGTGTGAACAGACCATAAGCTAGAAAAAAGTCATCTCCGAATCAAATGTAGTAAATTTGTCTCACTGTTGGTTAAACTCTGACGTAGAAATGTATCTGCTCTGATTGGTTGTTGTATCACATTCCTATGTTGGGAGTGAAAACTGCAGGAAGTTTTTATGTATAACGAACATTTCTATTGGATGTTGAAACAATAAACCAATCTGACAGACCACGGACTGATCAGATGCTAATCTGCCATATCTCGGTGTGGTTGGGTCTGTCGTCTCCTCTGATCAGAGTCGCGCAGCGCCTTACTTCATTTTTGATATATAAGAAGAAACTTGAAAAAGGTTTATGGTAATTATAATGGAAATTAGAACTTATCAGTTGGTGTCAGACGTGGGATTTAATAATTCAATTGTCTAATATGCTGTCATGCTGTGATATTGTAGGCTTGTTTGGAGTCCAGTATGCAGATATGTTAGACAAGGAAGGATGTAAGAGACGTAACCTGGAGAAGAATTGTGTCGGTTCAGGCGGAGTTCATTCGTTAGCGAGAGAGGAAGCCAGGAGTCGGTAGCCGGGAGGTCAGTCAGAATCGAGCGCGGTACAAACGGGGTTAGGCTGGAGACTTGGTCAGGTGGAAGCAAGGGTTCGTTCAACAAGGAATTCAGTGGTAATAATGCAAGGAACTTGGGTAGCTTAGGGAGCTGACGACTGAGCGTCATTCCTTTGGTGTTCTGAACCTTTATGGTGCGCAATGCTCCGCCCGTTTGTGGTAAGAGGCCCCTCCCCTGCCCCTCCTACCCACTGGGTCACCCCAGGCTCCATCCGGAACTCACAGGGGCCACGCCCCGCAGGCGAGCCGGGAGACGCCGCCGCCCCCGCCGAGACCCGCGAGTCCGTAGCGGGACCCGGAAGGAGGACCGTGCCCCACGCCGCACCCGCGAGCGATGGTTGCCACGCGAGGGGCCGATGGAAGGGAGAGGGAGGCAGCGGGGGGACCCCAGCGCTGGACCGAAAGGTCACCACAACCCATGGCAAGGGAACTCCCAATGCCCGACGTCCCCCTGCATGGAAGACGCCGACGGCTGTCGTGACACCTCGGCCGCGCCGTGGGGGTAAGGCATGACACGGCCCCCCCCCACAATGCGAGCCCTCCGGGGGCGCAAAGGACCTGGCTTGGTCGGATAGGAACGATGAAATCGACGAAGAAGATGAGGCGCGTGTACATTTACAGCAGGTTCCCAGGATCTCTCCTCCAGACCGTAGCCCCTCCAATGGATCAGATATTGGAGTTGACGACGTCTATATCGGGAATCCAGGACACGATGAATTTCATATTCGGGTTCACCGTCGACTGGGAGGGGTGGAGGTCTTGTGTTAACCTGTGAGGAAAAGGAAGGTGCTGTCCAAGGTTTGAGGAGCGAGACGTGGAAGACTGGGTGAAGATGTAGGTCGTCGGGCAACTGAAGACGGATGGTGGTCGGAGATATTATGGCCGTAATAGGAAAGGGACCTATATATGCAGGTCCCAACTTTTTGGTAGGGCAAGTGAGCCGAAGATTTCGGGTAGAGAGCCATACTTTTTGATTTACCTCGTATGCAGGAGGCGGTCTGCGTTTCAAATCCGCGTAAGCTTTGTAAGTGTCCTGCGCTTGTCGTAAGAGGCGTTGGGCTTGACGATGCCCGTCGCGTAGATGTTCCAGACGTTCACGAGCATCGGGAACAGCCTCCATCCGGGGCAAGTCGGGGAGAAGACTAGGGTGATAGCCATAGGTGAGGAAAAAAGGTGACTCACGTAGTGATTGGTGATGACCAGAATTGTAGGCGAACTCAGCAGCTGGTAGCAAACCTACCCAATCATCTTGTAAATGACAGGTATAGCACCGAAGATACTGCTCCACGATCTGATTGGTTCTCTCGGTCTGCCCATTCGTCTGTGGATGATAAGCGGATGACAGTTTCACATGTATTTTTAGCGAGAGACAAAACATCTTCCAAAAACGAGAGGTGAATTGAGACCCCCTATCCGATAAGATGGAGGCGGGAAATCCATGTAGGCGAAATATTTCTTTGTGGAATAAGGAGGCGGTTACTTTAGCAGTGGGTAAACCTTTGGTGGGTACAAAATGGGCCATTTTTGTCAGGCGGTCAACCACGACCATTATGGTTGTACAACCTTGAGAAGGGGGTAGGTCAACAATGAAATCAACGGTTAGGTCCTTCCATGGACGATCTGGAACAGGGAGAGGTTGAAGAAGACCGGCTGTTTTTTGTGAGAGCTTTTTATTTCTGTTACAAACAGGACAGGCTGTGACATACTTGATGGCAGCATTGTTCATGGTGGGCCAATAGAAGTAGCGACGGAGTAGAGCTTGAGTTTTCTTTATCCCTCCATGCCCAGCTTGAGGGGAATCGTGACAGAGAGTGAGGACGTCCGGACGTGCTCCTTCTGGAACAACTATCTTGTCTTGATGTAGACATAGCCCGTCCGTGGTTAGGGAATAAACCGTCGGGCAGGTTAGTTGCTTGATCTTTTCAATGGTAGAGGAATGAGTAGCTAGGAAGTATCTGATGGGTAATATGGAGTCGCTCGTGGATGAATCGGACTCTTCGGGCACGGGTAGGCGGGACAAGGCATCAGCCTTGCCGTTTTTACTGCCTGGTTGATAAGTAATGTGCAATTGGAAACGGGAAAAAAAAAGGGCCCAACGAGCCTGACGAGGTTTAAGTCTTTTTGCGGTACGGAGGTACTCCAGATTTTTGTGGTCGGTAAAAACCGAGACTGGATGTGAGGTGCCCTCTAAAAGGTGGCGCCATTCTTCTAAGGCCTTTTTGATGGCCAATAATTCTCGATCACCGACTTCATAATTGCATTCGGCCGGGGTAAGACGTTTTGAGAAATAAGCTATCGGATGGAGTCTTTGGTCTACTTCGTCTCTTTGTGAGAGAACTGCTCCAGTGGCTTTGTTAGAGGCATCTACCTCCAGAAAATAAGGTAGGGAAGGATTAGGCAGCCTGAGAATAGGAGCTGAAGTGAACTGACTTTGGAGAGTTTGGAACGCGTTAGATGCTTGTTCAGACCATTTAAACGGTACGTTCTTGGTGAGATCAGTCAGTGGTTGTACCAGCTTTGAAAAAGAACGGATAAACCTTCTGTAAAAATTAGCGAATCCTAAAAATCTTTGAATGTCCTTCCGTGATGTAGGGGTTGGCCATGAGAGAATCGCGGCTATTTTTCCTGGGTCCATCTCAATTTTGCCTGGGGAGAGGACATATCCAAGAAAGGCGATACGATTAGTCTCGAATATACATTTCTCCTTTTTTGCGTATAATCGATGTTTGCGTAATCTAGCAAATACCTCTTTCATATGATGTCGGTGTGTTTGAAGAGTGTCTGAGTAGACTAGGATATCATCGAGATATACTATTACGCATATATCTAATAAATCCCTAAATATGTCATTTACCAGGTGTTGGAATGTCGCCGGAGCATTGCATAATCCGTAGGGCATAACCAGATACTCATAATGTCCGTAGCGGGTTCTGAAGGCGGTTTTCCATTCATCACCTTGGCGAATACGTAGAAGGTTGTAGGCACCCTTGAGATCCAATTTCGTGAATATCTTGGCAGTTTTCAATCGTTCCATTAACTCTGGAATTAGAGGAAGGGGATACCTGTTTTTTATAGTGATATTGTTGAGATCTCTGTAATCCACACAAGGCCTTAACCCTCCGTCTTTTTTCCCCACGAAAAATATGCCGGCCCCAGCAGGAGAGGTGGAAGGGCGGATAAATCCTTTCTGGAGATGTTCGTGTATATATTCCTTCAGAATGTTCAACTCTGGCTCGGATAATGGGTATATTCGGCCATAGGGGATAGCAGCCCCAGGAAGGAGGTCGATCGGGCAGTCATAGACCCGGTGAGGAGGAAGGGCCTCTGCCTTTGTCTTGTTAAAGATGTCCTCGTATTCCGTATAGGCAGGTGGAATGACGACATTTTTTTTTTCCATGTGTATATCTAGAATAGAATGAATACTTTTAACGGTTTGTTTCATGCACAGTTGAAGACAACGGGGGGAAGTAAACGATATTGCTTCTGGTTCCCATCGTATGACTGGATCATGGGTGCGTAACCACGGTAATCCCAGGATAACTGTAAATACCGGTGAGGTGACTAAATCAAATGAAATGTTTTCGTTATGGTTTCCACCGATAGACATTTTTAGAGGACCGGTTTCTAGGGTGACCATCCCTGATTTCAATGAAGAGCCATCAACTAATTTCACGTGAACAGGGTGCTCTTTATTGATTACTGGTACACACAATTTCGTGGCAAGTGATAAGTCCATGAAGCTGCCGCTAGCGCCGCAGTCAATCATGGCGGGTAGGGTGAGGTGTTGGTCATTCCACTGTAGAAAGATAGAAATGGAGAAATGTGGGGCAATCACTAATGGTTCGTTACGAGGATCGACGGTAGAGGGCACGTTCGCTTTCTTACCTCCACGTTCTGGCTTTTCAGGGCAGAAACGAACGGTGTGGCTGGCCTGGCCACAATACAGGCAGAGATGGTTCGATCTACGACGTGCCATTTCTTCTGGAGGAAGTCGTCTGTTGGTTGCTCCAATCTGCATGGGTTCCTCTTGGCTGGTACGGGGTGTAGAGGGTACCAGATCTCTAGTGGTATCAGGAGGTGTAGGAGGTAGAGCACGACGTGGTTGCACAGACATAGATAGATTTCTTTCTTGCCGTCTTTCGCGAAGCCGTCGGTCAATGGATATGGATGCTTGCATTAGTAGGTCCAATGTTGGTGGAATGCCAATTCAAGCTAATTCATCTTTTAATTGGTCAGATATACCACTGCGGAATTGATTGATAAGGGCTATCTCATTCCAGGCGGTATCAAGGGCGTACTTCTTGAACTCCATAACATAGTCCTCTACAGGACGGCGACCTTGTTTGAGGGCCTTGATCTCTCTCTGTGCGGTGTCTTGACGAAAAGGGTCATCGTATATATCATTTAAAGCTGATAAGAAGGTCTCCCAGGTATCAAGGAGCGGACTTTGGAGTCTCAGTAGTTGGTGGGCCCATGCTTGGGGTTCTCCTGAGAGCAGCGATATAACGGTATGAACCTTAACGTATTCGTTGCAGAAGGTGCGGGGTTTTAACGAGAACAACACTTGGCAGTTGGTCACAAAGGACTGATATGAGCGACGGTCCCCGGTGAATCGCTCCGGTAGGAGGACGGGAGGTTCAGGGGCCATAGAAGTGGCAAAATCCTCTTTGGCTTGTACTCGTACTTGTAACGCAGTATGGCTTACTTGTAGCTCTTGTACTGATTGGGCGATGGCTGTCACCTGTTGCGTTAGAGTATGCAACGCTCCAGCTATATCTGCGGGCTCCATGTCATGGCTCAGTCGTTCTGTCATGCTGTGATATCGTAGGCTTGTTTGGAGTCCAGTATGCAGATATGTTAGACAAGGAAGGATGTAAGAGACGTAACCTGGAGAAGAATTGTGTCGGTTCAGGCGGAGTTCATGCGTTAGCGAGAGAGGAAGCCAGGAGTCGGTAGCCGGGAGGTCAGTCAGAATCGAGCGCGGTACAAACGGGGTTAGGCTGGAGACTTGGTCAGGTGGAAGCAAGGGTTCGTTCAACAAGGAATTCAGTGGTAATAATGCAAGGAACTTGGGTAGCTTAGGGAGCTGACGACTGAGCGTCTTTCCTTTGGTGTTCTGAACCTTTATGGTGCGCAGGTAATGGGCTCCGCCCGTTTGTGGTAAGAGGCCCCTCCCCTGCCCCTCCTACCCACTGGGTCACCCCAGGCTCCATCCGGAACTCGCAGGGGCCACGCCCCGCAGGCGAGCCGGGAGACGCTGCCCCCCCGCCGAGACCCGCGAGTCCGTAGCGGGACCCGGAAGGAGGACCGCGCCCCACGCCGCACCCGCAAGCGATGGTTGCCACGCGAGGGGCCGATGGAAGGGAGAGGGAGGCAGCGGGGGGACCCCAGCGCTGGACCGAAAGGTCACCACAACCCATGGCAAGGGAACTCCCAATGCCCGACGTCTCCCTGCATGGAAGACGCCGACGGCTGTCGTGACACCTCGGCCGCGCCGTGGGGGTAAGGCATGACATATGCTTTATTTCATGTTACACAATTGCCTATATAGATAAAAGAATCTTTGTTTCAATGGGGAGGCTGTCTGTGAGAGCCACTGTGTTGTTGTAGGACGCTCTGTTTGTTTTTCTTTGTTGTTTGTTTATCTTAACTCGCCTGATAGAGAACTGTTAATGAGCGGTGACTCACTCGTTATGTTGATGTACCCTGATGAAGTTCTGGTGCTGAGTATTCGTTATGTCACTCACCCGGGAAACTGAAAGATGTTTCTAGCGTTGAGTAGATGTGTGTGTCTTTGTGTCCATAGTGTAGCTCTATTGTGCTCTGGAGTTCTGGCTCGTAGCATTTTATTTTAATTGATTAGGTTTTGATTTAGAAACATAGAAAAATGTCGGCAGATAAGAACCTTTCGGCCATCTAGTCTGCCCAATTACATGGATACTTTACCTGGATTTATCTTTTGTTTAGGATAGCCTTATGCCTATCCCATGCTTGCTTAAATTCAATCACTGTTTTGGCCTCTACCACTTCAACTGGAAGACTGTTCCATGTATCCACCACCCTCTCAGCAAAATAATGCTTTCTGATGTTACTTTTATACATAATATATGATTTCTTCTTGTATATCGAATAATTTTATCTCCCATTGAGAGACAGTTTTTTCTTTTTCCTCTTAAATTTTTATTTTTTATTTTCTTGTGCGCTGCTGCCATTTTTTCTTTATTTTTTTGCGGCATGTGTTTGCGCGCTGATTCTAAAGTATTTGCTAACTGTTTTTTTTCAGATTGCATGTTTGTTTTTGTTTTATATTTTATTTTGTTTCTTGCCATTGATTGCGTCTGTTTATTTAAATGTTTGTCTTTACTAACTATTAATATATGTGTTTATCTTTGATGTTTTGTACTTCGTAGTTTTGATATTATGTTTTTTATATGTAATTTATGTATAGGGACTGCTCTTAAAACAGGTTGCTTTGTTTCAGTCTTTACTGCCTTGCCTCGTGTAAGAAAAAAAAAAAAAAGGAACAGGAAATGGAGACAATAGGGCTTTACTTTTACAGAGACTTTCAAAAGCGCCTGCTAACTTTTTTTCTCTTTCTCATACATTCATTTTTTCTCTCTTTGTTCTTTTTTTATTTAATTAAAAAAACTCTTTATTTGTAATGTATAATGTTATTATGTGTTTGTATAAGGATTTTTTTTCTTTGAATGCTAGTAGTCTTTTAGCAGTGCAAGTTGGATAATGGAATATGTAGTTATTTTTGTTGTTCTGTGAGTATCTATTTGGGATAATTGAACAGTATATACAAATGACATGTGTCTAATGCCTTGAAAGACTGTAGTAGCAGTTGAATTCTGGAGCTGTTAGTCCTTTATAAAACTGTAACTGTTGTGGAATTGGGCGCGGTTTGAGTGCTTCGGCGTGCGTACAGTAGTGGAACAAAAGAAAGTAATTATGGGAGCTGGATTTACTGTAAATGGATTATAAGTTGATGTATGATATATATATAAAAAAATTAGTGTATCAAGGTGATGGGCTCAAAGTTATACATTTTCCCAAGAGAGGCGTGGTCGGTTATTTTCCTCTGGTCTTTGTTTGAGTCCAGCACTAAGGGATTGACCGCACCTTAATATAGGTTATATGTTTTGCCAAAATGGCTGACTGAGATCATTTACAGTTTTGTAACTTGTATAATGGAATATATATATGTAGGTTCATGTTTAGTTGTTTGGAATCTAAGAGGATGAAGTGATATAAAGCTGAAGGATTTGAGTGAAAGTTTAAAGGAAAGCGCCTACAGGTTTAGTAGCGCTGTACAAAGGAATTTAGGCAGATTTCAAATGAGAGAAGGTGGTTTTTTGGTTTTATTTTAGTTGACTAAGGGAGATGGAAGGTTGTAGTTTGGTATCTGAGTGTTGTTTGATTGTTTTCTTTTTCTGCAGTGGTAGCCAGATGTCTAGTTTTATTTTTTTTGCTGTCTGTTTTTGTCTTTTGGTGTGAAGTGCAATAGTGTATAACTGTGCCCCCATTGAATATTCTTGGAGGGAATAAAACAGGTTGTAAAATAGCTGCACAAACACCTCACATTTGAATGTTTGTTTTTAACCAATATTCTTAAAAAAGATTATTGATGTTTATTAAGAATCTTTTTCTCTGAGTTTCCTCTGAGAACTTTGTGCTAATTAACGCGTCAAGTTTTAAACATGCCCTTCTATACTTTCTTTCCCAGTTCATGATATTTTTGTTGTGTTTTTTATTTGAATTGAAGTTCACATTCTTTTCCTAGTCTCCTAGATTTTGTCTCACTCATGACCCCTCCTCTCCTCCGTGTTGTCTCTCTCATGACCCCTCCTCTCCTCCATTTTTTTTTCTCTCTCATGACCACTCCTTTTCTTTGTGTCCAAAAATGTGTTGCATTTTTTTTCTCCATTTTAAAAGTATTTTAACCATATGAATTTTAAAGTTTTTGACAGGTTAATAATACATTTTTTTCCCAAGTTTTTACTTTAGGTGAAAATTACCCATGCATGCCAACTTTGCTCAAGCTAGATGGAAGATTATGTGATACCAATATTGATAAAGCTGTTGGAATTGAAGGAAATTTACTCAAACACATTATCATTTCACATTGCAATGTTACATCAACCGGATAATAAGGAATTATCAGACACCAGGCAATAAAACAATCTAATTTATCGACAACTCATCAACAAATCATGAGATTAAAGAAGATCATTGATTTGGAAATAAAACTTAAGACATGTCAGTTTTACCAAACTGTTATTTTCAACCAGTAAGACAGAAGACAAAGAAAGAAGATAAAGTATTTTTATAGTCTGATGTCGTCTAAGTGATAATTATTTTGTGTCTTTTATTATTTTATATTTTATTATTTTTGTTGTTTAGTTACAATCAATATTGTTCAAATTCCCTGACACATTTAGGATTACTGGAGATCACATCCAATTAAAATTAGAGTTAATTAATGTATTTAGGAACATATAATTTAATGCATTTGCATAAATACGTTTCATGACATATATAGTGGTAAATGGAAAGTTTTAATTCGATAAAATTAATGCTGTTTTTATTTTTTTGATTTCATTTGAGGATTGGTGTGTTTTATAAACGCCAGGTTTGTTTCAAAACACCGAACAAGACTGAATAGGATAGTAATTAAAAAAAATAAATAATAATTTTTATATTTAATAAAGGGTGGAGTATGCACTTCGGCTATTTCCCTTTTGAGCCAAAGTTGCGTATATATATTTTTCTCTAACAATGAGTCAGAAGTAGTATAATTTTTTTATTGCGTGAGGCTTCGCGGGGACATTTTGAAATTTATTATCTGTGTCTTTTCTTGTGTAAATTAAAAATTTTATTGTTTTCGTGCACTTGTGAGTGACAATGGATGAATGGATGTATATGATTACCGGGGTATACATATTTTCTTTTCTTTTTTATTTTCTTTATTGTTGCTAAAACTGTATCACATCATCAAGAAACCTGACAGTCACAATGACTGCATATGGAACGAATCATGGACATTTTGTGTCAAGGTCAGAGGTCACAGGTAATAAGCAACCAGCGCAAAGAGACAGCTTGTTCAGGAGTCCCTATGGTGGGAGCTCTGATGACATTCAATGATTATGCATCTCAAGCTGGGATGTTGAAAAAAAAGACCACACCTTGATCTCGCACTGTGGACTACGGTATTAGATTATGGAATATTATTTTTTTTATTTAATCCCCTAGATAAGTGTGAGAAAGGATTTGATTTGTGAAAATGAGAATGTATTTCTTGAGTGTGTGTGTGAATGCAGGTGTGTATGCGTTTTGTGGAGTGAAGCTGAACATAGGAAAACACACAGATATAGATCTGACTCATGTTGATTTATTAGATAAATGAACTTTTACATTCAAGTTATTATACTTTCTTGTTCGGTGAATTATATTTTGGGAAATGGGAATAAATAGTTATTTAAGGTCTAGATTAGGTATTTTTGCCTACGCTCCAAATGTGGTTCGCTGGAAGAGTGAATCTAGATAGATAAGTGTATTTTATGCTCATAAAGGGCATCCTTGGGGAATCCTTTTCGTATATCATGCAGGTATTAGGCGAGGATACTATGGCCCCAGGTATAATTAGTTTAATTGTCTACTTTGTTTCATCCATTTTTGTGATCACGATTGTATATGTGATCAATGAGACGATTGAAAGGTATTTTAATATGATAGGTAGTTTTATTTTTGTATTAGTGTGAAATCCACCCCCCCACCATTATAAGTGTCAAACCCTGCAAGTCTTTTACTTGCATAGAATGTAAGCCTGTGGAATTTAGCCATTTCCTTTGTGTGCAGGAAAGGGGTGTGTGAACAGACCATAAGCTAGAAAAAAGTCATCTCCGAATCAAATGTAGTAAATTTGTCTCACTGTTGGTTAAACTCTGACGTAGAAATGTATCTGCTCTGATTGGTTGTTGTATCACATTCCTATGTTGGGAGTGAAAACTGCAGGAAGTTTTTATGTATAATGAACATTTCTATTGGATGTTGAAACAATAAACCAATCTGACAAACCACGGACTGATCAGATGCTAATCTGCCATATCTCGGTGTGGTTGGGTCTGTCGTCTCCTCTGATCAGAGTCGCGCAGCGCCTTACTTCATTTTTGATATATAAGAAGAAACTTGAAAAAGGTTTATGGTAATTATAATGGAAATTAGAACTTATCATAAAATAGGCCAGAAACATTCTCCTGCAGCGACTCTTTACCTCTGGGGCAATGTATCCCTCGGTGCCAGCATATCTGTCCATGGTCTCCTCGCCATCCTTCCACTCCACAGTCAGCCTGAAGTCACCGATTTGGAGATAGCCATGGCCAACTGTGTCCAGCAAGATGTTTTCTTGCTTCAGATTTCTGCAGAGAGAGATTTACATTTTACTACCTTCATTTATACTATATAATATCAGACATAAAATAGTGACAGTGAATTGAGGGAGCAAAGAAATAATCTGAGAAATAAGTATGGGGATTTAGGGAAACAGAAGAATTTATCTAAACGTTAGGGATCATATGGTAGAAAGGACAAATTACAGAGTAAAAAGAGAAGATCCTTCACAAATTCAATTGAAAATAGTAACTGCCGATGGAAAATCCGGTGACTGTGGAAATACTGCAGTCCATATACCATTGCTGCATCGAAAAAGCTAACAGAGAAGAATCATCAGCAACAGAATATAATGAAAAGGAAGCTTATTTTCATGAATAAGAACTTTCTAAATGAAATGATGCAAATAAATATGACAACAATAACTCTTCTAACAATCATATTAGCTAGATAGCAAACAGCTGCAGAATAAATGTTTTGTCATTATTTTACACAAATTAGGGTACAAATAAATGTCTGCTTGCTTCATTATGCTTTCAATATCCCATGGTTTGAGATCTTCCAGTATTCCTCTCCATGGCATACTATTATTAATACTAAGCACAGTACAAACATAGCATGGAAATCTTTCTAAAAATGCTACATCACTAACAGGGTTTTTCAGAGAAAGGTGAAAATCAGGAGAACTGGCAGGAGAAGAGAACAATCTAGACATTTTAGCCAATTTGGAAATTGAGATAAATGGGAGAATTTTTCTGGTTTGGCTATTTTGACCTAGTATTTTCACTTCTCCAGTCATTCTCCTTAGTTTCACCTTTCTTTGAATGGACTTGTATATCTAGTTTTTGAAAGAATAACATTAATTTTGCTACTGGAAATAGTTTTTTTCTCATACATCAAGCCATTTCTCCTGATGTGCAATGATGTCATATTGGTGACATATAAGATGAAATTACTAAAAAAAAAAAATCCTTTGTAACTTAGAATGAAGAGGCAATAAATTAACTGTTTTATTTCTCTAAAAGTCTCAAGCCTCTGAATTATTTATATTTACAGGTGTGTGGAAATTCTATAGCCCGACGCCCGGGACATGAAGATAGGGGCACCGGACAAGTAGATTTTTTTGAGATGCAGTCCGGCAGGCATGAAGCCCGCCGGACTGAGGGCTAATTCTTCTCCGTAAATATCGGAAGCCAGCGCTGGGCTGGCTTGCTGGTATCCGCGGGGCTGGGGAAGCTGACCGCATGCATGAAAAGCATTTGGCCAGTGTTCCCCTCCGGCGGGCCACATTACTTACCCAGCGGTGAGTCCGGTTGCAGGGCTGTGACATGATCACGCGTCCGCCGGGCGCCTCTGTGACTTTGCCACCAGCCGAGATCAATTTAATAGTTGATATCAATTCGAAATTTGATTTCAAATTCGATAGTTGATATCAAATTCGATAGTGTGGGAAATGTTTTACCCCATAGGCTTCAATGTTAAAAATATTCCCGTTTCAATTCAATATCTAATAAACCATTCCTTATAATATTCTGCAGTAAAGAATCTCTTTATTTTTAGATTTTTTTAGGATCTTTTGAGCATTTTTTAAAAAAAATTCAATTTCTTTTTATATCAATTTGAAATTTGATCCGAAATTTTCGAATCGATCTGAAATTTCTAATCGATCCGAAATTTCTAATCGAATCACCGAATCAAAAGGAAAACGGTCCGAAACGACCCGAAACGAAAAAAAAAACACCTGGGAAAAAAAATTAAACGAAATGAAACTAAATTTTTAGCGTTGCGCATCTCTACTACCCATCCACTCTGGCTTTATTTTACAACTTTTATGTCCCTGTTTGTCCAATTCTCTCTGTATACTTTTTTTTTTCAAAATCTAAAATTAGATTTTTCTTTTTCCAATTGCCTGTTACACTGTCGAGCTACCAAATTCATACACCCATACACTCAGATTCAGATTGTAAATGTGACAGGATGGCTGGCAGAGCAGTTACAACAGTTACAGTTACAAGCATTTATAAAGTTCCTTAGAGCTGTGCAATGGGACTTTATATAAAGTGCTGTAATTGGTAGACTGTTACTACAAAGGTAGTACTCTTCTTTCCTTACATACTGTTATGTCTCTGAATGTATTACCAATTTGAAAAGAGCTGTGGATTATGTTGGTGCTGTATAAGTAGTGAATATTAGCAGTAATAATAATAATATGCTAAAAACATCCACAGGCACAGCATGTATTAAAATGATTATTATGTATTAAAATCATTATGATCACTACAAATCCACAAAAGCAGTAATTCTCACCATTTTTATTATTTATCTTTACCACAGTTATTGTATCTAACACAAAAGCTATTTCTGTCTGTATGCTAATTATGAAGACCCCGTGTGAGATTATATAAAATAAGAGACACCATGTAGAACTCAGAATCTTTCATTTCAACAATGTTCGTGTAAAGGATAACTGAATACCTGAAATATTAAAAATGAGCAAATTTACATTATTTACATTTTTTAACTATCTCAGAAGAACAATTTCTGTACAAATTTTCTATTTTACCCTATATTCCATATCAAGTCACAACAGACACAAACAATTGAAAACAATAGGCAAGACTTAAAAGAGCTTACAATCTAAGGAATGGGTTGAAACTAAGCACAAAAGCAAGATATTTGTTTTTCTTTTGAATAAAGAGCAATACAAATATATGGAAATTTTAGTTTGAGCTTTTCATTTTTTATTTCCATGCAACTATAAATCTATAGAGCAGAGTATTAGACTTTGAAGAACCAAAATTCTTAATGGAACATGACAGTGATTTGTTACCCTCATGGAATACATCATGGTGAGGATGAAAATCAGTTATGGTTCAATGTCAGAACTCAGAATCACGGATATTTTTCTGTGAACATGTCAAAGTAATGGCCACATTTCTAGCAATGCAAAAAAGGTGGATTATTTATTTGGAAAACACTTGGAAAAATCAAGAGCTCCATCTACTGCCTGTAGATAAAAAGGCATTTGGTTAGTGTTTAACAACTTTGAATTGGCTTATTGTAAGTACATGCCTATATTCAATATACAATATGCAATAAATATATACAGTATACATATAACAAACCAGGAGGAAATCACAACTCATACATTTAAAGACTTTAACAGGTGTTCATACATTTACAGTTTTTTTTAAGATAAAGCATTTATTGGGTTTTATAAAATAATACAGTATAAGGTACAAACGTAAAAGGCAAAATTAAGAGCATAAGATGACATATCAAAAGGTATAACAATGACAGCAACGGAAATGTTTGAACCAAGGCGACCGAAGGACAGAATCTATATGAATGTGTGCAGAGTCAGCAGCAGAGCCATTGTAGTGTAGAACCCATTGAGACCCACAGGAGCCAGAGAGAATCAATATCTGACAGAAGAGAAAAAGGCTAGAGAATAGAATAAAAGGATTTTGCATTTTGGCTGTCTTATTTTTATTTCTGTATCCTTCTTTGACTGCCTGCGCGGCCATTTCCCTGTCTAATATCGATGTTTGAGAATCTATGCATTGTTAGAGCAATCCATTATGGAGTAGACTGTGGGAATCCATTATGGGAGTAGGCCTCCCACCACCTAAAGATCAACATGTCAAAGACTGAGCTCCTACTTATTCCTCCCTCCAATGCCTCCCCACCTCCTGACTTCTCATTCACGGTGGAGGGTATCACCATCTCCCCATCAAACCAAATTCGCTGCCTTGGAGTTACACTTGACTCTGCTCTTTCCTTCATCCCCCACATCCAGTCTCTTTCCTCCTCCTGCCGATACCAACTGTGTAATATTTCCAGAATTCGGCCATTTCTTACCGCTGTCACCACAAAACAACTCATACACGCCCTGGTAATCTCCCGACTCGACTATTGCAATAAACTCTTATCTGGCCTCCCTCTGTCCCACCTCTCCCCCCTACAATCCATCCTGAACGCCTCCGCCAGGCTAATTCACCTCACCCGCCGCTCTGTCTCTGCCGCTCCCCTCTGCGAGTCCCTTCACTGGCTCCCCATCCACTGCAGAATTAAGTTCAAAATCCTTATCCTTACCTACAAAACCCTCACTAACTCAGCTCCCCACTACCTGTCCTCACTAATCACCAAATACACCCCAGCCCGCTCCCTAAGGTCAAACAGTGACCTGCGCCTAGCTTCTCCCCGCATCACCTCTTCCCATGATAGACTGCAGGATTTCTCACGCGCAGCCCCCACTCTCTGGAACGCTCTCCCTCGTACTGTCAGACTTTCCCCTAACTTCTCTTCCTTCAAACGCTCCCTTAAAACATTCCTATTTAGGGAAGCCTACCACCCAACTCACTGACACAACCATCAATCACTCTCACCTTACAGTCCTCTCCTCCTGTTTCCAACCCCAACCCTCCTAGATTGTGAGTTCCTACAGGAATAGGGCCCTCATCTCCTTCTGTACTGTTTGTCAAATGTTGTTCAATGTATTGTAACCCTGTCTATACTGTGCTTATTGTACAGTGCTGCGGAATATGCTGGCGCTTTATAAATAAAGAAGAATAATAATAATAATAGACTGTTTATTTGATATGGGGAAAGTTTGATTCTGTTGACATGTTGTTATGGTTACTACTGGAGCATGTTAAATTGACCATGTGATTGATTGCTGATTGAACTAAAGTTGTGGGGTGTGTATATAAGCTTGTCATTCTGATGTGTATACTATCCTGATGAAAGTCCCTGTGTGGACTGAAACGTTGAATCAATAAAAAAAGGAGTTTTTTTCTTATTACTCAGTCTCCGTGTGGCGGGTTACCATTTTGAGTATATACAGTGGAGAGTAAGGTCATCCCCTCCCCCTTTAAACCAGAAAAAAAGAACCCCCCTCCCGCTGCCACAGAACAAACGCTAGTATGCACAAAATATTCAGTAGAAGAGCGGGTAGGACACACAACATACCAAAAAACAACCTGTTTCATAACCTGCCCCCATGTGGACATAAACAGCTGCAACATGCAAGGGAAAAAGAAAAAGAAAGGTCCGAAACCTCCACCCCATCCCCGGGGCACCGACGAAATGTCCAGTAAGTAGAAAACTTAGATAACTTAAAATAGTTCGCCCAAGGTCCCCTTGGTTAGCATATTAATTCCCAGGAGACGATAAACATGGGAGACAAGCCGGTCTGGGCCTAGTGCAGACATCAGGTCCCAGTCAGGGAGGCGATATAACGGAATGATACTCAAAAGGAGAAAAAAAAAGGGGTGGTGGGAGGACAGAGCAACCCATGGCCCTGCATCTCTAGTAAGTCCTGGGCACCACAGCCTGGTAATGTTGGTAACAGGGTCCCGAAAGAAGCGGTGAAGAAGGCCAATGGTTACAGGGCCGAAGAGGTCCAATCGGCGCCGAATCGCAGACTTGTCATTTTGGATGTCAGCCAAGCCTCCGGGACCTCCCCGTCCACTGATTTCATCATGCATGGACTCGATGACGGTAGTTGGCAGTTAAGGGATTTCCCTATTGAAATCCCTATCTCCCAATCAGTGAAAGCTTGAGGATCATGTTTGGTATCATTGGAAAGGTCAGAGCATGGCCTTTCCAATGATATCAAACATGATAAGATTACATGTAGAAAAATGAAAAATAAAAGAAATTAAATAAAAAAAGTCTGTTTATTTATTTATTAACCTCCCTGGCGGTCTAATTTTTTCAAAATTTCGTGTCTAAAAGCGTCTCAATTTTTTTTTAAAGGTTACGTGTTCTTGTACATAGTTAGCCTGTAATAATTAGGAATCACGCACTGAAATCCGTGCAATCAAGAGTCCTTACTGGTAAAATCCTTTATAAATAAATAAATTAATAAAAAAAAAATAGTAAATAATAAAAAAAAAATAGTAATAGTAAAAATAGAGTCCGATAAAGTTTGAACCACGACATGATAATTTTCCAAAATAATGCAAATAAATGATATTCAATAAAATACAACAAAAAACACTGAAATCTGTCTGCAAGCAAGGGTGAAACGATGTATGGTCTATTTCTTATCCTGTACTGCCACCTATACTGTTCATAAACATTACACTGTATAATCCAAATGTAAAAAAGATTTCTTTTATGCTGGCCCCGCCCCTCTGCACCATGTGACTCGCAGGGAGCCATCCAGGAAGCAGCTCGCTGCGATCACACTGCAGGGACAGCGAGGGAGCCAGGAGGAGGTGAGTATGTATCCAGCCCGAGTGCGGCTCGGGGTTACCGTTCGTGGTAGCGAAATTTAACCCCGAGTCACACTCGGGAATACCGCCAGGGAGGTTAATGCAGCACTATTGTTCACATTTCAATTATTATGTGAACAATGATGCTGCACAAACTTTTTTGTCAGTTTTAGCTAAAATCATATATTTTCTCAGAAAAATACATTAACGAGTTCCCATTTCTACTTTTTTTTTAACAAGCATACCCCATAGAATATATAACCGCAAAGGCTTGGATGGTAAAATGTTAAAAAATATTTTTACACATTTGTAAACACATGCTGTAGGTGTAGGCGATTAAAATTTTTATGGAAATTCACATTTTTTAAAAAATGTTATTAGTATTCTGGCAGGACATGATGTATACATACAACAATCATATATATTATGAATCTGCCGAGTCTACCGTAAAAATGGATATATAATTTGTCTGGGTCGTACAATAAAACATTGCTTCAAATCACTTTAAACATAATGAGCAAAAGATGGTAAAAATGAGCTCAGCACACAGAGGTGAAATGGTTCAGCAGTGAAGGGGTTAAATTGCAAATAGCTCAGTTATGCTCTTTGATATTTTCCTTGGTTTTGATTTCTACTTAAAGTTTCATTGTTTGCCAAGGTGCTTTCCACTGTGTGTTTAGGTTCCTAAGGAATAAATAGATTTTCCATAGGTGCACATCCAAATGAACTGCATGAAGGCATAAAAAATGTAATATCCAATTTCAAAAATGCTTATTTAAACAGATTGAATTTATTATTCAATTGGACTATTAGACAACTGGAATGCCAAACTGCAAGTATAATTCTTGCCTCATGCATTACAGTTATTTATCATCAAATATTTTATTTTATAATTGAATTGCTAATATTTATGTAGTTTTAATACTGCAATTTTTCCATCTAGATTATTGTAAGCAAGTACTTACAGCAAAAATGAATACCCTCAGACTTCATTCACTATTTGCTTTTTACGCGCTTCTTTTCTGTGGTTTATATTTTACAACAAATAATTTTTTTCTCACACCCGCTTTCAGAAAATGCAAGGTTTAATGCTTGTGCTTACATTGGATTATTCTATACAATCCCTGTTACAGCTGTTATTCAGTTACGTTACTATATTGTTTTCCCTGCATGATTCAGATTTTATGGTATCCAGGTTATATTTTGATTTCCTATCGGTAACCCCTTACCGCAGAGTGGGTTTCCCCCTGCTTGCCGGCTGCTGCAACGGGCCCCTCCTCCAGCCCACCTACATAGCTGATGCGCATAATGGACTGCAGGGGGAAAGCATGTGATGTGTAAAAAGTCAGCCAATGCATTTCGCCCAATCACTGGGCTTTCTCCACTACCGGGAAGATCTGCGACGGCAGTGGAGAGATTGGGTCCTCTTATGTTAGAGAAAATGCATTGCTCAGAATCACCTGAGTTACCGTTAGGGCCATATACTGTATATTTGGGCACAGGCACAATTTTCATACTTTTGGGTCTGTATGGCACCAGAATAAAATAAAAACAAAACAATCCAAATGAATTTGAAGTGCAGACTTTCAACTTTAATTCAAGGGGTTGAACATAAATATCAAATACAAATTTTAGGAACTGCAACCATTTTTATACAAAGGCCCCCCATTTTCAGGGGTTAAAATGTAATTGGCCAAATGAATATGATCATAAATAAAATGTTCACTTTTACTGTTTTGTTCAGAATCCTGAAATTGCTGCCTGAAGTCTGGAACGCATGGACATGCCTCCATGGGGAGTGAGTACACAGTCTGAGAAATGTATAAATATGAAAGTTGAGTTCAACCAAAGGAATTTCTGCTTTACTACAACATTGAAGGCCTTATTCAAAGTGAGCCGAACTGGCCTCAAAATTGAACCAAACAGTGAATTTCCCCGTTCGGCTATTCAAAGCAGGTAATTTCGCCAAATATTGGTGAATTGTCAGCGAAATACGGTGATCTTCTGCAGCAGTGAAATCCTCATAGTTAAGCAATTGTTAATTTATTCAGAGACCACCAAACAGTAGAGAAATGTCAGTGAAATGCCCTCATGTTTGGTGGTGGCACAGTCAACGTGGCCAGCGCAGGAAGAAAGGCAAAACTGACTGGGCTCTGCCTTAAGCAGCACCAATCATGCCCTGCCCTTTATGGCTCAGGTCTCCCCTACTGAACTAACCAGGTTCTGACCAGGTGCTCCTAATTAGCACCTGGACTTTCCATTTATGCAGGGCACACCCCTTCCTCCAATGCTTCTGCGTGAGTGTTTGTGACCTGTCCAGAATATAAGAACTTACTCTATTGTCTTCCGTGTGCCAGACCCTTTGCTTCTTCAGACCTGCTCGCTCTCCTCCGGCCCTTGACCCACGGCACGCCATAGACCTCATTGTTGGATTCCCCTATGGATACTCAGGGCCGGTGCTTCCACTAGGCAAGCTAGGCAACCGCCTAGGGCGCAATGCCAACTAGGGGTGCAGCCGGTCCCAACCCGGGTTCCATTGTTGTACCTCTTCGTCATTGTTTGCTTGTGTAGCTGGCAGTGGCAGCTCACAAAGCAGACCCCTGCAAGCGGCACAGAAGGTAGGTGTCTTATGGTGACGTGCAGGTGCCACCAGATGACGTGCGGGCATCACAAGAGGCAGATGAAAGAAAAGTAGAAGAAAGAAAGGCACAGAAGAAAGCGAAAAGAAAAAGCACGAAAGAAAGAAAAGGCAAGAAAGAAAAAAAAAGAGGCACAGAGGAAAGAAAATAAAGAGGCAGGTGAAAATAAAGAAGACGTAGAAGACAGACACACAGTGTGTGTGTTCCCCTCCAAATTTCAACAGTTGACATTTTTTGGGGGGAAGGTTTACAAGTAGCTGGTCTTGCCTAGGACGCAAAATAGTCTAGCACCGGCCCTGTGAATACTTCTTTGCCACGGACCCCATCGGCTTTACCATAGACTCCTGCTGTGACAAGACTCTTGCTATACCACAGATTTCTGCTGTGACAAGACTCCTGTTGGACCAAAACTCCAGTTGCCATAGTCTCACCTTCCTGTCTCGTCTGTCTGGAGTCTTGTGTAAGTGTTCCTCTTGTATCTGTATCTAATATTCCTTCAGCATTTCTCCTGTGTTTTGCCTTTGTTAGATATACAGTATCCCAAGTCAGCCCTATTCCTGCATCACCCACGTTAAGTCATTCCTTCGTATATGTACCAAATAAACCCCCTGTTTACCCACCGTATCCAAGCCTTCTGTGTATCACTGCATCCTGAGTTCGTATCCTCGCCGCCCCATGACAGGTGGTTTCATTTGGGAAGGTTTAATCAGGCGAATCCCAAAGGTTTCAATGTAAAAAATATTCCAGTTTTTATTACATATTTATTAAACTGTTTTTATTCTTTTAATCTGCAGCAAAAGGTCTCTTTATATTTTTTTCAGCAAATTTTAGAAACCAGCTTTCAAAAGTTGTGGTGTGTGTTTGGTTTTTTGGTTTTTACCCCACTTGTCAACTTTTTCCATCAGCTGGATGGCGCCCTGTTCTGTTTTTTCATATGCATTTGGCGATTTTGCAGCAGAGCGGCGGGTGCTTTCGGCAGGTTTGCGACAGATTATCGAATCCAATATTTTCGGCGGTTTTTACTTTCGGTGCGGCGGCTTTTCCCTGCACTTCGGAGACGCTGCGGTGAATGCTGATTTCACCGCAGGGTCAGGGAATTTGATTCCATGAAGTGCAGGGAACGAATGAGCACCGAAATTTCGGTGCTCTTTCAATAACCCCTAGAGTCAAGTGTGTGACGAAAATGTTCTATAATTGTGACAGGTGTTTGAAGGAAATGTCATATAATCATGCTGGACGTTTTTGTTGCGTAAGGGAGCTGACTTGGTGGAGAAACCCTTTTTGAGTTTTGAGCTCCATAACCATGAGCTATTACAGTGCTACCATTGGAAGGATCACTCATTTATAATGGCAAGAATAAGTATTATGTGAACCCTTCAGAAATTACTGCATTTAAGTATAAATTCTGGTTTAATGTTCATCTAAGTTATGGTAATCAATAAACACAAGGGGCACTATTATGATCATAATGTTAAAACGGGGACACTAGGGAGAAAAACCTGCGCCTGCAGGTTTCTCCTTTGCGTCCCTGTTTAGCATAATATTGCGATGCAGGCGCTAAAAAAGTTGCCTGCACTGTAACACGGCGCTAAACTGTGAGATGTGCTAGGACTCCATTGTTTCTGCTCTGCCGGTTACATGACCTGCGGGATCTCGCCTCACGAGATCCGGCAGGTTGGCGTAGTGATCCGCAGAGGGAGATTGAGGGACTTCAGTGGAAGAAGAAGCCTATGGTACAGGCGAAAAGCGTTTGACTTGCTGTTATTTATTTGATTTATTCCTGAATAAACACCTTTATCTTTATTTTTAATTTTTACCTGTTTATTCACTGATGGAAAATCCAACCAACATCTGTCCTGTGATTACTTTGTAAAGGTATCCAGAAGGATCGTTTTGGGGTAAGCAGGTAACCCAATAATACCTGACACTTCTCCATTTGAGGGCTGGCAGCTCTCACTTTGTGTGAGTATGAGTAATTACGTACACTATTAATCTTTCCCCTATCAGAAAATACTGCACCATATGCGTTTTTCTGTGTTCTTTTTGAGGTCCTACTTGTAAGAAGACCCAACCTGGTATTCTGCCTAAAGCCACCTGTCAAAGTGGGGCCACTTTATTTTTAAGTGGCACTTCCAATCCTGTGCCTTTCCTCTGGGGACTTCTATGAAGTGCTAACCCACACCCACCCCCTTCTTTTTCGGTACTCTGATATTTGCTTATACATTAATACACATTTAGATATATACAGTAACATTCACCTATGCAGTAATAACGTCCTTATAGAAAATAATAAACAATTAAACATGTACAGATATACAATTACTCAATCTACATTATAGTAGGCTAATGATGCAATACAATATAACATTAGATCCTATATTCATCACATTCCCTGTATGTTGATGCTCTATAACACTTCAGCACAACACACTGACATCTGTATACTGTCTTATCTAATTATTCAGCAGCCTTTTCTAATCACAGGGATGTGAATTAAATCACTTTTGCCCTGTTTATAACCTTGGATATGTTCCCTCTTACCTGCAACACATACAAAGCATGGCTTTAGCTCTGGTAGGAAGTGTACTCTGATACTGGCTTCCTCCAGAGCAGAAGCCCTGCTTCTTTTGTTCCTTCCTGTTGAGGGAAGCCTTTTAGATGAACACGTGCTCATCATTCAGGCTTTTCACACTGCTGCCATCTACTGGTGGTTTAATAAAAATGCCATTAGTTCACTTTATCTTGATTTTGACATACTTTACACTAACATTAACGAGCGCTAATGTTAGTTTTAACATTGTAATAGGGCCCAAATTATGGTTTTGATCTTGTATATAGTGAGTATATAATTCAAATAATAATTTATTGGCAAACTTGATGCCCAATTAATAAAATGAGATTGGCAGTGTGGGTTAGCGCTACTTTGACTTATAAATGACACTCAAACATTTTGAGGCTGCTATTTGTAAAAAGCATATTTTTGATGTAAAATATGCTTAGAAAAAAGTGTTCTCAAGATCTGCAATCAAAAATTGCTGCTTTGTACAAAGCTGGAAAGGAATGCAAAGTTTTCTCGAAGAGCTTAATTATTCATCTGTCAGTGGTTAAACAAATGCCTATAAATGGATACAATTTAGTACTGTGGCTACTCTCTCTGAAAGTGGATGTGCAGCCAAGATGACTCAAAGGACGTCATACAAATTTCAGTGAGGTAAAAAAGTACCCAGTGATAGCTAATACTTCCAGAAATTATTGAAAGTGGTTACCATCTCTGTTCATGTGTCTACTCTACTGAAAACATTGAGCAAATATCCCTCCTAAATATCAAACGAATGACAGCCCAGTTAACCATTTGTTAACTTTCTCTTTTCCCCAGGAAAACCATCAAGACATGTAATTGTGTTATCATTTCCAGAGATCAGGGGGCACAAGCTCTTTCTGATAGTATTATTATTATTATTATTATTCTTTATTTATAAACAATAGTACTTACAAGACACCTTTTGCCTGAAGATATAAGAACGCAGTCAAGTAGTTCTAGTAAATTGCCAATCTACTTTCCAAATCATTTGGAAAGCCAAAACAAACCAGGTATTACATTTTCATTAATACAGAAAAAATGGCGTCGCGCCCATACTCACCGGAGCGGCAGCAACTGCCAGGAGTAACAGCCCAGTTAATGTATAAAACATAACAAGGAAAAAAAGTGTCATCTGCTCTCGTTTCTAGGTGTTCCATATAGGTTTTTAGGTACTCACTCTGTAAAGAGGTGCCTTGAAGTGGCGAGTGAGCTTACGTTGCAATGGCCATTGAAACAAACAAAAACCTCATAGTGTTTTGTTGTACATGGAACACATAGAAACGAGCGCAGATGACACTTTTTTTCCTTGTTATGTTTATTACATTTTCATTGTTATCGCCAAGAGGCTTTGGGATCCAGAGGCTGGAACCCTATGGCAGGTATGGATAGGCAAATCCTTAGTTTTTGTTGCTAATGTGAGGATAACAGGAGCCGGAACCCGATGCAAGCGGCTGTTAAGCCACAGGATGATCAGGAAGAGTAGTCAAGAATGGAGCTTGGGTAATTAACCAGATATTAAGAAGCAGAACACAGGGAATGCAGTCAGAAGCAGAGCCAAGGTAAAAAAAACGGAGAAATTCACAAGTAACAGGACATGTAGATAATGGATGTAACATTGGGTTTAAGGCAGCTAAATAACCTGCAAGATTGGAGTGCTCGGCATTCATGAGGAAAGGTGGCCGTGATGGACTTTCCATTGCTGTTGTTCCTCCCACAATAGCATCTAATAGAGAAGCAGAGCCTCGATGTGTCAGAGTGTCCATCTCAGAATCGTGATGTAAAAATGACGCAGGTTCGTCATCACATTGTGTCTTCGATGTCGTCTCTGCCTGAGACGTGTGTGTGTCATTATGGGGCATCATCAGTGTTTCTTTGGGAAGCGATGCTCCAGGGATTGATGCAGTGTGTATTTACATGGTTTCATCTGCACTAAGATGGCGGATACTTGAATGCAGGTGTGGCCACCAGGACACCAGTCACCCTATTCCCTATCTTGCACTAACATGGATATGCTAATGGGGAAAATCTGCGCCTGCGGATTTTCCCCTTAGGGTCCCCATGTTACCACTATATACCGCAGCACCTTGCCCTAGTCCAAGTAACGGTGGAGGGAACAAATGCAGAATCATGTAGTGCAAGCATTTAGAAGGTGCTAACTTAAAGCTGTTCGCATCCCTGCAGTAATTAGCGCTAGCACTTTGTAATATCTTACTTATTGAAATGCTAATGTAGTTTTGCACTCTCCATGTTAAGTATAGGATGTGCAAAGTACAGTAAGCTCAGGGAAGTTAGCGCAAAAAAAACGATGTGCTAATGGGTGTAGCCTCAGGAATGTAATTGTTACATCCCTTGTCTGCAACCATGCTCTAAACCCCTGGCAGCGCTTTTCAGATACTGTTCCTCCCAGCAAACAAACAGTTAATCACAAAAGCACATGACTCATTTACCTGAATAAACGCTATGCCCCCTGATGATGAACGCTTCATCATTGATGCTCAAATCCTGACAGGGAAAAGACCTATGCTCTGCAGCTCTGAACCCTATTCTACAACCTGTTCCTGTATATCCTATTTTATTCACAATATCTTCCAATTCCAGCTCCAGCAACTACCTTTCTCACCATCTGCAATATCCTGCCTGGTTAGTCTCAATCTTCTCACCCTCCTCCACCCAAACCAATCTCTGTGTGTGTGCAGATCATTGCACCCTGGGCTCATATTCCCAACCCCGGTGCCAATCTGGTACCATCCCTGAAAGTATGTGGGTGGTATGCATTAAACATACTTATCCTGCTGGTAACGCATATCTATCGAGGCTCTAACTTTAGCACCAGTGTCACGTTCGCTGTCCCGCTCACCCCTCACAACCGTGGTGGGAATCCTATTGGACAAACTTCTAGATCCTCCAATCCTTGAATGGTCGGGAACGCTAACCCTATCACTCCCAGCCAGGGAGAACAGACAGACCAACAATAATGAGTAGAACCCAGTAACAGTAGGTTTCGAGACCAAGTTTCTACTGAGCCACAAAGGGTTAACTTTACCGACAAGTGGGAAACCGTCTGAAAAAGGCTTTAGCAGTGTATTCATACACCAGGGGTTAACATCAGCATGGTCATATAAACGTTCCGAGTTGGCAATAGAGAGAGTTTTCATACAGGCTGGTTCGGCAACACACAAGGTTCTCATACACTCCGAGTTGGCAACAGGACAGATCAAGGGATTATCTGAGTCGACATTATGCAGGATTGATATACACTCTGAGTCAGCGTTATGCAGGATCGATATACACTCTGAGTCAGCGTTATGCAGGATTGATATACACTCTGAGTTAGTGTGGGGTAAAAGTAGCATACACTCTGAGTCTGCTCTGGGCATAACATACATACAGGCTTGGTCAGAAAGAGAATGGTCAGGAAGGCAGTCCTAGTCAGCAACAATCAGGGTCCTCATACAATCCAGGTCAGTATCAGTTAAAGAATCAAAAGGATCAGTGAATCGAAATACGAATACACCAGGCGATGCGGGAACTAACTCCACGCCAGGGCAATGAGCCGACTCACGCGCCCTGTATTTAAGGCTGGTGGCTCTGCATCATCATGCTGGGCCTGCCCCTCCAGGCGCACGAACGGCCGGAACTCCTGGCACCTGGCTAGCCAGCGATGCCGACGGGTGCTCCGACCCCCCTGAAGTCCTGCAGGTGCCGAGGATGTGTCAGCCAGCTAGCGAATAGAGCCCATGATCTTTTAACTCTACATTTCCCATAACGCTCAAGTGTTCTGTGAGCTGACTAGGCATCATGGAATGCCTCCTGTTTCATTTAGAATCCAATTCAAATTAATGGTTGTCATGTACAAAGCTCTCCATAAATGCACCCCTCCCTTATTAGCAGTTGCCAGTTATATCCCATCCTGACCACTTTGCCCTGCCACGATCAGATGTTATCATCTTCACGTACCCGCACCCCTAACTCTAGCCTTCAGGACTTCTCACAAGCTGACCCTTTTTTATGGAACTCCCTCCCCCCAACATTAGGCTCTCCCCATCTCTCCAGTCCTTCAAGAAGTCTCTGAAAACACATTACTTCAGAGAAGTCCCTTGTTAGGGCCAACTAGGGAATAGAGCCACAGGATGGCAGATGAGCAGCATGGCAGTGATGGCAAGGGGGGCTACCTCAAGGTGCTGTCTAGAGACCAGATGTCCTTGGGGGACATGACATTCATGATGGCCCAATGACCAACAACCAGTTGGTTAATTATTCTAGATCACAATTTAGTAGTCAAAATATGAATCTCTGTAGTTTATTTGGCCACAACAACCCAGTTTTATGTATGTTGCATTACTTTAGTTTAGTTAACAAAGTCTATTCAGCATATAGCTTTGGAAAGGATTGTACTTGCACTTCTCCTATAGGGTATTCACTGCTGGTTCTGTTTGTTCTCACCTTCTCTCCTACAATTTATCTCTTTATCCTCTGAACACATTTAAACTCCAAAGGGCTTCATTGAACACACAAATAGTTGATCAAGTGCTTACGAGAGCATGTTGCACAGTCAGTCTTTGTCCCCCTCTCTATTTGTGTGTATTATTTTGCCTATTAAAGGACTAAACAATGCCTTTAAATTACAAGAGTTTTGTTGTGTCTGTACTCAATATTTAAAAATTGAAATAATTTCTTTCTATACCAGCAGAGGGCGATAAAAACCATTTAGTTCACTAAAGCTAGTCCGTGGTTACACCATTGTAGCTGCAGTGTCATTTTTCCTTTTTTAGTTATATTTTGTATGTTAATAATTGCAGCATCTGTGAATGAAGCACATAATAGTTTGTAAAATAATATATATACAGTATGTATATATAAAACTAAAATATGAACAACTTTTAGAAAATATTTTACCCTTCCTTGAAAGAAGGGAAAAATAGAACGGGCTTTTAGTGGCCATAAAAATAAAAAATAAAAAAATATAAAAATACAAAGGCAATTTCTGTATAATATGTATGTACAGGTTAGTAAATATTTTGTTTACTCTCTGCCTCTTTCCTTAGGGGACTGTCCACAAACTGGGAACCAGGAACTATCAAAGGTAAAATAATCTCACATAATTTATTTTCCATCTCCGCTGGAAGTTTCTAGTTTAGAGGCTGACCTTTTATGTAATCACAAGTTATGGTCCTTTTACAGTTTCTACTTTTGAAAAACAATGCTGATTATGATTTTTGAATAACACACCTGTGGGTGATTCAGGAATGATTTATTTCAATAGGTGTCTCACAAATTATAATTGTGTAATTGCGTTGGTTTATGTTTGACCCATCCCTCACATTCAAGCGAGAGACAATAGATGCACACTATCAGACATTTCTAAGTTTTATTTGTTGTAACAGACTCGTCTAGACCATGAGTCTCAAACCCCCCCCCGATGTTGGTTGCCTACAATTCCCAGAATACTTTGAATGCAATAGAAGGCCAGAGAAGTATGAGAGGTGTAGTTCAGAAACATCTGGGGCACTAGAGTTTGAGATCCTGATGTTTCATCATTTGAACTGGGCACCCTACATCGCCAAACACAACGCATATTATAACATGAGGACCTAACCTTGAAACGACTGGTCACCTGTTAGGCTCCCTAGGTGACTGATACTATAAGAGGAATACGAATTAAAATATATACAAGTACAGAAAAAAATTATTAAATACAAAAAGACATTAAGTACAAAAAGACATTTTTAATTTATATACTTTCTCCTTCCCTCCCTTTTTCCCCTCCTCCTCCCTTGTTGAGTTTAACATATATATATATATATATATATATATATATATATATATTGTGGTAGGGCTACTCAGAGAAGCACAGGATTTGGAGGTGTACCTCTTTTATTGAACGCCACAAAACAAAGTCTCTTTAAACACTGGGTACACTTGTATTACCAAACAAAAATTAAACACAAACAAATTGGCCTACTCCTTCCTTTAGGAGTCTAACTAAACTAATTTGTCCCCTCACTACGGGATACTGGGGCAGCTATTCTGCCCCCAGTATAAACGAAAAAACTCTGTCCTTTTTACATACGTGCCAGCAAGCCCTTCCTGCAGGTCTGTGCATTCCACACCTCAGTCTTTCAAATGCAATCTTTTTCTGCCTTCCTCTGTGCTGGGAACTGCTATAATGGCTTGTTAAGGAGTTGCAGCTGTGGCTGCTGCCAGGGAAGGTGTAACCCCTTACTGACCAGGAAATACTGCATCAGTCAGCCTCCTGCTAACATACACAGATTCCCATACTCTGTCACACATCCCCCTCCCCAGCGTAACACAGGTATGTGAAGCGGCCACCTCAGCCAGTCCATGCACTCGAGACAGAGCGTTGGCATTGCCATGAAGGAGACCTGCCCTATGACGCACCACAAAGCTGAATGGCTGCAAGGACAGAAACCACCTAGTGATCCTAGAGTTCTTCTCCCTATTGGTATGCATCCACTTCGACGGGGCATGGTCAGTGATAAGGGTGAAGCGCCTGCCCAATAAGTAATAGCGGAGCGTTTCCAAGGCCCATTTAATCGCTAAGAACTCTTTTTCTACCGTAGCATAGCGTTGTTCCCGAGGCAGCAGTTTCCGACTCAGATACAAAACTGGATGTTCCTTTTCGCCAACATATTGAGACAAAACTGCACCCAGACCAACCTCAGAGGCATCTGTCGGAAGGAAGAACTCTTGGGTAAAGTCCGGTGCCACGAGAACAGGTTGAGTACAAAGGACTGCACGCAGGTCAGCAAAGGCCTCCTCAGCCTTGCTGTCCCATCTTACAGTGTCAGGACTCCTCGCTTTCGTAAGATTTGTGAGCGGAGCAGCCCTTGTGGCAAAATGAGGAATGAACCTCCGGTAGTAGCCTACAATACCCAAAAAGGCTCGGACCTGTTTCTTTCTCAGTGGTCTGGGCCAGCTTTGTATGGCTTCTATCTTAACTGTTTGGGGCCTCACTATTCCCCTGCCAATCACATAGCCAAAGTATTTGGCCTCAGCCAAACCTATAGTACTTTTAGCTGGGTTGGCGGTCAGGCCGGCTCCTCTAAAGGTATTCAATACTACTTGTACCTTCCCTAGATGGGTCTCCCAATCGGGACTATGGATAACCACGTCATCCAGATAAGCTTCCGCATACTCTGTATGAGGTCTCAACAACTTATCCATCAATCTTTGAAACGTGGCTGGAGCACCATGCAGGCCAAAAGGCATTATTCTATACCGAAATAGTCCATCAGGAGTGGAGAATGCGTTTTTTAACCCGCCTAGTTAACCCTTTCGCTGCTGAGGCTTTTCCCGCCCCTATGCTGAGGTCATTTTTACCTGTTTTGCGCATCATGTTTAAACGTGTTTTGAAGGCTTATTTTAGTATATGACCCAGACATATTATATATCGTTCTTTCCATCAAACTCGGTAGATTCATAATATGTCATTATTATATGTATACGTTATGTCATGTCTGTATATTATAACAAAAAATGCAATAAAATATGTATTTTCAATAATTTACAATGTGTAAAGTGTTTTTTTCCACATTTTAACATGCGAGCAATTGCGGTTATATTTTGTATGGGGTGCGCTTGTTAAAAAAATTAGAGATGGGGTCTCGTTACATTTTTTTTTGGGGAAAATGACACTATTTTTAACAAACGCACCGCATACAAAAATCGTTAGTGCAGCATCATTGTTCACATTATAATTGAAATGGGAACAATATTGCTGCATTAACAAACCAAAAAAAAAAAAAAAAGTGTTTAATTTTTTTTTTAATTTTTTTTTTAAATTTTTCTTTATTTTTATTTTTCATATTTTTTTTTTTTACAACATTTTTCACTGTAGTGTTTGGTATCGTTGGAACAGCCATGCTCTGGCCGATCCAACCATACCAAAATTTAACCCCTAGCTGCCACGGATCGGGAGATAGGGAGTTCATTGGAACTCCCTATCTCCACAGTTGGTGGCAGTTAGGGGTTAAGTCTAGGACTGGCATCATCGTGCTACGCACGATGATGCCAGTCCTCTGGGGGAGTTCCCGGAGGCTTGGCCGACATCCAAGATGTCGGCCAGCTCCGGGAAAGGATCGCGAACCGGCGCTTTTCAGCGCCGATTCGCGATCCAGCTCCCCAGGGGTTAATGCCAGGCATCATTTGGAAGGGCAGGCTGTGCCCTTCCAAATGATGCCTGGGTTAACCCCCACAGAGCCGCCGATCGGGAGGGAGAGAGGTCCGAAGGACCTCCCCCCCTCCCTTTCAGGCGCCTCCTCCGCACATGCGGGGGGCGCCTGAATTAGGTGTCATCGCGCCCCCGCGATGACACCTAATTCTGGCGGCTGCTGGTCCGGATGCCGGGCTGACATCCAGGATGTCAGCCCGTACCGGAGGGGCCAGCGATCGGCCGGAACCCGGCCGAACGCTGACCCCAATGTGAGGACGCGCTCAGCGCGTCCTCAGCACACCAGCGGGACTGCTGAGGACGCGCTGAGCGCGTCCTCAGCAGCAAAGTGGTTAATGGTATCTGCCAGTAACCCTTCATCAGGTCTAAAACCGTGAAAAATCTGGCTTTTGCTAGTTGCTCCACCAACTCATCAACGCGGGGCATGGGATAGGCATCAAACTTAGAGACCTCATTCAATTTCCTGAAGTCATTGCAAAACCTAATTGATCCATCAGGTTTTGGCACTAGAACGATCGGACTGGACCATTTACTTTGAGACTCCTCTATCACTCCGAAGTCAAGCATTTTCTTGATTTCGGCTCTTATGGATTCCTTTTTGCCTGAGGGATTCTATAAGACTTAACCCTTATGGTAACCCCTGGTTCCATCTCAATATCATGGGCAATGTCTTGGGTTCTGCCTGGCAGCGATGAAAGGACATCCTTGTTCCTCTCTACCAGGCTTCTACCCTCCGCTGCCTGCTCTGGTGTTAGATCAGAAGATATCATCACCGGTTGTTCCGGGGGCTGCCAACTAACCATTGGGTCACCCACAGTGACCACATATGCTTCTCTATCCCTCCAACGCTTAAGGAGGTTTATGTGCAGTATTGTCTCTTTCTTACGACGGTTAGGCTGACTAACCCTATAACTTACCGGACTTACTTTATCCAGAATTTCGTAGGGTCCCTGCCACTGAGCTAGTAGCTTACTCTCAGTTGTGGGAACCAGCACCATTATTCTGTCTCCCTTGTTGAACTCTCTTGCTACTGCCTTTTTGTCATAGTGAAGTTTCTGGGCATCCTGGGCTTGTTTCATGTGCTCGTGAACAAGAGGAGCAATCCGAGCCATGCGCTCCCTCATTTGTTCCACATGTTGAACTAAATTCGTGCCTTGGGCTACCTGCTCTTCCCATGTTTCCCTCAATATATCTAATATACCCCTGGGGTGTCGACCATACAGAATCTCAAAGGGGAGAAGCCAGTGGAGCTTTGTGGAACCTCTCTTACAGCAAACAATAAGTAGGGAAGCAGCAGCATCTCTACTAACCACTTTTCTTAACATCCCCTTCAGGGTACGATTGAACTGTTCTACCAACCCATCTGTCTGGGGGCGGTATACTGATGTTTTCAAAGCATGTATGTTAAACAGTTGACATAACTCCTTCATAATACGGGAAATAAAAGGTGTACCCTGGTCCATAAGGATTTCTCTGGGTATGCCAAACCGTGAGAAAACCTGAACCAACTCCTTTGCTTTATTTTTAGCACTATCCTTGCGCAGTGGAATGGCCTCCGGATATCTGCTGGCGTAATCGACAATCACCAGGATATACTGGTGACCCCTGGCCAATTTCTCTAGGGGACCCACTAGATCCATTCCTATTCTTTCAAAGGGTACTTTGATTATCGGGAGAGGTATGAGCGGGGCCCTTAGCTTGGGTCTAACTGATGACAATTGGCACTCTGGGCAAGAAGCACAATACCTCTTAATTTCCTCATATACCCCTGGCCAGAAGAACCATCTGAGAACCCTTTCTTGCGTTTTCTCCACCCCCAAGTGTCCACCCAGTAAATGAGCGTGGGAGAAGTCAAGCATCTTCCGAGTATAGGAGGATGGCACCACCAGTTGTTCAACCTCCTGACCTTCGTCTGAGGTTGGCCTGTAAAGGAGATAATTTTTTGTCCCTCATACAACCCTCCACGGGTACACCATTTACCTCTACCACTCTACTTCTGGCATTCTGTAACAATGGATCATTTGCCTGATCTCGGCCTAAATTACCAGTGGACATATCAATTGTTTCTGGGTTTTCCATCTCAACCTCATAATCCAGTTCTGTAGCAGGTTCTGTTTGTTCAACCTCTACCTCATCTTCACCATATTGTGTTGCCACACCTTTATTAGCCCGCTTCCCCTGCTCATTCAACAATGCTTTATTCCCGGCTCTGTTAAACCTCAATTTGATTTCCCTGCACTCTCTCTTGGTTTTTATTCTTTTTGGGTTACCAACATACAAATCAGGGTGAGCAAAGGGAAAAAGTTCATCTAAACCACAAACTTGTCGTTCATCCCTAAGTGCCCCTTGTTCGGTTCCCACCAGGGGTTGCAAGAGGGTGTGGAACTCCGGGAAGTTCCTTCCTATGACTAGGGGATAGGGTAGTCAGGGAATCACTACCGCTGATATCCTTACCAGTTTTCCCTATACAAAAACCTCTATATTGCTTGTAGGATACCATACAGTACAGCCATGAATACAAAGTACCCCCATTGTTTTATGTGTTGTACCTGCGGAGGCTTGACTAGGCCGCCTGCTACCAGAGTTAAGGCACTACCAGAGTCAACAAGGGCTCCTCTCTCATGACCATTTAACTTTACAGTCACTCTAAAGGTATGTGCACCCTCTGCCAGGCCTGCTAGACATATCAGTCCACAAAAGTTTAAGGGGTTCTCCCCCAAGCCACATTGCATCGGCTCTGGGAGGTTAGGGCACCTTGCCCTGACATGTCCTCTTCCGCTGCATTTAAAGCAGATTATAGAGTTTCTTCTCAATAGGTCTTTTGTGGGAGTATGGTCCTCAGAGTCTGTTTCGTGCAGGTGTATTCCCGTTCCAGAATTGGGTTCAAGTCCACCTTTTCGGGGTCTTGGTCTCTGGGGCAAACAAAACGAATTAGTAGGAGATCTCTCCAAGTCCTTTGCAGACAGGTATCTTCTACTTGTGCGACCATGCTGTCATAGGTTCTGGGGTCTCCTTGACTGACCCATTCACGGAGGCTCTGGGGAAGCTCTCTCAGGTATCGGTCTAGCAACAGGGTTTCCACGATCTGAGCAGGGGTTTGACTCTCCGGTTTGAGCCACTTCCGGGCTAGATGAATTAAATCAAACATCTGTGATCGGGGTGCCTTATCTCCCTTAAACTGCCACTTGTAGAAGCGTTGAGCTCTCACATTGGTTGTCACACCCATCCGGGCCAGGATCTCTGCTCTTAGTTGGGGGTAACTTGCAGCGGCCTTTTCGTCCAGATCATAATAGGCCTTTTGTGCTTCACCAAGGAGAAACGGGGCAATAATTCTGGCCCACTGACCCACGGGCCAGGCTTCATTTGTAGCTGTTCGCTCAAACGCCAGAAGGTAGGATTCCATGTCATCCTCTGGGGTCATCTTCTGTAGACAGCTGCTTTCCCGGATCCTGTTTACACCCTCTGCTGGTGCAGTCACCCCCTTGGTACTGATGCAGTCCAAGAGCTCTTTGAACATGGCACGGTCCATCCTTTGAGCTTCGCCCAAGGCTTCAACCTGCAAGACCAGGAGCTTGTTAGTCTCTTGCTGAGCTGCAGCTGAGGTTGCAGCGGAGGCTGCAGTAAGCCTGTTGGTCTCCTGTTGGGTTGCTGAAGCTTGCACTAGGGCTTTTACAACATCATCCATTCTCATGGGTTCTGTACCTTTAAGGCTTCTGTGAAAGCAGAGCTGGCACAACAAGTATCCCACCGCTGCCACCACTTGTGGTAGGGCCGCTCAGAGAAGCACAGGATTTGGAGGTGTACCTCTTTTATTGAACGCCACAAAACAAAGTCTCTGTAAACACTGGGTACACTTGTATTACCAGACAAAAATTAAACATAAACAAATTGGCCTACTCCTTCCTTTAGGAGTCTAACTAAACAAATTTGTCCCCTCACTACGGGATACTGGGGCAGCTAATCTGCGCCCAGTATAAACAAAAAACTCTGTCCCTTTTTACATACGTGCCAGCAAGCCCTTCCTGCAGTTCTGTGCATTCCACATCTCAGTCTTTCAAATGCAATCTTCCTCTGTGCTGGGAACTGCTCTATTGGCTTGTTAAGGAGTTGCAGCTGTGGCTGCTGTCAGGGAAGGTGTAACCCCTTACTGACCAGGAAATACTGCATCAGTCAGCCTCCTGCTAACATACACAGATTCCCATACTCTTTCCTTTCTCGTATAATTGAGATCCCTTTCAGTAAATCAATTATTGTTGCTGGATTCTATCGCCCACCGAGCTCCCCAGTGCACTCCCTTTCTGACACAACCCAAATCCTTAGTAATTTGGTAGCTCAAAACCAAAAAAGTGAACTGCTGGTCCTCGGCGATTTTAATGTTGATTGCCTGAATCCTAAAAACAATAAACACTGCTCCCAGTTTACACAGTTAGCACAATTAATATCCTTCCCCACTCGCATTAATATGAAAAGCCTTAACCATACATTGCTGGACTGGATTCTCTCCTCATGTCCTGATAGCATACAGGAGGCAGGCGTTCTCGCTAATAGCTTCAGTGATCACTGTCTAGTGTACTGTGTGTGCAAAATAAAGGCCATAAAATCTCCCCCAAAGGTAATAATCACCAGGTCTTTCAAGAAATTTAATCTTGAATTCTTCCTAAATGATCTCAAATGGCTCACATGGTACATGCTAAACCTAATCCCAGACCTGGACTGTGCAATTGAATACTTTCAGTCTGAGCTCCTGCAAGTCTGGAATGTCCATGCCTCACTGCGTAAAGTGCGAGTCAAAGGGGCACATCTCCCCTGGGTTACAGCTGACCTCACAAATGTACCAGTTTAGGGATTCACTTTGGTCAAATTTCAAGAGTACTGGATCCATTAATGATTACTATGAATACCGAAAATGGCGAAATGCATGCAGAAAGCAAACAAAAATGGCCAAAGCCCAATACTTCAATGAAAATCTAAACAATAACATATCAAACCCGAGAAATTTTTGAAAAATCATAAGTAACATACAATCGCCCACTGTCCACTCCCAACTAGCTGCTGTCAAAGTAAATAAGCAAACCCTGCAACACCCCTAGATGTAGCAAATGCCTTTAATAACTATTTTGTTGGATGTGCCAACACCCTGATTGCTAAACTAGCAATTGAAACACAGTCAGAAAGGCAGCACACAAGTCACATCCTTCCAACTGTGCAAAAACCCTGTATCAAAGAAATTCAGTTTTAGACTGGTGCCTGTCAGTGCCATTACTAAACTTCTCTGAAACCAAAAAATAAAACACCAGTCAGGACCTGACCAAATCCCAGCAATGCTGCTGAAAATCAGCGCACCGGCAATTGCAAAACCTGTCACAACCCTAATCAATGAATTACTGGTGACTGGATATATACCCAAACTCTGGAAGACTGCAAGAGTGATACCTATCCGTAAAAGGGGAGACAATACTTTGTTATCCAACTACTGTCCAACATCATTGCTTCCTGTAATGTCCAAAATTCTGGAAAAATGTGTTTACACTCAATTACGTGATTACTATCAGTATTGGAACTATTTAACCCCAGATCAATCCTGCTTCCGTCCAAATCATTCAACCACAACTGCCCTTTTAAAGGTTTGCAATGATATCCAGGCTGGCATGGAACAAGAAAACCTAACTGGAGCCATCTTTCTTGATTTTGCCAAGGCCTTTGACACCGTAGACCATAGCATCGTATTACAAAATCTTAAAAACTCTGGTATTGGTGATCGCACGCTAACCTGGTTTCAATCATATGAGTCTGATCGGTCGCAATATGTGTCCATTTCTGACAGCTCTTCCCTCCCCCTCCCAGTCACATGCGGTGTACCCCAAGGCTCGATACTCGGCCCCCTGCTATTCACAATATTCATAAATGATCTGCCCAATGTCTGTAAAGCCTCAACTGTACACATGTACGCAGATGACACTGTAATCTATACCCACAAACCAGATCTCCCACAGCTGGAGGCCGTGCTGCAAGAACAATTTACAGAGGTAGAAAAGTGGATCAAAGATAACAAACTTTTTCTAAATACTGACAAAACTGTTACAATGCTCTTTGGAACAGCACCTAAACTGCATAAATTGCAAACACCCTATCAATGTGTTGGGACAAGATCAAATATCACGCTGACCACAGTCACTCCTCTGAAATATCTAGGTATGTGGTTAGACCCAAATCTATCCTTTGGCCCCCACATTGAAAAACTTTCATCTAAACATTACCCCAAACTAGGTGCCCTGTACAGAAACAAATCCTGCCTGAGCCCTGCAGTAAGAAAGCAGATTGTACAACAAATGCTTATGCCAGCTATTGAATATGGAGATGTAGTATATGCAGCTGCCCCGCAAACACACCTTCATAAACTTACTACATTGTATAACTCATTCTGCCGCTTTGTGCTACAATGTAACTACATGACCCACCATTGTGACATGTTAAAAGAACTAAACTGGCCATCGCTGGAATCTAGACGCACCCTTCACCTTTCCAACCTGGTGTTTAAGAGCTTTTCTGGGAAGCTGCCACCCTACCTGAATAGGCTGCTTCTCTCAGCAGTTCCCTCATCCTATAAACTCCTATCCAGGACCTGCACCTTACTTGCAATACCACAATACAAAAAGAAAGTGTCTCGATCCTCATTTTCCTACAGAGCACCACAAATATGGAATAACCTCCCAGATGCCATCAAGTCTTCCCCCAGTCTAAAGTCACTTAAGAGCTCCCTATTAACATACCTCAATACGGCATACACCTGTAAACATGTAACATAATGACTATATTTCCTACATATTTATTTTCTGTTAATCTGTATATTTGTTTTGTGTTAATATCTTGCATTTTACTTTGTATTTCTGTAACAACTCCAATGTTCTTGAACCCAGGACATACTTGAAAACGAGAGAAATCTCAATGTATCCTTCCTGGTAAAATCCTTTATAAATAAATAAATAAATATAAGCACGAAATACCAGCACTCTGTCTTATATATGTAGTAAGTTGCCCGGGTGCCAAAATTCAATGGTGAAATAATAGCGAATATCTGTACGCACTCCAGGACTTGCATAAAAGAAAAAAAATAATAAAAATTATGCAAGTCCTGGAGTGCGTCCAGATATTCGAGACATATATATATATGTCGGATTTATATGTGAACATATGAATAAAGCTATTTTTACTTTAAGTGGGAGTCCTGGAGTGCATCTCATTTTGTATATTGATGAAGATTTTCTGAGATTTATTGCACTGGTCAAGTACGATTTGTGTGGTGAATGCTGTACCCAGTGGACTGCTATATATAGGCAGCTACCTCTCAGACATACCAGCATCCCCTTTACCACTGTGGGCAGCATTTTGGAATAAAAAACTACAGGCCTGCACCCTCCACCATTGTCCTGGGCCAGGACTCCTGAGGCAGTGGAGCCCCCCACCCCACAGTAGAGGTGAAAGTTAGTGAACAGTTGGGCAGTCCCAGGGCTGGAGCAGAGCATAGGGAGTCTTTCAGTGTTTGATAGGCAGAATTCATAGGCTCAGTCCAGTCAATGGTATCAGGTAACGTTGACTTGGTAGCTGCCCAAAGAATGTGGTCATAGTGGGAGGAATCAGGTATCCGCTGCAGTAGGTCACATCCCAAGGAAGGACATGAGAGCAACTTAAGTAGATGGCTTAGCAGGGTCGAGAATGGCTGGCTTTTACATGGTCTGAAGAGAGGACGCGTTGTCCATGGGAGTGAAAGAGTCCCAGATATTTGACCATTGGCTGACAGTATTGGAGCTTTTTAAGAGTGACCTTGTGACCACACGCTGCAAGGTGCTGCAACAAAGAAAAGGTGTCCATGCAGCAAGAGTCTTTGCCTGGGGTGCAAAGGAGGAGTTCATCCACATACTGCAAGAGAGTAGACCCATGTCCCGGGGACCACTACTCCAGAGTTTTGCATACGACAGCTGAGTACACTGTAGGGGGATCGTATCCATGTGGAAGGCAGTCTCATATGAATTGGGTCCCACGCTATGTAAAAGCAAACAGTGGTTTAGTGTCAGGGTGCATCGGTATGCCGAAAAAGGCACTACATAAATCTATCACTGTGAAACAGGTAGCTGTGCTTGGAATTGAGGTGAGACTAGCATTCACATCACGCACCAGCAGTGCTAGAAGCTGGACAAGAGCAATAGCTGCTCTCAGGTCCTGGGTAAATTAGGTTTGGGGCTAGGGTTAATGGGATTCTTGGAAGAGGAGACAGTAGGCTGAATGACCCCTTTATGCAGACATTATTCAATGACTGGTGCTATTCCCATCTCCTTTTCTCCTGACAGCAGATATTGTTTAACCCCTTAGTGACTGGACTGTTTTACCATTTTCGTTCTGAAAGTGCACAATGTTGTTTTTACATATTTGCGCTGTTTGTTTTTAGCCCTAATTTTCCTCTTACTTATTTACCGTACCCACACACATTATATACTCTTTTTCTCGCCATTAAATGGACTTTCTAAATGCCATAATTTCATTATATCCTATAATTTACTATAAAACAATTATGAAATATGATGAAAAATGGAAAAGAAAACACTTTTTCAAACTTCGAGCCCCAAAATCTCTTATGCATCTACACCTGCCAAAAAAGAAGAGAAGAGAAGAGAATTTTGTCCTGAGTTAAGAAATACCCAATGTTTACATGTTTTTTTTTGCTTTTTCACCCCATCACTGCTGAGCCATTTTACTTTTGTGTGTGAAATCTGAAAAACATCCCCATTATTCCTATGCTGAAACAACCCATCATCATTTCCGAATAAACCAACAAAGTACACTGGCTCATCAAGCGGGCTGTCAAGTGTCATGGGCAAAGGGTAAACGGTACATACGCACATGTCAAGTGCACAACCTAGGCTATCAATCAACTTCTGAGTTTTTTCAATAGACAACTGACTCAAACAGCATAGATTCTGGGAAATATCATTGCGAGATTGAAACATGGGGACCTTAGGAGATGTCACATCTATCCCTCCTACAGCATTCACTGAAAGGCTGATCTGCAAGGCTGCCATAAGATCACATCCTAGCAAATTAACGGGGCAATTGGCCAAGATCACAAACCTATGTTCACATAGGGGGTGACTATCAGGTCTGCAGCATACACCAACAGTGGGGGAAAGAGGGGAGAGAATGGGGACACCGTCTATACCAATGAAAGAGTCACTGTCCTTCGTCAGCTGTCCACTATAATCCCTACAAGAAATGGAAGACCAGGTGACTCCGGTATCCAATAAGAAATCAATGGCCTGGCCTTCCACAAGTAAATTATAAGTGGGGAGTTAAGGCCATCTAGTGGACAGCTGAAGGCACTTCAGCAAAATGGAGTGTCTTCCTTTGCATCTTCAGGGGTTGACACCTCCCTTTGATCTCCATTGAAAAGGGTAATGGACGGATGGCATAATATTGGTTTGAGGGGGCACTGTGGGACCAGAGGGGGAGCAGACCCTTGGAATGATGTATTGCCCTGTTTATTGGGACAGGTGTTTTTACATTGTCCTGGTTGAATAAATTTAAAACAATCCTGATTTCTCATTTCCTGTTCAAAACTCTCACTTCTCGCTTCTTCATTAGTCCTCCCCCAATTTGTGTTCCGATTCATATTCTTCCCTGATTTACGAGAATTCCTTCTCTGCCAATTATTCTGTCCTTGATACATAGATGGTGTCAGAGCAGACTTTGGAGTGCAGGGAAAACAACCACCAGCATCCTTAGCCATTAACATATGCAATTGCTCCAGATGCCAAACTGATTCTTGATGGACTTATCTACATCCATAATCAAAGTCTGATATTGAATGGATTTATCTACAACCGTGATTGAGGGATATAAAGAGGTGGGTATATATGGTGGTGGGGCAGGAGCAGAAGGGGGACCACGGGGGATCACAGGCACAGACACAAGTGGATGTCTCCACATACTTCTAATATTCACTCAACTGCAACCACGTCTCACCACATTATTTCATGTGCTTAGCATTCCATTTTGGATCTCCTTTATGCCATGGACACACTTTCTCATCACCCAAGCACAATCCCTTAATCATATTTAAATGTATTTGTGACAATCATCCTTCTCGGGCGAAAGGTGTACTACTATGCATTGCATTCCCACAGTAAAGGCTGATAAATTATCCATCCAGGGATTGACAAAGAATGGAAAAGTGAGCTAGGTGAAAATAGAGTCAGTTTGGGTTACGCTAACATTTGGCAATCATACAGTAGCTCGTGTAGGTGTGATCTATAGACCCCCTGGACAAGTAGAAGAGCTAGATAATCTGCTGTTTGAGGAAATAGCCAAAATGGCAATGAAGGGGGAAGTTATTATCATGGGGGACTTTAATATTCCTGATGTGAACTGGAAAACCAAAATAGCTGGGTGCACCAGGAGTACAAATATTCTAAACTCCCTACTGGGATTATCTCTAACACAAGTAGTTGAGGAGCCGACCCGTAAAGAGGCCATATTGGACTTAATACTCACAAATGGAGGTTTGGTATCAGACGTTGTTGTAGGTGAAAATTTGGGATCTAGTGATCACCATTCAGAGTTGTTTAATATAAGAACAGGGATGGAGCCGCATCACCCAAAAACAAAAGTTTTAGACTTTAAAAAAACTGATTTTTCTAAAATGAGATTTTGTGTGAATGAGTCATTATCAGACTGGAGGAGTTTAAAGGGAGTCCAGGAGAAATGGGATTATTTAAAGGAAGCATTATTGAAGGCCACAGGCAACTGCATTCGGCTTGTTAGCAAAAACAAAAAAGGGAAGAAACCACTGTGGTACTCTGCAGAAGTGGCCAAAATAGTGAAGAACAAAAAGATAGCATTCAATAATTATAAAACAACTCAGAGTGAAGAAGATAGGCAAACCTATAAGATTAGGCAGAAAGAGGCAAAGCAATTTATAAGAGCTTCCCAAGCACACGTAGAAGAGAAAATAGCTCAGTCAGTAAAAAAGGGGGACAAAACATTTTTTAGATACATAAACGAGAAAAGAAAAGTAAAACAAGGATTAGGTAGACTAAAAACAAAGGACGGAAGGTATGTAGAAGAGGATAAAAGTCTCGCTGACTGCCTCAATGAATATTTTTGTTCAGTCTTTGCAGAAGAAAAGGAAGGAAAGGGACCTCAGTTAGAAGGAAACAATAACGAGACATTTACATATGGGTTTACAGAGGAGGAGGTTCTACAGCAGCTGTCTAAAGTAAAGACAAATAAGTCAAAGGGGCCTGATGGGATCCACCCTAAATTATTAAAAGAGCTCAGTGGTGTAATAGCAAAATCGTTAACAGATTTATTTAACCAATCCTTGTTAACGGGAGTCATCCCAGAAGACTGGAAATTAGCAAATGTTGTGCCCATTTACAAGAAGGGTAGTAGGGAGGAATCGGGGAACTATAGGCCAGTTAGTCTTACGTCAGTAGTGGGGAAATTAATGGAAACCATGTTAAAGTAAAGGATTGTTGAACATCTAAAAACACATAGATTACAGGATCAGAAACAACATGGGTTTACCTCAGGGAGATCATGCCAAACTAATCTTATTGATTTTTTTGATTGGGTTCCAAAAATAATAGACACAGGTGGTGCAGTAGACATTGCTTATTTAGATTTCAGTAAGGCTTTTGATACTGTTCCGCATAGAAGGCTTATCAATAAATTGCAATATTTGAGCTTGGATTCCAATATTGTTGAATGGATTAGGCAGTGGCTGAGTGACAGGCAACAGAGGGTTGTGGTAAATGGAGTTTATTCGGCGCAAGGTCTTGTTACCAGTGGGGTACCTCAGGGGTCAGTACTTGGACCCATTCTCTTTAATATTTTTATTAGTGATATTGCAGAAGGTAGTAATGGAAAAGTATGTCTTTTTGCTGATGACACAAAGATTTGCAACAGGGTTGACGTTCCTGGAGGGATCAGCCAAATTACAAATGATTTAGGTAAACTAAAAAAATGGTCGAAGCTGTGGCAATTGAGTTTTAATGTGGATAAGTGCAAGATAATGCACCTGGGACGTAAATACCCAAGGGCTGAATATAGAATATTTGATACAGTCCTAACCTCAACATCTGAGGAAAGGGATTTAGGGGTTATTATTTCAGAGGATCTAAGGGTAAGTAGTCAATGTAATAGAGCAGTAGGAAATGCTAGCAGAATGCTTGGATGTGTAGGGAGAGGTATTAGCAGTAGGAAAAGGGAAGTGCTCATGCCACTGTACAGAGCACTGGTGAGACCTCACTTGGAGTACTGTGTGCAGTACTGGAGACCGTATCTCCAGAAGGATATAGACATCTTAGAGAGAGTTCAGAAAAGGGCTACTAAAATGGTGTACGGCTTGAAGGAGAAAAGTTACCAGGAAAGGCTTAATGATCTTAACATGTACAGCTTGGAAAAAAGACGAGACAGAAGAGATATGATAGAAACATTTAAATACGTAAAGGGAATCCACAAGGTAGAGGAAGGGAGTATATTTAAAAGGAAACAAAGTAGCAAAACAAGAGGACATATTCTTAGATTAGAGGGGCAAAGGTTTAAAAGAAAGATCAGGAAGCATTATTTTACTGAGAGGGTGGTGGATACATGGAACAGCCTTCCAGTAGAAGTGGTAGAGGCCAAAACAGTGATTGAATTTAAGCAGGCATGGGATAGGTATAAGGCTATCCTAAACAAAAGATAAATCCAGGTAAAGTATCCATGTAATTGGGCAGACTAGATGTGCCGAAAGGTTCTTATCTGCTGACATTTTTCTATGTTTCTATGTTTCTATGACCTGCTATACGAGATACAAACTGCTTAGCTGTTTCAACAGGGAGTGTGGTTTGGACATCATCTTTCCTGATCTACCGTCCGGCTGACTTAGGAACCCAGTTAAGGGTTATAAATGAAATAAGCTTAGGTCCCTTTACAGACTTAGATTTATTTCCATCCATCATGTCAGCAAGCCAAAAATTTGTTAAAGAAGCCAGAAAGCACAGTTAATCACCAAAAAGCATTACTGTCACACCTGAAAATCAAAAACTGTATTTACGCTAAGGAATAACTCATTCTGCATCTAACTAAATTTGGGTAATTTGCATAGAGGACAACGGAATAAATTGTGACCAGACAGGACCAATCCACGAGTGACTTGAAAGACAGACAAATCAAAAAGGTGGCCGAATTCATGAAGAACCCCAATCGGTAGCCTTGCCGTTCTTGGCCAATAAGGAAAAAGTTACAACAATAACCAGTGGGTATCAGTCTCGTCATTAGGGGCACAGACATGGTCTAAACGTACTGTGGCCTGTGCACAGAAAACTATAAGGGTTATTCATAAAGCCCTGAAATTTCAGTGAAACTTCGGTGCTTTCTCATTTGGAGCACTTTAGTGCCCTTTAGAGATTCCAGTTCACGGACCCTGCGGTGAATTCACTATTCATCGCAGGGTCCCTGAAGTATGTGCATGTGGAGCCGCCAGTGACTGCCGCGGACCGCCGAACAGACCTCCGAATGCCGCCAAAGACCGCTGCTCAGCCGGCCGAACGACACCGCCAACCGTCAATCAGCCCGTTGTACATCACCGAAGACCGCCAGCCTGCTGAACGCTGCTAAAAACGAACGGTTGAGGCTAGGGTCAGACGAACGCATTTTTCGCGTTGTCCGTGAAAAAGTGCGTTAGAACGAATGGACGTATTTTTTCACGGAATACGCGATAACGGCCATACGATGCGCATTTTCGTCCGTGATTTTGTACGGATCATCAATTAAACCCTTTTTGCGTATGGACGTTATGTTGGCCAGACATTAGCAGCGTCTGAAGTCTCCTAATCACGCACACACGCCGCTAGCGGACGCAGCGCACTCTGTACATCAGTACTAGCGGTATCACGTTCTCGAAAAAAATGCATTTGTTTGCCGCTTGCATTGCGCGGCCGCACTTTTGTGCGTCCGTACTTCGTACATTGCCTGTCATTGGCCGTCATTTGTTGCTACTACGGCCGTGATAAAGTGCGGCTGCAAGCGCGTTTGAGCTGCGTTCGTCTGACCCTAGCCTAAAAGGAGACAGTAAGGAAAATCTGCGTACCGTCTCCATTTTACTGACAAGTGTTGGATAGGGCCCTTTATTTATTTATTTACTTATTTATTCATTATTTAAAGGATAACTTCTTGTATACATTAAAACTATTCTTATTTGTCTGTTTTTTGTCTTTGCGTCTTATAATTTTTTTTTATCAAATTTAAAAATTTTATTCTGAGAATTTTTTTATGAAGATATTATGTCATGGGTCATGTGTTATTCCTGCATCATAGTAGTAGAAGTCTGAGATGTTACATTCTTATGACTATTGTTTGCATTCTTTAAAGCCTTATAGAGGAGATTTAAAGGCAGTTGAGCACAAGAAAAAAAAACAAAGGGGGAAATAGTCATTTGTTTCCTTTTAACCACTGTAACTGATGAATTAAATATTTTTAATGCCATGTTTTCTCGGATTTGAACAAAATGGCAAAAACATTGATTTTATTTGTTGAACTCACCGTTGCTGAGAAATTTCAGTTAGCACAATAAAATGGATGTGCATTTTATTTATGTTTTTCTTTCACAATTGTAAACAAAAGTATTAAAATAATTGAATGTCAAATTATTATGGATTATAGGTCTTTAGAGTGTCCCTACTAGCTCACTAGGTTGCTGAAATCTGCCACTTAAACCCCAAAGAAATTACAAAATACAAAATACAAAAAGGGGAGTGGATGTCTAAGCACATGTGCACATCAGTCTGTTCTCGTTCCCTAGCAACCTATAGGAGTGGCGGGTACCTGGACCAAAGGACACACACAGCAGTAGCGGGACTAGTCCACCAGAAACTCAGTTGTGAGGCAGGACCAGGGGCATGACAAGCACAATTCTCCATCAGCTAAAAAAGAACCATATAGAGTATGGGTATTTGGGTATTTGACACCCGGAGCAGATACTCCCTTTTGCACCCCCCACAAGCAAAAAAGGAAAAATAAGCAATTCAATGATCCTCCTCGCTAACAGAGGTGCTCTCAGTGTCATTTAAGAGAGTCTCTAATATTATTATCCACTTTTTTAAGACAGAGTATGAGTACCGATGCGCTTTTTCAGGTACTCACTGATACCGATCCTTTTATTTAATATTACGTGACCACCACCCAATAAATATTTTGGATTTTGCTGAACGCCTGTCCAATTTATGTTAATATAGAAATGTATGACCAGAAACCCATTTACCCACTGCACAGGCCTGCACACACCCTGAACACACACACACACACACACACACACACCAGACCTCATATATACTGTACACACATAATAGACTTCAGATATATACATACACACACCAGACCTCAGATATATACATATATACACTCACACACTCCAGACCGCAGATACATACACATGTATAAGCACACCAGACCTCAGAAACACATATATATACAGTATATATATATATATATATATATATATATACACACACAAACCAGACCTCAGATAGTACTGTGCAGTGTTTACGAATATATCATAGAGCTCCACAGCAAAAAAACTCACAAATAATTAATTTATTATTGACTAGTTGTTAAGCCTGCCCGGAGGGCAGTCTATTGTTGTTGTCGCCAGCTCAGAATTCTTGTCCACATATGTGTTTTTCAATGTCCTATCCAAGAGTATCTCTCTATATAAATGCATTTGTAACGCATCCGTCACAGGAAAGACGCCAGAGCTACTGGATAGTGGGCTATGTAGTTAATATAGCAGAATCCAGAAATACAGGAACCAGCAGCAATGGTAAAGATGATGACTGTCAAACAGGCGTCAGATATGGTGGAGACATCTGGAACTCAGTCACAGGCAGGGTGTTAACTGCACTCAGGAACCCAGGTAAAATGTTCAAACAGAATACAGTATATATTTACAGGTGTTCGTAATGCGAGAAACACGTAGCGGAAAAGGAAAATAAATATTAACCCCTTCGTTGTTGGAATGTGAGTCCCGTACAGGTTGTGTCCCAAAAAGGTGTACGTGTATGCGTGTGTTGGTACCCGGGTACAAGATTCAACTGGCCAGTGAATAATTTACAGGTGTCTTTGACTAGTCACGTTGGGGCCCTGTAGGTTTAGACAAACTTGCAGCGTGCTTTATTATTTTTACTGTGGCCAGGAAGGCCTCTCACCCATCCGCCAGATACTCTGCGCTCTGCTCGACCCAGGATGTCTCTCCGCTTGGCTTGACTGGGACTCTGTACCACTGGATCCGCTTGTCTTGCTTGTCCGTTTCTGCCACAAGATTCTCAGCTCACCGCCTGCACTCCCATTAGGTCATCTGTGGTCTCCTAACTCGGGGTCCTTCAGCTACTCGGTATCTGTATAAACTTATCAGCGGTGGATCGCTAGGTCTCTGACAAGTAAGCTGAAACCGATCTCCAGCTCCGCAAGGCCGCACCTGCGCTCCTGCCTGGTCACGATCGTTGTCTGTCTCACATACATCTTGCTTTCTTGCTCCTCGGCGCGCTCTGGCTTTCCCCTGCACGAGGCTGCGTATGTAAGTCTGTTTCTCTCCACCCACTTCCGGTTCCCGGCGCAAAAGCATGCTGGAAAACATAGTCCCATTGTCCAGTGTCTCTTACATTGCACTTGTCTCCCTCTGGTGGCCAAAAATAAGTACTACAGCAACAGTGTTTTAAACCAGCACTACACTCTCCCCCTCCTAGAACTCTTGGGTCTCTCCAAGGAGGTATAACAGTTGCATTACATTTCAACATAACATTAGGCAACATATACAGGCTCAGCAGCAAGCATACAATGGGTTAGATACACTTCCTCAAGTTGACTCATGCTTCTGACTACCTCAGCTAACATAGCAGACACTTCGGGCAACCTTCGCACCGTGGTAACAGCCTCTTCAGTGCTATGTCCTGGTGAGTCGTAGGTGAGTCTTTGAGGGGGTCGGACAGAACGTTTTGGCTTGGGCTCAATCAATTCCTCTTCAGGTGGAAGTACTACAGGTACGGGTTCAGTTCTTTCATCCACAACTGGAACAGACATATCTTCTGAGTATGATCCTTCCAGTGAAGGCATGGAACTGTAATCATAAGATGCGGCCTCAGGAACTACAGGAATTTCAGAAGTCTCGGGAACTTCCAATTGGAATTCAGGAGCCTCAGGCCTCAGGTTACTTTCCCACCGTTCAGGAACTGGAATGACCTCTTCAGGCTCTGATTAGCGCACCCAGTCCAGACAAAAGCTTTCTTCCTCACTGTCCCCTTCACTCTCTTCAACAACCCGTGTCTGCTGAGACCGAGTAACAGGAGTTAAGCGTGGAGCAGGCGGGTTAGGCAGACAAAGTTCGTCACCCACTGGTATCCTTACAGCCTCTCTCAAAGGTAGCAGATGATTCCTGTGCCAGTTTTTAAGAGGCCCAGCCTTTCCATCTGGTCGGATTTGGTAAACTGGCAGACCCGGCAGTTGCTTGCAGACAATGTAGACCTGAGAACTCCACCTATCCGCCAACTTTTGCCTTGCAGCAGCACCCAAGTTCTTCAACAAAACCCCATCACCGGGTTGTAGATCCTGTATCCAACCTTTCAAATCATAGTTCCGCTTATTCCTCTGCTCCCTGTTTCCTGAAGTTCAACGTGCCTGTTCAAACGCAGAGGCCAAGTTCTTCCGAAGTCTATCCACATAATTTCTGTGAGAAGCTACCGACGTCTAGTCCAGCGATAGCCCAAACGCCAAATCAAGCGGCAGTCGAGCTTCTCTTCCGAACATAAAACGGTACGGTAAGTATCCAGTAGCGTCACTCTCTGTACTGTTGTATGCATGTACTAGCGTAGCTATGTGACGACTCCAGCTCTGCTTCTCTCTGTTTGACAGTGTCCCCAACATGTTTAGCAGTGTGCGATTGAACCTTTCAGGTTGAGCATCACCTTGAGGGTGATATGGTGTAGTTCGGGTCTTCTGAATTCCCAACAGTTCCAGTAATTGCCCAACAAGCCGGCTCTCAAAGTCTCTACCCTGATCAGAGTGTATCCTCCTTGGTAGGCCATAGTGAACAAATTACTTCTCCATTAGAACCTTCGCTACCGTAGGAGCACGTTGGTCTTTCGTGGAAAAAACTTGGGCATAACGGGTGAAATGATCAGTCACTACTAGAATATTTCCCTGCCCACTAGCATCCGGCTCTAAGCACAGGAAATCAATGCACACCAAATCCATGGGTCCTTGACTTTGTAGGTGGCTCATTGGAGCGGTTCGGGTCGCTAGGGTCTTCCTTTGGATACACCTCAGACATGAATGGCAGTAACTTTTCACTTCAGCTCTCATGCAGGGCCAATAGAATCTGTCTCGCACCAGCTTAAAAGTTCTCTCTGCTCCTAAATGTCCATGTTCATCGTGTAACGACCACAGCGCATCCTCTCTGTGCTTAGTGGGAAGGAACAACTGTTGGGTCTCTTCAGCATTGTTCAAGGGGCCCCTTTGGTAGACCACCCCATCCAACATCTTCAATCGTTCCCACTCTTTATATACCAATCTGGCCCCTTCTGGGGAATTTGTCAGAAGAATCTCCCATTGGTTCGCGTTCAGGGCCTTCGCGGTTAATGCAATCAAAGGGTCTTCAGCCTGATCAGCTCTCAGGTCCTGTTTTGAAAAAGTAGGCAAACTTTCATCCCTCAGCTGCGTAGGATTACAATAGAACTCTGGAACAGCCGCAGCCATAACTCCTATGGCTTCCGCTTCAATCCCTCCCTTGATCCGGCGCTCTGCTCCTTGACATAAAGCTTGCACCCCATCTGGAGTTAACTGAATCCATTCTGTAATGTAGGGTCTCCTCGACAAAGCATTGACATCCCAATTCTTCACCCCAGGGCGATAATTCAGGCTGAACCGAAACCCTGACAGAGCGGCCAACCACCGATGTCCCGTGGCGTCTAGCTTCACAGTAGTAAGGACGTAGGTAAGAGGATTGTCATCCGTCTTTATCACAAATTCGGCTCCATACAGATAGTCTTTTAGCTTATCTACCACCGCCCACTTCAAGGCTAGAAACTCCAACTTGTGGGTAGGATAGTTCTTTTCCGAGGGCGTAAGGCTCCGGCTCACATACGCTACAGGCCTCAGCAATCCACCATACTCTTGGTACAGGACTCCCCCTAAACCTTCTCTACTGGCATCCACATGCAGTTCGTACGGCTTGTGAGGATCCGCGTAAGCCAAGACAGGAGCTCGAGTTAGACTCTCTTTCAGCTTCAAGAAAGCACCTTCGCATTGACTAGTCCATTCCCCTGGATAGATTCTCGAGCCTTCCTTGGCCCTGGAGCCGACGAATTTCAGTCAGAGGCCTTGTGGCCTTCTTCTGCGTCTTCTATCTGTAGGAGTTTGTTCAGTGGTTGAGCTATCTTGGCAAATCCTCCTACAAATCTTCGATAATAGGAGCAGAACCCCAAGAAAGATCTAAGTTCAGTAACATTTCGGGGTCTAGGCCAGGAAGTTACGGCTTCCAACTTCCAAGGATCTGTCAAAACGCCTTCTGCTGAAACCACATGTCCCAGATATGTAACGGAAGGTAAGCAGAATTGACATTTCTCCAGAGACAATTTCAACCCCTCTTCATGGAGCCTCTTCAAGACCTTCTCCAACCGCTGTTCATGTTCTTCCAGAGTCTTCCCGAACACAATAATATATCCAGATACACTAATACTTCGATCAGGTTCATGTCCCCGACGGTCTTCTCCATTAACCGTTGGAACGTGTCTGGCGCTCCCGTAAGGCCTTGAGGCATTCTGTTGAACTCAAAGAACCCCAGTGGGCAGATGAACGCAGTCTTCTCTTTGTCTTCAGGATGCATTGGAACCTGGTGATACCCACTTCACAGGTCTAGTACACTAAACCATTTTGCTCCAGACAGACACTGTAAGGCATCTTCTATCCGAGGAGTAGCATATTGATCTGGGATGGTTCTCCAATTTAGCATGCGATAGTCTATACATAGACGGACAGAACCATTCTTTTTCTGGACCATTACTATTGGAGATGCATATGGGCTCCTGGACTCTTGGATCACCTTAGTTCTTTGCAGTTCATTCAGCTGCTCTTGTAGATCATCCAGGTCTCCCAACGGAACTCGTCTTGACCTTTCTCGAAACGGCTTGTCTTCCTGTAGTCGAATGCAATGCTCAGTACTCTTGGCTAGGCCCACGTCGAACTCATCCATGGAGAACAAGTCCCTCCACTTTAGGACCTGGGACTGAAGACGTTTCTTCCATTCGGGCAAAATGGGAGCATCCTTAGGATAGAACCTGTCATCTGGAATCTCTTTATCCACTCCCCCTCCTAAATCGGTAGGAGAGATAGGCGTAGCGGACGCTACTTGCCCGATAGGTATTCGTGCTTTCAGGACCATTGGAGAATCAGACACATTACACACACTGACTGAGACTCTTCCTCGTGTTCGTTTCAAAGCTCTTGTGGAGATTATTTCAGGGACTACTTCTACTCCTGCTTCATTCCCATGATTAGAATCGGTTTCCAGTCCACATAGGGACCTGGTTGCGATCCGTTCAACTTGACTGAAGCCCGGAAGCTCGCTACTTCTCCTGATTGCAGAACCTTCTCTGTTCCTTCCAATCTCCATAGGCGCCCCACTTCAGCAGGTGCTTTCTGTTCTTCGACCATTCTCTGATAGACTGGACATAACATCGGGTGTACTCCTCTGGTAGAACCTTCTTCCAGTACCACAGGAGTCAGGAGACGTTGCACCAGATCAGTATTCGTCCCCACTATCATAGAACTTCTGTTTGCCCCTGAAGGCCGAGGACACACAATGGCCAACGCATCACAACCTCCAGACTGTCCGGTGACTTTGAATCCGATCTCTAACTTCACCTGTAGATATCCATCATAGGAAGGTTTCTCAGTTCCGATACCCCAGATTTCCAGGTCCTTCAATTTCTGTAGAGGTATGTGCTTCAAGTGCTTCTCGTAGAAGTCTCGGTAGATCAATGTCACTTGAGCCCCTGAGTCCAACAGAGCTTTAGTGTAGACTCCCTCTACTTGAATCGGCACAATGGGAGAAGGACCTATCAGCTGGTCAGGAAACTTTGTTGTAGTCACAGGAAGTTTAGACCCAGTTTGTTGTACCCTGGCCTTCTTCTTGGCCCGTGTAGGTTTTGGGTGTGTGTTGCTTCCCCATGACGTAGAACTGGATGCTAAGGGAGTGACTCTTTCAGTCCTGGCAGGCTCAGCAGTTGGCCAGGCTCTGGGCCCTCTCGGCCTCTCAGTCCTGGCTTGATTTTTGGAGCGGGTTTTGACCACCAGGCACTTAGTTTGCTCCTTCACTTGTGCCCTCTGGCGTTTCCCGCTGGTGAGGTAGATAGTAGCCCCTCCAAGGCTTTTAGAAGCTCTTCTACCATATTTCTTTCAGTCTTTTGACTTTTGCATTGTGCGCGGAAATGACCCATTTCCCCACAACTGAAACATCTCTTCTTTGAAGACGGAGACGCACTTACTTGCTGTGATTCGGTTGAAGGACCCTGGCCAGACACCACAGCAACTCCAGTTGTCCGCATATCAGCAAGGAACCTCTGCATATCGGTCTGTGTCTCTGCCACCTTCAAAAGTGCTCGGCACAGGTCCGCATGCGCCTGTTGCAATTCCGCTTGAGTTTCTTGTACCTTCTTAATGGTTTTGTGCAACTCACTATGTGCAGAAAGGGTTAGTTCTTTTGCAGCATTCTCTGTGGATTTAGGAACAATCAAACGCTCTTGTTCGTCCACTTCGGATCCATAGGTGTCTAACGAATCATCTTCAAGTCGCAGACATTCATTATGCCTCACGGGTTGTGCGTAAGCTCTTTCTCCTCTCCTAAAGGATTTTTCTTCAAGTAAAGCCTCTTCCGTTCTGACAGCTCGGATCAGTTCCAGGTATTTCAATTCTCGGTTACCTTCCCTGCTTCTCAGCTGTAGCATCACCGGATCTAGAGGTTGAGTGCCCCTCAGGATCTGTTGCATTTGGATTTTATCTACTTCGGCCGGTTCGGCCCCTTTCTTGAGAAGTATCTGGTGCAGAATCTTATCTAGGCGCCTCATATATTCAGTCATTTTCTCACCTTTCCGCTGGTAGGTGTGTTCATACTGGTACACGAGCTCCGCAGCCTTTTCTGTTCGCCCAAAGACTTCTTGTAAAATATTTAAATAATCTAAAGCAGTGCAGTCTTTCTTACTCAATTTTAGGTTTCTTACAGCCTCTGACGCAGGTCCCTTTAAGCTCTCAGTAATCCTTTGCTTCTTCTGCACTTCAGGAACGTCCCACTCATCCAGAGCCTGCATCACCTGTTCTACCCATTCTTCGAAGGTTTCTTCTCCCGCCGGAGTTGGTAAGTTTCCTGTAAAGTTTCTCAACCGTCGATAACCAAAGTTGGTGTGCGGAGGGCTTGTTCTTTGACATTTAGCCAGCAAATCTCCAATAGCCACTATAAATTCAGGCCCGATCATGGCCAGCGGACTGGGCATGGGAACACTCGTGGGATCGCCACGTAGCGCACTTGGCTGAATCAGTTGAATTTCCACCTCATCGGTCAGCTTCACACTCGCGCCCTGAAGACACACTGGAACACCCTTTCTCCACTCAAAAAGAACATACGTGTGAGAGGTATCTGGGTTCTCTTTAATGTCCAGGATTAACCCCCGATGATCTGGTGTCAGCGCGGCCACGGCCTGGCGAATCTGATCTTCGGCCCAAGTGTCTGCAGGAATATCCATGACTATACACAATTCTGTCTGACTACTGTGCTCCTCACACCATTTGGCAGCAGTGTCTGGATCCATATTTAACCCTTTAAATGCGTTTTTTCCAGAGACTGGATCCCGGAAACGAGCCCCCACGTGTAGCGCTCACTCCCGAAGGAGCCACTGAATTTAAACCTCGGGTCAGTCTCCCCACACTAGGGAATAAATATACACCAGCACTGTTGTGGATTTTATACGTTATATAGTTTACTGATCTCAAATAAACTGGCATATATAAAGCAGCACGGTATACATATATATTTACAGGTGTTCGTAATGCGAGAAACGCGTAGCGGAAAAGGAAAATAAATATTAACCCCTTCGTTGTTGGAATGTGAGTCCCGTACAGGTTGTGTCCCAAAAAGGTGTATGTGTATGCATGTGTTGGTACCCTATGTAATAATGTGTTGTTCTACATTAATAGAAAGTTATGTGGAAGGGAAAAGTGTGGAGGAAAAAGGTGCACAAGCAGTAGGGATGACCGCAGCCTGGAGAGGATTGTCAGGAAAAGGCCATTAAAAAGTGTTGGGAACTTTCACAAGGAGTGGACTGAGGCTGAAGTCAGTGCATCAAGAGCCACCACACACAGACGGATCCTGGACATGGGCTTCAAATGTCGTATTCCTCTTGTCAAGCCGCTCCTGAACAACGAACAACGTCAGAAGCATCTTACCTGGGCTAAAGAAAAACAGACCTGGTCTGTTGCTCAGTGGTCCAAAGTCCTCTTTTCTGATGAGAGCAACTTTTGCATCTCATTTGGAAACCAAGGACCCAGAGTATGGAGGAAGAATGGAGAGGCACACACTGCAAGATGCTTGAAGTCCAGTGTGAAGTTTCCACAATCTGTGTTGATTTGGGGAGCCATGTCATCTGCTGGTGTTGGTCCACTGTACTTCATTAAGTCCAGGGTCAACGCAGCCGTCTACCAGGAGATTTTGGAGCACTTCATGCTTCCTTCCGCAGACGAGCTTTATGGGGATGATGACTTCATTTTCCAGCAGGACTTGGCACCTGCCCACACTGCCAAAAGCACCAAAACCTGGTTCAATGACCATGGGATTACTGTGCTTGATTGGCCAGCAAACTCACCTGACCTGAACCCCATAGAGAATGTATGGGGCATTGCCAAGATAAAGATGAAAGACATGAGACCGAACAATGCAGAAGAGCTGAAGGCCGCTATTGAAGCATCCTGGCCTTCCATAACACCCAGTGCCGGATTAAGAGAACCATGGGCCTGGTGCTCAGGATTTTGGTGGGCCTTTTAATAGAAATAACAAAAAATGCTTTGCGTTTTTAATTTTAACATAAATTAAATAGTTTAATTGCCAAAGTTCTTTCTTGTTTAGAGAGTTGGGTGGTGCCAGGGCCGGCCCAAGTCATTCTACTGCATGGGCCCAAGGATGGAATGTTGCTCCCCCCCAAAAAAAAACACACCATCCAAAACATACCTACATATCACAGAACACAAAGGCAATAAAACTCTGAAATGTGCAGTGTGTATGAGTGTATCACAGAGCTCCACAGCAATAAAACTCACAGTAATGTGTGGTGTGTATGAGTTTTATTGCTGTGGAGCTCTGTGATATGCTAATACACACTTCACATTTTGGAGTTTTATTGCTGTGGAGCTCTGTGATACAGAAATGTGTGATGTGTATGAGCGTATCACAGAGCTCCACAGCAATAGAACTCACAGTGATGTATACTCTGTATGAGTGTGTCAGAGAACCCACGTAGTCACAAATCTTTATATCTCCCACACAGTTGCAAATCTATTTGCCCTCCATAAACCCTCCACATACAGTGGCACATCCATATACCTCCCCACACAGTCACACATGCATATAGCCCCACAGTCACACATGCATATGCAAACATATCTATATACCCACACATGGTGTCCAATATCCACATACCCACACAGTGTCACACAGAGTCAAACATCCACTTACCCATATACAGTGTCACACATGCACATACATCCAGTGTCACACATCCACATACCCAGCCATCCAGTGTCACACATCTGCATACCCACATACGGCACATCCACATGCATCTACACAGTGCCACACATCCAAACACACATCCACACAGTGGAAAACATCCCCATATATCCAGTGTCAGACATCTGCATTACCCACATCCACACACATCCAGTGTCACACATCTGCATAACCCACATCCACACACAGTCACACATCTGCATAACCCACATACACACACATACATCCACACACCGTCACACACCCACATTTTCACTCACATCCACATACAAACACATCCATACACAGTTCCACATTATTATAATATTTAACTTACATATCCATAAACCCACATGCTGGGCTTAACTCTGCAGGTGCTGGCCCAGCCTTCAGAGAGCAGTGAGTGCAGGGGTCAGGCTGGCCTAGATTGTGGGAATCACAGAGCACCAGAGGGAGACTGGGTGGACAGGCCTCCAGGAACCAGCTGAATGGCTGCTAGAGGCCCCAGCCCCAGCCCCTGGCCTATCGGCTTGCAACAAGCCCTGGACAATCGGCTTGCAGCAAGCCCATGCCAATCGGTGGCAGCAAGCCCTGGCCAATCGGCTGCAGCAGGCCCTGCAGATCGGATTCTCTTCCTCCGTGAGTTTTGAGATGTTGGCTGTGGGCCTATTTTCAGTAACAGGCCTGGAGCGGCCGCTCCATCCGCCCCTAAATTAATCCGGCCCTGATAACACCTCAACAGTGCCACAGGCTGATAGCGTCCATGCCACACCGCATTGAGTCAGTAATTGCTGCAAAAGGGGCCCAAACCAAGTATTGAGTACATATGCATGCTTATACTTTTCAGAGGTCCGATATTGTTCTATGTACAATCCTTGTTTTATTGATTGCATGTAATATTCTAATTTTCTGAGATTGTGGATTTGCGGTTTTCATGAGCTGTCAGCCATAATCATCACAATTATGACAAATCACGGCGTGAACTATCTCATGTATTAGTTTCACCTTTTAAGTTGCATTACTTAAATAAATGAACTTTTGCACGATATTCTAATTTTTCGAGTTTCACCTGTATATCAAAAAGTAACCTGTGACAAGAGACATGCAAATCATTGCTAAAAACGTACTACCGTAATAAAATGTGATTGACTGACTCAAGCAAAGGCGCTGCAGAAACTTAACAAAGTGAATCTGAACAAAGCTCCAGGGCTGCATGAAATTCACCTGCAAGTACAAAGGGAGTTATGTGTGGAAATAAGTAAACCTCTGTTTTTAATCTTTCAGGATTCTTTAAGTCGCCTACTGATGACTGGGTCGGACTATGGGAGACAATAAACACACAAAAATACGCAAATACATAACTGTGGAATAATATATATATTTATTATATATAGGCCACAGCTAAAAACTCCACACTAAAACCCCACCATAATAACATAACAATTCTCATAACAAATTAAAACAATAATCCAGTACTGAAAGAGGACTCCCCACAACCCCCACACACCTCCAAACCAACCAACCACCAAAAATCTACCCAACTCCCAACCATCTGACAAAGTAATCCTAACTAAAAAGGAACCCCTAGCCAGCACTGCCTACAAGCCCCCGCCGTGACAAAGGAGCCCAACAAACAAAAAACTGTTCTAACGAAAAAACCAACCCACCTAAGAGTAAAATAAAAAAGGGAGGGAGGGTGGGGATTATCACCACTCTACTTCAGGAGAAAAAAGGCGGGAAGAGCCTCTCCTCACGCGCCTTAAGTACCCTCCTGTCGACTCCTCCCACACTGCTCCCGCTCAATCTCCTCACGCGCTGCAAAACCTTCTAGAAAAATCCTCCCTGCGTCCTGGCATCAGAGGCAATTTAAGGGCCCTACGCCTTAGGTGCTTCAGGCCTCATTTCTTTTAGAAATCGTACTAGAGGGTTGGTGAAAAGCGAACTTGGTACCAATATTCAAAAAAGGTTCACAAGGTCTTCCTGGGAATTATCGACTTGTGAGTTTAACATCTGTTGCAGGGATAGTATTTGATGTGTTACTAGGGGATAATATTCAGGGGTTCGTTGGAAGATATAGGGCTCTATGCGCAAAAACGCAGTAACGCGAGGGCGCAGTTTGCGCAGTACGTCGTATTGCAATGTCCGCGCAAAAAATGTGCGTTAACGTCTACCGCGCGTGAACTGCACAAACCCTTTGCGAGCGTAATGTACGTTGCCCGTCCTATACTTAACATTGTGAGCGCAAATGCAATTGTGCGCTGGTATGCGGATGGTATTACAATCTATGCGCAAATTTTAACGGACAACGTTTGCGCGCATAATTTTAACGTCTTTTAAAAGCTGGTGTTAATGGCAAATCTGAACGTCCTGGCCGAACCCAAATACACCAGCCCGAAAAAAAAATACAGCAACGTATAGTTACACATTCTACGCATACCAAACCAATAAAATTGATAAGTTGTGCGTGTTTTTATTATTGCTGCAGCATATATTCTCAGATTGATTTTGACAGGCGCAAAAACTGAACAGGAGACAATTGTGGTTCTTAATTCTGATTGGCTGAATCGCGTTAAAAAACATTCGACACACCGATTTCTGTGCGCAACGTTTTTGCGCGTTTTTTTTACTAGCGTTATTTTTTGACGGATGAAAAAATGCGCACGGATTGGAATACCACCGTTATTTTTCACGCGTTAACGTTTAACACTTCGCGCAAAAAAATTGCGCTGCACGTGCGCTTTTGCACGATGAATTTAATAGAGCCCATAATGTAATTAGCAGAAAGTAGCATGAATTTCTGAAAAACAGATCATGTCAGACTAACCTAATTGCATTCTATGAAGAAGTAAGTAGAAGTATAGATCAGGGGATCGAAGTGTATGTGGTTTACTTGGGTTTTGCCAAAACCTTCGATACAGTTCCACACAAGAGATTACTATTCTAATTATGAAAAATTGGCCGAGATGAAAATTCTTGTTCTTGGATAGAACACTGGCTAAAATATAGCAGTACAGTGATAAATTTTCAATATGGGGTTTTCTTGAACTGACCCCTCAGGGGTCTATTATAGGACGACTTCTAATCAATCTATTTATAAATTACCTTGAAATAGGCATTGAAAGTCATGTGTCTGTGTTTGCAGATGACAAAGCTAGGAAAAGTGATATGTGATCAGCATATTACTTCGCTGCAGAGGGATTTAGATAGTTTGGGGGACTGGCAGATTAAATTTAATTTAGATTAATACAAGGTTATGCACTTTGGAGTGAAGAACACACAATAAACCTATACCTTTAATAGTACTGAGTAAGGGAAATCAAGGCAGGAGAAGGATTTGGGAATAGTCATAAACTTCAACTAAGCAACAATGCCCAATTTCAAACAGCAGCCGCCAAGGCCAGAAAGGTATTGGCATGCATTTAAGTGGGATTCATTCTCTGGATGAAAACATAATTTTGCCTCTTTAAAAATCAATCACCTTGAATATGTCGTGCAATTTTGGCACCTGCTTTAAAATAAAATATTATGGCCCTAGAAAAATTGCAAAGGATGCAAAACAGCAAGTGAAACAAAATGTTTGCAGGACTGTATTGACGCCACCTATGCTTTTCATATCAATCACCCTGAATATTTCTTTGGTTCATAAGGCCCACTAGCCAGTTGATTCTGGAGTTCGAATCTGTTTTATGGGAATGTTACAGACTGGATAATCAGCTCCTATGTTTGGTGGCTTCGTTGTATTCGTTGTATAGCAAAACTTTGTCTTGACCAATGCTCATATAACCCCTTAATATCACCACCACAACCACATCAGTACCATATGACAACTGAAGCTCTCTTCTCACTGGCCTTAAACAATCTCATATTACTTATAGTTTTAGTATTATAAAAAATACAAACGGGTTCTAAAAAAATAAAAAAATGACTTTTTGTTGAAAATGAAAAGAATAAGCATTTTGTTTTTTTCTAAATTATATTACCTTTTTACTTTAAACTGATGGGATTGGCCTGTTTAAACCTATGAAACTGAAAATTCACCAAAAAACAGGTAATTTCATCATCACTTTTGAGCAATTAAGCATCCTGTGAATAGATGAACCATTTCTTCTCTATGGGACAATTTCGCAGCCGAAGATCACCGAACTCAGACGAAGTGCAGCGAAATGCACCGTATTTCGCCGGCAATTCGCCAGTGTTGGAGAATTGGCAGCTTTCTGAATAGATGAACTCCCCTGAAATTGTACCGTACGGTTGCAAGTTCGGTCCTTTGTGTATAACCCCTATAGTAAAATAACTCAAAAAGCTTATCAATCGTAAATCATTACTTTGTTTATAAGATGATTTTACTCAATGAAAGTATTCATTTGTTGTTGTTATTTTTGTTAGTCTTTAACAAAAAGACTTCATAATAGTAGTCTATCAGAAGGCTATTTCAAGTATTCCTGGAATCCATAAATTCTAGACTTGAACTAACTTAAATTGTATCTCATTGGAAGCAACAGAAATAGAATTTTAGATATTACAAATATTTAAAGTGAGTGTATAAACAATGATAATTACATTACTAGCTTTAGAAGAGTAAGGCTTATGTTACTAGATACAAAATAAATTTAAAACCGATATTAACTAGGCCTTTGTTTACATAATATTAACTTTTATTAGTTTGTTTGCATAAATATTTGTGTATAGACATGGTATCAAGATTTCAAAATTCATATTTTCATACATTCCCGCAGGCATAAAATAATTAATTTTTGAATATTATAATAGTAAACCATATTATGAAATTGTACATTGAAAAATAATATGTTTAGTCTTGCGATTGCATTGGTACTTAATGACTGAAATTAGAGAAAAGGTCCCAAAAGGCAGTTTCAGAGAGTGATTAACTGAACCTTAACCTGGAATCACTGTCCATGACCACAAAGAGCAATCAGGTTCAGTCCAAGACTGCAACCGGCAGGTGGTTAGAAAGAATAGCCAGAGGTTATATTTCCAAGATCAGGGCATGTAGAGTTTATACAAAAGCAGGGTCACAATCCAGAGTGGGGCAAACACCAATCCATGGTAACAGTCTAGATCCAATGTCGCAATCATGTCAGCAATGGGAAACAATCTAGGATAATTTCTCCGTAGTGCTAAAATAAAATAAGTTGAGGCAGGACTCACTTTCTGTATTTTGTTTCCCAGTGTTACAAAGGATTTAAACTGACATTTGTATTTTAAAAAGTAATTTATGTGGTTGGGATTCATATAATTATTTTGATTTGGTCTGCAGGATGAATTTCAATTTACATGGTTATTCAAAGAGAATCTAAAAGTCACCGCAAGTTCGGTGACTTTTCGTTCTCTTCAATTCGGTGCGATTTGGCGATCCCATTTCGGCGACCCTGCGGTGTATTCAGCAAGGGCCGTAGTAGTGCAGGGAAAAGCCGCCGCAAAAGCGCCGAACACTTATCGCAAAACCCGGCGAACGCACACCAAAACCCGCAAAAAACATCTGGATTAACCCTGCCGAACACGCTGGAGAAACCCGAGCAGCCACCGATCACAGCGCAGAGCTGTGAGTTCTATTGCTGTGGAGCTCTGTGATACGCTCATACACATCACACATTTCTGTATCACAGAGCTCCACAGCAATAAAACTCATACACACCACACATTACTGTGAGTTTTATTGCTGTGGAGCTCTGTGATACACTCATACACACTGCACATTTCAGAGTTTTATTGCCTTTGTGTTCTGTGATATGTAGGTATTTTTTGGATGGTGTGTTTTTTTTTGGGGGGAGCAACATTCCATCCTTGGGCCCAGGCAGTAGAATGACTTGGGCCGGCCCTGGCACCACCCAACTCTCTAAACAAGAAAGAACTTTGGCAATTAAACTATTTAATTTATGTTAAAATTAAAAACGCAAAGCATTTTTTGTTATTTCTATTAAAAGGCCCACCAAAATCCTCAGCATCAGGCCCATGGTTCTCTTAATCCGGCACTGGGTGTTATGGAAGGCCAGGATGCTTCAATAGCGGCCTTCAGCTCTTCTGCATTGTTCGGTCTCATGTCTTTCATCTTTATCTTGGCAATGCCCCATACATTCTCTATGGGGTTCAGGTCAGGTGAGTTTGCTGGCCAATCAAGCACAGTAATCCCATGGTCATTGAACCAGGTTTTGGTGCTTTCGGCAGTGTGGGCAGGTGCCAAGTCCTGCTGGAAAATGAAGTCATCATCCCCATAAAGCTCGTCTGCGGAAGGAAGCATGAAGTGCTCCAAAATCTCCTGGTAGACGGCTGCGTTGACCCTGGACTTAATGAAGTACAGTGGACCAACACCAGCAGATGACATGGCTCCCCAAATCAACACAGATTGTGGAAACTTCACACTGGACTTCAAGCATCTTGCAGTGTGTGCCTCTCCATTCTTCCTCCATACTCTGGGTCCTTGGTTTCCAAATGAGATGCAAAAGTTGCTCTCATCAGAAAAGAGGACTTTGGACCACTGAGCAACAGACCAGGTCTGTTTATCTTTAGCCCAGGTAAGACGCTTCTGACGTTGTTCGTTGTTCAGGAGCGGCTTGACAAGAGGAATACGACATTTGAAGCCCATGTCCAGGATCCGTCTGTGTGTGGTGGCTCTTGATGCACTGACTTCAGCCTCAGTCCACTCCTTGTGAAAGTTCCCAACACTTTTTAATGGCCTTTTCCCGACAATCCTCTCCAGGCTGCGGTCATCCCTACTGCTTGTGCACCTTTTTCCTCCACACTTTTCCCTTCCACATAACTTTCTATTAATGTGCTTTGATACAGCACTTTGAGAATATCCAACTTCTTTTGCAATTACCTTTTGAGGCTTTCCCTCCTTATGGAGGGTGTCAATGATGGTTTTCTGCACAACTGTCAGGTCAGCAGTCTTTCCCATGATTGTGGTTCCTACTGAACCAGACTGAGAGACCATTTAAAGGCTCAGGAACCCTTTGCAGGTGTTATGGCTTAATTAGCTGATTAGAGTGGGACACTTTGAGGCTAGAATATTGCACCTTTTCACAATATTCTAATTTTCTGAGATTCTGGATTTGTTTTTTTTTCATGAGCTGTAAGCCATAATCATCACAATTATGGCAAATCACGGCTTGAACTATCTCATATATTAGAATATTAGTTTCACCTTTTCAGTTGCATTACTGAAATAAATTAACTTTTTCACGATATTCTAATTTTTGAGTTTCACCTGTATACTGAAGAAAAATAAGCAGTCGTGATTCCTGCCTTTTCTTGATCTTCAGTTGCTAACATCCCTGACTCTTTTTGTCTTTTTGATTTTAGTGAAATTATGCTTTCACGTGTGTTTTTTTTTAAATTTATGTACGTAAAGAATCTTTTGGAGTTGATTTTGCTCTCTTTGGCTATCACTTTTTCCTATTCTAGTTTAGCCCATCTAATTGTTTTTTTTACCTGCTTTCTTGGCTACCTTATATGATTTGTAGGATGCCTCAGATTTATCCAATTTAAAAGCTTTAAATGTCTCTTTTTATTTTCCATTTCCTGGATTACCTTCCTACTGAGGCACATTGGTTTCAGTTTATTTCTTCTATATTAATTACCTAGTGGTAAATATTATGAAGTATACATTTCTACTGTTAGTTTGAAAATGTTCCACTTATCCTCTGCGTTTTCCATGAGGAAGGTGCTGCTGGCTGCCGAGGCCCCAAGACGGTGTGGGACGTAACAGCTGGTCACCAAATTGTTCACTAGTGACATCTGCACACAGAGAGCACCAGCTGGTGTCACCTTCTCTGGGACCCTTTCTGGGACCACCTACTGTAGCAAGTGGTCTCAGAGATGTATCTGATGGATTGGATCATGCATGCGCCCAGTTCCAACCCATTGATTTGAGCAGACACTATGGAACCTGTGTATGTAAAGTGTGCAAGTCCCATAGTGGTGCATAATTTGCTATGCAAGTGTAGTGCTCACTCCCGGAGGAGCCGCTGAATTAACCTCGGGTTAGTCTCACCGCGTTGGGGAATAAATATACACCAGCACTGTTGTGGATTTTTATAGATTATATTCTTTACTGATCCCAATAAAGAAGCATATATAATGTAGATACGGTATTTGAACGACAGGATTTCGTAATGCGGGAAAAACACGCGGCGGCAAAAGAAAAGTTTAACCCCTTCAGTTCTGGAGTGTAAGTCCCGTGAATGTAATGTCTCAAAAAGGTGTATGTGTATGGTCTCGGGTACCCGGGTACTGTATTCAACTGGCCAGTGAATGAAACAAACAAATCTTCGACTAGTCAAGTTGGGGCCCTGTAGATTAAAACAATAATGCAGAGTGAGGTTCTTATACTTGGAACTGCGGCCTGAGAGGCCTCTCACCCATCCGTTAGACAATCTGTTCAGTGCCCACTCAAGGATGTCTCTCTGCTTAGATTGGGACTCTGTGCCACCGGATCCGCTTCCTTGCTTGTCCGATCTCCACACTGTGAAGCTACGGCCTACCGCCTGCACTCCCAATGGATCATCGCGGTCTCCTTACTCGGGGTCCAGCCGGAACTAAATTTCTACTCAGACCTCTCAGCGGTGCTTAGGTAGGTCTCTTCAAGGTCACCGTCCTGATCCCCAGCACCCGCGAGGCAGCGCCTGCACTCCGGCCTGGTCACGATCCCTGGCAGTCTAACGTGCGTCCTCCACCTTTCTCCGCTCGGCTCACTCTGCCTCTCCTCCACACAAGGCTGTGGATGTCCTTCCTCTCTCTCCAACGCACTTCCTGTATCCACCGCAAAGCACGATGGAAATTGTAGTTCCGTTTGTGTCCAGCATAGTCCATATTGCCTCTGTCTCTCTCTGGTGGCCACAAGTAAATGCAGCAACCACAATCTTTAAACAGCGCTACACTACCCCCCCTTGAACTCTTGGGTCTCTCCAAGGAAGTATAACCGTTACATGACATTATTCCAGCATGTACATTAGGATATATATACAGGCTCAGCAGCAAACATACAATGGGTCAGATATACATCCTCAAGTTGACTCATGCTCCTGACTACCTCAGCTAGCATAGCAGACACTTCAGGCAACCTTCGCAATGTGGTGACAGTCTCTTCAGTGCTATGTCCCAGTGAATCGTAGGTGAGTCTCTGAGGAGGTCGGATAGAATGTTTAGACTCTGGTTCAATCATCTCCTCTTCAGGTGGAAGTGCCACAGGTACGGGCTCAATTCTTTCGTCAAAGAAATGTGGAGAACGAACACTTAGAGCAAAAATGAAAAATATAAAATATATCCCCGTCGCCCAAGGCACCACAAGTGCGGTCCCAATCCGCACCAAATGAACAAAAAAAGGGGAAAAGTCGGTGTTCGGCGTGTCCGCGTACGCGGTATAGGGGAAATATCTAATGGTAAAAGGAAGTAGGCATACAATAATTGTGAGGAGAAGTACCATACAGTATAAATAGGTGTAGGATGACTCAAAGTTCGTCAAAGTGTTCACTTTCCAGAGCCTCGTTAGGCTCGATCACCTCGCCTGTGGGTGTTTACGTGGCTCACCCAGTAGCTCTCAGGGGTAGACCCGTCTCACAACCTTGGTGTCCTTTCCGGATCCTGAGTCGTCCACAGGTTCTCCAATAGTCTCCAAAGTTCTCCTTTGGGGTCCTAGGTGTTCACAGGTCGTGACTTATCATAACTTGTAGAAATCTGCAAGGTATTAAGCCTGACACACAATGAAGCCCTTCAAAGGTTTAATACCTTGCAGATTTCTACAAGTTATGATAAGTCACGACCTGTGAACACCTAGGACCCCAAAGGAGAACTTTGGAGACTATTGGAGAACCTGTGCACGACTCAGGATCCGGAAAGGACACCAAGGTTGTGAGACGGGTCTACCCCTGAGAGCTACTGGGTGAGCCACGTAAACACCCACAGGCGAGGTGATCGAGCCTAACGAGGCTCTGGAAAGTGAACACTTTGACGAACTTTGAGTCATCCTACACAGCTATTTATACTGTATGGTACTTCTCCTCACAATTATTGTATGCCTACTTCCTTTTACCATTAGATATTTCCCCTATACCGCGTACGCGGACACGCCGAACACCGACTTTTCCCCTTTTTCAATTCTTTCGTCCACAACTGGAGCAGACACCTCTTCTGAATATGAGCCTTCCAGTGAAGGCATAGAACTATAATCAATGGACACATCTTCTGGAACTACAGGAATTTTCAAACTCTCAGGAACTTCCAATCAGAATTCAGGAGCCTCAGGCCTCAGGTTACTTTCCCACCGTTCAGAAACTGGGATGACCTCTTCAGGCTCAGGTGAGCGCACCCAGTCCAGACAAAAACTTCCTTCCTCACTGTCTCCTTCACTTTCTTCAACAACTCGTGCCTGTTGAGACCGAGTAACAGGAATCGAGCGTGGAACAGGCGGGTTCTGCAAAGAAAGTTCGTCTCCAACTGGTATTCTTACAGCTTCTCTCAAAGGCAACAGATGATTTTGGTGCCAGTTTTTTAGAGGCCCGGCCTTTCCATCTGGTCGGATTTGGTAAACTGGCAGACCCGGCAGTTGCTTGCAGACAATGTAGACTTGAGAACTCCATCCATCCACCAGCTTATGCCTTGCAGAAACACCCAAGTTCTTCAGCAAAACTCTATCACCGGGTTGTAGATCCTGTATACGAACTCTCAAGTCATAGTTTCGCTTATTCCTCTGTTCTCTGCTTCCTGAAGTCAAACGGGCCTGTTCAAACGCAGAAGCCAAATTTTTCCGAAGTCTATCCACATAATTTTTATGAGAGGCCACAGACGTCTGATCAAGAGATAGCCCAAATGCCAAATCAACAGGCATTCGAGCTTCTCTTCCGAACATGAGACGGTAAGGTGAGTATCCAGAGTATCCAGTAGCGTCACTCTCCGTACTGTTGTACGCATGCACCAACGTAGCTATGTGACGGCTCCCATTCTGCTTCTCTATGTTTGACATTGTCCCCAACATATTTAACAGTGTGCGATTAAATCTTTCTGGTTCGGCATCACCTCGAGGGTGATATGGAGTAGTTCGGGTCTTCTGAATTCCTAACAGTTCCAGCAATTGCCCAACAAGCTGACTCTCAAAGTCTCTGCCCTGATCCGAGTGGATTCTCCTTGGTAGGCCATAATGAACAAAAAACTTTTCCATCAAAACCTTTGCCACTGTAGGAGCACGTTGATCTTTAGTAGAGAATGCTTGGGCATAACGGGTGAAATGATCAGTCACTACTAGAATATTTCCCTGCCCACTAGCATCTGACTCTAAGCACAGGAACTCAATGCACACCAAATCCATAGGTCCTTGACTTTGCAAGTGGCTCATTGGAGCAGTTCGAGTTGGTAGGGTCTTTCTCTGAATACACCTCAGACACAAATGGCAGTAACTTTCAACTTCAGATCTCATACAGGGCCAATAAAATCTGTCTCGCACCAGCTTAAAAGTTCTCTCTGCACCCAAATGTCCATGGTCATCGTGTAATGATCTCAGCACACCCTCTCTGTGTTTGGTGGGAAGGAACAACTGTTGTATCTCTTCAGCATTGTTCGAGGGGCCCCTTCGGTAGACCACCCCATCCAACATCTTTAACCGTTCCCACTCTTTGTACACCAATCGGGCTCCTTCTGGGGAATTTGTCAGTAGAAATTCCCTTTGGTTCGCGTTTATAGCCTTCACTGTTAACGCAATCAGGGGATCTCCAGCCTGATCAGCTCTCAGGTCCTGTTTCGAAAAAGTAGGCAGACTTTCATCCCTCAGCTGTGTAGGATTACAATAAAACTCTGGAACAGCCGCAGCCATAACTCCTATAGCTTCTGCTTCAACTACTCCCTTGACACGGCACTCTGCCCCTTGACATAAGGCTTGCACCCCATCTGGAGTCAGCTGAGTCCATTCTGTAGTGTAGGGTCTTCTTGACAAAGCATCTGCATCTCGGTTATTTACTCCAGGATGATACATAAGGCTGAACTGAAACCCTGACAGAGCGGCCAACCACCGATGTCCCGTTGCATCCAGCTTCGCAGTAGTAAGGACGTACGTAAAAGGATTGTTGTCAGTCTTTATCACAAACTCAGCCCCATACAGATAATCTTTCAGCTTGTCTACTACCGCCCACTTCAAGGCTAGGAACTCTAATTTGTGGGTAGGATAGTTCTTCTCTGAAGGCGTAAGGCTTCGGCTCACATACGCTACAGGCCTCAACAATCCGCCATATTCCTGGTATAGGACTCCCCCTAGACCTTCTCTGCTGGCATCCACATGCAATTCGTACGGCTTATGAGGATCAGCGTAAGCCAGGACGGGAGCTCGAGTTAGACTCTCTTTCAACTTCATGAAGGCACTTTCACATTGATTAGTCCATTCTTCTTGGATGGATTCTTGAGCCTTCCTTTGCCCTTTAGCCGACGAACTTCGATCAGAGGCCTTGGAGCCTTCTTCCACGTCTTCCTTCTGTAGGAGCTTATTCAAGGGTTGAGCTATCTTGGCAAATCCTCATACGAATCTTCGGTAATATGAGCAGAACCCCAGGAAAGATCTAAGTTCAGTAACATTTCGGGGTCTAGGCCAGGAAGCTACGGCTTCCAACTTTCGAGGATCCGTCGAAACACCTTCTGCCGAAACAACATGTCCCAGATACGTAACGGAAGGTAGACAAAATTGACACTTCTCTAGGGACAGTTTCAACCCCTCTTCGTGGAGCCGCTTCAAGACCTTTTCCAACCGCTGCTCATGTTCTTCCAGAGTCTTCCCGAACACAATAATATCATCTAGATACACCAACACTTCAATCAGGTTCATGTCCCCGACTGTCTTCTCCATTAACCGTTGGAACGTGGCGGGAGCCCCCGTAAGGCCTTGAGGCATTCTGTTGAACTCGAAGAACCCCAGTGGGCAGATGAACGCAGTCTTCTCTTTGTCCTCAGGATGCATTGGTGTCTGATGATACCCACTTCGCAGGTCTAGTACACTAAACCATTTTGCTCCAGACAAACACTGTAAGGCATCTTCTATCCGAGGAGTGGCATATTGATCTGGAATGATTCTCTGATTTAGCGTGCGATAGTCCATACATAGACGGATAGAACCATTCTTCTTTCGAACCATCACTATTGGAGAAGCGTACAGACTCCTGGACTCTTGAATCACCTTAGTCCTCTGTAGTTCATTTAGCTGTTCTCGTAGATTATCCAAGTCTCCCAACGGGACTCGTCTTGACCTTTCTCGAAACGGCTTATCTTCTCGTAGTCGAATGCAATGTTCAGTACTCTTAGCTAAACCCACGTCGAACTCATCCTTCGAGAACAAGTCCTTCCATTTTAGGATCTGGGACTGAAGTCGTTTCTTCCACTCAGGCAAGATGGGAGCATCTTTAGGATAGAACCTTTCAGCTGGAATCTCTTTGTTCACTCCCCCCCTAAATCAGTAGGGGAGAGGGGTGTAGCGGACGCTACTTGCCCGATGGGCATTCGTGCTTTCAGTATCACTGGAGAATCAGACACATTACACACGCTAACTGAGACTCTTCCTCGTGTCCGTTTCAAAGCTCTCGTGGAGATTATCTCAGGGATTACTTCTACTCCGGCCTCACTCCCATGACTGGGATCAGTTTCCAGTACCACGTAAGGACCCGGTTCTGATCCGTTCAACTTGACTGAAGCCCAGAAACTCACCACTTTTCCTGATTGCAGAACCTTCTCTGTTCCTCCCAATCTCCACAGACACCCCACTTCGGCAGGTGCCCTCTGTTCTTCGACCATTCGCTGATAGACCGGACGTAACATCGGGTGTACTCCTCTGGTAGAACCTTCTTCCATTACTATAGGAGTCAGAAGATGTCGCACCAGATCAGTATTCGTCCCCACTATCATAGAACTTCTGTTGGCCCCTGAAGGCAGAGGACACACAATGGCCAATGCATCACAACCTCCAGACTGCCCGATGACTTTGGATCCAATTTCTAACTTCACCTGTAGATATCCATCATAGGGAAGCTTCTCAGTTCCGATACCCCAGATCTCGAGGTCCTTTAATTTTTGTAGAGGTATATGTTTCAAGTGCTTCTCGTAGAAGTCTCGATAGATCAACATCACTTGAGCCCCTGAGTCTAACAGAGCTTTAGTGTAGACTCCCTCCACTTGGATTGGAACGATGGGAGAAGGACCTATCAGCTGGTCAGGAAACTTTGTCATAGCTGCAGGAGGTTTCGACCCAGTTCGCTATACCCTGGCCTTCTTCTTGACTCGTGGAGGTTTTGGGTGTGCATTGTTTCCCCATGACATAGGACTGGATACTAAGGGAGTAACTCTTTCAGTCCTGGTAGGTTCAGCAGTTGGCAAAAATCCGGGCCCTCTCGGCCTTTCAATTCTGGCTTGAAGTTTGGAACGGTTTTCAACCATTGGGCACCTAGTTCACTCCTTCACTTGGGCCCTCTGGCGTTTCCCGCCTTTGAGGTAGATAGCAGCCCTTCTAAGGCTTTTAGGAACTCTTCCATTTTAGTTCCTTCAGGTCTTTGGTTTTTGCACTGTGCTCGAAATGACCCATTTCCCCACAACTGAAACATCTCATCTTTGAAGACGGAGGCGCACTTGCTCATGGTGATTCGGTTGAAGGACCCTGGCCAGACGCCACAGCAACTCCCATTGTCCGCATGTCAGTGAGGAACTTCTGCATATCGGTCTGTGTCTCTGCCACCTTCAAAAGTACTCGGCACAGGTCCGTGTGTGCCTGTTTCAGTTCAGCTTGAGCTTCTTGCACCTTCTTAACGGTCTTGTGTATCTCGCTATATGTAGGAAGGGTTGACTCTTTCGCAACACTCTCTGTGGATATAGGAACAAACGGATGCTCTTGTCTGTCAACTTCGGATCCATAGGTGTCCAACGAATCATCTTCAGTTTGCAAATATTCGTTATGCCTCACGGGTTGTGCGTAAGCTCTTTCTCCTCTCCTTAAAGACTTTTCTTCTAGCAGAGCCTCTTCCTCTCTAACAGCTCGAATCAGTTCCAGGTATTTCAATTCTCGGTTACCTTCTCTGGTTTTCAGCTGTAACATCACAGGATCTAGAGGTTGAGCGCCCCTCAATATCTGCTGCATTCGGATTTTGTCTATTGTGGTCGGTTCGGCCCCTATCTTAAGAAGTATCTGGTGCAGAATCTTATCTAGGCGCCTCATATATTCAGTCATTTTCTCACCTTTCCGCTGGTAAGTATGTTCATACTGGTACATGAGGTCAGCAGCCTTTTCTGTTCGCCCAAAGACTTCCTGTAATATGTTTAGGTAATCTAAAGCAGTGCAGTCTTGCTTACTCAACTTTAGGTTTCTGACAGCCTCTGACGCAGGTCCCTTCAAGCTCTAATTCTTTGCTTCTTCTGTGCTCCAGGGACGTCCCACTCATCCAGAGCCTGCATCGCCTGTTCTACCCATTCTTTGAAGGTTTCTTCTCCCGCCGGAGTTGGTACGTTTCCTGTAAATTCCTCAACCGTCGATAACCAAAGTTAGTGTGTGGAGGGCTTGTTCTTTGACATTTAGCCAGCAAATCTCCGATAGCCACTATAAATTCAGGCCCGATCATGGCCAGCGGACTGGGCGTGGGAACGATCGCGGGATCGCCACGTGGCGCACTTGGCTGAATCAGTTGAACTTCCACCTCGTCATCAGCTTCACGCTCGTGCCCTGAAAACACACTGGAACACCCTTTCTCCACTCAAAAAGAACATATGTGTGAGAAGTATCTGGGTTCACTTTAATGTCCAGAATTAACCCCCGATGATCTGGTGTCAGCGCGGCCACGGCCCGGCGAATCTGATCTTCGGCCTAAGTGTCTGCAGGGATGTCCATGACTATGCTTAACTCTATCTAGCTATTTTGCTCCTCACACCATTTGGCAGCAGTGTCTGGATCCATAATTTACACTTTAATTGCGGTTTCTTACAGAGACTGGAATCCCGGAATGAGGCCCCATGTGTAGCGCTCACTCCCAGAGGAGCCGCTGAATTAACCTCAGGTTAGTCTCACCGCGTTGGAGAATAAATATACACCAGCACTGTGGTGGATTTTTATAGATTATATTCTTTACTGATCCCAATAAAAAAGCATATATAATGTAGATACGGTATTTGAACGACAGGATTTTGTAATGCGGGAAAAACACGCGGCGGCAAAAGAAAAGTTTAACCCCTTCAGTTCTGGAGTGTAAGTCCCGTGAATGTAATGTCTCAAAAAGGTGTATGTGTATGGTCTCGGGTACCTGGGTACTGTATTCAACTGGCCAGTGAATGAAACAAACAAATCTTCGACTAGTCAAGTTAACAATAATGCAGCGTGAGGTTCTTATACTTGGAACTGCGGCCTGAGAGGCCTCTCACCCATCCGTTAGACAATCTGTTCAGCGCCCACTCAAGGATGTCTCTCCACTTAGATTGGGACTCTGTGCTACCGGATCCGCTCCCTTGCTTGTCCGATCTCCACACTGCAAAGCTACGGCCTACCGCCTGCACTCCCAATGGATCATCGCGGTCTCCTTACTCAGGGTCCAGCCAGAACTAAATTTCTACTCAGACCTCTCAGCGGTGCTTAGGTAGGTCTCTGCAAGGTCACCGTCCCGATCCCCAGCACCTGCGAGGCAGCGCCTGCACTCCGGCCTGGTCACGATCCCTGGCAGTCTCACATGTATCCTCCACCTTTCGCCGCTCGGCTCACTCTGCCTCTCCTCCGCACAAGGCTGCGGATGTCCTTCCTCTCTCTCCCACCCACTTCCTGTATCCACCGCAAAGCACGATGGAAATTGTAGTTCCGTTTGTGTCCAGCATAGTCCATATTGCCTCTGTCTCTCTCTGGTGGCCACAACAAGTAAATGCAGCAACCACAATCTTTAAACAGTGCTGCACAAGTAACCATCAATTTGGCGTCCCATATAAATCTGTTGCATCTTTCTCTCTATGGTCAGTTGTCTAGTACTTTTCCTTGTGGTTGCCAGGCATCTAAGCATTCTCCTGCCTGATTACCTGTGTACCGATCTATTGCCTGTATCTTGGACCTTGTTTTCTGACTGCTAGGAATTCTGACTTGCGGTACTGTACATGTAGACTTGCCTCCTGCCTTGTGTACCTTACTTCTGGAATCACCTTTCTTCAGGTGCTTCCCCTTCCTTATGCTGCATCCGGAGCCTTACCCTAGGTGAAGCCTAAAACAATGCATTTTACTGTGAGCTTTACTGCTGTGGATCTCTGCAATATACACTGTACATTACTATGTGTTTTTTTGTTGTGGAGCTTCTTGATACACTCATAAACACTGCAAATTACTATTGGTTGTATTGTTCTCCCAAACGGATGACCATTGTTTTTAACAGTAAACCGGCCGCTGCATATAAAATCAGAATGGTTGCAAATTTTAAAAGTGGACCAGTCGTCTCTTCTTTTTATAAGATGACCAGTCAGCCAAGTGGCGAGACCTTGGTACAGACACGGATCAGGCGAAAGGCTAGAATGCTTTTTGGGTGAGCTGTGATGTTGTGGATCCGGCAAGCAGCTAGATCGTGGATTGATCGAGTGCCTATTCTCAGTTCTAAGCTTGGTGCCTAAGCTTGGGCTGAACTGCTAGGCTGCAGATCAGGATTAAAAAAATACTTCTCTATCCTGCCTGCCACCACCATCACAAGCGAAAATAAAAAATACTAGCCTTGGAACTCCATGCAATTGATATATATTTTTTAATTATTTGTGGAGGTTTTGGCCAAAAAACAGATGGGACAACGCCTCTGCTGCCCTGATGGACAAGCCTACACTGGCATTGATGTTTTTTCTTTTTTTCAAAATAATAAAGCCATTATTTTATCTTTCATTTGTGTCTCATTTTCTACAAATGGAAATATCATATAAAATTGTATTAAAAAATATACAATGAAAAATGTGAATTATTTATCTTTCCATATCCCTGTGAAACAGTCTATAAATAGGTTAATTACGAAATGTTATTTATTTCTTAATTCATTAATATATTACAATTTACTCTTTTGCAACCTATGCACATTTTGGATTAAGCAAAGCAGTCTGAAATAAGATCAGTACAGTTGATTATACACTTTATTGCCCTCAGTGAGCTATTATAATGCTTTTATTGAAATATATTCAGTCATTCATAAATGAACACATAAAAGCCATTAAAAAACAATAGTGGTATTTGGGGATGAAAACTTTTTTTGTAAAAAGTCATCTAGAAAGGCATTGTTATTTGGATTGAGTTGCAGTCTGCAATCGTTTAGTTCAATACCTCCAAAGATCCTTGCAATAGCCTGTACTTTCACCTTTGACCTTCCATAAAATATCCACTGACACACTTTGTCACTTTCAATTCAGGAAATTACTTTAAACTGGACTGGGCATCAAAAGACAGGTGTAGCATTAAAAGGTTGCCATCAGTAAAGCCTTTGACACTTTTTTTTCTTAAATATTCCAAACATATTCTTTAATTCTGTTTTGGTTGCCTAAAACATTAAGCTTTAGTCTCCCCTTCAGCCATGACACATTAGATTATTCTACCTTAAAATACCCCATCTGTCCCTTAGTTTTCAACTCTTTTTCCTTTGGCTCTTCCACCACCCCCAGCTTTCCTCCTCTTCCTCAGCTTTTCTTTGGGCTTTAGACTAAGTGTAAAAGTAGCAGGGGGCCATTATTAAAGGCAGCCCCTCCTTCTTTCCCTCACCAGCAGCCTTCCAGCCAAACAGTTCTTGTATTACTTTTTGATGAGTTTTCAATTTAGGCCTGCAGACAGAGGAAGAGGGCGACTTAAAAAAAAATGCAACAGATGGGGCCGATTGTATTCTATAGGCAAATTAAGGAAGACATCTGTAGCTCCAACATACTGGTGGTCTAAAGCAATTAGTCCACTTTGAAAAGGGGCCTCTCACTGCCTCCTCCATCCAATCGAATCTGAGGGAGGGCTCACATTACAATGCCCTTGACCACAATTCAATGAGCCAAAAAAGAGAGATTAATCTAAGAGGAGCTGGAAGCAAGGCAGGAGTTACAAAGCTAAAAGAATGAGTGGTTTCTGTATCAGACGTTCTCTTCTGTATTTCACGATTACCTTTAAAAATATGTTTCATCTAAAAAAAGAAAAAAGACAGACGTGTTTTATGCATTTGTAAACAGTTCCACGGCTTTTAACTTTTGATGCTGCTCGTTCAAGATTTATATTTATGTAAATAAAGGGACTTGCTTCTGCTCTCAGAAATGTTTCCTCTCCATGCTCTCCTAGTTAATTGCAATGTCTCTTAAAATAGCGGAGTGCTGACTTTTAACAGGAGGCGGAACGTTAGATGAGCTCGTCCAAACCTGTGATCTTCTGCATGTAGTCTACTAGATTGTTTGCTTATTAGGATATTGATAGTGGAAATTATTAAATAAAAACACAAAACAAACAAACATGCTGCTATCTGAATGATCTGAAAGTCGCAATAACATAACAAAACACATCTTTTCCTAGAGACGCCAAATGCATCTACTATACGATTATATTTTAACTACATTTTTATAATTTTGTGTTTTTGTAAAAGTATTGATTGATTATGCATAAAATAAATAATTTCTGTTTTTTAAATGGACATGTTCTATATTAAATAGTAACATTTTATTGTAAAAATTCTATTACATTAACCCCTCAGTAATCAGGCTGTTTTACCATTGTCTGTCAGAAAATGCTCACTGCTGTTTCTACATTTCTGCATTGTTTGTGTTTAGCTCTAATTTTCCTCTTACTCATTTATTGTACCCACACATATTATATACTGTAAATTTGCTGTGTGCCAATAATAAAGTAGTGACAGAATCAATGTATCTGATAATAATACATGGTGGTGAGAATAAAACAATGGTCCTCCTAGAGGCAATTTAAGAACATCAAACACATAAAAAGTGGCAGTGTCAAACAATGGCTATAAAATAGTCTGTGCCAGAAATAGTCAATAATGTGACCGTGATGGTATCAATGGCGTGGGAAAAAAACACAGTTTATTGAAAGTGCATAATGCAAATGGGGAAAAAAAAGTGGTAGTAGAGTTGTCTAGGATTACTCATAAATTGGGGGATCCTCCTGTGGGTGGAAAGTGCTTGCAGTTATGTCCCTCAACGTCTCTCAAAGAGAACAGAAACAAAAAATAGACCAATAGTGCAGAATAGTAAACAATTCAGTTTCCCTCCCCCTGAGTAAAAGCAGAAACTCACATTTAATAGAGCCACACTTGGTCCTGACTCTAGGATTATGGGCCTCTGGCCAAATAGAGGGTGGCACTGCCCTTCTTTTTAAGTGTAGTTCACTTATGAGAGATAAAAGGAACACAGAGATGGCGCTCCTATAGTATAACACCGTATATCACAGGGTGGAGACAGTAGGAGCAACACTCACCAATTATAGGAGCTCTGGATCTTTAAGGGCATCAGGTTCTTCTGTAGTGAATATTCTTGGATCGCCAGTCCTCGGTTCCTGGGTAGCTGCAAAGAGCAATGTGCAGGGAGTGGAAGCACCACCGGCCAGTAAATGGTTAAAATGTGAATTTATTAATAAAGAATAAAAGGTTGGGCATATATATCGCTGAGACGCATTTCGGCCACCAAGGCCTTCATCAGTCAGTCTTAAATGTAAATAAAATAGTGTGCAAATATGCAGAATGAGAAATGGTTGCGATCCCAGCTGATCCTCTCTTATACTGGTGTTGTTAGGCTTTAATTCCTGGTTCTACACAGGATTTTTTTCCCCAGGGTTCTGGTCATGTGGCAACTCCCAGAGGTGCTTTGAAAATTGCTATGATGTATTTTGATGCCCGGCTTCTGGATACATGATGTCGCCTATGCCATAGTAGTGCGTGGACATCGCGGGCCGGTGCGCACATTGCGAATTCATAATAAACAGCAAGTAAAATAAATGTATTTTGTATTAAACAGTGCAACATTGCAGAGCATTGTATTTTACACGTATTAACTCCTAAGTAAGGGCATATTGTGTAGCATAAATTGGATCATCAAACAGTACCAATGTAACCACTGAAAGGAGGGGGGGCAGTTTAAAATGAGTAAAGGAGATAAAGGATATAACAAGCAAGTACTGGAGAATACAAGAATGGAAGTCAGAGACATGGAACGAGAAAGTTTATTAGAGAAGAAGGAATCAGTACAACCAACTTTCACACAGGATGTACCTTTTGTATTTTCTTTTAATCTACTTAATAAAGAGATCATAAAAAGTATCAAGAAACACTGGCTAATCCTACGTAAGGACCCAATTTTAGGGAACTTACTACCAGAGGTACCACGCAAAAGAGGTGATTTATTTGCCAGCCACTGGGTTTGCAGGATTCAATTTTTTTTTTGTTTCAAATTTAAAATGTTTATTCTTTATTTATGTATCACGTCACTATTTTTAAAATGAGTCTTACATTTTACTTGAGTGGCCCATTTGACTAAGGGTATAAACTGAAGATATGCTTGTTTAAAGAGACACTACCACTTACATAAACAGTAACTGGGATTATTTGTGCATTACAAATAAAACCACATTATAAAACAAATGCTGCTGATTATTATCTTTGTTTGAAGTAATTGCATGTGCAGAGAGAAAATAAGGTTAGAGTCTTTTTATCCCATTTCCATTTTCTGTTTTTGCTACTATAGGATTACACCACAAGACTGGAATAATAGATATTGCAATATAAGATGAGTATTTGAATCCCCTATCATATCCTAAGTAGAGGACACTGTATTTGTGCTATACCACTTTAATTTCACGCGTGCGCTCCTTATTATACATGTGTATTGCATGATTTTTTTCCAGTTCATTCTGGGTGAGGGATACACCCATTGGTGAGCTGCAGATCTATATACTCTGTCTAAAATTTCTGCAATAGTTGCAATCTTTAGCGCCTGGTGACACCCATAACCATAAAAGTGGTGACAGTACTTTGGTATCCAACTACCATCTGATATCATCGCTCCCTGTAATGTCCAAAATTTTGGAAAAATGCGTCTACACACAATTACGTGATTATTATCAATATTGGAACTACTTAACCACAGATCAATACGGCTTTAGTCCAAATCACTCAACTACAACCGCCCTTTTAAAAGTCTGCAATGATATCCAAGCTGGCATGGAACAAGGAAACCTAACTGGAGCCATCTTCCTTGATTTTGCTAAGGCCTTTGACACCGTAGACCATGGCATCTTGTTAAAAAAACTTAAAAACTCTGGTATTGGTGATCGTACGCTAACCTGGTTTCAGTCATATGTATCCGACCGATGGCAATATGTGATCATTTCTGGCAGCTCATCCTTCCCCCTCCCAGTCACTTGCGGTGTACCCCAAGGCTCAATACTCGGCCCCCTGCTATTCACGATATTCATAAATGATCTGCCTAACATCTGCAAAACCTCAATTGTACACATGTATGCAGATGACACCGTAATCTATACCAGCAAACCAAATCTCCCGCAGCTGGAGGCCGTGCTGAAAGAAAAATTCACAGAGGTAGAAAAGTGGATCAAACACAACAAACTTTTTTTAAATACTGACAAAACTGTAACGATGCTCTTTGGAACAGCACCGAAGCTACATAAATTGCGAAATCCCCATTAATGTGTAGGGACAAAATCAAATGGCACACTGACCACAGTCACTGCTCTCACATATCTAGGCATGTGGTTAGACCCAAATCTATCCTTTGGCCCCCACATCGAAAAACTCTCATCTAAACTTTACCCTAAACTAGGTGCCCTGTACAGAAACAAATCCTGCCTGAGACCCACGGTAAGAAAGCAGATTGTACAACAAATGCTTATGCCGGCTATTGATTACGGAGATGTAGTGTATGTTCCGGCTGACGCGCACCACGCTTGCTGCAACAGCACTTCCTTGCAGTGTTTTTTAGGCTACTTGGAGCATGAAAGATGGCGGCCGGCCCATCTGATAATGTCATGGCGGGGTGGCCATGTGATGTCTCCAGACTCCGCCCAGCCTTATAAATAAGGCACAACCTGGTAGTTCTTTCACCATTGCTGCACACTGAGTAGAGACCAGTCACGTCACCTCATTGCACGTAGAGGTGGCTGAAGGTAAATAGCTCCAGAAAACTCAAAGGAGCCCTCAGCCAAGCAGCCCCAGACCTTGTAAGTGAGATCACCTGGGCCTGGCCCCTGCTGCATAAAAAAAGACCCCCACAATATAAAATTAATTTATATTTGCCATGATCAGCAAAAAAAACCAGAATGACTTTATTTGCTGGAATTAAAAATACTTTAATTGGGGGCCACCCATAAAAAATATTTATTTGCCCCCCAGAATAAAAAAAAAAAATTATTTGCCGCTAGGTGGAAGGCAAATTATTTAAGGATTTTTTAAATCTTATTCTGGGGGCAAATAAATATATTTTTGTTTTTATGGGTGGACAAATAAAGTATTTTTCTTTCCAGGGGAGGGGGGAAAATAAAGTAAAAAAAATATTAAAATGAAAAGCAGGATTTGCCCCACCACGAGTGTATCACAGAGCTCCACACAATAATAAAACTCACAGTAATATGCAGTGTGTATGTGTGTATCACAGAGCTCCACACAGTAATAAAACTCACAGTAATATGCGATGTGTATGAGCGTATCACAGAGCTCCACATAGCAATAAAACTCAGTTATGTGCGATGTGTATGAGCGTATCACAGAGCTCCACAACAATAAACACAGTAATGTGAGGTGTGCATGGGCGTATCACAGAGCTGCACAGCAGTAAAACTCACAGTAATGTGGGGGGGCACAATTTTCTGTTCTTGCTTCGGTGCAAAAAGAGCTAGCTACGGCTATGTGCTAGCCCAATGGCTCATTTGGAATTGGGTCTTTGCAAGTAGCTTTTGACGACTCATCACTTTGAGACAGGATATACAACCTGCAACATTTTTTTATTCTCTGCCATGTTTTTTGCGTGAAAATGTACTTTAGTATAATATCTACTTTTGCCTCTGCCATTCGCCAATTATTGTTAATTTATTTGCAACAATAAAATGAAGCCGTTTTGGTCAAATCAATAAGGATAGCTTATTCGGTTTGTTATGTGTACTGTATACAGTCTACAAGAACCGGAATATTCACAACAGGGATTCAGGTTTACTCAAGTTAATCATTTCATTCAAGTTATCATTTATATCATATCATTTTACTCAAGTTATTATTTCTCAAGTTATCAAGTAGCATTCACGTAATTATAAAATGATTGGTACATTTTTGTAAGGTTTAATGTATCCTCTTATTTTTTACTATTATTATCATTATTATTATTATTCATAGATAAATCAAAAGTCGTTGAGAAAACAATTTGCAAATCTAAGAAAATCGGAGACACTTTGCCCACAGAGCTCTTTTGCCACACTTCCCATTTGCAGCAGGGAATTCTGGGTTGAACATAGAAATGAAGTCCATTTATAAAATTTTTGTATCGAAATTAATTAATTCAGATGCCCACAGACCAATGCATTGCCATGCTACATGGATCGAAGTACAGGTCAGGATATACAACAACACAAAACATCACTACCGGATGTCTGTTTGCCAGCCCTCATCAAATGAAATGGGCTTGTGATTGTTCATAAGTGATGCTGCTTTTATGTGAAAATCAACTTCATTTTAATAGTAATTTTTGTTTAGGAAGTATCTAGTTCTTTATCTAAACAGGTGTAAAGAGGTGTGGGGGAAGTATTTATCTTTAACTTGAAGCCATTGTTATGCAACAGTATACCAACAAACAGCAGGAGTTGATTAATACATGATCTACTGTGGAAAGAGTGTCAGAAAGTAAATCACAAATGGCATCTAGCCCTCCTACATGAAGGAGTACAACTCATTTCTTCTGCCCTCCTACATGTTGCATAAATGTTTGTAAGGATTATGTCAAATAGTTCATCCATTAGTCACAAAAAGGCACATTATCACCTACTGATTTTAGAGCAGGGTCGGTACTAAAGAGATCCAGATAGTGCAAATCTGTTTATATAGTGCAGACTATTAAACAAATAATAATATATTTTCAGAATGATTAGTATGATTAACTGTTGAGTATAGCATTTTTTTCTCTTTTTGCATAATTAAGGCATTAAATTTACTTTCTAAACTAGTCTAAAGACACTTTAAATTTTAAAAGTATAGAATTAAAGGAAGTGCTTCCTTTTCAAATATCCCCAAATTGTTTTGGGTGTGACAAATGTGCTTTCATTTGACAATCTTTTTGTTGCAATTGCAGGTGTACATTGCAGTTAAGGAAAATAAAAAATATGCGTTTAAAGCATTTTCTAGTATGTTATTTTAATTCAAATATTGTTTATTCCCTCACGTTTACAACATACATGAACACATTTGTATGAAGCCAATCATAATAATACTCTCACAAGCGTCTACAAACAATATAAATCGGGCGGTGCCGAGGCAGCCATGAGAGCAGCTGCACGTTAGGAGCGCTTCACGTTTCCCCCTGACATTTTTGCTCTCCCAGCTAAGCACTCATCTGCAAAATCCCACGGAGAGGTGTGGGAACACCCTCTCTTCGTGATGAACACCCCGAAAAAGAAACAGGACCCTGGGTCTGCGGTGGCGCGATATTTAATTCTAGACCGTGCTCAGATGGAGCTGTCCAAGATGGCACCCGGGCCCCTAACACCGCCATCAGTGCCAGCCTCAGAGCGGGAAGAGGATGGAAATCCAGCAACCAGAGCAGACATCCTGGGCTTCCACTCCTTCATCCCGGCCGCACTGGATAAGACGGCCCATTCATTGTCAGCGTAGTTGCAGGGGGTAGGTGATCACATGGCCTGATTGGAGAAGCACACGTAGCAGGTCACGACATTTTGCAATGATCTGGCCCACCACACTGATAATCTAGAAGGCCGCTTCCATTATTTGGAGGAGGCCCTCGAGGATCTCTCCAACAGGTTTTGGGGGATCAATTCGGACATCTGTCAGCACGCTTACTGCTAGACCGCACTCAAAAGACTACGGGCCCGTGCCGGGACAGGGCGGGTGCCCCTTGGGAAGTTATTGCATGATTCCATTATTATAAAAAGAAAGATACCTGTCAGGGATGGTATTGGGGTGGCACCGGGGTGAGGGTAATGTGGGCCCAAGTTGCAGTGATCTGCACACACAGATAGGTATGAGTGGAGGAGGGTGAGTAGATTGAGACTAACCAGGCCATATACTGCAGATGTTGAGAAAGGCAGATATACAGGAATAGGTAGCTGAATATGGTTCAGGGTAAGGCTGGGGTTTCAGAGCAGCAGAACACAGCACTTCACTCTGTGAGGGTTTGTGCATCAATGATGAAGCATGGATAGGAGCCCTTTATTCAGGTAAGTGTGTCTTGTAGTGCACTTAACTATTTGTGCACCGGGATGAACTGTATCTGAAAAGTGCTGCCACCGGTTGCAGAGGGTGGTTGCAGACATGGAACATGACAATACCTGTCAAGAATCAAGCCTGTGCCCGCTCCTACTCCCTGGCAAACCCTTATTCACCTGCCTATGTTTGTATGCAGTTTACAGATTCCCCTATCTGGCTGTTAAGCTTCTGTTGTGGTGCCTACAGGTGTATGCTATTTCACCTAAATGAAGCCTGCTTAAAAGAGGGATCCACCCTTCCATCAGGGCTTCAACATAAACGTTCCTGGAAGTGCAGACAACCAGACCTGTCCCTGAAGCTCCTTACCATTGTTCCTGACTCCCTCCAGTGATACTCCCAAGTGGAACCCTGCTCCCAAGTGGAACCCTGATCCCAAGGAGAATCTCCCTATCAAGGTACCCCGCTCTCAAGAATCCTTGTTTTAGAGAATACCCCGCTCTCAAGAATCCTCGTTCTTCAAGCTGAAACCTGCATACAGTCCGTTGCCTGCCTGCTAATGCTCCTATCATTTACTATTTGTTTTGTTTATTATTTAATAAACCTTCAGTACCCAGCAACCTGTGTGACTCCTACGATCACTGCATCATGGGCTTACTTCACCCACCGCCGCACTCCCAGCCTGACAATACCCTTCTGAAAGCCACAGGGAATCAACATATTAATTGAATATGAAGATAATCAGCTGTGGGTTTTTTCATGATCTATCTCCATCCACACTGGTTAGGAGAAGGGAATGAAGGGAAGTCACAGAGCTTCTATGGAAAGTGAGGTTCAATATGCCGGGGGCTAAACGTTTAAAATTTTGATTTTCAAAGATAATCGCACTCATGCTCATACGTATCTCTGCCAGGCCAAGGATCTCCTCCTGGACAACCCGGTGCCGCCTTCTGTTGCCGATATTGCCCCACTGCGGCTTCTACCTCATTTGGATCGTGAATGGATCACTTCTGGAGACTGATTTTTGCACGTCCCCTGCCCGAATGTTCTGACGGGCCTTTGCTGAGCCTTAGCTCCCCTGTACCCTGAAGGGGTATTACTGTGGGAGCCTCTTTTTCGCAGCAGGTGATCAAGTTACATTTCAAATTTTATTTCATTTATTTTTTAGATTATGTTTACATATTATATGTCTTTATTGTATCATTGTTACTACTCTAGTCCAGAGGTTTAACTGTAGAACTGAATATTTCCTTTTAATGTTCTGGGAGTTCATCTTTATGCTAGTTTTCTTTCGCTCATCTTTTTGTTGTATTATTGTATTATTTTCAGGCTCTCCCAGTGTCACTGGACCCCAATGGCCTTCATGACTTTCAAAGGGCAATTTACTCTTTCATTTGGAAGAGCAAACGGCACCAGGTGGCTCACTCTACGCTATACAGACTGAAAGAAAGGGGCAGTCTGGGATTTTCATGCCTTTTCTCATATTATTATGCCACACAACTGACCCAGATAGTATCCTGGCACTCTCCACCATTGTCAAGGAGGTGGGTTGAGTTGGAATTGGCACTCATGTTTCCAGACGCTCCTCATATCTGGATCTGGCTTCCTAAACCCCACTACACCATCCTTGGGACCTCCTGCCCGGCCATCCTTAATGCTCTCAGATTGTGGGTTAGGTTGGCTATGAAATGTGACCTTACTTCCTTCCCTTTCCCCCAGACCCAAATTCTTTGTCAGAGAATTTCCCCCAGGTCTCCCTGGGCGTCATGATGAAGGATGGAAAGGCACCTCTCTTAACAGGAATTGCTACTTGTACTCTGGGGCAGATTACTTCAATTGCTGGACTTCCCGGAATTGAACGGCAGCCATTCATCACATCTGCTCCAGTTCCTCCAACTTCGAGCCTACACCTCAAAACCCCTGGTGCGCTTGGCATCCTCAACTACACCCTGCTATTTCGAACGTCTTTGTCTCTCAGGCTCATACCCTTAAGGCCTCATCTCTACTCTCTACAACAAGCTGACGATACTGATAGACTTTATGGACCTCTTGTACCTATCGACATGGGAACTGGAGATTGGGACTTTGTTAGAGGCAGAATAGTGGACAGACATGAGATTCAATGACTCAGCTTGCACTACTAACCAGGAGCAACTAATCAAAACCATCTTCTGCTGGTACATAGCCCTGGTACAACTTTTATGTATGTCCCCATCCACTCTGGATACCTGTTGGAGGGACTGTGGCGCACAGCACTTCTCTCCATATGTGGTTGTCGTGTCCACGGCTCCAGCACTTTTGGTCTTAGGCCCAATCACTACGCACTTCCACGTTGTCTAAAGAGGTCTCGTTGAACCCTTGGTCATTCATCCTTTCCAGATCGATCCTGGACTTCAAGCATTCTAAGAATAAGTTGCTGGCCAAAATTACTTTGGCCGCTCGTCGGGTACTAGACGAAGATTGGAACTCCCTCACGGCTCCCTCCTATTTCCGCATCTTTTCCAACTTTATAGATGTACAAATCATGGATGAAGGTACGACTATGTCTAATGATACATTGCCTTTTTATTATAAGACATGGACACCATGGTTGGTCCAAATGGACTTGTGAGGTACTGGGGGTGGGAGTAGATGTGTGGGAGGTACACTGATGCTGGGCGTGTCATTGGCGTTGGGTTAGTGTTGGGTACTCCTGTCATCCTGATATCGTGATCACTTATATGCTTGTTCTTCGTTGGGAGCTCATCTTCTCCTTTGGTTCTGTTGTCTTTCTTCTTTTTTGTTCTGCGGGTGCTTGGGCACCCCCCTTTCTTCCTTCCCCCTCTTGCTTTTTTCCCCCTTCCTTAAAATAGCAGAATGTGTTTTATATGTCTTCTATTATTGTTGGCATTGTTTATACTTTCCTATAAAATTGCGAATTGCAAAAAAAAAAAATATATATATATATAAATTATACACTGCTTTGGTTCTGAGCTGAACTCATAGAATTCCATCCAATGCGTCCACAATCAAAGTTGGCACATTAACTGTGTGTGTGTATGTACAAATGTCCTTCAAACTGGTTATATCCCCCAGTGCTCCTCTTCCATCCTATAGACCAGAGAGTCCTCAGTCCAGCAGTAGAACAGACAAATTCTTAAAGAGGCCAATATGTGATGAGTGTGAAACAAATTTTTTAAGAACGAAAGAGATAAAAAACTGATTGGAATTGGAAGGGAATAGGGAACATCGATGTGGAACAAATATAAGTGTGTAACCATAATCATTGTGAACTATGTTGTAAGGGAACCCGCCCCAGAACCCAACAGGTCTAGGATGTGCAAACTGAGTATACAGTATGTAGGAAACTCCAAGAGGTCAAATATGGTGACCACAGGTAACTTGTGATTTTCCTTAAAGGGTGTAAATTCCCAATATACTTCCAAAATTTTAAAAAGTAAAAGGACTAACAGTTGCCAAACCACGAAGCCATACCATACATCTGTATTTCAAATGACAATGCAGATTGATTAACCTGAATAGATCTCCTGCAAAGAGCCCAGGGCTTCCTTTTATCTTTCTTCTTGGCTGCAGGACATGCCAAGGGTCCTGGAAGGTTCCTGATCAATGTGAGAGATGAGATGTCAATAGCAGTTTATCTTAGTTTGCATTTTAGACTATGAAAGTCTGAAAGGGAAATTCTTTGCACCTTGATCCAAATCAGAAGTGGATGAGTGGGCAAAGGAGACTTAATATAATGATGTTTTCTTTTACAGTGTAAAAATGAAACCATAAATATGCATACAGCAAGTATCAATAAAAGTGCATTTTAAATGGATCAGTGCTACTTGTATGCCAGAAATCACACTCTAAAAATGTATTTACTTGCAAAGAAGCAATGCATTTTGGGGTGTTGTAAGTCAACTACTTCCTGGGTCAGTCAGGACAATCAACCTTTCATTTCCTGTTCATTTAAATGGAGAATTATGGGTACGTTAAGAATTAAATTGTGTGGTTTTTGGATGCGCAATTTTCATTTGTTGAACAAAACAGTTTTCCATTTTAGGTTACAATGGTAACCAGGTAGAACAATTGCATAGAACAATCTTTATTTTGAACTACGAAACATGTATAGAACCACATAAAATGCAACCTGTATCATAAACACATGCAGGGTTATTCAGAGAACGGTGAAACTCTGGAGAACTTTTGGAGAAGTGAAAATCCTAGGTAAAAATAGCTGATTTGGAAAGTGAGATAAATGGGAGAATTTTTCTGGTTTGGCTATTTTGACCTCGAATTTTCACTTCTCCAAAGGTTCTCCAGAGTTTCACATTTCTCTGAATAACCCTGATGGTCATTCATCAAACGTTGAAAGAGAACAACTTTAAATTAATGGATTTATTGCTGTGTTAACTGCAATACAACAGTCTACCCTTAGCGACCTGGAGAATTTGTGTTAAAAAACCTTATAATAAATTCAATCTCAGACTTAAAAAATGTAGGGCCCTATTCAAACCGAGCCATTAAGTCAACAAGTGGGACTGTTATGTTCAATTCGCTATTCCAACAGAGTGGCAAAATTTGCTTGTGGATCAGTTGTTGCAAAAGCCTACAGTAAATTATCCGCTGCTCGGAGAATCATGAGCTTTTTCAACCACACTCTTTATTATTGGCTCAGGATTTTATTCAGAGAATACTGAGTCCGAAGACCTTGGGCCAAATCACAACCAGAAGGCAAAGCACATTGCTTGGTCCATACAGCATAACAGCTTGAACACTGTGCGTAATTTTATAAAGTCCTATTACATACAAGATGTGAGCTCAGCTTGGCTGTAGTGTCTGCTTACATTAATGTCTCCTATACTTTGTACGTTAATGTGCCCCTAGCAGATAAAGATGAGCTATACAAACCTGCTCATCCTTCATCAACCTGACGTTATTCAGGTTAGAATAACATCTTTAAAACCCTGGTGTTAAGTTATTGCGCTTCTGCACAATCTTCTAACACATTAATCTAAACCCATTTAAAAATGCCATGCTCATCTCAGATCGCTTGGAGCAGAGAGTGGCGCGATCCACCACTTGCTTGCTCAGTGGGGAGAGGAACACTGGGAACAAATACTGTAGCTCCCATGTTCCTCTGTGTATTCTTCCGCTGCCTGCCAGATCACACTTGCTCCTTCCAGGAGATGTCTCCATTCAGAGAGTGCATATATCATGGCCAGTAATTCTCTGTTTCCGATGTCATAGTTTTCGACAGAATAAGTGAGTTTTTGGGACAAAAACCCTTATGGATGCAACGGTTTCTTGGGAGATGTCTTTTGTGATAAAACTACTCCTATGTTTATCTGAGATGCATCTACCTGAGAAAAGGATGTCTAGGGTCAGGTGCTGCAAGATAGTTGCTATAGTGAAAGCTTGTTTTGGGTCCTCGAATGCCTGTATCCTCATAGGGGTCCATTTATGATTCTGGGAACCATTTTTGGTCATGGCAATGATGGGCCCTACTATATTTGAGACATTCTTTATGAATTTCCTGTAGTAGTTGGTAATTCTTTCAAACCTTGTGGTAGTGGCCAGTCTAGAATCGCAGAGTGCTTAGAAGGGTCCAAGTTTAATCCCTCTAAAGAAATTATATACCCAAGGAAATGTGCAGATGCTATATCAAACACGCATTTCTCCAGTTTACAGTACAAGCCACTGTCTAGAAGTTGGAGCAGTACTTTTCTGACATGCTTGTGGGTCTCCACATCTGGGGCATACATCAAGATATCATCTAGGTATACTATGCCGAAGGACTGTAAGTAATCCCAAACTATGTCATTATTGTGATCCTGAAAGACAGCTGGAGCATTACATAAACTGAAAGGAATGACAAAGTACTTATAATGGCAACTCCTCGTATTGAAGGCTGCCTTCCATTCATGTACCTCTATATTGCACACCAGGTTATATGCGCCTTGAAGTTTGAGCTTCATATACTGTATATGGCAAAACCTTTTAACCTGTCACACAGCTCGGTTATCAGGGTTTTTTTGGTAAACATTACTGATGGTTATACTATTCGGGCCTCGGAAATCGATACAAGGATGGAAGTGCCCTCTTTTTTGGATACAAAAAAGAGCCCAGTCCCTGCAGGTGAAGAAGAACGCCTTAGGAAAACTCCAGCTAGATTATTCTTGATATATTCGTCTATAATCCAAATCTCTTTCTGCGACAAAGGGTACACTCTTCCTTTTGGAGGCATGTCTCCCGGATGGAGATCAGTATCACAATCGTATTGCCTATGAGGAGGTAGTTTTTATGATTTCTTTTTTATCAAACACCTCTTTTAAGTCCAAGTAAAAAAACATTTTAACGCGAGGGGCAAAACCCTTTCCGTTGAACATCATATTACGATGTTCATGCACAAAATGCGCGTTAACGTCTAACGCGAGTGACCCTGCGCGAACCCTTTGCGAGCGCAATTTAGTGCGCACATCCTATACTTAACATTGTGAGTGCAAATGCGTTTGTGCGCTGGTGCGCGCATGGTATTACAATCTTAGCGCAAAATTTAACGGACAACGTTTGCGCGTAAGCTGGTGGTAACGGCAAATTGTAACAACCTGACCGTACCAAACTGCGGATTCACAACGGAGAACGTCGATGTGCACGTTTTTTTTTACTAGATGCGTCAAAAATGACGGATACTACCTTGTCTTCCGTCACAACGTACATCTGTTGTGCGCAGTCCGCACAATCTGACGGATTCGCGTTAAAAATTACATTGCGCTCATTGGTCTCTGCACGCATTTTTGCGCGTCGGTTTTACGAGCGCAATTTCCCCGACGGATGAAAAAATGCGTGAGGAATGTAATTCCAGCGGTGATTTTTGTGAGTTAACGTTTAACGCTTTGTGCAAAAAAACACGTGGTTATCGTGCTTTTTTGCGTTATAAATGTAATAGGGCCCTAAGTACATGCGCACCGAACTGTGCACGCACAATGCACGCGGCAAATGGACGCAAGTTAGGCAAGGACGTAAAACCGCTAGACGGACACGCAGAGTGCGCCACATCCGCGTAGCGTTCTGTGTGAGTGATGAGGAGATGTCAGATGCAGCACCTTTGCAACATCCAGCACCTTGACGCACAAAATGGCTTTTCATATCCTTTTCAAATTTGTATCATTTTTCATATTAATTTTGTTTCCCACAATTCCCTTTATTTTTCTACATCAGTCAAGAAAAACAGACCGTGTGGTGTCTACAGTATCTTCCGTCAGTACGTCTGTCCGTTATGCACGCACGCAGAGTGCGCTCAGACTGCGTTTGTCTGACATTAGCCTTACAGGGTTATTCAAAGAGCTCCAAATTGCTGGCTAAAGGTAACCGAATGCTGAAAATCAGGGTACGGTTACCTTTCCTGGCCATTCGGCTATTCAGAGAGCAGGCAGTTCGCCAAATGTTGGCGAATTGCCTGCACATACAGTGCCTGTTTGAGGGCAGTGAAATCCCCATAGCTTCGTCTATTCAGAGAACCAAAACCAGCAGTGAAAGGTTGCCGAAATGCCCTGCCATTTGGTTGCTTCATTCAACAGGTTTATTCAGGCAAATCCCATAGGCTTCAATGTTAAAAATATTCCTGTTTAAATTCAATATCTAATAAACCGTTTATTATAATATTCTGCAGTAAAGAGTCTCTTTATTTATATATTTTTTACGATCTTTTAAACATTCTTCTGGATTTTTTTGCAAATTTTCTATTCTGATTTTTCTTTTTTTTAAGTTTACTTATTTTTTCTGTAACAGCCCTTTTTAGTATCATTCATTGGACCTCATATGTAAATTTCAGACATTTTTGCTCAGTAATTTGTTTGCAAACAGCGTTTCACTTTTCAAACATTCAAGTGTACGGTTTATTTTTTGTTCACTCTATTCGTCTGCGGTGTCGAGTTTTTCCGGCAGCTGCTCTGGGCTCTGATCGGCTCCTGCTCGGGTTTCTCCGGCGTCTTCGGCGGGGTTAATGCAGATGTTTTTGAGGGTTTCGGTGTGCATTCGCCTGGGTTTTGCAGTGAGTGTTCAACAGGTTTTCGGCGGCTTTTCCCTGCACTACGACTGCCCTGTGGTGCTTGCTGAATACAAGCAGGGTTGCCGAAATGGGATCGCCAAATCGTACCGAATTGAAGAGAACGAAAAGTCACAGAACGTGCGGTGACTTTTCGATTCTCTTTGAATAACCCTGTAAGGGTTATTCAATAAGGATATTCAATTGGGGAATTTCACTGTTTGGTGCAATTTCGTGACAGTTCGGCTATTCAAAGAGCTGTCAATTTGCTAAATACTGGCTAATTGACAGTGAAATACCGTGCAGTTTGCCGCAGATTTCCGGCACAGTTTGCCAGTGATAAAAATATTTATTGAGTGAAGTATTTTTAGGGATACAGAAAAAACAAAAGGAGATGGGAAAAGAAAAATTGGTATCAATCTGTTTACACTTTAAGTGCAATACGCTGTGTGTACCATCTGTACATTGTTTGTATTTCTTCTCCGTGTATAGTTGGTAAACTAAAAAATGAAAATCGAATGGACTATGTGATAACCTTAATAACAAGAACCAATTGAACTTCTCTGTTCAGAGATGTATGGATCAGAACCTAGTGTCATAAGGACAGACTAGTATTTAATACTAGGGCACAAGTAGTGGTCCCATACCTCCCCAGGACCTGTGTTAGTGGGTGAAGTTTGTTATTTTTTCCATGATATAGATCCAAAAGAAAGTAGAATGATGGGTAGCAGCTAACTGTCTAAATGGGAATCAGTTACATAGTATGTAGTTATAGCAATATATATATAGAAAGGAATGTGACTACTCGTTGGGGGTGACATCAATTTGTTATCCATTCATGCAAAACACAAAACAATGTTTGGCCTGGCTACCATGTGTTACTATCCAAATTAACAAGTAGCGTATACAATTGCAAGAGGTGTCTGCTATGTGCAGATCACTACATACTTATTAGCTACATACCTTGGTACAGATAGGCAGCCCAGAGACAAATGTGTCCCTAGTAATTTAATAGAAATGTCCTTATTGACAAGAATGGGGAGATGGTTATTAGTCAATTCCCCAAGATAAACGAATCTCTAGCTTTAGAATTTAGTGTCTTGTCCTTAGGTGTGTTGTGCAGATGTCAAGGGATGATAAATGATTGGACACCAAAGAAATGTCAATTTGTCTTAAAATAAACGCCCTTGGGTCTATTCTTGAGGAAATCATTCCATTGAGCTCACCTTAATTATTTGTTGTGTATACTGAAAGATAATATAGGACTGTAGGACCTTCATAAAGATGTATACAAATAATTTGTTCCAGCAATTAAGGTATCTGAAATACAGACAGATAATCATTGTTCAATGGTATATTGTTCACACATGTATGATCTTCAAATCTCTACCATAAATATTGTGCAAAGTAATAAATGCATAAGAAAAACCTTATTCAAAGTCCATATAAAAAAGAAAGTGAAAAAGTATATTAGGATTATGTTTTGTTTTTGTAATCTGCTTGAAATAGTGCTCAATAGTGCTCAACACCCTTAACTAAGTTGGCAAGTTAAAGGGTGCTGTGTTTCATCTATTCTGGTAATAGATTAATACAATTATAGTTAAACCATGTAATTTTAATTAATGGCAGGTCTTTGTTGTAATTTCTTTATTATTTTTCAATGCCCACATTAGTGAGGATGCTATAAAAATTCATTGATTTCTGATTTGTCTTATTTTAAAATGTATTCATTTGTTGTAAACATCAGGTATATTTTTTACATGTTTTGCAAGATAAATATCATTTTTTATACAAAACACTATAAAATGCAGTTATTGGGTCACATATATAATTAGACATGCCTCTAGAGGAGGAAAAGAAAACCTTGACTGTGGGCAAAACTCTAAGCAAGATTTCTCTAAATCTTACTCTCCAGAGGAGATGGAAGGAATTTAGATGAAAGGTAGCAGTGGAGATGACTAAGGGCTCATTTTAATTTTAAAACATAAGAAAAATATCATCTGCACTTATTCCCATAATACCGTGTGAAACAAAACACAATTAGAGGCTTTGGTTTTCTTTAATGGCCATTAAGAGAGTAAGCTCACCCGCCAATGTCAAGGCACCTCTAGTGAGGGTGAGTCCTATCCAAAAATGAAGCCACAGGCTGCTGTGTAGCGAACCATTACTGCTCACGCTGCTTTTCAGTCATGAGGTAGACTGGTGGGCTCCTATTTATGCCCTCCCAGAAACAAATCCACCTTGCGATCAAAAAACAAAGACACGGAGCGGAACATGCTGCAATGATGACCTGGCTGGAGGTACAATAAAACATACATAGTACAGGAGGGGGGGGGTCGTGCCTGTTCCCCAATGGGGCAGCTGCAACCACCAGATGTATCCAGCCCAGCAACATCTATAAAACATAAGAAAAAATATGTCATCTGCGCTTATTCCCATTATACTGTGTGAAACAAAACACAATTAGAGGCTTTGGTTCCTAGCCCCATCGGGGAATAGGCGCGACCCCATCCGTCCTGTACTATATATGTTTTATTGTACCTCCAACCAGCTCAAAATTCCGAAAATATTTCGTTTCGGCTCGGAAAACTTTTCGGATCTGCCATTTTCGGATCTAAAAATTTTCGGAAATTCGGCCGCATCCGAAAACACGAATCGGGAAATTTTGTGAAAATTCCAAAATTCCGAAACCCGAAACACACATCCCTACACAGCAGCCTTTGGTTTCATTTTGGATAGGACTCACCCTCACTAGAGGTGCTTGACATTGGCGGTTGATCTTACTCTCTTAATGGCCATTAATAGAAACCAAAGTCTCTAATAGTGTTTTGTTTCACACACTATAATGGGAATAAGCGTAGATTACATATTTTTTTCTTATGTTTATACATGTTGCTGGGCTGGATACATCTGGTGGTTGCAGCCGCCCCATCGGGGAATAAGCATGACCCCACCCCTCCTGTACTATGCTCATTTTAATTTTGTCTGCAAATTTTTTGGAAAAAATATCGTCTGCTCACGTACGATACCTCTTTCAAAATATCGGATGATAAAATTGAAAAAATTGTCCAGAGCCAATATTCTAAAAAATATCTCTGGTCTGAAAAAAAGGAGACAGACTTGTGCCTTTAAACATAACTTTTATAAAAATTTGATGTTTAAAAACAAGATTTCAGTTTAATTCCTTCTATTTTCCTGCTTGAAAATCTTTTTATCAACAGCTTTCAGCTTTTGATTTTTTTTTCCAGGAGTTGGCAAACCAAAATAATACGTACTGAAACGCTACAGTAGATATTTCCATTATAAAGTATACCTGTGAGAGCCTATATTAGATCCACATTTTTATCAGGAATTGAAATGCTGTAAGCCTCTATTTGAATCTGCTGTACTGAAAAATGTTCAAAAAGTGTCCAAAAAAAGGTGCTGATTTCAGCTATTGAGCCAAATTAAATCAGTTGGTACCTAACAAGTTACTACTGCACGAAAATGTCTTGAACTAATATACAATATATATGAATAATAATAAAAAGGTCTGTTAAAGAAGAAAAAAAACGCTATTTAAGAAAAACAGAAAAAAAATTGCCAAAAAATGCCTAAAAAATCCTAAATATAATTAAATAAAGAGACTTTTTGCTGCAAATTGAAAGAATGAGCAGTTCTTGAACAGTTGAACAGTTAAATAAATATTTAATAAAAGGGAATATTGTTTACTTTCAAACCTATGGGATTTACCTGATTAAACCTGCCGAATGAAAACACCGAAAATCAGGGCATTTCACTGACATTTCTCTGCTGTTTGGCGTTCTCTGAATAGAAAACCATTACTTCTCTATGGGGAGTTCACTGCCAACGAACAACACCATATTTTGCTGGCAATTCACCAATATTTGGAGAACTGCCTGCTTTTTGAATAATCGAATGGCTCCAAAATTGTGTCGGATGGGGAAATTCACCGTTTGGTGCCATTTTGGAGCCAACTCGGCTCTCTTTGAATAAACCCTATTGCTATATGACATGTGATAATGTGTTTTAACAGACCTATGCTCCCAAAATGTCTTAGCAGAAAAACATGAAATAATTTATTTTGAAAAAAGAATCATTTTTTTAACTACAGCCTGAAAAATCCTCTCATAGCCACAATTAACATGGAACAAATTAGTAAGGTTTTACCAGTTTTTCTTTTTGGTCTCTGCGAATTGAAAGGAGCTTGAAATGAGATACCAGTATTTGTCATAATTGGAGAAGGATTACCTTACTCGCCATAATGAGCTAGGTGTTTATGAGCGTGACCATGAATAGCATTAAGGGGAGTAAGGAGAAGAGCCCTCAGAAAGTGCAAGTAAGCTTTAAACATTTCTGGTGAATCTTCATTTTAGGTTTGGAGATTTTGAGTATGCTTTGATCATATTAAAAGAACATTTTGAAATCTGCTATGGCCCAGAAAGTCATGTGATAAAGAAATATCAGATAATCCGCCATGCCCTGGTAACTAAAATATAAATGCTATTGCACCCTTTTCAGTGAAATTACTGTAGGTGTATATCATTGTTTAATGCTGTAACTGATAATGTTATTACTACGAAGCCTTCTGGCATACTGGGAAAATGCACAGTGGGCCGCAATGTTCATGTTTTGGGTAAACCACAAACTGTGCCTAAGTATCATCCAGACCTTGCCCACCATTCCACCCATTTTAGCATGAATCTTATCCATGGTTGGTCTACATGCATACTCTTTTAATAGCGTCTTCTTTTGCATACTCTTTGAATAGTGCCGCCTTTTGGGCTTGACCTCTCTCACCCCATGCCGTGTTCCTTGGGATATTTTTCAACCCCTGTCCATTCCTACTCTTACCTATCTGATAAATATTCTGTGTCAGTCCTTTTAGTGACAATAAAACTGTCTTCTGTGTTCTTTACAAAAAATTATATCTATTTGCACTACGCACTATCATTTTGTCAATTTTACACGTGTTTTTATGAATTCCAGTTGAAATTGTGTAACTATTAATAGCATTGATAAAATCAGGCCATTTATTTATTAAAGTAAATACTACAAGTATGTTAAGAAGTGCTAAAAGCTTCATTGTCTAAATTTAAATGTCACATATTTTTTCTCAAAGTGAACCTGTAGCAACCAGGTTTATTTTCTCTGCAATTGAAGGGTGGTATTACATTGCTCATAATGATCATACCCTTGGAGAGAACAGAAGCCACAACCGACTTGGGTCCAGCACCAGGTGTCGCCATCATTATCCTTGGTGGGTCTCACTTATTGAGGGTAATCACCAGTGCTTTACAATTGGCCTTCAGGGGTGGCATTGGCACACAGATATGAAAGAATAGCAGAGTGCTCTCCTGTAGGACAGTTCTTTTGGCTACAGATGCCACTCACACCAGTGGCATGCCACTGTAAGTGGGTGACATCATAACTTTGAAAGGGAATTGTGCAAACCTTTCCTGTATATAGGTTGTGATTTCCTACCCAGGGAGTCCAACTTGTGTTGGGCATGAGGGATGCACTTTGACAAAAAGAAGCTGAATAAGCAAATTATCTATTCACATCAAATTGCAAGAAAACACTGTACACTACAAAATGCTCTCTTTGTCATGGAAATTCACTTGACATGCATAGTATAAGCCAACAGGGCAAAGGTTCTAGAGATGAGGAAATGCCTATTTATACAGTAGGGGGGCTTGTAACTATATACAAAAGACTGTTGTGCCAACTCAAATTTGCAGGTTACGGATATCAGCAGTGAAATTCCACTACAAGGTGATACTAAAAAAGAAGATAATGAATACCATAGATCATGCAGCTTTAGCCCTTGAAATAAAACAATAGTAATATTTTTTTCTAAAATGAGTAAATTAATGAAAATAATATTAATGTGTAAATGCTTTTACTTAACTTTTTAAAATATTTACTTATTTGGGTAACTCTATATTTCTCAGGAATGTTTACTAAGTGGGCTAAAATGAATGAGAGCATACACGGTTTCTTTACTGGTAATGAATATGATATGCCTCTGCTGTGGCACTTAAAGGGACACTATACGCACCCTGACTACTTTATCTTAGTGAAGTGGTCAGGTTGTATGCAGTGCCCCTCCAGCACCATTCTGTAGATATTGCTGTGTGATGTGAAAGAGTTTAGTTCACCTACATAGCAGACAAGATTTTAACATCTGTCGCATCCTTAGTCTAAGGGGGTGAGGGTATGGGCCCAATATGCAGTGATAGACGAGCGGAGACATCTGAACGAGGTCCAAATGGGGGCCTATTGAGTAAACACAGGCAAATTATATCAATAGAACTCAGGGCAGGCCTGTCCATGGTGCCATGGCTCCATGCAGCCCTTTGCCAAGAATGCAATTTTGCCGCTCTTTTCAAAGGCCACGGCATGGAGCGCCCGACCCAGATGTTGACCAAGCCTGGTGCCTGGCCCCTGACCAGTCTGGTGCCCGGCCCTCAACCGGCCTGGCTCCTGGCCAGGGCCTCAACCAGCCAGGGGCCAGTCCCAGTGTCTGACCAGGACCTCGACCAGACCGATGCCCGATGCGAGCCTCGACTAGGGCTGTGTGTGGGTATGTATGTAGATCTGTCTGTGGATGGGTGTGTGGGGTTGTGTGGATGTTTGTGGTGTGTGATTGTGTGTGGATGTGTGTGACTGTGTGTGTATGTGTGTGGAGAGATATGTGGAGTTACAGTTACAAGTTTTTATTAAGCGCTAGCAAGTTCCATAGTGCTGTACAATGGGTGAGACAGAATTGCAATATACATACAAGTTAGACACACAGAACAGTAGGAGAGAGGACCCTGTTCGAGAACATACAATCTAAGAGGAGAGGGATGACTCACTAGGTGGGTAAATAGAGAACCTGAAGTAGCAAGTACATGTGGGCTAGGTGGGAAGATCGTGTAAGAAATGAACAGTGGGGGATTATGGAGTGAGTCGATAGGCTTCTTTAAAGTAATGTGTTTTCAGATACTTTTTGAAAGACTGGAGAGACGGGGAGAGTCTAATGTTGTGGGGGAGGGAGTTCCATAGAAAGGGGGCAGCTCGGTTGACGTCTTGAAGGCGAGAGTTAGTGGTGCGGGTACGAGGAGACGATAACATTAGATCATTGGCACAGTGAAGTGGTCGAGATGAAATATAACTGCTAATAAGGGAGGAGATGTAGACAGGGGCGTGGTTATGGAGAGCTTTGTACATGAGCACCAATATTTTGACTTGGATTCTAAAGGAAACAGGGAGCCAGTGTAAAGATTGACAAAGGGGAGAGGTGTGAGAGGCACGGAATGTGAGGTGGATAAGCCTGGCACAGCCATTCATAACAGACTGCATAGGTAGAATCTGGGATCTTTTAAGGCCAGAGAGAAGGAGGTAACAATTGTCAAGGCGGGAGATAATGAGCGCTTGGATGATCATTTAAGCAGAGTCCTTATTAAGAAAGGACAATGTTTTTTAGGTGGAAATAGCAGGATTTGGTTAGTGACTGAATGTGAGGAGTGAAGAAGAGATCAGAGTCAAAGCGGACACCGAGGCAATGAGCCTGTGAGGTAGAGGTAATAGTGGTACCATTCACCTGAAGGAAAATGGATGCAGGAATGTTGGCTTTAGAGGGAGGGAAGACGAGAAGTTCAGTTTTAGAGAGGTTAAGCTTTAGGAAACGGGAAGTCATCCAGTTGGAGACAGTTGAAAATGCAAGCAGTAACACGGTCCAACAGAAGAGGAAAGAAATTGGGAGAGGAAAGGCAGATTTGGGTATCGTCAGAATAGAGATGATATTGGAAATCATAGGAAGAGATGAGATTGCCAAGAGAGGCGGTATAGATCGAGAAGAGTAGGGGACCCAGACCAGAGCCTTAAAGTACCCCAACTGAAAGAGGGATCGGGGCTGAAGAGGCACCAGTGAAGGAGACACTGAAGGAGCCAAGAGAGCAATAGGAAGAGAACCAGGAGAGAGCGGTGTCACTGTGGCAAAGTTGATGCAGCGTGTGGAGGAGGGGAGGGTGGTCAATAGTGTCGAATGCAGCAGAAAGGTCAAGGAGAATACGCAGGGAGAAGTGACCTTTGGTTTTAGCAGCAACTAATTCATTAGTCACCTTGGTCAGAGCAGTCTCAGAGAAGTGCTGGGAACGAAAGCCGGACTGGTGATGACCACGCAGAGAGTTAGCAGCAAGAAAACTGGTGAGCTAGTTACAGACCAGGCATTCTAAGATTTTGGAGGCAAAAGGGAGCAAAGAGATGGGTCGGTAGTTCGAGAGGGAGGTCGGACCAAGATATGGCTTCCTTAGAATGGGGGGGGGGGTCAGGACATGTTTGAATGCAGAGGAGAAGACAACAGGGTAGATGGAGAGATTGAAAATATGTTGTACCATAGAGAAGTAATGGTTTGTCTATTCACAGAATGCCAACCTGCACCGAATTGTTGGCCAAATGCCCTTAAATTCGGTGTTTCAGGTTGACAGGTTTAATCAGCTGAATCCCATAGGTTTCAATGTAAAAAAAGTAATATAATTTAAAAAAAAAAAAATTAAGTTTATTCTTTTCATTTTTAGCAAAAAAAATTGAATACCTTTTTGTGTTTTTGGTACTTTTTAGACAAAATTTTTGTATACCCAATTTTTTTTAACAGATATTTTTTTTATTCTGTAACAGACCTTTTTATTATTTACAAACATTTTAATGCATTTTCATTGGTTTAAACACCTAATAGGAGAATAGGAGAGATCTGTTCTTTTTGTTTTTTAGTTTGCAGTTTGGTGGATTTTGCCAAGGTCACTTCGGGGCTCTTTGGTGCTCTTTGGCGACGTTTTCCAACTTTTTCATGAGGCTTCGGTAACTCCATCTTTGGTGCACTGCATTGACCATCTGGTGAATAGTGAATTCATCGTACTGTCGGCGAAATGGAATCATTGAACTGCTCCAAACTGCGTTGAAGGGAAAAGCAACAATTTTTCACTGAGATTTCGGTGCTTATTGAATTTGTGAAAACAGCCCCACCCCAGTCATTAGTAGGGATGAGCTGTTCGGGTTCGGACGGTTCGGAGTTCGACCCGAACTTTGGCAGTTCGAAAGTTCGCGAATTTCGAACTTTTTGGGCATGTTCGGTTCGGGTTCGAAAAAAAAAGAAATTTTGAAAAAAGTATAGAAAATGCTTAAAAAAATACAAAAAAATCTAGAAATAAAGAGACTCTTTACTGCAGAATATTATAAGCAACGGTTTATTAGATATTGAATTAAAAACTAATGTGTACGTGGAAAGATTATCAACTCTAAATGACCTCTGTTCACAAACGGGCATAACACCAGGTATTTTTAGTCTGGTAATCAATTTGATACATTGTACAATATACTGAGGGTGGGGTGGTGTCTGCTTCTGATTGAGATTTGAGAATTAATTTCCCTAAAACATCCTAATATGCTGCATTTAACTGGTGTTTGAAACAAATCTAAAGCAATGTTATTTTTCACCTCAGGATTAAACATTCACAGGGTTATTCAGAGAGCGGTGAAAAGCAGGAGAATAACTGGAGAAGTGAAAATTCTAGGTCAAAATAGCCAAACCAGAAAAATTCTCCCATTTATCTCACTTTCCAAATCGGCTATTTGGTCTAGATTGTTCTCTTCTCTTGCCAGTTCTCCTGGCTTTCACCTCTCTCTCAGGGTTGTTCAGAGAAAGGTGAAAACCAGGAGAATGGCAGGAAAAGAGAACAATCTGGACCAAATAGCCAATTTAGAAAGTGAAATAAGGCTAGGGTCAGACTAACGAATTTTTCGCAGCGATCATCAAAAAGTGCGTCCGAACGCATTGCCGTATTTTTCACGGATTGCACGAAAACGGTCATACGATGCGCATTTTTGTGCGTGATTTTTTACGGATCAAAACCAGGAAACTTTGGGTGTCTGGATGTTATGTTGGCCGGACATGAGCAGGGTCTGACGTCTCCAAATCACGCACACACGCCGCTAGTGGACGCAGCGCACTCTGTACGTCCGTACTAGCGGTTCTGCGTTCTCGAAAAAATGCGTTCATTTTCCAGTTGCGCTGCGCAGCCGGACTTTCGTGCGACTGTACTTCGTATATTGGCCGTCATTGCCCGTCATTTGCTGCTAGTGTGGCCGTGATTAAGTGCGCCTAAACGCACGTTAAAAATTCGCTAGTCTGACCCTAGCCTAAATGGGAGAATTTTTCTGGTTTGGCTATTTTGACCTAGAATTTTCCATTCTCCAGTCATTCTCCTGCTCTTCACCGCTCTCTTTATAACCCTGACAAGGTTATTCAGAGAAAGGTGAAACTCAGGAGAATGACTGGAGAATGGAAAATTCTAGGTCAAAATAGTCAAACCAGAAAAATTCTCCCATTTATCTCACTTTCCAAATCGGCTTTTTGGTCTAGAAGTTTCCATTCTCCTGCTTTTCACCGCCAAAAAATCAGTAAACTTTTTCTGCGTGTCTGAAAATGTCTCCTCTTTCCATACAGACTGCCGCCCCAAGCAGTTGTTTATGGATAGATTAAAGGAAAAGCATTTACCGTCATTTGAAATGTAATTTTTTGGTTTTTACATATTTCTATACATCCTAGAAATCCGCCACTTCACGGGCAGGTTATGGGGACCTCCTAGGCACGATATTTGAAGGAATTTTTCATTTTTATTTTTAACCCTTATTTCATGGAAAACTCACTGTCCCTTTAAAAACGTTTTTTTTTTACTTTTTGTCCTTGTTTCCTGTCCCCCAGGGCACTACCCGGACCCCCATACACCTTTTATGGCAAATATGTAGCATAAATGCCCTCTTGGAGGGCACTCTAACAAACCAAATTTTCAGCCCCATTGACTTGCATGGGGGTTCGGGTTCGGGTTCGGTCCCGAACAAATGGGAAGTTCGGGTTCGGGCTCGAACCGAACTCGGGGAGTGTTCGGCTCATCCCTAGTCATTAGGTTAATATCCTTGGCAGCTGTTACAACTGAGCTGAAAGCCTTACTTGGGGCTCGGATGCTGCAGTTGCATACTTAAAGTTCACCTCTCCTATACTTTTTATAGTAGATGTTGATTTACACCTCCATAGACGGGATTGAGCTATTCCAGAAATCTGCTTGCTCTTTGTGCCTGGTTTGGAATCCGTCCCTGGGTTTGCTATATTTTCAATTCAATGCCAAAACTTAAAATGACAATGTATGTATGTGCAAAATAATAAATATTTCTTGTTATATTTGTGCCCTTAATAAATTTTTCATTGGCCAGACATTTGTGCAAACACAAGTGTTGAATCATCACAGAGTTACATATTATATATTTTTACTACTTTCGTGCAGAGTTATACACTTGAGCTGCTTTACCATATATTCAGTTAGTATTCAATATGCAAATTAGGAAAAAAAAATACAATGCATGTCCTAATCTAATATGTGTTTTCAAATGCAAATATTCTGGTTGCTCGTGACCAAACTTCCTAAATGTGTGAATGAAATCAGACACAGCAGACAATTACTATTGTTAAAAACAACACTCAGAACAAAATATAGTTTAAATAAAATGTAGCACAATATTTCAGATGTAAAAGAAATTGCATCTGTAGATTAAGTCACTGCATTGTGTGATTGTAAGACAAAAGTGCCAACGTATACATTGATTCTAGCGTCAACTAAAATACTGAAAACACTTGAACTTGATGTGGTGACTAGACACTTAACATGCACATTCTTTTCCTGCACAGTGAACCTTAATTCACCAAAGTGCTTCTCTGTAGTTGGAGATCTGATTTGGTTGACTATTTGTTCAGTTAGTTACAATTTGAATGGCTCCTTTTTAGAAACATTGGCAGGGTATGTAGGAATTCTCTAAGCCAAGTGGGTACTCCATATTCTGATTTGCATTACAATATCCAGATTAGCATTCTCCTATAGTGGCTATTGAGTCACATGTCAATGTGTGTGGAGTTGCTAGTCATCACATATTTGCACAATAAATAGATCTTCCTTTCAATGCAAGTGATATTGATACAGCATTATTATACTTGCTCCATATACCTATATAAAAAATTTTTTTAGAATGTATTTTACCAGGAAAGATACATTGAGATTTCTCTTTTTTTCAAGGATGTCCTGGGTGTTGGGTGTCTTGCCCAAGGACACTTACTGGAGAGGTTCTCTTCCCAGGATTTAAACCTGTGTCTCCGCGGTTACCACAGTCATAGAGCAGTGATGTTAACTCTACTCCACCCAGCCGGATATTTTTTCGCATAAACAATTTATTTTCCCGGTGCAGTTATTTTAGCCAGCCCTAACACCTCTATGGCCAAGATTAAATAAGGTTTGAAATTGTAATGATGCGAGTGAATCTCTGCTTGAAAAACGCAAAAGTCACTTTTGTAACAACTCCTCATGCTGCTGTTTTAATGTTCAGGCTCTCCACATGGCTTACCTACTGTCCTTCTCCAGACCTGTTCCATTTTCTCTAGCGATTTTGATGCTGGATGCTCACTGATGCTGGCTATTTCTAATGCCTCATTGGTGCATCATTTCTCCACATCCTCTCCTCGTGGTTGTAGCGGATCACTTCATTCAGGCACGTTCTGGCGCTCATTAATGACAGCAACCAATGAATTGGTTTTTGTACCTATAGAACTTCCTAACTCATTTTGAACCCTGTTGTGGTTTCCTCACCTCCTCAGTGTGTTCCATAGCATATTCATGTATTTACTGTCTACCTATGGCTTTCATTGACTACTGTATTTCTCCACTTTTGGACCTTGGCTTTTTAATATCGTGATTGTACATTTCTGTACTGACATGGGCTTATTTATTGACTATTCTCATAGTATAGCTCTGGCCATTCTAAGGACCTTATATGTGGGGATTTTTGTGCTCCCGTGGCAATATATGCATATTGGGTCTACATAGTAACCATTGTATCTCCAGTCCTGTGGTCTGACCTTCCTCGAGCTATCAGACTCTCACTAATCTTTCTTCAAGAAAACCTTTATAACCCATCTCTTCACATTAGCATACCACGTTGCTGGTACAGATCTATCCCTCTCCTCCCATACCCCACATCATGACATAGGCCCCTTCTTTGTTCCCATCATTTATGAAACACTAATGCTAATAATCATGATGACCAATAAAGCTATTCTTGTCTTCCTCCACCCCAGCTCCTCTGGACTGTGAGCTCACCTTACCAGGGAACTCTACACTCTTGTTTCTGCTCCTATGTTTGTTTTAAGGTTGTCTTGTTTCCTTTGGTTAATGTAAAGTGCTGTGGAAACTGTTGACTATATGAATGATGATAATAATAATAGTTACAGTAGGAACTGCGGCAGTACAGTGGGGGTAGCAGTATCCTAGTCATTATAAGTATAGATAGCCACACTGTCCAAAATAGAGTCCCAGTCCCAGATAAAACATGAAAATGAAATTTACCTAGTACAGCTGAAACAAAAGCTAACTTGGCAAAGAGAAAAAAAACTGTGGAGCCTATTCCAACTATGCAGTTAAGTAAATGGCTGGGGACATAATACTCAATGGCTCCACATGATAACTTAATGGCTCAATCCACTACTCCAACTAAGCTTTGCTTGCATCCCAGCTTTAGTGACTGCATACTATAAGTTACCAGCTGCTATACTTTTTATAGGAGTCGTTAACAATGGGCCAACCATACCTGAAGGAACTATTCCCTGGTAGTTCCCTAATCTCGTCTCGAGCCGGTATTCAGAAATGTATACTGGTTCAGATGTTCCGGTGTTAAGTGATTTTGCACTTGTCTAAAAAGAAAAACAACATTATACTGATCTTAACTAATTACTGTAGATATTCGAGTATACCGCTAGATTTTGGTGACAAAAATTTACCTTAAAATTGGAGGGGTCGCGTTATATTCGAGACATCTCCATCGCGTGTAAAAATAAATAAATAAATAACCTGCCTTGCTCTGGATCTCAAGTCTCCTGGAAGTTCGGGTAGTCTCACTGAAGTGAATGCGGGCTCCCTGATGCTTGCAAACACTTCAGGAACTACCGGATTCGGGGGAGGAGGGATCTATCACGACCAGAGGGCACGCTTGGTTTACGTCAATCTTTCACCTCACTCGCCTCCGCCGGCCATCTAATCGCTAGTAAAGAAGACGGGTGGCCGGCGGCTTCATACTTAGCAGCAACTTCAATCATTCTAGAGCAGAACACCCTGGTCCGAGGGGGAGCCTGACTGTGTTAACAGAACCTGGAAGGATCTTAATTGTTTACTGGTACAGTAACATTTTGCTCCTCGCGTTATATTCGAGTCTTGAGTATTCTCTCATTTCCATAATAAATCTCTATCCATCGCATTATATTCGGGTTCCGCTATGCTCGAGTATCTACGGTAATCAAATACAATGCATTTTAAAATAAATTTACTCTGCTTAATTTAAAAAATCAATACATGTACACCTGCAACATGAGCATTTTGATGCTATAATCATGAGAGTTCAAAATACTGTTTTTTCCCCTTTATATCATTAACCCTTAAAATACAATACTTGCTTCTAAAAATAAAAATGTGTGGGCCATATTACATAGTTGGTGCTTACCTAACCAGAGTTGTTGTAAACTTCCCAGAGCCATTATAGCCTATGGAGGTTTTCAGTTTACAACAGCTCTGGTTAAGTTAGCACCAACATTGTAATACTGCCCTAAATGTCTTGGTTTTAGTGATGTTGAGGGGTTTTGTTTTTACACCACTGGTTAGACCACACATACTGTACATTGCAAGCCCTATTCCACCAAAGCTGCCTGCTAATAGTATAACACCCCAATTTGTTAATGTCAAGGGTCAGCAGCTATTCCAGCTGAGTCTCATACACCTCGTGTGGCACGTCTGTTACAGCAACCTAAGCATACTTGTACTTCCTGTACTTTGTTTAGCAAGCGCTTATGTAAGAGCAGTCAGAGAATAACTAGTGAGTCAACAATAGCTCATTATTTTCGATTGTTGCCAGTAATGACATAAAAATAGCCGGCTGCTAAAAGCTAGGGTGTTTCACTTTACACATATAAAATTCAATACTTACTCTTCATTCCATGAAAAAGAGGATGGCACAATCTGCTACCTCCTCTCCAGTATTCATCCACTAATTTCATGTGGCAATGTGAGATTGTGCATATGTGATGTCTGACTGGGCTCAAGCTCATCCACTGACGTCCCGTGGACATGAAGAAACAATACCAGTATATCAAATAGCGGCTCCCATAGGTTACAAGACAAACCGCTAGCATAGTAATAGAGCTGATAATAGGGAGCTGCTAATGCTTAATGGCTCACAACAAATTGTGGCATCTGCAGCTTCCTATTGCCGAAATACAGGCCAGTGCTTTGTTCATCTTTTCCTTTCATTGTCAATGGTGATCTCCATTTCCTAGGACTTAGGTTATATAAGCTTTAGGTCTTTGCTGAGAGAAGTTGCCAGGGTCAGAGGTCATCCAGAGGTATCACTCGCAGACAAAGTCCCTTCAGCTGCTGATGTAAGCTGTGGTAACAGTGTCAATGCACCCACTTGAAACTATCTGCAAACTACTCACAACTCTCTGAGGACTTATAATGTTGACTCATCTGATATTGGATCCAGCTTCACTATAGCCCCCAAGGTAAAGGGAGATTAAATACTTTCATTCAAAGCAGTAAATCCTTTTGCTACCATTCACTCCATGAAGACAAATATACCCAAAACAGAACAAGAAAAAATGCACGTCTGGCCTTTATTTGACTTTTGAAAAATGTTTCATTTGTCTAGGGCAAATAAGGATATATTGTGCTTCTGTCTTCTGCCAAAACATTATCTGTTAGAAAATCATTCATAGATTTTTTTTCTTCTTCTTCTTCAGTTAAGTTACTTAACTTTGCTGCAATGATGCAGACAGATTTTATGATGATACAAGCAGCACAATGTAGGAGTAGATGACGTGCGCACACAGTTTTTTCATCTGTGGTTAATTTTAATTGACTTCAAAGAACAATAAAATTGGCAAAAAATTATTTTTTTTCCAGTCTTGTGATAAAAACTGATGAACTGATTAAATTACTTGTGAAAGAAAAACAGACTGATATTATTGAAACGCAAAAATCTAATTAAATAAAGTGGTTATCTTTGCACACAATTACCTAATGAAGGGCTAAATAAATAAATCTTAACTCACCTCTTAAATACTTGTAAATAAAATAAAATTAAATAATTAATACATAAATAAACATATTTTTCAACACTATGGGGGTTATTCAAAGACATCCGAATTGTGGCCGAATGGTAACCGAACAGTAAAATTCAGCGTACGGTTACCTTTCCTGGCCATTCGGCTATTCAGAGAACAGGTAGTTTGCCAAATCTTGGCGAATTGCCTGCACATAAGGTGCCTGTTCAGCGCCTGTTCGAGGGCAGTGAAATCCCTATAGAGAAGCAATGCTTTGTCTATTCAGAGATCACAAAACAGCAGGGAAAAGGTGCCGAAATGCTCTGCTGTTATGTGGTCTCATTCAACAGATTTATTCAGGCGATTCCCATAGGCTTCAATGTTAAAAATATTCCCGTTTTAATTCAATATCTAATAAACCGTTTAATATTATATTCTGCAATAAAAAGTCTCTTTATTAATAAATTTTTTATGATCTTTTAGGCATTTTTCAGGATTTTTTTGCAAAACAATTTTTTCCTTTTTATTTTATTTTTTTTAACGTTTTTTTCTTTTTTCTGTAACAGACCTTTTTATTATCATTCATTGGACCTCATATGTAAATTTCAGACATATTCGCTCAGTAGTTTGTTTGCAAAACATTCAAGCGTACTGGTTTTTTTTTACTCCATTCGTCTGCAGTGTCAGGTTTTTCCGGCGGCTGCTCTGCACTGTGATCGGCTCCTGCTCGGGTTTCTCCGGCGTGCTCGGCGGGGTTAATCCAGATGTTTTTGCGGGTTTCGGTGTGCATTCGCCTGGTTTTTGCGGTGAGTTTTTGGCAGCTTTTCCCTGCACTACGACGGCCCTGTAGTGCTTGCTGAATACACCGGAGGGTCGCCGAAATGGGATCGCCAAATCGCACCGAATTGAAGAGAACGAAAAGTCACCAAACGTGCGGTGACTTTTCGATTCTCTTTGAATAACCCTGTATGCCTCTGACAATAAGGTGTGACATACCCTATCTCTTAGATTGCGACACCTTCAGCAATCCACTAGAACCCCTTTCCTTGTTACCAGAGGTGCGGACAGTATTTATAAACCGCAGGATATTGCGAATGCCTATAGTAGGCCACTATGGACAGCTACATTGTAGCTGTCCACTCCATAGTGCTGAACTGTATCAGGATTATCAGGACCTTGGACAGCTATTGTAGCTAACCATGGTGCTGAATGTAACATCTATGTTTTTTTTTTTACATTGAAACCTATGGTAGAAAAAAGCCTCCTTTTTAAACCTTCACCCAAAAAATTCTGAAAAATGCCTAAAAATCCTAAAAAATAAATAAACAAAATGGCTTAGTGCTGCAAGTGAAAAAAATTAACAGTGTAATAAATATTTAATAAAAACGCAAATATTTTTTTAAATTGAAACCTATGGGGAAAAAAGCCTAGTTTCTTAGTTAGGAAACCTAGGGCCATATTACATTCCTCGCGCATACGTTTGCGCCCGCGCAAAAACGCACACGAGGGGCAAAACCCTTTATGCAGAACGTCGTATTACAATGTCAGTGCAACAAACGTGCGTATACATCTACCGCGGGTGAACCTGCGCGAACGCTGTGTGAGCTTACTGTACTTTGCGCGTCCTATACTTAACATTGTTAGCGCAAATGCGTTTGTGCGCTGGTACGTGGATGGTATTACAATCTATGCACAGGAATTAAGGCACAGCCTTTGCAGCATAATTTTAGCAACTCCTAAAAGCTGGTGTTAATGGCAAATTCTATCAACCTGGCCGAAACCAACTACACCAGCCCAAAAAAAAAATACGCAGCAAAGTATAGTTACACATTCTACACATACCAAACCAATAAATTTGAAAAGTTGTGCGTGTTTTTTTTATTGATGCAGCATACTGTATATGCGCAGATTGACTTTGACAGGTGCAAAAACTTAATGTGAGACAATTGTGGTTCTTAATTCTGCTTCGCGCACAAATTCATGCGTCTGCGTGCGTTTTTGCGTGAAGAATGTATTAGAGCCCCTAAACTTTCACCCCAAAAATCCTGAAAAATGCCTAAAAATTCTAAAAAATAAATAAACAAAATGGCTTATTGCTGCATGTGAGAAAAACAATTATCTGATTAATAAATATTTAATAAACACAGGGATTTTTTTAACTTTGAAATCTATGGGATTATTTTGGTATCGTCTGGGATTTTGTATTGTAGTATACTAGCTGTATATTTTTGAGGCAATTTAAGCCATAAAGTGATTCATCTAGCAAGGAAGCAAGGTATGTTCATCTTGTTCAAATCCATTTGTGTGCTTCACTTCTTTTTTCTTGTAGAATTCATATGCTGCATTAATTATACTGCAGAGAGGCGCTTCTTCCCAGCAGTGTGTGGACTGGATTCATAGGCTGCATTAATAGTTATACTGCAGAGAGGTGCTTCTTCCCAGCAGTGTGTGGACTGGATTCATAGGCTGCATTAATAGTTATACTGCAGAGAGGTGCTTCTTCCCAGCAGTGTGTGGACTGGATTCATAGGCTGCATTAATAGTTATACTGCAGAGAGGTGCTTCTTCCCAGCAGTGTGTGGACTGGATTCATAGGCTGCATTAATAATTATACTGCAGAGAGGTGCTTCTTCCCAGCAGTGTGTGGACTGGATTCATAGGTTGCATTAATAATTATACGGCAGAGAGGTGCTTCTTCCCAGCAGTGTGTGGACTGGATTCATAGGTTGCATTAATATTTATACTGCAGAGAGGTGCTTCTTCCCAGCAGTGTGTGGACTGGATTCATAGGCTGCATTAATAATTATACTGCAGAGAGGTGCTTCTTCCCAGCAGTGTGTGGACTGGATTCATAGGCTGCATTAATAATTATACTGCAGAGAGGTGCTTCTTCCCAGCAGTGTGTGGACTGGATTCATATGCTATTCAATGTCATCCCTTGTTAAATAATTATTTCACCCAACGAGAGATCTCTATCTCTGTATCTCCTTTCATTGGTTAACTTAGGTTATCCATGTAACCAAATTTACCCATTAGAGAAGGTTCTTCTTTGATTGGTCAAATGTGTACACATGGCCACAATATCATTTCATAAGGCTGGGTAAGTCCAAAGAAATTATGTTAAGTATCGATAGATAGATAGATAGATAGATAGATAGATAGATAGATAGATAGATAGATAGAAATGTACTTGCATAAATGAAATGACATCAACAAAAAGTAGCAAGATAAAGAATGCATTTAAACTTTTTTGAGTTTTGGCCTTGGGGAAGAGGAGGCTTGAACATTACAATAATTATGATCTAATTGAAAACTAATAGGATTTTATTTCTCAGATTCGCACTGATCTTTAGATGAGAAAATCCCCTGTTTACCTTTTTCAAGCCATGGACAAGAAACCAAAGCCTCCTTAAGCCAATTGCTTGATCTGCCCTTTTGAACTATTTACTATCACTTTTAAAAGGATAGTAAATCCTCACCAAGGAACCACGCTGTCACTTTCTAATAACTTTTTAATCTGTTCTCTTTAATTTGGTACATATTGGGAGTTTCATAAATAAAATAAACTATATATATAAAAAGAACAAATTCTGAAAGTTTTTTAAGTAAACAGTTGTAGAAGGACTAGTTTATTAAAATAGACATTCATTAAAATGTGTTTTTCCCTACCTCATATCCTTATCACGCAAGTTTCTCTATTTTCCATCAACCCTTCCATGTCTCTCTTTAAAACTTGTCCTCCTTGATATTACCTTCAAAATGCTACTTTCCTCTATGCTTTGGTCTTTCTTCCACTTGTAAATCTGTGCTGATAACTTTGGCATCTCAGATATTTCAGAATAGCATGATCTATGATACTCAGCAAACCAACGCTGGCTAGGAAACACTGGACTTGAAGTTCTTCACAAACAAGTGACTAAGCTTTAGCAGTTAGATAAACCAGCTGGGTGGAGTAGAGGTAACATCACTGCTCTGCATGGAGAGAGCCTGTGGAGTCATGGGTTCGATCCCAGTGAGCAACCTCCCCAGTAAGTGTACTTGGGCAAGATATCTAACGGTACATACTTGCCACCCAGGACATACTTGAAAATGAGAGAAATCTCAATGTATCCTTCCTGGTAAAATCCTTTCTCAAAAAAACTCTAATTGTTACCTTAACAGCTCCTACTGCTATTACAAGCAAACGGCATGATACGTAGGGTGATGTGATTTACCTTTTCCTCTGGCCACAAGCAGTGGAAGACTGGAAAAATAGTTCCTAGTATTCTTTGCACCTCCTTAGAAACCCAGCTCAAGTAAACTCATGCAGAGTTGCACTGGGCTCCTTGGAGCAGATACCAGTGGGGGTGCCGCTGTTGGTGTCGGACATTAGCTGAAAAATGTCCTTGCTGAAGCTACTGACTGGTTCGACTGGAATAGAACCAGTAATGACGAGCTGCAAATGAAAAAAGCCCACACAGTTTTTTCCCATCAGTTCTTAAAGAGATCTAACCCATAGTTTTTAACACTGCTTACATAGTACGTCCTGTGGGGAAATCCCCTTAATGACTGCAGACGTACTATGTACGTCACGGTCTCCCAATGTCCCTCCCTCCCTATACTCACCTCTCTGTCCGGGCTCCCACGGCAGACTGTCAGGCTGGAAGTCTGCCCCACCTTTTCAGGAGGCCCGGCACGCACGATGATGTCATCACTATGCGTGATGACTTCATCGCCAGGCACCCCCGGTACCTGGAGGGAAAAATAGAAAAGGGGAGGGTGGCTTCTTTGGAGTCCTTCTCCCTCCCAAACCACTCTACCTAAAAAAAAAAGGAAAAACACCGCTGGAAAGGGGAGAGTCTCCCCTTTTCAGTGATACCTGTCATTAACCCCTCCATTGCCGGACACGATTCAAACCCGGAAGTGGCTGACATCTTGGATGTCAGCCAAGCCTCCAGGTCACCCCTCACCCACTGACATCGTCACCATATGTGTGAGGACGTCAGTGGACTAGTTTTTTTGAGAAAGGATTTTACCAGGAAGGATACATTGAGATTTCTCTCGTTTTCAAGTATGTCCTGGGTGGCGATTATGTACCGTTAGGTGTCAGTTAACCCCTAGCTTCCAAGTGGGGATAGGGGGAACCTTTGGATCTCGTATCTCCCGATCTGTGGCAGCTAGAGGGTCACGGCCTTTCCAATGATACCTTACATGACTAGGTTTGGTGTAAAAAAATAAATAAAAAATAAAAAATATATATATTCTATTAGTGAGAGACAGAAGAACATCAAAAAAATCCAGACAGACGCAGTTCAAAAAAGTTAAAATTGATTTGTATTTTAATGAGTGAAATAAGTATTTGACCCCTTTGCAAAACATGACTTGGTGACAAAATCCTTGTTTGCAGTCACAGAGGTCAGACGTTTCTTGTAGTTGGCCACCGGGTTTGCACACATCTCAGGAGGCATTTTGTCCCACTCCTCTCCAAGTCATTAAGGTTTGAGGCTGATGTTTGGCATTTCGAGCCTTCAGCTCCCTCCCCAGATTTTCTATGGGATTAAGGCATGGAGACTGGCTAGGCCACTCCCAGATCTTAATGTGCTTCTTCTTGAGCCACTCCTTTGTTGCCTTGGCTGCGTGTTTTGGGTCATTGTCATGCTGGAATACCCATTTTCAATGCCCTGACTGAGGGAAGGAAGTTCTCCCCCAAGATTTCCACTTAGCAGCAAAACACCCCCCAAAGCATAATGTTTCCACCTCCATGTTTGAGAGTGAGGAAGGTGTTCTTGGGGTCATAGACAGCATTCCTCATCCTCCAAACACTGTGTCGAGTTGATGTCAAAAAGCTCAATTTTGGTCTCATCTGACACACAGTTCTCCTCTGATTTTCATTGGCAAACTTCAGATAGGCCTGTGCATGTGCTTTCTTGAGCAGAAGGACCTTGCGGGCGCCGCAGGATTTCAGTCCTTCACGGCATAGTGTTTTACCAATTGTTTTCTTTCTTGATTATGGTTCCAATTGCCTTGAGATCATTGACAAGATCCTCCTGTGTTGTTCTGAGCTGATTCCTCACCGTTCTCATGATCATTGAAACTCCACGAGGTGAGATCTTGCACAAAGCCCCAGATTGAGGGAGATTGACAGTTATTTTGTGTTTCTTCCATTTGCAAATAATCGCAGCAACTGTTGTCACCTTCTCACAAAGCTGCTTGGCAATGGTCTTGTAGCCCATTGTGTAGGTCTACAATCTTGTCCCTGACATCATTGGACAGCTCTTTGGTCTTGGCCATAGTGAAGAATTTGGAATCTGATTGATTGTTTCTCTGGACAGGTGTCTTTAATTCCGGTAACGAGCTGAGATTAGATGATCATTCTCATAAAGGGAGTGCTCCTAATCTCAGCTCGTTACCAGTATAAAAGACACCTGGTAGCTAGAAATCCTGCTGATTGATAGGGGATCAAATATATATTTCACTCATTAAAATGCAAATCAATTTACAACTTTTTTGAAATGCGTTAAAATAAACCTATCATTAATATTATAGACTGATCATTTCTTTGTCAGTGTAATGTACAAAATCAGCAGGAGGATCAAATATTTTTTTCCCCTGTATATGTACAGTTGTGTTCCAAATTAATCAACCCCCAATGCTATAAAGGGTTTTAGGGAATTTAGTGTACATTTGTAATTGTTTTCAGAATGAAATCCTACAAGGACTTGTTAAAGAACCATATGCAACTAAAATGACATCAATTGGTTTTGTAATACAGTAGTAAATGTTTCTTTTGTGAATTCTTCATTGACACAATTATTCAACCCCTTAAAGACTACCACTCTGAAGAACAGAGGTTCATTCAAGTGTTTTCAATCAGGTATTGAAAACACCTGTGGATGTCACGGAGCAGCAATAAAGCATAATAAGCACCAATTAGGCAGCTTTAAAATGACTGTGATACTCAGCTCCTTCTAGACATTTACTGGTGTGGTTACAAACATGGTTAAGTCAAGAGAATGGTCCAGGAAGACAAGAGAAGAGGTGATTACTCTTCACAGGAAGGGCAATGGCTATAAGAAGATTGCAAAGATGTTAAACATACCAAGAGAGACCATAGGAAGCATCATTCGTAAATTCAAGGCAAAGGGCACTGTTGAAACGCTACCTGGTCGTGGCAGAAAGAAGATGCTGACTTCGACTGCTGTGCACTACCTGAAGCGTAGAGTGGAGAAAAGTCCCCGTGTGACTGCTGAGGAACTGAGAAAAGATTTGTCAGATGTGGGTACTGAAGTTTCAGCTCATGAAGGCCTCCATGCCAGAACTCCCAGGCGCACCCCCTTGCTGTCTCCAAAGAATAAGAAGAGTCGACTGCAGTATGCCAAAAGTCATGTGGACAAACCACAGAAGTTTTGGGATAGTGTTCTGTGGACTGATGAAACAAAATTAGAACTGTTTGGGCCCATGGATCAACGCTATGTTTGGAGGAGGAAGAACAAGGCCTATGAAGAAAAGAACACCTTGCCTACTGTGAAGCATGGCGGGGGGTCAATCATGCTTTGGGGCTGTTTTGCTTCTGCAGGTACAGGGAAGCTTCAGCGTGTGCAAGGTACCATGAATTCTCTTCAGTACCAGGAGATATTGGATGACAATGTGATGCAGTCTGTCACAAACCTGAGGCTTGGGAGACGTTGGACCTTTCAACAGGACAATGATCCCAAGCATACCTCCAAGTCCACTAGATCATGGTTGCAGATTAAAGGCTGGAACATTTTGGAGTGGCCATCGCAGTCATCTGACTTAAATCCGATTGAGAACCTCTGGTGGGACTTAAAGAAAGCAGTTGCAGTGCGCAAGCCTAAGAATGTGACTGAACTGGAGGCTTTTGCCCATGACGAATGGGCGAAGATACCCGTAGATCGCTGCAAGACACTTGTGTCAAGCTATGCTTCACGTTAAAAAGCTGTTATAACTGTAAAAGGATGTTGTACTAAGTACTAAGATTGAATGTCACTTGGGGGTTGAATAAAACTGATAATGATGTGAGCACAGAAAAGACATTTGTGGTTATTTCATTATAAATGTTATGTTATATTTGTCTGACCTACACGTGCCTCTTTGATTTAATTGTAAGCAAGATGACTGAATGATCAAAATCAATGTCAAACTGGCCAAAACACTCAATTTCAGTGGGGGTTGAATAATTTTGAACACAACTGTATATATATATATATATAATCACACTCATCTGTGTTTGTGTGAACATACGTTCATGCTTGCACGGTAAAATTATCAATATTTTTCAGAGAAAGGTGAAAACCAGGAGAATTTGCAGGATAAGAGCACAATCTAGACCAAATAGCTGATTTGGAAAGTGAGATAAATGGGAGAATTTGTTTGGTTTGGCTATTGACCTAGAATTTTCACTTCTCCAGTCATTCTCCTGAGTTTCACCTTTCTTTGAATAGACCCTTATGTTTTTTTATTTAGTTCGTACAATAACCAGTTGAAATTTTAGGAATATACAAGAAAGCAAGACCATTTAAAATGTTTCTCTTTTATTCGACATTTCTCATGAAGATAAATCTTGGTTTCATTAATTTAAGCAATTATTGCACAACAAGAAGATGACAGATCAGCAATTAAATAGATGCTCTGCAATAGGCACAGACAAAAGAGAAACGAAAAAGGGGGACTTGAAAATCCAGTGTCACGTGCTGTGAAGTCAGGCTGCACGACTTTAGGGTGGTCACTGGTCACCCAATTCCTTCTTGGATTTAGAAATAAGTAGAGCGATTACAAGTTTAATCAAATTACATTGTTTTACAGGCAATCAGTTTCAGTGGTAGAAGAATACAACATTTTTACTTGATACGACTGATTGCTGCAAAGATATAACCAAAAGAGTTTAAAGTTATCAGCATACCTATCGAACCAGCTATTAGACCATTGAACCGATTACTGAAGCATTTCAAATAACAAAACAATTACCAGAGCATTAAAGCAATTGTAGAAGCTATCTGAGCTCGATGACCATTAATGAGGCAGCTGAAGCGTTTCTGTAACTATTAGAGCATTGCGGCTTTTGAGTCACGGCTGCAAAGATATATTTAACCAAGGTTAGACATTCAATGATTTGTTATTTGGAAAAAAACAAACTTATAGAGTCAAAGCCAATGTGATACTTAATCATGTCAAGGAATCTGTAAGGTACAAGATTAGTTTACAAAAGAATAAAATTAAATAAATTATTAGATAATGTAAAAAAAAAAAAATTTAGGTTGTTATAAAAATTATTTTCTTGATATAAATATGTATTTTTGTATTTTTTCAGAAGAAAGGTATTCTTTTAAAGCTTTCAGCAGTGATTTTATTTTCTATTTCTTTTCTGAGGTTGAATAAAACTTATAAAGTAACTTTAAAGGACCAACCGCTAACGACAGGGCATTATTAATAATTTAATGCTGTGATAGTATAACGTGTTACACAAGTGTTTATCCTTATATATAATAATTTTTATTATCAGGCACGGTCATTCTGGGTATGCCTATAAGTCAATAATATACAAACTACCCAATGCAGATATTACAGAACTAAGGCTGCAAATGTTTTACCATGTAAAGCAGCCACAGATATGAATATGGATATGCCCTACAGCATCAACATTTTAGTGTGTGACACACGATATTGAAAAATTCATATTGTACAGGAATATCATTTAGCTGGTTATAATTGCTAAAAATCCCTGTATAGTACAGCTGCAAGGTGTTGAAGCATGAAAGTATCACATCCAAGCATTATGTCCATATACCATGGGCCTGCAGTCATCGAAGGCAGGTGTGGTCAGCCTCCATTAGTAGTGTACACTGTACAGGGACCCTCTGGAGCTACTGGGCCCCTGTAGTCACTAATGTATCCCTGGCTGTACTGTGGCAGAGAAATGAAGTCTGTAACTCCATCAGGCACAGATCATGTAACACTCCTTGGCACTAGCCATTGCTCTGTCTTATACTGAGCAACACGCCAGCTAGAGCGAGGAACGGTACATGGCCTGTGTCCAATGGAGATGCAGCCCACACTGCACCTCCACAGGGCCACCAGGGATACATCAAGGCTGCCTTCAAGAACCCATGTTCAGATTGTAAAATATCATAAAAGTATAGAATGTACATAAATATAGAGGAATGTATATAGGTTTTGTGAATACCAATGCATTATCTAAAGTAAATATTCCTCACTCACTTCTGTAAAAGGGAGCTTAGGCATGCACTGTGAAGAAGATGTAGGAGCTTTGAGTATCTTTTGATTAGGATCACAAAGAGGTAAGAGACTTCACACATGATCCTTTAGGGGGCAGTGGACTGAGATTTGAAAACCCAATCATGGTTCCTCACGCGACCTCTTCCCTTCTCAAGTATACCATAATAAAGCCAGTAGAACCAACATGTGTAGTGCTGTTCTAGCGTCCCCTCAGCATAGTGAATTAGTTCATTTCCTTTATAGTATGCTCTAAATAGTTGGAGCCATTCTCGTAAAGAAGGTGGGGCCAGATCCTTCTTTCTAGTATATCGAAATTCGGGATTTTGTTGCGTTCAGTAATCTAATGATGACAGAATTTTTGAAAGCAGGGATACTAAGTGATGTATGATTTAAATGTAACACCTCTGGGTCGAAGGGTGGAGGGTCTGGAGTTTTACTTTGTGGCTGTGCTTTATCTAGTACTACTATACAGTATTTAACAGTTAATGAGGTGGAGGAGGGAATGTTTAGATAAGGAAAGGCAGCAGGGGATGTATTCAGGGCCAGATTAACATGGGGTCTGAGGGAGCAGAAGCTCCAGGCCCATGCCCCAGAATAGGCCCAGAGAAAGGATAACTATTTCTGCATTGATGGGCATTTAAACCCCTGTATCTCCATTTCCGTAGTAGCTACAGCGTTATGTGAGGTATCACTGGAAAGGCCAGATCATGACCAGGGTTTATGTAAAAATAAAAATAAAATAATATTTCTAAATTTTTATTTTATTTCTACCATAGCAATATTTTTCACTTTTCAATTATAAAGTGAACAATCATGCTGAACTAACTCACCGTGTCATTTCTCATGTCACCAACAAGTGTGGCGGTGATGGCACAATCCATTGTTATGCATTTTTACATCAAAAACCTAAACCACCCCACACCAGCAAAGAGCATTGGGGGTGACTTTGGACCACTGCGTCACTAATCTTTACACCTCAAAATGTCAAGTGAGGTGTCATTGGACAGGTCAGAGTCTGGCCTTTGCATTGATACCAAACATGAACATGCAAAATCTAAAAGGAAAAGAAAACAAAAACTTTTTTACATTTATTTTTAGTTCCAAAGCGATGGCATTGTCCATTTGTCACATATAAAATGAGCAATACCACTGCCATTACTCACCTTTTAATTTCCCAATCTGGGAGCAAAGTCAGTGTTTTATACATAGTCATATTATTCATAAAACATCATCTTCCAAAACACAAGGGAAATATTTCATTTTTTTTATTTTTTTGGTTAAAATTGTATATTATCTCAGAAAAATGCAGTAACAGGTTCCCATTCACTTCTTTTTTTAGCCAAGCATTCCCTATAGAATATATAACCACAAAGGTTTGGATGATAGAATGGGAAAAAAATATTTTACATGCTAAATGATTGAAATCTTAGGCTAATTTCAGATGAGCGCATTCTGAGCGCACTGTGCGTCCGTGCACAACGGACGGACGTACTTGACAGAAGATACTGCAGACATCACATGATCCGTTTAATGACGGACGTTGGAAAAAAAGGGAACTATGGGAAATAAAATTAATATGAAAAATGAAAAAAATTGATACATGATACATTGATAAAAGCCATTTTGTGCATCAAGGTGCAGGACGTCGCAAATGCGATCCGTCTGACTTCGTTCCATCACACACAGACAATGCTACGCAGACGTGGCGCACTCTGCGCGTCCGTTCTAGTGGTTTTACGTTCTTGCCTAACTTGCATCCGTTTGCCACGTGCGTTGTGCGTGCGCAGTTCGGTGCGGACGCACTTCGTGTATGGGTCTCTATTGCTCGTGATTCTATGCTACAACGGACATTAAAGTGTGCGACAACATGGTCGTGATCCCTGCGTTCGTCTGACACAAGTCTTAATGAATAATTAATCACACAGTATCTGCCTGGTTATATATATCCGCATCTGCACTATTAAATAACCAAAAATATGTTTTAATTTCACTAAATTCCAAAAAAAAGCTACCAAAATATTCAGCTCCAGGTCTATAGAGATCTTAATCCGGCCCTGGATGTATTGTATTCTGCATGTTACTCCAGATAGAGCTGGCAGTTAAATGAGATAAGAGAATGAGTTTAACAGATTTCTAATGTAGTCCCTGGTGATGTCCTTTAAATACATCCTGCACAATACAATGATGTGAGTTGGCTGTTTGACCCCTTGGACTCTATTCTATGGCCATTGCCACAGAGTGAGGAGCACGTGATGGAAAAATACTGTGGGGGCAGGGAAGTTTACAAACAAAAGATCAAAAAATGTATGCACCCAGTGACACATATAGAGTAAAATATTTTCTTAAGCATACCAGAGAAAAACAAAGCACATGTAAGATATCAGCTACATAATATAAACAAAATTAGGACATTTCCTTTTTTTTTTTGTATTTAAAGGTTTTATTTTGTAAATAAGAAAGGATCACAATTGAACCAACAAAAGTGGCCTCGCAGGGCCATAAACATTCGCAGAGAGTGCAGTAATAACAAGAGTCAGCAAAGGGGGATTGCATGGAACGAGAAAAGGGGAAGAGAAAAAAAAGGGGTGAAGAGGGGGACTCATAGGATAATTTGTGGGAAAAATAAAGAGTCGCAATGGCACCGTACATAATGCCTCGGTAGGGTACATAAAGAGAGCCAGCCAAAAATATTAAGTCCTGAGCCCATACAAAGGGAGATGAAGTATCTATAGATCACACTTCCAGTACTCAAAGAAAGAAAAAGAAGAGAGAGGGGGGGAGGAAAAAATTGGAGAGTAGTCTCGGGAAATTAAGCCATCAACAGGGGGGACAGGACATCTCAAAGTGGGAACAGCCGCAAAAAGGGGGACGTAGAGTCACAACAGGGTCTCACGTGGGGAAGTAGAGGGGCATCAGACTTACAGCCCGGATCCAAGGAAGGCGTTGTCGAGGTACCGGCAACTGTAGGTTCCAGACCGCAGGGGATCCCCAGGGAGGCAAAAACCGGCAACACCTCGTCCGGGTCTCCAAAAGCATATGGCACGTTGTCGAATGTGAAGAGCAAGGTACCAGCCTCACCCCATCTGTACCGAACCTCCTTAGCTTGGAGACACGCCACCACCTCCCGAAACTTGCGGCGTGCTGCCAGTGTCAAGAAAGGCAGGTCATTGTACAAGGAAACTGCGGAGGACTCGAAGGCAATGGCACCCCTAGCCGCAGGCAATGACATCAACTTTTGTTTTATAGGTATCTCCCGGGCTACCGCAATTATATCTCTTGATGCCGTCTCCGGGGCTGCCGCCGACTTCCGGATGCGGATCGCCAGGCCAAAAACCTCCGGTGCACCAGAGGGGTGTTTCAGCAGGTGACCCGCCAGACGGTTAGCATACTCCAGAATCTCACCAGGTTGTACCGATTCCGGCACTCCCCAGAGGCGAACATTACGCCGACGGTGTCGGGCCTCTAATGATTCCACTGTCCGTGACAAAGTCTCGACCTGCAGCTGGAGGGAGTCCACCCTGCAAGAGAGGTGAGTATGCGCTGCCTCCACAGTTGTCGTACGGTCCTGAATCCCCCCCAAGTGCTCCTGCACCCAGGTCACCTCAGCCTTAACACCCGCTACGTCAGCACTCCACATGGCCCGCATCTCGTTCATCATCCGTTTAATATCGCCTTTAGTTGCAAGCTGGACGTCTTCTCCCGGTGCTGCAGCCAGAAAGGTGGACGAGGCAGTCTGGACGGCGGCAGCGTCGTATGACGCAGTCAATGCGGCCCGTCGACGAGCTTCCTTAGCTGCCTTCTTCCCTGAGGCCTTCCTCGACTTCTGGTCCTGCAACGGGGGCTCCTGTCACGTTCTGTGCTGGCAAATCTGTCTTCCTGCTCTCTGTATTTGTAATATATGTTTTTTCCCTTGTGTTTCTGTTGCTGCCAATTCCTGGGTGGCCTCCCAGGGGTTAATTGGTGTTCTGTGTGCTGCTCACCTGTTGACCATTGCCTTGATTCTCCTGTCTATATTAGAGCAATGTACCTATAGTACATTGCTGGGTCATTTTCCTTTGCCTGGTCTCCTTGCATCCTGTATCCTGAGAGCTCCTTGCTGTGTTCCTGATATCCTCCGTTTGTTCATCCTTGTTCAGTTTTTGCCTCTGTTATTTCTGTTTCAGTTTATGTCAGTTCCTTCTGTGTTTTTAGTTCTGTCATTTTCTGTATTTTGGTTTGCTGTTTATGTTCCATTCAGATTCCCCGGTTACTGATTTTGGCTTGGCTGACTTCCCTTCTGGTTCCTATTCCTATATTCTGTATGACGTACTCTCTCTGGTTTTGACCTTTGGCTTTCCTCTTTATGACTACTCTATTGTATATTCCTTGTCTGTACCATTTCCAGGAAACCCTGTCATCTGTATACAACAAAAGACTCTGTACGGCTTCAAGGTAATACTTTCCTTTAGATTAGATCCGGCTATCCTAAAGACCGGTCTTTCAGTGCAGGGAATCTTTGGTATTGCCGTACAGAGGTCTTTTGTTAACCCTTTGTTGTTTTCACCTGTCTTTGCAGTTTACCCTGCATCTCTGCATATAGGGGCTTCTTTCAGGAACCAAGGCCTCACCTTCCTGCGAGTTATATTCATAGGGATATATATACAGACCGACCACTTCCAAGGGTCGGAGGGCAAGTATAGGGTGGTGCGTGCCTGGTGGTACTGCCACCGTGACAGCTCCGAGGAGAGCAGATCCGCTTCATTGCCACTCTCCCTTGACCAGGTGAATATCTCCTCATCCGAGGAGCCATAACCCGGAGGCAGGGTGGGGGAGGGGAGACCCGCAGAAAGCAACCTCCTGCCACTCAGAGATTCACGGATGTCCTGCTGTCCAGGATCCGGCAGCAGATCCTGTCGCTTTGCTGACTTCTTACCCATCCAGGCAGTAGACAGGACCCAGAGAGCGCACCACATGGCAGGCAAAAAAACGCAGGGAAGCCGAAATACCTCCGCAGGTTCCCAAGATGGCTGATCGTACTAGGCCGCAGATTCCTTTCTGGGGCTTCCCGATCTCTTCGTTCTGCCTCCAAACGCAACACAGGGTCCCTCGGTGTGTGTCCCTAGTCAGCAAGATGTCCCGTGCCTGGGAGCCAGTTATTCTCAAAGGAAAAGGGATATAAAGCGCTAAATAGCAGTCTCTGTAGCGGAGCTCTGTAGAAATGCGACCGATTGTGTCAGAGTCTAGCTCCGCCCCGACATTTCCTTTTTTGGTGGTAGTGGCCCTTTAATGAAGGGACCAACAGCAGCATGCTGAAATAGAGCAGAGTGCTATAATAAATATATTGGCCATGGATGGTACAAAAAAGATGGAAAGAGATCAAAAACATAGTGAGGGAATGTGATCAAGAGGTAGTTGATGGTGGAAGAGTAAAAGAGTTTAGGTTTCTCCAATTTCACTTAGACTTTAGAATTAAATTGGGTGACTGAAGAGGGAAGTGGTGCGACTTAATACCACGCAAGATCCTTTTTTAATGTGACTATGATTTCAACTGAAATCCATCCTCTTCTCTCATTCATCTCAAATTCATACTGTCCTGACATGACCATTGGCCACCATCCTATTCAAATCTGCCCTCTGAACTTCTCTTGAGTAATTGGAATCTACCACTCTCCATCCTGCTCATATAGGCCCAAACTCCAGCGATTGCACACTAACTGCACAAACTACCTTCAACAGTGTTCAGGATGACAGAACATGGTCAGAATGTCTCACACTATAGCAGATTCCTTGCCAAATAATAATCTACTTTCCTCATCTCCACCTTTTATCATGACCCCAGGCACGTATTTCATACATTCTGCCTGACTGACATCCTTGTTCCACACAACCCTCCACTAGATTCTCTATTTTCCTGAAAAGATTGACAACCTCAGGCTAGGAATCTCATCGCTGCCCTCCTCCCTCAGCTATTTGGTTTCTGCCTTGCCACCTCTTCTACCATCTCTTTATTTCCTCCAAATAGAAGATTTCTGCTCTTCTTCTTCACACCACATTCATTCTGCCTCATTTTTCTAGTATCTCAACGGACTCCCTGATTCTTTTACCATCCATTTCAAAATACTGAATTAAATCAGTTAATGACTTGATTAAACCTCAATCACCGTACACAGTCCCCTACTACCTCTGTCTATTCTCTCCCTGAGAATCATGGATGCATAAATGCAACAAGACCAGGAGGTAGGAAAAAAATTATGAGGTACAATACAAGGATGAACTCCTAACAAGGTTCAGAGTAAGCAAAAGGTGTTATTATTGGAAAGACAGTTTCAAAAGCCATGAGAGAAGTAAAATTGGGTACACTTATAACATACAGAACAATACAGTTGAGGCAGGGTAGTAAGGATATATACACAGCAACAATATAGCACTGAGAGTCTGCATCTTTGGAATAATATATGGTGGTCTAGGTGACCACAACCTATCTTTGATGGCATCCACGGCCTCCCAGGAGCCAAGGCAAAGGTATGGGTCTTTAAATGGCCTGAATCACCTGAAGGACATGTCCTTTTATATCTCCAAAAATCCATGCCCAAATCCATCACTCTGTTGACACCAAGCATCCTTAATGCACCTGTGTGAGGTTCAGGGTCAGTGATGATGACATGAAGGTTATGGTGTAGATATGGAAAATGAGTCCTAGGTGGGGCTATTCACAACCAGGGATGACACATTTTACCTGGTGGATGCATTGGTGCAGCAAGATGGTAAACCGTGACACTCACTCAACAGTAAGCAGCACAATGCAAGTAGGCTAATTTCTTTATGTCAATAACTGTTTACCCCCCCCCCCCATTCTGGTAGCCAACTGCATCATTCTACAATTAGGCCCAATTCCTCTTCTCTTCTATGCCAGAAACATAGTAATTCACCCTTGTTCCCAGGAGCCGCCCCCCCCTCTTTTTCTTTGATTACTTTCAGATTTTTGGATGGGAGATATATTCCCACCCTGTACCATGTTGGGCTGCCATTCCCACAAAGAAGGTTTGTTATGGCTGATAAGTAGTATTCCACCACAAGGCTGATCATGCAAAGTTTGAGCATGGAATGAAAATGCTAATGTTAATTTCACGCAGAAGGGTCTCTTTTAATGACTTAGTCATTGGTGATTTTCCCCTGTGTCTGCAGAGCTGAGACACAAGAGAATGCCTAATCTGAGACAGATGAGAAGAATGCCAAATGTTTATGTATTTTTAATTCAAATAGTTTTTACCCATTGACTTTAAAACAAAACTGATCTGTTAAAAATATAGTGAAGCCAACAAAAAAGCTTTTTACTGTCAATTCCTCCCCATTGTTCACAGCTGCTCCCATAACAACAATACTGAAGTAAGCCCCGAAATCTTGTAAAGTAGATTAAGCACAGATGACATTGTAACAGAAAAGTCAATGTTGAAGTAAACCGAAGACTCCTAACAGGATATAAAGTGTGAAATCAATGCAGAGGGTAACAGAATAGCCGCCAAAAGAAACAGTTATTTAATATGCATGCCATATAGATCATTTGACTAAAAATTTGTTGAGGTCAGTTGACCTGAGAATTGATGAGATGATCAGTTAGAGTATGGCATATAAAAATGATATACACATTTATTACACTCACATTGATAATGCAAAATGCATTTTTTTTTTTAAGGTGTTTGGGATATTGTTTCTATAAAATTAAATAATTATTCTGAATATATTCAAAACAAAGACAAAGCAGCGCAGTTGAATAGAAAAATAGAAAAGCGCCTAAAGCGAGGTAAATACAATGGTGTGTCTTCTCTATAAACCTCACAAGAATCAAATGTAATGAAAAATAGGGGTTGAACACTTCAAATTGATATTGTTCTCGCGAGATCATGGCTGGTCATGTGGTTCCCCCTGGCGAGCAGCCAAGCTCCATGCCTTCGGACGCTCATAGGGAGTCAAACAAACACGCGGCACAAAGCACGCGGCGGCAGAGGTGAGAGCTTGGGCAATATATCCACGTGTGAGCTGGAAAAACCCGACACCGCAGACAAATGGAGTGAAGTAAAAATAAAACAGTTCGCTTGAATGTTTGAAAAGTGAAAAGCGGTTTGCAAAGAAACTACTGAGTGAAAATGGCTGAAATTTACATATGAGGTCCCATGAATGATAAAAAAAAGGGCTGTTACAGAAAAAATGGGTAAAGTAAAAAAACAAAAAAAACCGACATTTACTTTAAAAACCTCCCCTCAGAAAAATGCTTAAAATATCCTAAAAAATATATAAATAAAGAGACTTTTTACTGCAGAATATTATAATCAACAGTTTATTAGATATTGAATTGAAACGGGAATATTTTTAACATTGAAGCCTATGGGATTCACCTGAACAAACCTGCTGAATTAAACCACCGAATGACAAGGCAATTAGGGAACTTTTCACTGCTGGGTTTTGCTCTCTGAATAGACGAAGCATTGCTTCTCCATGGGGACTCACTGCCCTCGAACAGGCAACGAACAGCCACCGTATGTGCAGGCAATTCGCCAGGATTTGGCGAATTGCCTACTCTCTGTATAGCCGAATGGCCAAGAAAGGTAACCGAAGGCTGATTTTCAGCGTTCGGTTCCCCTTCGGCAGCCATTCGGATCTCTTTGAATAACTCTGTATAATTTGTCAAATTGCGTTTCATGAATAATATAACTCTGTATAAAACACTGATGTTGCTTGCAGCATGGGAAAGGAGAAGGTGAGGAATGGCAGTGTTATTGCTCATTTTATACATGTCAAATGGACAATGCCATTGCTTTGGAACAAAAAATTAAAGTAAAAAAATAACTATTCTGTTTGTTTGTGTTTATTTTTTACAATTTACATGGTCATGTTTGGTATCATTAGAATGGCCAGACTCTGACCTGTCCAATGGCACCTAACATGACTTTGTGTGTAAAGAATGTAAATAAAGGGGTCCAAAAAACCCCCACTCTCCTTGCAGCGGTGCAGTGGCTTGTGTTTTAGCTGGATCAATGTACAATAACGATTCACCTCCACGTTTGGTCCTGGAATGCGAAATGAGAAGGTAAGTTAGTCCAGTGACTTTGTTTGCTTTATAAGTAAAAGCACATAATGACACTCGCTTAGAAATGAGAATAAAAATTAGTTTTTTAATTTTTATATATAACCTGGTCATGTTTGGTATCATTGGAAAGGCCATGCTCAGCCCACTGCCCATTATTTTTCAGGAGATACAGGGGTCCAAAGGACCCCAGTATCTTCCCGATAGGGAATTCCCTGCCTAGCCAGGGGGAAGTCCCTTTCTGACTTCATCGTGCCCATTCTCAAAGATGTCAGTGGGCAAGAAGAGTGTCACATCCCACGCCATCCTGGGGCTCCAACAGCCGGCAGCACCTTCCTCTCTGTTCACAGGAAGTGAAACTCCTCGCTGAGTGAAATACAGGCTGATCACAGTCACTGGTCGAGGACGCAAGCAGGGCACAATGTGATGACGCAGCACTCGCTGAGTTTAAGTTCAGATGCCTGAGCCATGGTTCCTTGCCCTGATGTGTTTCTCACTCCACTCAGTGCTCGCTTGTGTTACTGCTTGATTGATTATCTGTGTATGACTTCTGGCTTCACTGATGATCTCTCCTCCCTTTGGCTCCTGATTTATGACCTACTCCGGTAACTGACAGCTTGCTATCCTCTGACTACCCGATCTGGCACATGACCCTTGGCAATCTTCTGACTACCCGTTCTGGCAAAACAAACCCAGGCATATCTCTGACGACCCCTGGTTTAACCCATGGTATCTGGCTCACGAGCAACTCTGGCATTAACCCCTGGTGTTTGTTATTCTGTTTTATGTGTGTACAATTTTGGTACTGTTGGTGTATGGTAATAGTTAGACATTCCAGCCACTTCAAGAACTGGCAGTGTAAGATAGCCCATCTGCGTACAGGGATCAGACATTATATATCTAGGGGGTATGTGACAGGGAGGCCCCAGAGGCAGGGCTGAAGAAGATGTCAGTTCTCTATGGGAGAAGTCCGAGATCAGCGCCAGATCGGCGCTGGTCCATGGGACTGCGTTGATTCACTGAGCTCGTCCTCCGCACTCTAGCGGGATAGCGGAATACGCACTCAGCACATCTTCCACAGTCAAGCGGTTAAACAGACTTACTGTTTACCTCTTACTTTACAGAGCCTTCAGCTAGGCTTAGAGGACTATGCAGGTGACACACCTGTCAGCCTTATCTACAGTACATCATATTCTTAAATACTGATATGTGTAAATGATAGGTAAAGAGAGAAATATCCACAATAGTGCAGGTGATACACACATTATACAACAGCTAAAATAGCTGTAGGAATATTACTCAGGTGGTTAAGAGTCACAGGAATAAACCTTTTATTGCCTTGAGGATTGTATGGTGTAGGGCACAAACTCTACAAAAGAGAAAGCCCTTCAAAATGCATGTCACCAGAGCAATATCATCAGTCGACTTGGTTCTTTCTCATGTATGGATCACAATATGTTTTAGTGTGTGCCTTGAATAGCCCACCTGCATAGTCCTGTGAGTCTAGCTGAAGGCTATCAAAGTGTGAGTGAATAGTACATCTCCTCTTTAATGTACCTTATAATATATAGATCACACTATGTTTTGCATATTTTTTGTTTTTTTAGATAATTTTGTAAGTGTTAAGTATTATCCCAATACCATCACAAACTAGAGTTTAACCTTCCTAATAAAATTCCTATTTTTTCACATACTAAAATTCAAACTACCCTGTACCATTTACAGTAACAAAAAAACAGAGCAGAAAATGCTAAATAAGTATGTACAGTATGTTGCATATTCTGCCCCCAAAAACGTATTGGAGAAAAAGGACATTAATGGGTTAAGCATATTACAACAGTAAGGGACTTTCACTACTATACAGAATAATATTCAAATTGTAATTATTGCAAAAAAAAATCCTGTATGGTACATATATGATTTTTTGTACATTCTGCATGCAAGTGTTATGCCAACATGTTTGTCACATTTACAAAACCAGAATGGCTGTACTCACCCTCAACATGCATTTTTCATAAGGGTCCTTCTGTGTCCAATGAATTCAACATACCAAATTCAGAGCACTCCAGGTGACTACAGCTTTAAAGATTTTAAATAAACCTGACTTTAGTTTAAACAATGGGGATTTAGTTGCAAAATATCATAACCCTGCCACAACATCAATCTACCATGGCAGGCCGTATCCTTCCTAACCTAATGATAGCTCTTATGAGTAATAGCCTCTTCCTTGAGACATGTATCCTCCTGGAGCTTTCTGTAGTTCTAGGTTTAACCCCTTACCTGCTCAGCCATTTCACGAAGTGTGCTGAGCAAATTTTACCGTTTTTGCTCATCATGTTCAAACGAGATTTGAAATCATGTTTTATTGTAGGACCCAAACAAACTATACATCCTTTTTTTCGGTAGACTCAGCAGATTCATAATATATCATTATTATATGTATACATCATACCCTGCCTGAATGTTATCACAAAAAATGCATAAAATATGAATTTCCAATAATCTACAGCGTGTAAAATGATTCTTTCACATTTTATCATCCAAGCCTTTGCACTTATATATTCTATGGGGTATGTTTGTTAAAAAAAAATAGAAACGTGAAACCGTTACGTTTTTGTCTGAGAAATTATATGATTTTTAGCTAAAACCCCAAAAAATAAAAATTATTAGTGCAGCATCATTGTTCACATTTTAATTGAAATGGACACAATATTGCCGCATTATTATAAATAAACCACACAAACACAATTTTTTATTATCTATTTATTTATTATTATTTTTACTTTTAACATGGTCATGCTCTGGCCTTTTCAATGATACCAAACATTAATCTCTAGCTACCACGGATTGGTCCAAAGGATTCCCCTATCTCCACCATAGGGTTTCCATAGGGAAACCCCTTGGCAGCTAGGGTTCAATTCTAACACTGACATCATCGCTCCATGTGCGATGATGTCAGTGGGCAAGGAGAGGCCCCGGTGGCTTGGCTGACATCTAAGATGTCAGCCAGCTCTGGGAGAGGTCCGCGATCTGGTGCCGAATTGCGGTGCCGAATTGCGGACTGGCACCTCAGGGGTTAAAGACAGACATCACTTCAAAGGGCAGACTCTGCCCTTTCCAGTGGTGCCTATCTTTGACTTTAACCTCCTTCTGATTGGGAGGGAGAGGGGTCCGAAGGACCCACCCTCCTTTCAGGTGCTCTTTACCAGGGGGCCACCTGAAAATGACTTCAACGCATCCAACACAATGACATCATCTCGCCGGGAGGGGTTTCAAAATCAGCATCTGACTTCCATGAAGTCAGATCGCCGTGGAACCCAGGAGGAGAGTGTTGAGTGTGGGAAGGAGAGCCTGCTTAGCAGAAGACGTGTGGGGAACATCCTCCGCATATAGCGGGAGACTCCCCTGACGTTCCCCACACGTCTTCCACAGTGAGGAGGTTAATAGGTTTTGAGGCACAAATAATTTTTTTATCACATTTGTATATATTACCTACAATTTAGTTTGTTTTACAACTAGGTAGTAGCATTGTAACTGTATATTTAAGAATCGACCATGATATTGAAATAGGCATAGATAATAATCAACTTCCTAGTAGAAAGTGTGATTTTTGTTTGTGATAAATTGAAGAAACAGGCATATTCTTTTGTTCTATTTCCATAACCACAAAGTGAAATTAAATATTTCTTTAAATGGTGTTTGATCACATCACAATTGTTATAAGTTCCAACATCGCTTATTAGCATAATAATCATAGAGCAGGATAAACAGCTCAGCCATGTTTGAAAGTTTTATTACACTTTTGCAGTTACCGTAGTGGCAAACTGTTCTATTCAATATGCAAAACACCTCATTTGAGAAAAAAAGGGCTGACCGGGACTGCAGACTAAACTTTGTACATGGAACACATAGGAATGAGCGCAGACGACACTCTCCTTCCTTGTTATGTTTTATACATTTACTGGGCTGTTACTCCTGGCAGTTGCCGCCGCTCCAAAAATAAGTGAGTATGGGCGCGACGCCATTTTTTCTGTATTTATGTATATCATGCTTGTAACACCAGTCCATCGTTTTGCAGCTGTTCCTCTTTCCATGTTTTTGTTTTTGATCCCAAATGGAAGTGCTTGGTGCGTGTATAAATAAAACCCACCATCTTTGTCTCTCCTTGCTGAAAAGCAGCTGGAGGGGCTTGGAGCTGCTCAGTAGAGCGGCCTTTTGGTTACAATTGTTAGGTACCCACTCTAAAGAGGTGCCTTGAAGTGGCGAGTGGGCTTACGTTGCAATGGCCATTGAAACAAACAAAACCTCATTTTTGTTGTACATGGAACACATAGGAATGAGCGCAGACGACACTCTCCTTCCTTGTTATGTTTTATACATTTACTGGGCTGTTACTCCTGGCAGTTGCCGCCGCTCCAAAAATAAGTGAGTATGGGCGCGACGCCATTTTTTCTGTATTTATGTATATCATGCTTGTAACACCAGTCCATCGTTTTGCAGCTGTTCCTCTTTCCATGTTTTTGTTTTTGATCCCAAATGGGAAGTGCTTGGTGCGTGTATAAATAAAACCCACCATCTTTGTCTCTCCTTGCTGAAAAGCAGCTGGAGGGGCTTGGAGCTGCTCAGTAGAGCGGCCTTTTGGTTACAATTGTTAGGTACCCACTCTAAAGAGGTGCCTTGAAGTGGCGAGTGGGCTTACGTTGCAATGGCCATTGAAACAAACAAAACCTCATTTTTGTTGTACATGGAACACATAGGAATGAGCGCAGACGACACTCTCCTTCCTTGTTATGTTTTATACATTTACTGGGCTGTTACTCCTGGCAGTTGCCGCCGCTCCAAAAATAAGTGAGTATGGGCGCGACGCCATTTTTTCTGTATTTATGTATATCATGCTTGTAACACCAGTCCATCGTTTTGCAGCTGTTCCTCTTTCCATGTTTTTGTTTTTGATCCCAAATGGGAAGTGCTTGGTGCGTGTATAAATAAAACCCACCATCTTTGTCTCTCCTTGCTGAAAAGCAGCTGGAGGGGCTTGGAGCTGCTCAGTAGAGCGGCCTTTTGGTTACAATTGTTAGGTACCCACTCTAAAGAGGTGCCTTGAAGTGGCGAGTGGGCTTACGTTGCAATGGCCATTGAAACAAACAAAACCTCATTTTTGTTGTACATGGAACACATAGGAATGAGCGCAGACGACACTCTCCTTCCTTGTTATGTTTTATACATTTACTGGGCTGTTACTCCTGGCAGTTGCCGCCGCTCCAAAAATAAGTGAGTATGGGCGCGACGCCATTTTTTTCTACATTTGTATATATTACCTACAATTTAGTTTGTTTTACAACTAGGTAGTAGCATTGTAACTGTATATTTAAGAATCGACCATGATATTGAAATAGGCATAGATAATAATCAACTTCCTAGTAGAAAGTGTGATTTTTGTTTGTGATAAATTGAAGAAACAGGCATATTCTTTTGTTCTATTTCCATAACCACAAAGTGAAATTAAATATTTCTTTAAATGGTGTTTGATCACATCACAATTGTTATAAGTTCCAACATCGCTTATTAGCATAATAATCATAGAGCAGGATAAACAGCTCAGCCATGTTTGAAAGTTTTATTACACTTTTGCAGTTACCGTAGTGGCAAACTGTTCTATTCAATATGCAAAACACCTCATTTGAGAAAAAAAGGGCTGACCGGGACTGCAGACTAAACCAGTATCACTGTATAAACATATCCTACAATTCCCAAATAGCAAGATTGATGACCCTTCCTAACTCCTCTGTAGACTTCCTCTGTCCTGACCTCTTGCCCTTCCCGACACCTAATTAAAACATTGTTGTAGAAATAATGAGATTCAAATTTTTAATGTCATTTGAACGACATTGAAATATCACCACTTTTGCAAGAATGTTGCATCATCACATGGCAATATAGCTAAAATAAGATTAGGCACATTTTTTTTTTTGGAAAACGTATTTTACCAGGAAGGATACATTGAGATTTCTCACGTTTTGAAGTATGTCCTGGGTGCCGAGTATGTACCGTTAGGTGTCTTGCCCAAGCACACTTATTGGAGAGGTGCTCTTGCTGGGATTTGAACCTGTGTCTCCACAGTCTCCAAGGTGCATTAAAGTGACATGATCTGCAACTCTATGGTCTCACAATAATTACTCTCTAAAAATTAATATTTTGAAGTTGACATTTAAAAAAAAGGAGAACTGTGTAGATTTTCTAAAAGGAAAAAAAAACCAAGACTGCTTCCTGCCACCACAACTGTCAATCATATCATCAGCATAAAAGCGTTTGCCGATAGCAAAACCTTTGACCTAAGGACTGATTGACAGAAGAACGTCAAGGAATTTTTGCAAAGACGTTTCCTAGTGCTAACCTATTAGTGGAGATAATAGCACATAATTATAATTATGGCTGTACCTGTAAGAAAATTTCTGCCATCCACAAAATAGTTTCAATAGACCGTATTCTTTTTTTTTTGGAGAAAGGATTTTAGGCTAGGGACAGATGAGCGCATTTTCTGCGGCCACCGTCAAAATGTACGTCGATGCGTGCGCACGCATTTTTTCACGGAATACGCTTAAGTGGTCAGACGATGCGCAATTCTGGACGTATTTCATGACGATGGGGTGAAAAGAAGTCTAGGGAAATCCGGCTGTTTGAACGTTATGTTGGCCGCACACTAGCAGCGTCTGACATCTCCTAATCACGCACACACGCTGCCATGCGGCCGCAGCGCACTCTGTACGTCAGTACCAGCGGTTTAACGTTCTCGAAAAAATGCGTTCATTTTCCACTTGCGTTGCGCGGCCGGACTTTTGTGCGACCGTACTTCGTATATTGGCTGTCATTGCCCGTCATCTGCTGCTAGTGCGGCCGTGATTATGTGCGCCAGAACGCGCGTTCGCACTGCCTCAGTCTGACCCTAGCCTTACCAGGAAGGATACATTGAGATTTCTCTTGTTTTCAAGTATGTCCTGAGTGGCGAGTATGTACCGTTAGGTGTCTTGCCCAAGGACACTTACTGGAGAGGTGCTCTTGCTGGGATTGAACCCATGTCTCCACAGTCTCTCTCCAAGGTTTTAGAGCAGTGATGTTACCTCTACTCTACCCAGCCAGCAATATCTCTAGTGTAACCATAACTAGAGCTATTGTAAATGTAGCACCTCCAAAATGGCTATGGCAAGTTTACACCAGCTCTGGTCAAGTTTATACCAAGTTTGGAATAGGACTCAATGTATTTAAATAATTTAAAGATGATTTATGATTTTTGCCCTTGTTATAAATTTACAATATACCTTAATGTGAAAGATAATTTAGGGTTTTTTATAGTTATGCAATTTACCTCAAGAGTTAGCCATGGTTTGGCAGCCATATTTTCTCACTAACGTGCTACAAAGCTGACCAACTAAAAAGAAACATAAGCAGCCATATTAGAGTTAAAATGATGGTGTAATAGAATATGAATATATTCTATTGTTTTGTACACTAGAAATTTGAAGGAAGCCTCCGTAGTTTGCATAAATGTCCATCACAAGCATCTGAGGCCAAAGGTTGACATTCCTGTTCTGACAGACAAGCAAAGAGCGAGACAGAGTGGCAAATGAGCAATCAATGAAATGTCACAAACCATTGGTATTATGTGATTCCAATTAGATTGATTCTGCAAGGTACCAAGGTATAGTTTAAGAAACAGACATTATGTTGAGTTTTGTATACCAACAGAAAATGTATCCAATCTGTATTGTTGCCACATTATGAAACTGGACTAACATCACTACAAAACAGTTAGAACTGTCCATAATTTGTGGAAATAGATACACTGCTTTATCAGCTGTCGTAATGATTTATGGTACATCTGTCCAAACACTGACCAACTAAGCTATAGTGGTCCACACATGGTGCTTAAGATATATTATTTTGGATAATGTTTTTCAACCTCCTTCATTGTATCAACTGCCTTCTACCATTTACCTCCAGACACCTCTTTCTCAAAATATATCCATATACTGTAAAGATCCTATATACTGAAAATTGAATGTATATTTAAGAAATCCACTCACAGGCATCAGAAGGGGAAACTAACACTGCCTCTGCAAAAAGATATATAGTATTCATTTATACTAAGCTATCTTCTCGTCTACCATGTAAACAAAAACACTGCTGTTTGAAGCTACATCTTTTAAACTGTGGATTTCCATCTATACCCCATGATATAGAAGGCAAAGAATAATGCCTAGATATCGAAGTAGAGGTGTGTCCAATATCTAAAGCCTATTTTTAAATAAGTGTACATCTTTTATTCTTTATGGCAAGGAACTCAAATTAGTTATATGTATGATACATGTTTCCTTCTAGTGCTATTTAAAGTAGTAACTGGTCTGCAATCCAGCAGTATATAGAAGAGAGAACCCAATTTGGGATCTCAAAAGTAGTACAGACAGCATTTTTAACACCTTCCCTGGGGATGATGTGTTCGAGACATCCTCCACCTTCCCGCTAGGATGCAGAGGACACCTCCACCATGTCGTTAAAGTTCTGTGTCTCTGTGCCTATTTGGTGCCAATTGCGGACTTCTCCCACAGTGGACCTCCCTGTGGAACCTCCTTCCGCTCACTGATGCCATCATGCAAGGGCACGATTGACATCAGAAAAGGGACTCCCCCCCCCCAGTCGGGCTGGGAATTCCCTATGGAGGAACTACAGGGATCCTCCATATCTACAAAACCATAGGAGTTAGAGGGTCATGTGAGGTATTATTGGAAACGCCAGGGCATGACCAGGTTTTATGTAAAACTAAAAAAACTAATTTTTTTTACGGTGAGCTGCACTAACTCACCTGCTAATTTCCCATGTCGACAGCAAGTACGGAGGTGATGGCAAAATGTGTTATTATGCAGTCTTCCATCAAAAACCTAAACCGCCGCTAGGAGTGCTGGGGGTACTTTGGAACCCTGCATCTCTAATCTTTACACTGCACAAGTTCAACTGAGGTGTCATTCGAATGGTTAGAGTCTGACCTTTCCAACGATACCAAATATGACAACATGATCTGTAAAAATAGAAAAATTTAATTTAAAAAAGAAGCTAAATTTGCTCTTATTCCTTCTGTTCTAAGGCAGTGGCATTATGTGCTTTCGCTTATAAAGCAAACAATGCTTCTGCACTAACCCACCTTCTCATTTCCAATGATGGGAACACATGTAGAGCTGAGGGTGCAATGCGTCCGTCTAAGGCTAGGGTCAGACGATCGCATTTTTCACGTCGTCCGTGAAAAAGTGCGTTAGAACGAATGGAAGTAATTTTTCACGGAATACGCAATAGCGGTCATACGATGCACATTTTCGTCCGTGATTTTGTACGGATCATCAATAAAACCCTTTTTGCGTCTGGACGTTATGTTGGCCGGACATTAACAGCGTCTGACGTCTCCTAATGACGCACACATGCCGCTAGGAAGCATTATTTTACTGAGAGGGTGGTGGATACATGGAACAGCCTTCCAGTTGAAGTGGTAGAGGCCAAAACAGTAATTGAATTTAAGCAAGCATGGGATAGGCATAAGGCTATCCTAAACAAAAGATAAATCCATGTAAAGTATCCATGTAATTGGGCAGACTAGATGGGCCAAAAGGTTCTTATCTGCCGACATTTTTCTATGTTTCTATGTTCTAGGAGACGCAGCGCACTCTGTACGTCAGTACTAGCGGTATCACGTTCTCTAAAAAATGCGTTTGTTTGCCGCTTGCGTTGCGTGGCTGCACGTTCATGCGGCCGTACTTCGTATATTGCCCGTCATTTGCTGCTACTACGGCCGTGATAAAGTGCGGCTGCACGCGCGTCGCACTGCGCTCGTCTGACCCTAGCCTAAAACAGTGTGAGGAGTGCGGGGGTCTTTTGGACCCTTGTATCTCCATTCTTTACACCCCAGAAAGTCAAGTTAGCGGTCAGTGGACAGGTCAGATTCTGGACTTTCCAATGATGCCAATCAAGACCATGTAAAATAAAAAGCATACAAACATATTTTGTTAATTTTATTTTTTCTTTTGTTCCAAAGCAATGGCCTTGTCAATTTGTCTCTTATTAAATGAGCAATACCACTGTCATTATTACTCAGCTTCTCATTTCCCACACTAGGAGAACGTTCAGTGTTTTATATATAGTCATATTATTCAAAAAACAAAATCCTCCAAAACACAAAGGAAATGTTTCCTAATGTTTGGTTAAAATTACTTAGTTTCTCAGAAAAATGCAGTAACAGGTTTCCATGTCTATTTTCTTAACAAGAGTACCCCATAAAATATATAACCATAAAGGTTTGAATTATAAAATGTGAAAACCATTATTGTACACGCTATAAATTGAAAACTAAATGGAAATTTACTTTTTTTCAACATTTTTTGTTATAGCATTCTGACAGGACATGATATAAACACATAATAATGATATGTTTTTAATCTGCAGAGTCTGCTGAAGAATAGGATTGTTTGCCCAGCAATATACATTGATTTCGGCATTACACATTGAAAAAGTCCATGCATCGAAACATCTTTCTTTTCTGCATTGCTCATGACTTCGCTAATTTAGCAGACTAATAATTTTTGACAGTGACTTGGTTCACTCCATTGTTTCTGTGATGAAAACTAGAAAACTAGACTATAACTAAGTTATGATGAGAAAAACAATGAGAAAAGGCTATTAACATTTTTGTCAACCACTAAAACCAAAATGAAAATGTTAGCAAGGATCTAATTTTAATTTAGTTTGGGCTACATCACATTATTCGTGCTAAAATGGGGACACTAAGGAGAAAAACCTGCGCCTGCAGGTTTCCCCTTTGCACCCCGTTTTAGCGCCGAATTACAATGCAGGCGCTAGAAAAGCTGCCTGCACTGTTATTGGGCGCAAAGCCCCGGGATGCACACGGCAGCGCTAAGCGCCGCCACGTGCATCCTCTCAATGGAGTCCATAGGACTCCATTGAAGCAGACCCTGGCGGTAACATGACCTGCTGGATCTCACCTCGCGAAATCCGGCAGGTCGGCGTAGTGATTCGCAGGGAGAGACTGGGAGACTTTTTCCCCCAGTCTCTCCCTGCTCCCGCCAGAGAGAGAAGGCGGTTAGAGCCGCGGTACTTTTCGCGGGATAGGAGGTGAGTATCTGATTCATTTTTGGGGGGTTTTGGCTGGTGCTAACGGATTCTACACCAGCGGAATCCATTAGCACCACGTCCTGGTTGTGGTTAACTTTTTGTTATCCACAGCCGGACGTTAATCAGTGTTAGGACTTTGTAATCCCAAAGCTAATTAACACTTTGCGCTCCCTATGCTTAACATCGGGAGTGCAAAGTACAGTAACCTCGCTCTGAACAGCGCAAGGTACCAAGGTACCAAGGTACTTAACCCATTAACGTTTGAATTGTAATATGTTGTGCTTCGTTAGGGCCACCGGGGCTAACGTTAACGCTTACGCAGGTGAGCGCTAACATTACCACCAACTATGTAATGTAGCCCTTTAAGTTTAGTCATAGTCCTTTGACTAAAATGCCATTTAGTTTTAGTCATATTTTAGGCGACAAAAATAATGCTGGCTCATGGTTGTTAACTCCTTGCTGCCCCCGGGCGTACTATGCTGCCTATGAGCCGGGAGGGCTTTGAAGACCAAGGGCTTACAGGTACGCCACGCTATGTTCAATGGGCCGTCTTGGCCCCTCCCTGCAGCCTGCGCGTGCTGCGCATCGGCTGCGGGGTGGGCCGCAATCTGCATTTTGTGACGGCACCTGTCGGCAAGGCATACCTGTACACCTCCCGATCATTAAGCCACCCACGACGGGCAACGCCTGTCCGTCATTAAGTGGTTAATAAACATGTGTGGTATTAGTTCCCCCTTGCATTTCCGAGCATGGGTTTCTGGTTCCTATTGTTTTCTTGCTCTATAACGTATACAATGAATAGCAATACGAGCGGCTATCTCATTGACTGTGTTATTATTTAACATGAAGCAAAGATCTGTTCAAACTTTAAATACTGAAAAAACACCCCCTTCTCCTCAATCAAACATTATTAAATAATTTGAATAAGTTGGAAATATTTTGGTTGCAAGATTGGGTTATTTTTTATATTTAAAAAAAATAGAAAAATCTAACTTTTAAATATCAATTATTCTTATCTATTCTTCAGTTTTCAAAAGGGTTATCAAAAACAGGAACACACTGTGGTTCTTAAAATGTCTTCATCGACTGTATTGGTGTAAGAAGAAAAAAATCACAAAAAAAATCAAATTTTACTGAAAAATAAAGTGCAAACAGAGTGAACATTGTGTCACTTAAGGATTGCACATTTCATTGAGCAAAAAAAGGGACTGAGCACTTGTGTCATTTGGAACTGCAGCAAGCATTAAAGAAAAGCAGAAGGTGAGAGATGAATTCTCGGGTAAATCAGTAATAGACCTAAAGGGCATATGCCTGTAGGGAATATGTTGGCATAAAAGAGCATTAAGAGTGGCTATTCATGCTGACAAAGGGAGATTTCAATTGCTCCCTTTACAATAGCATGAAAGGATGGGCTTGGGGCGTTCTGAAACAAAGTGGAAATCATACTGGTATGAACAGCTCTAATAAGCTTTTAACTATTTTATATTATGGCATTACCGCTAACATTTTTATTCTCCAGCAAAAGATTTAGTCCCACATTAAAGTGTGATTTATTCTTTTTCATGGTGATTTTGAAAAGAGAAGAAAAATAAAACAAAACTCAGAGAAAGCAATTTGGATTCGTATAAAGAAGGGGATGAAAAGTAATAAATCAAGGACATGGACCAATGCCGCATCGGGTAATTTATGGCAGAATTGAGGCATTGACTGTTACCTTTTAAATTCATGTTTAGCTGCCTTGTTTTTACTTTTCTAAGCAGTGTGTTGTATTAGTATATGTTTGGAAATCTCATAATCCAGTGAATGAATAGATGAATGGTATGTATTGTAAATGCAGAACTGACTCATCTTTTTTGTAGTTTGCGTTATAAAAAAATTTGTAGCCCCCAAAATATATTTATATATGGTTTCAAAGCCAATGACATCATTCAGTTGTTAAGTTTGTAGTTTGGATAATCTTCAAATAAAAGTGTTATAAAGATAATAATAGAGATGGGATGCCCTCATGGGCCCAACACTTAAAATATTCTTATTTCGTACATCAATAATAAAAAATTGGCATTTCAGATCGTTCTGAGTTTTTATCAAGGTCTCAAATGTTTTTGAAAGCCAGAAGATACTTTAAGGGGTGAGTAAACCTAATTCTGGTTGAAAAAAATAAATATATATATATATGTATATATATGTATATTATATATATATATATATATATATATGTATATATATATATGTATAGATATATATATATATATATATATATATATATCATGTATATATATGTATACATTCTTTGAATTGCTATGATGTGCAGGTGGCTTCTGCAATATTAAACACACTTATTATAGTGTGGAGGCTTTTTGTCTCACTTTTAGTCCTTCACCACAACCCTTATAGACACTTACTTACCTATGGTCCAAGCATCCACTGCAACTGGTCATGCCTGCCTCCTAGCTGATGAAGGTTCATCAAACCTGAAACAGCGCTGTCCTGGGAGTGGCTTTGACCAGTTGCATAAACCTTATCTTTGCTACAAAGCCACAGTGTGGCATAGCATTGATTTTAGGGCTCTGTGTAATAACAGATCCAGGATGCATAAAAGTGAGACAGAGGTCATTTGCATATCCTACCCAGAATTCCTTGCTGCATATGGGGAATGTGGCACAGGAGCTCTGGGATGCAATTCTTTGAATTGCTATGATGTGCAGGTGGCTTCTGCAATATTAAACACACTTATTATAGTGTGGAGACTTTTTGTCTCACTTTTAGTCGTTCACCACAACCCTTATAGACACTATATATATATATGTATATATATATATACATACATACAAAAGAACGGAAGGTTGCACTCAACCTCAAAACTAAGCGGGTGCATCTAAGACATCAAATACAAAACACCAAGAAAGAGCACTCCATATTATTGACCACCTTCTTCCATCATTTTCTGTGACAAAAAATAACAGTTTTAAAAATCTTCAAAAAACCTGACTGAGATAAAATGATGGGGATTCAGTTCACAAAGTATGATCATAATTTGCTTAAGCCTGTCACAGTCGCCGATGTACCCCATCTTTGACAGGTCCTATCTAACTTCTCATTCTGTATATTTGCACACTATTTTATGGACATTTAACACTGACTGATGAAGGCCTTGGTGGTCGAAACGCGTCTCAGCGATATATATGTCCAACCTTTTATTCCTTATTAATAAATTCACATTTTAACCCTTTACTGGCCGGCCGGCTGTGCTTCCACTCCCTGCACATTGCACTTTGCAGCTACCCAGGAACTGAGGATTGGCGATCCAAGGGGTCAGAACATTCACTACAGAAGAACCTGATGCCTTTAAATATACAGAGCTCCGATAATTGCTATCCAGGAACCGAGGATTGGCAATCCAAGGGGTCAGAATATTCACTACAGAAACACCTGATGCCCTTAAAGATACAGAGCTCCTATAATTGGTGAGTGTTGGTCCTACTGTCTCCACCCTGTGATATACGGTGTTATACTATGGGAGCGCCGTCTCTGTGTTTCTTTTATCTCTCCTAAGTGACCTATGGGTTACCCCCTTAGTTAAAGTGAAGTATTCACCTATACAAGTCATTCAAAATAATATATGTGATAAATAAATACCGTTAATTTTTTTTTCTCCTAAGTGACCTACACGAAAAAGAAGGGCAACACCACCTTCTATTTGGCCAGAGGCCTATAATCCTAGAGCCAGGACCAAGTGTGGCTCTATTAAATGTGAGTTTCTGCCTTTACTCAGGAGTAGGGAAACTGAATTGTTTACAATTCTGCACTATTGGTCTATTTTTTGTTTCTGTTCTCTTTGAGAGACGTCGAGAGACGTAACCTCAAGCACTTTCCTCCCCCAGGAGGATCCCCCAACTTATGAGTATTCCTAGGCAACTCTACCACCACTTTTTTCCCCACGTCATTGATACCATCACGGTCACCTTATTGACTACTTCTGGCACAGACTATCTTATAGCCATTGTTTGACACTGCCACTTTTTATGTGTTTGATGTTCTTAAATTGCCTCTAGGAGGACCATTGTTTTATTCTCACCACCATGTATTATTATCAGATACATTGATTCTGTCACTACTTTATTATAGGCACACAGCAAATTTACAGCCCTCATTTGCTAATTTTACTGATTACTGCACTGTTGGATGCGCTTTATGGATTCTTTTTCTGCATAATCCCTGTATGGCACATATTTTGGTTGTTTTATTTGTGCTTTTACCTTTGTTGTTATATCCATTTTAGGCAGCATCACATCTACGCATTTATTTATTTTCTGCATGTTTTCACTGCTGTTTGATTATACCACTTAATTTAATAGGAATTTACAATATCATGCCAGCACTATTGCGCCCCCTTATATATATATATATACTAGCTTTTGCCTGCAGCTTCGCTCGCAATCATTTGTTACAACTGTTTTTAAAAGAAATATGAGGGTTTTTTTTGTCCAAACTGTATAAAATATAATTTACAGGTTGATGTCTTAAAGTATTAAGTAATGTTTATTGCAGACGTTAGTCAGGTCGTATTAGCTACAAAACAAAGTTGTTTCGTTCATATGCGTCCATGAATATTTTTTTTGTGTGTTGTAAATACAAACAGAAAATGAGACAGACAAAAAAAATTATTATTTTTTTGGCATCTGAAACATAAAAACCTATTTGAGTACTTCTTTGCAAACTACATTAGTGGTTCTTCTTTCAGGTGCTTGGATCAGCAGAGAGTTAGGTGAGCTCCTTCTGGAACAGGCAAAGTAAAACTGCCCATGTGAGAAGCAGACTTCTCTTAGGTCAATCCCTGCTACCTTCAAAGTCTGTCACTGAGACTTGTTGATGGTCATTGCAAAACAAACCTTTTGAATTGAAACGGATATTCTGAAGGTATACGAGGTATTCATGGTATGAACACTGACTCCCCTGGCCAGAACTGATTACCACTGTAGCCTCAATCACATTTCTGTGGAGTGCTTTTACTTGCAATCTGGTGCCATTTTGTCATGCACCCCACCGCTGACTGAGCCTTGCTTGCTATTTGTATCCAGGCAGCACATGAAAAGTACTGCCCATGCTCAGCACTAGTATCCAGACCTGTAACCTGTAACACAAAACACACGCCACACCTTCCTGCCCTAAATAAAGGCCCATTCCCCCAGGGCTTTAGATTTTCCTCTCTTTATACTCCTTGAGTACAGACCTATTTCTGCTCCTGATACATGTAAATAGACCCAGCATAACTACTTGACCATGGCTTTCTGGATATTCCTTTTCTTCCACAATTGGATCCCTCCTATGTCCAGTGTCCTGTTTACAGCACCCCTGTGTATATCCCTCCCATGGTACCCTCCAAGCTCAAGTGTCTTCAAAGTATCCAAGGTACCTTTGGCCTCAACGTGTCCCCCCACAAGACCCCTGCTGCATCCAAGTCTCCTGGTAATACCTCCTGTATTCCTTTAGTCCATTACCCTCCTCCCATTTCTGTGTGTGTATACATCCACATACTGGGCTCATATCTGCAAGGCCAGTGCCCCCCCCCTTTGGCACTGGACCTGACACGTTAGAGATCTTAGGTGGGATGAGGTTGATGAAGCATGGAGGGTGTGTGAAACCTGGTTGTGAGAGGGAAGCAAACATGCTGGAGCAGTGATGGAGTATGCGAGCCCAGACTTTGAGAGGGAAGCAGACATGCTGGAGCCGTGAGAGGGAAGCAGACATGCTGGAGCTGTGAGGGAGTGTTTGAGCCCTGGCTGTGAGAGGAAAGCAGACATGCTGCAGCAGTGTGGGAGTGTGCGAGCCCTGGCTGTGAGAGAAGCTTCATAGAGACTCCATTCTTTGTGAAGTAACAGCATCCATCTGATCTGCTGATCTAGTACAGTGACTGGATTTTCAGAAAATGGTAAAACACCCAGTTTTTTATTTTTCAAGAAGATTGTAAATACCAGTTTTCACGCCAGTAACATCTTTGTTTTTTATAATATAGGTATACTGATAAAAAATATTCACCCCCCTTAACTGGATTCTCTGAAAATGGTAAAATACATGTTTTTTTATTTTTCAAGAAGAATCTAAATACCAATTTTCACATCTGTAACATCTACGTTTTTTTAGACATTCGTATCCTGTTTAAAATATTCACCCCCTTTGTACCCCCTCAATTGGATTTTTGGTAAAACACGTGTTTATTTATGTTTCAAGAAGATTGTAAATAACAATTTTCACGCCTGTAACATCTTCGGTTTTTGAGATATAGGTATCCTGTTTAAAATATTCACCCTCCTTTTTTACCCCCTTCTTCCTTAGTGGGTGCCTACATCATAAAAACAATGCACCTTCAAAATTTCACATTCATAGGTTAAATGGTTTGAGCTGGGCGTTGAGGAGTCAGTCAGTCAGGACTTCTAGAGAGATAAAAAGAAATATACACCACTCCACACCTGCTGATACCTCCAATAGAAAAAGTTGCCCAGGTGCAAAAATCCAAAGCATTATGCATAATACAGAAATATATGGATGCACTCAGGGACTTCAGTAATAGATAAGCAATGATGCTTTTATTCAAGAAGTCATTAAAATAATCCTGTAAACATCTCCCAATGTTTCAGCTCTCTCGGGCACTTTAAAACCTTAAGAAAGGCTCTGAGAGCCTGTCACAATCAGTCACAAGGAGGGCACCTTGCATACGCCAAGGTAAGGCTCTGGTACAAAGGAAAGCCCCAATATGCAGATAATACTTGAGTAGACAACCTAGGCCAGAGACCCTGCATGGTAAACCGCAGCACTATTCTGAAAGACCGATCTTTAGAATAGCCGGATCTGCTCTAAAGGAAAATAATACAACAGCGCTGTGCAGAGTCTAAGGACCTACAAACGAGACAGGAATATACATACATCAACGGTACAGACAAGGAGTATCCAAATAGAGAAGTTAAGATAAAGCAATGAGCCATAAACCAGAACATATACCTAATACAGATGCCAGGGTTCCAGAACCGGGAGAATAGTCAGCCAGGCAAAAGGGTCAGAACCAGGTAATCAGTCATACATATAACATAACCAGACAAAGGACAAACACTAGAACTATAAACACATGAATGACTAGACATGAACTAGAACCTGGACTAACTAAAGAAACAGTATACAGATAAGGAGACAAGACCATACAAACTAAACAGAATAACAGTAGGGAGCTCTCAGGAACAAACTCTCAGCAGGAATCAGAGCTGAAAGTGAACCAGAATGCAAGAGCAATGGGATAAGGGCCCATTGCAATATTTAGGGAGGTGATCAGCCCAAATCACCAACAGGAGAGCTAATGCAGAAGCCACTTAACCCCTGAGCTGCAACCCAGGGAAAGCAACATACAGAAGCATATGGGAAACACAGGCATAAAGAATACAGAGGGCAGGGGGACAGGGCTGGAACGGGGAAACGTGACAGAGCTGCAACATTGGGAGATGTTTACAGGATTATTTTAATGCCATCTTGAATAAAGCATTGTTTTTTTTTACCCATTACTGAAGTTCCTGAGTGCATCCATATATTTTTGTATTATATACTTTTTACGACATCTAATTCCCCCACCCATGTTACCCTTAATGTCCTAATGTTCAATTCTAGGAACTGATCAGTAAGCATCCAGACTTGAGGAAGAGAGGAATACTCTCGAACGCCTGTCTTTTAAATGTAACGTTAGTCCAATAAAAAAGGTATCACTACGTACTGCTATACTCGTGATTTTCATATCTATATATATATATATATATATATATATATATTTATTTTTACTAAGAAGTGTACGTAAGTATGTAATTTATGTATGCTTTTTGAAGGCCCGCTTCCTGATTACAGCAAAAAGAGAATGACTTATTAGTCATGAGAAATTATAGATTAATTGTACTTCTTTTCATATTTTTCAAAATATACACGTATAGATAAAAAGTCCTATAAATGAAATTCATAGTGGGCCTTGTAAAATAGTTCAATTCTCTCATTGCAAATATTTGTCTATTTTGACCTAGTATTTTCACTTCTGCCAAATCTCCTAAGATTCACCTTTAGTAAATAGACCTGTAATAAGTCTTTTGTATTGTTCAACCTGAAGAAGAAGTGTTGACAACTTCAAAAAGATTCCCTCCCTGTCGCTTTACTAAATTTGTAGAACCAAAGCATGAATTAATTGATCTCTGTAAATTGTCATATTTATTTCAAATCCGTGCTGGATAAATTGAATTCAAAGAAAAATAGACCAACCATGGCAATCTCAAACAAGTCAACAGTGAAGGTTTTAAGAGCCCAGCACTAAGGTTAATTTTATATAGAAGTAGAAGAAAAATAAATTGGTTTGTGAAAATGCGTAAGGCAGTTGTGTGTCAAATTGGAACAGTAGACCATGTTGATATAGGTTATTGATATCAAAGACCATGAATTGATGTACAGTTGAATAATCAATCAGCCTTATAAAAGAGCTGAGGTTTAAACAAAGAACTGTTTTGGACGATAGTTTATTTCCATGCGGTAATAGGTCCAGTGATACTTATTATATTCTGGAAATGTTTCATAAATTTCAGTGTACTAAGAATGTTGTAGAAGCTTATGTTATGAGGCGAGCAAATGGCCTACTAAAGCATGGTCACTCAACAAACCAGTACTACATACTGTGTATCTGTAGCACAAAAGTAAACATTAAGGGGATATTCAGAATGCATTAATTGGTATTTGCCACAGTGACAAACAAAAGGCAAAAATCACTGTTGATGCAACAACGCAAAACGTCAGCGTTTTCTGAATGAGCCCTTTAGTGTTGTCTGGAAAGAGAATAACTTTGTAGAGAGGGATATTTGTGATGAACATGACTTTGGCTTTTACTAAGACCAATAAGAAGATAAAAGAGCAACAGAGGAACGAGATAGGTGGAATTTGAGAAGAGAAAGTGGGTTAAATTATCATACTGATGGGAAGTCAATATACATATGTATAGATGCATAATATGTACAGGAGGGTAAGGAATCAAGAGGAAATTGTTTCACGGAATATCAACAGTGCTTATTAAATTTGCAAGATCACTGCTAAAATTATTGGTGTAAATTGAGAAGAATAAAGGACCAATGAGTCAGAGCTAACAAGTAATCACAATCATAGCAAGTAGTGTAAATCTCAAATTGGTAAGATATAATGGAGAACAATTCCAGGGTTGTTCAGTGCGCACCGAAATATCACCGACATTTCAGTGCTTTCTCGTTCCCCGCACTTCGGGTCCCCGAAGTGCAGGGAAAATCTCAGAACAAATCTGAAAATTTGCTGCAAAACCACCGCCTTGAATGGAAAATCACCACAAGACTGTCAAAAAAACACCACACGCATCCAAAAAAATCCAACCAACTGCCGCAAACACGCCGGAAAAAACCCGAACGTGTCCAAAAAAAGCCAACAATCCACCGAACACAGCGCCAACCAGCACCGGAAAAAGCCAACAAGCCAATGACCGGGGTAAAACAAGAATATAACGATTGAAAGTTTCAAATTTGCTGCAGATTAAAAGAATAAACCGTTTAATAGATATTGAATAAAAATGGGAATATGACACTTATGGGATTCACCTGATTTAAACCTGTCGAATTAAACCACCGAACATCAGGGCATTTCACTGACTTTTCAATGCTATTTGGTGTTCTCTGAATAAATGAACTATTGCTACTCCATCAGGGATTTCCCTGCTGTCAAACAGCACTGTATTTTGCTAGCAATTTGGCAAAATTTGGCAAACAGGCTGCTTTCTGAATAGCCAAATGGCCCCGAAATTGCACCAAATGGGGAAATTCACTGTTCGGTGCAATTTTGGGGCCAGATCGATGCTCTCTGAATAACTCCTTAAGAGTAGAGGATCCAGTAGGGCTGGACTGGGACAAAAAAAATCAGCCCTGGACTTCTTTCAGAGCTCCCCACTCAAATGATACAAACATGCACAAAAACAGTCCAGTCAGGGGTCCCGGACTTGGTCTCTAGCCTTGCCTGGGCCACAGTCCAGGGTCTCGGGCCTGGTCTGCGACCTTGCCTGGGCCCCAGTCCAGGTTCTTGGGCCTGGTCCGCGGCCTTGCCTGGGCTCCAGTCTGGGGTGTCGTGCCTGGTCCGCGGCCTTGCCTGGGCCCCAGTCCAAGGTCTCGGGTCTGGTCCAGGGCCATGCCTGGGGCCTGATCTGGGTCTTGGGCCTGGTCCTGCTGCCTGGATGAAGAGGACTTCAGCCTCCTCCCTGCAAAAAATGTTAGATAAGTATATATATTTTTTATAATATAAATTATGTTACTAGAATTTTAATTGTTTTTGAATAAATTAGATATTATTTTAATATATTATTTATTTTAATAGTTTATTTTATACTAATTTGTGAGTTTTATTTTGGAGCACTGTGATATGCTCATACACAACACACATTACTGTGAGTTTTATTGCTGTGCGGAGCTCCGTGATTCGCTCATACACACCGCACATTACTGTGAGTTTTATTGCTCTTGAGCTTTGTGATATGCTCCTCAATGTAAGTTTTAATGCTGTGGAGCTCTGTGGTACACTCGTACACACTGCACATTTCAATGAGTTTTATTGCTGCGAAGCTCTGTGATATACTCATACAAACCACACATTGCTGTGAGTTTTGTTGCTGTGGAGCCAACATTTTGGACCTCAAAGGGTTCCAGTGATTGTTTACTGGAGGGGGGAAAATATGTTTTTGTGTCAGGTGGAGCTGTCATGGATTCCTGCACCTGGGCCCTAAGGTTTAGGTTACGCCTCTGTCTGCACTGCAATAACAACAATTTTCACCAGTATTTGCAAAACTTGTGCTTTTGTAATTATTTATTTATTTTATTTATTATTTATTTATAAAGGATTTTACCAGGAAGGATACATTGAGATTTCTCTCGTTTTCAAGTATGTCCTGGGTTCGAGAACATTGAAGTGTTACAGTTACAGAAATACAAAGTAATACAATGCAAGATATTAAGAAAACAACACAAATATACAGATTAACAGAAAATAAATATGTAGAAAAATAGTCATTATGTTACATGTATACAGGTGCATTCTGTATTAACCCCTGTCATGTCACCGATATAGACCAACTGTAAAAGACTAGGAGATTATCTATTTAATCACATATTATTTTCAAAACATATTATAAAAATGTCAATAATATACATGCTAACATTGCTATTTTATGTTGAAGTATCATATCAAAGGAGGAACAAGACCTAAGCACTGCATATCTTCCTTTCATTGACTTTGCATAATCATTAATTAAAGCTTTATAAAACTTGTTGAAATTTATGTAAATTAATCTTCATCTTTGGCGTGGGGGTTTTTCACAACAAGGAAACTTAATTCTAATACATTAATTTGCATAGGGTCATTTAGGTATCTCTTTTGTAGATTTATGGGGGAAACGTTTATGGGCATGAAAACAACCCTTTTAATCCATCAGGAGATTGAACCTATTGAAACTGCATATGGGTCCCTGCTTAGAAACACAAAAAAAACAGACAAAGGCTCGACCGTAGTCTGCTCAAACAGACAAGGTAAAAAAAAAGGTCCTGCAAAACCACATACAATTAATTATTTAATTATTTAAATGTTATTTTGTGTGCATTTAATATGAATGTGCACGAAAGTCATTGCATAAATTAGATTTTAACAAGCACATTGAGGTAAATTAATTTCATTACAAGTACTATAGGCATGGATAAACAACGATAAAAGACAAGTGACATACATCAAAAATCTTTTCGATTATCTCCTTTATATTTAGTAATAGTTTCAAAATATATGATGTACTAAACAAGCTGTACTCAGAAACATTTGAGTATTTTTGAAATATCATTGTGTTTTGGTTCAGTTTTAGTCAACAAATCCTCTATAATGAATATATTTATGAGAGGTATTCTAAAATTTTTAAATAAAGTTAAAATTAAGGCATTATCTTCAATAAAAAAAGAACAATAAAACAAGGACAGGGTGGGATTTTTTTTTTTTAAAAAATGATGGGGGTGGGGAGTCAAGAGAGCCTTCCTTTATATGACATCCTTGATACCAGATTTTGTCAAATTGAGTATGGGTATTCATCATCATTGTTGTATTGCATACATTAGACATTTATCTCTGATTTGAACTTTTACAGCCAGTAGAGGCAAAGTATGAGACTATAGCCAAACAAGTGCAAAAGGACAACAGGTTGCCAATGATATTTACACCAAGTGGCAATTCTCATGAGGAGTTTAATCATCTACGAGTTTGGCTAGTAGGTGCACTAGGAGATTATTATCATTATTATTATTCTTTATTTATAAAGCGCCAGCATATTCTGCAGCGCTGTACAATAAACACAGTATAGACAGGGTTACAATACATTGAACAACATTTGACAAACAGTACAGGAGGAGATGAGGGCCCTATTCCCGTAGGAACTCACAATCTGGGAGGGTTGGGGTTGGAAACAGGAGGAGAGGACTGTAAGGTGAGAGTGATTGATGGTTGCGTCAGTGAGTTGGGTGGTAGGCTTCCCTAAATAGGAATGTTTTCAGGGAGCGTTTGAAGGAAGAGAAGTTAGGGGAAAGTCTGACAGTACGAGGGAGAGCGTTCCAGAGAGTGGGGGCTGCGCGTGAGAAATCCTGCAGTCTATCATGGGAAGAGGTGATGCGGGGAGAAGCTAGGCGCAGGTCACTGTTTGACCTTAGGGAGCGGGCTGGGGTGTATTTGGTGATTAGTGAGGACAGGTAGTGGGGCGCTGAGTTAGTGAGGGTTTTGTAGGTAAGGATAAGGATTTTGAACTTAATTCTGCAGTGGATGGGGAGCCAGTGAAGGGACTCGCAGAGGGGAGCGGCAGAGACAGAGCGGCGGGTGAGGTGAATTAGCCTGGCGGAGGCGTTCAGGATGGATTGTAGGGGGGAGAGGCGGGACAGAGGGAGGCCAGATAAGAGATTATTGCAATAGTCGAGTCGGGAGATTACCAGGGCGTGTATGAGTTGTTTTGTGGTGACAGCGGTAAGAAATGGCCGAATTCTGGAAATATTACGCAGTTGGTATCGGCAGGAGGAGGAAAGAGACTTGATGTGGGGGATGAAGGAAAGAGCAGAGTCAAGTGTAACTCCAAGGCAGCGAACTTGGTTTGATGGGGAGATGGTGATACCCTACACCGTGATAGAGAAGTCAGGAGGTGGGGAGGCATTGGAGGGAGAAATAAGTAGGAGTTCAGTCTTTGACATGTTGATCTTTAGGTGGTGGGAGGCCATCCAGGAGGAGATGCCAGATTAACAGTCACTGACTTTTGAGAGGACAGGGGGAGAGAGATCCTCTCATGCAAGATGAAAGGGTCTAGAACAGTGTTTCTCAACTCCAGTCCTCAGGACTAGGAATGAGCCGAACACCCCCATGTTCGGTTCGCATTCGAACTCGAACAATTTCAAAAATTTGAGTTCGAACTCGAACTCGAACCAAACTCAATGCAAGTCAATGGGACTCAAAAGTTAAATTTTTAGGGTGCCCTCCAAGAGGGCATATATGCAAGACATTTGCCATAAAAGGTGTCCTGGTAGTGCCCTGGGGGACAGGAAACAAGGACAAAAAGTTTTAAAAAAATAAGTTTTTAAAGGAACAGTGAGTTTTCCATAAAATAAGGGTTAAAAATAAAAATGAAAAATTCCTTCAAATATTGTGCCTAGGAGGTCCCCATAACCTGCCCGTGAAGTGGCGGATTTGTAGGATGTATAGAAACATTGCCATCAGAGACCCACACAAGACACCTAGCCACCCTTAAGGGGTTAAAATGCACAGGGACTGGCTACTATCCTGTTAGATGAGGGAATGTATTAGGCCCCGTTCACACTGTACGATTTATCGCGTGGATTTTGCCACGACGTTGCAGCAAAATCTGCGCGACGTCGCACTGTGTAGCTTCTCCAATGCATTTCAATGGAGCTGATCACATCTTGCCGTGCGACGACACATGTCGCGTGTCGCGGTAGCATGACGCTGGTACATGACCCTTTTTTGAGATTTGCTAACTGCGATTTTGCGATTTGCATTGGTGGTGCTTTGCAAAAATCGCACAAAACCGCAATGTCGCGTGACATCGTGCGACATTATCGCACCATGTCGCGAATATGAAAATCGCGCGAAAAATCACGCGACTTTCAAATCGAACAGTGTGAACGGGGCTTTATATGTATAAAGCAAGGTATATATGACAATGGATAGTCAGAGACACTAGGGACTCAGCTTGTACGCTTTATGATAGACATTTCTAACACAATAATAATTGTATGCTCACATAGACCCTTCGGGAGAGGTACATGACATACAAATACTGGAATATTACGTTTAAATCTAAGGAGTGTGATAAAGATTTTATTAAGCCCTTGATGACAAATGACGTAACATCTACATCATTAATGATTGGCTTTACAGAGCCGTGGTCCTTAAGGGGTTAAACAGCATATCAGAGAGGATCATATAGTAGAATTGAACACTTCTTAGAATTCAAAACAAACAGTGTTTGTTCATACATGTGCCACACCCAGTCTGCAAGCAATGTATCAAATTCGAATTGCTAATTAGAAGCACATGTTATTTCCAAACACTAATTAAACACCTGTTGTTTACGCCATTTGAGAGCACAGGTCATTTAGAGGTGAGAATCTTTGCACCTATAGTAGACAACATTAGGTATTTTTTTAATTCAATATCTAATAATCCGTTGCTTATAATATTCTGCAGTAAAAAGTCTCTTTATTTCTAGATTTTTTAGTATTTTTTAAGCATGTTTTATACTTTTTTCAAAATGTTTTTTTTTTCAAACTCGAACCGAACACGCCAAAAAGTTTGAAGTTTGCGAACTTTCGAACTGCCAATGTTCGAGTCGAACTCCGAACTGATCGAACCGAACAGCTCATCCCTACTCAGGACCCACTAAAAGGCCAGGTTTGTGGGATATCTGAAGCACAGCACAGGTGATATAATTTGCTGCTAAGTGCAGCACAGGTGATATGATTTCCTGTAAAGTGATTGCAGGACTCAGTCTGCATTTCCCCAAGGTGATCTTTAAAATCTGGCTTGTTTTGGGTCCCGAGGAATGGAGTTGAGATACCCTGGTCTAGAAGATGCAATGACCAACAAATCATAAAGGTCAGCATAGAAAACTCCCAATTTAAGACACACCAACCACATATCATAGAAAGTCCAGCGTCCTCCAGTTTCTCAGCACAAATATGTAGACATCATATGTATATGATAGATAAGGACTGGAGTAGTGTATCAGTAAAAGATCCTCTTTTGAGGTTGTTCTTGTAAATTTATACAAGTAAGTAAATTTAGGACAACCTCCCAAATGTCAGCCCAGTACATGGAATCCAAGGAAGTACTAAGGTTACGATTCCTCGAGAGAATATAAATAAGTTACCGGCCATTTGGGGGGGGTGCTACATGGACATTAATTGCAGAATCAATCCCGAAAAATAGGATTGAAGCCAGCATAATTATTCAAAAACTGTTAAAAAGGATATGGCAGCCATTGATGTATTGGGTGCCCTGCATAACTGCGTGGTTGAGCATATCAGAAGAAATATGTTGGTGTGAACGTTTAATGTTTTCATATTATTTGGCGGAAAAAAGCAAAAGGATTTTTTAAAAATTAAATTAAAAGGTTTGCTGGGTCCCGATATGAATAGCTGTAGAGGGAACACATCTCCAAGTAGGACAACTTGCAAAAGAGCACTTGTGCGTTTCATTGTCATCTTTCACATACGAAGGAGGAGTTATTCAGAAAGCACAGGTGTTAGCCAAAGTTGTGAACATCGACCAAAATCGCCGTTGATGGAATGGCAACAAACACCAGTGTTTCACAAAAAGGGGATCCAAACATTGTCAGGAGAAGCTTCACAGTGAAGCTTCTCCTGCCAATGCTTGGATTTTGCTCTTGTGAAACATCATCATTTGTCACCATTGCAGCAATGGTGCATTCTGAATAACCTCCTAAGTATAAAGTAATGGCATCATTTCCTGAAAAAATCCTGATTAGGCACACTTAACCACTGTAGATTTCAACATAAGGTCAGACCTATCCTGAGAATGATTATGGTTGGTATTCCACTAAACGTTTACTGAATTATATAGTAATTATAAGCACAATGTGATAAGACACAAAATATACAAATAAAACATAAATTGTACCTTTGAGGCATATTCCTTTGTTATAGTATAAAGATAATAAGAGACGACAAAAGGAATATACAAAATTCGGGACACAGCAGGGATCAACTAGAGGCTAAACGTGTGGGAACGCAGTTTCTCCACTATTTTAATAGAGACATCTGATTTGCATTGGTCCCATACACCATAAAGCCTGTATGCAGGTGTTCCATAATACCTTTCCCTGTTAAGTCACAATAACTATTTGAGTTATATATTTTTTCTAAAAATATACACATACAGTATATACATAAATATATCAGATTTGAGTGTGAGTGTGTGTTAAGTATGACTTGGGAAAATAAATCTTAATACGTTCCCACACTTGTTTTTTTTGGACATGACCCCTGGATACAACATACTATTAAGAAAAAGGTAGTAGTTAAAAATACTTAAAGAAAATAGGGGAATACGTGTATATTTTAGTCCACAATATAGTACAGTTGGAGGACAAGTACTTTTATATTCATAAAACAAAAATGAAATTATTACATAATCATTATAATTGAAAATATTGGCTAATAAAGTACTCAGAACTAAAACTTTATTTTACTTCTTACATTTCCCCTATCCAATCAGGCATGTAGTACGATTTTGGTTTATGATAACAAGTTACAGTTACAGGTAACCAGCTAGCAATGATCTACTACTCCTTCTCTTTGGTAATAGATAAGACTTGGTAGCAGGGTTACGTACGTCAAATAAATTAAAATATGTATGTTTATTCCTTATTTAGCCCCTTCACTACCAAAACCATAGGTGATCTGCAAGGCACTTCCTGGTGTCCCGCTATCGAGTATAGTCAATATGGTGTTCCACAGGAGCAATGCAAAGGGATTTTGATTATTGCAAATTAAATTCATTTGCATTATTCCTCTAGAGCAGGGGTCTCAAACTCAACTTGTCCAGTGGCCCTTGGGTAATTTTTCATATCCTATGGGGGCTGCATGGAAATTTCAAACTCGTTTTATTTTATTTTTTTATCAAATTGTTTATTCTTTTCATTTACAGCAAAAAGTCTTTTTATTTATTTTTTGTTTCTAAGCAATGACATTGTCCATTTGTCACGTACAAAATTAGCAATACCACTGCTGTTACTCACCTTCTCATTTCCCACGCTGTGAGCAAGGTCAGTGGTGTTTTATACATAGTCATATTATTCATCATAAAACACAATGCGGAAAAATACTCATTGCGTCTAAGGCTGCGCCGTGGCACACAAAGTCCCTGTGGCACAAGTGGGAAGCTGCTGCTCATTTTTCAGGTTTATAAGATAGAGAACCTTAGTGGTACACTTGTACACACTGCACATTATAGAGCTCCACAGCAACAAAACACACGCTCATACACACCGCACATTACTGTATCACTGAGCTCCATGGCAATAAAACTCACAGTAATGTGCAGTTTGTATGAGCGTATCACAGAGCAACACAGAAATAAAACTCCCAGTAATGTGCGGTGTGTATGAGTGTATCACAGAGCTCAACAGGAATAAAATTCATTGTAATGTGCAATGTGTAAGAGTGAATTACAGAGCTCCACAGCAATAAAAATCCCAGTAATGTGCAGTTTGTATGAGCGTATCACAGTGCCGTTCAGCAATAAAACTCAAAAACAAATATATTTAACTTATTATTTATTAAGCTAAAGTTATATCAAAATTCTGTATTTTATTAAAATAGATTTAATTAAAATAATTATAATAGAAATAAAATGTTACATATTAAAATTAAATTTAAATATATTAAAATATATATGTAAAATTAGTGAGTTACTGCAGGGGCATTGTTAATTTTATGATGTGGCATGGTGAGGAATCGTTCGTGTCCTTTTAATGCTTTTTGATTATTTTTTGAATAAAGTAATATTTTTTTTGTTTTTTCCTTAGAATCAGTACATATATCGATGTTTGATTAGAATCTCTATGCATTGTTACAGCAATCCATTATGGAGTAAACTGTTTATTCTATATGGGGAAAGTTAGATTCTGTTGACATGTTGTTATGGTTACTATTTGGGCTTTTTTAAATTGACCATGTGAAATGATTGCTAATTGAAATAAAGTTGTGGGGTGTGTATATATGTTTGTCATTCTGATGTGTATACTATCCTGATGAAAGTCCCTGTGCGGACTGAAACGTTGAATCATTAAAAAAAGGAATTTTTTTCTTATTACTCAGTCTCCGTGTGGCGGGTTAACGTTTTGAGTATTAAAATACATATGTAAAATTAGTGAGTTACTGCAGGGGCATTGCTAATTTTAGTTGCGGGACTGGAGGAAGGAACTGCAAGGCCCAATTCTGGGTAAACGCACGTCTATATCATGCTTTCTCTCACGCTTCTGCTCTTTACTTCTACCTTTCTCCTTAAATGGAACTCCTGCCCCTCAACCACCGACCCCTACACTATCTGCATCTCTCCCTCCCTCCTCTCGTCCCACATGATGGCCTCACATGAGCTCCTTTGTTTCCTCAGAACATGGTCTCCCTCTAACTCTCGTGCTGCCAATCACTCCCACAAATCCCATTCCCACCTTCTCTTTCTCACCCTCCTGCTGTTACTCTATTCAGGTGACATATCCCCTAACCCTGGCCCCACAACACATCCAATACTTCACTCTCATCCTATCTCCATCGCACATAAATCACCTCACTGCAAGCCCAGCAACCTCATTCCCATAATCCCTCAGCGCCTGTCCTCTTTCTCCTGCGCCCTCTGGAACGCTCGCTCTGTGTGCAACAAACTCACAGCCGTCCATGACCTCTTCCTTTCAAACTCCTTCAAGCTCCTAGCTTTAACTGAAACCTGGCTAACTCCCTCTGACACGGCCTCCGTTGCTGCTCTCTCACATGGAGGTCTACACTTGAGCCATACCCCCAGACCGGGTGAGAGAAATGGTGGCGGGGTCGGAATCCTGCTCTCTCCCACCTGTACCTACCAGCATCTCCCTCCACCCCCATCCCTCTCCTTCTCCTCCTTCGAGACACACTGCATCCGCCTGTTCTCTCCTCTGGCTCTCAGGGTGGCAGTCATCTACCGCCCACCGGGACCAACCTCCCAGTTCTTTGACCACTTTGCTACCTGGCTTTCTCACTTCCTGTCTTCTAATCTTCCATGCCTAATTCTCGGGGACTTCAACATTCCCATTGATGATCCTTCCGCCCCTGCTGCCTCCAAACTTCTTTCACTCACGTCCTCCTTGGACTCACACAATCCTCCCTCCTCCCTACCCACCGCGATGGTCACGCTATTGACCTTGTCTTTTCCAACCTCTGCTCCATTTCTGAGTTCAACTGTCGCCCTTTCCCCATCTCTGACCACCACCTTCTCTCTTTCAACCTATCTGGACTTCCTAAACACCCTGCTCCCCCACCCCGCACACACACTCGCAGAAATCTACATGCTGTGGACCCCATCAATTCTCCAACCTACTTCACCACCTCCCTCATACCTCATCCTTCACCTGCCCTGATGCTGCCACTAATCACTACAACACTACTCTTATCTCTGCTCTAGACACTCTTGCTCCTCTTCGACTCTGTAAGGCCCCACGCTGCCAGCTTCAGCCCTGGCACACCCTCCAGACACGCTACCTGCAAAGATGCTCCCGCACTGCAGAGCGTGCCTGGAGGAAATCCCGCTCTGAAGCTGATTTTGTTCACTTCAAGTTTATTCTCCGGTCATACACCTCTGCCCTCCACTTGGCCAAACAATCCTTCTTCTCATCTCTTATATCTACGCTGTCCTCCAACCCTAAACGACTCTGGTCCACCTTCAACACCCTCCTCTACCCACCTGCACCTCCCCCACAGCTGCCTTCAGCGCTCAAGACCTGGCAGACTACTTCCTCAGTAAAACTCTAAATATCAGAAGCAACATCCCAACACAAGATAGTTATCTGCCACCTCCACTCCCAGAGGTCCCCTCTGCCACCCTCTGTCGCTTCCTCCCAGCCACTGAGGAGGAAGTCAATTTCTTATTGTCCTCCTCACATCTCACCACATGCCCGCTCGACCCCATTCCCTCACATCTAATTCCTCCCCTCTCCTCCTCCCTCACCCCTGCTCTCACACACATCTTCAACCTTTCTCTCTCCACTGGCTCCTTTCCATCCGCCTTCAAACACGCGCTAGTTACCCCTTTACTAAAGAAACCATCCCTCGATCCCAACTCTCCATCCAACTACCGCCCTGTATCCCTGCTTCCCTTCACATCAAAGCTCTTAGAAAAACTAGTCTTCAACCACCTCTCCCTCTTCCTGTCCTCCAATTCCCTACTTGACCCCCTGCAATCTGGCTTCCGTACCCCAACACTCAACTGAAACTGCCCTCACCAAAGTCACCAACGACCTCCTAACTGCTAAAAAACACGGCCACTATTCTATTCTCATCCTGCTCGACCTCTCGGCTGCTTTTGACACTGTTGACCACCCCCTCCTTCTACAGACCCTCAACTCTCTGGGTCTCGGTAACACTGCACTCGCTTGGGTCGAATCCTATTTATCCAACAGGTCGTTCTGTGTGTCCTTTGCTGGAAACTCCTCCTCCTCATTGCCTCTATCTGTTGGTGTACCTCAAGGCTCTGTCCTTGGTCCTCTGCTCTTTTCCATCTACACCTCCTCCCTGGGCAAAATCATCAACAGCTTTGGCTTCAATTACCACCTCTACGCTGATGACACTCAGATCTACCTCTCTACCCCTGATCTCTCTCCCCCTGTCCTTTCAAAAGTCAGTGACTGTTTATCTGGCATCTCCTCCTGGATGGCCTCCCACCACCTAAAGATCAACATGTCAAAGACTGAACTCCTACTTATTCCTCCCTCCAATGCCTCCCCACCTCCTGACTTCTCTATCACGGTGGAGGGTATCACCATTTCCCCATCAAACCAAGTTCGCTGTCTTGGAGTTACACTTGACTCTGCTCTTTCCTTCATCCCCCACATCAAGTCTCTTTCCTCCTCCTGCCGATACCAACTGCGTAATATTTCCAGAATTCGGCCATTTCTTACCGCTGTCACCACAAAACAACTCATACACGCCCTGGTAATCTCCCGACTCGACTATTGCAATAATCTCTTATCTGGCCTCCCTCTGTCCCGCCTCTCCCCCCTACAATCCATCCTGAACGCCTCCGCCAGGCTAATTCACCTCACCCGCCGCTCTGTCTCTGCCGCTCCCCTCTGCGAGTCCCTTCACTGGCTCCCCATCCACTGCAGAATTAAGTTCAAAATCCCTATCCTTACCTACAAAACCCTCACTAACTCAGCTCCCCACTACCTGTCCTCACTAATCACCAAATACACCCCGGCCCGCTCCCTAAGGTCAAACAGTGACCTGCGACTAGCTTCTCCCCGCATCACCTCTTCCCATGATAGACTGCAGGATTTCTCACGCGCAGCCCCCACTCTCTGGAACGCTCTCCCTCGTACTGTCAGACTTTCCCCTAACTTCTCTTCCTTCAAACGCTCCCTTAAAACGTTCCTATTTAGGGAAGCCTACCACCCAACTCACTGACGCAACCATCAATCACTCTCACCTTACAGTCCTCTCCTCCTGTTTCCAACCCCAACCCTCCCAGATTGTGAGTTCCTACGGGAATAGGGCCCTCATCTCCTCCTGTACTGTTTGTCAAATGTTGTTCAATGTATTGTAACCCTGTCTATACTGTGCTTATTGTACAGCGCTGCGGAATATGCTGGCGCTTTATAAATAAAGAATAATAATAATAATAATAATAATATAATGTGTGCGAACAATGCCCCTGTTTTTAGAACAAAAAAAATCTTTTTATCTGTTTTTAATTTTATTATTTTTTATTTATTATTAATTATCTTTCTGTTTTTACTAAAATACAAAGTGGCCTTTCCAATGACATCTCAACGATCCTTCTGGCTCTTATAGATCTGGAGATACCAGGATCTAAAGGACCCCTGCATCACCAGTAATGAGATCCTGGCGTCCAGGGGAATCCCAGAGGGTAACGTCATCGCGCGCACGCACCCCTGCAATGACTCCCGCGGCCCAGAGGGGGCCATCCCACAGCAAGGGCTGATGTCAGACCGCTGTGGATGAAACCCCTGCTTGGTGCCAGAATTTTCCCAAATATTTCTTACTGTATAATTCAAAACGATTTTCCAAAAAAACGTTTGGTTCCTGACAGTGACTTTCTGGAAAATCACTTTGTTGTGAAGAGGATAATATGTGCAAATAAATAAATAAATGAAATTTGTAATTAATGTGTAATTCTGGCAACACAAAAGTACACACACGAGGAAATCCTGATCTGGGGCAATGTCCTTATACTGGCCTTCTAATACTATACAGGATACAGGACACAGAAATAACAACAGGGGTTAACAATAGTTTGGTCAGAGGAAATGCAAGAGGTTCTAAACACCAGGGTAGTGTGTCAGCCGTATGCCAGGGATCAAGAGCCAGGAGAGTAGTAATACACAGAGTACAGGGATAACACAAGAGAGTAGTCAATACCAGAGCAAGAATCATACACAGAAATCCAAGACATGAATACAGGAAGCAGAAACTCATGATCCCTCAGGAACATGAACCCCATGCAAGAGCAGTGAGCCTCCCTGCTGCTTGCATCTATATAGGTAACTGGACTGAGCTAATGGGACATGTGATCCAAGGCCTGACAGCCACAGGGGAATCCAGGAGCAGCACAGGGTGGAATGACTAGCCCAGATGGAGGAAGAGCTGGCCTGGATCGCTCTCAACACCAGGGGGCATGGCTGGAACTGGTGGAAACGTGACTTGGAGTTTGAGATCCCTGCCCTAGGAGAAAGGGAAAAAGGAAACTAGACACAAATTGTCCCCATTGCCATTTTGTGGGCCTGCAATATCTTTCTGGTCTACATTGAGTCCTATGGACTCGAAGAGGTGCTGCTTATAATATCAGTTCACTCATAATAGAGCTGATAATAGGTAGCTACTTACGGATGCAATTTTCCATAGTGTCTATTACTGTTGCAGTCTGGAAAGGCCCTATGAGAGATGCTAACTATACCAACTTAACTTGTAATTGTCGGCTTCCAAACTACTATTTGAAGTCAAGATGTAACTCCTCCTATTGCAGTTTACTGTGCATTAACACTTGACAAGAAATATGCACATTTTAGATCACAATTCTCATTTAGAAGAAAGGAAATTGAATCTACTTTTCTAGGTTAGTTAAAGTGTGAGTCCCTATACAGCATTTCACACTTTATAGTAAAATAAAAAGTACATCTGTCACGGAATGGCCCAGCACCCTCAGCCAGGGGCGGTCCATGGTGACGGGGTGTTGCCTATAGACTGTTAGGGGCCGTTGCACCCACGGAGTTCCGTTTATATTTTAATTAGATGTGGTTTATTTGTGTGTGGTGTAATAAAAGTGTCCCCATTTGTGTATTGTGAAATGTATGTAAATTCCTTTGTATGTGCCTTGCCCGTCGCCATTTTCCTGGTGCCTCGTGGATCCGGTCAGAATGATCGGATCGGAAAATGGCCGATTCGGACCATCCGGTCGAATCGTAAAATGGTCGATTCGGACCATCCGGTCCGAATCGGCAACTCCCCGATTCGTAACCTCCAATACGAATCGGGGCCCGGGTGCCTCCTGCCAGCGAGGGCCAATGGGACTTGTGTGGGCGGGCAGGGATTCCCCATTGTTCTGATATTGTGTAAAGTTTATAAGTATATGTGATGTGTAAAAATAAAGTCAGATTTACTAGTGCATTCAGCTTCGCCTGGTGACTTTTATTATCGGCTGTATTTTCTGAGATCCCGCGCGGTCTCAGAGTGCGGCATCCAGCGAAGATCCGAAACGAACACCCTGTGCCTGCATCCTGCATCAGGACAGAGGTGTAGCGTATGGTCATTCGACTTAAGAATAGTCGATCGAGGTGCCGCGATCCGATCCGAAGGCGCGGCCCATCTACCGCGCTTCGGGATATCGAGCGGCAATGAAATCCGAATTCCTCTGATTGATAGCCCCATAAGATCCGAATATTCCCCGACGTAAGATCCGAATATTCCCCGACGTAAGATCCGAATATTCATCCGGGGAAGATCCGATCCCCGTATCCGTACGCCCGCACCGCAGACGCTCCGGCACCCACAAGGTCAGTGAACCAGCTGCTCGAGACGCTGAGTGCCGTGTTGCTCAGTGGTCGGGCTGGTTCCGCGCAGGGGTCCCCTTCACCGCCCGCTAACCCTTCCCCAGGGTCACTCCAGGCCGCACGAGACGCCGAGTGCCGTGCCACTCGGTAGTCGGGCCAGCGGTAAGCGCTGTGGGGCACGCAGATAAGAGCACACCCGCAGGCGGACAACACCCATTCCGTCATAACATCCATTTTTAATGATTTTAAATATATACAGGAAAATAACTTTTATACATAAATCTTAATTCTGCTTAGAAAAAATATGCACTTAATATTTTTCTTTACAAACAATATGAATTTCCCTACAAAACTAAAAATAAAACATTAAAAATATTGCTAAAGTAATATTATACCTTTTTGTCCATTCAAAACATTTACAGCAGTTCTAGGTCCTGTCCTCCATACGGGAAACAAGATCATGATTGGAAGTAATATTTCCAGGTCAGTAATGACATATTCGGCTTGAAAACTTCCTGTGTTTTAGTTTCAATGTATGGTAGGTTAAGAGCAGGTCAAGGCAAAATATAGGTGGGGTCAAGTTAGCATCTTACCATTTCCTACCATGACGTCTCTGCTCAAAACAACAAAATTAAAAGTCTAGTCTACAAATTTGAATAAAAGCTTTTCTCCACTACAATGGCACATTTAATTTCAGCTGATGCTGCCCCAAGCAGGTGCAAGTGATCTTAGGTTATCTTTCACAAAAAAATAAAAAACACATCTGTTTATCTCTGAGGTAGTCTGTATTACGTTTCCCTGATTATTATCTGCTTTGAGTTCCTTCGGGTAAAAGAAAACAGTAATTCCACTAGGTGGTCATGAATGTGTACAGCTGCTCTTGTATCCTTTTGATTGACAAATGCTTTAGCAAAGGCCATGCATCTGATACGCTTCTGTGAGCATCCAAGCATCCGAACAAGTGCTTCCCATTTAGTATGTGACACGGAGAGTGCCGCAGGTGATCATCCGCAACAATCCAGGTAACATGGATCCTCCTTCTATAGTGACACTTGTCCTAATTAGCTGCCACTTGACTTATCAAGAGATCATTGTTGGAAAGAAAAGTTAGAAATGCTGGGAAAACATGCATTTAGGCAAATTGCAGACAGAAGTAAAAGATTGATGTAATGCCAATTACAATCTTCTCTTATTGGTAAAAATGTATTCAACCATGCCCCAAAGCCAAACAATGTATATTAGGTAAAATGTTATTTATTCTTAATAATAGTTAATTTTATTCTTGGTGTCAGTATCCTCTCTTTTCTAATTAAATTTTGTTTGGAACATTACCAATTGTAGAAAACCGAATGATGTAGATTTTTGAAATACAATTTTTGTATTATAAAAAAACACAAAGTTGAAATTGAAATTGGTCTTTTGTAAATTTGGTAATTTGATAATACAAGTCTATACATTGGTTGTCACTACAGTGGCAAGAAAAAGTATGTGAACCCTTTGGGATTACGTGGAGTTTTGCATAAATTGGTCATAAAATGTGCTCTGATCTTCATCTAAGTCACAACAATTTGAAAAACACAGTCTGCTTAAAATAATACAATACAAACATTATATGTTTTCATGTTTTTATTGAACAGAACATGTAAACATTCACAGTGCAGGGTGGAAAAAGTATGTGAACCCCTAGTCTAATGATTACTCCAAGAGCAAATTGGAGCCAGGAGTGAGACAACCTTGAGTCCAATCAGTGTGATATTATTGGATGTGTTGCTGAAAGCTGTCCTGCCCTTTAAAAACACACACCAGTTTTGGGTTTACTGGTTTCAAGAAGCACTGCCTGATGTGAACCATGCCTCACAGAAAAGAGCTCTCAGAAGACATACGATCAAGAATTGTTGACTTGCATGAAGCTGGAAAGGGTTACAAAAGTATCTCCAAAAGCCTTGATGTTCATGTGTCCACGGTAAGACAGACTTTCTACAAATGGAGAAAGTTCAGCACCATTGCTACTCTCCCTAGGCGTGGTCGTCCTGTAAAGATGACTGAAAGAGCACAGCGCAGAATGCTTAATGAGGTAAAGAAGAATCCTAGAGTGTCAGCTAAAGACTTACAGAAATTTCTGGCACATGCTAACATTTATGTTGACACATCTACAATAAAAAAAACATTAAACAAGAATGTAGTACATGGGAGGACACCACGGAGGAAGCCATTGCTGTCCAAAAAGAATATTGCAGCACGTTTGACATTTGCAAAAGAGCACCTGGATGTTCCACAGCACTACTGGCAAAATATTCTGTGGACAGATGAAACCAAAATTGATTTGTTTGGAAAAAACACACAGCACTATGTGTGGAGAAAAAAAGGCACAGCACGCCAACATCAAAACCTCATCCCCACTGTAAAACATGGCGGAGGGAGCATCATGGTTTGGGGCTGCTTTGCTGCCTCAGGGCCTGGACGGATTGTTGTCATTGATGGAAAAATGAATTCCAGAGTTTATCAAGACATTTTGCAGGAAAACGTAAGACCATCTGTCCGCCAACTGAAGCTCCGCAGAGGATGGGTGATGCAACAGGACAATGACTCAAAGCATACAAGTAATTCAAAAAAAGAATGGCTTCAACAAAACAAAATACAGCTTCTGGAGTGGCCCAGTCAGAGTCCTGACCTCAACCCGATTGAAATGCTGTGGCATGACCTTAAGAGAGCGATTCACACCACACATCCCAAGAATAATGCTACACTGAAACAGTTTTGTGAAGAGGAGTGGTCCAAAATTACTCCAGATCGTTGTGCAGGTCTGATCTGCAACTACAGGAAACGTTTGGTTGAGGTTATTGCTGCCAAAGGAGGGTTAACCAGTTATTAAGTCCAAACGTTCACATACTTTTTCCACCCTGCACTGTGAATGTTTACATGTTCTGTTCAATAAACACATGAAAACATATAATGTTTGTGCTGTATTATATTAAGCAGAATGTGTTTTTCAAATTGTTGTGACTTAGATGAAGATCAGAGCACATGTTATGACCAATTCATGCAAAACTCCACGTAATCCCAAAGGGTTCACATACTTTTTCTTGCCACTGTAACTGTTACTTGCTACTTAAAAAAATAGAAAAATATAATTTCAATATACTGTATATATATATATAGGGCAGTATTACAAAGCTGGTGCTAACTTAACCAGAGCTGTTGTAAACTTAACGGGCTCTATTACATTCTCCACGCAAATTAGTTCCCGCAGCGCAATTTTTTTGCGCGCAGCATTAAACGTTAACGCGCCTAAATTATCCCTGGTATTACGATCCGAGCGCATTTTTCCATCCGTCTGAAAATATTGCGTGTAAAAAATATGTGCGAAAACTAGCGCAAATTAATGCTGCGCGCAGAAATCAGTGTGCAGACTGTTTTTTCACGCAATTCAGACATTCAGAATTAAGAACCACAATTGTCTCCCATTCAGTTTTTGCGCCTGTCAAAATCAATTTGAGTTTATATGCTGCAGCAATAATAAAAACATGCATAACCTCTCAATTTTTTCATGTATGTGTAGAATGTGTAACTATACGGTGCTGTATTTTTTTTTCGTTCTGGTGTATTTGGTTTAGGCCAGAACGTTCAGATTTGCCATTAACACCAGCTTTTAAAAGACATTAAAATTCTGCGCGCAAACATTGTTCATGAAAATTTGCGCATCGATTGTAAAACCATCTGCATACCAGCGCACGAACGCATTTGCGCTCACAATGTTAAGTATGGGATGCGCGCACGAACTTTCGCGTGCGCAGGGTTCGCGCAGGGTAACTTGCGTTAGACGTTAACGCGCATTTTGTGCGTGAACGTCGTAATACGACGTTCAGTGCGATGGGTTTTCCCCTCGCGTTAATGCATTTTTGTGCAAGCGCACATTTTTGCGCGGAGAATGTAATAGAGCCCAACAACTCCATAGACTATAATGGCTCTGGTAAGTTTACAACAGCTCTAGTTAAGTTAGCACCAACTTTGTAATATGGGCCATAATGTTTTATTAATTATTTTAATAGTTTGAGAAAAATTATGCATTTATTAATCACTTGATTCCCATGTATAAATGTACTTTATTAGTATGTTTTGTACACTTAATGTGCTTGATACAAAGGATATTTCTGCGTGACTCCATGTGACATTGTCTAAGATAAAGGATACTATCTAGAGTTCAGAATCGTCCATTCCAATAATATTTCTGTAAAGGATAATTGAATACATGAAGACTTAAAAATCAGCAAAAATACGTTATTTTAATTTTTTTTCACTTTCCCAGGACAACAATTTCTGCGCACATTTTCTATTTTACCCTATATGTAATTTATAACTTTGCATCCCATGTTTCAAACAAATGTTATGATTATAATGTTATCAACAAAACGTGCTCGGTAGTGAAAGGGTTAAGTACTATTTTTTATTAATTAGTAAGAAATATTTGGTTGGACTACTGTGCTAGACATATCTCTCTAAAATCAATATATATAATACAATTTTAGCTATTCATGACGCAATTAAACATTTTCTTGCCCTCCTCAGAAACTCTGTTGCATAGCCTTTTTTTAAAATTCCAATTATATTTATCTCAATAACGATAAAATAATAATATTATAGATGTATAGTTTGGTTGTTTTTTTGCCCCAAAACATCTAATTATAAAATGCTCGATTTTTAAAAATATAGGGCTACGGTGTAATTAGACTAATAAATGTAAAATAATGTATTTAATATAAGCAAATGAAAATGATAATAAAATTTATGGAAAGATCCACAGGTAAATCTAAGAGTCGCCTATCTTTATGACAAAAGATTAAATGTATTCATCCAGGTGGAAGAAAGACACCTGCAGCCACAATGAACAAGAATAAAAGGTGCACACTGGCATACCCATTATCTGAAGTAGGAAGTGGTCAGAGAAGAAGAGAAGGAAATAGAATAACCCTGAGAAAAATTAGTGTCACCATAGTGTGTTATTAAATGAAATATAGATACTTCATTGAATGAATACATGGTAGTTCTTGTTCTTGCTTATTATATAAATTCATGTTTAAATACAAATCTATCTCTTCTATTTTCTTTCTTTCCTTCCTTCTTATCTTAGTGCTTTTTAACATCTAAATGTTGTTTTAGTTTTTTTATACTTTTGCCTTGCTTATGTATTCTTTAATATTGTATAACTGGGCCCATAAAGTGTAGGCAGTGTAATTTTATTATTAGTAAAAAGTTTTTGTTTTTTTTGGAGCAGTTCTTGCTGAAAGATGCTCTGAACAACCTTCAAGTAGTAACAGACTATGTAGGAAGAAGCATTACAACAATTCATCTAAAAAATAAATAAATTAAACAAAAACAATTCCCTTAAAAAAATTCAAAAGAATGTTTTTGTCTATTCCTTGTAGAATTCTATAGCACTCAAGGGTATCACACAATCATTACTGCTTGACTTTATTGAAAATAAAGTGGTAACTAGCTTTTTCATAAACCTTTTGTAAATTTGCAAGTCCAAGATTTCAAAATAAAATATACAGGCCTGTTTTTTAACTTTACCATGGACACCTCAATCATTACTTGCTATTATTTCACAGTGGTATGACTAGCAACTTCTGTAAAAAAAATAAATACGTAGCTTTATTTCCATTGTTAGACTAATTTCCATTGTTATAATACTGCTTTACTTGTATAGTGCCAGCAGTAAGAGCAAAATTAGACCTAAACACAAACAGTGCAGAAATGTAAATACAGCAGAGGGCACCTTCAGACAGACAATGGTAAAACCACCTGGTCACTATGGGTTTAAACTGATAAAAAATATCTTAAAATGTGTCTGAATAATAAAAGAGGTCCTTTAAAAAATAATAGAGTGTGTTACAGAATTTAAAAAAAGGCTTTTAAAAAAATTGGGAATCAAAACTCTTTTATAAAAAATAAACAAAAAGATTTTTTGCTGAAAATGAATAAACATTTTTTTTAACAATTAAAAAAGATATTTTTTTTATTGAAACCTATGGGATTCGCATGTTTAAACCTGTCAAACTAAAATACCCAAAATCAGGACAATTCACCAACACTTTGGTGCAGTTTGGCGTTCTGTGAATAGATTAACCATTATTCTCTATGGGACAATTTCACTTCTGCCAAAGATCACTGAAGACCACCGATCTGCGATGATCTGCGGCGAACTGCAACGCATTTCCCTGTCAATTCGCCAGTATTTGGCAATTTGACATTTCAGTGAATAGACGAACTGCCCAGAATTGCAACGAGTGGTGAATTTCACGATTCGGTGCAATTCGGTGGCAAGTCCTCCGCTTAGTGAATAACCCTTGTAGTTATAATTTCTCTGGGCCTATTATGTGGCACGGGCCTGCAGCTGCAGCTCTAACGGCCCTTATGCTAATCCAGCCCTGATGGCAGGGTGCCAATTTTATCCAGATTATTTCCTTTGTTCGGCTGCAGTCCTGTGGGCGGTATTGGACAGCAACCACGACAGTGCAAGCAAAGTCTTGCACTCACCCACCATCACAAATATTTACTCTAATACAGACTATTAAGGTCAAATAGTATCTGCTGGGTAGAATAGTGGTAAAATCATTGCTCTACATCCATGTTGAAGCAGGTTTAAATCCAAGGCAGAGCACCTCTCATGCAATAGTCCTTGATCAAGCCCAGTGGCGTAGCAATCTTCGACGGTGCTCCAGATGCACGTATCGGGATGGGTGCCGGGCGCACGCTCAGAGCCAATAAAGTAGGATGGCTGCTCCATAAATACCCGTAAACAAATAGAAAAAAAATCTACAATTTTTATTTAGTATACAAACTATAAAGTAATTTAAATATACATAGAATCAGCAAAAGTACAAGGTAAATATATATATATATATATAAAGCACATGCAGATTCATATAATCACATCAATGTAGAATAGATTAGAAAACAAAGAAACAGCCCACCAAAAACGATGAAGCAAAAAAAAGTACAAATCAACATACAGTCAGGTCCAGAAATATTGGGACATCGACACAATTCTAACACCTTTGGCTCTATACACCACCACAATGGAGTTATAATTAAACAAACACGATGTGCTTTAACTGCAGACTGTCAGCTTTAATTTGAGGGTATGTACATCCAACTCATGTGTAGGACTTACAGCAGTTTGCAGATGTGCCTCCCACTTGTTAAGGGACCAAAGGTAATGGGACAGAATAATAATCATAAATCAAACTTTCCCTTCTTAATACTAGGCTTGTGCACCGATTTTTTTTTTGGTTCGATTCGGTTCGATTTTTCGGATTTTTAAACTTTTCGATTCGGCTCGTTTCGACCGATTTCGGATTCGATTCGATTCGATTCGGCCCGTTTTTCGGGTACATTTTTTTTTCGGAATTTCGACCGTTTTTCGTATTTTCGTGTCACTGTGCTCGGTTTTTGTATCGACTTTTCGTAAATTTCGGAAAATTTTCGTTTTTCGGAATTGCACATTTTTCGGAATATCGACCATTTTTCGTATTTTTAGTGTCATTTTGCCCGTTTTTTGTATCGACTTTTCGTTTTTTCGAAAAATTTTCGTTTTTCAGAAAATTTTTGTTTTTACAAAATTTTCGTTTTTCGGAAAATTTTCGTTTTTCGGAACATCTGTTCTCCTCGTTTGACACATTTCAAGTCCATTCGAAAAATCCGAAAATATTTCGTTTCGGCTCGGAAAACATTTCGGATCTGAAATTTTCGGATCTAAAATTTTTCGGAAATTCGGCCGCATCCGAAAACACGAATCGGGAAATTTCGTGAAAATTCCGAAATTCCGAAACCCGAAACGCACATCCCTACTTAATACTTGGTTGCAAATCCTTTGCAGTCAATCACAGCCTGAAGTCTGGAATGCATAGACATCACCAGACGCTGGGTTTCCTCCCTGGTGATGCTCTGCCAGGCCTCTACTGCAACTGTCTTCAGTTCCTGCTTGTTCTTGGGGCATTTTTCCTTCAGTTTTGTCTTCAGCAAGTGAAATGCATGCTCAATGGGATTCAGGTCAGGTGATTCACTTGGCCATTGCATAACATTCCACCTCTGTCCCTTCAAAAACTCTTTGGTTGCTTTTGCAGTATGCTTTGGGTCATTGTCCATCTGCACTGTGAAGCGCCATCCAATGAGTTCTGCAGCATTTGGCTGAATGTGAGCAGATAATATTGCCCGAAACACTTCAGAATTCATCCTGCTGCTTTTGTCAGCAGTCACATCATCAATAAATACAAGAGAACCAGTTCCATTGGCAGCCATACATGCCCACGCCATGACACTACCACCACCATGCTTCTGATGAGGTGGCATGCTTAGGATCATGAGCAGTTCCTTTCCTTCTCCATACTCTTCTCTTCCCATCACTCTGGTACAAGTTGATCTTGGTCTCATCTGTCCATAGGATCTTGTTCCAGAACTGTGAAGGCTTTGTTAGGTGTTGTTTGGCAAACTCTAATCTGGCCTTCCTGTTTCTGAGGCTCACCAATGGTTTACATCTTGTGATGAACCCTCTGTATTCACTCTGGTGAAGTCTTCTCTTGATTGTTGACTTTGACACACATACACCTACCTCCTGAAGAGTGTTCTTGATCTGGCCAACTGTTGTGAAGGGTGTTTTCTTCACCAGGGAAAGAATTCTTCGGTCATCCACCACAGTTGTTTTCCGTGGTCTCCCGGGTCTTTTGGTGTTGCTGAGCTCACCGGTGCGTTCCTTCTTTTTGAGAATGTTCCAAACAGTTGTTTTGGCCACACCTAATGTTCTTGCTATATCTCTGATGGGTTTGTTTTGTTTCTTCAGCCTAATGATGGCTTGCTTCACTGATAGTGATAGCTCTTGGAATCTCATTTTAAGAGTTGACAGCAACAGATTTCAAATACAAATAGCACACTTGAAATGAACTCTGGGCCTTTTATCTGCACATTGTAATTGGGGTAATGAGGGAATATCACACACCTGGCCATGGAACAGCTGAGAAGCCAATTGTCCCATTACCTTTGGTCCCTTAACAAGTGGGAGGCACATCTGCAAACTGCTGTAAGTCCTACACTGTTCACCTGAGTTGGATGTTTATACCCTCAAAGCTGGCAGTCTGCAGTTAAAGCACATTGTGTTTGTTTTATTCCAACTCCATTGTCGTGGTGTATAGAGCCAAAGATGTTAGAATTGTGTCAATGTCCCAATATTTCTGGACCTGACTGTATGTTATAAATACCTTCCTGAAGAAATTCAAAAATAATGCCAAAAGCAGCAGCAATTACAGAAAAGTAAATTACAGTTAAGAAAAAACACCAAAGTAAGGAGAATATCGAGGTAGCTGATGTTTTGGATACTCACAGTGTGGGAAAATACTGTATATGCAGAGACCAATTTTGTGTGGACCAATCGCAAGATGAACATGGACGCCAAACAGGTGAGAATAATAAAATACCGCAACACGTTGTCGGCAGCAGTGGATCTGATCCAAGGCAAAATGATGACGTTGTTTAGTCTGTCGCGGAAAAGCCATCAATGCACATGTGCAAAGGGCAAGGAATTTAAGTTGAAGTTGCTCATGCGTGGGGACCCAATGTATATGTATCATGGTGGAAAAAATGCTAGCTAACCGAGGCAATAAACAAATATCTGTATTACAGTAGCAGGTATATCCTGGCAACCCAAATACCGTGCGTGCGGGACAATCGTCATACATTTTATATCCTGATGACTCAGTGGACGTAATATAAAGAGAATAACAGCAGGAAAGCAAAACAAATTAAAAAGGACAAAGAAAAAACAGTATTATACCCAGCCAGCAATATACCCCTGACCAGGCCCGGACTGGCCATCGTGCGTACCTAATGTTTTCCCTGTAGGCCAATAGCCTAGACAGCAGGTCAACTGGCAGAACTTGAGGAACACGATGGCCTATGGTCTTGCTGCTCAAGGACTTGTGTTCTTGCCGGCCTAATGGACGACATAGCATGTTTGGGCCCAGTTATGTCGCATATATCAATGAATGACACTGTGGAAGTAGACTTCTTTGGATCATCAGCTGCCATGACTGTTATGATATGTTATTTTGTAGACCATTGTCAAATTAATTTTTTACATGTATAATATGCTTCATTTATATGTTGTTTTATTATTGTATGTTGTTATATTAGTTTGGTTTATTTGTGGCTATTGAAATGTGCATGGACTGATACTAGAACAATAAAGCAATGTGAACATAATACTTGTGTATGGTTTTTTATACCTCTTTGGCTAACCCATTGAAATGCAATTCAGTGTATACAAATAAAAAAGGTAATAAACAGGAGACTTATTTATATCAGAGAAATTAACCCCTTCCTGACCGCTGATGTACATAGTACGTCCGTTTGGGAAGTCCCATTAATGACCGTGGACATACATAGTACGTCACAGTCTCCTAACCTCCCTCCCTCCCTATACTCACCTCTCTCGCTGGGCTCCCGTGGCAGACTGGCAGGTCTGGAGTCTGACCCACCTTTTCAGGGGGCCTGGCAGTCTCGATGATGTTTAATAAAATAGGACTTAAGCTGGCATTTTAACAAGATGAGCATAAAACGGTCAAAATCAGCTCAGCGCACAGAGGTGAAATGGCTCAGCAGTGAAGGGGTTATAAAGCAAAAATTATAAATGTAATGTATTATAAATGTAAAAATTTGGGTATCTCTAATCTTAGGACAAAATTTCAAAACTTTTTAGCCAGGGTCTTTTTTGGCGGTTCTAGATTTTGGGAATTTAATTTCAAAGAGTGTGTTTTTTAAATTTTTCATCATATTTCATATTTTTTATAGTAAATGATAGGATATGATGGAAATAATGGTATCGTTAGAAAGTACATTTAATGGCGGGAAAAACGGTATATAATATGTGTGGGTTGCATAAACGAGTAAGAGGAAAATTTGACCTAAACACGAACAGCGCTGAAATGTAAAAACACCAGTGGGCCCTTTCGGGCAGAATTTTTTAAAACTGCCCAGTCACTGAGGGGTTAATATTTATACACAACATGAACACTTTATCAAGATAAAGTGGGCAGGCTGTATCTACGTTGACCCATTCAACCCCTGTTCCAACCATACAAATTGGTCCCATTTCACTGTCACAGCTCTGTGAAGTAGAGTGTATACTCTCCCAAAACAGTCCCCTTGAACTGACAGGAATTAAGAATTTACTACCTGTCAATCCCAAGTGTGATCTACAATGACATGAGAATGCATCACTTCAATTTGCTTATGCAAGCAAACATATGGAGAGACATTGTGATGGGTACCAGATGGGCAAAAGAAACATGCTTATCTGCTAACATTCACAGCAGAAGGAATGCAACATTTGCTCAAAATAACTGCTAGGGAAATCACATTTTGGTTGTCTCTGCGCAGAAGCAGAGATGCAGTGCAGCGCCAGGGGACTCATATTTTTATTTTAAAAATTAAAAGTAATCTTACAAATAATAATTGTGCAGAGACCGTTAGCAGCCTGCACACAATTATTGTCATTTAAAGATAAAATATTTCTAAGCAGCTGTTAAAAAGAGAAACCTACCAGATGCCAAGGAAGAGAAACGCTCCATCAAGGATGTCTATGGAGACAAATCTGCCTGTTCCTGGGGATCTGGTGAGGACTCAGGGTGCTCTGCAACGACCTCCGATGCCCCAGATGCTGTAAAAGAACATCTAATTTGACACATTTGCGAGAATTAATCAATGTATAAGAAACGCATCCTGCCAGACGCATGTTGTCAAAACAGAATCTAAGAGATCATACAGTGAACATTTAAATGAAGATACTTCCATCAATAATGGTTTGAGGATGCACACATCCAAACATGCATAGACAGCAACAATGGCTGTATGTGATCTGTAGAATATGTTTGTAATGTAGGTACTATGGCCACTTGACAGATGACCATTGTGTCTACAAATATTACAGGAACAATAAAGTTATGTATTTGGACATCGAAGTCAATCGCCCCCTTGATGCCACCAAATACATTCGGCCCCAGGAATTCATAGAGCTCCCTCTCATAATCAGACAGATCTGCCTCCTCAGATGATCAACCCCCGGTGGTCAAGGCAGACTTTACCGCCCTGATGATCTTTCTCTTCAGCTGACGCTTTACATTGAAGAAACTGGAAAGACAAAAAGATTAATTTAACATTCTTAAATCTTTATATGTCAAATATATTATTGCATTCATAAAACATGTCAAATACAATGTGAGCCATTGCACCTGTGCAGAATGATGGATTAGAGCTGCACATACAAGTGCAGAACTGATCCGTCAGCTGACTCACTCAGGACACTCACTATTGTGTGCGCTCTGGAAGGAAACATGTCAATACGTAGAATATGCTGATGTTAACAGTATGCAGCTGCTGCAGATTTAAAAATGCCCAGCACCTGATGACATTCATGTTTGCAAATTAATTTCATCGACTTCACAAAGCAATGCATGCAGAACATTAATGGATTATGTTAGGGTCACTGAACACAGCCTGCCTACCTTAAAAAAAAGTGGTCATGGTGTGTACATGTTTCCTTTCATGCAAACAATGACACTAACATTATTCTTCAGTATAAGCACTAAAATACAGCAACCAATACGTGATTACCATGACAGCTTTGAAATAAATGATCTTTATGAACACCTGTCCTATACCTGAAAATATTCATAGATATATAAACAAAACACTGTACAAGTTTGCACACACCTCAGATGCACATACACATCAGACCTCAGATACACACAAAACAGACACAGCTGGAAGAATGGTATAACAGCATTCTGCAAAGCTATGCTCACCGTAGTTTTGGCAAAAAGGAATTGCCAAAGTGCGCCGTAGTGCACGGAGGTGAAAAGCACAGAAAATTCGGTGCTTTGTGAATAACCCTTATAGACTAGGATGTCTACAGCAAAAAATTACATCGGAAACACAGTTACCTCCATTTAAATAGATTTATCAAACTCACAAATATATTGCATCATTTAGAATAGCATGGCAAACAGTACATAATTGTTTTAATACTGGACCTGGACACATGCAGAGACAATACAGAAAGTGCTGCTTTGAATCAGGTAGATGATACAGGAGTGAAATCAGTTGCATAAGTATTGCAGTTTAATTCAAATTCTAATTTGATTAATTTAAAGATAACCTGAATGTAATGTGGCCTTTTTATTATTTGATCAAAGAAATATAACACGTCAATTCTCTGATCAACAGGCTTCTAAGTGGAGTTATAATCTCTGCTTTGAAGCCCTACTTTAACCCCTTCACACCCAAAATCGAGTTATCGATTTTGCATTGTAATGCTTTGAAAAGCACTCATTAAAATATCAAAAGACAATTTTCACGCCTTTTTACAACAGGGTTAGTGTGTCTTCTGTGGAGAAACAAAATCCTTTGTTTTAGGTCTCTCCAAGCATCCTGGAGAGACATAAAACCATCAGGAAAAAAAGAAGCCCCAGCCTTCACTGTAACACAAAGTTCAAATTGATTACTGCTGCATTACAGCTGCCAGGAAGGGGGCGGAACAAAGGGAGAGCTCTGCTGTACCTAGTGAGAGGGTCACTCAGTGCTGTACAGGGATACGATTCAGGGGGTTATAATGACTGAAAATCCCTGTACAGTACAGATACAAGATGTTACTGCAATTTCCATATACAGGCATTATGTCACAAAGATAATATTTTTATATTTTATTGTTATTTTTTGTGGAAACTGCATTGCTAATGATCTCATTATGGTCACTATGAATCCCCATAAGCAGGAGATCTCACCATTTTTGTTATTGTACTTTTATTTATCACAGTTACTGTATCCAACACAAAGGTCTTTTCTGTCTGTCTGATAATAATGCAGAACCCGTTTGAAATTATGTAACATAAGGGACACCACTGCGAGCTCAGAATCTTACATTTCAACTATATTTCTATGAAGGATAAACGAATACATTAAAAATTAAAAGAGTAGGGCGGAGCCAACTGCCGATGTGAGAGGTCGCATGCTGCCGGGCTCCGCTGTTGATGGCTTAAATTCATTGCTTTTTACTATCTCACCGGCAAGCAGCGACCCTCTGTGTGACCCCTGATTAATGCCTGGACCTGTGGGGGTTCCTGCAAAGCTTCCTCACCTAGCGGGGGATTCGCAGACCCGCGCGATTCCGGGCCTGCTGCTGCGGCCTAGCCAGGTCAGCCATTTTGGATCCCCAGCATCTCCTGATTTTGCCACGTGCCCCCGTTTCCCATCCTCTCAGCGGCAGCGACGGGTCAGGAATCCCGGTAAATGAAAAGTGCCTTGTGCAACGACGAACGGGAGCAGCCGCATGCTGTGAGTGCAACGCTGTACACGGGGTTTTGACGCTGATAATCGGCGGCACTCCCGTCCGATCTTGACTCCAAGGAGGTCTGGTGCCTGCTGAACGTGCTGGGGCTGGGCGAGTTGCCTCGTACCGGGCTTTTTGCACCGCTGCTTTCAATCAGTGGGTCTCGGGTCGGCTGCGGCCTGGTCGAGGCGGCCATATTGCAAGGCCTGGGGAGTTTCCTGCTGTTTGGCGCGGAACTGACTACTGGCGGCGGACCACTCCCCTCCCCCTGAAGATGGGGAAGAAAACGCAACTTCAACGGAGCAACGGATCGGTGAGTTCCAGACAGCGGGACATCAGAGAGTCCTTAGGTGGTGGACGCCCTGCCAGCGTGTCGGCCAATGCCTCCACCCTTCCCCTGGGGTATGGCTCGTCAGAAGAGGAAGATAGTTCCTGGCTTCTGGGGTGTATGCCTGGGACCGACTGGTTGGCCCCGGAGTCTCGAGACCGAGCTCCGGTGGCAGTGAGCCCTGCTGCGAGGAAGAGGGCACAGAAAAAACGGAAGAAGACTTTGGCGGTGACCTCTCCCGAGTCCACGGTTCCTGTCCCCGACCCTTCCCTAGGCTATTCCGAAGCAGACTTACCACTCTCAGACGAAGGGGATATACCACAGCTCACAGGTCACCCTCGTTGCTATGACATCTTGCAACGGTTGCCCTCCGGGGAGACGGGAGCTCCTTCGGTGGATGCAACTTCCCCTGAAGAAGCTACTAAAGATGCCTCGGATGATGCACGTCCCACCACGATGAGGGACTACCGGAGCTTCATCGCTGAAATTAAGTCGCTCTTGTCCACTGAGATGTCCAACGTGAAGGCTGAGGTGGAGGTGATACGCTCCCAGGTGGTGGCGGTACAGGCCCAAACTACGGACATTGTGAACGAGCAGGTGGTCCTTTCGTCCCAGGTGACAGCCCTACAATCCCAGGTTGATCTGCTGACAAGATCTGTGGAAACCATGGAATCTCGCCATCGTCGGCGTAATGTCCGTGTCCGTGGTATCCCAGAGTCGATCCCTGCTGCGGACCTGCTCGTCTATGTTAATCGTCTGGCTCGACAGGTGTCCAGGTCCCCACCCGATGGGTCGGAAATGTTTGGGGTGGTGTACCGTATCCGCAAAGCTGCGACGGCCCCCCAAGATGCCCCGAGGAATGTTATCGCGGTGGCCACAGATGTGGCGATTAAGACGCGACTCATGTCGGCCCCTGGGGCTAGAGCACCTGTTCGGTTTGATGGAGCCCTATTGATGATTTATCAAGACCTGCCCTTTATGACCTTGATGGCACGTCGTCGGTTCCGGGACGTGACACTCTTTCTACGGCATAAGGGGGTACGCTACCACTGGGGGTTAGCTGGCTCCCTAGCGGTTACCCACATGAATGTACTGTACAATATATCAGATCCAGCTGAAGCCTGGCCGGTGCTTTTGGGGGCAGGTCTCGCCCCGGACCGGGCGGTTACTTCCCCGGGCTGAAAGCCGCACCTTGTGGGCGTCTTCTGATCCCCCACCTGGGACTATTCTCCCTGTCGGGCTGAGGAACTTCCCGCCGAGCTACTTTCTCTCCCCCCCTTTTTTTTTTTTTTTATTATTTGGCTAATCCGGGACATCTTGGGGACGCAGCCGTGGCCTGGTGCCCGGCTTGCTCCCGAGTGCCCGGGCCAGGTGCCGTTACTCCCCCTTGGCCTCCCTGCGGCCTTAGGGACCGTCTGGGTAGTCACCAAGGCAGGCACATTTTTGGCCTTTGCCATCTTTTTATTCTCTTCCCCCCCCCTATTTTTTCTACAGCTTGATGTCCTCGGCTGTGTTTTTTTTTTTTTTTTTCTTATAACAGACTTTCTTTTCAGCCGAGTACCCCTTTTTCGATGGTTATTGATTTTTCTGCATTATTTACAGCTGATGTTTCATTTCTTCTATTGTGTTTATTAACTGAGTATGATATTTGGCCCTGCAAGGCTACCTTTCTTTTTATTTTTATTTATTTTTTGTTTTCTTTTAACTACCTGCTGACTCTTTTTGGCCGTTAATTGGAGACGAGTTTGTTGAATACGTTTTTTGTGGATGACTTTCAAACCCTAATGTATATTTCTTAGACGATTTTACACTTTAATGTGTTTCTTGCAGATGACCTTAAAAGTTAGTGTGTTTTTCACAGATGACCTTAAACTCCCATGTTTTTTGCTGATGACCTTGAAGTTCTTTTCCGCAGATGATCTCACCTTTCTTTTTTATTTTTCATTCGTAGTTTAACAGATGACTTTCTGTGGCCCTGCGAGGTCATTTTCATTTATGTTGGCTTTACATGTCGATGCAAACTTTCAAAAATAAAGAATTAAAAAAAAAAATAAAAAAAAAATTAAAAGAGTAAATTAACATTATTACATTTTTTTAACTATCTTTGAATAACAATTTTTGTGGGAAAATTTTATTTCACCCCACATTTAATTGTGAACTACACATCCCATGTGTCAAAATTATGTTATGATAATTTTTTTTTTACAAAAATCACTTGGTAGTGAAGTGTTAAGATACCTATTTTTGATAAATGGAAGTGCAGGACCCTTGCCCTATAATGATTTTGGTTAGGGTACCTGGCATACCATTTTAAGGGACTCAATTCATTTTGTAACCATGCTGAACATTTGCATTTGGGTGTTTTTATTATTGTGATGAAGTTCACTTGTCATATTCACTTGTCATTTACTCACCCTGTGACATTGATTTACATTATGCATCAGCTGTCAATATACTCTGGATATATTTCTGAGCCATGACTAAAACCTCAATCCCAGATGACACCTAAAGCATGAAAATGTGTGTGTGTGTTTTCCCCACAATTAAATTAATAATTAAACAGTAATTAAAAATATAATTAATGATCGTAATTAAATAATCATTAATAATTATTTTATTAAATAATGTTCCATGAAATTTCAATATAATTTTGATTATTTCATGCAAAAGTCTATTCAAGACTGTGCAGGGTATTTTAAGGAATCTACCAATGTATGACCCTCTTGCAATTTGTACAATCCTTTGAATGAACAGTTACAGTTATAGTTACAAGTACTTAAACAGCACTAACAGGTTTCGTGGCGCTTTACAATGGGGAAGCACGAACAGGAGAAATAATAAGTAATATAAGTCGCCTACTGATGACCGGTTCGGACGAAGGGAGACAAAAACTACTCAAAAAATACACAAACACATAAATGTGGAATAATATATATATTTATTATACATAGGCCACAGCTAAAAACTCCACACAATAACCCACCACCATGACATAACCATTCCCATAACAAAATTACAACAATAACCCAGTGCTGAAAGAGGACTCCCCACAACCATCACACACCTCCAAACCAACCAACTACCAAAAAACTTCCCAACTCCCAACCATCTGACCAAAGTTATCCTAACTAAAAAGGAACCCCAAGCCAGCACTGCCTGTGGCGGATTAGATCTGTATTTCTATCTCTATAAGGGTCTGCCTGTGTATATGTGTCTAAGTGCCTGTTTATATATATCTCCTCCATATAGATTCATATTTGTGTCTGACCATTTGGGAAGCGTATCTCTGGGTCCACAGCTGTTAAGAGTGAGTGCTAAAATGTAATTAAAATGGTTAGCTTTCTCCCCTGGGGGGAGGATATCACATGTGGCTGTAAAATGGAATGTCTTTGAACTGCCATATCGTGTAACCAGATAGTGGCACCTTGGGAGCCAACCCGGCACCAAGATTTAGGCGATATCTTCAAAGACAAGAAGTACATCCTTGATCCCTGGGGGGAAGATGGACACCTTTGGGCAATTAAAGATTAATGACAAGCGTACTGAGCATGCTCTGGAGAAGGGAACTCCGGGATATGTAGTGCAGGAGGCTGGGCCATTTGTGGGTGGGTTTTGGAAGGACCAGGAAGTGTATAAATTCTGAAAACTGGCCATGTACTTTGGCTGATCACTTGGGGTACATTCAAAAGATGACTGATCTGTCCATGCTCTATCTCCAGGCTCCAGGAGCCATTGATGCTAGCTTACTGAGTAGTTTGTCGTAAGTAAGGCTCTGTGGTTAACCCTTTTCTTTTATTTGCTGTGTAGTGTGTAATTAATTGATTTATTCTAGCTATAATTTTTCCTGTAACAAATGCACTGTGATATATATATATATATATATATCTTTGTTTCTATATCATAAATAAACCTAACCTATTTAAGTTCTGATTCTGGCTGACGAGATCCACGCTAACGAAGAGATTGGGAGTATTGCTATTTGCTTTAAGCTCGGTTAGATAAGAAATTGCGAGTTGCGGTCGTCGGGGATGGCAGGGATTGTGGGGTCTGCAGTCACTGTCCGAGTCTAGGGTAGGCAGATAGTGCGGTTGCTTAGCCCTGCGTCTCCCGTTGCGACGCGCGTAGTGTCCATGAGGACTGGTGGCAGCGTAACTAATAGAATAGGAAAGTGAGCTCAGAGATTGTGGGAGACGTAGTCATTACCCGCTTCAAGAGCAGATTTGTACTGCGTTGCAATCTTGGGATCATTGCATCGCGCTCTATGTGCCTGTTGTGAGAGAAAGTGTGGCCGGGACGGTTAGATAAGCGCGCGTGATTATCTGGGTCTAGGATAGACAGATAGTGAGCGGCTTAACCGGCGTCTTTTGCAGCAGCGCGCGTAGTGGTCGTGACAACTGGTGTCAAGCGGTGGGATATCAGGTTAGTATTTGGATCTGTGAAGCAACATAGATCCAGATACTAAAGAAATTGGTTTTCCAATTTCCAGAGCAGAACTCAGTGCATTTATTAGAATTTACACAATACACAGCAGTTCCCTTCCCCCTTCTTTGTTTTCTTTTCTATCTTTTATTTGGCTGGAGTGAGAATGTCGCAGCAACCATCGAAAAAAACATTGGAACAACTATGTAAAGACAAAAATATTTCGACGAAGGATGAACTTTTGCAAGCCCTCGAGGATTATGAGGCGAGGCAAGCAGTCCAGGACACAGCAGAGCAGGGTACCACGCTTGACCCAGCCGAAGGAAGCGCAAGTCCAGTGGAAAGGACAGTGTCAAGTGCTTCGCCCAAGGGTGATACTGCCCTGGATGTTTACTTGCAGACTGTTTTAAAACATGTGGACTCTGTGGACTCTCAGATGCGGCTTCAGCTCATCCTGCAGTACCAAGAGCGAAAGGAGCGCAGAGCTGAACGCAAAGCTGCGGAGCGCAGAGCTAGGGCTGAACGTGAAACTGCAGAGCGCAGAGCTGAGGCTGAACGCAAAGCTGCGGAGCGCAGGGCTGTGGGTGAGCGAGAACCGGCGGAGCGCCAAGCCAAATGAGCACATCAGTTCGCTCTGGCACAGGCAGGCAGAACGCAATTATCTCCTGCCCCTGCGGGCGCTGCAGAGCTCTCTACGCCCAGAACTCATGCCGAGAACTTTCCCACCCTGGACAAAGATGGGGATCTGGATGTGTTCCTGCGAAGTTTTGAAAAGACTTGTCGACAGTACCAGCTGCCCAAGGAGCAATGGGCCAGGTACCTCACTCCTGGACTAAAAGGTCCAGCACTCGAAGCCTTTGCAGAGTTACCAGCTGAGAGTGACCAGGACTATGAGGCGATTAAAGCCACATTGCAGAGGCGTTATAACCTCACGCCAGAGGTATATCGCAAAAAGTTCAGGTCCTTGCAGAAGCGGGCCGCGGAGAGCTACTCTGCAGTCGTGAGTCACCTGACCACCCTATTTCGACAATGGGTCAGGGGGCTGAAGATTGACACCTTGGCTGCCCTGGAAGACCTGTTAATCAAAGAGCAGTTCGTGCAGCTGTGCCCACCTGAGTTCCAGGAATGGTTTCTGGATCGCAAACCCGAGACGGCCCTGGAAGCTGGTGAGCTGGCCGATTTCCATGCAGCCAACAGAGTGTCCGTGGACCGGAACAGAGGTTTCCCCAAAGGATCGTCTGGATGGAAGCCCAACTCCAACCGATCCCCTGACACCAAGCCGGCGGCCCCCCCTTTGTGACAGTTTCTGCTGGGGATGGGAGAAGTGAAAGCCGCCGGTGCTTTATCTGCAACAGCGGGTGCCACCTCCAGTCAGTTGCCCCGAGAGGAAAAGACCGACACCCACATCTGGAGGGGGGCACCCCTCCGGATCACCCTCCATCTTGTTCGTGACCAGCTCAGAGGGCAGTGCCAACGTAAATATGCAGACTGTGACGGTTGGATCCAAGGTAACTTTCAGGTTAAGAGATACAGGGGCTGAGATGACATTGGTGCGCCCCGAATTGGTCAGCCCGGCAGACTTTATTCTGTAGCCGTAGTCATAAAAGGTGGGGTACGTCCTGCGGCGCCAATGGCACGGGTTTACCTGGACTGGGGAGCGGGGAGAGGTCTGAGGGAGGTGGGGGTGTCCGAAAACATTCCTACAAATGTATTACTCAGTACTGATTTGGGTAAATTGTTGTCGCAATATGTGCCTGAAAATGATGTCGGGGGTACCCAAGCCCCCTCGTATCCCTACAGTGGAGAGGGCTCTGTGTGAGAGTACACAACAGGACCCCTGGTTGGATGGACGTGAGATGGTGCTGAATCAGTCTGCGCCCGAGTCAGGTGTGTCTGCGGAGTTGTGTGAAAGTGAGGGGAGATGGTGTGACTGGGAGGATGGGCGGGGAGTGAGTGAATGCCAGCCTGTACCCGTACCATCCACCCCCCTGGGTCCCGTGGGCGAGGGGGCCACCATTGCCGTAGTTACCCGCCAGCAGTCTGCCCAGAAGCAGGGCCTGGAGCCACTGGCCGATCCGGTGGGGCTGCTGGCCGACGGGCATGCTGAGGGGGGGGCCGAAGCCCCTTCCGGCCTAACCCAGTCCCCAGTGGTGGCGCAGGAGGCTGTCTCTGAGCCTGAGGCTGATGCTGAGATCGGTGCTGACTCTGAGGCCGAGGTGCAGAGTCCTGAGTTTCAGGAGGCCCAGCAGACAGACCACACGCTCGAGAAACTGAGGGAGCGGGCTAGGCGATCCCTCACTGGCCTGGATAAAGAACGAGTCTACTGGGATAAAGAGAGGTTATATCGAGAGACTCTACCGGGGGACGGGCAAGGTCCCTGGGGGATGGAGAGGCAACTTGTGGTGCCCCAGAGGTATAGGGACCAGTTGCTGAAGGTGGCCCATGCTATTCCCATGGCTGGGCATTTAGGGGTGCATCAGACGAGGTCTCGCCTGGCGCATCACTTCTACTGGCCTGGGATGGGCACCAAGGTAGCCAACTACTGTCGCTCTTGCCCCGAGTGTCAGAAGGTTGGGAAGCCAGAGGAGGTGGGTAAGGCCCCTTTAATTCCCCTCCCCATAGTGAGCGAACCCTTTGGGAGGGTGGCCGTAGATATTGTGGGGCCCTTAGCTATTCCCAGTAGCTCAGGGAAGCGTTTTATCCTGACCGTGGTGGACTATGCCACCCGGTACCCAGAGGCCATGGCACTCTCATCCATCAGGGCTGACAAGGTGGCCAATGCGTTGTTGGGCATATTCTCACGCGTGGGGTTTCCCAGAGAGATGCTGACCGACCAGGGCCCCCAGTTCACCTCTGATCTGATGCAGAGCCTATGTCAGAAGGTACAAGTCGATCACTTGGTGACCAGTGCCTACCACCTGCAGACCAATGGCTTGTGCGAATGGCTCAACGGGACGCTGAAACAAATGCTGCGGACGTTCGTGTAGTCGCAGGGTAGAGACTGGGAGCGATACCTACCCCATCTCCTCTTTGCCTACCGGGAGGTACCACAGGAATCCACGGGTTTCTCCCCATTTGAGTTACTCTATGGTCGGAGAGTGCGCGGCCCCCTCGCCCTGATGCGGGAGGGTTGGGAGGGAAAACTGGGGTCCCCCAAGACATCGGTGGTAGAGTATGTGTTGAAGTTCAGAGAGAGAAGGCAAGCCATAATGGAAGAGGTGTATGACAATCTGAAAGCTGCCCAGTACAAACAGAAGCAGTGGTATGACAGAGGTGCCCGTGAGAGAGTGTTTGAGGTGGGCCAGAAGGTGCTTGTGCTGATTCCCACGAGGCAGAACAAACTGCAGGCGGCCTGGGAGGGGCGGTTTACTATACTCCAGAGGATGAATGACGTGAACTATGTGGTGGCTCTGGATGAGAGGGGAAAGCGTAACAAGGTTTATCACATTAACATGATCAAGGCCTACTACGAAAGGGACCCCGCGGTCCTAACCATGTGCAGTCTGCCTGGGGATGAGCCAGAAGCTGACCCCCTCATTGATCTGTTGGCTGCAGCCAGGGCTCCAGATGACTTAGACGCTGCCCAGATCAATGCGGACTTAAGCGAGAGTCAGAGAGGGCAGCTATCTTGCGCACTGGCCCCCTACCGCAGCATCTTCACGGGAAAACCGGGCCGAACCTCCCTGGTGGCCCACCACGTGGATACGGGAGACCACCATCCCCTCCAACAGGCTGCATACAGGGTGTCTCTGGAGGTGAAGGCGGACATTAGAAGGGAGATAGAGAAAATGCTAACGCTGGGCGTGATCCACAAGTCGCACAGCCCCTGGGCCTTCCCCGTGGTACTGGTCCCCAAGAAGGATAAGACCACCCGATTCTGTGTGGACTACCGGCGGTTGAATCTAGTAACTGCATTTGACGCGTATCCTATGCCCCGCATTGATGCATTACTTGACCAACTAGCTGGGGCCAAGTTCCTCAGCATTATAGATCTGAGCCGGGGCTACTGGCAGATCCCAATGACTCCAGAAGCTCAAGAGCGGTCTGCCTTTATCACCCCCTTTGGGTTGTATGAGTTCCAAGTCATGCCCTTTGGGACGAAAAATGCTCCTGCCACCTTCCAGCGGCTAGTTAATCACCTCCTAGAGGGGCAGGAGGGGCATGCGGTGGCCTATCTGGACGATATTGCGGTGTTCAGTGACAGCTGGGAGCAGCACCTGGGTCACCTGACCAGGGTCCTGGACCGCATATCAGCAGCTGGGCTAACCATTAGACCTGACAAGTGCCAGCTGGGCATGGCAGAGGTACACTACCTGGGACATAGGGTGGGAGGGGGGACCCTACGCCCCAAGCCCACTATAGTAGAAGCCATAGCGGCCTGGCCAGTCCCCACTACAAAAAAGCAGGTGATGTCTTTTCTGGGTACAGCAGCCTATTATCGAAAGTTTGTGCCCCATTATAGCACACTAGCAAAGCCCCTGACAGACCTAACCAAAAAGGCTCTTCCCCGTATGGTGGAATGGACCCCTGCATGTGGTAGAGCCTTTGATAGTTTAAAACAAGCCCTCATGGCCTCCCCAGTCCTGCAGGCCCCAGACATCAGCCGACGGTTCGTAGTCCAAACAGATGCTTCCAACTATGGCCTGGGAGCCGTATTAAGTCAGGTGGATGGGAAGGGCAAGGAACACCCCGTGGTATACCTCAGTCGAAAGCTGTTGGCCCAGGAAGTGGCCTATGCCACTGTAGAGAAAGAGTGTCTGGCGATTGTCTGGGCCCTACAGAAACTACAGCCCTACCTATACGGGCACCAGTTCACCGTGATAATTGACCATAATCCCCTACACTGGCTACATACGGTGGCTGGAACGAATGGGAAGCTCCTCCAGTGGAGCCTTTCTCTCCAGCAATATGAATTTTCCATACAGCATAAGAAGGGCAGCATGCATGGTAATGCGGATGGGCTCTCTCGGCAAGGGGAAGACATGTGTTAAGACGTACGTGAGAGGCATGGTAGCCTCCCTTGCTGCGTCTCCTTTTGTATGGGAGATGTGGCGGATTAGATCTGTATTTCTATCTGTATAAGGGTCTGCCTGTGTATATGTGTCTAAGTGCCTGTTTATATATATCTCCTCCATATAGATTCATATTTGTAGGAGAGAAAAGGAGAATTCGGTGGAGGCGCTCGTGACTAGATATAAGGTGTGGATGTGTGTTGGTGCTGCCAACTAGAGGGTGGCACAGGCTCTCGAAGTGGATGTGCAGATAGGATCAGGTGAAAAATATAGGGTAACTAGTGGCGCAGTAATTCAGGTTACTCCTCATGCGATATCTCAAAGGCTAGTTGCATGTACCATACAAATCATCGGTATATAATACAAAGTGCAAATGCAAATCACAGAGAGTATAGGTGATCACAGTAATCTGTGTATACAACACATTAAAGTGCAAATGCAACAGTGGAAATAAAGTGCAAATGCAACGGTGAAAACAATATAATAATAAAAAACAAGGTTCTAGCTGTAGTAACCAGTCTAGTCCATAGAAGAGGACTGCCTGCCAATGTTCGAGAAAGTCTCTGCTATTGGTTTTCCGGTTCCTAAGTGGATGGGTGATGCATCAAAAGTGCTCGATATTAATGTCGATATTACCCATTCCACAAATGTAGCGGACTTGTTTGGACATGTCCGTTCCTCTAGTGGTCTTGATGGGCTCCACGGCAGGAGATATAGGTGGGGGAGAAAAAGGAGAGAAAATAGTGCAAAAAACTTCTATACGTGTGTTTCACGGTGAGTAAAAATGCACACTTACAGATACTAGAGCCTAATTGAATCCAGGCTCTGGAGTGGAACGCCTTGTGCCTAAATGTAGGGTGGTCACTGCCCTTCTTTTAAAAGGTCTTCTTACTCCACCTCAGCCGGGGGACACAAAAATAGAGAAGAGACAACGCTCTCATAGCATGATACCAGTCTTGCAATAATGTATTAGGAGAGAGAAAAGGTTTACACTCACCAATACAGGAGCCTTAAGGGTCCAGGCTCAACTGTTACGCAAGCGGAGCTCCTTATCGGTGAGCTCCTGAACCTCTTTAGCTGCTCACTCTGCACCGGATCGTGACTCGTTAGGTATCTTCAGTACTGCTTTGCCAAATCCAGAGGCTTTTGTGTTTGGGATTTCGCTTCCTTCTCTGCTGCACCCAGAACCAAGACTGCCTAGACTGCAGTCTTGGTTCTGGGTGCAGCAGAGAAGGAAACGAAATCCCAAACACAAAAGCCTCTGGATTTGGCAAAGCAGTACTGAAGATACCTAACGAGTCACGATCCGGTGCAGAGTGAGCAGCTAAAGAGGTTCAAGATCTCACCGATAAGTGTTGTATACACAGATTACTGTGATCACCTATACTCTCTGTGATTTGCATTTTCACTTTGTATTATATACCGATGATTTGTATGGTACATGCAAATAGCCTTTGAGATATCGCATGAGGAGATTCATATTTGTGTCTGACCATTTGGGAAGCGTATCTCTGGGTCCACAGCTGTTAAGAGTGAGTGCTAAAATGTAATTAAAATGGTTAGCTTTCTCCCCTGGGGGGAGGATATCACACGTGGCTGTAAAATGGAATGTTTTTGAACTGCCATATCGTGTAACCAGATAGTGGCACCTTGGGAGCCAACCCGGCACCAAGATTTAGGCCCTATCGTCAAAGACAGGAAGCACATCCTTGATCCCTGGGGGGAAGATGGACACCTTTGGGCAATTAAAGATTAATGACAAGCGTACTGAGCATGCTCTGGAGAAGGGAACTCCGGGATATGTAGTGCAGGAGGCTGGGCCATTTGTGGGTGGGTTTTGGAAGGACCAGGAAGTGTATAAATTCTGAAAACTGGCCATGTGCTTTGGCTGATCACTTGGGGTACATTCGAAAGATGACTGATCTGTCCATGCTCTATCTCCAGGCTCCAGGAGCCATCGATGCTAGCTTACTGAGTAGTTTGTCGTAAGTAAGGCTCTGTGGTTAACCCTTTTCTTTTATTTGCTGTGTAGTGTGTAATTAATTGATTTATTCTAGCTATAATTTTTCCTGTAACAAATGCACTGTGATATATATATATATATATATCTTTGTTTCTATATCATAAATAAACCTAACCTATTTAAGTTCTGATTCTGGCTGACGAGATCCACGCTAATGAAGAGATTGGGAGTATTGCTATTTGCTTTAAGCTCGGTTAGATAAGAAATTGTGAGTTGCGGTCGTCGGGGATGGCAGGGATTGTGGGGTCTGCAGTCACTGTCCGAGTCTAGGGTAGGCAGATAGTGCGGTTGCTTAGCCCTGCGTCTCCCGTTGCGACGCGCGTAGTGTCCATGAGGACTGGTGGCAGCGTAACTAATAGAATAGGAAAGTGAGCTCAGAGATTGTGGGAGACGTAGTCATTACCCGCTTCAAGAGCAGATTTATACTGCGTTGCAATCTTGGGATCATTGCATCGCGCTCTATGTGCCTGTTGTGAGAGAAAGTGTGGCCGGGACGGTTAGATAAGCGCACGTGATTATCTGGGTCTAGGATAGACAGATAGTGAGCGGCTTAACCCGGCGTCTTTTGCAGCAGCGAGCGTAGTGGTCGTGACACTGCCTACAAGCCCCCGCCACGAGCTCCTCACATAACCCCCTTATGGGAGAGCTCCCCACCAAGAAAAACAGGGCTTGTTCAATCCCCTTCTTGAGTCCCAGGATGAACAGATCCTTGCCCACATCCGTCAGGTGAACGCCATCTGCCATAAAATAACACTCCGCATCCTCCTCTTCAAAGGGTAGATGCCGCACCACCACACCATCCATCCGCCTCACAAACCTTCCCATGCAGCGATTCACCTTGATCCGGCAAAGCCGCACCGCCTCCTCATTCTCAGCTTGCTCTTGCTCCCACACCATCCTTGCCATCACCTCGGACCACACCACCACTGTCCATGGTGACCACTCCCTCAACTGCCGCATATCCGCTCTCATCTGCTCCAGCAGCTTTCCATGAGGGACCACTCCCAAATCCCTCAGCTGCCGCAGATCCGCCTTCGTCTGCTCCAGCAACTTTCCGTGAGGGACCACTCCAAAATCCCTCAGCTGCCGCAGATCCGCTCTCATCTGCTCCAGCAGCTTTCCATGAGGGACCACTCCCAAATCCCTCAACTGCTGCAGATCCGCCTGCATCTGCTCCAGCAGCACACCAAGAAGGACCACACCCAAATCGTTCCCTCCCATGTGTACCACCAGCACATGGGGAACTTCACCGTGCCTAAGGGCACCCAAAACCGTCTGCTTAAACTCCTCCCATAGGAGTCCATGGATTCCGAACCACCGTTGCCAACCAAAGCAGACACATCTGTTCTCCAGAGGATCACACCAACGCCCTTCTCCTCGCCCAAAAAATCAGCAAGTCTCCAATGATCCACACGACTCTCGAAGGATCTACAAAAAACAAAAACAGATTACCACACAAAATACTCAGAAAAAGAAAAACTCTCCGCCAAACCACCACACCCCCACCAAATAAACGATGTTCATACCTGCAAAGAAAACATAACATAAACAATGACCATACTCCTCGCCTCCAAATCCTCCAACCCCCACACTCCTCCACAAACAACAGATATACAAAGATAAAATAGAATAAATATATATTCCATATAAAAGGTATAAGTTATTCCATGTAAAAGGTATAAATTCATATTCTATGTAAAAGTTTGATTTTCTTATGTTTTTCACTTTTATAAAAAAAAAAACAGAACAGATCATACATCAAACTTTTCTCCACATAGCCTCCCAGCATTAACAAGTGTTTCCAAAATTCATAACACCAAACCCGGGCGCACGTAGGACTGAAAAGCCCTCGAGTTCCATCTTCCCGATTCTTGAATTTCCACTGCCGACAAACCCAACCTTGAAGCTTCTGTTGCTGCCCCAATACCAAAGGAATGAGAACCAAATTCCTCCGGATTTCTCCCTAAACTCAACAAACCCTTCTTAAAAATGGTAACAAACTAATACCTTGATAAATTCGACCCGTCCGCGTGACATAAAAAGGCCACTCCAGACTCCACCCGTACCTCCAAAAATTCCTTAACGTTCTTCACTGAACAAACCACGCAGTTATCCACACTGGATAAACCAACTGTACGCCCCCTACCCAACTGATCAGTCTTGGAGTTAGAAACCCAAATAACAATTTTCCTAACTCCCAACCAAACCGCATCAGCTCCCAAACCACCACCTCCTCTCCTAGAATTGCACACCAGCTGCCCACTCGAACCTGATAACAAAATCCTTAGTGACATCTCTTTTCCCTGATACCTGGAAAAGGAAAACCAAGGCGGCCAATGACTGCCGTACCACCCCAGAAGATGCCCCTGACTCGAATAACCGAATGAGGTATCCCTAAGCAAACTTTCCTCATCCAATCCACCCACTGAAACGTACCTGAACCGCTCAGCCAATGCATCCCAATCCCTCCGCACTCGCGAGTAGGCCTTCCAAGAGGACTCAGACAAAAAAACTCTCACCCATCTTCCAAAAATTCCGAGCCTAGCTGCCAAAGGTCCTCCGGACAAGGGGTGCCCACTTCCTCTGCCAACGGAGCCAGGGAACGAAACCTGTCCAACTGAAAACGAGACAAAGCATCTGCCACTGAGTTAAGGCGACCCGGAACATGACGTGCCTTGCATAAAACATTAAATTTAAGACAAAGCAACGCAAACCTCTTCAGCAATCTGATGACTGGCAATGATGAAGCCGACAAAGAATTAACCGCCGACACCACTGCCATGTTGTCAGAACGGAACAGAATCCTTCTCCCCTCCAAAGCACCTCCCCACAGCTCCAAGGCCACCACCAATGGCAACAACTCCAAAAATGCCAAATTCCGCACCAATGAAGATGCTAACCAACGATCAGGCCAACGAAAAGCACACCAACGCCAGTTCCTTCGCCAAAACCTCTTTCGAAGGGAATAAGGCCACCCCATAAAACAACACCAAAAAGGATCTCCACACTTCCCAAAACTTCCTTCATGGCACCAGACATTCTAACAAAATGATGACCTTCCCGAATACCCCGTGTCGCCAAAGCCAATCCACGTAAAAAGACTCTTCCAACCGGAATGACCCTGCACTCAAAATTCAAACGACCAATCAGCGAATGCAGCTCTTCTAACTGCAATTTCCTAACTGACAGGGCCCCCTCCACTTGCCTGAAAGCTTCCACCATTTTCCTCACAGGTAGACGACACTCACCGTTCACCATATCAACCTCAATTCCCAAGAAAGTGATAACTGACGCTGGACCTTCCGTTTTATCAGAAGCCAAAGGAACACCAAATCGGTGTGCCACCCACAGAAAAGACTGAAGAATGTGCTGACACTCTCCTGTCCCTTCCTTACCCACGCACAAAAATCATCCAAATAATGTGTCAACTTATCGGACCCTGCCACTTCACGGCCCGCCCATTCCAAAAATGTACTGAAACACTCAAAAAAGGAACAGGAAATGGAACAACCCATAGGCAAACATAAATCCACATAAAATTCACCTTCAAACCAAAATCCCAGAAGATGATGACACGAAGGATGAATAGGTAATAGTCAAAAAGCCGACTCAATATCCACCTTAGCCATTAAAGCCCCCCGTCCTGCATCACGGACCAAACTGACCGCGAAATCAAATGACACGTATGACACCGAGGCCAACTCCTCACCTCACCAATATCATCATTCACCAATCCCCCCTTGTAAAGGATAAATGATGAATCAAACAAAACTCTCCTGCCTTCTGCTTCGGCACCACCCCCAAAGGGGATATCCTCAAATCCCGCACCGGAGGAGACGAGAATGGACCTGCCATCCTACCAGCCCCGATCTCCTTAAACACCTTCTCCTGAACTACCTCCGGATACACTCTAGCCGACTTCAAATTTCTTAACTTGCCACCCCCTGGCCTTACCACAAAAGGAATCCGAAAACCAACACCAAAACCGTCTCGTAAAAACTCTGCATCTCTATGTCTTCCGTAAAGCCTCGGCCACGGTAACATCGCGTCGAGTTTCACTGGGGAAGCTCCCCTCTCCAGACCCTCCAAAAGTCAGACCTCCATTCACCAAAACAATTTTTTAAGGCAAAAAGCCAAAAAAAACACCGTTCTCTGACACAGCACAGATTTTAACCGCTCTACCTCAGGAGAAAAAGGCGCGCAGAGCCTCTCCACACGTGCCTTAAGTACCCTCCTGGCGACTCCTCCCACACCACTCCCGCTCAATCTCCTCACGCGCTGCAAAACCTAGAAAAATCCTCCCTGCGTCCTCGCATCAGAGGCAACTTAAGGGCCCTACGCCTTAGGTGCTTCAGGCCTTCAAAACATAAGGAACAGGCAGCCCTGCCCCTAGGATAATTGTCCTGCTAATACAGAACTTTATACAAATACTCAGCAAGACATGCCATGAGCTTACAATCGAAGGGACTAAGGTATGTGAAACAAAAGGGAGCAGGGGGAGTGTGGAGATAATTACCAGAGAGAGTATAGCAGACACTGCATGATGATAGACCAAGAGCTTGGGTAAGATATGGGTAAACAGAGAGAAGTGAAGCAGCTGGACTAAGGAGCTTATATAATTAGGATAGGGGCTGGGTGGGGAGTAACACGAAATATAGTAGTATATAGCATATTGGCTTGGAAATTGGCTTGTAATAAGAATTAATGAAGAAATTAGATGTGTGGTTATAAATACATTTATAATTGGGTATAAGAACAACACTATGTAATTTAATATTATGATATTTGAGAGACAAATGAGATACAATAATAGGATTATATAATATAAGAATAAACTTTAGGTATCGAGGATTTAGATTAGGATCGGGCGCTATAAAGCACAGTAGTAATTTGAGGGAATTTCATAATAGAGATTAAAGCACAACAATTAGATTTTAATATATATAAAGAGCACTGCGTAATATTGTGAGGAATAAGGTTATTTGTTAGATAAAGGAGCACTTTAATCTTAATAGATATTATTAGAATCTTAGGGCACTATTACATTCAAAATATTTTGAGAATGTTTTGTTTATAAGTGTCTCACTGTTAATGTACTGTATATTGCCTGTCGAGGAGAGTAAAAGAAGAAATACTGCAGGAATATGAAACAAAATCACACCCGGCCAGCCCATTTAAGTTGGGAAAAGGACAATAATGAACGAGGCTAAGGAATCAGTGCGATACGGAAGTTATGGCCTTCAAGCTGACACGCAAGAAGCGCGCATGCGCAAGATGGACGTTGGAGAAAAGTATCCAAGCTGGAAGGCGATTTGGTTCAAGTTTGCAGAGGCTAGAACTCTAATGGACGTAAATGAGACCAAAATGGGTGGACTAACACATGTGTACACTGTTCAGACTGATTTAGGAAGTATATAAACGGCAGGGGGGATTAAACATGTTATAGATTTTTATTCCAGCTGATGAAGTCGGTCTGCCGACAAAATGCGTCCTGAATTGGTTTTAATAAAAGTTTTTATTTCACCTTGCCACTCCTGTGTCGTTTGGAGAGAGGTTTAGTGAGTTTTTTCCTTAAAAACTCATACACTGATATTCCAAAAGCCTGGAGGCTCTATCTGGAGTAAGTACAAAATTGGCACCTTTGTGACAATTTTAAAAAACACCCGCAGAATTACACTAGGCCCAAAATGGATTTCTTATTGTCTTGACATATACGTAAGGATTCTGGGAGAAGAAAGTCAGGTTATTGGGTCCCTGTGAACAAGACGTGAATACCCAAAAGGCCAATAACACCAGAGCCTGGTTAAGGCTCACTAAATGTGAGTGTGCAGCGGTCATTTATATAAAATTGAAAAATAAGAGGTGGTCTGCACTATTGTTTTTTCTTTATTTCATTTTATATGATATATGGAGACATCGGGAGTACACGAATAAGAACATCAAAGTGTATGTGTTATTTGATGATTTGTTTGAGTGCGCTGTACCTAATTCACTGTAGCTGGGTGGGGAGTGAATGGCGCAGGCAGGTGAGACAGCAGAGGATGAAGTGTCACGGGTTCCCTGGAAGATGCCAGGGAAGGCCTTTTATGGCGTTTATTTTTAAGCACTTGAGGCAGGTTTGCGGTCTGCTGCATATTGCAAGATCCAGCACACACAACTAAACTCAGAAACAAAAGAGAGATAGTGCAGCAGACAGACATAAGGGGGGCCCTGCACTGAGTAAGATTTCTGATCTAAAACAGATTACAGGGATGAGGGTAAACACAATAAATGACATAAATCTGCAAGCACAGGAAAGGTACAATACCGGTGTACAGCAACTAGACCGATCCCTAAACCCTGGCTGAGGTCCTTTTACATTGGCCTCTATTACTACCTATACTAGAACATAAAGACATACACAGGTGTATATATATATACAGATTCCAGGGGACAGGTAAAGGAGTAACCCAAAATGAAAACCAGAGTCATACACGGGTATAGCAGAAATACGGATTCAGAGAACAGACAAGAGAGTAATCTAAAGCAAAGCCAGGTCATACACGTGTACTATCATATGCTAGGTACAGGGTACAGACAGAAGAATAAACCAGGAACCAAAGCCAGGAGGTCATACACAGATAACAGATACAGGTAAACATAATTGCAATCCAAGGTGCAGGTACTCAATAGGTAAAGACCTATCCTGACCCAGGGAGCAAGTGCACTGCTGGCCCTATATGTAGGGCTGAGCAGGTCATGTGACCGCAGACTATCAGCCCATGTGAGATGGTCTCCAGCGACTGAGCCTAAAATCCAAACTGATGAGTCCCGCTCTTACCACCAGGGGGCATGGCAGAAATGTGACGTGAAGTTTACCAGTAACCTGTATGTGTTTGCCCTACATATAATATCCCCATTTAGAAACCCGTTGTTCAATGCAAAAAAAAATGCAATCCTTACTTTGGCAACACAGGGCTACTGGAGCAGTGACATTCCAGAGCAAACCAACACTATAGGGCATGTAAATGCAGATTACCTACAATAAACTCCAACAAACGTAGCCACTTTTAAATGGCATGCCATGACAGGGTTATTTTGGATTTAGGGTTACAATTCTCAATGTTAGTCTTCTATACCTATGTTATTGATTAGCAATGTAATTATCTGGTTATATTAAAAAAAATGTTTGTCTCCAATAATAATAATAAAAAATATTGTGAAATCTACGTATAATATCAGTGTGAAATAAGCTATACATCTGCATGTAGTAAAGTCACCATTTCTTTTTATCTGTAAGACTTTTCAATCTATTTATTTTTCCATTAAAATTATGTTTTAAAGGTTAAAAAGGTAATTTTGGTGACAAAAATAAATACAGTATACACTCTTCAGAGTTTTAATCTGCTGCTTCTGTCACTGGGCTCATTCAGTGTTATTTAGCAGATGTTATTAAGTGCAGATCTTTTGCTAAAAGATTGGAATTGTAAGAATGCAAATTATCTAAAGCAGAAAGTTAAAGCCTGAATTTAAGGATTTTACAAATACTTATGTAGCGCTCACTCCCGGAGGAGCCGCTGAAATTGAACCTCGGGTCAGTCTCCCCGCACTAGGGAATAAATATACTCCAGCACCGTCGTGGATTTTATAAATTATATAGTTTACTAGAATAAATGGCATATAATGAATAACACGGTATACGTAGATATATTTACAGTACTTCGTAATGCGGGAAACGCGCAGCGGAAAAGAAAATACAAGGCTTCGTAATTCGAGAAACGCGCAGCGGAAAAGAAGGAAAAATATATCTGTAACCCCCTTTGTGGTTGGGGAGTGAGTCCCGTACAGGTTATGTCCCAAGGATGTAGGTGTGTGTGTGTGTGATGGTACCCGGGTACAATATCCAACTGGCCAGTGAGTTATTTATGAGGTATCTTCGACTAGTCAAGTTGGGGCCCTGTGGGTTTTGAAACAAACAGCAGCGTGCTTTCTATTTTCACAATGGCCTGGAAGGCCTCTCACCCATCCGCCCGATACTTGGTGCTCTGCTCGACCCAGGACGTCTCTCCGCTCGATTTTGACTGGGATTTTATGGGTTACCAGATCCGCTGTCTTGCTTTTCTGTAGCTGCCGCAAGATGTCCAGCTCACCGCCTGCACTCCCTGTCCAATCGATCTGCGGTGCTCCTAACTCGGGGTCTTCCAGCTCACTCGATATCAGCGTGGGTATTCTGGTGAATCACTGGGTCTTCCTCTTGTAAGGCTGAATAACCCGGTCTTTATCTGTCAGGCCCCAGCTGCGCTCCGGCCTGGTCACTGTCACGTTCTGCAGCACTGTGTCTTGCTTCTCTCTCACTCCCTGGCGCGTTCTGCCAGCTCTCTCCACGAGGCTCAGGATGTCAGCGTCTGTGTCCCACCCACTTCCTGTGTCCGCCCGCAAAGCATGCCGGGAAATGTAGTCCCAATGTTCAGCGTCTCACATTGTGCTTGTCTCCCTCCGGTGGCCAAAAACAAGTACTACACGGTAGGGGATTTAAAACCAGCGCTACACTTATTTAGGAAATTCATGAAAGGAAAACAACACCTCCACAAGGGAGGTAAACAATCACCCCAAACCCGCAATGAAAAATCATTCAGGGTATGGACACTTCCATATAGGATTAAACCTGCTAAATCTTGAAAAGACGAAAAGAAAAGGGATAAACCCTCCGAGAAACAAGAAGTGCTAACTTAAAACGTAACTTTTATTAATTACAGAATAACGCATACAGTAACCAACAGATTAAAATACATATAGACACCTACGATATGACCGGCACATTAAAGGACATATATAATTGCCGAATTGGCAAGCCTAGAGGCCGGATTGCTAATTAATCGTGGATAATTGGGCTACCAGATGGAAAAATTGGTGTATCAGGACTCGGATAGCATTGGATCTGTATACAGGCAGTATAAATTGGCGATATATCGAATTACCAGACAGTATATTCAAAAACGTGGATTATGGTGCAGGTATAACCCTCAGAAGGAGACCCGAGAATATTGGTTTATATGCCAGAATATCGACACCAATAATGGATATGTAATGGACTGGCAGCCCTGGATAGAACGCAATGGGTCGCTTTGGGTCACAGGATACTCCAGCAGCCGACTTCCCAGGAAGATACCACTAGCCGCCAAAGGTAGACAGCATCGCCAGCATAATTATGGTTGCAAGCTTCCCATAAGGCTATTGATAATGACAGGATGAGTAAAGTCTTTCCCTTATCCTGTCCCTGTATTGCTCCAGATGCACGACTAAATGTGAAATAAACGTATAAATACGATGGACAGCAGTACAGGGAAAAGCGTATATACTTTGCCAAATTGTGCAATCCGAAAGAAAGGCAGATAAATAACGCATTAAGACACCAAATGATTGTAGCTTAAGAACGATGGTTGCTAAACGCTAAGTACAAATTGCATTATAGACACATCAGATGGCATGATGAATTTGGCTAATTGCCCATACTGACCAAATAAACATGAGGGCTTTTAAATACACACCCAAGCGATACTATGTAGCAAGGAGATACCACCAATGAAAACGTTCTATATGCAGCTTAGCTACCTTGCGGCAGTATCTGGAGGCCGGTCCACTCAGAACCTCAGGTATTCAAACCAATTAAGCACAGCCACGCTCCGGGGCCAGCCACATTGCTGCCAGAATAAAGATTCACAATTTGCCAGATAACGTTAAGTAGCCAGAGTAGACCATAAATTCCACCATACGCATTGCTGTCCCTAGGCACTTGTATCAGATTCTGACCTTGCCCTACCGAGTCATATCGCACGACAATTTAAAATAAAACAGGACTCGACACGTGTTTCGCCGGTACTAGACCGGCTTCATCGGGAGTCAACACAGATTGTGATTAGTAATTCACCAATTCGGCAATTATATATGTCCTTTAATGTGCCGGTCATATCGTAGGTGTCTATATGTATTTTAATCTGTTGGTTACTGTATGCGTTATTCTGTAATTAATAAAAGTTACGTTTTAAGTTAGCACTTCTTGTTTCTCGGAGGGTTTATCCCTTTTCTTTTCGACTTATTTAGGAAATACAAAGAACACAAAAGCCCAAAAAAACAAACACTAATTATAATTTGCTAATTACATTTCAAAATAAACCAATGGATAAGCTGCATACTATGGGCCACAATATGCTCTTAACGCTAACCTGCGTGAGCATTAACGTTAGCCACAGTATCTACTGCATATTACAATCCAAACGCAAACGGGTTAAGTAACCCGTTTGCGTTTGGTACCTTGCGCTTTTCAGCACGAGGTTACTGTACTTTGCGCTCCCTATACTTAACATGGGGAGCGCAAAGTGTTAATCAGTGTTAGGATTACAAAGATCCCTGATGAAGTTAGTTTAGACTAACGAAACATGTTGGATGTGTTTCATTTTAATAAACACACTTTTTATTTTTATTCATTGCGAATTATGTCCTAATTCATCCTAACGCTGCTGGAGTCCTGAGGTTGCTGTATATCCTGCCCAAGGCTGCTGGATCCACCACTAAAGGCTTCTGTATGGTAATTACTGTTGTATAGATTTGGACAAGGTAACACAAAACCAAGGGGGAAGAGAGCTCTCCTTAATAAAATAATAGCAGAGCAGAAAAAAATAACATGGAATAAATAAAAATAAAGTCCTCATGTAGATTCAAAAATGCATGGTCAAGATGTGGTAGTCATCATGGGGTTTTTTTCTTCAAGCTGGAAAATGCTTAAGAAAAACTGGACATAGCGTAAAACTGCAAAGATTTAATAAACATAGGTAGGATTAAAAAACACTCACAAAAGAAGTGGCACACTAGGACAAACTTGTGTGCAAAATCACATAATTAACAGACAATCCACAGATACCGTCTCTGTCGTGGAGTTCCGAGTCCAATCCTTTCAGGTGGAAAAAAACAGTTCTCCAAAGCACAGTCCGTGGAAGAGTCCAAAAATACAGTAAAGTCCCAGCAATATGTGAAAACCTTTGAAGGGGAAGATACGCAGATGCATTTCGTCCTTTAAAATGAAGCAACTTTTTCAAAAGTTGTACAGGCAAAATCCCAGTAATAAACTAACTGGCTCTAGAGTAGCATCAATGCCTCCCTCCAGAAGCAAGGATAAAATTATACTTATTTTATATAGTTAATCTCATATTGACATGATACAGGCCCGTTGAAATACCTTTAGTAGAAGCCTTCATGGAGTCCATGATTTTGCCCTCAACCAAGATGGCGCCTATGGCTTCGATGATGTTGTCAATACTTCCTATGTGGATTCTTTGACAACCAAGATGATGCCCATGGCTTCAATGATGTTGTGATACGTCACTTGGAATTGGACCGAAAAAGCCACGGAGGTGTTTTCAATTCAATTCTTAGGAACAGTATAAATGAGGGACATCATGGATTCAAGGCTTCTGATGGAGTCACATGACAAAACGCGTCAAGTCAGGAACAAGTAGGGACTTCCCATATTTTGTGATAACTTTCTTATCTGAATGCACCATGTGGACAGTCAACGTTCCAGAGTGATTACCAGCGATTGTGTTGCTGTTCATTGCTGCGGGAGGGGAGATTTATTGCTGATGCTGCTGTGAAACTCATTTTATGCATGATTTGCACTTACATTCATTTAAGTGCCACCTGTTTTGTGAGCGGTTCTATTGTTGGTATATACATGTATGCAGGGCTTTTTTCAGGGGGTACTCGCCGGTACTCAGTACCGGCACCTCACCACTCAGTACCAGCACCTCACCACCAGACCGAACTAACAGGATAGAGCATGATGATCCTCCCTCCTCCTGCAGTGGCAGGCAGAGAACTGGAAGTGCTCGACAGCTCATATTGCTCCTGAACGCTTCCGATTGTCAGGAGTGTATGTAGGGACCAATAACCCCCCTCTTCTCCCAGTAAGTGACAAGGGAGGGCTGGTTAAATAAAATATCCCCTCGGTTTCTTCAGTGCCCCAGCTCTGGCAGATGTGTGTAAACATGCTGCAACACCCTCTCTCTGCAGCCACTGAAACTTTAAAAAGCATTGGGGGGGTGCAGCATATTTACACACATATGCCAGAGCTGCGGATTGTCAGGTAAGCGTTGTGATCAGAGGAGCTGGCACTGTAAGACGGCACAAGAGCGCAAGACCAGGAGGGGGTGCAAAAAAAATTGAATCCCTGGTCACTTGCCTTGACAGGGATCCAAATTTTTAAACTGCCTGGCTCTGTGTCCCTGCTGCTCGTCCTCCAAGATGCAGCCGGTGCCCAGCGAACTGCATTTTATCTGCCAGGTCAGAGAGCAGACTCCCCCGCGGTGCTGGATACGGAAGCCTGCGCTCTCCTCCTGGTCCCTTCCTCTTTGCTGGTGCTTGGCCCCCTCTGATGATGTCAAGAGGAGGGCATGCCAAAAGACGTCTACACTGCCACCCTACCCCCAGCCTCCCCAGCAGTTCCAGTGAGTGGTGCACCCTGGAATGTGAGAAGGTGGAAATTTAAGTCCTGGGCTGGCTGCATTGCTCTGCAGGGACTAAGTGACAGGCAGGCCTCAGTACAAAGAAAAAAACTGCTGCTGCTTCCAAATACACTTCAAAACAGCATTTAAAAATATCAGCTCTGGCAACACAGGTATGTTCACTTGGTCCTGCTGTTACCACCCTGTGGGGGTGTTCAAGGGCAAACACCCTCTCATTGGAATCCAATATTATTCAAACAGTACTTGGTGGATACTGGAGTTTTATTGCTATGGAGCTCATACACACGGCACATTACTGTGAGTTTCATTGCTGTGGAGCTTACACATACTCAGCAAAACTGAGTTTTATTGCTGTGGTGCTCACAAATGCTAGGGGATTATCCACTCCAGTGCCAGTGTTGCAAAAAAACAACCCAGCTAACTGCACTGAAATACAGACTTTTCTTGCAACCGAGGCACTTAGTGGATAACCCCCATACGATTACAACAATAGTTTTAGTTCATTTAAAGGAACACAGTATTAAAAAATATGGTTCCCTTCTATAGTTTCTTCCTTTAAGTGAGCTACAACTATTGATTATTAGGACACGAAAATAGTCATAATAATCAGTTTTTCCCCGGACGTGAGAGTACCCTCACCTATTTTTCCAGAAAAAAAGCACTGCATGTACACTGTATGTTTATTAAATATTGGTTTTACTCTATGTACCTTGTTATCTTTGTATTTAACGCATGACCTGTGAATACATCATCTGATATCGCTTATTTGGATTACTACATTATCCTGCCTGGTAACTGTTTAGAACTGATATGTTTTTTTTTATCCACAGCGACCCTTTGTATGTTTTTGTTGCAGGAAAATAATCATATTGACATGTGTGTAACAAGCTCGAGGCAGGTGTTAAGCTGGTGGAGGATCTGGTTGTGGGGGCTGGTGGGCATCTTCGACGTCAAGAAAATGGCAAAGCTGGTGCAGGTGTGGGAAGCGGTTGGACAGGTGGAGCAGACTCATTTCGTTGTGGAATGATGGCAGGGGCAACAGGTGTGTCTAGCGGCGGGCTGCTTATGGCACTGGGGAGAGGTAGCTCTCAGATGAGTGCCCCGTTGACATTTGGGGCACATCCTTAAGGAAGGAGAAATACTCTTCCTCCCCCAGGAGGTCAAGGAAGGACTGGACAATATCATAGCCATGTTCCTCCTCCTGGGGTGCAGTGGTGTCACAGGTCATGGTGGTGGTGGTATCACAAGGTGCAATGGTGGTGGTGGTGTATCTGTGAAGAGCAGTGAGGATATATTAACTACGATGCTCAATACACACTTGAATCCATTCTGAATTGGGGGACAATCTATAAAGGATCACAGGCACACATGTGCTACCGTGGTGTTATATAAACAAGATAATATTATTAACAGTTGATTGGCATGACATGTTGAGAATACTAGCACGTTAACACCAGCAATATGCAAAATGTAAATACCTAATAATAACCCACCCAGCATAATGAGATTTAACCCCCACCCAGCATAAGGAGAATAAAACACCAACATAAGTTTATTAACCCCTCAACAGAAGGAGAATAAAACACTAACATAATAAGATTAACCTCCCAGTATAAGAAGAATAAAACACCAACATAAGAAAAAAAAACAGCTTAAGGCTGGCGTCAGACGAGCGCACTATATGCGCCCGTACTGACGTGCCTTCTGGAGCCCGTCGCAGCATTGAGACTCTGCGACGGGGGCCAGCCACACGCTGTAGTGTGTGCACGAATTGCGCTCGCAACAACGGCCGTGCTGCGTCCGTTCAGCAGACCTCTTCGTCAAAGCATTAGGACGCGCGTTGACGAAGCTGCAAAGTGCGATCCTCCACGGGAGGATCGAGCCTTGCAGCACTGAGCGCACTAAGTGCGCTCAGCGAGGTGGCCAGACGGGCGTCGAGTGAAAGGAACGTCCACTCTCATGGACGTTCCTTACGCTCTTCAAATACGCTCATCTGATGCCAGCTTTAGGATGAACAGCACATTAAAAGGCTTGGCATTGTCAATCAGTGGTTAAAAAGCCATCAATAATAAAGCATCAATTATGAAAGGACATAAAAAGCAGCATGGCTAAGAAGTAAATAACCACAATCCAAAGCATCCATTCTATTTTACATTCTATCTAGCTTATTTCTGTAAACTGGTGCATTCAGATGTTTTTGGACTACAGGTTCCATGATGCACCAAGGAGCGATTGAGTGACCGAGCATCATGGGAGAGCAGTGGCGACTATAGGAACAATATATGGGGGGCACATAAGATACCACAGTCATTACTAGGGGCAGGGCCGGACTGGCCTACCGGGATAGCGGGAGGAATCCCGGTAGACTGCTGCAATCTGACACTCACAGTGCAGGGAGGCTGCCTGCTGCGGCTGCCGTGGCCCCTCTGTGTGTGTTAGTGAGGAAGGAGGGGCCGGGCTGACAGCCACTGCAGCACGTGCGTCCCTTCAGCAAACACAAGGCTGGGAAGGCACTCACGCTGGGTTGGTGCCGCCCCCTCACGTGATGGGAACGCAACGTGAATGTGGAGGACCGAGGCCGGGGAGCAGGGCCAGCCCGACCCTGGTGCTCCTTTGGTCCAACGCGGCAAATTTTTGAGAAAAAAAAGCGGCGCCGCTGCACTATTTTTTTCAGCCGCTGGCTGATCGCTGCCACACACATGCGGCCACATGGCCAGGAGTGGAAGAGCGGGGGATTAAGGAGCATATGGGCGGATACTTCCTCTTAGGCCACAGCAGCATGTCTCTCCTCCAGGGGCTCCAACCAGCACCACCAGGTATGCACAGCCAGGCTGTCACCAGGCCCAGACTGGCCATCGGGGTACGCAGCAACCAAGCCCATCGCGTCTAAACATTTACCTACCAGCAAAACGCAGTGGGTGCTAGCTGGTTCAGTAGGCAGACGAGCATCTAGAGCTCCCTGCGAGCCGGAAGACACCATGCGGCCCACCACCCTGTGAGGATCCTCGTGTTTGTGCTGCTGGGGAAATCTCTGTAGGGAGAAACAGCATCTCCTTCCAAACCACAGCAGCTGACAGCACTGAAATTTATGACAGCCGGGCTGCAGGACGATATTAATGATGAGGTCAGAGGGGATCTGATAGAAGCTGCAAAAGAACCTTAACTCCTTCCTTTCTGCTCTCCCTTGCATGTTTCAAAGCCCTGAACACTGTTTTTGCCCAGTAGTTTGCTCCCACAAGGTTTGCAGTGTGTTGTATCCTGAGAGGAGTAGTCAGGCCCGTCTTTAGCGCAGGGCAAAAGGGACAGCTGCCCTGGGCCCAGTCAGTGTCATGGGGCCCAAAGCAGCTGCTCCAGAGTCCTTGAGCTGGCAAAAATCGTGGTGTCACGGGCTGTCTCCCCAACCTGGTGATGGTGACAAACTGACAAGGGACCACAGCGAGACAGGTGAGGCATCTTGGGAGCTGCATTTGGCTCCTCCCCCTTCTCCTCACCATGCAGTTCCCCCGCAGGAAGACAGGATTCAGGAAGCAGTCAGTGCTTCTGCTCAGCCCCGCTCGGCTCTGCCAGTCTGAGAGAGACAGCCCACAGCAAGCATGCAGTAAGAAGCAGAGCTCTGCTTACAAGACCCCCTGCTCCCCCACCCCTCCAACTTGGCTATGTCACATGTTCATGTGTGTGTGTGTGTGTATTATCTACATGTGTGTGTGTATTATGTATATATGGGGTGTGTGGGTGAGGTATATATGGTGTGTGTGTGTGATGTATATACTGTATGGTGTGTGTGGATTATGTATACATGGTGTGTGTGTGTGGATTATGTATATATGGTGTGTGTGTATTATGTATATATGGTGTGTGTGTATTATGTATACATGGTGTGTGTGTGTGGATTATGTATACTTGGTCTGTGTGTGGATTATGTATACATGGTGTGTGTGTGTGGATTATGTATATGTGGTGTGTGTGTATTATGTATATATGGTGTGTGTGTATTATGTATACATGGTGTGTGTGTGTGTGGATTATGTATATATGGTGTGTGTGGATTATGTATATATGGTGTGTGTGTGTGGATTATGTAAATATGGTGTGTGTGTGGATTATGTATATATGGTGTGTGTGTGTGTATTATGTATATATGGTGTGTGTGTATTATGTATATAGGGTGTGTGTGTGTGTGTATTATGTATGTATGGTGTGTGTGTGTATTATGTATATATGGTGTGTGTGTAGATTATGTGCATATATGGTGCGTGTGTGTGATGTGTGTGTGATGTGTATTATGTGTAAGTGTATATAATGTGGAAATGTGTATATGATGCAAGTGTGTATATGATGTATATATTATGTGTACATGTACAGTATAGAGAATGTGTATATAGGATGTGTACGTGTACAAAGGATGTATATACAATAGTACATATATATATATATATATATATATATGATGTGTACACACAGAGATATTGTGTTATTGTGTTTTTCTTACAGTACGTGTATAAAAGATGCGTAATTGTAAATAAATAAGTAGGCTTGTCATAAAATTTAATCTATCAGGGTTATTCAAAGAGATCCGAATTGTGGCCGAAAGATAACGGACAGGGAAATTCAGCGTTCGGTTACCTTTCGTGGCTATTCGGCTATTCAGAGAGCAGGCAGTTCACCAAATGTTGGCAAATTGCCTGCACATACGGTGCCTGTTCGGTGCCTGTTCGAGGGCAGTAAAATCCCCATAGAGAAGCATTGCTTCGTCTATTCAGAGAACAAAAAACAGCAGTGAAAAGTTGCCGAAATACCCTGCTGTTCAGTGTTTTCATTCGACAGGTTTATTCAGGCGAATACCATAGGCTTCAATGCTAAAAATATTCCCGTTTTAATCCAATATCTAATAAACTGTTGATTATTTTATTCTGCAGCAAAAAGTCTCTTTATTTATAGATTTTCTTTAGGATATTATAGACATTTTTCAGGGTTTTGTGCGAAAATAGTTGTTTCCTTTTTTTTAAATAGTTTTTTCTTTTTTCTGTAACATCCCTTTTATTATTAATTATTGGGTCTTTTATATGTAAATTTTTTCGTTCTGTAGTTTCTTTGCAAACAGCGTTTTACTTTTCAAACATTCAAGCATACTGTTTTTTTATTTTTTTTCACTCCATTCGTCTGCGGTGTTGGCTTTTTCCAGTGGCTGGTCTGCGCTGTGATTGGCGGCTGCAAGGGTTTCTCTGGCGTGTTCGGCGTTAATCCAGATGTTTTTGCGGGTTTCGGTGTGCGTTAGCCGTTTTTTGCGGTGAGTGTTTGGCGGGGTTGTTCCAGATGTTTTTGCGGGTTTCGGTGTGCGTTCGCCAGGTTTTGCAGTGAGTGTACGTTGGGTTTGCAACGGCTTTTCCCTGCACTACGACGGCCCTGCGGTGCTTGCTGAATACACCGCAGGGTCGCCGAAATGGGATCGCTAAATCGCACCGAATTGAACGAAAAGTCACCAAACGTGCGGTGACTTTTCGATTCTCTTTGAATAACCCTGTATGTGTGGTTTTTCGCAGTTGTTTTTTGGATGGGGTGGAGAGTAAATGCCAATGGGGGGTGGGGAAAAAAAATGTTTGCCCAGGGTCCAGTCAATATTAAAGACGGCCCTGGAAGTAGTGCTAACAGTACTGGGAGTTGGGCAGAGGTGGCAGATGTCATAGATGCTGGATCTTCTTAGCACGACAAAAGTAGTAATCATAGCTCTTGATAGTGAGGGTTAATTTGTGTTAATGCGTTCCTGTAATGTTCTGTTTATGTTTCTAGAGCACAGGTTTTACTTTCATGTTGTCATGGCAACCACTGGGAGCACAGTGCCAATAGCCTGGTGTGTGTGTGTGTGTGTGGGGGGGGCTCCTTAGCATTTGTTTTAGAACAAACTTTGACCAAATAAAAAACACTTGTTTTTGGAGTAAGAAAGGGTAGGGTTCTCATATTATATTCCTCTGTGTGTGTACCATGGATGTGCAATGATTGAAGGCAGATGAGGCAGAGCCTCACCTCTGAGTCACCTTCAGGTATGTAGAAACACCTTGGTGCCCTGGTGTATGCTTGGAACACTTGGCATTGCAATGTGGCGTTCTCGATGGCTGGCAACTAGTAGGGCAGTGTGCAGCGGCCTGTGTATGGGCCTCGCACACTTACCCATCAGAGACCCAGTGCGCTGTTTATTGCACTATAGTGATGTCAGAGCGTTTGGTAAAGACCCGTTATTTTGATGTCTGCATGGTGCAACTGACAATGTGCCAGATCTACATGGCTCAATGCCCATACACCAGCCAAACCGCTGCCTGGAGTTGGTAGAGGTTCAGAGAGGTTCAGCCACAGCGGTATAACGAGGGCTTTATTTACACCTGAAATCGTGAGTGCACTGATCTGCAGGCTGTGCTGTTCAGGTTTGTGTCTGATCCCTCATGGTGATAGTGGTGGAAATGTGACCTCAAGCTCCATGTTTTTATTCCCTCTTACTCTGTGTGTGGTTAATCGCAGCCGTCACCAGCACTGAGCGCGCGATACACCAGGTGTATTGCTGTGGTGCTCTGTGATACGCTCATACACACCGCACATTACTGTGGGTTTTATTACTGTGGAGCTCTGTGATATGCTCATACACAGCGCACATTGTTATGAGGTTTATTGCTGTGGAGCTCTGTCATATACTCATACCCTCTATAAGATTGGTAGCCATCTAAAGCAGGGATGTGCTGTCAGGTGCAGCAGCCATTAAGTGGGCTCACTTGCCATTAAATCACTCACTAGTACTGAATGAATATAATAAAAAAGTTAATAGTTAACTCACCTGCTCCACACTCCCTTGCTTTCCATCTCTGCCGCCCCGCGCATTATTTTATCTCAGTTCACAGCAGCGGCAGCTATTCTTTACATTAGGCTATGATGTGTTTTTACTTTTGCCTCTAGTTACATCACCGTCTCCTGCTTGCCTATAGCAAGATCCTAGGGAGCACAGAGAGCAGCCAGTTCCTGGGGAGCACAGAGAGCAGCCAGTTTCTGGGGAGCACAGAGAGCAGACAGTTTCTGGGGAGCACAGAGAGCAGCCAGTTTCTGGGGAGCACAGAGAGCAGCTAGTTCCTGGGGAGCACAGAGAGCAGCCAGATCCTGGTACGCACTGAACCTACGTAACCTGTGTATATCTGGCTCTGATACTAGCCGGTGCCTCACCGCACGTCCCTGATCTGAAAGTGGCAAGATAGTTGATTAGCATGTGGGTCTGAGTGGATTTTGTCTTATTAAAACATTTACTTGGAAAATAGTTTGAAGAAATTATGTACACATCTGTGTTGCACTATGTGGGCAGGGTTTATGTGGACGTGACCTTCATATATATATATATATATATACATAGAAAGTTCACACGATTCAGCACTCGTCCATATCATAAATAGATACTTATCTTCAGCCTCGGTGCTATATCCCAACTGGTGCATATAAAGTTGCCAAGGAGAAGGGCGCACTCAAGGTCTAAATTAAAATAAAAAACTTTTATTCAAAGATGCATTAAAAGAACCGACGTTTCGGCCTAAACATAGGCCTTTTTCAAGGTCAAAAGCAAAACCGCATCATATTGTATATATATACTCTATTAAATCATTACAATAATTACAATCTTACCGAGTCGATGTCACGCCGGCTTCGATAACGCCCTTTCGGAACCCAGAAGTGACGTATCGTGTTGTTAGCCGCGCACGTAACGTCAAACTAAGGACGTGTGCACTATGGAGACGGCGACATAGATTGTCATAGCAACCATCCGCCAAAGCAGAAATAGGTTGCTAAACTGATACCAAATTTGAGAAAGAGCCCAACGAGAGAGAATATTAGAGTCATACATTGTTTAAATAATTTACACTGTGTTAGATGTCGTTATAATAGTAATGGTCCTAATGAAAAGGTGTAAGGTGTAAGTAGATGTTTTGAGTGTTGGAAGAATAAATTGTACAAAAGCAAAGTGATAAAAAATATATATATAAATAAAAATATATACATAAAAAATATATACATAAAAAATATATATATAAAAAATATATTTTTTATGTATATATTTTTTATATATATATTTTTTATCACTTTGCTTTTGTACAATTTGTTCTTCCAACACTCAAAACATCTACATACACCTTACACCTTTTCATTAGGACCATTACTATTATAACGATATCCAACACAGTGTAAATTATTTAAACAATGTATGACTCTAATATTCTCTCTCGTTGGGCTCTTTCTCAAATTGGTATCAGTTTAGCAACCTATTTCTGCTTTGGCGGATGGTTGCTATGACAATCTATGTCGCCGTCTCTATAGTTCACACGTCCTTAGTTTGACGTTACGTGCGCGTCTAACAACACGATACGTCACTTCCAGGTTCCGAAAGGGCGTTATCAAAGCCGGCGTGACATCGACTCGGTAAGATTGTAATTATTGTAATGATTTAATAGAGTATATATATACAATATGATGCGGTTTTGCTTTTAACCCTGAAAAAGGCCTATGTTTAGGCCGAAACGTCGGTTCTTTTAATGCATCTTTGAATAAAAGTTTTTTATTTTAATGAAGACCTTGAGTGCGCCCTTATCCTTGGCAACTATATATACAGTTGTGTTCAAAATTATTCAACCCCCAATGCTGTAAAGGGTTTTAGGGAATTTAGTGTATATTTGTAATTGTATTCAGAATGAAATCCTACAAGGACTTTTTTTTTTTTTAAATTCAAAGTTTTTATTATTTTTTGGAGAAAAAAAAACAGAAATGTATAACAGTTGGGTACAGAAAGAAAAAACAGGGCAGTCATTACCTTTCTAGTTACATATAAGGGGAACAAACATACAGTAACTTACAAACAAACATACACCGGCCACCAGCCCGTAACTGAAGAGTAATACCTTAGAAAATGACATGAATTACAATCCCAACGTCCCAACATTAGTAGGTGTTGCGTTAGCCAACATACATTACGTTCCAACCTAGCCCGGCCCCTCTGAGTCTGCGGTGCATTCCGCAGCCAACATAGAATCCCAAAGGGACCAGTGGTCATTTTCCGGCTGTGGGAAATCATAAATATGTCTAGCCATCAGCTCATATTCCCTAATATTATTCACCATATCCCGTACCTCACGGACAGTAGGAACCCGCTGTTGCTTCCATCTCCGAGCTATCAACAACATAGTGCTAGAGGTTATCGCACAAAACAATCTCCTTTGCCACTTGCCCAACCTAACCTTTGATATACCCAATAAAAAATCCGCAGGAGCAAATGGTATCCCCAATCCTATTGCTTTTTCCACCAGGCCTCCCACTCCTCGCCATAATGGCTCTACTGCCACACAATCCCACCAAACATGAATCATAGTTCCTTTTAACCTCTCGCAGCGCCAACATATTGGTGAGACTGTTTTATTCATATGACATTCCCTTGCTGGTACTAGGTACCAACGGTATAATACTTTACGTCTCACTTCCATCAAAGAAGCACATCGGTACGCTCCCCTGTCCAATTCAAACGCCCACTCCCAAGCTTGAGATGGTATCCTAATACCCAACTCCCCCTCCCAAGCCTTTTGGAATGACCATGTGTGATCCGGTGATGGAACATTTAGCGCCGCATAGCATATAGAAAGGAGTTTTGCCTTTGTGCTTGGTTTTACCACAAAACTGGCAAATGGTGACAATGGGGCCTGAGGTAAGGTAGGTGGGAAACTCATGCCTGGCCGACGTATGACCGAAGCTATTTGGTAGTAAGAAAGCCGCCATGCCTCCGTTAACCTATAACGCTGCTGTAGCATTTCGAAGGTCATCATTTTCCCTCCCGATATCAATTGGTGGAGATGGCCAATCCCCCTAGAGGTCCACCTAGCACAGTCAAAGTCTGCAATCCAATGTGTCAAGACCTCCAGAGGGGTTGCCAGCGAGAGAGAGGTAGTATCTAATAAGAGGGTACGACTCATATCCCAGACGTGCAAATACCATCTAGTTAGTGGCAATATATCTGGTAGAGGGGGCCTCTGGCGGCGTGTGAGCCAAATGACAGTTGTTATTAGGTATTGTTTCGCAAAAGACTGTTCTATGGTTGTCCACTGTGGAGGGCGCGGGGAGTGGAAGTATTCTGCTAAAGACGCCAGCACCGCAGCTCTGTGGTACAGGTGTATATTAGGCATAGCCAGCCCGCCTCTCCGTATGGGGAGGTTGAGCAACCTAGTGGGAACCCTAGGTCGTTTTCCGTTCCACACATAATGGTTCAAAAGAGATTGTATCTCGTCTAAGTAAGATTTAGGTAAACGGATCGGAATGGTTCGAAAATAATATAGTAGCTTGGGCAGAAGTGACATTTTAATAGCAGCCATCCTACCCATCCACGATAAGGACGTCCTTTTCCATTTAAACAAAAGCTGTTTTATATGAGATAAGAAGGGCTTGTAATTTAGGTCGAATAATTGGTCAGGAGATTTAGAAATTTTTACCCCTAGGTACTGCAGATAATCCTCCCGCCATTCAAACTGAAAATGCTGTCTTAGTGATTCCCTAACCTCCCCAGGGACATTGATAGTTAACGCCTGCGACTTAGGTAAATTAATTTTATGAAAAGATACCGCACTATATTCCGTCAGAAGTTCACTAAGTCGAGGTAAGGAGTCTATAGGGTCAGCAAGAGTCAGTAAAATGTCATCTGCGAAGAGCCCTATCTTGTACACTGTTGGACCCACCATAATCCCCGCCACCCCATCGTCCTGTCTTATTCGCTGCGCCAATGGTTCGATCACAAGAGCGTACAACAATGGGGACAGGGGACACCCCTGTCTAGTCCCATTTCTAATGCCAAACTGAGTCGATAAAAAACCTGCCGTCAATACCGACGCCGTCGGGGAAGCATATAACGCGAAAATACTCTGCAGCACCGAGACCGGAAAACCAAACTTCAGCAACACTTTACGCAAAAACATCCAATCCACTCTGTCGAACGCTTTTTCAGCGTCTAGCGCCAACAGTACGCTCGGGAGGCGGTGTGTCTGAATTACTTGTATTAAATCTATCAGTTTTTTAGTGTTGTGCGGCCCCTGTCTCCCCCTTATAAACCCCACCTGATCTGAGCAGATCAGTTTAGGCAAGAGTTCCGCCACCCTATTCGCTAAAATTTTGGCATATATTTTGACATCAACATTCAATAAAGATATCGGTCTGAAGTTTGGACACAGAGTAGGGGATTTACCGGGTTTAGGGAGAGGGACAATAGTAGTACGTAACATTTCCTCAGGAAATCTACCTTCCTCCGCGGCAGAGGTGAAAAGCGAGAGAAGGTGGGGAGTCAACTGAGCAGAAAAATTCTTATAATATATGTCTGTAAAGCCATCTGGGCCTGGGGATTTATGGGATGGAAGGGACTTAATGGTCGTCGCTATCTCTAGCTCCGTAAAGGGAGACGATAAACCGTCCCTCTGGGTAGGAGTCAGGGAAGGCAGATGGAGATCCGATAAATACCGATCCACCCGTGCCTCACAAAAGGAGGAGGGGAGCGGGTCAGGTTGTAAATTATACAGGTCCCCATAGTACGCGGCTAGGGCATTCCCTATTTCCAGTGGTTTATAAACCGTCTTCCGACCAGAATCAAGCACCAGGTGGGAAATTCTAGTGTTCGCAACCATAGGCCTAAGATATCTGGCCAAGAGCCGTCCCGGACGATCCCTAAACGCATAGTACCGTGTCTTCAATCTGCGCTGAGAATAGAGAAGAGCCTTGTAATTCCAGTCTGACAGTCGCGCCTGCGCTTCTAAGAGTATTTTCAGATGGGCCGGGGTAGGGTTCGAACTATTCGCCTGCGCAGCTATATGGATTTGAGACAATATTAAAAGTTTATCAGCCTGACGAGCTTGGTTCAAACGGGAAGCCCATTTGATGCACACACCCCTCAGGACAGCTTTGTGCGCTTGCCAAAGTGTTTCCGGCGTGACCCCTGGAGTAGTATTCAACGTAAAATATTCCGCCAACGTCTGTTCTATTTCAGCCAAGGCACCAGGGTCAGACAAAATTGAATCATTAAAACGCCACATCGCCTTCCCCGCTCCTCTTTCCCCGCCCTCTCCAATTGTCAAAAAGATCGGCGCGTGATCCGACCAGGTAATATCCAAAATCTCGCATTTAAGGACCTGTGACAAAGAGGAGCCCTGTAACAGAAAATAATCTATCCTACTATATGTATTGTGTACCCTTGAATGGAACGTGAACTCTGAGTCGCCCGGGTGCCATAAGCGCCATACGTCATATAAACCATGGGAGGAAAACAGGTCTCTCAATTTCTGTCCCTGTCGTATACTACGCTTGGTCGGAATCGGGATCTTAGGGGACCGGACATCTCGCGATGGGTCAATACTGTAATTAAGATCCCCGCATATTAGCAATACACCAGTCGCTACAAGGGACACCCTATGCAATACTCCAGAGATAAAAGAAAGTTGTTCAGTATTAGGCGAGTATACATTCACCAGCGTATAAGTTTTGTGATTCAGCGAGCAGACCAAAATAAGATAGCGGCCCTGCGGATCCGAAATCTTTCTATGTAATTGGTATACGACATCAGATCTAATTAAAATCGACACCCCTCTCGCTTTGGTAGGACCCGTGGCGTGGTATTGCGTGGAAAAGTTGCGTATTCCTAGCGGGGGATGGGCAAGGCGTTTAAAATGGGTTTCCTGGAGGCAAACCACATCCGGCTTTAGCCGCAACACATCCGCCGCCAGAGAATGACGCTTAACCGGAGCGTTTAGCCCCTTAACATTGTATGAGATTATCTTCAACATTGCGCTTAATATCGATATGTGGAAAGTGCACTTTTTTACCGTTATCTAGACAACAAGGAGGTGGCCACACATAACAATCACAGAAAAAAAAACACACAAACCAGGTAGTCACCTGGGAACTATGTACATCCATAAACAGAAACATCTCCAGCGAGAAGCCCCAAAAATAAGGGGAACCTTCTCGTACCCCTCACGAGAGGAGGGAGGGGGGGAAACCTCGAGGTCTGCGGAGGATCAGGCCCGCAAAACCAAACAGTATATAGAAGAAAAAAAAGCAAAACGGTGAGAGATCTCAAGGAGCCCAGTTTCGGGGCGCACCTGTCCAAATGACTTAACCCTCGCAACGTAATGACCAGTCCGACGTTCCTTTTGCGGGTTTACATCTTAGTGCCCTCTATAAAGACCAGGAAGGAGAAGCCCAGGACATTAAGGCCTTCAAGTCGGACCTTCTCCTATTTCCTCCCACTGGAGGATCAATTCTTCACGGCCAGCTGTCATGAACGCCTAACGTTGACTTTATCTCTTACGCCACTCCGGATCCAGACGTTGAGTCGAGCCCCGGGCTTGAGTAGCCGGAGGAGAAGAAGGGCCCTGTTGTTCCATACCCCACACTTTAAGAAGCCGTTTCCCAGCTTCAACCGAGGTGATTACGTGGAAAGCTCCGTTTCTGGCCACCAACAACTTAACCGGGAATCCCCATCTGTAAGACACTCCATTAGCTCGTAGAGCCTCAGTCACCTGGCGGAAGTTTCTCCGGTTTTGTAACGTAGCCTTGGACAGATCCGGAAAGATAGAAATGTGATCATACTCCGGCTTAAGAGCATCAGGAGACCGCAAGGCCCGAAGCACGTCTTCACGCGGTTTGAAGTAATGGAGTCTAAGTAAAACATCTCTCGGTGATCTCTCGGGCGCCGAGGGGGGTCTCGGTAGCCGGTGAATCCTATCGAAGAGGAGAGAATCAGGGGTAGCATCGGGGAGAAGGTGTTGGAAAATCTCAGTCACATATTGCGACAGGGCTTGCGTCGTCACTGCGTCTGGCACACCTCGTATCTTCAAGTTGTGGCGCCGTGATCTGTCCTCCATGTCTGCTACTTTCAATAAGGCCCCCTTCAGTTGTTCCTCCAGATCATCTACCCTCTCCGCCATCTCGTTGTGTGCTCCAGCTTGTTCCGCCATTTTCTCCTCCAATTTGTCTGTGCGATCTCCAATCTCCCGAATCTCCCTCTTAATATCCGCCGCCACAGAGTCCAACCGGGAGGTCAGTTTGTCCGAGAGAGAGGTTATTAAGCCCTCTATACGTGCAGTAAAAGCCTCCATACCTTGCAGGGCCAGTCCTGGGTCCATCTCCGCGCCCGGCGATGTCTGTGTGGAACCGCCGCCATCTTGGGTGCCCAGGCCTTCTTTCTGCTTCAAACCCCGCGGCGTAAAAAACTCAGCCTTTGACGTTTTTTTTGCGTTTTTTTGTGCTGGCATCATATTCAGCCGACCTTGCCCTGCCTGAAAGGTACTTTTTAGGGTAAATTCGCTTGATATATCCGCTGTTTCGGTGTCCCCTTTGCCGGAGCTCTGCTCTCACGCGGCCAGCTCTCTCCGCGGTCAGACCACGCCCCCTACAGGACTTTTTAAAGAACCATAGCAACTTAAAATGACATCAATTGGTTTTGTAATACAGTAGTAAATGTAGTTTTTGTGAATTCTTCATTGACACAATTATTCAACCCCTAAAGACTACCACTCTGAAGAACAGAGGTTCATTCAAGTGTTTTCAATCAGGTATTGAAACACCTTGTGGATGTCACGGAGCAGCAATTAAAGCATAATAAGCACCAATTAGGCAGCTTTAAAATGACTGTGATTACTCAGCTCCTTCTAGACATTTACTTGTGTGGTTACAAACATGGTGAAGTCAAGAGAATGGTCCAGGAAGACAAGAGAAGAGGTGATTACTCTTCACAGGAAGGGCAATGGCTATAAGAAGATTGCAAAGATGTTAAACATACTAAGAGAGACCATAGGAAGCATCATTCGCAAATTCAAGGCAAAGGACACTGTTGAAACGCTACCTGGTCGTGGCAGAAAGAAGATGCTGACTTTGACTGCTGTGCGCTACCTGAAGCGTAAAGTGTTAAAAAAACACTGTGCGGCCGTTCTAGTGGTTGTACGTTCTTGCCTGCCTTGCGTCCGTTTGCCGCGGCCGTGGTGCGTCCGCAGTTCAGTGCGGATGTACTTTGTGTAACAGGCTCCAATGGACTTTCTTTCATGCTATCACGGACGTACTTTTAGGTGCAATCACGGACGTGAACACTACGCTCGTCTGACCCCAGCCTTAAAAGTGGAGCAATCCCTATGTGCTTTCACATCTGTCTTAACTATATATAATACTCTTCAAATGGGTTTTTAAAATGCATGGTTTTCCCTTTTATGAATAACATAATAATGACGTTGGGCTGGTATAATAATGCTATGGGGCTGGTATGAAATTATTTCCAGGGCTGGTTTTTATCCCCAGTGCGGCCCTGCTGGGGGGGCATTAATAATTTTCACTACTAAATCATACCACTGAAAAACCTAAATAAGTATATATAAATAAGGTTTCAAAATACCAGAGTAATGTGGTGCAATGATACCTTTTTATTGTATTAACCGGATACTTAAATATTAGGGTTGCACCGATACCGATACTAGTATCGGTATCGGGGCCGATACTGGGTACTGCAGGAGTACTTGGTACTCGTGTAGTACCCCCCGATATTTTTTCCGATACCGGAAGCCGGCATCCGAGGGGCTGCGGCGGCTGTCCGAATGCTCTATCGGCATTCAGACAGCCGCCCCTGGAGCTGCTCTCTGCGATACTTACCTTCCTTAGCGCCGCCGGGAATGTTTCCACGCGCGCTCGTTGGAAGGTCCCCAGCCGCGACCACGTGGGACCATGTGATCACGGCTGGGGTCCTTCCAACGAGCGCGGCGGGGAAATAAATAGTGTGTATAAACACGCTGAGCGGCTGCAGGGCCTGTCTGAATGCAGATAGAGCATTCGGACAGGCCCTGCAGCTGCTCTCCGCGATGATACTTACCTTCCTGGGCGACGCCGGGAAAGTTTCCCCGCGCACGCTCGTTGGAAGGACCCCAGCCGCGATCACATGGTCCCACGTGGTCGCGGCTGGGGTCCTTCCAACGAGCGCGCGCGGAGACATTCCCGGCGGTGCCCAGTAAGGTAAGTATCTTTGGGGGGTGGTCCATGAGCTGGGGGGCATACCCATGTGTGAGCTGGGGGGGCATAACCATGTGTGAGCTGGGGGGGCAAATCCATAAGCTGGGGGGGCATATCCATGAGCTGGGGGGCATATCCATAAGCTGGGGGGGCATATCCATGAGCTGGGGGGGCATATCCATGAGCTGGGGGGCATAACCATGTGTAAGCTGGGGGGCATAACCATGTGTGAGCTGGGGGGGCAAATCCATAAGAAGGGGGGGCATATCCATGAGCTGGGGGGCATATCCATGACCTGGGGGGGCATATCCATGAGCTGGGGGGCATATCCATGAGCTGGGGGGCATACCCATGTGTGAGCTGGGGGGCATATCCATGAGCTGGGGGGGCATATCCATGTGTGAGCTGGGGGGGCAAATCCATAAGCTGGGGGGCAATATCCATGTGTGAGCTGGGGCATATCCATGAGCTGGGGCATATCCATGTGTGAGCTGGGGCAAATCCATGTGTGAGCTGGGGCAAATCCATGTGTGAGCTGGGGCATATCCATGTGTGAGCTGGGGCATATCTATGTGTGAGCTGGGGCATATCCATGTGTGAGCTGGGGCATATCCATGTGTGTGCTGGGGAAAATCCATGTGTGAGCTGGGGCATATCCATGTGTGAGCTGGGGCATATCCATGTGTGAGCTGGGGCATATCCAAGTGTGAGCTGGGGCATATCCATGTGTGTGCTGGGGCAAATCCATGTGTGTGCTGGGGCATATCCATGTGTGAGCTGGGGCAAATCCATGAGCTGGGGCAGTATGAATATATATATATATCGGGGGGGATATACATGTGAGCTGGGGCATTTTTATATGGTCTGTTTTTATTGGAAAGCGTCACATGACATTAAAGAAACGTATCGGTACTCGGTATCGGTGAGTACTTTTAAAAAGTATCGATACTCGGTCTTAAAAAAGTGGTATCGGTGCATCCCTATTAAATATATTTTTTGCCGTAAATTGGTGTTTTTGCCGACATCCAATAAGTGCTTCAGCGACTCCAGTTTCGAAAATTATGGTGACCATTCGCTAAATAGGGAATTCACCATATTTTCAGCTAAATTAATTCCCCGAAATGTGACGAAAATCAAACGAACTAAAGATGAATAGACTCTTTAGATTCTAACTTCCATAACAACCCCTAGAAAGCCATAAACCCAGGGAAATACAATAAAAATAATAAACAGTGAGGCATGTTGCCTACCCATTAACCCCTAAAATACCAATAATCAATGGAAAACATGAACTAAGTACATTCAGCTCATCAGCATTCTTTCCGTAAACAATACACATAGTGCCTTGGTGGGCACCTCCAGTGTTCCTGGATGCATGCTGCTCCTGTGCCATCTTGGTTTAAAGTTCCCACTTACAGTATATCCTGGTACCTGTGCTTGATGGACTGGATACATCAGTTCCTCCTAAATGCACAGATCACTTGTCTGATCTCATTCCATAGCCAGAGTCGCAGGTATCCAAACAGAGAAAAGTTGTCCAGCAGGTGTGCCCTCTGCATATACGTCTCAATGTCTCTTTCTCCTCCAGGGTGTACTTCTCTTTCCGAATCTGTCCCCCTGAGGTGCCCTGTGCCTGTGCCCCGGATTGTGATTGTGCACTGACTAATTGCTGCGTCCCTCACCCAGAAGCTGACCCTTGGCTGGATGGACCTGGCCTGGCACCTGTGCTCTCCTCACTCTGACGCCTCCTCTCCCCCTCACTCCTCCTCTCCCTATCTTCGCTGCTATGCTCCTTGGGACTCCTGTCACCCCTCTCTCCATCAGGATGTCTCATTTTGACCAACATTTGGAGTTCTAGGAGCCCAATTCCCAGTTCATGACAGGATTATGTTTAGCCAACCATGGAAAACCGAGAACAATGGGTACCTTAGGAGACTCAATAATCTGAAATTGTATTTTCTCCTTATGCAGGATACCTGTACAGAATGATAAAGGAATAGTATCGTGGGTTACATGTGGTCTCAACAAGTTTCTGCCATCAATAAACTCTATTATGAGAGGAGTCTCTCTCTTAACCAAAGGTACCAGGTGTATGGCAGCAAAACCTGAATCATGGAAGTTCCCTGCTGAACCTGAATAAATCAGGGCTTCAGTGTCTAGCTTGGTCTTTTCCCAAGCAACAGACACCAGAACCACGACACGAGACCTCTTTTTCTTTTTAGACACGAGAGACACCATAGTCATGCCTAGAATCTGTCTCTCACGGGACTCTAGACATGCTCATTTCCCGACAGTGAAGACCTCTTAGGTCGTCTGGGACACTGTAGATGGAAATGACCCTTGTCTGCACAATAGAGGCATAACCCTTCTCTGAGACGGTTTTGTCTCTCCTCACCAGATATGCTAGAACGGCCCAATTACATGGGTTCAGGAATTGCTGTCTCCACCCTAGGAGGTGAAGGAACATGAAACACACGAGTAGTGGAATGAGGTACCTGAGGAGATCTGCGGGGATTATCATGACCAGACCTTCTTTCACGAATCTGATCGTTGAGAGCATTACAGAAATCAATGAAGTCATCTAGCTCCTCAGGTAATGACATGGGAGCTAGTTCATACATTAGCGTATCATTAATACCCTCGAGAAACGCGGTCATGAATGTATCATTAGGCCATTGTAACTCTGCTGCCACAGTTTTAAATTCGATAGCATAATCAGCTACCAGGCGATTACCCTGTTTCATACGTCACAAGACCCTGGCGGCGCCAGTCGCACGCCTTGCAGGATCAAAAGTGCGCCTGAGGTCTCCTATGAATTCATCATAATTGTACATCACAGGTTTCCTGAGCTCGCATATAGGAGTTGCCCACAGTAAGGCTTTGTCAGTTAAATGGTTAATGACGTATCCCACTTTAACTCTATCAGCGGCATACATACCAGGATTTAATTCAAACATGATCTCCATTTGCATAATAAATCCTCTGCATGTACCCGAAGTACCATCAAAGCTTATGGGAGATTTAAGATTAACAGGATGCATTACAGCAGCAGGAGAAGAAACATTTCCCACAGTATAGCAGACATTTACCGCAGGAGAGGATGGTGGTGAAGCTTTGCTAGACTGATTCATCAGTAACCCCAAAGCCTGAGCAAACTGATCCATGCGGTGATCTTGCTCTTCTTGTCTAGAAACGATTTCACCCAGCTTCGACATTAACACGGATAAGTCTGTCGGATCCATGTTCTCTTGGCCTTGACGTAATGTGACATTCCCCAGGACAGACCTGGTAAGATCTCTCTCAACAGACCTCTAAACCTCCGATCCTTAGAATGGTCGGGACCACTAACCATATACCTCTAGCAGCCACAAAGGCCAGGGAGATTGCACCAAGCAATTAACACAAGAGACAGCAGTATATATGCTGTGTACTGCACTGCAGTATGTGGCAGGATAGAAAGCACACACCAACAACACCAGGCGGCAGATACAAGAGACAGGGGTACAGAGAGAGAATTGTCGATATAACACAGACCGGGTCAGCAATGGTTATACACTGTGTACTACGATATAGTAGGTAGCAGGATCGAAGGCACACACCAGCAGCACCAGGCGGCAGACACAACATGCAGGGATATAGAGAGAGAATTGTCAATATAACAAACCGTGTCAGCAATGGTTATACACTGTGTACTACGATATAGTAGGTAGCAGGATCGAAGGCACACACCAGCAGCACCAGGCGGCAGACACAACAGGCAGGGATACAGAGAGAGAATCGTCAATTTAACAAGCAGGGTCGGCAACAGATCAAGGTCCTCAGAATAGCAAGGTCAGCAACGAGAGAAAAAAATACAGCTCAGTAGCGATGCGGGAATGAAATTCCACGTCAAGGCAAGGATTCAGTGTGCGCGCTCTGTTTTTTAAAGCCGGCGGCTCTGCGTCATCACGCCGCGCCCCGCCCCCAGATCAGCCGCATCTACGCCGGGTGCCGCCGGAGCTCCTAGCACTCTCCAGCCGGTGGCACCAAGCGTCCGCGGTGCCCCTGAGAGCCACACGGGACCCTGGATGTGACAGCTACCTGTAGCATTTGGCTATGTAAAGTAGGAACCTGCGAATCATAAATTTTGGCTCGAATCGAATCTCGAATCGAATTGGCTGTTAGGCTCGAACTTGAATCGAATATCGAATCGAATCGAAAAATTAAGAAAAATTTCGCTTTCGAGCATTCAGTGTACGATAAAGCCTGGATAGGTATGCTTTGTTTGTGCATGCAGGTTCAGCTGGCGTTACAGCTGCAATCTAACAGATGGGCTTAATATAATAGCCTATAGCAAAGTACATTCATCATAAAAATCAAACTTAAAATAAAAACTTCAATAATTCAATTACAAGCTTAAATTATTGCAACTTTGCAAGCTTTATTGAAATGATTTTAATAACCATAGTAAATTACAAAGTTACATTAGGGCTAGGTAGGGCTGTATAGCCTTTATTTAGCCTTCCTCTATAAGTTTTATAATTTTTTTAACTTTAGTCTAGTTTACTTGAGGGACGTGCGATGAGGTCAATCAATGGCTGGTGAGGCTGGTCAGAGCCAGATATACACAGACAGATATTAACTAACTTTCTGCGGTTTGTCTTTAGTTGTAAATAAAACTAAATTATATTTTACTCATTCACTGTACCAACATATATTATTTTTCTCACCATTAATTAAATGGCCTTTCTAAAGATACCATTATTTTAGAACAGACGCGTGGCTGCAGACCTCCTGAGCAGCAGGCAGCAGCAGCCTACGCGATTTGCATAGCGGGGAAGCATACAACCGCTATGCAAATTGCATAGGCTGTAAAAGAATGCGCATAGAGGAAAGGGCAGACTGGCAGAGGACAAAGCCAACAGTGGGGGAGTGCGGAGCAGGAGGAGGTGAGTTTCTTTTATTATTTTAACGCTGGCTTAATGTCAGCTGACCGTGAGGCTCTGCCTCACCTGCCTAAGCTGACGGCACGGCACGTCCCTGCTTTACTAACATGTGTATATATATTTGTCAAAATAGTAGTAAATCTTTGTTATTCCGAGCCCAAATCAGAGTTTCTGCAGAGTTCTCGAGAGGTTGTAGCGAAGATCTGTTATGATTTGTCCGCCAACTGAATTAACCCTTTCTGATGAACAGTTTGTTGCTTGTATAGCCAGTAAGTTGCGCGCCACACTAGACAACAGTGGTAGGATACTTTTATTTTCCTTCCAATACTGCAACGGATCACTATCACGTTCACGTATGGGCTGCTTCAAATATGCACTGACTTCACTTTCAAGTTGTTGAGCCGTTGACCAGGTGCTGCTGGCTTCTTCTTTCTTTGCATCGTCTACTTTTTTAAAAACGGAATCGAGCAGGCTTCCTTTATGACTGGACTTGTCGACAACAGTTGACTCAGACTGTACGGCGCTATCGGTGGCACTCGTCTGGGCATTGGATTCAGGTGCACCGGAGCTATTGCTGGTAGTAGGCCAAGGAGAAGACGACAACAGTGCAAGATTCTCTATGTAAACTTTTGCTTGTGTCACTTGATGTTCAGGGAATAACGCAGTTTTGAATCTGGGATCAATGAAAGTGGCTGCTAATAGGTAGTCTTTGGACAAATCAAATCGTGTATTCAGTTGACGTAAAAGCTCATTACGAAAGCATTGAATGCCAGGCGTAGCAAGAGTGGCACTGGCAAGCTCTTCTTTTAGAACCGAAATACATGGTATAAGCAAACTAACGCTTACATACGTGTCAGCACTCAAAATTGTTGTAGCCTCTGCTGTTGGTTTGAGTAATGGGAGAACATTCTTCAGCGTATCTTGCAACTGCGTTGAAAGTGGTTGTGGAGGGCTTCGTGCGCACTTTTTGTTCATTGCACAATCGACGAGGGCCAAGGAAATTGACTCGTAATTTCTACAAACCCAATCCATCAGCAGATATGTACTATTGAAACGCGTTGTAACATCAAGTGGTGGTTTGGATTCGGGTAAGCCCTTATCAACTTGATATTTTGTCAATACAGCTTGTCCCACAGTTGATGAGTGAAAAAACCCAGCAATGTAATGCAAACAGCCTATAAGATTTTTTACTGTTCTTTGAACGTCCAATGCTGCATTTATAGTGAGCTGAAAAATGTGAGCAGCACAGCCATGCCACTGTATGTCCAGGATTTTAGCAGTACAAGGCATTGTGTTTGTTGTGTCTGTTGTGGCAAATAGGATTTTCTCTTCACCAAATCCATGCTTAGCAAACTCGTTGGAAATTATTTCAGCAGTTTTCCTCGCTGTATGGTCAGCTTCCAAATTCTCTAGGTTGACCACAGATAAGCAACGGGATTGCATTACCCACGATGACTCGGATATGTAATGTATTGTAAGCACCAAATAATTTGACTTATTGTCAGCCTTCCAGTGATCAAACGTGATGGATGGTCGGCAGTCATTAATTTCAGACCTGAGGAACTGCACTAACTTCTGGTGCAAGTTATTTGCCATGTCATCAAGTTTACGCGACAGTGTGATTGGGTGGGGCGGTTGATAGCGGCCACTAGTTAACACTGAACACAAATTCTTAAATCCACTTCCTGCTGCACTCTCAAATGGCCGGCCATCTGCTACAATAAACTTCAAAACTGCTGCATTATACTTTTTTTTAGTAGACGGGTCAAGTGTCAAACTGTACGCTGAAATGCAAGTCTGCTTTTTCATAGCACGGCCTTCTGTCATTGGCAGTGAATGACGTCGTGCCACTGCCGACACCAATGTTTTCTTCTTTGTATCATCGGTCTTGGCCTGTTGATACACGGACAGATGCTTTCTTTCTAGGTGAGTCCAAAGATGGGACGTTGTGCCAGTAGCTTGCAATGAGGATGTTTTTTTGCATACTTTGCAAGTTAAGGAATCTTCCTTCACTTCAAAATGATTTTTCACAGATGACATTTTGAATTTGATCATTGATTGGTCTACAAAAAAAAAGGAATTGATTAAAAAAAAAAAGGTGGCTTAATTAATGGGAAAATAAAGTGGTATTATATAAGTTGGAGGAGGCGCTTGTATATCTGTGCAAAGTGTTACTTTCACAATGTTTCACATTCACATATATTATCTGGAGTCCCACACAGAGCAGCAAGGCCCCCATATAATATTATCTCCCCAGTCTCACAGAGCAGCCAGGCCCCCATATAATTTATTATTTCCCACACAGAGCAGGCCCTAATTTATTTCTCTTGTTGCAGATATATAAATTAATCATACTGGCAAGTAGACATGTGCACAGCACAAAATTTCGTTTTGAACTAACTGACTGGAGAATGAAAAATTCTAGGTCAAAATAGCCGATTTGGAAAGTGAGATGAAAGGGAGAATTTTTCTGGTTTGGCTATTTTGATCTAGAATTTTTCATTCTCCAGTCATTCTCCTGCTTTTCACGCTCTCTGAATAACCCTGATTGTACTGAGAGATAATTTAACAAGCAGCCGATCTCAGCGCTCACAGCCACTGGATTTAAAGGGCTAAAAAAAAAGAGGCTCCTCTCTGTATAATGTTTAGAACATCCTCCTGCATTAATTAATACCCCTCTCTGTATAATGTATACAACATCCACCTGCATTAATTAATACCCCTCTCTATATAATATATAGAACATCCTCCTGAATTAATTAATGTCCCTCTCTGTATAGAACATCCTCCTCAATTCATACCTTTCTCTGTATAATGTATATAACATCCTCCTGCATTAATACCCCTCTCTGTATAATGTATAGAACATCCTCCTGCATTAATTAATGCCCCTCTCTGTATAGAACATCCTACTGCATTGGCATGTGGAGGGTGCAGAACTTCGGATGTTGCGATGTTGCGCTCTTCATTGCTGGTCTCCTTCACTCATCAATGTAATATCACAAAAAGGACTGAAACTAAAATGTAGTGCATTTTATTTTAGTTTCTTTCGTTTTTTGTACTGAGCAGTTTCGTTTCTCTTGAGTCATACGAAAACTAAATTATCCCAAAATTCGGACTAAATCGTTTTAGTACTAAAATGAATGCACATGTCTACTGGCAAGTTCATCATAGTCATAGTACAGATTTGACTTTTAACTTTAAGCCCCTGGCCCACCCCCACCCCATGCAGCCATTCTCCTCTTCTGGTGACGATGAATCAATGATTAGATCCATTCCATCACCTGGCTTCCTGTAAAAGAAGCACAATATAAACGTGGCGGTGACAGGGATACTGATAATTAAATATTATATACTCACAAATCAACATCCCAACTTGGCTCAGGCGGCAGCCTGACGATCGCTCCTCTGTCCTCCGAACACGTCACATCACCGTGTTCCTGTCCTCTTCGCAGGGACTGACTGTGCCCGTCGTTGAGTCGTCTCCCGAGTCCCGACCTCACCTCAGCCTCCTCTGTGAACCGTGAGTGACAGTGTGAGAGTGAGCGTCACTCTCTCACAGGTCAGTCTTGAATGACTTTTTTTGTTCAGATTGGTCTACAAAAAATTAATTAAATTGATTAAAAATGTTTTTGATTAATTAAAATAATTATCTCCCACAGAGCAGTAGACAGCAGTGACCCAATCCATAATTATCTCCCACAGAGCAGCAGACAGCAGTGACAGCTGTGACCCCAGCCATCCATAATCATCTCCCACAGAGCAGCCAGCAATGAGTGACCCCCATATTAATTATCTCCCACAGAGCAGCCAGCAATGAGTGACCCCCATATTAATTATCTCCCACAGAGCAGCCAGCAATGAGTGACCCCAGTATTAATTATCTCCCACAGAGCAGCCAGCAATGAGTGACCCCCATATTAATTATCTCCCACAGAGCAGCCAGCAATGAGTGACCCCCATATTAATTATCTCCCACAGAGCAGCCAGCAATGAGTGACCCCCATATTAATTATCTCCCACAGAGCAGCCAGCAATGAGTGACCCCCCATATTAATTATCTCCCACAGAGCAGCCAGCAATGAGTGACCCCCATATTAATTATCTCCCACAGAGCTAGGGATATCATAAAAATGAATATATTCAGCAGCAGTGCCCCACTAGATACCCCCCCTCGGCAGCCATCTTCTCATCGTCTGGTAAAACAAAGCGTTCTCAGGCCAGGGATATGAGTCCTACTCCTAATTTAATTATACTGATACTCACCACCAGAAATTGGGTCAGACTCAAGCCGGCTTGCACTGCAGCTCTCTCCTCCGAACACCCTCCGAACACGTCCAGACTCCAGACAGAGCGAGCGACTTCACTGCAGGAGCTCCCCCTGCTGCGTGCCTTCCTTCGGATCCTTCCACAGGCTCTACTGTGAACGGACCTTGATGTGGGCGGTGCCTAGCAGCGTGCCGTTCCTTCCCAGCCACGTGCAGCCATGTGCTGCGTGTCTGGGAGGCGCGCTTTGTGTGAATCAGCTGCGATCTTACAGATTCGAAAAAATTTCGAATCACACCGCAAAATCGAATTCGCCCAGCGATTCGATTTCGAATCGAATCTCGAAGCTTCGCAGGTCCCTAATGTAAAGTCAGCAATTCGCTTGCATGCACTAACCGATCAGTATAAGAACCTCTGCACGTTTTATAATCTGTTTAGTAGTTGGCAAACGCAAATATTTAGAGCTGCATGCTAACTTTTTGACTTTGCACTCACTGTTTAGCATGAACTAGGGAATAGAGCCCAATGTATGTAAGAGCTGGTGGAAGAGCTGCTGCAAGATCATTTGCAAACAATAATAGTCTTTCTAGCTTACATTCTGAATAGTGTTTGGTTAGGTTTTTATTGTAGCATTTTATAGAATCATATTTACTTTTATATATATTTTTTACATTATAGTTTTAAATACTCATCAAGAAGATCATTGAGACAAGCCACTTGCACTGGTGTGATTTATTTCACTACTATATTTTTTAAAACGGTACTGATGTTTTTGCGGTCTTGACTGTGTTGCTTACGTTTCGTATCCATTTTCCTGACAGAGTTTTTTTGGGGATTAACTGTGTCATCGCACTTATTTATAGAGCAGCACTGTATCAGTAATTATAGTACTTTCTACTTTGAGCGTTCTGCGATATAGGGTTTTGCCATTTGTTCTCCTTTCATGCACTGAAAATCTTGCAATAAATAAAACACAAATGCAACATTTAAATGGCAGTTTATTAAACTCCAGTAACATTTACTTTAACAATTCTTATTATAAACATCTCAAATTTAAACTCCATTCAATCAATATCTTTATATATATTGTCTACCTATCTTGTTTAAAATGACTCTAGTTTTGTTTTATTCCATGCTAGCTTGCAGTTTATATTTGTTCTTCCACCACCTTCAAAGTCATTAATTCTACCCTGCCCAGAACACTCTTATGAGAGTTGACAAAGAGTGCCAACAGCCTCCTCATAAAGTCAAATCACATGCACAGTTTTCTTTGCTAATCTAAATAGACAATTGTGTTTTTATACTCTTGGCCACCCACTCTTTCTCTCTATATTCACTTGTCTTAATCCTATTTTGGTCTTGATTCCTACTTTGCTTGGTTCCCTTTGATGTGATCTTCTCCGAGTTAGAAAACATTATAGTATGCTTTTGTCTTACAATGCTGTTTATTAATTAAACCATACAATACCTCACTATGGACATACAAACCTTTAGTGTTTCATATTCTATTTTCTAGTATATTTAATCAATATTTGGTAAAATGTTTAATTTATAATTTACAAGACTGATAGAATGCTACAGTACAGTCTTAAGATGCCGCTCCAAAAATCGATTTTGAAATAATGCTTGACCTTTCACAAGAACATCTAAATTATTATTTACTACTATTACTACTACTGCCATGTATTAAAAAGATTATTTTAATTTTTACAATCACTTTTTTATTATTTATCACTATAGTCACCTCAGCTGTTGAAGCTTTGAAACCGAATTTCAAAGCTTTTAAACCTTTTAGTGCTGGAGGGATAAGACACATGGGAGGATTAATTGCCACGTTTGCTAAATGACACTATTCTGTGAGACCCACTCTGGTTTTAGGAAGACCTCTCTGAGCTGTTTGAAATGATTGGCATACTCGATTTCTGGAGTATTAGTTCCAAGCAAATACTAACATTATATAAAATTATACTTAATAAGATGAGATTTTTCCTATAAGGAGGTTTTAAAAGGGTTAACCCCTTAGTGACTGGGCGGTTTTTCGAAAGTCTGTCCGAAAGTGCCCGCTGCTGTTTTTACGTTTCTGCGCTGTTTGCGTTTAGATCAAATTTTCCTCTTACTCGTTTATGCAATCCGCATATTTTATATACTGGTTTTCCCGCCATTAAATGGACTTTCTAAACATACCAATATTTCCATCATATCGTATAATTTACTATATATTAAAAAAAATATATGATGAAAAAAATGGAAAAAACACACTTTTTCAAAAATGAATCCCCAAAATCTACAACCGCCAATAAAGACCCGGGATAAATAGTTTAAAGATTTTGTCCTGAGATTAATTAAGTTTTATTACGTTTTAAATTAAGTATTATTGCAGAACCCACCTGAACATCACAGCAATTCAAAGAACTACATCCCAGAGCTCCTGTGCTACATTCCCCATATGCAGCACAGGTGCTCTGGGATGCAGTTCTTTGAATTGCTGTGATATGCAGGTGGTTTCTAGGGATGAGCCGAAACCCCCCGTGTTCGGTTCGCATTCGAACTCAAATAATTTCAAAAGTTCGAGTTCGGACGTGAACACGATTCAAACTCAATGCAAGTCAATGGGACTCGAACGTTCAATTTTTAGAGTGCCCTGCAAGAGGGCATATGTGGCCGGATGGAAGTCCGCCTGCGGTCCTGCTCTATCTGACCCCCCCCTTTGATGGCGTCCGGCCCGACTACCGAGTGGCACGGCACTCGGCGTCTCGAGCGGCCTGGAGGATGAAATGGCGTTGGTCCGGCGTCTGGAGAGATGGCGCATTGTTGCCTTGGGGATCCCGTTCCTGGGTTGAGTGGTGATGCAGGAGACCGCTGAGTGTCTCCTGCAATAGTGATTGTAGCTCTGAAATGAAGACTCCAGACGGGGCTGTATGCTTTAAAACCGTGAATGAATTTTATGGGTTTCAACAGGGTCATTTATACAACTTCACACAAACAGATTACCAACTCCCCCACCCACACAACCAGCACTGATTGGCTCCTTTCCCAGCCTCCTGTTCCCTATCAGGTCCCTTTCAGCCTTCCCATTAGGAAGCCAGGGATTAGGCAGATGAGGTCTTGGAAAAGCCTCCAATCCTCTGGTTTGCTGTATCCTCTATTTTGCCCTTTCAGGCTCCCCCATTGTCCAGGGGATTAGGCAGATGAGGTCTTGGAAAAGCCTCAAATCAGATGGTTTGCTGTATCCTCCATCTTGGGGCCTGAGATCCTTTGTCCTGTGAGACCATGCTGGGATGAGCAAAATGGCGACGGGGAAAAACACATACAAACTGTTTCTTACATATCTTACAGTTATATCACACAGTTTCTTACATCTCTTACAGTTACAACATACAGAGTACATTTTTATTTACACCACACCAATAAAACCACATCTAGCAATAAAACAAAGTGTCCATATGTTCAAACGCAAAACCGAAGGGAAAACAGGAAAAAAGGTCTTTAAAAAGGGTTCAGTCTTTTAGTCCTGTGGCTCGCTGACCAGAGACCCTATGTCCGTTCCGTGACATTTCTCCCCACTTCTAGAGTCCGACGGACACGGTTGGACCCACACTGGTCGACTCGGGGAAGTCGGAGCAGTCTTTGTGGCCCATAGTCTGTGGGAAGTTGGCGAGCCACCAGGCTTCTCCATTTGTCCTTGCGGCAGTGCCTGGCGTGTTGGGGGTACAAGTCTTTGGGGGTACCCCCTCCGGAATAAGGGTCCTGTGGTTGGGGAGGGGTACTGCCTGTACCACCTCCGGAGGTATCGCGCACCCGGGAAAAACAGGTGCTAAATGCACGCGCCCTGAGTGCCCTGGTCAGCCGTTGGAAAAAACAGTGGCTGCATGGGGCCTCCGGGCCAAAGGGGTGTGGAGATGGGCAGAGTTGAAACAGGCTCTGCCCCATTGCCAGCACGTCGGCTGGGGGGTTCAAGGCCGAGGAAGGGTCCCCGGGCAGGAGAACGGCGTCCTCCATCTCCGGTGGGGTCAGTGGCTGCAGAATAAGCAGCCCGGGTGTATCCTCTTTCTGTTCCCCGAGGCAGGCGGGGAAGGTTGGGCAGAGGCCGGCGGCACTCTGTCCGGTTGCCAGCTCTTCTGCTGGGGAAGCAGGCGCAGGAACGACGTCCAGGTGGTTGGATGGGGTCAACGGCTGCGGGATAAGCAGCTTGGGTAAATCCTCCTTCTGCTCCTCAGGGCAGACGATGGAGGGTGGGCAGGGGCCAGCGGCACTCTGCCCCATTGCCAGCTCTTCTGCTGGGGAGGTGGGTACAGGAACAAAGTCCAGGGGGTTGGATGGGGTAAGTGGCTGCGGGATAAGCAGCTCGAGGGTATCCCCCTTCTGCTCCTCGGGGCAGATGGTGGAGGATGGGCAGAGGCCGGCGGCACTTTGTCTGGTTGCCAGCTCTTCTGCTGGGGAAACGGGTACAGGAACAAAATCCAGGGGGTTGGATGGGGTAAGCGGCTGTGGGATAAGCAGCTCGAGGGTATCCCCCTTCTGCTCCTCGGGGCAGATGGTGGAGGATGGGCAGAGGCCAGCGGCACTCGGCCCCGTTGCCAGCTCTTCTGCTGGGTAAGCGGACACTGCCACAGTGTCTTCTTGCGGGGGCGGGAGGATAACTTCCTCTCTGGGCCACTCGGACCCTTTACGCGGCCTTTCTGGTCGCTTGGCACCTGCTGTGCTTCTTCCGACCTGGCCGGCTTGTCTACTGTGGTCCCGACGGGGACCCATGGGAGCATCTCGGGCTCCAATACTTCCGTGTCACTTGGACTGTCTGCTTCTTCGGCCAGACAGTCCCAGGTCATGGGGCTTAGGCCTGACTGTGGAGCATCGTCCAACAACCTTCTGTAGGCCTTCTCAAGCTCCCATTCGCGCTCTATCAGGAACTCCAGTTCCTCTATATCGAAGACCTTGCTCTCGTATGAGAGTTCCTCTTCCCAGCGTTCCAGTATCTCCTCCAACCGCCACTCCGACTCTTCTCCAAACCCGGGGTCGTTGGCCATCCTTTCGTATAGCAGCCCTGTGCCGCCATAGTGGAGGCCTGCGGTGGAGGCGCTGTCGATGGTGCGGGGTAGCAGGGGGCCTATTAACCACTGGGACGCCCGGTAAGCGGCGTCCAGTGCGATCTCCTGCTGAACCAGGTATTGGAGCTCTGCCTCCCACTCCTCTGGGGGTCGGCCTTTCAGGAATGCTGCTCTGGCATTGTACTGCACTTGTCACGTACCTCTCCTGGCCTCAGCGGCTCTTCCTGTGGCTGACTGGACTCCTGGTAATTCCTGGGCCCCAAGATCTGTCCATGCTGAGGAGACATTATAATTCTGGTCCTTCTCCTTCAATAACTAAGGTCTGAATGAAAAGCACACGCGCGCGAGCAGGCATCCTCCCATATAGCCATTACAGCTGCAACTCACCTGGAAGTCTGGACACGCTGATGCACGCCAGCTGGATCCAATCAACTCGTTATACCTGCCTATAAAAAAACTACAAGCTGAGTAAGTCATTGCTCGTTTATTGCGGTTCACAACCTGAGCCTACCTGTGAAATCCTTACCTGAAACCTCCTACCTGTGGAATCCTTGCCTGAAGCCTCTTACCTGTGGAATCCTTGCCTGAAGCCTCTTACCTGTGAAATCCTTGCCTGAAGCCCCACCTGTTACCTGTTCCATTGAATACTTGCCAAATTTCTATCTTGCTGAAGTACTACCTACACCAAGCTGTTGATCCTTGTCTCCTGGAAAATCTACTAGCAAGTATATTCTGATATTGATACCTGTTGCCGACCTTTGCCTGTTATTGATTACGCCTGATTGCCGCCTGCCTTTATGATCCTTTACTTCTGAACTAACCTTGCTGAGAGACTGTTTATTGCTATATATATATTAAATCGTGGTTGTGCTAAGAAATGTTCCAAGAGTTCTCTGTCTGAACATCACTCCTACTGAGCAAGAGAGGTCTGTGTATGCCATTCAGCTCTTTTTGCCAGCAGCTATACTGAAAGGGCCGCTACTTCTGCACAATTGGTTCCTCTGGAAAACTGGTACCTGACAGAATAAACGAGCCATCTCATGGAACCAGCAGATATAGCAGAGGCCTTGAGCACCATCACAGATCAACTAGCAAGTCTTGCACAGACAGTCCAGGATCTGCAAAGGAACCAAGTCGCCATACAAACCACACAAGCCCAGTTAACCACAAGACTAGCTGCCGCTACCCCTTTACCAGGAACTACAGCTATGATTAATACTCCTTCTTTCCACCCAATAGCTGGATCAGCAGAACCATACGTTTCTCCACCTGAGAAGTTTAACGGGGACCGTTCCAAGTTTCGTTGTTTTATCACTTCATGTACAATCATGTTCTCTCTCCAGCCTCTTACCTACTCTACCGATTTTGCACGCATTAACACAGTTATATCCTTGCTTACAGAAAAACCACAGTGCTGGGCTCATCACCTTATACATGTTAACAGTCCTATCCTATCTAACTGGAATTCCTTTCTACAAGCTTTAGAAGAAATGTATGATGACCCCCACAGACTTGAAGGCGCAGCTCAAGCATTATCTAACCTAAAACAAGGAAGAAGAGACGTAGAAGACTACATTACTGAATTTAAACATCTAGCCTTGGATTCAGAATGGAATGAGCCTGCACTATTAGCACAGTTCAAGTCCGGCCTTGCTGAACACATAAAGGATGAACTGGCTAGAGCTGAAAAACCTACATCAATAGAATCGATGATGACCGTATGTACACAAGTTGATAGAAGATTCCGAGAAAGGAGAGCAGAAAGAGCTGCTACTTTTCATCCTCCAATACACAAGCGCCCACCTCAACTAGCTGTAATGCAGCCGACACCTTTGCCCGCCTTGCATACACCAGAAGAACCTATGCAAATAAATGTAATAAGAGGTCCTTTAACTGACAACGAGAGAGCACGAAGAAGATCACTGGGGCTCTGTATGTACTGTGGACGCTCGGGTCATCAATTAAGAGAGTGTCGAGAGAAACCAGAACACCGCAGAGGTAAGACCTCACCTCTGTTTTATGCCATGTCTATAAAAAATATTAATGGTTATATATCTACACACCTAACCATCCCTGTGTCTCTCCAGTGGAAGGACGATCACGCCAACCTCAATGCGATGATTGATTCTGGCGCAAGCGGTTGTTTCATTGATCAAACTCTTGTAAGCATTCTACGAATACCCTTTATAACTAAACAACATTCTGTGGCATTGCAATTACTAGACGGTAGCCCTTTAAAAACTGGTCCTATTACAAAAGAAACAATTTCTTTGTCTGTATCCATAGGTACCCAGCATAAAGAATCATTTTCTTTTGATATCGTGAGTTCTCCAGCTTTTCCGTTGATTTTTGGACTTCCTTGGTTAAGAAAAAATAATCCGTACATCGATTGGGAAAGAGGTACGCTAACGTTAAATCTACCAAAACAGAAAACCTCAACTGATATTCCATACAACACTTCTTTAACTGCTACAGCAGCTACCACCTTACCTGAAATTTAGGAAGAATATTCTGATGTGTTCCAATCTACAGGAACAGACACCTTACCACCTCATAGGGTCTACGACTGCCCTATAGACTTATACCCTGGCTCCCCTATTCCGTTTGGACGAGTGTATCCTTTATCAGAACCCGAGCTCAAGGTGCTCAAAGAATACATCGATGAAAATTTGACCAAAGGGTTCATACGACCCTCTACTTCTCCCGCAGGAGCTCCTATTTTTTTTGTGGGTAAGAAGGATGGAGGCCTGAGACCATGCATAGATTACCGGGCATTAAATAATATAACCATTAAGAATAAATATCCTCTCCCTCTAATCACGGAGTTAATGGACAGACTAAAGGATGCCAAATATTTCACCAAACTTGACCTCAAAGGAGCCTATAACCTTGTAAGAATTAAAAGCGGACATGAGTGGAAAACAGCTTTTCGTTCCCGCTACGGGCATTACGAGTACCTTGTGATGCCTTATGGCCTCTGTAATGCTCCTGCAACGTTTCAAAGGTTCTTAAATGATATTTTCCGTGAAATACTAGACGTTTACGTAATTATTTATCTAGACGATATACTAATATTCTCATCTTCATTATCAGAACATCAAGACCATGTGACATCAGTACTTAAGAAACTAAGAGAGAACAAATTGTACGGTAAACTTGAAAAATGTATATTCAACAGTCAAGCCATTGAATTCCTAGGGTTCATCATAACACCAGGTAACATCCAGATGGACAAGACCAAAACAAAAGCCATAGAAGAATGGCCTATCCCTGCTGATAGAAAAGGGGTACAATGTTTTCTTGGATTCTGCAACTTTTACCGTAAATTCATCCGCAATTTTTCTTCTATTGTCAAACCCCTAAACGAACTAACACGTATCACTATCCCTTTTTTCCTGGAACAGTCAAGCACAGAAAGCTTTTGAAAAACTAAAAGAACACTTTGTTACAGCACCCATATTGTCTTTACCGGATCCATCAACCCCGTATTCCATCGAAGTCGATGCCTCCAACTATGCGATAGGAGCAGTACTATCACAGAAGGTAGGCGATAAACAAATTTTACATCCCGTCGCCTACTTCTCCAGAACATTGACAGCACCAGAAAGAAACTACGATGTTGGTGATCGTGAACTTCTAGCTATAAAAATGTCATTGGAAGAATGGCGACATCTATTGAAGGTTCTGAATTTCCTATTACAATCTTCACAGATCATAAGAATCTAGAATATCTGCAGAAAGCAAAACGCCTCAAACCCAGACAAGCTAGATGGGCATTATTTTTTTGTCGGTTCAATCTTCATATCACCCATAGACCAGGAAACAAAAATGGAAAGGCAGATGCCTTATCACGTATGAATTTTGTACAGCTGCCAGACGAAGATGAATACATCCTTCCTAAATCCTGTTTGGTTACCAGAACCTCCTCCATCTGGGATACCATAAAATTATATTCAAATGATATTAAAGATACTATATCTCATATTCCTTTACAGAAAAAGAACGGTTACGTATTTCGAAACAATCGTATAGTCGTTCCTCAAGAAGCCCGTCTACACGTTCTTCAATACTTCCATGACACTACTATCGGAGGGCATACCGGATTCCACAAGACCCTTGAGGTAATAAAGCGTTCCTTCTGGTGGCCATATATGAAAAAGGAAATAAGAGCATACGTCCACCACTGCCCTACATGTCTTCAGACTAAACCACTCCATACTCTCCCCCAAGGCCTGTTACAGCCATTACCCATACCGAAAAGTCCATGGACTGATATATCCATGGATTTTATAACTGAGCTACCTATGTCTTCGGATTGTAATACCATAATGGTCATAGTAGACAGATTCTCTAAAATGGCTCACTTCATCCCAGTGAAAAGTATACCTTCCGCTACAGAAACTGCTCATCTATTCATCAAAATATATTTTCATTACATGGTCTCCCAGAGACCATAATCACGGACAGAGGGACACAATTTACATCCCGTTTCTGGTCAGCATTTTGTAAATGTTTACATATACAAAATAATCTATCTACTGCATTTCATCCACAGACCAACGGTCAAACGGAAAGAGTAAACGGCGTATTAGAACAATATCTCCGTTGCTTTATTACGCATCTACAAAATGATTGGATACAGTACATTCCTATAGCTGAGTTTACCTACAACAACCAGAAACATTCTTCTACCGGTATGTCGCCTTTTTTTGTTAATCACGGCAGACATCCCATCATGCTTCCTGGTTCTCCAATTCTAGGTGATGTACCTTCAACCAATGAAAGAATAAGAAATATTCTAGATGTGTACAAGACCGTGCATGCTGCATTGTTACGTGCTCAATATAGGTACAAACATTTGCAGATAGAAGACGATGTCCTGCTCCGGTATACAAGGTAGGAGACAAGGCATGGTTGTCAACAAGACATTTAAAGGTTGAATATCCATCTAAGAAGCTTGGGTTACGATACATAGGACCTTTTCCTATTATTCAAGTCGTCTCTTCTTCAGCAATCAAATTATTATTACCTGTTTCATATAAAATTCATCCTGTGTTCCATGTGTCGTTACTGAAACCAGCCTATGATGATCCTTTTCCGGGACGCCTCCCATGCAAACCAGGTCCTATATCTATGAGTGACGAAGAAACCTACGAAATCAAGGAGATCTTGGATTCTCGCCTTCGGAGAGGTCATTTAGAGTATCTTATCAGGTGGAAGGGTTATGGTTCGCAGGATGACTCATGGATTCCCGCTGTAGAGGTTAGTGCTCCTCGCTTGATTCGGAGATTCCATCAATTACACCCATCTCGCCCCCAGAGGGGTCGCCTTGTTGGGGGTTCTGTCACGTACCTCTCCTGGCCTCAGAAGCTCTTCCTGTGGCTGACTGGACTCCTGGTAATTCCTGGGCCCCAAGATCTGTCCATGCTGAGGAGACATTATAATTCTGGTCCTTCTCCTTCAATAACTAAGGTCTGAATGAAAAGCACACGCGCGCGAGCAGGCATCCTCCCATATAGCCATTACAGCTGCAACTCACCTGGAAGTCTGGACACGCTGATGCACGCCAGCTGGATCCAATCAACTCGTTATACCTGCCTATAAAAAAACTACAAGCTGAGTAAGTCATTGCTCGTTTATTGCGGTTCACAACCTGAGCCTACCTGTGAAATCCTTACCTGAAATCTCCTACCTGTGGAATCCTTGCCTGAAGCCTCTTACCTGTGGAATCCTTGCCTGAAGCCTCTTACCTGTGAAATCCTTGCCTGAAGCCCCACCTGTTACCTGTTCCATTGAATACTTGCCAAATTTCTATCTTGCTGAAGTACTACCTACACCAAGCTGTTGATCCTTGTCTCCTGGAAAATCTACTAGCAAGTATATTCTGATATTGATACCTGTTGCCGACCTTTGCCTGTTATTGATTACGCCTGATTGCCGCCTGCCTTTATGATCCTTTACTTCTGAACTAACCTTGCTGAGAGACTGTTTATTGCTATATATATATTAAATCGTGGTTGTGCTAAGAAATGTTCCAAGAGTTCTCTGTCTGAACATCACTCCTACTGAGCAAGAGAGGTCTGTGTATGCCATTCAGCTCTTTTTGCCAGCAGCTATACTGAAAGGGTCGCTACTTCTGCACAATTGGTTCCTCTGGAAAACTGGTACCTGACAGCACTTGGTAGATGGCAGCGTCGGAGGGAACATTGATACCATGGTAGTCCCTTTCATGGTACAGTGCCTCGTACCAGAGTTCTTGGCGGATCTCGTCCCGCCACTCGGGCCCAGAGGGCTCAACTGTAGATCCATGATACCGATCCAGGCCCTCCTGTAGCCTTCTCGGGAATTCAGCCCTCGTGTCTGCGAGGGTGCTGGAACAGTGGCACCACCACTCGATGGGGGGTGTGGCGTCCTCAGATGCAGCTCCAGGCGGGCTGTAAGCCTCCATCCAAGGGTCGCTGAGATGTGCGGTTTCCTCAATTAAAACTCCAGGTGAGCTGTAAGTCCAAAAAGAAGTATCGCTGGGGGGCATAGATTCCCTGCATGAAGCTCTAGTCGAGCTGTCAACCTCGAACCAGGGTTCTATGGGGTAGGGTTCAGGGGCAGGGTATTCAGTCCTTTTTACTCGGAGCACCGCCATCCGCAGCTCGTGCTGACGGTCCTTCTCTTGCTCCTCTTCCTGCCGGACCTCCTGGATGGCGTTGTGTATAGCGGCTTCTGACGGGGCGGCTTCGAAGAGGGCTAGCCGCTGCCGCACTTTCCTTTGGAAGGGATCTTCTGGGACCAATGCCTGGGTGGGTGGTAAGGTTAATAATACAGCAATAAAATGTATCCCCAGCAATGCAATGTGCGGTGTGTGTGTCAGCGTATCAGAATCCACAGCAATAAAACTCCCAGCAATGCAATGTGCGGTGTGTATGAGTGCATCAGAATCCACTGCAATAAAACTCCCAGCAATGCAATGTGCGGTGTGTATGAGTGCATCAGAATCTACTGCAATAAAACTCCCAGCAATGCAATGTGTGGTGTGTGTCAGCGTATCAGAATTCACAGCAATAAAACTCACAGCAATGCAATGTGTGGTGTGTGTCAGCGTATCAGAATTCACAGCAATAAAACTCACAGCAATGCCATGTGTGGTGTGTGTCAGCGTATCAGAATCCACAGCAACAAAACTCCCAGCAATGCAATGTGCGGTGTGTAGGAGTGCATCAGAATCTACTGCAATAAAACTCCCAGCAAACCGAGTGTATATGAGCACACAGCAATTATTTATTCTATATTTACTGGCCTCTGTCCGCGGTAGGGCTGTGTGCAGAGTCAGCAGGGACTGTGTACGGACTCAGCAGGAGGTCCCTCCAGGCCACGTGAGGATCGCGGCTGTGCCTGTGCATGGAGCCATCTTGTCAGCAGTGGGGTGCCACTGCCAGAGGGTGCACCGTGGCTTTGATTCCCTTCCCGGTGGGTGTTCAGTCCAGAGAGTCCGTCTTAACGAAAGGGCGGGCAGCTGCGTGCATGCGTGTCACGTGGTTCAGCCAGTCAGGTGGTACTGAGACTCAGTACCACCTGACTGGCCGGACCGCGTGACCTGCACGCACGCAGCCTCACCAGGAGCCAGGCAGCTCAATGACAAATTTCTATCACTTAAGGAAAGGTCCACTTTAAACAGCAGTAAGCAGACAGGGCTTCATATTCTGCTGATAACCCCCCTTACCTGCCGTTTACTGTCATCTTCTCTCTCTGCACACAAATCACATCCCCTCCCCTCTCCTAGAGCTGCTGCGGGGCAGGGGAGGAGCTATGGAGGGAGGAGAGGGGGATTTTTATTCTATTTGATTTTATTCCGTATGCAAACGCCCTGCTCCGCTGCTCGTTGTTTGAGAACACAGCTCAAAGCTGACACACAGTGACAGTGGCACCTCCTAGTACCCCCTAATGACACCCCAATAATCACTGGTACCTGGGGCGGCCCACCCTCTGCCACTCCCCTAAGTACATCACTGCTCTGTGATATGCTCACACACAACTTTGGCGAAATGCCAGCAAGTACGGTGCTGTTTGAAGGCAGTGCAAATCCCCATAGAGAAGTAATGGCTAATCTATTCAGAGAACACCAAACAGCAGAGAAATGGCAGTGAAATGCCCTGATGTTCGGTGGTTTCAATCAGCAGGTTTATTCAGGCGAACCCCATAGGTTTCAATGTTAAAAATATTCCCGTTTTTATGCAATATCTAATAAACCATTTATTATTTTAATCTGCAGTAAAAAGTCTTTATTTATTGATTTTTTTTGGACCTTTTAGTCATTTTTCAGATTTTTTGGGGAAAAATTCCCCCCCCTTTTTTTTAATTGCAGTTTTTCTTTTTTCTGTAACAGAACTTTTTATTATCAATCATAGGATCTTATATGTAAATTCCAGACATTTTCGTGCAGTAGTTCTTTTGAAAACAGCAGGCCACGGGTTTGTGGTGGCGGCATTCAGTGGCCGACTCCATGCACTTTGGGGACCCTGCGGTGAATGGTGAATTCACTGCAGGGTGGGGAAATTTTATTCCTCGAAGTGCAGGGAACTACAGAACACCAAAATGTTAGCGTCATTTCGGTGCTCTGTGAGTAACCCATTTAGTGGTGAGGTTTTTTGCTGCCCCCTGGAAAGTGAAAGCCTAGGCCTTGCCTACCCAGGTCATACTTGAAAATTAGTGAAATCTCAATGTATCCTTCCTGGTAAAATACTTTGCAAAAGTAAAAAAAAAAAAAGTTTTTTTGCTAGGGGTGGGGCCACCCGATGCGGGCCGCCGCCCCCTGGAAAGTGCCACCCTAGGCCTAGGCCTAGTCGGCCTAGGCCAAAATACACCACTGCATAGGGTGGAGAGAAGGTTGCTGCCATTATCACAGACGACCATTCCCAGCTCAAGCTGGCATGGTGTTAACCATCTCCCCTGCAGAGCTGACAGAATTTCTGGCCCGGTGTGGCTCCTGTCCCCTAAACAAACCAGCTCAAGCACAGTATGGCATCTTTTTGCTTGAGCCATTGCGTAGCCCCTGTCATGCATCGGTCTAACTGCCACTTCGCCAGAGACATTGAAGGAGGAGGAGGAGGAAGAGGAAGAGCAGACATACCTTATATAAGCAGCTTTATGGAGGCGTGGTGGATGAGCAAGCTCCAGCACAGAGCCCCGTCCTGGATCCCTCCCAGTTGCAGGCCAGTGTGCCATGAAGGAAATGTAACGCCCTGTCCATGCTTGCTGGACCACGTGTCTAAAGTAATGTGCACCTTGCTGCTGACTGCCTTTCCCAATGACTCCATAACATTGTCTTCCACGTACTGGTATAGTGCTGGAATGGCCTTCCGTGAAAAGAAATGGTGTTTTGGAACCTGACACTGTGGTACAGCACATTCGGCAAATTCACGGAAGGAAGCAGAGTCCACCAGCTGGAAAGGCAGCAGCTGTAATGCGAGTAATTTTGCCAAGCTGGCATTTTGACATTGTGCATGTGGATGGTTGGGACAATTTTTTTCTTCCGCTGCAGCAGCTGGGGCAACAAAATCTGACTGCATAAATCTGCAGCTGATGGGATGCTGTCACATTCTGAGGAAGGACCTGGTACACCCATTACTGTAGCATCATCCCTGTCAGTGGAGGTTGTAGGCAATGACATGGCAGGACATATAGTGGGGGTAGAGACAGATGAGGAGGAGGACATATGCAAAGTGTTGTGCCAATGGGATGCGTGGCAGGTGGTCATATGTCGCCTCAAGCACGTGGTACCCAAGTGTCTGATGTCTTTCCCACGCTTGATCCTCTTCCGACATAGCTTACAAATAGCAATGCTGCAGTCTGCTGCACATGTCGTGAAGAACTCACAGACAGCAGAGATCCTGGACGTGTGCTGCGAGACAACAGCACTCTGCACCTGAGCAGCTCTGACATCTGATGCCTTGGACTGGCTACGGTTGCTCATAGAGGACGTTCTGCCTCGTTTTTGTTGTGCCTCCTCCTCCCTTGACTCCTCTGTTCGATCGGGCACCCATCAGTGACCTCATCATCGTCATCACCCCCTATCTCCTCATCACTGGAGCCAACTTGGCAGTGTGCTGCAGCTGCAGGGGGAACATGAGGGCCAGTTCTTTGTGTGTCACTGGCACCTCCGCCCTCTAGGCTGATTATACTCCCTTCCTCCTACCTCAAAGTTTGAATCAGTGCACTGGATTTGCTGCGCATCCTCAAGCAGCATGTCACTGTCACTGTAGTCAAACGATTCAGCTGACTCCTCTGTGTATGATAATGAGACTACGGCAGGAGTAGCTGTGGACATGGAGGCTGAATTAAATATTTTGTCAGCTGAGGTGGACTGTAAACCACTGCAAGCCTGGCTGGCAGAGGACTCGGAGGACTCGGATGGCCTGGTTAGCCAATCCTGCAAATCCTCTGTATGTTGCTGCTGCTTAAGACGGCCAGCACCAGTTAGAAACAAGGACAAGCGTGCCCCTGCAGAGGATGCACCACGTCCATGGCGACCAGGAGCACAGCCTTCCGACACAGCAGGTTGCTTGCCCTCTTATCTATGTCTGGGAGCGTCTGCCTGTCCTTTTTGGTCTTTCTGACATGGTGAGTGATATATAGATTTAAGATATACTGATTTTCCAGAACAATGCTATACGTCAGTGATACACCCTGGTGGTTGGCAACACCCAGAATCTACTCTGAATAGATAAACAGATGACCTCTGATTAAACTGTGTTATTGTATGGTATCTAGAATTAGATTAAAGATATACAGATTTTCCAGAACAATGCTATAAATCAGTGATACAGCCTGATAGCCTGGCAGCAGCTGGCAGTGCCAACACACAGATTACAATTCCCAGATATCTGCTAGAAGTATGTGGGACCCCCTGATAGCTGGCAGTGAGAAGACACAGATTACAATTCCCAGATATCTGATAGAAGTATGTGGGACCCCCTGATAGCTGGCAGTGAGAAGACACAGATTACAATTCCCAGATATCTGCTAGAAGTCTGTGAGACCCCAATAGCTGGCAGTGAAAAGACACAGATTACAATTCCCAGATATCTGACAGAAGTCTGTGTGACCCCCTGATAGCTGGCAGTGAGAAGACACAGATTACAATTCCCAGATATCTGATAGAAGTATGTGGGACCCCCTGATAGCTGGCAGTGAGAAGACACAGATTACAATTCACAGAAATCTGCTAGACGTCTGCGAGACACACTGAAAGAACAATCTCCTCTCACTCCTGCAAAAAAACACGTGCTGGGGAATGCGGGGAAGCCTTATATTTATTTTATTTATTTATTTATAAAGGATTTTACCAGGAAGGATACATTAAGATTTCTCTTGTTTTCAAGTATGTCCTGGGTTGAAGAACATTGAGTGGTTACAGAAATACAAAATACTAAAATGCAAGATATTAACACAAAAACAAATATACAGATTAACAGAAAAATAAATATGTTATAATAAATAAAGTCATTATGTTACATGTTTACAGGTGCATTCCGTATTGAGGTATGTTAATAGGGAACTCTTAAGGGACTTTAGACTGGGGGAAGATTTGATGGTGTATGGGAGGTTATTCCATATTTGCGGTGCTCTGTAGGAAAATGAGGATCGAACTGCTTTCTTTTGTATTGCGGTATTGCAAGTAAGGTGCTGGTCCTAGATCTGAGGTTATAGGATGAGGGAACTGCTGACGTAATCAGTCTATTCAGGTAGGGTGATAGCTTCCCAGAAAAGCTCTTAAACACCAGGTTGGAAAGGTGAAGGGTGCGTCTAGATTCCAGCGATGGCCAGTTTAGTTATTTTAACATGTCACAATGGTGGGTCATATACAGCTGTGTTCAAAATTATTCAACCCCCAATGCTGTAAAGGGTTTTAGGGAATTTAGTGTATATTTGTAATTGTATTCAGAATGAAATCCTACAAGGACTTTTTAAAGAACCATATGCAACTAAAATGACATCAATTGGTTTTGTAATACAGTAGTAAATGTTTCTTTTGTGAATTCTTCATTGACACAATTATTCAACCCCTTAAAGACTACCACTCTGAAGAACAGAGGTTCATTCAAGTGTTTTCAATCAGGTATTGAAAACACCTGTGGATGTCACGGAGCAGCAATAAAGCATAATAAGCAGCAATTAGGCAGCTTTAAAATGACTGTGATACTCAGCTTCTTCTAGACATTTACTGGTGTGGTTACAAACATGGTGAAGTCAAGAGAATGGTCCAGGAAGACAAGAGAAGAGGTAATTACTCTTCACAGGAAGGGCAATGGTTATAAGAAGATTGCAAAGATGTTAAACATACCAAGAGAGACCATAGGAAGCATCATTCGCAAATTCAAGGCAAAGGGCACTGTTGAAACGCTACCTGGTCGTGGCAGAAAGAAGATGCTGACTTCGACTGCTGTGCGCTACCTGAAGCGTAGAGTGGAGAAAAGTCCCCATGTGACTGCTGAGGAACTGAGAAAAGATTTGTCAGATGTGGGTACTGAAGTTTCAGCTCAGACAATACGGCGCACACTGCGTAATGAAGGCCTCCATGCCAGAACTCCCAGGCGCACCCCCTTGCTGTCTCCAAAGAATAAGAAGAGTCGACTGCAGTATGCCAAAAGTCATGTGGACAAACCACAGACGTTTTGGGATAGTGTTCTGTGGACTGATGAAACAAAATTAGAACTGTTTGGGCCATGGATCAACGCTATGTTTGGAGGAGGAAGAACAAGGCCTATGAAGAAAAGGACACCTTGCCTACTGTGAAGCATGGCGGGGGTCAATCATGCTTTGGGGCTGTTTTGCTTGTGCAGGTACAGGGAAGCTTCAGCGTGTGCAAGGTACCATGAATTCTCTTCAGTACCAGGAGATATTGGATGACAATGTGATGCAGTCCGTCACAAACCTGAGACTTGGGAGACTTTGGACCTTTCAACAGGACAATGATCCCAAGCATACCTCCAAGTCCATAATAAGCAGCAATTAGGCAGCTTTAAAATGACTGTGATACTCAGCTTCTTCTAGACATTTACTGGTGTGGTTACAAACATGGTGAAGTCAAGAGAATGGTCCAGGAAGACAAGAGAAGAGGTAATTACTCTTCACAGGAAGGGCAATGGTTATAAGAAGATTGCAAAGATGTTAAACATACCAAGAGAGACCATAGGAAGCATCATTTGCAAATTCAAGGCAAAGGGCACTGTTGAAACGCTACCTGGTCGTGGCAGAAAAAAGATGCTGACTTCGACTGCTGTGCGCTACCTGAAGCGTAGAGTGGAGAAAAGTCCCCATGTGACTGCTGAGGAACTGAGAAAAGATTTGTCAGATGTGGGTACTGAAGTTTCAGCTCAGACAATACGGCGCACACTGCGTAATGAAGGCCTCCATGCCAGAACTCCCAGGCGCACCCCCTTGCTGTCTCCAAAGAATAAGAAGAGTCGACTGCAGTATGCCAAAAGTCATGTGGACAAACCACAGACGTTTTGGGATAGTGTTCTGTGGACTGATGAAACAAAATTAGAACTGTTTGGGCCCATGGATCAACGCTATGTTTGGAGGAGGAAGAACAAGGCCTATGAAGAAAAGGACACCTTGCCTACTGTGAAGCATGGCGGGGGTCAATCATGCTTTGGGGCTGTTTTGCTTGTGCAGGTACAGGGAAGCTTCAGCGTGTGCAAGGTACCATGAATTCTCTTCAGTACCAGGAGATATTGGATGACAATGTGATGCAGTCCGTCACAAACCTGAGGCTTGGGAGACTTTGGACCTTTCAACAGGACAATGATCCCAAGCATACCTCCAAGTCCACTAGAGCATGGTTGCAGATTAAAGGCTGGAACATTTTGGAGTGGCCATCGCAGTCAGCTGACTTAAATCCGATTGAGAACCTCTGGTGGACTTAAAGAAAGCAGCTGCAGTGCGCAAGCCTAAGAATGTGACTGAACTGGAGGCTTTTGCCCATGACGAATGGGCGAAGATACCCGTAGATCGCTGCAAGACACTTGTGTCAAGCTATGTTTAACGTTTAAAAGCTGTTATAACTGTAAAAGGATGTTGTACTAAGTACTAAGATTGAATGTCACTTGGGGGTTGAATAAAACTGATAATGATGTGAGCACAGAAAAGACATTTGTGGTTATTTCATTATAAATGTTATGTTATATTTGTATACACGTGCCTCTTTGATTTAATTGTAAGCAAGATGACTGAATGATCAAAATCAATGTCAAACTGGTCAAAACACTCAATTTCAGTGGGGGTTGAATAATTTTGAACACAACTGTAGATACATTGTAGCACAAAGCGGCAGAATGAGTTATACAAGGTAGTACGTTTCTGGAGGTGTGTTTGAGGGTCGGCTGCATACACTACATCTCCGTATTCAATGGCTGGCATAAGCATTTGTTGTACAATCTGCTTTCTTACCGCGGGGCTCAGGCAGGATTTGTTTCTGTACAGGGTACCTAGTTTGGGGTAGAGTTTAGATGAGAGTTTTTCGATGTGGGGGCCAAAAGATAGATTTGGGTCTAACCACATACCTAGATATTTGAGAGAAGTGACTGTAGTCAGCGTGTCATTTGATCTTGTCCCCACACATAGATGGGGTGTTTGCAATTTATGTAGTTTAGGTGCGGTTCCAAAGAACAGTTTTGTCAGCATTTAGAAAAAGTTTGTTATCTGCGATCCACTTTTCTACCCCTGTGAATTGCTCTTGCAGCACTGCCTCCAGCTGCGGGAGATTTGGTTGCCTGGTATAGATTACAGTGTCGTCTGCGTAAATGTGTACAGTTGAGGCTTTGCAGACATTGGGCAGATCATTTATGAATATTGTGAATAGCAGGGGGCCGAGTATCAAGCCTTGGGGTACACCGCACGTGACTGGGAGGGGAAGGGAAGTGCTGTCAGAAATGGACACATATTACGACCGATCAGACACATATGATTGGAACCAGGTTAGCGTGCTATCACCAATACCAGAGTTTATAAGTTTTTGTGATAGGATGCCATGGTATACGGTGTCAAAGGCCTTGGCAAAATCAAGGAAGATGGCTCCGGTTAGGTTTCCTTGTTCCATGCCTGCTTGGATATCATTACAAACTTTTAAAAGCGCAGTTGTAGTTGAATGATTTGGACGAAAACCTGATTGATCTGGCGTTAAATAGTTCCGATACTGATAATAATCACGTAATTGAGTGTAGACACATTTTTCCAGAATTTTTGACATTACAGGTAGCAATGATATCGGACGGTAGTTGGAGACCAAAGTACTGTCACCACTTTTATGAATAGGTACCACTCTCGCAGTCTTCCAGAGTTTGGGTATGTATCCAGTCGCCAGTGATTCATTGATTAGGGTTGCAACAGGTTTTACAATTGCTGGTGCACTGATTTTCAGCAGCATTGCTGGGATTTGGTCAGGTCCAGACTGGTATTTCATTTTTTGGTTACGGAGAAGTTTAGTGATGACACTGACAGGCACTGGTCTAAAACTGAATTTCTCTGCGTTACACGGTCTTTGCGCAGTTGGTGGGGCCTGACCTGTGTGCGGCCTTTCTGATTGCGTGTCGTTTCCTAGCTTAGCAATCAGGGTGGTGGCGCAGCCAACAAAATAATTATTAAAAGCATTTGCTACATCTAGGGGGTGTTGTACAGTTTGATTGTTGGTTACTTTGACAGCATCCGGTTGGGAGTGGACGGGAGGCGCTTGTATGTTACTTATGGTTTTCCAAAAATTTCTAGGGTTTGATATAATAGTTTAAATTTTTTTTATTGAAGTATTGGGCTTTAGCCATTTTTGTTTGTTTTGTGCATGCATTCCGGCATTTTCGGTATTCACAGTGATCGTTCATGGATCCAGTACTCTTGAAATTTGACCACAGGGAGTCTCTCTAAACTGGTACATATGCGTAAGGTCAGCTGTAATCCAGGGGAGGTGGGCCCCTTTTACTCGCACTTTGCGGAGTGGGGTATGGGTGTTCCAGACTTTCAGGAGCTCGGATTGAAAGTATTCAATTGCACAGTCCAGGTCTTGGATTAGGTTTAGTCTGTACCATGGGAGCTGTTTGAGATCATTTAGGAAGGATTCAAGATTAAATTTCTTGAAAGACCTGGTGATTATTACCTTTGGTGGACATTTTGTGGCCCTTATTTTGCGCACACAGTACACTAGGCAGTGATCACTGAAACTGTTAGCGAGAACACCTGCTTCCTGTATTCGATCAGGACATGAGGAGAGAATCCAGTCCAGCAAGGTGTGGTTAGGGCTTTTCATATTAATGCGAGTGGGGGAGGAGATTAATTGTTTAGGGAGTAAACTGCGAATGTTGTTATATAGTGTGCTGTGGGACTTAGCTCTGTGAGCCCATGATTGGGCAAAGTTTGCCGAATCAGGACTCTGAGCCCTGATTGACATAGTCTTGCACCTGACCTGTGGTCAGACTCAGGTGTAAGGCTGTAGCCAATTACAAGCTTCAGGCCAGTGGAAAAGTGCATTGTGGCCCATTGTGGTGCATTGTGGGCGAACACGCGGCGAACACGCGGCAATGTTTGATGTTCGAACGGCCGAAAGGGCAATGTTCGAATCGAACTCATGTTTGGATCGAACCGCCAGCCCATCCTTAGTGGTTTCTACAATAATAAACTTAATTAATTTTTGCGTGGAGTCTTTTTATCTCACTTTTTGTCCTCTACCACAACCCTTGTAAGTCCTGACATTAGAAAAACCCAATTTTTACATGTTTTTCTTTTTAACCCTTTCACCACTGAACCATTTCACTCTGTTGCTGAGCTCATTTTGACCATTTTATGCTCATCATGTTTAAATGTCCTATTTTATTAAACCCCCAGATAAAACTTTTTAAAAAAAACCCTATTTTTTTTTATTTTATTATTTATTTAATATTTTGTTTTACACTAAAACTATTTTATTATACCCCCAGACAAAATAAATTAAAAACAACCCACTTTTTTATTGTTTTAAATGTTTTATTTGTTTATGTTTAGTCCAAACCTGGTCATGTTTGGTATCATTGGAAAGGTCATGATCCTCACACATATGGTGACGTTGTCAGTGGGTGGGGGGGAGGTGACCCGGAGGCTTGGTTGACATCCAAGATGTCGGCCACTTCCGAGTTTGAATCGCGATTTGGCAACGGAGGGGTTAATGACAGGTACCGCTGAAAAGGGGAGACTCTTCCTTTTCCAGCGTTACTTTTCTTTTTTTCTGTAGGTGGAGCAGTTTGGGAAACCTCCCCTTTCTTATTTTTCCCCGTAGGCCCCCTGAAAAGGCGGATCAGACTTCCAGCCTGCCAGACCGCTGAGGGAGCCCGGGCAGAGAAGGGAGTATAGGGAGGGAGAGAAGTTAGGAGACCGTGACATACATAGTACATCCGCGGTCATTAAGGGGATTTGCCCACAGGACCTACTATGTACGTCAGCGTTCAGGAAGGGGTTATTTTGCTTCAAATCACTGCAGTGCTGCTGTCCTTGGTGCTGAAACATATTTCAGCACCAAGGACAGGGGATTACTTTTTTTTTTCTAACCCTAATCTAAGTAATTAATTTATCCATTTCACCATTCCGAAATAACGAATAAAAACAAAAAACAAACAAAATAACAAATCAATACAAAATATAAATTACTAATCTCCCAAAATAATGAATCAATCCAAAATACGAATCACGGTAACATAGTGAACACACCAAAACGAATTAAAACAATGTAACGAATCAATACAAAGCACAACAAAACAATTTTTTTCATTGTGCACATATCTAGTTATAGTCTTATATTTTTCCTGGCAGCCAGGAAATGAAAAAATCCCAGCTGCTGGTGAGGCTGTTTGTCAGGGTGGCAACTGGCATACGCCGTGGTGGGACCCGAGTTCAGGTGGTTAGAGCCCTTTAAATGATAAAAAATGTACCGAGATCTAAACAGGACAATATAAAAGATGAAGAATCATAGCGTTATATGTTAAAACAGTGGTGTATCATGACACGCCCCCTGTAAAAAACGCACTCACAAGATGTATAATGAATAAGCGCATGTACAAGTTACCCGTTCCAAGGGTGTTTGGAGAGGCCCAGAATATCACCATCAGTGGGAAATCTCCACCTGGATCGCCATCAGCGGGAAAACTCCACCTGGATCGCTTTCTAATGCTACACCAGAGAAATGGGAATCCAGTCGCCAATATAATAAAAAAGGTTTTTATTCCATAAAATCCGACGCGTTTCGTTGGTATTACACCAACTTCATCAGGGATATAATACATACAGGCAAGCCCCCCTCCCTTTATAGTTCCCATCCTAAAAAATGATCCAATCGTCTTTACGTTGTAATCGCCGCTGTATATTGGGAATACTTCCGGCTGCCGGTCCTCTGACGGTTCATGCTGACTCATTTCCTGTCATCCATCTTGGTGCAGGCAAAGGGTAATGCGTATCTCGAAACTCTGCCATCTTGATGCAGTCATTTGATACTGTCACATTCGATGTCACTGTTGTAGTCTCGCTTGTTAATTCTCATAATCCAGCCATAAAAGCGCCGGTATTTGGCGGAACGCGGTGATGTTGAATATATATAATGAAGACCCGATATCACATGGATGGAAAGAGAAGGGCTCAAATTACAAACAATATATAATTTAAAATACGGAAATACAAAAATGAAAATTAATCTAAAAAACAGAAAAAATATAAATAAATAAAAGAAGGAAAAAGAATGGAAAAAACAGAAAGGAATTCTAATGATTCACAAACAATTTATCACATCTATTTCTAAATTAAGACCACCTTCTATCCAGGTGCCCATCTCAAAAATCCACCTACTTTCTTTTTGGGCTAAAGTTTTAATGAAATCTCCTCCTCTCCAATTGGGTTTTACCAACTCTATACCACACCATTTTAAACTAATAAAAGAAAAATGAGGACATTTATTACAATGGTCCAAAACACTATGTTCTTTCTTATTTCGAATATTATTAAGATGCTCCAAAATTCTAATCTTAAATTCCCTAGTGGTTCTGCCCACGTACTGCAGTCCACAACCACATTCCAGGAGGTAAATAACCCCCTTGCTTCTACAGTTAATGAATTGTTTAATTTTAAAAACTTTACCTGAGTGAGTGCTAGTGAAGCTAGTGTGTTTCTTACCTATATGGGTGCATGCTTTGCATCTACCACATTTGTAAAAGCCTGATTCTCTTTTTATAAACATATTCTCATTATATTCTGTCTTCTTCTTAGGCAACAGTGTAGGAGCTAAAATATTCTTCAAATTAGACGCTTTTTTTAAAATAATACTGGGTCTCGCTGGCAAGACATCTCTGAGGAGCTTATCCGCTCGGAGGATATGCCAATGCCTATTCAAGACATTTCTAATTTTATTGGCATGAGGGTTAAATTTGGTGATAAAAGACAAATTAAAATTATCCTCCCCTTTGCCAGTTTTTATTTTTTCTATTATAAATTCTTTTCTATCTTTTCTTAGAATATCCTCCCTGTCTCTATCAAATTTCTCTCCATCGTATCCCTTCTGTACATATTTATCTTTTATCCAATCACTTTGATCTTTAAAAGTATCAAACTCTGAACAGTTTCTACGTAACCTAGTCAGTTGGCCTTTAGGTACATTTGTTAACCATTTCTTTGCATGAGAGCTGTTTATGCTAATAGCTGTGTTGGAATCAGTTTTTTTAAAAAAGGTCTTAGTCTCTATGCTGTTATTCTTAATGTACAGGGTGAGATCCAAAAAATTGATATGATGGTCATTTATATGGGAAGTGAATCTTAAGTTATATTCATTATCATCCAGAGACGAGATAAAATTCTCAAGGGAATCCCGTTCCCCTTTCCAGATAATAACTACATCGTCTATGAAACGTTTCCACAGTACGAGGCCCGCCCCTTCCTCCAACCTGGGCCAGATGACATTGCGCTCCCAGCAATGCATAAAGAGATTTGCATAGCTGGGGGCGAACCTCGTCCCCATGGCCATTCCACAGACTTGCAGGTAAAACTGACTCTCAAACCAAAAGAAATTGTGTTCCAGTATGAATTTAATAGAAACTAACAAAAAATCTATTTGATCTAGGGGTAAAAGACTCTCTTCCACTAACACCCTTTTAATAGACTCTATCCTTTATTATGACCTTTATTATGTGGTATAGATGTATATAACGAAGAAACATCGATAGTGGCAAACAACATCGTTTTTTAGGATGGGAACTATAAAGGGAGGGGGCTTCCCTGTATGTATTATATCCCTGATGAAGTTGGTGTAATACCAACGAAACGCGTCGGATTTTATGAAATAAAAACCTTTTTTATTATATTGGCGACTGGATTCCCATTTCTCTGGTGTAGCATTAGAAAGTGATCCAGGTGGAGTTTTCCCGCCGATGGCGATCCAGGTGGAGTTTTCCCGCTGATGGTGATATTCTGGGCCTCTCTAAATACCCTTGGAACGGGTAACTTGTACATGCGCTTATTCATTATACATCTTGTGAGTGCGTTTTTTACGGGGGGCGTGTCATGATACACCACTGTTTTAACATATAACGCTATGATTCTTCATCTTTCATATTGTCCTGTTTAGATCTCGGTACATTATTTATCATTTATTCCTTGAAACGTCCGTTGGAGGGGACGAGTTTGAGATCTACAGGTCTTTTTATCATTTTTTCTTGTCACTGTTTGCCTCTATCTGGGAAAGAGCACCAATTCTGTTTGTCCGTGGTTAGAGCCCTTTAGGCAGTAATATTCTGGAGGTACCTGGGAGTAAGCTGACTGAGGCAGGTCTGAGTCCATGGCGAGGTACAAAGGGGTGAAGTGAATGCGTAGTCAGGGACGGTCCATGGATCAAAGGGCTGGTAGCAAGGAGGCAATGTCAGTGGGTTAAGCAGGGTCTGGTACACGGTTATCAGCAGGAACATAAGCAGGTTAGAATAGCACAGGGTTGACTAGTCAATGCAAAGCCAAGTTGCAGGAGTGGGAGTTGATCTTTTATTAGACAGACAGGAGGTGTGGTGTGTGTTTGAGATTGTGCTTGACTGTTAACGCCTATCAGTGCTGGACAGGTCTGAGGCAGCACTTTACATGTCTGCACACATGCAGATACAGTTCTTGTTCACACACCGGTACAGATCCCTGACACTGGGTGGGGTGGAAGAAACCCCTGCACTTCACCCAGTGTTTTCACGGGATTGGGTGGACTGGGAAATGGCTCTCCTCACATCCTGACCATTTTTAACCCTTTCGCTGCTGAGGCATTTCCCGCCCCTGTGCTGAGGTCATTTTTACCGGTTTTGCTCATCATGTTTAAACGTGTTTTGAAGGCTTATTTTAGTATATGACCCAGACATATTATATATCGTTCTTTCCGTCAGACTCGGTAGATTCATAATATGTCATTATTATATGTATACGTTATGTCATGTCTGTATATTATAACAAAAAATGCAATAAAATATGTATTTTCAATAATTTACAATGTGTAAAGTGTTTTTTTTCACATTTTAACATGCGAGCAATTGCGGTTATATTTTTGTATGGGGTGCGCTTGTTAAAAAAATTAGAGATGGGGTCTCGTTACATTTTTTTTTGGGGAAAATTACACTATTTTTAACAAACGCACCGCATACAAAAATCGTTAGTGCAGCATCATTGTTCACATTATAATTGAAATGGGAACAATATTGCTACACTAACAAACCAAAAAAAATAAAAAAAAGTGTTTATTTTTTTTTTTATTATTTTTTTTAAAAACAAATTTATTTTTATTTTTCATTTTTTTTTTTTTTACAACTTTTTTCACTTTCATGTTTGGTATCGTTGGAACGGCCATGCTCTGGCCGATCCAACCATACCAAATTTTAACCCCTAACTGCCACGGATCGGGAGACAGGGAGTTCATTGGAACTCCCTATCTCCACCGTTGGTGGCAGTTAAGGGTTAACTCTAGGACTGGCGTCATCGTGCTACGCACGATGACGCCAGTCCTCAGGGGGAGTTCCCGGAGGCTTGGCCGACATCCAAGATGTCGGCCAGCTCCGGGAAAGGATCGCGAACCGGCGCTTTTCAGCGCCGATTCGCGATCCAGCTCCCCAGGGGTTAATGCCAGGCATCATTTGGAAGGGCAGGCTGTGCCCTTCCAAATGATGCCTGGGTTAACCCCCGCAGAGCCGCCGATCGGGAGGGAGAGAGGTCCGAAGGACCTCCCCCCCTCCCTTTCAGGCGCCTCCTCCGCACATGCGGGGGGGGCGCCTGAATTTGGTGTCATCGCGCTGCCGCGATGACACCAAATTCCGGCGGCTGCTGTTCCGGATGCCGGGCTGACATCCAGGATGTCAGCCCGCACTGGAGGGGCCAGCGATCGGCCGGAACCCGGCCGAACGCTGACCCCAATGGGAGGACGCGCTCAGCGCGTCCTCCGCATACCAGCGGGAATGCTGAGGACGCGCTGAGCGCGTCCTCAGCATCGAAGTGATTAATCAATAAAGTAGTCAGGATGAGTAGTCTCTTTAACCACTTTGATGCGGAGGACGCGCTCAGCGCTTCCACCCGCATCTGCACTTGGCTGCCGAGGATGCGCTCAGCACATCCGCCCATTGCAGCTGTGATCAGCATGGGATTCTGGCTGATCGCTGTAGCCCCCTGGCGCGGACTGACATCTTGGATGTCAGCCCAGCCTTCGGGACCCTGGCCGCACGAATATCGTCATCGCACTGGGCACGATGATGTCTATTCCAGGCACCCCCCCCCCACTGCAGGGAAGGTGCTTGAAGGGGGGTCTTTGGACCTCTCTCCCTCCCGATCTGCTTGGGGCACATGTAAAAGGCAGGCACCGCTTTGAAGGGCACAGCCTGCCATTCCAAGCGGTGGCTGCCTTAACCCCATGGGGGCTGGATCTTGGATGTCAGCCAAGCTTCCGGGATCTCCCCCTGCCGACATCGCACAGGGACGTGATGACGTCAGTTCAGGAGTTAACCACTAGCTGTCACCTATGGTGGAGATAGGGGGTTCCAATGAACCCCCTATCTCCCGATCCATTGCAGCTAGGGGATAATGTTTCGGTATTATTATTATTATTATTCTTTATTTATAAAGCGCCAGCATATTCCGCAGCGCTGTACAATAGGCACAGTATAGACAGGGTTACAATACAATACATTGAACAACATTTGACAAACAGTACAGGAGGAGATGAGGGCCCTATTCCCGTAGGAACTCACAATCTAGGAGGGTAGGGGTTTGAAACAAGAGGAGAGGACTGCAAGGTGAGAGTGATTGATGGTTGCGTCAGTGAGTCGGGTGGTAGGCTTCCCTAAATAGGAACGTTTTAAGGGAGCGTTTGAAGGAAGAGAAGTTAGGGGAAAGTCTGACAGTACGAGGGAGAGCGTTCCAGAGAATGGGGGCTGCGCGTGTGAAGTCCTGCAGTCTATCATAGGAAGAGGTGATGCGGGGAGAAGCTAGGCGCAGGTCGCTGTTTGACCTTAGGGAGCGGGCTGGGGTGTATTTGGTGATTAGTGAGGACAGGTAGTGGGGAGCTGAGTTAGTGAGGGTTTTGTAGGTAAGGATAAGGATTTTGAACTTAATTCTGCAGTGGATGGGGAGCCAGTGCAGGGACTCGCAGAGGGGAGCGGCAGAGACAGAGCGGCGGGTGAGGTGAATTAGCCTGGCGGAGGCGTTCAGGATGGATTGTAGGGGGGAGAGGCGGGACAGAGGGAGGCCAGATAAGAGATTATTGCAATAGTCAAGTCGGGAGATTACCAGGGCATGTATGAGTTGTTTTGTGGTGACAGTGGTAAGAAATGGCCGAATTCTGGAAATATTACGCAGTTGGTATCGGCAGGAGGAAGAAAGAGACTGGATATGGGGGACGAAGGAAAGAGCAGAGTCAAGTGTAACTCCAAGACAGCGAGCATGGCCTTTAAAATGATACCAAACATGACAATGTAAAGAAAAAATAATTGAAAATAAAAATATAATTTTTTTAAAAAACAAAACAGTTTTGTTTTGTTTTATTAATGCAGCAATATTGTTCCCATTTCAGTTATAATGTGAACAATGATGCTGCACTAACGATTTTTTCTATGGGGGGGCGTTTGCTAAAAATCACTCAATTTCCCCCCAAAAAATGTAAAGAGTCCCCATTTTTAATTTTTTATGGTGCACCCCATCGAAAATATAACCGCATAGGCTCGGATGATAAAATGTGAAAAAAACACTTTACACGCTATAGATTATTGAAAATTCAAATTTTACTGCATTTTTTGTTGTAATATTCAGGCAGGACATGACGTACACAATAATAGTGATATATTATGAATCTGCCAAGTCTGCTGGAAAGAACAATATATAATATGTCTGGGTCGTATAATAAAAAGTGACTTCAAATCGCATTTAAACATGATGAGCAAAACCGGTAAAAATTTGCTCAGTACACAGGGTTGAAATGGCTCAACAGCAAAAGGGTTAAGGAAACCGTCAATTTCACAAGTTCAGAACACTTCTAAAAGTAGACTTGTGCTTAGCCCATTTTTGCTCATCATGTTTAAGCACGATTTGAATTCACATTTCATTGTACAACCTAGATAAATTATGTATCCTTTTTTTCAGCAGACTCGGCAGATTCATAATATATCAATATTATATGTATATGTCATGTCCTGCCAGAATGCTATAACTAAAAATGTTAAACAAATTTGAATTTCCGTTAAAATTTCAATCATCTATAGCGTATAAGGTAATTTTTTCACATTTTGTCATCCAAGTCTTTACGGTTATATATTCTATGGAGTACACTTTTTAAAGAAATTGTATCTCGTTACTGTATTTTTCTGAGTAAATAAGAGATTTTTAAAAAAAACATGACATGTTTTGTTCGTGCAGCACTATTGTTCACATTATAATTAAAAAGTGATCAATAATGTAGCATTAATAAATTTAAAAAATATATATTTTTTTTTCTTTACATGTAACCTGGTCATGTTTATGTAGCATCGGAAAGGCCATGCTCTGGTCTTTCCAATGATACCAAACATGATCCTCTAGCTGCCACCGATAGGAAGATACGGGGGGTTCAAATGACCCCCTTATCTCCACCATAGGATTTCCTTAGGAAATCCATGGGCAGCTAGAGGTCACCTGGCTAACTGATGTCATTGCGCCATGCACGATGATGACAGTGATGATAGGCCTCGAAATAGGCCTAGAAATAGGCCTCGATCCGGTGCCGATTGGTGTCAGATCGTGGCCCGGCACCTAAGGGGGTTAAAGAAAGGCATCGCTGGAAAGGTCAGAATGTGCCTTTCCACCGGTACCTGACTTGACTCTACCCCTCGGCAATGGGAAGATAGAGGGTTCCAAAGAGGACCCCCTGCCCTTCAGGCACTCCCCCTGCTCTGGCGTGGTAGGGTGTCTAAAACTGACATCATCTTGCCCGTTGCGATGACATCAGTGCACCGGGAGGGGTATAAACACACAGATCTGACTTCACGGAAGTCAGTCTGCATTGGATCCTAGGGAGAGGGGTGAGTATCAGCGGGAGGGGGGGATTAAATGCATGGGACGTGCTATGCTGTCCCGTGGCTTTAACGCACACTTGCTGCAAGATGGCATAGCACGTCTGACGCCGTAAAGGGGTTAAATGCTATCTCGAGAATAAAGAGAAACCTTGGAATCATTTGGTATTCTCCAGCTGAAAAAGTCTAAAAGTTCCTTTGGCGCAATAAATGAATAGAATCGTGTGCACAGATACAAAAAGAGTCCACACAATAAAAACTCTATTAGTAAGCTTCAGATACTCGTGCAAATGGATAACGTGATAAGCGTCTCCTGCGACACGTGTTATAAAGTGCATAAACCAGTACTGTGGAAATCAGTGCAGTCTTAATAGAAAACTTTTTATAAGTGCATACACATTAATTCATGCAAGCAATTTGAACTCTCAATTAGGGATGGGCTGGCGGTTCGATGCGAACATGAGTTCGTCGAACAGCGAACATTTCCGCGTGTTCGCCGTGTGTTCGCCCACAATGACAATACTATCCCAATCAGGGCTCAGAGTCCTGATTGGACAAAATTTTGCCCAATCATGGGCTCACAGAGCTAAGTCCCGCAGCACACTATATAAGGCTTCCCCGCAGCCCCAGCGTGTGTTTGTTGCAGGAGTGAATCAGAGAGGAGAGGAGATAGTTGCATATCAGCGTGCTATCAGGGTGTATCACTGACTTATACCAGAGTTCTGGGAATTTGAATCTGTGTGTTGGCACTGCCAGGTTATCACGGTGCATCCAAAGAAAAAGGGGGAACCCCGTGAGTGTTGGGTCCCACCAGTAGACAATCATCTGTCCCTAAAGGTAGAGTAAGGACAGCACACCCTCAAACAGGATTAAACCTAAACAATAAACAAGCTTAACAGCTCAAATGAGACTGTCAACTGATAATCAAGGAGTGGCAAAAAAAGATTATTACCTTTATTGAATCGATAATAGACACTCCCAGATACTGAACCTAAAAACATACATAAACAACAGGCATCATAGGGTATATTGGAGACATAACTAGTGTAATGAGGCTGTGCAAAGAGTGGTTTAAGTAAAAATCGTAATGATAGTATCGCCCCTGCTTAGTGAAATCTCACAGTCAAGGGAGTAATTACGCCGGAATTGCAATCAGCGAAAAAAACATTCACAATAGGCACGCCAACACTAGCCCTAAACTGATAGAGCTCATGCTCAAAGATTCTGTCCTAACCCTACAGATGCGACACCACACTCACAACTTAAAATCAAAGTTGTACATTAGCTCGACATATATTTCGCCGGCTGCACGTCGGCTTCATCTTGAGCAAAAAAGCAGTTGGTACCGCTGTATGTACCTCCCTCTTTTTTATTCTCGGTCTCATCTAGGATTTAGCCAATCGGTTCCAGCAGGATAATCACGTGTCCCTCTTATCAAGAGAACCATGTAATTAGATCAACGTGATAGCTTAGGACCAATCGCATGAATGGATAACCACGTGTCCCCACGCCGACAAAATCTGACCTATGGATGAGCATTAGCGTGAATTCGTCAGCGGCCAGCCACACTCGTACTGGTAGGAGGAGGAACGACAAAAAAAATCCGATGGTTGTACTACCAAAACAGACCTTTAATTTACAGATTTTTTACATATTGCCTGCAATTCGGTCTCTAGTTATGTCAAGCACGAATAGGATAATCTGAACCTTCCCTTTAAAGGTCAAAAAGGCTGAAATACCAAATTCATTAAGTCATCTTAATAAAATATGGCCGCACGAGGAAATAATGTGTCCATTAGTTAATGCTATAGATCCTTAGTAGTTGGTCACAGTATCCTGCAAAAGTGTGTCTCCTCAATAAAGGTTAAATGACAGCATGATAAAGGCTGGTCATTGAATAGTGGTTGTAACGTAATTTATGACCAGCTAAAACGCAATATACACATATAGTTTGCCCGCAAAAACATATATATAGCGCACAGAAGGTTCTGGCTAATTTTGTCCTGACATGCCTTCAAAATTATGCTATTGTACTATAATAAAGCAAGCCTATACCTCAATAATATTAAATCAGGTTTTAGAGCCATTGAATCCCTCACCCAATGTGGTTAGTTGCCTATGTGTATAGTAGTATTGAGAGTACCCTATATTAAGCCAACCACTGACCGTAGTCAATTGGGCAAATTGGGCTTGCGTTGAAATGTGCCATTGTCGAAAAATATTCAATACTTAAACCTTTGCTCATCAGTGTAAACAATTACATGATTTATAAAAATGGAGTATTTCTAATCCACAAAATTTCAAAACCATGGCATTGTTACCATGGCATTGTGCTAGATGATGAGAGATGGGAGTCTCTTGGGTTCGTTTGATAGAATGTATGTGTTCCATAATCCTTCTCTTAAAAGGACGGAGTGTTTTGCCCACATACATTTTGCCACATTCACAGGTGGCCAGTTACACTAAGCCAGATGAATTACAGTTAAAGAATGTCTTGATCAAATATTCATATATTTTTCGTGAGTCTATGACTTTTTTGGAATTTTTTAAGATATGTTTGCAAGCGACGCAATGACCACATTGGTACGTGCCGCGCAAATTCTCAGATAGCCACGTAGATGGTCTTTTATTTATAATAGTATTGTGATGACTGTGGACCAATCTGTCTCTCAGATTTCTACTTCGTCTAGCTGTGACCGAAGGCTTATCCATTAGTTTATCCGATAAATGAGGATCCATAGTCAATAGAGGCCAGAACCTATCAAGGATGGAATGGATCTGGTTCCACCCTCTATCATAAATCCCAATACATTTTGTCAGATTATTGTTTTTCGGTTTAGGGTCTGACAACAGGCTATCACGGGACATCAACATGGCCCGTTGAAATGCCTTCTTTAGATGTCTGTTTGGATAGCTTTTTTCTCGAAAGTCACTTCTCAAGTCTTTTGCTTTAATCATAACTTCAGCATCCGAGGAACAAATTTGCCTCAGTCTCAAATACTGACCTACCGGAATGCCTCTGTTTAGAGTGGAAGGATGGAAACTCTGCCAATGCAATAGATTATTTGTTGCTGTTTCCTTTTTGAACAGAGTTGTCGACAATGTACCCACATTGGTTTTAGAAACTTTGATATCCAGAAATGAAATGCTATTTTGCTGTACCTCATAAGTGAATTTTAAATTATAATCATTGTCATTAAGAAGAGACACAAATTGTAAAAATTTCTCTTCAGTTCCCTTCCAAAATAATAGCACATCATCGATGTATCTTAACCACAAATCTATTTTGTTGATATAGGGTTTTAATGTGTCGTTGGTCTTACAATTTTCCTCCCATATTCCTAAGTACAAATTGGCATACGATGGAGCCATCGAAGAACCCATTGTCATGCCTCTTAATTGGTGAAAGTACTGGCCTTTGAACAAAAAGTAATTATGAGTCAACACAAAATTAGTCAGATTCACCAAAAAGTCGGTATGCAGGCCGCTCAATGAGTCATCCCTTTCAAGGAATAGCCTAATATGATCGAGTCCAAGATGGTGTGGAATACATGAATATAGCGACTCGACATCTAGGCTGCATAGTAAGATATCACCATTGATATTTTTTCCTTTTAAAATTTGTAGTGCCTGTTTGATGTCTCTCAGGTAAGAAGGTAACTTCACTACATATTTCTCCAATATCTTATCTAAAAATATACTGGGATTCTGGGTGAGGCTATCATTGCCGGATACTATTGGGTGGCCAGGTGGTTCGCTAATACTTTTGTGAGTTTTTGGGATACCGTAGAAAGTGGCAATGGTAGGTGAGGACGGAATAAGAAATTCGTATTCGGACTTTGTAATGAGAGTCTACTCAAAAGCAGAAAAAAATAGATCTTTTAACTCACAGACGAACTGAATAGTGGGGTCCTTGGAAAGTCTAATATATGTGTCGGTATCGTAGAGAATTTTGTACACCATTTTTTCATAAAAATCAGTAGACATCAGCACAACATTACCACCTTTATCTGACTGTTTAATTATCAATGACTTGTCGGATTCAAGTTCTTTTAAGGCTTTTCTTTCCACGAAGGTAAGATTATCGCTCACTGATGCTATTATATCTGGTTCACTCAGACAATCAATTTCGGCACATACTAAATCACAAAACATTTCAAGATTCCCAAACTCCTTGAGGTTAGGAGTAAAACGGCTCTTTACACGTAAATCAGTAAGACAATCATGATTGTGTTCCTGTTCCTCCAATAAATCTGTCAGAATTTTTAAACAGGGGAGATCTGTGGGTTCAAGACCCAAATACTTTAGCCTTTGTTCTTCCTTAATCTTATGCACTTTATGCAGAGCTAGTTTACGTACAAATAGATGTATGTCTTTTGTCCACTCGAATTTGTCTAAATTGGATACAGGTACAAACGAAAGACACTTATTAAGGACCGAAATATGAGTATCTTTGAGCGGAAAATCCGACAAATTTATAACTCTCAGACCGTACCCATCGTATGTATTTGATACATTAATAACATGATTAGATGTCTGAACATTATTATGGGGGAGTACCTCACAGCGAGTGTCGGATCGTAAGTTCGTACGTCGATTCAAAGGGAATTTATCAGGGGCGGGAAAATGATAGCATCCTTAATTACTACCCATAGTCCCAGGATGTTTTTCTTTGTTAGCTAATTGTATACATTTCGATTCCTTTTGTTGTTGCCTCTGTACCCGTGGCAACCCCATTTTTTCCGGTCTTTTTTCCAGTTTTTCTGGTAGGACGTCTCTCTCTAAAAATGAAACCCCCTTCTTCAAGATACCCCTCCTTGAAGTTGGACTGTGTTCAGAGCTGATGTTACTCTCAACATCAGTATCAGTGGATTCACCTTTGGTAGAGGTCATATCCAATCTACTCATTTTTCTTGCTTTATTAGTTTCATATACTAGTCTAGTTCTATAATCATCAGCATCCCGCAAAAATTTGCATTGCTTTCTATCTTTAATCTCGCCCTCATATATTGCCATCTGCCTTTCTAATTTTTCTTCAACTTCACAGAAGATACCCTCATCGGTTTCGATTTTTAACTGTTCAACCTCTGTTCTCACTTCGGTATCAACAGTCTCCAGTTCAAGCTTTTCATATTTACAAATAATCTGCATAAATTTACGAGAGCATTCCTCGGCGGCCTCTCGCCATTCTTGATGGAAACCTTCCTTTAAAATATGTGAAGCTGGATTAGTGTAAATCCGTAGACCACGTGGAATCATATTCTTTTTTAAATAGTTTGTAAGGGAAGAGATTTCCCAGTTCGATCTGATTTGTCTTTTTAATAGTTTGGCGATTTTTGGCCCCCTTGACCAAGAGTCACTAATTGCTGCATCAATTGTTTCATTACCTTCTGAAAATACTTTTTCGGCATCCTGGCACCAATGAGTGCCCTTATCTACTTCATTTAAGAATCCTGCCATAATGGGGTAATTCACCAAAATATTGCCAACAGATAGAGTGATTGTCAATGAGTATTAAAACTCAAATGAATTATATCCAAAGAAAAAGGGGGAACCCCGTGAGGGTTGGGTCCCGCCAGTAGACAATCACCTGTCCCTGAAGGTAGAGTAAGGACAGCACACCCTCAAACAGGATTAAACCTGACCTAAATATTATACAGAGCAATAAACCAGCTTAACAGCTCAAATGAGACTGTCAACTTATAATCGAGGAGTGGGAAAAAAATATTATTACCTTTATTGAATCGATAATAGACACTCCCAGATACTGAACCTAAAAACATACATAAACAACAGGCATCATAGGGTATATTGGAGACATAACTAGTGTAATGAGGCTGTGCAAAGAGTGGTTTAAATAAAAATCGTAATGATAGTATCGCCCCTGCTTAGTGAAATCTCACAGTCAAGGGTGTAATTATGCCAGAATTGCAATCAGTGGAAAAAACATTCACAATAGGCACGCCAACACTAGCCCTAAACCGATAGAGCTCATGCTCAAAGATTCTGTCCTAATCCAACAGATGCGACACCACACTCACAATTTAAAATCAAAGTTGTACATTAGCTCGACATATGTTTCACCGGCTGCACGTCGGCTTCATCTGGAGCAAAAAAGCAGTTGGTACCGTTGTATGTACCTCCCTCTTTTTTATTCCACGTCTCGTCTAGGATTTAGCCAATCGGTTCCAGCAGGATAATCACATGTCCCTCCTATCAAGAGAACCATGTAATTGGACCAACGTGATCACTGACTTATACTAGAGTTCTGGGAATTTTAATCTGTGTGTTGGCACTGCCAGGCTATCAGGGTGTATCACTAAGTTATATCAGAGTTCTGGGAATTTGAATCTGTGTGCTGGCACTGCCAGGCTATCAGGGTGTATCACTGTGTTATACCAGAGTTCTGGGAATTTGAATCTGTCGGTTGGCACTGCCAGGCTATCAGGGTGTATCACTGACTTATACCAGAGTTCTGGGAATTTGAATATGTGTATGGGCACTGCCAGCTACTGCCAGCTATCAGGGTGTATCACTGACTTATACGAGAGTTCTGGAAATTTGAATCTGTGTGTTGGTACTGCCAGGCTATCAGGGTGTATCACTGATTTATACCAGAGTTCTGGGAATTTTAATCTGTGTGTTGGCACTGCCAGCTACTGCCAGCTATCAAGGTGTATCACTGATTTATACCAGAGTTCTGGGAATTTGAATCTGTGTGTTGGCACTGCCAGCTACTGCCAGCTATCAGGGTGTATCACAGACTTATTCCAGAGTTCTGGGAATTTTAATCTGTGTTGGCACTGCCAGCTACTGCCAGCTATCAGGGTGTATCACTGATTTATACCAGAGTTCTGGTAATTTGAATCTGTGTGTTGGCACTGCCATGCTATCAGGGTGTATCACTGACTTATACCAGAGTTCTGGGAATTTGAATCTGTGTGTTGGCAATGCAAGGCTATCAGGGTGTATCACTGACTTATACCAGAGTTCTGGGAATTTTAATCAGTGTCTTGGCACTGCCAGCTATCAGGGACAGGGTGTATCACCGAGTTATAGAGTTCTGAATATCTTTAATCTAGATAACACAGTTGAATTAGAGTGCTGCATATCTCCAATCTTTATTCCAGAGTTGAATCAGAGTTCTGCATATCTCCAATCTATATACCAGAGTTGAATCAGAGTTCTGCATATCTCCAATCTTTATACCAGAGTTGAATCAGAGTTCTGCATATCTTCAATCTTTATAACAGAGTTGAATCAGAGTTCTATATATCTTTACTCTATATATCACTCGCCATGTCAGAAAGACCAAAAAGGACAGGCAGACGCTCCCAGACACAGATAAGAGGGCAAGCAGCCTCTGTGTCGGAAGGCTGTGCCCCTGGTCGTCATGGACGTGGTGCATCCTCTGCAGGGGCACGCTTGTCCTTTCTAACTGGTGCTGGCTGTCTTAAGCAGCAGCAATTTACAGAGGATTTGCAGGATTGGCTAACTAGGCCATCCTCACCCTCCGAATCCTCTGCCAGCCAGGCTTGTAGTGGTTTATAGTCCACCTCAGCTGCCAAAACATCTAATTCAGCCTCCATGTCTACAGCTACTCCTGCGGTAGTCGCACCATCATACGCGGAGGAGTCAGCTGAATTGTTTGACTACAGTGACAGTGACATGCTGCTTGAGGATGTGCAGCAACTCCAGTGCTCTGATTCAAACTCTGAGGTTGAGGAAGGGAGTATAATCAGCCTAAAGGGAAGGGGTGCCAGTGACACACAAAGAACTGGCACTCATGTTCCCCCAGCTGCTACAGCATACTGCCAAGTTGGCTCCAGTGACAAGGCTGATGACGATGATGAGGTCACTGATTCAACCTGGGTGCCTGATCGAACAAAGGAGTCAAGTGAGGAGGAGGCACAACAAAAACGAGGCAGAACGTCCTCTATGAGCAACCGTAGCCAGTCCAACGCATCAGATGTCAGAGCTGCTCAGGTGCAGAGTGCTGTTGTCTCGAAGCACACATCCAGGAACTCTGCTGTCTGGGAGTTCTTCACGACATGTGCAGCAGACCGCAGCGTTGCTATTTGTAAGCTATGTCTGAAGAGGATCATGCATGGGAGAAACATCAGCCGCTTGGGTACCACATGCTTGAAGCGACATATGACCACCTGTAATGCATCCGGTTGGCACAACACTTCCCATTGGTCCTCATCTGTCTCTACCCCCACTATATGTCATGCCATGTCTACAACCTCCACTGACAGGGATGAAGTTATAGTAATGGGTGTACCAGGTCCTTCCTCAGAATGTGACAGCATCCCATCAGCTGCAGATTTACGCAGTCAGATTTCATTGCCCCAGCTGCTGCAGTGTAAGAAAAAATATAGTTCCAACCATCCCCTTGCACAGCATCTAAATGCCAGCTTGGCAAAATTACTAGCATTACAGCTGCTGCCTTTCCAGCTGGTGGACTCTGCCTCCTTCCGTGAATTTGCCAAATGTGCTGTACCACAGTCGCAGGTTCCAAAACGCCAGTTCTTTTCACGAAAGGCCATTTCAGCACTATACCAGCATGTGGAAGACAATGTTATGGAGTCATTGGGAAAGGCAGTCAGCAGCAAGGTGCACATTATTTTAGACACGTGGTCCAGCAAGCATGGACAGGGCCGTTACATTTCCTTCACGGCACACTGGGTAACTCTGCTTGCAGCTGGGAGGGATCCAGGATGGGGCTCTGTGCTGGAGCTTGTTCATCCACCATGCCTCCAGAAAGCTGCATATATGAGGTCTGTCTGCTCCACCACCTCTTCCTCTTCCTCCTCCTCCTTCTCTGTCTCTGGCGTAGTGGCAGTTAAACCGATGCGTGGCAGGGGCTACGCAATGGCTCAAGCAAAAAGATTCCATACTGTGCTTGAGCTGGTTTGTTTAGGGGACAGGAGCCACACTGGGCCAGAAATTCTGTCAGCTCTGCAGGGACAGGCGCATAGATGGTTAACACCACGCCAGCTTGAGCTGGGAATGGTTATCTGTGATAATGGCAGTGTTTCCTAACCATGTACCCAGGGCTGGAAGAGCTTCTCAGCCAGACCAGAAAGGTGTGCATCCATTTCAGACAGTCATTCCCAGCAAGTGTTCAACTTGCAGAAATTCAAAGAAAATTCCACCTTCCCACAAACCATGCCCACCAGGTGGAACTCGACATTGGCAATGCTGCAGCGTCTGCACAAGCAGCAGAGGGTCATCAATGAGTACCTGTGTTAGTATGGCACAAGGACAGGTTCAGGTCAACTTGTTTTTTTTCTCCCCCGCAGTGGCTGATGATCAAGGATTGTCGGGTATGTTATAATGGAAAATTAAAATGGATGCCTGTAGCCATCTTGTTTTAATGTAAAGTCTTTTCTTTCTCAATTTTTGTCTAGTTTTAGAAATGGACAGAGATTTTTTTTAATAGTTCGTGGCTAGGTGAACCATAAGAGTTATGGGTGTTTTTATAAATGACGATAAAATGTCTTTATTTGATATAATGCTGAGCTAAGTACCAGACATGTCATATTTAAATTTATTGGTTTGTTTTAACAAGTCCTTGAATTAAAGATATTTTTCTTTTTAGGTATAGGAACATATTTAAAATCTCTATGCAAGTGTATAAAAATATTCACGAAATATATTTTTATAATCAATATATTCTACTGTATATATTTACAGTAGAAAATAGATGCTCCAATATATATTTTGTAGAGTGTAGAACTATATAACGGTATAATTACTGAAGAATAGAATAAGCTATTTAAATATAGAAGTATTTTTTCTGATCTAATTTTAAAGGAATTTAGCTAATAAAGAGTACTCAGTAAAAACCTTGAGAAGAATAGAAATAACAGAAATATTAAATCAAAAGCGACAGGAGAGACCCAAAGTCTAGGATTGAATATAGGGTCTTTGTTAAGACAGATTGACCTCTGACCTGAGATAAGGGATATTAAAAATAATATGTGAAAAATATTTGAAGCGCAACACTGCCCTCTTGAGGCATAGTAAATATTATATTAGATAAAGTAATATTTAAATGAAAGGGTAGATTTTCAGTGACGTCAAATTTACTATAATTGGATCTGTACTGTTCGTTGAATTCAGATTCAGATCATCCCAACACTAGGGATGAGCCGAACACCCCCGTGTTCGGTTCACATTTGAACTCAGGCTTTTCAAAAGTTCGAATTCGAAATCAAACTCAAACACGAACTCAATACAAGTCAATGGGACTCAAAATTCGATTTTTTTTAGAGTGCCCTCCAAGAGGGCTTATATGCTAGATATTTGCCATAAAGGTGTATGGGGGTCCGGGTAGTGCCCTGGGGGACAGGAAACAAGGACAAAAAGTTTAAAAAAAAACGTTTTTAAAGGGACAGTGAGTTTTCCATGAAATTAGGGTTAAATATAAAAACGAAAAATTACTTCAAATATCGTGCCTAGGAGGTCCCCATAACCTGCCCGTGAAGTGGCGGATAGTATAGAAACATTTAAAAACAATGTCTGGGTCCGGGTAGTGCCCTGGGGGACAGGAAACAAGGACAAAAAGTTAAAAAAAAAGAAGTTTTTAACCCCTTCACTGCTGACGACATGTGGGACACGTCCTCAGTTACTCCCGCTGTATGCTGAGGAGGACGTGTCCCACACGTCATCAGCTTTGCGGGATCCCCGGCAGAGATACTCACCTCTCTGACCAGGGTCCCACGGCGTTCTGACTTCAGCGTCCTCAGACGCTGAAGTCAAGCTCCTCCTGACGTAAATGACGTCATCGCACTATGCGTTGCCGGGAGATCGCCCGGAAGGGAGGGGGGATCCATTCGGATCCCTCTCCATCCCGATCGGGTGGTCCCACAGAAAAAAGCCAGGCACCGCTTAAACGGAGAGAGTCTCCCCTTTTAAGCGGTGCCTGACTTTAACCCCTTAGGCACCGGGTCGCACTTCAGCACCTTGCGGCGCCAAAGTGCGGCCTAGCTCCGGTGGGGGCCGCCATTTTGGATCGCAGCTCCACCCCCAGGTCCCCCCTCACTGCCTGACGTCCTCACGCATAGCGTGATGATGTCAGATAGCCGGGGAACCTCTAGCTGCCCGGAATCCCCTGGTGGAGATAGGGGGTTCATTTGAGGGTTCACAGAGATGCTATGAGGTTGTGTATAGAGATGCTGTGAGCCTGTGTATAGAGATGCTGATGGGGTTGTGTATAGAGATGCTGTGAGGTTGTGTATAGAGATGCTGTGAGGCTGTGTATAGAGATGCTGTGAGGTTGTGTATAGAGATGCTGATGGGGTTGTGTATAGAGATGCTGTTTGTATATAGAAATGCTGATGGGGTTGTGTATAGAGATGCTGTGAGGCTGTGTATAGAGATGCTGTGAGGCTGTGTTTAGAGATGCTGATGGGGTTGTGTATAGAGATGCTGTTTGTGTATAGAGATGCTGATGGGGTTGTGTATAGAGATGATATAGAGATGCTGTGAGACTGTGTTTAGAGATGCTGATGGGGTTGTGTATAGAGATGCTGTGTATAAAGATGCTGATGGGGCTGTGTATAGAGATGCTGTGAGGTTGTGTATAGAGATGCTGATGGGGTTGTGTATAGAGATGCTGTGAGGTTGTGTTTAGAGATGCTGATGGGGTTGTGTATAGAGATGCTGTGTGGCTGTGTATAGAGATGCTGTGTATAGAGATGCTGATGGGGTTGTGTATAGAGATGCTGTTTGTGTATAGAGATGCTAATGGGGTTGTGTATAGAGATGCTGTGAGGCTGTGTATAGAGATGCTGTGATACCCAACATGACCAGGTATAAAGTTAAAAAAAAACAGGTATTTTTTTTGTGTGTTATTTTTATTAATGCAGCAATATTGTTCACATTTCAATTATAAAATGCACTAATGATTTTTTTCTATGGTGTGCGTTTTCTATAAATCACGTAATTCCCCCCACAAAATGTAACAAGTCCCCATTTCTAATTTTTGTACAAGCGCACCCCATAGAAAACATAACCGTAAACGCTCATTTGCTAAAATGTGAAAAAAAAAAACTTTACACACTGCAGATGATTAAAAATTACATTTTTATTGCATTTTTTGTCATAATATACAGGCAGGACATGACGTATACATATAAAAATGATATATTATGAATCTGCGGAGTCTGCCGGAAAGAAAGATATCTAATATGTCTGGGTCATTTAATAAAATGTGGCTTCAAATCGCGTTTAAACATGATGAGCGAAAGCGGTAAAAATGAGCTGAGCACACAGCAGTGAAATGCAGGGTTAAGGGGTTAAACAGCATATCAGAGGAAGATTTAGTAGAGAAATGAACACTTCTCAGAAGCACAGGTGTTGTTTGATACATGTTCAGGAGACCCCACGCCCTCAGTCTACAGACAATGTATCAAATTCATCACACCAGACTATTTAACCCCTTAATGCCGCAGGACGTACATTTACGCCCTGCATTAGGCGGGCTTTGACACCGCAGGATGTAAATGTACGTCCTCGGCGTTTACAGCCCCCCTGCCTTAATACTTACCTCCTCCGGTCGCTCCCACGCTGCTCTGACTCCCGCGGAGTCAGATCAGTGTGATCCCTCCTCCGGCGCAGTGACGTCATCGCGCCGGTGGCGCGATGATGTCAGTTTCAGGAGTACCCCCCCCGCCGGAGCAGGGGAAGCGCCTGAAGGGGAGGGGGGGATCCTTTGGATCCCTCTATCTCCCCATCGCCGGGGACCAGGTGGCTGTGGCCGGCATCGCTGGAAGGGTCACAGCCTGACCTTTCCAGCGATGTATGGGGGGTTAACCCCTTAGTTGCCAGGTCGCGACCGGGCACTAATTTGTGCCCGGTCGTGGCCCATTTCCGGTGGGGGCCGCCATCTTGGATGGCAGCCCCCACCTCTGGATCCCCCCCGGTCAACTGACTCATCACGCCATGCGCGATGATGTCAGTTAACCGGGGAACCCCCTAGCTGCAAAGGGATTTCCCATGGAAATCCCTTAGAGGAGATAGGGGGTTCTTTGAACCCCTTTATCTCCTGATCGGTGGCAGCTAGGGGGTCATGTCTGATATTGCTGGAAAGGCCAGAGCATGGCCTTTCCAATGGTATCAAACATGACCATGTTATAAGTAAAATAAAAGTGTAAAAAAAGTAAAAATAATAAAAAAATAACAAATTAAATAATAAAAAATAATAAATATAATAATAAAAAAAATCGTTTTTTTTATGCAGCACTATTGTTCACATTTCAATTATAATGTGAACAATGATGCTTCACCAATGATTTTTTTTGGGGGGGTTTAGCTAAAATCACGTCTAAAATCACGTAATTTCCCCCCCACCCAAAAAAAAAAAAAAAAGGGTTCCCAAGTCTACCCAATAGAATATAACCGCAAAGGATCGGATAATAAAATGTGAAAAAAAACACTTTATACACTGTGGATGATTGAAATTTTATTGAAAATTCACATTTTTTAAAAAAAAATTGTTATAGCATTCTGGCAGGACATGACTTTTATATATAATTATGATATATTATTAATCTTCCGAGTCTGCCGGAAAGAACGATATATAATTTGTCTGGGTGGTATAATAATAGAAAACGAGAGATAGGATGTAAAAAAGGCGCTTTGGATATAAATACGGATCGCTACACGTTCGAGCAAAATAGGGTGTTTTCCCTCACCACAAAGACAGTTAGAAAGAAATATACCAGGTGCAAGAACAGCGCTCCCTAGTAAACACTCATATGTCCCCCACAGCACCTGAAAGAGTGATGTGAGGAGACAAAAAATTCTTACTTCTTCCTTGGAGGAGAAATTGCCCAGAAGGTAGTCTTCCAACAAAGCACAATAATTGTACACACAGAACCTCCAATATACAAAAGGGAGAGAAAATATAATGGTGCAGAGTGTAACAGTGTAAAGTAATCACAATATATCAGTAATCTTATGCACTCACGCTTTTCAAGAGCTCCCTAGCTCTATTTTCATCGCCTTTCAGACTGTTAGAGGCCAGTCCGACAGCCAGAAATAACCAGGCTTCTTTATCTGGTCCTTTAAATCTCAAGATAAAAGAAAAAAATTCACATGGCACAGTATTGTAGCTCTCTTATGGATTTCATCCAGTCCCCAGGGGAAGGGATATAACTCACCCTTTCAAGAGCTACACCGAGCTCTAGGGATCCGATGCATATATATCATTGAAGGCACAATCAAAAAGGCCAGGTTCCACAGATTGGATATTGCCAAAGGATTACAAAATAATTTGTGTATAAAACAAGGTTGTTTAATATAAAAAAGACAGTATAAAATACTGGGCCAAACGCGTTTCGCGCATAACGCGCTTCATCAGTGGCAAGGAAAAGAAATTTGCATTAGTTAGAGACCAAATATATATATACAACTCCCAAACTAAATTGTGAGTGGTCCCAGGTGGCGAGACGCTAATTTCCGCGCCTTTGGGAACTTCCGGTTCTTTGTGCTTTGTTGGAAGACTACCTTCTGGGCAATTTCTCCTCCAAGGAAGAAGTAAGAATTTTTTGTCTCCTCACATCACTCTTTCAGGTGCTGTGGGGGACATATGAGTGTTTACTAGGGAGCGCTGTCCTTGCACCTGGTATATTTCTTTCTGGGTGGTATAATAATATGTGACTTAAAACCGCGTTTAACCCCTTCCCGACCGCGGACGTACCATGTACGTCATTGCAGCGGGTCTCTCTTAGACCCGCTGACGTACATGGTACGTCCTGCCGTTTTTGAGCTGCTGGAAGCGATCGGATCGCTTCCAGCAGCTCAAACGCCATTGCAGGATGCCTGGGAGTCCAGGCATCCGTGCAATGGCCGTTAGAAGTGCCGGGGCACCATGTGATCGCTCCCCGGGAGCGATCTACATCCGGTTGCACCGGAGAGGTGCCCGGCACTTCTACAGAGCGCTGGAAGCGATCGGTATCGCTTCCAGCTGCTCTGAGCATATTACAAGGATGCCTCGACATCGAGGCATCCTTGTAATATACTTACCTGCCGCCGGTCCGTCCGTGATCGCTCCCCCCGAGCGATCACTTCCGGTAGCGGCAGGAAGTACTGAGTGCCACGAGGTATCGTGGCACTCAGTACAAAATCGATCACTTCAGTGATCAGGTGCTCTGCTGGGTGCCTTGAGGGATCAAGCACCCAGCAGAAAAAAAAAAGTGTAAAAAAAGTAAAAAAAAAGTGTGTAAAAAAAGTGTAAAAAAAGAAAAATAAATAAAATAAACTGACAGTTAGGGGTAGGGTTAGGGTTAGGGTTAGGGTTAGGGTTAGGGGTAGGGTTAGGGTTAGTTAGGGTTAGGGGTAGGGTTAGGGTTAGGGGTAGGGGGTAGGGGTAGGGTTAGGGGTAGGGTTAGGGGTAGGGTTAGGGTTAGGGTTAGGGGTAGGGTTAGGGGTAGGGGTAGGGTTAGGGTTAGGGTTAGGGTTAGGGTTAGGGTTAGGGTTAGGTAGGGTTAGGGTTAGGGTTAGGGTTAGGGGTAGGGGTAGGGTTAGGGTTAGGGGTAGGTTAGGGGTAGGGGTAGGGTTAGGGGTAGGGTTAGGGTTAGGGTTCTAAGGGCAGGGTCAGGGGTAGGGTTAGGGTTCTAAGGGCAGGGTCATCTTGGGGCTGAGTGGGATGTTCCTAGCCTGCCTCATCAGAGAGGCAGGCTAGCAACATCCAATCAGAAGTTAGAAAAAATCAAAATAAAATTTCTAATTTGTCAGGTCAGGCCAATATTTTGTAAATATTGGCTCTGACCTCTGTGATTCTCCCTCCTCTCCTCACTTGTGTTTTGGTGAGCGAGAGAGAGAGATCAGATTTGACAGGTTAGAGATTTTAGTGAGATTTAGTGAGATTAGAAAAATTGAGGCAGATTTAGAGAGATTTTAGGGAGATTTAGAAGAATTGAGGCAGGTTTAGAGGGATTTAGAGAGATTTAGGTGTTTATTTGTATTTTCTTGTGAAACCCAACGGTTCTTCTAAGAACCAACAATCCGCTTATATATATATAATAATTATAAAATTTTATAATCTATTATATATAATGTCTGAGAGGGTGTACAGCGCCGAGGAAGCATATGCCATCTGGCGTCAGAATCTGAGGCATCTGCGTCAGACTCAGACCCTCATTTCGACCCCGCTAACTGCTCAGAGGCGTCGCTAGATACATTATCTATGCTGGCTGATGTATCTAGTGATGTTTCTGATGCAGATCCTGGGTCACCACCTGCCAGCAGGAGACGCACAGCTCCAGCTGAGGAGTGGGTAGTGCCTCATCGCCAGAGGCCAGATATCCCTCCTTTCACGGCAAATCCTGGCATCAATATTGATGTTGCAGGATTTACCGCCACACAGTTTTTGCAGGTGTTTATGGGGATGATTTGTTGGGCCACATCGTGGCCCAATCAAATCTGTATGCCCATCAGCATTGTGCTGCGAAGCCAGACTCCTACTTGGCAAGGCAGCAATGGACCCCGCTAGATGTGCCAGAATTTCTGAAATTCTGGGCACTTACTATGCTGAGGGCATCATAAAGAAGCCCTCAATTCGCTCCTGCTGGAGCAGTAGCCCCATCTGCTCTACCCCCATTTACCTCCAATCAATGTCACGTAGAAGGTATGAAAACATTTTGCGTTTCATGCACTTCAGTGACAACAGCCTGTGCTCCCCTAGAGAGCATCCCCAGTTTGACAGGCACCAGACTTTTACATTTTATTCGTACATTTTTATGTTCTACAATTGGTGCTGTATTTTGCCAAAATCTTTGCACACCTATGCATGGGGGGCATGGTGTACTCAGGAGATCTTGCAGAAAACAACCTGGAGAGTTTTCATGCAGTAACAAACAACAGTGTCTGCTAAGGCTAGGGTCAGACGAGCGTGATTTCTACGGACTGTACGTCCGTGCAGTACGGACATCGTCAGTACGGAAGACGCAGTAGTGGTCACACAGTCCGTTTTTTCACTGACATTTATTTTTTGACAGATGTAGGAGGGACAATAAATTCAATTGCAAAACCATTTTGTCCGTGAAAAATGCAGGACGTATAAATGCAGTCCGTCTGACCACGTTCCATCACTCACACACAAAGCTATGCAGACGTTGCGGACGCAGCGCACTTTGTGCGGCCGTTCTAGCGGTTCTACGTTCTTGCCTGCCTTGCGTCCGTGGGCCGCGGCCGTTGTGCGTCCGCAGTTCAGTGCGGACGTACTTCGTGTGTCGGGCTCCATTGGACTTTATGTCATGCTATCACGGACGTACTTTTAGGCGCGATCACGGACGTGAACACTACGCTCGTCTGACCCTAGCCTAAATCACAGTCCAAAACTACTGTGGGCGTAAAAATCTGAAATTTGAAAAATTACCGCCACACACCTTGTTGCCAAATGTTTTGGGCTAAAACCGTTGCATCCATGGCATCAAAGCACTCCATATGCAATACCTTGGGGTGTCAACATAACAAATATAAACAATTTTCTGGCAATAATTCAAACTGGGGTATGCGGTAGACCCAAAACCAAAGATAGGCCTAGCTGAAGAAATAATCTCAATTTCAACTCTAATGACAAAGTCATAAAAATTGTATTTGAACCTTCCCAAAATCCTGGCAAACCTAGGCATGGGGGGCATGGGTGTACTCAGGAGATCTTGCAGAAAACAACCTGGAGAGTTTTCATGCAGTAACAAACAACAGTGTCTGCTAAATCACAGTCCAAAACTACTGTGGGCGTAAAAATCTGAAAATTGAAAAATTACCGCCACACACCTTCTCAAATGTTTTGGGCTAAAACCGTTGCATCCATGGCATCAAAGCACTCCATATGCAATACCTTGGGGTGTCAACATAACAAATATAAACAATTTTCTGGCAATAATTCAAACTGGGGTATGCGGTAGACCCAAAACCAAAGCTAGGCCTAGCTGAAGAAATAATCTCAATTTCAACTCCAATGACAAAGTCATAAAAATTGTATTTGAACCTTCCCAAAATCCTGGCAAACCTATGCATGGGGGGCATGGGTGTACTCAGGAGACCTTGCAGAAAACAACCTGGAGAGTTTTCATGCAGTAAAAAACAACAGTGTCTCCTAAATCACAGTCCAAAACTGATGTGGGTGTGAAAATGAAAAATGACCACCAAACAGTATCTAATTTGTTTGGAGCAAACGGATGCATCCATAGCATAAAAACACTCCATTTACAATACTTTGGGGTGTTAGCTTACCAAATATATGCACGTTCATAAAACTGGGGTATGTAAAAAGGCCCCTAAAAAGAAGATAAGCAAAGAAGATACTGTATGTCAAATTAGAAAATTGACAAGCACATGTCAAAGATTGGCGTAGCACCCAAAAACAACAGAACAAATCTATATATGGGTGGTATCAATTTACTCAGAAGATGTTGCTGAACATATTTTGGGGTGTTTTTTGGCAGTAACCCATAACTGGATTTGACAATTCATGCCTAAAGTACAATGTGTGTGAAAAAATAACACAAAAAGTGACTACCTGAAAGTTGACAAAGAGCTAGTGCATGGAAAGTGTTAAAATACAACTCTTTGAAGCACCCTAGGGTGTGCCCTTTCTAAAAATATATGGTTTGATGGGGGTAAATTACTTTGGCCGGCTTCAAAAATGTCCCAAATAGGACATGGGTGCATGATGACGAAATGTGAAAATTCCAAGTTGGAAAACTGAAATGCGCACCCCCCAAATAAGGCCTTTTAGCCCCAAATGACCCGACATACCTATACATGGGTGGTATCAATTTACTCAGAAGATGTTGCTGAACATATTTTGGGGTGTTTTTTGGCAGTAACCCATAACTGGATTTGACAATTCATGCCTAAAGTACAATGTGTGTGAAAAAATAACACAAAAAGTGACTACCTGAAAGATTGACAAAGAGCTAGTGCATGGAAAGTGTTAAAATACAACTCTTTGAAGCACCCTAGGGTGTGCCCTTTCTAAAAATATATGGTTTGATGGGGGTAAATTACTTTGGCCGGCTTCAAAAATGTCCCAAATAGGACATGGGTGCATGATGACGAAATGTGAAAATTCCAAGTTGGAAAACTGAAATGCGCACCCCCCAAATAAGGCCTTTTAGCCCCCAAATGACCCGACATACCTATACATGGGTGGTATCAATTTACTCAGAAGATGTTGCTGAACATATTTTGGGGTGTTTTTTGGCAGTAACCCATAACTGGATTTGACAATTCATGCCTAAAGTACAATGTGTGTGAAAAAATAACACAAAAGTGACTACCTGAAAGATTGACAAAGAGCTAGTGCATGGAAAGTGTTAAAATACAACTCTTTGAAGCACCCTAGGGTGTGCCCTTTCTAAAAATATATGGTTTGATGGGGGTAAATTACTTTGGCCGGCTTCAAAAATGTCCCAAATAGGACATGGGTGCATGATGACGAAATGTGAAAATTCCAAGTTGGAAAACTGAAATGCGCACCCCCAAATAAGGCCTTTTAGCCCCCAAATGACCCGACATACCTATACATGGGTGGTATCAATTTACTCAGAAGATGTTGCTGAACATATTTTGGGGTGTTTTTTGGCAGTAACCCATAACTGGATTTGACAATTCATGCCTAAAGTACAATGTGTGTGAAAAAATAACACAAAAAGTGACTACCTGAAAGATTGACAAAGAGCTAGTGCATGGAAAGTGTTAAAATACAACTCTTTGAAGCACCCTAGGGTGTGCCCTTTCTAAAAATATATGGTTTGATGGGGGTAAATTACTTTGGCCGGCTTCAAAAATGTCCCAAATAGGACATGGGTGCATGATGACGAAATGTGAAAATTCCAAGTTGGAAAACTGAAATGCGCACCCCCCAAATAAGGCCTTTTAGCCCCCAAATGACCCGACATACCTATACATGGGTGGTATCAATTTACTCAGAAGATGTTGCTGAACATATTTTGGGGTGTTTTTTGGCAGTAACCCATAACTGGATTTGACAATTCATGCCTAAAGTACAATGTGTGTGAAAAAATAACACAAAAAGTGACTACCTGAAAGATTGACAAAGAGCTAGTGCATGGAAAGTGTTAAAATACAACTCTTTGAAGCACCCTAGGGTGTGCCCTTTCTAAAAATATATGGTTTGATGGGGGTAAATTACTTTGGCCGGCTTCAAAAATGTCCCAAATAGGACATGGGTGCATGATGACGAAATGTGAAAATTCCAAGTTGGAAAACTGAAATGCGCACCCCCCAAATAAGGCCTTTTAGCCCCCAAATGACCCGACATACCTATACATGGGTGGTATCAATTTACTCAGAAGATGTTGCTGAACATATTTTGGGGTGTTTTTTGCAGTACCCATAACTGGATTTGACAATTCATGCCTAAAGTACAATGTGTGTGAAAAAATAACACAAAAAGTGACTACCTGAAAGATTGACAAAGAGCTTGCATGGAAAGTGTTAAAATACAACTCTTTGAAGCACCCTAGGGTGTGCCCTTTCTAAAAATATATGGTTTGATGGGGGTAAATTACTTTGGCCGGCTTCAAAAATGTCCCAAATAGGACATGGGTGCATGATGACGAAATGTGAAAATTCCAAGTTGGAAAACTGAAATGCGCACCCCCCAAATAAGGCCTAGCCATGCCTCTTCCTAGCCCCCATGACCCGACATACCTATACTTGGGTGGTATCAATTTACTCAGAAGATGTTGCTGAACATATTTTGGGGTGCTTTTTGGCAGTAAACCTTAAAGTTCACAGTACATGTATTCTTAAATTGCGTTCAAAAAAAAAAAAATCACCAAAATTTTTTTTTTTTTCAAACTTTGGCATAGATTTGTGGTAAAATGGTTTGCATGGAAAGAGTCAAAATACCCCAAGTTTAATACCTTGATTGTGTACTTTAAAAAAATATGTATATGTGGAGGGTTATTCAGGAATTAGTGACAGATATCAGTGTTACAATGTCACTATCACTAGTTTTGAAAATAAACTCTTTGGAAATGGCAAAGTGCTACTTGCACTTATTGTTGCATAAAATAAGGAAAAAAGCGAGGAATATGTAAACATTGGGTATTGCTAAACTCAGTACTAAATTTAGAAACTACTAAGGAATAAAAATTTTTTGACGGTTGTTGATACATAAGAAATTTTGGGGGTCAAAGTTCGAAAAAGTGGTGTTTTTTCAATTTTTGTGTCATATTTCACAATATTTTTATAGTAAATTATATGAAATGATGAAAAAAATGGTATCTTTATAAAGTCCATTTAGTGACGAGAAAAACAGTGTAAAATATGTGTGGGTTACATAAACGAGTAAGAGGAAAATTTGACGTAAACACTAAGAGCGCAGAAACATAAAAACAGCTGCGGTCACGAACGGACGGATTTGTGTAAAACCGCCCGGTCACTAAGGGGTTAAACATGATGAGCAAAAACTTCAGCAAACTTCACTTCCGAAAGAGCGCCAAAGTTGTAAAATTACTCCCGTCCTTAAGGGGTTAAAAGCACATGTTATTTCCAAACACTAATTAACACCTGTTGTTTACGGCGTTTGAGAACACAGGTCATTTAGAGGTGAGAATCTTTGCACGTTGACATTATTTTTTAATTCAATATCTAATAAACCGTTGCTTATAATGTTTTGCAGTAAAGAGTCTCTTTATTTCTAGATTTTTTAGTATTTTTTAAGCATTTTTTTATACTTTTTTAAAAAAAAAAAAGTTTAGAACTCGAACCGCACACGCCAAAAAGTTCGAAGTTCGCAAACTTGTGATCGGCCAAAGTTAGAATCGAACTCCGAACTGATCGAACCGAACAGCTCATCCCTACCCAACACACGATGCATTGATTCAGATCATTCCAACACACAATGCATTGAGGCAGATCATTCCAGGACAAGACACACAATGCATTCAGGATATTACATCTCACTTAATTAGGACCACACCTAAATGTTCCCTCATGGGAATACACAATTCTAACTCACATGGATTGAATATCTGATATTGATAATGTTCACATATTCCAAAACATTCCATTATATTCAAAGAATATTGCTGCTTTAACTACAGAAACATTGAATCCAGATTTGGACAGGTAATGTATGAGAAACCAAAATTAAGGAATTAATGTAATTATATATATCTGGAGTATTTCTTGCAATAGATTGACTGAGATATCTCAGATTACTGTTAGATCCAGAGTCTTCAAAATATTTCTAAATCTGCAGATAGAGATATGAAGAAGAGTCAGATATAAGGATTTTATCCTAAAGAAATTGTTGCAATGATATACAGATATATATATTGAATTTGGAAGTTACTGTGATTGAAATTAATAAGCAAGGAATTATATAACTACCATATAAAAAGCAGAAGATTAGAAGCTTAATATTCAATATTAGGGGAGAATTCACTAAATAAGTTTTTATTACTTATCATTCTAGAAATAAAATAACAGGGTTATTCAGAGAGCGTGAAAGCAGGAGAATGACTGGAGAATGACTGGAGAATGAAAAATTCTAGGTCAAAATAGCCAAACCAGAAAAATTCTCCCTTTCATCTCACTTTCCAAATCGGCTATTTTGACCTAAACGTTTTCATTCTCCAGTCATTCTCCTGCTTTTCACGCTCTCTGAATAACACTGTAAGTGATAGCTCATCTTTTGTTGATCCACCTAGCAAAGAGGGATACATATACTGTATCTCTACAAGATCTAGCTTGTTAAACATTAGTTTGCTGGGAAATACATGTTAATTGTTTTCGTTAAGCAGAAATGTTTATTAACCATTTGTGTAAAGTTACTAACTGATAAAGTAAATGATATTAATCATATATGCAGTTACTAACAGGAGATACATATATTGGGAAGCTAGTAATCTATGTGCTGATGGATGGATGTGGTTGTTTATAAATTTTTGTTTATGATATGAGATTTGAAACTTTTTTGTATACGTAATAAATATATATATGTTTTTATCCGGTTATTGATTATTATATTTTTCAAAGCAAAACGCATACAATTAAAAGAATTTAGGAGAATTTCTAGGAAATATAAACGATTGATATTTGTATCTCGTATAAGTTTCTTAATTGAATATATATTTCGACAGGAGGCATGCACTGTACTGTCACCATTTGAGGAGGCAACAAGGATGGTGAGCAGGGACAGTGCATGCATCAGTGACACAATTCCTTAATGTTCCTGCTGAAGTGCAGGAACACCTTTCCAGGCACTGGTAGGTTACCAAGTGATGACACAGGTGCTTCTGAGGCTGCGGATGATCAGAGGAAGAGCGGTGAAGGCTGGGGCCGCTTGACTGATGCCTTTTTAAATTTTTTTAGTCCACGACGCCCAGGGACGTCAAATGTAGGCACCCATTGCCAGCGTCTTCACCGTATGGTGCAGGTCTACCATGGGGCAAGGGCAGACCTGAATACCTTTACAGCAGATGATCCACTGGCTTACTGGGTGTTGAGACTGGATCACTGGCCAGAACTTAGCCAATATGCTATGCAGTTACTAGGTTGCCCTTCATCCAGCGTGCTTTCTGAGAGGACGTTCAGTGCCGCTGGAGGTTTTGTTACAGACAAAAGAGTGCGTCTGTCCACCGACTCTGTAGACCGGCTGACATTTATAAAAATGAATCAGTCCTGGATCAGCAGCTGTCAATCCCCTGATGCTGACGTAACTGAATAGATCGGGGATCTCTTCTGCATTCCCAAAACCTCCACCACTGCACTCTTCCACAATACCACAAAGGGGTTACGGTGTGAAGGCACTTGCTGCCGCCAAAGGTAAAATATTTGGATGCACTGCCACTGACGCCTATACCAGATTCATATCATTTTAATATTTGACCGCAGGGTCCAACCCTGCACTCTTCCACAATACCACAGAGGGGTTACTTACGGTGTGAAGGCACTTGCTGCCACCAAAGGCCCAATACTTGGGTGCACTGCCACTGACACCTATACCAGATTCATATAATTTTAATATTGAACCGCAGGGTCCACCTCTGCACTCTTCCACAATACCACAGAGGGGTTATGGTGTCAAGGCACTTGCTGCCACCAAAGGTAAATTATTTGGGTACACTGCCACTGATGCCTATACCAGATTTATATCATTTTAATATTGGACCGCAGTGTCCACCACTGCACTCTTCCCCAATACCACAGAGGGGTTACAGTGTGAAGCACTTGCTGCCACCAAAGGTAAAATATTTGGGTGTACTGCCACTGACGCCAATACCAGATTCATGTCATTTTAATATTTGAGCGCAGGGTCCAACCCTGCACTCTTCCATAATACCACAGAGGGGTTACTTATGGTGGGAAGGCACTTGCTTCCACCAAAGGCACAATATTTGGGTGCACTACCACTGACGCCTATACCAGATTCATATAATTTTAATATTGGACTGCAGGGTCCACCACTGCACTCTTCCACAATACCAAAGAGGGCTTACAGTGTGAAGGCACTAGCTGGCACCAAAGGTCCAATATTTGGGTGCACTGACGTGTGTACCAGATTCATATCATTTTAATATTTTGATGTCAGGGTCCACCCCTGCACTCTTCCACAATACCTCAGAGGGGTTATGGTGTGAAGGCACTAGCTGGCACCAAAGGCACAATATTTGGGTGCACTGCCACTGACGCCTATACCAGATTCATATAATTTTAATATTTGACCACAGGGTCCAATCCTGCACTCTTCCACAATACCACAGAGGGGTAACTTATGGTGGGAAGGCACTTGCTGCCACCAAAGGCACAATATTTGGGTACACTGCCACTGACGCCTATACCAGATTCATATAATTTTAATATTGAACCGCAGGGTCCACCACTGCACTCTTCCACAATACCACAGAGGGGTTACGGTGTGAAGGCACTTGCTGCCACCAAAGGCACAATATTTGGGTGCACTGCCACTGACGCCTATACCAGATTTATATAATTTTAATATTGGACCGCAGTGTCCACCACTGCACTCTTCCACAATACCACAGAGGGGTTACAGTGTGAAGCACTTGCTGCCACCAAAGGTAAAATATTTGGGTGTACTGCCACTGACGCCTATACCAGATTCATATAATTGTAATATTTGACCACAGGGTCCAACCCTGCACTCTTCCACAATACCACAGAGGGGTTACAGTGTGAAGCACTTGCTGCCACCAAAGGTAAAATACTTGGGTGTACTGCCACTGACGCCTATACCAAATTCATATCATTTTAATATTTGACCGCAGTGTCCACCACTGCACTCTTCCACAATACCACAGAGGGGTTACAGTGTGAAGCACTTGCTGCCACCAAAGGTAAAATATTTGGGTGTACTGCCACTGACACCTATACCAGATTCATATCATTTTAATATTTGACCGCAGGGTGCAACCCTGCACTCTTCCACAATACCACAGAGAGGTTACTTATGGTGGGAAGGCACTTGCTGCCACCAAAGGCACAATATTTGGGTGCACTGCCACTGACGCCTATACCAGATTCATATATATCATTTTAATATTAGACTGCAGGGTCCACCACTGCACTCTTCCACAATACCACAGAGGGGTTGAGGTGTGAAGGCACTAGCTAGCACCAAAGGTCCAATATTTGGGTGCACTGACGCCTATACCAGATTCATATCATTTTAATATTGGACTGCAGGGTCCACCACTGCACTCTTCCACAATACCACAGAGGGGTTATGGTGTGAAGGCACTAGCTAGCACCAAAGGTCCAATATTTGGGTGCACTGACGCGTGTACCAGATTCATATCATTTTAATATTTGACGGCAGGGTCCACCCCTGCACTCTTCCACAATACCTCAGAGGGGTTATGGTGTGAAGGCACTAGCTGGCACCAAAGGCCCAATTTTAATGCACCTGTTGTTTCTTTCATCCAAAACCTGCATAAGTTTCACCATAATTTAGCCACAAAATCCCTAAACTTGTTCTGCGTGTCCTGAAACGTCTCCTCTTTTCATACAGGCTGCCGCCCCAAGCAGTTGTTTATGAATAGATTAAAGGAAAACCATTTACCATCATTTGAAATGTCATTTTTTTTCTTTTTAAAATGTTTCTATACATCCTACAAATCCGCGACTTCACGGGCAGGTTATCGGGACCTCCTAGGTACGATATTTTTAGTTTTTATTCTTAACCTTTATGTCATGGAAAAATCACTGTTCCTTTAAAAAAAAAAATTTTAAACTTTTTTTTCCTTGTTTCCTGTCCCCCAGGGCACTACCCGGACCCCCTTACACCTTTTATGGCAAATATCTTGCGTATATGCACTCTTGGAGGGCACTCTAAAATTCGAACGTTCGAGTCCCATTGACTTGCATTGAGTTCGAATCGTGTTCTCGTTCGAATCCGAACTTTTTCAAATGTTCGTATTCGAATGCGAACCGAACACGGGGTGTTCGGCCCATCACTACTCTCAATGTGAATGATAATAGTTAGTGCATATTAAAAATTGTGTCAGTCCAAAGGTAAAAGTATATACTGTACAGGGAAATTCACTGTTCGGTGCAATTTCGGGGCCAGTTTGGCTCCCATTGAATAACCCCTTAAATATTTTTGTTCACTTTTTGTATGGTTTGTATGAGCTGAACACTTGCTCAGACGGTCATATATTAGCAAAATACTAACAAACAATTGACTGCTTATTATTTCAAAGTGGAACTCTCTGTGGATTGCAGACACATCCGCAGTGACTATGCATTCGGGGGTGGTGAAGATGAGTAATGAAAGGCCATTAAGCCACAGGTAACATTGATGTTAAGGAAACACCTCGAATGATACGGAATCATGGCTAAAAGGAGGATGCCAAAAAGACGCAAGCAACGCGTTGCACTCTGGATAATCAGGTTCATGTAGATTTTAATTGGTACAATGAGTGGATCTATAAAAGTGTGAGTGAATATTGCACAAAACCTTGTATAAAAATTGTGGCACATGGATACTCCACAAAAATAAACACTTGCACTTAGCCCCTTCACAACCAAGTGATTTTCCATAAAACCAAAGAGATTGTAGTAAATCTAGAAAAAATAGAAAAAAGACAGATTTCAATGTGATGTTTCACAACTATTTGACCACACCAAGTTTACCTCTCTGAAGACTTATACTATTGTACTATTGATGTGCCACACTGGAAGCCAGTTGAGGATGGGACAGACATCTTGAGCATGATCCCAGAGGCCCCACAGATTCTACTGCATGCAATATTAACAATGAATCAGCTACACAGTAGTATGGGTGATAAAAACTTATATTAAGAGGCCAGTGGCCAAAATGGGTCAAAAGTTTTGGCCTAATAGACCTTAATCATGCCTAATCTCAATTGGGTCTTGGTAATATTTTTATAGCCTAGGCCATCTTTATGTAGAGCAACAATTCTTTTTTTCAGATCCTCAGAGAGTTATTTGCCATGAGTTCCCATGCTGAACTTCCAGTGACCAGTATGAGAGAGTGAGAGCGATAACACCAAATTTAACACACCTGCTCCACATTCTCACCAGAGACCTTGTAACACTAACGAGTCACATGACACCGGGGGGTGGCTAATTTAGCCCAATTCAGACATTTTTACTTAGGGGTGTACTCACTTTTGTTGCCAGCGGTTTAGACATTAATGGCTGTGTCAAGTTATTTTGAGGGGACAGCAAATTTACACAGTTACACAAGCTGTACACTCACTACTTTACATTGTAGCAAAGTGTCATTTCTTCAGTATTGTTACATGGAAAGATATAGTAAAATATTTACAAAAATGTGAGATGATATATATATATATATATATATATATTTATATATACTGTATGTTATGGTTAAAGACCGAAGTGCAGTTAATTTTAAGATTACCTGGGTAATCCTGACATTACCCAAAACCGCTGGGTAAAGCTGCAAGAAAATGAAAATTTCAGACTTTACCCAGGTAATTTTAAGACTAACCAACTGCCCTTGGGTAACAGTCTGAAGAGCTGAAAAATTTGCACTTTACCCGGATGATCTGCAGACTATCCAACCCCATTTGGTTAAAATCGAATTTTGTTATTCGTTCAGATAAAAGTCTGTAGCTTTACCCGGGTAATCTGAGGACTATCCACAGCTTCACTTGGGTAATCTGCAGAGCATCTAACCCCCCTTGGGTAAAAGTGAATTTTGCTATTATCAAAGGATTTTATCAACGAAAATGGCAAATGTCAAACATTAAAATGTATTAAGGATATAATTATTATACAGAGTAACAGGATATGTTTCTTATATGAATGTTAAAGAGTTACATGATCTTTGAAGTAATTGAAGTAATTGAATTTAAGCAAGCATGGGATAGGCATAAGGCTATCCTAAACAAAAGATAAATCCAAGTAAAGTATCCATGTAATTGGGCAGACTAGATGGGCCGAAAGGTTCTTATCTGCCGACATCTTTCTATGTTTCTATGTTTCTATGTCATATGTGCTTATATATTATTTATAAAACATAATAACCATTAGGTTACTCTTTATATAATATCTTTATCTTCATAAATTAATTTTCAAACAATTAACGCACAGAGTAACATGACAGGTATTTAGTGTGGTATGTGACTGTGGATACAATTTGGTTAAAAATAATAAGAAACACAATTTTGTTATCAGTCAGATAACAGTTTGCAGCTTTACCCAGGTAATCCTCAGAATTCAGTCAACTGTAACCTGCCAAAAACCCAAAAAACCTGAGTACCCAGAGGCGTATGGATACTTTGCAGTAGGGATGCACCGATACCACTTTTTTAAGACCGAGTACGAGTACCGATACTTTTTAAAAGTACTCACTGATACCGAGTACCGATACTTTTCTTTAATGTCATGTGACGCTTTCCAATAAGAACAGACCATATAAAAATGCCCCCAGCTCACATGTATATCCCCCCGATATATATATATTCATACTGCCCCAGCTCACACATGGATTTGCCCCAGCTCACACATGGATACTGCCCTAGCTCACACATGGATACTGCCCCAGCTCATGGATTTGCCCCAGCTCACACATGGATAAGCCCCAGCTCACACATGGATTTGCCCCAGCTCACTCATGGATATGCCCCAGCTCACTCATGGATTTGCCCCAGCTCACACATGGATACTGCCCCAGCTCACACATGGATATGCCCCAGCTCATGGATATGCCCCAGCTCACTCATGGATTTGCCCCAGCTCACACATGGATATGCCCCAGCTCACACATGGATTTGCCCCAGCTCATGGATATGCCCCATCTCACTCATGGATTTGCCCCAGCTCACACATGGATATGCCGCAGCTCACACATGGATTTCCCCCAGCTCACACATGGATTTGCTCCAGCTCGCTCATGGATTTGCCCCAGCTCACACATGGATTTGCCCCAGTTCACTCATGGATTTGCCCCAGCTCACTCATGGATTTGCCCCAGTTCACTCTTGGATTTGCCCGAGCTCACTCATGGTTTGCCCCAGCTCACACATGGATATGCCCCAGCTCATGGATATGCACCAGCTCACACATGGATTTGCCCCAATCACACATGGATATGCCCCAGCTCACACATGGATATTGCCCCAGCTCATGGGTATGCCCCCCCCAGCTCACACATGAGTATGCCCCACAGCTCATGGATATGCCCCCACAGCTCACACATGGGTATGCCCCCCAGCTCATGGATCCCCCCGCGACGATACTTACCTTCCTGAGCGACGCCGGGAATGTCTCCGCATGTGCGCTCGTTGGAAGGACCCCAGCCGCGACCACGTGGGACCATGTGATCACGGCTGGGGTCCTTCCAACGAGCGCACGCACGGAAACTTTCCCGGCGTCGCCCAGGAAGGTAAGTATAATCACGGAGAGCAGCTGCAGGGCCTGTCCGAATGCTCTATCAGCATTCGGACAGGCCCTGCAGCTGCTCACTGTGTTCATACTTACCTTCCTGAGCGACGCCGGGAAGGTTTCTGTGCGCGCGCTCATTGGAAGGACCCCAGCCGTGATCACATGGTCCCACGTGGTCGCGGCTGGAGTCCTTCCAACGAGCGCATGCGCGAGACATTTCCGGCGTCGCTCAGGAAGGTAAGTATCGCAGAGAGCTCTAGGGGCGGCTGTCCGAATGCCGATAGAGCATTCGGACAGCCGCCGCAGCCCCTCGGATGCCGGCAAGCCGGCTCAATGCCGGCTTCCGGTATCGGGAAAAATATCGGGGGGTACTGCACGAGTACCAAGTACTCCTGCAGTACCCAGTATCGGCCCCGATACCGATACTAGTATCGGTATCGGTGCAACCCTACTTTGCAGTTTACCCGGATAAAGTCCAATGTTTCATTTCACATTGCACTTTATTCAGCAACACTAGGGTAATGTGTGTTTTACACGAGTAAAACACAGCAGAAAACCAGAGTACCCAGAGGCCTCTGGTTACTTTGCAGATTATACGGATAAAGTCCGAAATTTCATTTCACTTCGGACTTTTGCTAATGACGCCTGGGTAATGTCAGGAGTACCCAGGTAATCCTAAAATGAATCGCACTTCGGACTTTGACCGTAACATATATATATATATATATATATATAATATATATATATATATATATATAATCCACTAATGGAGCCGCACACGTGTAAATAAAATAACAAATTTATTAAATCTTATAACATTGACCGACGTTTCGGCTCATGTATGAGCCATTCTCAAGGTGAGAATGGCTCATACATGAGCCGAAACGTCGGTCAATTTTATAAGATTTAATAAATTTGTTATTTTATTTACACATATGTGGCTCCATTCGTGGATTCTATGCAACTTTTTGAGCAAGCACCGTGACAGTCTTCGAGTTGTTCAAGTCGACTTACAAGGTAGATGCAGGGACATTATGTTCTATATATATATATATATATAGTGTATAGGGTCACCAAATCTTCCATATTTCCCAAGTCAGACATAAATTTGACAAGCAAATGGGAAAATGAGAACGTGAAAGTGCTTACCTGCAGTTTGTAGAATTCATTCTGTATGCTGCAGGAAATCATATATCTTTATATATATTCTTTATTTTAAGATTTTCATGAGTACAAATAAGTCAAAATACGTAAAAGAAAATCAGAAGCATCAGCACGCATATCAATTAGAAAATAAGGAAAACAATAACATGGGAAAGGGGAGGGGGAAGGAGAAGGAGGGGTGAAACCAGTGTGTGGACGAATGCCCAGTAATGAACAGCATTCCTGGCACAGTCAGGAGCCCAACGTAAGAGCACCTCTCCAGTAAGTGTCCTTGGGCAAGACACCTAACGGTACATTCTTGCCACCCAGGACATACTTGAAAACGAGAGAAATCTCAATGTATACTACTTTCTCCAAAAAAAATCATCTTGGGTTGCCAGTTTAGCCACCTCAGTAGTCCCCACTGCTCCTGAACCGTGGACACCTGCTCCTGTTCTTTAGTGACAGAATCTCGAACTTCAGCAAAGTCAGCACACCAAAGTGTCCGCATCTCCGCAAGCAGGCATTTAATGTCCCCTATAGTGGAAGGTAGGGAGTCATCTGCTGTGGCTATGGTCAGAGAGGCAGAGGTGACCGACGACTCCGAGGCCACCTGGCCGCCACGGCGTTCCACAGCCGCTGACGCTGCTTGGTCAGGGTACAGGTGTCAACTCCACTCGCGCTTCATTCTTCGGAGGCACAGGATCAGGGCGAGCCAGGCCATCCCCACTGTCAGGGTGCCAGGAGTGGCCATCCTCATCCCCGGCATCAGAATCTGGGGGAGACAAGATGGCAGGACCACATGGCTGCCATCCAGAGAGTCTTGAATGTCCCGCTGGTGGGGGCTCTCCACCACGCAAGATCAGCTGGCACATTTCTTCCCCATACGGTACTGAAAACTACAGGGTCAGCAGCTAATGCCGGAGGACTAACACTCACAATCCTATCGCAGTCGATGGGCTTGGAGGTTCGCTGCAGCAGGCCAAAGCGGGGACTGGAGCAAAAACACATGCAGAAGACAGCGGGCAACAGACACTCCCGGGAGGCTTAGTAAGGAGGGAGTCTCAAAATAACCTGTGAGGGTCAGAAAGTTCACTGTATGGAGCTCAGATCACAGAGCTCCAGGGACACCCCCGAAATCACATATCTTAAGCAGCGACCTGATTTCTCCCTGCAGCATTTACATTTTGTATACTGCACAGAAGGCCTATTCTACATGATCAACTCACTGATTTAGGCAAGGTGATTTCCTGAATGTGCTTCCCAGCAGTATATAGAAATAATATGATGCTGGAAATCACATTTATAAAGAATGAATTGATTTCCGTATACTAATATATATATATAGAAAGGCTGACATGCTACTGCCTCCCTGAGCCTCCTCAACCACCCTCCACTTTATGTATAAAACATACAAACAAATTGTCATCTGCTTTATAACTCCCATATAGCTTAAGTTTAAACAAAAGTAGAGATTTTTTGTTAACTTGAAATTAGTTCAGTGCAATTCGGTGGCCTATTCGATAGTCTTTGAACAACCCCTCTAGTGCACACGTACCATAATAATAATGCCAGTAAATATATACAAGGGCACACTCATGTGTTAATGAGCCTGAGAATCCAAAGCTCAATTATTCCACCTTAAGTGAACTTTCAGGGTCATCTTTCCCTGCCAGAAGAGGTCAGAAGCAGTCTTCAGTGTAAATCAATACAATTTATTATCATATAAACAATTAGAATAATCAATAAAATAATAAAAATAGAATAGCTGTGCACCTTTTAGACTTTCTCAATTGGTGAGGTTGTCAGGATGGTGAGTGCTGCTGTGAAAGTAGTATGAACTCTTTGTAAGCAGAAAATAAATAGTTGCGAAATGCTTAAATTACAGTCTGAATTTTTTGCAGAACAATGTCGTAAATTAACAATTAAATTTACTATGTTTATAGTGATTTTGAAGAATTCCTAATTTGTTTTAGGTCAGTAAATCTAGATTTAAATTTGTTTGTGGGGTCTGACATTCATGAAGCATGCACACAATATTCGCAGAATTCTAAGAAGGCGTAGATATGGTTCTTTACTTATAAATTCATACTGATAGATCACTGTTAACTATATCCTGTGTTTTCTCTGTTCTGTAATAAAGAATTCTTTGGACTCTCTTTCATGCAAATCATGCAACAAGCAAGAATTTCAACATATTTATCAATGTAAAACTCCCTACTGCTTTAAAGAATTAGATTGAAATCTCTAAAAAGAGAAGAGAAAGGGGTTTGACATGACATTATAAAGGAGGGTTGACCAAATTCAGCTATTCCACTAAAGGAACAGTGAAAGACAATAGGACCTTTTACAAAGAGCAAAGCAAATGCTAATTGATGCAATTTGCACTGATGTTCTAAATCTATACAATGTGCCATTCAGAAATTTAAAAACCAAGACCATCATTTCCAATGGAGTGTCCTGTTGCTTGTTTTTTCAAGGTATTATGGGTTGATTCTTAAGCTAAACACTCAGCAGGGAAGAGAATGTGTCCATCTATCACAGCATCTTTGCTTGTCTGAAATTGTTTTTGTTTTTGTTTGTTATTTTAGTACATATCACCTACAATTTACTCAAAAAATTGTCCACTAGGATGGGAATTTTCCCCTTTTATAACACAAAATAAACAATTATAGCTATCTGAGCAGTGAACATTTTATGTAGAAGAAAATTAAAGCGATAGCAAATATACAAAGTTGTGATATAGTAAAGGAAGCACATGAAGAATGATTAATGGGTTGAGTGATACATTGACAGACCATGTTATTTTTTTTACACAAATATAATGTAATATCTGTTAAATGTAATGATCTGACAATCAGTTTCCAGCTGGATACTTGAGATGTATTTAAAGAGATACATCACCAAAAAAATATCGCTCCAAAACATTCAAATTATCAATTTAAAAAAAACATTTTTGAGACCTTCACATAAACCAAATTACCATAAGCAATGTCTCTATTCCAATATCTTTAACTTTCCAGTTACTACGGTGTTCCAGAAAGTTGTTTTCACCAAATCCTTGCCCTTGTGATTCACAGACATTCTTCTTAAATAATTTCCTGGTTCTTAGAATGTTTGTATAGTCTCCCCGAGCTGTATAGAAATAAATATAGTGCAGATCAAGCATTATATACCTTTAAACTGATTGTATAAACAAAATCTGCTCATACTTTATTGTGCCTATATTTAACAGGAGCACCAAATTGCTGGCATCAATGATTTATAATGAGCACAGGACCTCTTCTCTCCTCCAAAGGGTTAATCTTACCCACTGTGGATCATATATGTAGAAAAAAAAACATAGTACAGATTAACAAAATATAATTGGAGTAATAGTAAAAATTGACGACTGGTTACTCACATTATATAGAGCCCTTATAAAGAGGTATAATACCGGTGCTTTTGATGGAGCACCAAATCTCCTAAATCGCCTTCTCTCTCCTCCAAAGACAATGATAGTGGAGACGCTGTGATTAGGTGAAATGCCCTGATGATCATTGGTTTAATTCGGCAGGTTTAATCAGGCGAATCACATAGGTTTCAATTTTAAAAATATTCCCGTTTTTATTGAATATCTATTAAACCTTTTATTCTTTTGATCTGTAGCAAAAAGTCCCTTTATTTATTTTAGGAATTTTTTTTAAGCAATTTTTGGGATTTATTCAACAATTTTGTCCTGATTTTTTTAAATAGCGTTCTTTATCTGTTACAGACCTTTTTATTATTATTCATAGGACCTTATTCGTAGGACCGCCGCCACAGTACCACCAAAGGAAGCCGTTTCCAGTAAAAAAGCGATTTATTCGTAACACAGCATAATAAAATTCCAACGCGTTTCGTCCAAATACAATCAGGACTTCATCAGGGAAAAAACAATAAAATGCATCGATTTGCCTCCCTCATTTGGATTGGTAGAGTTTGTTGTTAAGACGGTTACAGGAAGAAACGTCTGTGGGGAGAGAAAACATTGTCTGTCCAACTATTTATGAACCCCAGTCTGATAGCACGATTTTATGTCAAATATGTTTCACCTAAATATGTTTCAGCACCAAGGACAGCAGCAACACTGGGCTCCGGAGCTAAAAATAAAACCTGTCCATGGTGCTGAAATATGTTTCAGCACCAAGGACAGCAGCACCGCGGGGCTCCGGAGCAATAAATACCCCTGTCCATGGTGCTGAAATATGTTTCAGCCAAGGACAGCACCTGCCGAACACAGCCAGACAGAAGGAAAAAAAACCTCTGAGTTCTACATAGGAAAAAAGCCTTTCTCCTATTAAAATAATTGAGAATTCAAAAATTTTACCTAATAAATGCAAAAAATTGTCAATTTTTTTAAAAAAAACAATAAATAAGAAGGCTTTTTGCTGCAAATGAAAAATATAAACGGTTGAATTAATATTTGATAACAATGGGGAATTTTTAACATTGAAACCTATGGGATTTGCCCATTTAAAGCTGTCGAACAAAACCACCGAAAATCAGGGCATTTCGCTGACATTTCGGTTTTGTTCGCCATTTTCTGAGTATATTAACTATTACTTTTCTATGGGGATTTTCACTGTCACCGAAGACACTGCATGTTGCTGTTGATGGCCTGTGGTGCTGAATACAACAGATTCATCACCACGGCCAATGGACAAGGACAGGTGAGCATAAGACTTGAAAAGGTATAACGAATCAAATTGTAAAAATGAAATCAATTAGTTTTATCTCATTTTGGTTAGTTTCCTTTTTGTTCTGTTTCAGTTTAAATCGATTCGTTATTTTGGAAGTGCTTCCGAAAAAGAATCAGTATAATTTCGTCCGGATTGCGATTCGGAACGAAATGAAATGCACATCTACTTTATAGCTAAGGTATTCTTTTTTTATAGTAGAGCACTCAAAGTTTTACTGGCTCTGCATGATGTCTCTTTATCTCTTGCGAAATATAGAGGGGGTCGGTTCAGAGCAAGAAAAAGTAAATTCCTAAACAAACAAGCTCAAATTGAGCTACAAAAAATAAAATTTTGAAGAAATTAAACAGAAATCTGTGACCATATACAGATGCACAATTTCATAAATTGCTGTATTTGAACAAAGTTGAAATAGAGGCCACCATTACTTGTGCCTGGATTTGTGAGTGAAAACCATAACAAGACAATTTAACTTTCTAGTCTATTAATCCAGATGAGTAATGTAGATATATATAAAGATATAAAGAGGCCTATTCAGTGGCGTCAATAGGGTTGGTGTCACACAGTTTGATAACCCATGGTGTCACCCCCCCCCCCTGTATTACTAACAGGGTTATTCAAAGAGATTTGAAAGTCACCGCACGTTCGGTGGCTTTTCGTTCTCTTCAATTCGGTTTCTTTTGATCCCATTTCGGTGACCCTGCGGTGTATTCAGCAAACACCACAGTGTCCCCGAATTGCAGGGAAAAGCTGCCGCAAACCTGACGAAAACTAACCGCAAAACCCAGCGAATACACGCTGAAAACCCGCAAAAACATCTGGATTAACCTGCCGAAAACCACAGAAAAACCCAAACAGGAGCCGATCGCAGCCTTCGACACAGCAGAAGAGGCAGTGAATAAATTAGCAAAACAGTTTGTATGAATGTGTGAAAGTGAAACGCCGTTTGCAAAGAAACTACTGAGCGAAAATGTCTGAAATTTACATATGAGGTCCAGGGAATGATAATAAAGAGGGCTGTTACAGAAAAAAGAAGAAAACTTAAAAAAAATCGGACTTTTAGAAAACAAAAATTAAGAAAAATGCTTAAAGGGATACTCTAGGCAACATGACCACCTAAGCTATTTTAGGTGGTCATGATGCCCGGAGTATGCCGCCCTCTGTCCCCCCTCCATCCGCTCAGCAGTTCAGCAGAAAAAGCTGAAAACAGCTGAGAGAGGCGGAGGAGTTTACTCCGCCATCCCAGCTGTCAGTCAGCAGAGCGGGAATCATATTTCCCGCTTCTGCCGACTTTTGCCGAGTAGGAGACGTCATCGCGCTTTCAGCGCGATGACGTCTCCAACTCGCCGCAGTAGCTGGCGGCAGCGGCTGAGGGTTAGTGTTGCGCGCATCCTCTTGTGCGCAACACTAATCCTCAGAGGGAGCCGGGAGGAAGCCTGCCGATTGGCTGGCTTACGTGAGAGGCACGCATGCGCACTTCTCACGTAAACCAGAAGGATGCAAGAAGGACGGGAGCGGAAGAGGAGGGAGGGGAGTATAAAAAAAAAAAAGACGCCGCTGGAAACAAGTGGATTTTAGGGTAAGTATTACAGTTACACAAAAAAAACAAAAAACTTTTTATTAAGGGAATAGGGATAGATTAGGATAAAAAAACGGGGGGGTGATTTTTGAGTAGAGTGTTCCTTTAAAATATCCTAAAAAATCTATAAATAAAGAGACTCTTTACTGCAGAATTTTATAATGAACGGTTTATTAGTTATTGAATTAAAACGGGAATATTTTTAACTTTGAAGGCTATGGGATTCTCCTGAATAAACCTGTCGAATTAAACCACCGAATGGCAGGGCAATTCGGGAACCTTTCACTGCTGGTTTGTGTTCTCTGAATAGCCGAAGCAGTGCTTTTCATGGGGATTTCACTGCCCTCGAACAGGCACCGAACAGGCACCATATGTTCAGGCAATTTGCTAGGATTTGGCGAATTGCCTGCTCTCTGGATAGCCGAATGGCCAAGAAAGGTAACCGAACGCTGATTTTCAGCGTTCGGTTACATTTCTCAAGCAATTTTGAGCTCTTTGAATAACCCTGTAAGTTTTTTATCTGTTGATTCTCAGAAATCAGAACTCCCACAGATAAACACACACTGTGTCAGGGTCGAGGGAACGGGAAGCAGGAACCAGGTGTAGAAGCTATGACGAGGTACAGAATAGGGAATATCCAGAAGAAGAGTCGAGACTTTCCAGGTTTGGTACACAACAAGGATAAATTAGTATTCGTTTAGCAGGTATACAACTCCTAAGAGAAGCGACGCTGTGGCAATGATAGTGTGTAAGGACTGGGTATATATAGGCAGCTGGGGTAGTCACGCCCCTCTGAACGGTGATGATTCGTTTCCCTATTGGATCCCATCTGGGAGGTAGGCTCACCCTGGGGGCGAGCCCAGCCCCTGTCCGTCAAGGGCTCAGCCACGCCCCCCAACCTGTTAAAGGGAGTCTCCAGATCCAAACTTTGGTCTGGACCACGCCCCCTCAAACCGCACGGTGAGGAGTCAGGCACCGTGGTGTTCTGGGGCTCCAAATCGGCGCCATGACAGGTCCCACCGGCTGCTCGGATCAGGCGTGGCCCGCCCAACGCCGGAGGAGACAACCCCCATGATCGGGGCAGCGCCACTGCGATCACCGCAGGCGAGGGTCCAGGCCGCGAGGCGGCACCAGGTGGGTCCCGGGGTCGCCGAGATCCCGCTTCGGGGCGTGATAGAACCCCCCCCGAAGGAGCGCGCCCCGGGAGCGACCAGGGCCCGGTCGGCGTGGGTGCAAGCGATGAAATGCCCGGAGGAGGGCAGGTGCATGTACGTGCTGAACCGGTTCCCAAGACCGCTCCTCAGGGCCATACCCTTTCCAATGCACATAATATTGGAGTCTGCCCCTATGCAGACGGGAGTCAAGAATCCGGCCAATCTCATATTCCAGGGAATCCGACACCACAGAGGGAGGAGGAGGAGCAGGGGAGCGGCCGACGAAAGGATCAGGATGATACGACTTAAAAAGGGAGACATGGAAGACGGGGTGTATCTTGTATGAGTCCGGCAGTTGAAGACGAAAGGCAACAGAGTTGATTTTCTTAAGGATTCGAAATGGACCCACGAACTTTGGACCCAGTTTTTTGGATGGACAGGGCAACGAAGGTTTTTTGTGGAGAGGAGGACCATGTCCCCGATTTGATAATCCGGAGCAGGTCGTCGTCGTTTATCCGCAGCTTTTTTGTACGTCTCTTGAGCAGCTTGTAGGGTAGTCGTGGCTAGGAGGAATCCTTGCTTGAGGATAAGAAGGCGATTGGTTGCTTCAGGTACAGTGGCGGTTACAGGGATATTGGGAATAGCAGTGGGATGGAATCCGTAGTTTACATAGAACGGAGAGGAGTGTATGGAAGAGTGTTTACGAGAGTTGTATGAGAATTCTGCTGAGGGTAGGAGGTCGAGCCAGTCATCCTGGAGGAAGGAAGTGTAACAACGTAGGTGCTGTTCAAGAATTTGGTTGACCCGTTCCGTTTGTCCATTTGTCTGTGGATGAAAGGATGAAGAGAGGTTCCGCTGTGTTCGTAATAAGGAGCAAAAGGCTTTCCAGAACTTAGATGTGAACTGAGTTCCCCTGTCTGTTGTTATAGTATCGGGAATTCCATGGAGACGGAAGATATGGGTAAAAAATAAGGAGGCTGTTTTTCCGGCAGTCGGTAATTTCTTACTAGGAATGAAGTGTGCCATTTTAGTCAATCTATCGACAACCACCATGACAGTGTTGAAACCTTTGGACGGAGGCAGGTCTACAATGAAGTCCATGGTTAGTTGTGTCCATGGTCTGTTTGGGACTGGTAGGGGGCAGAGTAAACCCGCAGTCTTGGTATGATTGACTTTTGTTCTGAGACATGTAGGGCATGATTGGACGTATTGTTTGACACTGAGTTCCACAGAGGGCCACCAAAACTGTCGAAGAATAAGATCTAAGGTTGCTCGTATGCCTGGGTGTCCAGCCTGTGGAGAATCATGACATGTATGTAAGACGTCGAAGCGAGCTTCCTCTGGTACGAAGATACGATCCCTGGTAATATGAAGGCCTTCAGGATTTACTTCTAAAGAAGTGGTTGCGGTTAGAGTGCGAATTTTGTCATATACGGGGTGGATGATGCCGAGGAAACATTTTGAAGGTAGTATTGATGAGGGGATAGAAGGAATACTACATGAGTGATGGATGCGAGAAAGGGCGTCGGCCTTACCATTTTTCTGACCCGGTCTGTAGGTGACATGAAAAATAAAACTAGCAAAAAAGAGAGCCCAGCGGGCCTGTCTTGGTTTGAGGCGTTCGGCAGAACGCAGATACTCGAGGTTTTTATGGTCTGTATAGACAGTGATCGGGTGTGAGGCACCCTCCAGTAGGTGACGCCATTCTTCAAGCCCTCTTTTGATTGCTAATAACTCGCGGTCTCCTATGTCGTAGTTGATCTCAGCCGGACTGAGTTTCTTCGAACAATATGCTACTGGGTGAAGAATACCATCGGCAGCACGTTGAGAAAGGATCGCCCCAGTGGCTATTTCGGAGGCGTCCACCTCCAAAAAATAGGGTGTTTGAGGGTTAGGCATGGAGAGGATAGGAGTGGTAGAAAAACGGATACGAAGAGTGTTAAATGCCACTTGAGCCTCCGGAGTCCATTTGAAGGGTATTCCGGTCTTGGTAAGGATGGTTAATGGGTGTACTATCTTAGAGAAATTTTTTATAAATCTCCGGTAAAAATTGGCAAACCCCAGGAATCGTTGTACTGCCTTGCGGGTGTCAGGAATGGGCCAGGACAGGATGGCCTCTACTTTTTTAGGATCCATCTCGATCTGTCCTGGAGAAAGCACAAATCCGAGAAAATCCACCTTCGTTGTCTCAAATATGCATTTCTCGAGTTTGGCATATAGTTTGTTGTCACGGAGTCGTTGAAGAACGATACACATATGGGATCGGTGGTCTTCGAGGGACGAAGAAAAAACAAGGATGTCGTCGAGATAGGTGACAACGAAACAATCAAGGAGGTCTCTGAAAACATCATTTATGAAATGTTGGAAGGTGGCCGGTGCGTTACACAGTCCGTAGGGCATGACTGTGTATTCAAAGTGGCCGTAGCGTGATCGGAATGCGGTTTTCCACTCGTCGTCTTGTTTCATCCTGACGAGATTGTAGGCTCCGCGTAAATCTAGTTTGGAATATATTTTGGCACCTTTCAGTCTCTCCAACAGTTCTGGTATGAGAGGTAAGGGGTATCGGTTTTTTACCGTTATCTTATTGAGGTCTCGGTAGTCCACGCATGGCCTTAACCCTCCATCCTTTTTATCTACAAAAAAGATGCCAGCTCCTGCCGGAGAGGTAGAGGGGCGAATGAATCCTTTTTCAAGGTTTTCTTTTATATATTCTTTTAACACAGTCAGCTCTGGTTCTGACAGGGGGTAGATACGGCCATAGGGAATGGCGGTCCCAGGAAGGAGATCTATAGAACAGTCATAGGGACGTCTTGGTGGTAGTGTCTCGGCTTTTTGTTTATCGAACACATCGTGGAACTCATGGTAGGCCTTGGGAAGGCAGACATTAGTCTGCACCATATCTTTGTCGAGTATGGACATTACAGTGTGTGTTTTCTGGAGACACGTTTGTTTACAACGAGGAGACAGAAACGACACAGATGCGGACGACCAGTGTATGTAAGGGTCGTGTTGTTTAAGCCATGGAAGGCCGAGTATGACCGGGTATAGAGGTGAAGAGACAATATCAAAGCATAATGTCTCAGAATGCTCAGAACCTATGGTGACTTGTAACGGTATGGTTTCGTGTGTTATGGGTCCAGACTGCAAATGAGAGCCATCAACTAGCTGAACGCACACAGGAAAGGTTTTATTGTGAAGGGGAATAGACAAAAGTGAAGATAAGTTTTCATCCAGAAAGCATCCACTAGCTCCTGAGTCCACCATGGCTTGTAGCGGGATCGTCTTCTGCTGCCACTGTAATAAGATGGGGAGCAGTAAGAGAGGGGAGGGATTCTTAGATGTATGTATGGCATGTATGACATGAGGAATGGGCTTACCCCTTCTTGAAACATTTCTGATAGGACAATTACGAACTTGATGGCTGGCTTCAGCACAATAGAGGCATAGGTGGAGTTGGCGACGGCGGTCTACTTCGGCTCTGGGTAGACGTCCGTTGACCAGGCCGATCTGCATGGGTTCAACCGAGGAACCTGGATTAGGCACCGGGACCAATGCTGTGGAAGCAGAAGGTTGTTCAGACAAATTAGAGATGGGTCTAGGTATCCAAGGGATTGTAGCTCCTCTTTCCTGACGTCTCTCTCTCATTCTGCGATCTACCAGAATACAGAAATCAATTAGGGCCTCCATATTAGGTGGTATGCCGACTCTAGCCAACTCATCTTTGAGGTGGTCCGCCAATCCTAAGCGGAATTGATCTAATAGTGCCGTGTCATTCCATCCCGTCTGATGAGAAAAGTGGCGAAATTCCGTTATGTACTCTTCGACGGGCCTACGGCCTTGTTTAAGGGTTCTGATGACCGTTTGGGCTGTATCACGTTGGTGTGGATCTCTATACATTGATTCCAAAGCGCGGGAAAATGAAGCCCAGGTATCTAGAGAAGGATCATTCTGGCGAAGAAGTGTGTGTGCCCATCTCTTCGGTTCTCCACCGAGGAGTGAGATGACTGCTCTAACCCTTATGAATTCTGAGTTGTAGGTTCGAGGTTTGAGAGAGAATAAGACATGGCAGTCTAAAACGAAAGTCTCGAATTTGGAACGATCCCCAAAGAAGCGGTCAGGCAGGGGAACCTGAGGTTCTGGGGTGGCTTCAGCGATAGGTTGGGGTGCAATGAGTTCGTCACCAGGATCGTAAGGAGGTGGGGGACCCATTGCATGGAATTGGTCTCGCAGTTGCTGGTGCTCCGCATGTAATTCCTGAATGGTTCTGGTGAGACCGGTAACTTGAAGGGTTAGGGCTTGTACCGCCTTTGTAACTTCTGCGGGTTCCATGGTCTGGCCACAGCGTACTGTCAGGGTCGAGGGAACGGGAAGCAGGAACCAGGTGTAGAAGCTATGACGAGGTACAGAATAGGGAATATCCAGAAGAAGAGTCGAGACTTTCCAGGTTTGGTACACAACAAGGATAAATTAGTATTCGTTTAGCAGGTATACAACTCCTAAGAGAAGCGACGCTGTGGCAATGATAGTGTGTAAGGACTGGGTATATATAGGCAGCTGGGGTAGTCACGCCCCTCTGAACGGTGATGATTCGTTTCCCTATTGGATCCCATCTGGGAGGTAGGCTCACCCTGGGGGCGAGCCCAGCCCCTGTCCGTCAAGGGCTCAGCCACGCCCCCCAACCTGTTAAAGGGAGTCTCCAGATCCAAACTCTGGTCTGGACCACGCCCCCTCAAACCGCACGGTGAGGAGTCAGGCACCGTGGTGTTCTGGGGCTCCAAATCGGCGCCATGACAGGTCCCACCGGCCGCTCGGATCAGGCGTGGCCCGCCCAACGCCGGAGGAGACAACCCCCGTGATCGGGGCAGCGCCACTGCGATCACCGCAGGCGAGGGTCCAGGCCGCGAGGCGGCACCAGGTGGGTCCCGGGGTCGCCGAGATCCCGCTTCGGGGCGTGATACACTGAATGTAATGACAATAGTAGTGTATTAAATACATAAAACAACAAAAGAAAGCAGGGACACGCAACGGTTCGCAGGATAGGGCTTAACCCCAACAAAATATAAACAAGAAAACAAGATACCAAAGGTACAAGGAGAACCGTAGCAATTGAGAAATTGAAATTAATATATAGCATGTATAACACAACCTTTATTGTAACCAATAACTAGACTTGTGCACAGTAGGTTTGTTTGTTTTTTTCTCATTTGGGAATCCTTCGCCCCATTTTTTTTGTTTTGGGTGATTTCGGGCCATTTTAAACAGTTCTTTTTTCGTTTCAGGTCATTCGATATTTCACTGCGATTCGTAATTTTGGACCGATCCAAAATATTGGATTGCTTGATATCGGATCACTTCGGTTTCCGGATCCGATAATTTCGAAGCGGATCTGATTCATTTATTGGATCCAATCCGATTCATTATCATTTTTGAAACGCTTTTTACCAAAAAACTATTGTACGAAAATTTTAAAAAAAGTTAAGAAACCTAAAATCTCACCCAAAAAAATCCCGAAAAATGCCAAAAATCCTAAAAAAACTAATAAATGAAATGGCTTATTGCTGCAAGTGAAAAAAATAAACTGTTCAAGAAATATTTAGTGAAAACGGGGATTTTTTTAACATTAAAACCTATAGGCGAATACTATAATTTGTAATGTTAAAAAAATCCATGTTTTTATTACTTTGAAATCATTTTGTTCCATTTTGTTTTTTGCTTTGTGTCATTTTCATTCCATTTTTTTCCATTATGAAACATTTTGTTCTGTTTTTGGTCATTTTTGATACATTTTTCTCATTTCAGATCATTCTCTTTCCGTTTGCTATCGTTTCAGATCATTTTCGAATACTTTGATATCCTTTCGGATCATTTTTAAATTGTTTGATATCGTATCGGATCCTTTTCGAAATGATTTTAAATCGTAATTTCGGACGATTTATAATATCGGATGGCTAATATGTCTTTCGGACACGAAAAAAATAATGAAAATACAAATCTCATCTTAAAACGAAATTTTGATGATACGAAATGTACATATCTACCAATAACCATAACACAACCATGCAACAAAAACACAGCATAAAGCCATCCACACGCTCCAAACACTGAAGCCATCCACAAATTGGCAACAATCCCCAAGACCCTATTCCCTTCTTGGGTATTGTTGACAATTTGTGGATGGTTTCAATTTCTGTTTTATGTTGTGTTTTTGTTGCACGGTTGTGTTATGGTTATTGGTTACAATAAAGGTTGTGTTATACATTTCGAAGCGGATCTGATTCATTTATTGGATCCAATCCGATTCATTATCATTTTTGAAACGCTGTTTACCAAAAAACTATTGTACGAAAATGTTAAAAAAAGTTAAGAAACCCAATTTCTCAATTGCTACGGTTCTCCTAGTATCTTTTGTACCTTGTTATCTTGTTTATATTAAATACATAATAATGTATGTAATAAGTAATGTAATAACAATTTCACTGCTATGATTAATTAACTGAATAATATATATTAGTATTAAACGTCCATTATACATTAAAGGAAGTGCACAGTACAGAGAAGTTTTTCATAATTTCCTCTGGGACCAGAAGAGGAGAGTATAAAAAAAGAAAAAAAGCTCCACAGCAATAAAACTAACAGCAATGTACGGTGTGTATGAGCGTATCACAGAGCACCACAGCAATAAATCTCACAGTAATGTGCAGCATGTATGAGCATATCACAGAGCTCCACAGCAGTAAAACTCACAGAAATGGGGCATCTGTATGAGTGTATCACAGAGTACCACAGCAATAGAACTCACAGTAATGTGCACTGTGATGAGCATATCAGAGCACCACAGCAATAGAACTTTAATGGTAAAGGCAGTGAGTAAGACCGCACACAGGATCCACAGCAATAGAACCTTAATGGTAAAGGAAATGAGTCTGACCGTATTTGTGTCTCATTCTCTCTGGCTATTGTAAAGCGCTGAGGAAACTGTTGTGTGCTATATAAATGATGATGATGATAATATTAACCACTTGAATGCTAAGGACGCGCTCAGCGCGTCCTCAGCATTCCCGCTGGTATGCGGAGGACGCGCTGAGCGCGTCCTCGCATTGGGGTCAGCGTTCGGCCGGGTTCCGGCCGATCGCTGGCCCCTCCGGTGCGGGCTGACATCCTGGATGTCAGCCGGCATCCGGAGCAGTGGCCGCCATTATTATGTGTCATCGCGCCCCCGCGATGACACATAATTCAGGCGCCCCCCCCGCATGTGCGGAGGAGGCGCCTGAAAGGGAGGGGGGGGAGGTCCTTCGGACCTCTCTCCCTCCCGATCGGCGGCTCACAGGGGCTTAACCCAGGCATCATTTGGAAGGGCACAGCCTGCCCTTCCAAATGATGCCTGGCATTAACCCCTGGGGAGCTGGATCGCAAATCGGCGCTGAAAAGCGCCGATTTGCGATCCTTCCCGGGAGCTGGCCGACATCTTGGATGTCGGCCAAGCTTCCGGGAACTCCCCCAGAGGACTGGCGTCATCGTGCGCAGCACGATGACGCCAGTCCTAGCATTAACCCCTAACTGCCACGAAGTGTGGAGATAGGGAGTTCCAATGAACTCCCTATCTCCCGATCCGTGGCAGTTAGGGGTTAAATTTTGATATCGTTGGATCGGCCAGAGCATGGCCGTTCCAACGATACCAAACATGAAAGTAAAAAAAATTGTAAAAAAAAAAAAAAAAAGAAAAAATAAAATAAAAAAAATTAAAAAAAAAAATTAAAAAAAAAAATAAACACTTTTTTTTTTTTTTTGTTTTGTTAATGCAGCAATATTGTTCCCATTTCAATTATAATGTGAACAATGATGCTGCATTAACGATTTTTGTATGCGGTGCGTTTGTTAAAAATGGTGTCATTTTCCCCAAAACAAAATGTAACGAGACCCCATCTCTAATTTTTTTAACAAGCGCACCCCATACAAAATATAACCGCAATTGCTCGCATGTTAAAATGTGGAAAAAAACACTTTACACGCTGTAAATTATTGAAAATACATATTTTATTGCATTTTTTGTTATAATATACAAACATGACATAACGTATACATATAATAATGACATATTATGAATCTACCGAGTCTGACGGAAAGAACGATATATAATATGTCGATGTCATATACTAAAATAAGCCTTCAAAACAGGTTTAAACATGATGCGCAAAACAGGTAAAAAATGACCTCAGCACAGGGGCGGGAAAAGCCTCAGCAGCGAAAGGGTTAATAATTGCTCATTATTATCTGGCTTCCTCCACATTATTGTGTCCTATAAAAAAGTAGAGGTAGCATTAATTTACAGTAAGCAGCAATATCAGCATGAGAAGTTTGTGGCATGGCTGGAATAAGATGGAAGCTGTCAGTGTTAAGAAGTGGAGCCATGATACAGGGAATTTCCCCATATGGTGACATTTCGGGGCCATTTGGCTATTCAGTAGCAGGCAGTTCGCCCAATTTTGGTGAACTGCTAGCAAGTACGATGTCTGTTCGAAGGCATTGAAATCCCCCATAGAGAAGCGATGGTTAATCTATTCAGAGAACACCGGACAGCAGTGAAAATTTGCCGAAGTGCCCTGCTGTTCGGTGGTCAGCAACATTTCGGTGCTCTCTGAATAACCCTCAAATTCTTAAAATAAAAAAAAAGAGATAAATCTTGCAAAGCCTATAAACTGGAAACATTTAAAAATCTGCATTCTTGTCATTGGATTGCACAAAAAATCTTCTCGGTTAATGTTCTCAGTTATTGATATCCTCCTCAACGTCACCTTTCTAATTAATTTATAGTAATCTTTTGTGTATACATGTAATAATCAATAATAAAAAGTTTGAGTAACACTCACTAACCTATTTGTGTGCTTCAGAATTGTGCATGCAGTGACTGACATGAAATCAGAACCTGCTAGTATTGTTACCTGCGGTTAGAATGTGGTGGACATGTAAAAATTCTGCTATCCAGTCCACATATAAGCCAGACCCCAAATGTTGCACGTTTGTTGTGTTGGCTTATAACAAATATATACATTAAATTCTTAGATCTGAATAAAAATGTCAAGAGCAATGGTCACAAATTACTCTGTGTGTGAATGTGTGTGTGGAGGGGGGGGGCAGGGATGAAATTGCTTATTCTTTCATCTGGAAAACAGATGCCTGCAGAGTTCAGCTGCAATCTTTGAAGTTGAAAGTAATAAACTTATTTTGGTGCACATTTATTATTGATGTATCTTATTTTTTTACTGGAAAATCTATTTTCAACTCTGAACTCTGACTCCTGCATTTAGTATATCTTGTATTATCCAAGCACACAAAGTTATCCTGTTTATGTTTATAATCCTCACCTTATTTCAATTTACTGTGTCCCTATGTCACGACCAGGATCCAGGGTGGAACCAGCGATGAGGGGATATGGCCCAAGTGCAGTAGCTACACACACAGGAGAGGGTGGAGGAGGGTGAAACTGATCAGATTATATTGATCTTGACAGATAGTTGGAGCTTGAGATGTGCATTCGTTTTGGAAAAATTCGGAATTTGGAACGAAATTTGATAATTCGTATTTCGGAAGTGCTTCTGAATAGCGAATCGATATAATACAAATTTGAAACGAAACGGTATATAACAAATTTATTTTGTTCTACACTGTCAGGGTAATTCAAAGAGATCCGAATGGCTGGAGAAAGGTAACCGAACGCTGAAAATCAGCGTGCGGTTACCTTTCTTGGCCATTCGGCTATCCAGAGAGCAGGCAATACGCCAATTCCTAGCGAATTGCCTGCACATTCGGTGCCTGTTCGAGGGCAGTGAAATCCCCATAAAAAAGCACTGCTTCGGCTATTCGGAGAACACAAACCAGCAGTGAAAGGTTCCCGAAATGCACTGCGGTGGTTTCATTCGGCAGGTTTATTCAGGAAAATCCCATAGGCTTCAATGTTAAAAATATTCCCGTTTTAATTCAATATCTAATAAATCGTTTATTATATAATTCTGCAGTAAAGAGTCTCTTTATTTATAGATTTTTTTGGATATTTTGAGCATTTTTCTGGATATTTTTTAAAAAAGTGTCTTTTTTTAACCACTTCCATGCGGAGGACGCGCTCAGCGCGTCCTCCGCATGGCTCCCGCTGTGCGGAGGACGCGCTGAGCGCGTCCTCCCTTTGGGGTCAGCGTTCGGCCGGGTTCCGGCCGATCTCTGGCCCCTCCGGTGCGGGCTGACATCCTCGATGTCAGCCCAGCATCTGGAACCGCCGCCGATGAAATTAGGTGTCATCGCGGCAGCGCGATGACACCTAATTCAGGCACCCCCCCGCATGTGCGGAGGAGGCGCCTGAAAGGGAGGGGGGGAGGTCCTTCGGACCTCTCTCCCTCCCGATCGGTGGCGTTGCGGGGGTTAACCCAGGCACCATTTGGAAGGGCACAGCCTGCCCTTCCAAATGGTGCCTGGCATTAACCCCTGGGGAGCTGGATCGCGAATCGGCGCTGAAAAGCGCTGGTTCGTGATCCTTTCCCGGAGCTGGCCGACATCTTGGATGTCGGCCAAGCCTCCGGGAACTCCCCCTGAGGACTGGCGTCATCGTGCATAGCACGATGACGCCAGTCCTAGAGTTAACCCCTAACTGCCACCAACGGTGGAGATAGGGGATTCCAATGAATCCCCTATCTCCCGATCCGTGGTGGCTAGGGGTTAAAGTTTGGTATGGTTGGATCGGCCAGAGCATGGCCGTTCCAACGATACCAAACACTACAGTGAAAAAAGTTTTTTAAAAAATTTTTAAATTAAAATTAAAAATAAAAATATATTTTAAAAAAAATTATAAAAAAATAAATAAATTTTTTTTTTTCTTTTTTTTGGTTCGTTAATGCAGCAATATTGTTCCCATTTCAATTATAATGTGAACAATGATGCTGCACTAACGATTTTTGTATGCGGTGCGTTTGTTAAAAATCGTGTAATTTTCCCCAAAAAAAAATGTAACGAGACCCCATCTCTAATTTTTTTAACAAGCGCACCCCATACAAAATATAACCGCAATTGCTCGCATGTTAAAATGTGAAGAAAAACACTTTACACGTTGTAAATTATTGAAAATACATATTTTATTGCATTTTTTGTTATAATATACAGACATGACATAACGTATACATATAATAATGACATATTATGAATCTACCGAGTCTGACGGAAAGAACGATATATAATATGTCTGGGTCATATACTAAAATAAGCCTTCAAAACACGTTTAAACATGATGAGCAAAACCGGTAAAAATGACCTCAGCACAGAGGTGTGAAAAGCCTCAGCAGCGAAAGGGTTAAGTTTACTTATTTTTTCTGTAACAGCCCTTTTTATTATCATTCCCTGGACCTGATATGTAAATTTCAGACATTTTCGCTCAGTAGTTTCTTTGCAAACAGCATTTCACTTTTCAAACATTCTAGCAAACTGTTTTGCTAAGTTATTCACTTGAACGAAAAAGAGATTTGAGGGATAAACCCTCAATTCACTGAGAGGGAGTGCTGATTTAAAACATAACTTTTAATAGTCATAATAAGACACACATTAATAGAACCGACAATTAATGTTAAAAAACATATAGACACATGGACATTAGCACAATGTGTACCAGGGAGAAGAGAAGTATATGGCGAATACAAAGCGAATTGCTTGATTGGAGCTTATGGGGAACAGATATATCCCTTCAATAAAGATAGAAAACCACAGTAAATGTGACAGAAGTAAACGGTTGCCACATGGACGTAGACAATGCAGATTTAAACCTTAATATTGACAAGTAGAATGTACTGAATACCACTGCGCTGGGATATACTTTATGGCTATATAGGTCTCTATTCTAGGGACCTCTTTGGTCCCAAGCCAATAATCTAATGATCATCCCTTACCCAATGACTGTTTCCACATTTTTCATTTGTTAATATGTATCATTATGAGTCTGTAGTGATATGATCTAGCTCGGCTCTATATTCCTACTTTGACACATAGCTTTATTTTCATTTTTATGATTTCTCTCATTCTGAGTTTCGATACAAGTATCAGCATCTGTTCACATTAACCTGCCTCAATGGCAGATCAGTGAATCCAGCGGCTCTTAAGCGCTGAGCGGTATGCTATTTATCAGCTTCTTTATTTTTTACAGAGTATTTCCGTTTGTATCCATCTAGCCCATGGGTCTCTTCATTTCATATGGCAACTAAACTGATGTTGATAACTACTCTCTGACTATCTAAACGTTTCTAATAACCCTCCAATGTGTCTCATCACGAGGCTATGGTACTAAGATCTATCTATATTAGGCTTTTTTACCAACAATGTAGCCCTTTGGGGTCACATGGTACATCATCTCTTTCATTGGTTCCCAAGCGTCAGGTGATATGTTAGACCAATTATCAGCCTTTTACGAGATAGACAGCTTCTTACCATTACATATGCTCAGTGCCATTAATCCGTTAATATGTAGCATCATGAGGCTGTAGTTGTATGATCTAGTTCTTCATATGGACCTTTACCTTGATGTATGGGTTTACTTCAACATATGATGTCTCTTATTCTGATTTTCGATACAAGTCTCACTATGCGTTCTAAATCAATCTGCCTTAATGGTAGATTATCGAAGTTAGCGGCTCCTAATGTGCTGGGTGACATGTTAGTCCAATCACCAGCCTCATTCCATTGCTCCGTATTTCCATCTATTTAGCCTATGGGCCGCCTTACATTACTCGGTATCTAAGCTGACAACGTGAGCAAATTTGTGACCATCCTGTAACTATTTGGCTGTTAAAACGTCTTTAAATATGTTCTACCAAGTGATTATGGCACCAATATTTGTTTACATTAGGTTGCCTCCACCAGTAACGTAGTCTTTCCGTGTCACATGGTACATCATTGTATCTATTGGTTGTTGAGTGTCAGGTGTGATGCCAGACCAATCACTAGCTTCTAACCTGCATTATAGCATTTATACGATAGACAGCTTGTTGCCACCACACACGTTTAGCTGAATGGTCTCCTTAAGCCATATGGCGCTTAAACTATGCCGCCTTAACATATCACTACAAACGTAGCTTTGAATTAAATTCGTTTTTCATACACCATGTAGTGTCCATGAGGTAGACAGTTCGCTGCCTGCTATTTATATTTTTTGGTGACTGGTCCCCTTTGGGCAATATAACGCTCATGTGTCAATCTGATTGTCCTTTACAGACTGTATTTTTTGTCTGCTTATTTTGAGCTGCATTTTTCATCTTTTTTTTATTGTACTTGGCCATTGATTTGATTGGTCTCTTTACGCATATGGCGTCCTAGACAGATGGGTCTTGCCGGCCATCATAGGATCATTTTACGTCGTTAATTAGCCTGCAACTGACTCCAATCAAGCAGTGATTGTCCACTCCCATCTCCTCTAATTTGATTTATCAATCTGTATATAACCAGCTTCGGTGTCACACGGTACCGACAATAATCACAATCTGTGTCTGACTCCCGATGAAGCCGGTCTAGCACCGGCGAAACACGTGTCGAGTCCTGTGTTTTTCTTTTAAAATTCTTGCATAATGTGATTTGACAGGGAGAGTATAGAATCTTTAGCTTTTTAGGGACAGCCTTCTGTTAATTTGATTGCTTTTGGCTTTTTCAAGTATTAACACGGTTCTGTGATGGTTGACTCTTCCATTTATTGTTGCCCTGTTAAGGACGGTTGCATGCTAATTTGTACGCCTTGACTCCTTAATCTACCGATATTCCTTCCACCACGCTTCGTTGAATGGTTGACATCCCTAAGCATGTATATGTTTTCTGCCAACTGGCCTTTCTTTGTGATTTTTCTGCTTTGCAGTTTATAATCTCCAGCTTACAGCTTTCTAAGGCTCTCATACAAGGTAGCCAGGCTAAATGAACGTTTTTGAATTTAGTTCGACATTCTGGCTTTTATAAACCTTGGAGTATTTATTTGCAGTTAAAATTCCGGGCATTGCATATATCCCAGCGCAGTGGTATTCAGTACATTCTACTTGTCAATATTAAGGTTTAAATCTGCATTGTCTACGTCCATGTGGCAACCGTTTACTTCTGTCACATTTACTGTGGTTTTCTATCTTTATTGAAGGGATATATCTGTTCCCCATAAGCTCAAATCAAGCAATTCGCTTTGTATTCGCCATATACTTCTCTTCTCCCTGGTACACATTATGCTAATGTCCATGTGTCTATATGTTTTTTAACATTAATTGTCGGTTCTATTAATGTGTGTCTTATTATGACTATTAAAAGTTATGTTTTAAATCAGCACTCCCTCTCAGTGAATTGAGGGTTTATCCCTCAAATCTCTTTTTCGTTCCAGTTCATTACTAGGTTTAGTCCTTCTGGGTGTGCCCACGCCCGGTGTTCAGTATTTACTCGGGGTGGGGTGATTGTTTACCTCCGTTGTGGAGGTTCGTTTCCTTCTTCAAATTAAGTTATTCACTTCACTCGTCTGCAGTGTCGGCTTTTTCCAGAGGCTGCGCTGTGTGTGATCGGCTCCTGCTCGGGTTTTTCCGGCGTCTTCGATGGGTTAATCCAGATGTTTTTGCGGGTTTTCGGCGTGCATTCCCCGGGTTTTTGCGATGACTTTTCGTCGGGTTTGCGGCAGCTTTTCCCTGCGCTTCAACGGCCCTGTGGTGCTCGCTGAATACACCGCAGGGTTGCCGAAATGGGATTGCTGAATGGCACCGAATTAAAGAGAAAGAAAAGTGACTTTTCGATTCTCTTTGAATTACCCTGTCTGTCATCATCATAAATGATGAATTTGAATAATTGATTTCAACTATCGAATTTGAAATGAACTATCAAATAGATATCAACAACTATCGAATTTGAAATGAACTATCAAATAGATATCAACAACTATCGAATTTGAAATGAACTATCAAATGGATATCAACAACTATCGAATTTGAAATGAACTATCAAATAGATATCAACAACTATCGAATTTGAAATGAACTATCAAATCGATATCAACAACTATCGAATCGATTCAAAATTTTGAATCAATCCGAAACTAAACGAAATACGAAACGAAATTAGTTCCGAAATTCCGAAAACAAAATTATTTAAAAACATAACGAAACGAAACGAAACTAAACTAAACAAATTTTTCAGCCATGCACATCCCTAGTTGGAGCTGGAGACACGGTGGATGCTGGTTAGGGACGCGGTGGGCGTTTGGCATGGAGGGATAAACACAGGAGCAGGATATGAGATACAGGGATCACACAGGCTATGTTCTGAGAGCAAAGTATAGAACCTCTCTCTGTTAGGGAAGATGTAACAATACTGAAGCACTGTGTGGGTGTGTCTCGTGTCACATGACCTGTGGTTTGTTTTTAACTGTTTAGTGATCTGAGATTCCAGTGATAGGGTGGAGCAGCAGAGGAAAAGTGATGCCAAAGAAACTTTCATGGGGGACAGCGTCAGTCTAGCCATTCTTGGAGTGACGGCGGCGTGAGGCGTGACACCCTACATGGAAATGGTTTATTTTTTTGATGATTCACAAAAATTTGGGACTCCCTTTCCCCGCTACTGGACACCGGATGAACTCACATTGTTTAAATTGAGATAAAAGAACAGGAGCTCACTGGCCCTCCCTATGGCACCTTAATATTTCCCTCTTGAGGCATGGATTATTGGTTAAATACATATAAACATCAGTCTTGTGCTCTATTCCCAACTTGAGAAGCAGCAGCTTAACCTGCCCAACCCCACTTCCGGTGTCCAGCCCCACTTCATGCATAAAATACGCCACCAAAAAATAATCATCTGCACTATAATTCCCATATATCAACAAAAAAGCTAAACAAAAAGAGAGGTTTTACTTCATACCAGTAATTGTAGCACTTTGCATCCTCAAAGTTATTACAAAGAAAATTTGGTGAAATGCGTCGTATTTGTTCTTTCATCTTTTTCATCTTCAGCTTATTTCATTTTAATTTTCCACTTTTACTATTTTAAAAGTATTTGATGGAGGATTCAATAAAGATCAAAATGCGTTATTTAGTAGTAGCTGTATGACCGTATTGCTTTAATTCAAATACAACTGAACATATCATGGTAGTGTGCTGCAGGAACTTATTATTCCACAAAAATCTGCGTCCCCCACCCCACAGATCAGCTAGTTAGAAGTTTGTTCTTTCTTATTGATTTTTCTTCTTTTTTTTTTTGGATTACGCTTCTTGTAGCGCATATGCCTTCATTGAATGAACACGGCAGGCTGGCATTTAGGGCTCACCTGCCTCTATCTTTAGAGTCTCTACTTACTATACAAATCAATTTTAATGGGTCACTAGAGTTTCCAGACACTATAATTATAGTATTGCGTGTCATGTACTTTATACGTATTGGGGTAGACTGCAGTCTCAGGGCAATCTTAATGGTAAAATAAAATATACCAAAGATTAGCTTTAAACAAAAGCTATTGTAGAGTGCATAAAAAATGGTAGAGCCTTCAAAATCAAGCTTTTATCTTGATTAGAGAAAGTTATAAAAGTGTTCCAAGATAAAGCAGGGAAACAAAGTGGTTCATATTCCGCCTAGCAACTGTTTATTTATGAATATTGTATAATAATTTGCATTTCATTTCAAACAAACTTTGAGCCGTTTCCATATCTGTATACATATATGTAAAATTGTTGATGCTATCAGGGTTATTCAGAGAAAGGTGAAACTCTGGAGAACCTTTGGAGAAGTGAAAATTCTAGGTCAAAACAGCTGATTTGGAAAGTGAGATAAATGGGAGAATTTTTCTGGTTTGGCTATTTTGACCTAGAATTTTCACTTCTCCAAAAGTTCTCCAGAGCTTCACCTTTCTCTGAATAACCCTGTATGTTTAAGTGGAGTGAACTGTATATTAATTGTTGTATTCATTGGTGTTGGTAGCATACTTATGTAAAATACCTGTTAATGTTGATTGCAGCCTCTGTATATATATCTGAAACCCAGCACTCCTTGAACCAAAAATAAACAGAATTACCCAGACCCCAGTGCTTGCCTCCAATAATTTTATATAACAAAACTCTGTAAGGCCGCACACAGGGACTTAATCAAAAGCAGAAAAATGTATTATTCATTTTTAAAACCAGAAGTCTGACGTTTCAACTCATGGTGAGCCTTTATCAAGGAACAAATGGCAAAAAATAAGTAAAATAGCAATACAATCACAATGCACTACAGCATCAAGCACGCCATGCCGTAACTGGAAGTTACATATCAGCACCGGCGAAGTGCTTATTCTGACATAATTCCTCCTAGACAATACTGTGTCAGCATTTCAACGAAACACCCAGAGCAGAACACCTTTAAAAACAGGAATAGATCATGATAATGGATAAAATACACAGAGGAGCTGAAGAAACCCCATGATTAATTATTAAAGGCTTAAAAGGAGCACTCTGCTCATCCTATCCACTTTGGCATTTGAAAGTGGCCAGGATGTGTACAGTCTCTTCCCCAATCCCAGCTCCCATATCTGGTTAAATTGCAGGGTGAAGTGGATGGGTTTCCTCCACCTCAGTCAGCAGCAGCCTGGATTTTTTAATTTCTTGGCTGCCGGTCTCCAGTCACTAGTGATGCCAGTAGGCAGAGAGCGTGCCAATGTCACATATCCAAACAAGCGATCACATATCACACAAACACATAGTCAACATCAGGGCCGTAGGGAGGGTGAGGCGAGTGAGGCACTCGCCTCGTGTGCAGCTGCGAGTGGGCGCAGTTAGTGCCGGCGGCTCCTTCTAGCTGCCCAGTGGTGACACATTTCTTGCTCATTCTGACTGATGCCCACCATGCTTGCAGCAGCAGCGCTTCCTGGCAGTGTTTTTTAGGCTGCTTGTGGAGTCCTACCTAGGCGGCACAGCCGGCAGAGCATGAAAGATAGCTGCCGGCCATGGTGGGCTGGCCATGTGATGTCTCCAGACTTCGCCCAGGGCTATAAATAAGCCATGTCCTGGCAGTTATCTCACCACAGCTGCACACGGAGTATGACCAGTCACATCACCTCATCATAGGCTAAAGTTTTCTGGCTAAAAGTATCTAGCTCCAGAAAACTCGAAGGAGCCCTCAGCCAAGCAGCACCAGACCATGTGAGATCACCTGGGCCTGGCCCCTGTTGCATAAAAGAAAAACCCCCCACAATATAAAATTTATTTATATTTGCCATGCCCAGCAAAAAAAAAAAACAGAATGACTTTACTTGCTGGGAATAAAAATACTTTATTTGGCGGCCTGATAAAATAAATATTTATTTGCCCAGAATAAAAAAAAAATCATTAATTTGCCCATAGTTAGAAGGCAAATTAATGATTTTTAAAATATTATTCTGGCAGGCAAATACATATATTTTTGTTTTTATGGATGGGCATATAAAGTATTTTTCTTACCAGGGTTGGGGGGCAAATAAAGTTAAAAAAAATATTAAAATAAAAAGCAGGATTTGCCCCTCTCAAGTGTATCACAGAGCTCCACAGCAGCAATAAAACTCACAGTAATGTGCAGTGTGTATGAGCAGATCACAGAGCTCCAAAGCAATAAACTCACAGAACTGAGTGGTGTGTATGGGCGTATCACAGAGCTGCACAGAAATAAAACTCACAGTAACGTGGGGGGCACAATTTTCTGTTCTTGCCTCAGTGCAAAATGAGCTAGCTACAGCTCTGGTCAACATATCCATACACACACACACAGTGACACATCCGCACACATAGTCACATATCCACATACTTACCCCACACACCACTTGAACAGGGCTAGCCGAGGCCTAGTAGAGGCCAGGTGGACGCTGGGCCTAGTCGAGGCCCCGGCGGCCACTCCATGCCACGTCCTTTGACAGGGCAGCAAAATGCCACACCAGGTAATGGGCCACCTGCAGTCATGGCCCCATCTAGACCCCCATCATAGGCATGCAAAAAAGGGTGTGCCAGGTTTGATAACCATTTCACTACCGAGCACTTCAGGATGAGAAAAACATTATCATAACTTTTAATTTAAATATGGGATCCATAGTTAACAATAAAATATAGAGTAAAATCGCAATTATTCACAGAGATTGTTGTTTAAAAGATGAACATAATGTAAGTTTGCTATTTTTAAAATTTTCTTGTAATGCTTTATCCTCTGCAGAAATATTGCTAGAACTTTATATGGTATGCTTTATTTTGAATTTCAAAACTGGTTCTGCATTATCAGCATACAGGGAGAAACGGCCTTTCTGTCATACACATTAAATGTGATAAAGATACGGAACAATTAGTATTAGGTTTTAAATGCCATAGACTGAACTGAACCTCAGCCTCCTAAAAATTTAATTAATTTCAAGTATTATTGAACTGTTCAGTAGATGTTCATTTCTACAATAAATACTGAGCTCACCATTATTCTAAACTGACTTTCACATGCTTTATCTTGACGTTGCCTAAAGATATTGCTTTGTAGTATACAATATTTCTTTCACAGCTTTTTTAGGATAGGCCTTAAAGGTTGAAACCAGCATACACTTAGATATTGCAATGAACACTTCACCCCTTACTTTTTTTTACAGTTATAAAGTGATCATTGTTGAGAGTTAATTTTCCTCGTCATGGTCTTTACAGATCATTTCATAGTGTCTCGACCTGTGACTGTTCAAAGAATATTAATGTGCACCAAGGGCTCATGGAAATGGCATATTCCAGCTATCAACTTTAGATATTTTTGCTCATTTATTCTCCGTAGAACAGCTAAGTTCTTATAATTAATAAATTGTATATGAAATTTATTTTACATGTAACGGATGCTTTGTAGTTTAACAAAATGTGATATTGATACTGTTAAGAGACGTAGTGGTAGTCTTGGTATCATTGATAAAATGGCAACATTAAAAAGAAAACAATATTAAATTGAGAACTAAATTAAAACTGGAAAACAAGTTTAATATGACAGTAAACGAACTGTCAGAACCTGATCAAATAAACTCATAATCAGGTCAGGTTTACCAGATGATGCAAACCAAGGGTCGGCCAGAAGTGATAAAATCAGCAATAGTTAATTTTTTTCGCCATTTATATTCTAACAGAGCCAGTATGTGTGGTTTTAATAAAAATAAAGTAAACTCTGCTGCACATCAAAGGCCAGCCGAATTCATGGATAGCAATAGCATAGCAGTGGCGCTCTGTAAAGCGTGGAGGCAGTATTTGTAGAAGCGAAAAGGCAGTCAGACATTTGCAGGCAATCTAAATTCACTGCTGTGAAACAACTTCCTAAATCCAATCAAGGACAGTGACATTCAACAGCCAACCATAAAAAAGCTCTATATCACCTGGAAAAGTACCATAAGTCACCTCTGTGGTTACTAGATTGCAGGGTTAAAAAGCAAAGCGTATTCAGTGGGAAAAAGCAGGTGCAGAATAGTCTATTTTCTAATGCATGACAGATTCTGCTTTTAATTTCTATTGTTTGACGGATAGAGTGCTAGAGAGTGTTTGTGGTACTCATTAAAAATGTCTGAGGATGATCATGTGTAAAGTGTCTGATGGTGAGAATGAAGGTGTGATGGAAGGATGAATGGGTGGTGTTGGGAGGAAGAGGAAGATGAGCTGGAGAGGAAGGAGTACATGGAAACAGAGTCAGATTGGCATCCCAGGAGCCAGTAGGCACAGAAATGTGGAGCGTCCCTACCTCCCCAAACAAAAACTGAAAACCACTTTCTCTCTGCCCCAAATCAAAAGAAGGGGCAGAATCTGTTGCCTTAGTTGAGTTAGTGCAGTGGCATTGTTTGCTTTATATGTAAAAAGCATATATTGCCTCTGCCGTAGAACAGAGAAAAAATAAATTTTGCACTCAATTTTTTTTATGTTTCACATTACATGGTAATGTTTGGTATCATTGAAAAGACCAGACTCTAGCCTTTCCAATGACACCTCAGTTGACCTTGTGCAGTGTACAATTCAGAGATGCGGGTTTCAAAGTCCCTCTGTCTTTCTTCACTGCAGTGCCACAGTCTAGGTTGTCAATGAAACAATGCATTGTATCATCAGCTCCACAATTGCTGGTAGTGCTGCAGAAAAAAAGAAGGTGAGTTAGTGCAGCATCACTGGTCACTGGATAATTGTAAACTGAATAACAGTGCTGCGTTAGAAAAAAAGAAAAATATTATTTTCTTTTTACATAAATCTAACCTGTTTATGTCTAGTATCACTGCAAAGGCCAAAATCTGGCCTTTCAAATGATACATGATGTGTCCCTCTAGTCTTTAAGGCTCCAGAGATACAGTGGTCTAAATGATTGTAAATTGTAAAAACATTACTTTTTTTGACAGAGCAAGATGCCCCCTTGTGGCAGTCGCCTGTAGGCACATGCCTATTCTGCCTAATTATAAATCCAGCCCTGCACAGTAGAGGAGGTTGATGGCAGATGAATAAAAAGGGGGTGGGAGAGGGATGAGAGGTGTGAGTGCCTCATAATGATTGTGAGAACAGAAGCGCGTGAAGGGTTGAGGTGAGAGAGCATAAAAGGATGGGGAATGAGCAAGGAAAGGACAGTGTCAGATGGAAGAGAGAGAAGTAAGAAGATTTGTATGAGTGATGGAAAATGAGAGGGGTGAGGAAAGTCGAATGGCCATTAGGAGCAGACATCCCATGGTCTTTTCATTGGTTCAGTGGATCCAAGGGGTTGTTTGTCTCAAGTGCTCAGGGCTACATCTGTTATCGTCAAAGCCATGGTGTTCCAGCAGGACAACCACTGAACTGAGGGCTCCTTCAGCCTCCAATATGACTCAATTCCTGGTGATCCATTGAGGGAGCAATGCCTTTCCATTGGGAGCAGGAATCATATCCTCTTTCTCCTGCTATCGGCGCTCAATGTGAGTGCTGCACATTGACATGTATTCAATGAGCTCTCACTGCTGGCGTGTCATAGTGCAGCACTTGCAGCATAAGGGAATGCTTATGCTTTATTCACCCAATGGAAATTAAGACCTCATTGCTCCCTCACAGGACAACCAGAGATTGGGGCATATCTGAGGCTGAAGGGTACTGGCATAATGAATTAAATGGGGAGATTAATAAATGACTTATGGGCAAAATAATTAAACAGAGGCATAATGAACTGGGGGCATAATAGATGAACAGGATAATAAGCATAACAACATGTATAAAATGGAGGGCATAAAATAAATGGTGGAACATTGAATAAAATGGGTACATAACAAATTAATCGGTGCTGGGAGGCTGAGGTATGGCAGTTGTGGCCATGGTGATGGGATGACAGTTTTCAGGGCAGGCCACGACAATGGTCCAGTAAGGAGCCTAAATATTTCTTATGGCAACCCTGGAGAGGAGTAGGATGAGGCAGAATTATGCGCACTAGGCAGCAAAGAGCAGGGTAATTGGAGTGGAGAGCAGGCTGATACACCAACAGTGGAGTCAATGAGTCCTTCTGGTGATGTACAGGCAGAGAGGGCATAGTTTCACTCAGACATGTAACTATGCCCTGGTCAAGACTGATTCGGTAAACAACGATATCTTGTTCTTCTCCAAGTAATGGAAATCTAATAAATGGTTTATTGCACAGTGGAGTTCACAGTCAAATGCCCTGCTGGCATCATTAATAACTGATGGGTTGACTAAAAGTACCAGATCAAGACCAAGATAGCAGAGAAGCAAAGAGAGACCAGAGCAACAAATGGAAGCACTACTCATCCCCATGCACTAGAACAACTGTGAGACTGTCATTGAAAATTCACTCAGCCAGTTCCATGATAGGGCTGACATTGACAACAATTCTGTTGGTAAGTAAAACCCAGAAATGCTAGAAAGGAAGGTGAATGACATGTAATTATTTTTTAAAACCAATTAATGTAAATATATACTTGTCTTTACTAACTAGTCAATTACATCTTGCTTTTGTCGTGGACTTCCACCTCTAATTCTTCTATATCCTTCAATTCCATTGCCTCAAGGCACGGCTCTCACCTCTGTCTGTATAGTAGATACTATCTGATAAAAAAATCTGCATCCGAACTGTATGCATAGGTAATCTACCTGTTAAGAGGAAACCTCTATACTACCGTTTCCTGTGCTCTAGCAACTCTGTCCACCTTGGCTTCCGCTGATTTCCTTGGCCAATATCAGGGCACAGAAAATGATACATACAGACACACAGGTTATCATTTCTGCACAACTTGGAGCTTCTTCATATCATTATTACTGGTACCATCGAGAGAAAAGGAGGGATCGTTACATGAGTTGACTCCAGAAATGTCATGCATCATAATGTCACCTCAACACAAGTGGGATTTGTTCTGTATGACGGGAACATTGAGCAATATGTTTCTAAACATTTCCTGAACATTTCATTCTGGAACATTCTAAAACAATCACATTGAAAACACTATAATTGTAAGGCCTACGTTTTAACACTTTGCTACATCTCCTTACACAAATCATGCAACACAACAGTGACGGAGACCGCTAACTTCCCCAAACTACTTAACATTCAGGTCTATTCACTAAAGGTGAACCTCTGGAGAATTGACAGGAGAAGAGAACAATTTGGAACAAATAGCTGATTTGAAAAGTGAGATAAATGGGAGAATTTTTCTGGTTTGGCTATTTCGACCTAGAATTTTCACTTCTCCAGTCATTCTCCTGAGTTTCACCTTTCTTTGAATAGACCTGTATGTCTTCTACAGGTCTATTCACTAAAGGTGAAACTCATGAGAATTGGCAGAAGAAGAGAACAATCTAGACAAAATAGTTGATTTGGAAAATGAGATAATTGGGAGAATTTTTCTGGTTTGGCTATATTGACCTAGAATTTTCACTTCTCCTGCCAATTCTCCTGGGTTTCACCCTTTACTGAATAGACCTGTAAGTGGTCCATAAGCATTGTTTAATGATATTTATTATGTGAATTAATACTCACAAATGGAGGTTTGGTATCAGACGTTGTTGTAGGGGAAAATTTGTGATCTAGTGATCACCAGTCAGTGTGGTTTAATATAAGAACAGGGATGGAGCCGCACCACACAAAAACAAAAGTTTTAGACTTTAAAAAAACAGATTTTTCTAGAATGGGATTTTAAATGAATGAGTCATTATCAGACTGGAGGAGTTTAAAGGGAGTCCAGGAGAAATGGGATTATTTAACCCCTTAGTGACCGGGCGGTTTTACACAAATCCGTCCTTTAGTGACCGCTGCTGTTTTTACGTTTCTGCGCTGCTCGTGTTTAGATCAAATTTTCCTCTTACTCGTTTATTCAACCCACACATATTATACACCCTTTTTCCCGCCATTAAATGGACTTTCTAGAAATACCATTATTTCCATCATATCCAATAATTTAATATAAAAAAAATATGAAATATGATGAAAAAAATGGTAAAAACACACTTTTTCGTAATTTAATCCCCTAAAGCTATAGCCACCAATAAAGACCCCGGCTAAATAGTTTCCAAATTTTATCCCGAGAATAGAAATACCCAATCTTTACATGATTTTACCTTTTAACCCTTTCACTGCTGAGCCAGTTCACCTATGTGCGCTGCGCTCATTCTGACCATTTTGTGCTAATTATTTTTAGATGACAGCCTAGGTCCTATTTAATTAAACTCCCCCCAGACAAAAAAAACTTTAAAAAAAAAAACATTTTTTTATTTAATTTAATTTTTTTATTATTTTTTTTTATTTAATTTTTTTTTTACATTTTTTTTTAAAACCAAACCTGGTCATGTTTGGTATCATTTGAAAGGCCATAATCAGGCCTTTCAAATGATGGCAAATATGACCATCTAGCTGCCATGGATCCTTAGGATCCCCTTATCTCTATTTGGCAGCTAGAGGGTTAACTGGCCCACTGATATCCTCACACATATGGTGAGGTTGTCAGTGGGTGGGGGGGGACCTGGAGGCTTGGCTGACATCCAAGATGTCAGCCCCCCTCCAGGTTTGAATCATGTTTTGGCGCCAATTGGCGCTGCAACGTGATCCGGCGGCGAAATGGTTAATGCCATACACCGCTGGAAAGGGGAGGCTCTCCCCTCTCCAGTGGTGCAAACGGCATCTCCCTAGCTTCAATGGTTGGGGAGATAGAGGGCTCCGAAGGAGCCCCCCCCTCCCCTCCATTGAAACACATGGGGGCACCTTCTGATGACGTCACCACGCAGCGTGGCGACGTCATCAGCCTCGCCTGCCCATGTAAATCACATGGGCAGGCTTCCTCCCTGTCAGATCGACGTGGGATCCAACGAGGGAGGTGAGTATCGGGCGGGAGGGGGATTTGGCGCCGCTGACGTACCCTGTACGTCATCGGGTCTAAGGGAGACCCGAACACAGGACGTACAGGGTACGTCAGCGGTCGGGAAGGGCATTATTGAAGGCCACAGGCAATTGCATTTGGCTTGTTAGCAAAAACAAAAAAGGGAAGAAACCACTGTGGTACTCTGCAGATGTAAGGACAGAGGCTTTGACCCCTGTATGGTGTTGGGTGTATGGAACCCAATGGCAAGCCGAAGGAGGAGACCAGAGGGAATATGATTGATCAGACTTTACTGAAGATAACAAAATATAAGTCCAGAATATAATAATGTAATGTTTCTTTGACGGAAATAAAAGTCCAGAACAGAGAGTTGTAAGGATAGATAAATACGGTTGCAATCTTGGAAATAGTCCAGGGGGTAGAAGTATGCCGAGAGGTGGAATTGGCACTCGATGGCAAGCTTGAATGGAGCTGTACCGTGGTGGCAGGAACAGAGCGGGGTTGTACCGTGGCAACAGGAACCAGAGTTGAGTTGAAACCGTGACAACAGGAACCGGAGTTGTATCGTGGCAACAGGAACCAGAGCGGAGCTATACCGTGGCAACAGGAACCAGAGCGGAGTTGTATCGTGGCAACAGGAACCAGAGTGAAGCTGTACCGTGGCAACAGGAACCAGAGCGGAGATGTATCGTGGCAACAGGAACCAGAGCGGAGCTGTACCGTGGCAACAGGAACCAGAGCGGAGCTGGACCGTGGCAACAGGAACCAGAGCGGAGCTGGACCGTGGCAACAGGAACCAGAGCGGAGCTGGACCATGGCAACAGGAATCAGAGCGGAGATGTATCGTGGCAACAGGAACCAGAGCGGAGCTGGACCGTGGCAACAGGAACCAGAGCGGAGCTGGACCGTGGCAACAGGAACGGAAGTCAGAATCCTTTTAGAGGAACACGGAGGGGAACCACTGAGTAACGTGGTATAACCACAGTATAACCTGGTTAGTGAACTGAAGAAGGCGGCAGGTTTAAATAGGGTTCATGGAATCATACGAACACCGTTCACCTGGGATTCGCAGGTGGAGTAGGGATACCTGAGTGCTTGGTAGATTGATTGGTGGTATGCGAGGATCTCCAGTGCAGGTGGGGTGCAGTAGAAGAAGATAACAAAATATAAGTCCAGAATATAATAATGTAATGTTTCTTTGACGGAAATAAAAGTCCAGAACAGAGAGTTGTAAGGATAGATAAATACGGTTGCAATCTTGGAAATAGTCCAGGGGGTAGAAGTATGCCGAGAGGTGGAATTGGCACTCGATGGCAAGCTTGAATGGAGCTGTACCGTGGTGGCAGGAACAGAGCGGGGTTGTACCGTGGCAACAGGAACCAGAGCGGAGTTGTACCGTGGCAACAGGAACAGGAGCGGGGTTGTACCGTGGCAACAGGAACCAGAGTTGAGTTGGAACCGTGACAACAGGAACCGGAGTTGTATCGTGGCAACAGGAACCAGAGCGGAGCTATACCGTGGCAACAGGAACCAGAGCGGAGTTGTATCGTGGCAACAGGAACCAGAGCGAAGCTGTACCGTGGCAACAGGAACCAGAGCGGAGATGTATCGTGGCAACAGGAACCAGAGCGGAGCTGTACCGTGGCAACAGGAACCAGAGCGGAGCTGGACCGTGGCAACAGGAACCAGAGCGGAGCTGGACCGTGGCAACAGGAACCAGAGCGGAGATGTATCGTGGCAACAGGAACCAGAGCGGAGCTGGACCGTGGCAACAGGAACCAGAGCGGAGCTGGACCGTGGCAACAGGAACCAGAGCGGAGATGTATCGTGGCAACAGGAACCAGAGCGGAGCTGGACCGTGGCAACAGGAACCAGAGCGGAGCTGGACCGTGGCAACAGGAACGGAAGTCAGAATCCTTTTAGAGGAACACGGAGGGGAACCACTGGGTAACGTGGTATAACCACAGTATAACCTGGTTAGTGAACTGAAGAAGGCGGCAGGTTTAAATAGGGTTCATGGAATCATACGAACACCGTTCACCTGGGATTCGCAGGTGGAGTAGGGATACCTGAGTGCTTGGTAGATTGATTGGTGGTATGCGAGGATCTCCAGTGCAGGTGGGGTGCAGTACCTTAACTTGACCAGCAGAGGGCGCCAGAGTACCTAGGTCTTCATGCTCTGGGATGGATGATCGCGCATGCGCGCTCGCCTCCTGTTCAGTTGGATCCCGGAGACGGCGTGGGACACATCCTGGCTCTCCTCCCTCGAGCTGCAGGCCGGAACCAGGGAGCGACGCGCCACGAGGGACCTCAGGTGAGTCTGTTAGGCGTCCCAACATGGCGGCTGTGGTCCGACCGCGGCGCGGGGCATTACAGGACCCCCCACCAAGGCGCGACCCCCGGGTGCGCTTGGTCGATGGCTTGGAAGGATAACGAATATGAAAGGCACGAACCTTTGCAGGAGCATGGATGCTGGCACTGGGTTCCCAAGATCGTTCTTCAGGACCGTATCCCTTCCAGTGTACCAGGTATTCTAACCTGCCGTAACGGAGTCTCGAATCCAGAATGCGTGATATCTCGAATTCCTCTTCTCCAGATATGGGTACAGGCGCAGGTGGTTTAGTATGCCGATCGGGGAACGGATTCTCATGCCAGGGTTTCAAGAGAGATACATGGAATACAGGATGGATCCTATAGGAAGGAGGAAGAGTTAAGCGGGCCGTCACGGAGTTGACCATTCTGAGGACCGGGAATGGACCAATGTAGCGAGGGCCCAGCTTCTTCGAAGGACAATCCAAACGGAGATGAGCCGTGGATAGTAACACCTTGTCTCCGGGTGCATACACAGGAGCTTCCTTGCGCCCACGATCAGCATATTTCTTTTGGTCCTGTTGGGCCAGTCGCAACTGGTGGCGTAACGTTCGAAGGTGACCACGTAGAATTCTCAAGCGAGTTGACACTTCTGGAACTGGAGTGTTGAGCGGCATCTCCGGAAGAGTGCTAGGATGATAACCGTAATTGGCAAAGAAAGGTGAAAAGCGGGTTGATGAGTGTACCTGATTATTGTACGCAAATTCGGCAGTCGGGATGATGTCCAGCCAGTCGTCTTGGAGATGCGTGGTGAAGCAACGAAGGTATTGTTCCAGCGTCTGATTCGTCCGCTCAGTCTGGCCGTTACTCTGTGGATGAAAGGCTGAAGAAAGACACCGGGCAATTTTTAAGCTACGACACATTTGAGACCAGAAACGGGAAGTAAACTGAGATCCTCTGTCTGTGACAATAGAACGAGGAGTACCATGGAGACGGAATATCTCCTTGATGAACAAGGTGGCTGTTTCAGCCGCTGTTGGTAGGCCTATTGCTGGTATGAAATGGGCCATCTTGGTACAGCGATCTACCACTACCAGGATGGTGGTGTAGCGGTGCGGGGGGAAGATCTACTATAAAGTCCATCGAAATATCTTTCCATGGATGCATCGGTGGAGCCAGAGGCTGGAGAAGACCAGCAGGACGGGTACGGGGTTGTTTGTTGCGTGCACAAACAGAACAAGAGGTCACAAAGGCGATGATGTCCTTCTTCACGGATGGCCACCAGAAGTGTCGATGTACGGCATCTATGGTTTTCTTGATGCCACCATGTCCAGCAGCCGGGATGTCGTGGGAGTGTTGTAATACCTGTAGACGAACCTCCGGAGGAACATATATTTGTTCGTCATGATAGAAAAGACCATCGTTGGGTATGAGTCCTTGAACGTCAGTCGGTGGTTGAAGACTATATTTCTTTATATTCTCTATTAAGGATCCTTGTGAGGCACAGAAGAATTCGTCAGGCAGGATAGAGTCGGGTTGAGTGGTGGAAGGAAAGGTGTCTGAGTCGTACCGGCGGGAAAGCGCATCTGCCTTACCATTTCTTACTCCAGGTCTATAGGTAATTTGCAACAGGAAGCGGGCGAAGAATAACGCCCATCTGGCTTGTCGAGGTCGCAATCTTTTGGCGGAGCGGAGATATTCCAAATTGCGGTGATCCGTGTAAACGACCACTTTTGCCCCTTCGAGAAGGTGTCTCCATTCCTCGAGGGCACTCTTGATCGCCAGGAGCTCTTTCTCACCTATACTGTAATTCTTTTCAGCTGGGGAAAGACGTCTGGAATAAAAGGCCACGGGATGCATGAGGTTCTTTACTCCCGATTTCTGGGAGAGAATTGCTCCTAGAGCGATATCGGAGGCGTCTGTCTCCAGAGAATATGGTAAATCGATGTCGGGTTGTTTCAGAATGGGGGCTTGGGTGAAGCTTTCTTTCAGCTTGTCGAAGGCCTGCTGAGCTTCCTCAGTCCAGCAGAATTTCACATCTTTTTTGGTCAGAGAAGTAATGGGTGCGGTGAGATGAGAGAAGGACCGAATGAAGCGACGATAAAAGTTGGCGAATCCCATGAATTGCTGGACCATCTTTTTATCTCTGGGTGTCGGCCAGTCAAGGATCGCTTTAATCTTGGCTTTGTCCATTTCAACATGTCCTGGTGATAGGACATATCCCAGGAATTCTATAGAGGATTGTTCAAAGGTACTTTTTTCGATTTTGCCATATAGCTTATGTTGACGAAGACGAGATAACACAAGACGGACGTGCTGTTCATGTTCTTGGATGGTTCGAGAGTATACCAAGAGATCGTCGAGGTAGACCACAAGGAAGGTATCCAGAACGTCACGGAAGATATCGTTGAGAAAGTGCTGGAAGGCAGCTGGAGCATTACATAATCCAAATGGCATGACGAGATACTCGAAGTGACCGTATCGGGATCGGAAGGCGGTCTTCCACTCGTCTCCTTCTCTCATGCGGACCAAGTTATACGCTCCGCGAAGATCAATCTTAGTAAATATACACGCATCCTTCACCCTATCGAGTAGCTCAGGAATCAATGGGAGCGGGTAGCGATTTCGTACTGTGATCGCGTTTAATGCTCTATAGTCCACGCAAGGGCGGAGACCTCCGTCTCTTTTCCCAACGAAAAAGATACCCGCTCCGGCAGGAGATGTAGAGTGACGGATGAATCCTTTTGTAAGACTGTCTTCGATGTAGTCCTTCAGAGACTGTGATTCGGGAACAGACAGGTTAAAGATACGTCCATGGGGTATAGGTGCTCCGGGAAGGAGGTCAATAGGACAGTCGTACACTCTGTGTGGGGGAAGTGTATCGACCCCTTTTTTCTCAAAGACGTCTTGAAATTCTGAGTACTTGGGTGGTAACGTGGAAGATGGATAGGTGGAAAAAGCGACCTTCTCGGACTTGGAGCCGCTCATGCAGTGGACTCGACAGTGACAGGAGGGAAAGGACACGGTATTGGAAGACCAATCAATATACGGGTTATGGGTGCGGAGCCAAGGAAGTCCCAGGACTATGGGAAATAAGGGGGAAGGAACAATGTCCCACTGAAGATTTTCTTGGTGCTTGGTTCCAATGAGGAGTTTCAAGAGGGTGGTTTCGTGGGTAACTGGACCGGTGCGTAGGGTGCTTCCATCCACCATATGTAGAGGTACGGGCTTCTTCTTTAGCTGAGTAGGAACAGCCAAGGAGGTAGCAAGGGATAGATCAAAGAAGCTGTTACTGGCTCCGGAGTCGATGATGGCGTTCAAATCGACACTTCTATCTCCCCACTGTAAGGTGACAGGAATGGATAGGTGAGTAGAAGCAGAGCCGACCACACTTTGAAGAGAGGCCATAGTTGGATGGTTCTTACCTCTCTCAGAAGGGCGTGGTGGTCGTGTGGGGCAGCCACGCAAAAGATGACCTGATTGACCGCAGTATAGGCAGAGATTCTGGTTGCGACGTCTTTCACGCTCAGAGGGCGACAACGGGCCTTTGGTAGTACCAACCTCCATGGGTTCGGGATTGGAAGAGGAGGAGGTCGGTCGTGGAGAAGACACAGGAGAAGATTCGTGTCTTCGAGGAGAGGCGAAGGGAGCATTGGAGAGTCTCTCTTGACGTCGTTCTCTGAAGCGTTGGTCCAAGACCAGAGACTGGGTAATCAAGGCCTCCAAGGAAGTAGGTACTCCTATACGAGCCAATTCATCTTTCAATTGTTCGGAAAGGCCATGACGAAAGTGATCTTTAAGGCCCACGTCATTCAGACCTGTATCGGCTGCCACTGCCCGGAACTCAGAGATGTAATCCTCCACCGGCCGTCTTCCTTGTTTTAGATGTCGGATGGTGGTTAGTGCAGCGGAAGACCTTAGAGGGTCATCATAGATAGGATTCATGGCTCGGACGAAGGAACCCCAGGAAGTCAATAGGGGGCTTCCTTCACGTAGTAATTGGAAGGCCCAGTCCTGTGGAGGTCCAGACAATAAGGAGATGGCTGACCTCACTTTCACAGAGTCTGATCCATAGGTACGTGGACAAAGTGAAAACATGAGCTCACATGCGGTGATAAATGTTCGATACCTTGTACGATCGCCGGTAAACCGTTCAGGCATGTTGACTCTGGGCTCGGGAGCGGGCAGATCCACCTGCTGTACCACAGAGCCAGATGGTGATGGAGGTAATGCAGTATTTTCAGCCCGGCTTCTTTCTTTATGTAATAAGGTTTCTTGGCCGATTTGTAGGTTCTGTACCACCTTGGTTAGTGCTGACACTTGCTCTGCAAGTACAGCAAGGATTTGGTTCGAGCTTGCGGGTTCCATGTTTTTTGAACCAGGTTATTCTGTAAGGACAGAGGCTTTGACCCCTGTATGGTGTTGGGTGTATGGAACCCAATGGCAAGCCGAAGGAGGAGACCAGAGGGAATATGATTGATCAGACTTTACTGAAGATAACAAAATATAAGTCCAGAATATAATAATGTAATGTTTCTTTGACGGAAATAAAAGTCCAGAACAGAGAGTTGTAAGGATAGATAAATACGGTTGCAATCTTGGAAATAGTCCAGGGGGTAGAAGTATGCCGAGAGGTGGAATTGGCACTCGATGGCAAGCTTGAATGGAGCTGTACCGTGGTGGCAGGAACGGAGCGGAGTGGTACCGTGGCAACGGGAACCAAGCGGAGTTGTACCGTGGCAACAGGAACAGGAGCGGGGTTGTACCGTGGCAACAGGAACCAGAGTTGAGTTGGAACCGTGACAACAGGAACCGGAGTTGTATCGTGGCAACAGGAACCAGAGCGGAGCTATACCGTGGCAACAGGAACCAGAGCGGAGTTGTATCGTGGCAACAGGAACCAGAGCGAAGCTGTACCGTGGCAACAGGAACCAGAGCGGAGATGTATCGTGGCAACAGGAACCAGAGCGGAGCTGTACCGTGGCAACAGGAACCAGAGCGGAGCTGGACCGTGGCAACAGGAACCAGAGCGGAGCTGGACCGTGGCAACAGGAACCAGAGCGGAGATGTATCGTGGCAACAGGAACCAGAGCGGAGCTGGACCGTGGCAACAGGAACCAGAGCGGAGCTGGACCATGGCAACAGGAATCAGAGCGGAGATGTATCGTGGCAACAGGAACCAGAGCGGAGCAGGACCGTGGCAACAGGAACCAGAGCGGAGCTGGACCGTGGCAACAGGAACGGAAGTCAGAATCCTTTTAGAGGAACACGGAGGGGAACCACTGGGTAACGTGGTATAACCACAGTATAACCTGGTTAGTGAACTGAAGAAGGCGGCAGGTTTAAATAGGGTTCATGGAATCATACGAACACCGTTCACCTGGGATTCGCAGGTGGAGTAGGGATACCTGAGTGCTTGGTAGATTGATTGGTGGTATGCGAGGATCTCCAGTGCAGGTGGGGTGCAGTACCTTAACTTGACCAGCAGAGGGCGCCAGAGTACCTAGGTCTTCATGCTCTGGGATGGATGATCGTGCATGCGCGCTCGCCTCCTGTTCAGTTGGATCCCGGAGACGGCGTGGGACACATCCTGGCTCTCCTCCCTCGAGCTGCAGGCCGGAACCAGGGAGCGACGCGCCACGAGGGACCTCAGGTGAGTCTGTTAGGCGTCCCAACATGGCGGCTGTGGTCCGACCGCGGCGCGGGGCATTACAGCAGAAGTGGCCAAAATAGTGAAGAACAAAAAGATAGCATTCAATAATTATAAAAAAACTCAGAGTGAAGAAGATAGGCAAACCTATAAGATTAGGCAGAAAGAGACAAAGCAATTTATAAGAGCTTCCAAAGCACACGCAGAAGAGAAAATAGCTCTGTCAGTAAAAAAGGGGGACAAAACATTTTTTTAGATACATAAACGAGAAAAGAAAAGTAAAACAAGGATTAGTTAGATTAAAAACAAAAGAAGGAAGGTATAAAAGGGAGGATAAAAGTCTCGCTGACTGCCTCAATGAATATTTTTGTTCAGTCTTTGCAGAAGAAAAGGAAGGAAAGGGACCTCAGGAGGAAACACTAAAGAGACATTTACATATGAGTTTACAGAGGAGGAGGTTCTACAGCAGCTGTCTAAAGTAAAGACAAATAAGTCAATGGGGCCTGATGGGATCCACCCTAAGTTATTAAAAGAGCTCAGTGGTGTAATAGCAAAATCGTTAACAGATTTATTTAACCAATCCTTGTTAACGGGAGTCGTCCCAGAAGACTGGAAATTAGCAAATGTTGTGCCCATTTACAAGAAGGGTAGTAGGGAGGAATCGGGGAACTATAGGCCAGTTAGTCTTACGTTAGTAGTGGGGAAATTAATGGAAACCATGTTAAAGGAAAGGATTGTTGAACATCTAAAAACACATAGATTACAGGATCAGAAACAACATGGGTTTACCTCAGGGAGATCATGCCAAACGAATCTTATTGATTTTTTTGATTGGGTAACAAAAATAATAGACAAAGGTGGTGCAGTAGACATTGCTTATTTAGATTTCAGTAAGGCTTTTGATACTGTTCCGCATAGAAGGCTTATCAATAAATTGCAATCTTTGAGCTTGGATTCCAAGATTGTTGAATGGATTAGGCAGTGGCTGAGTGACAGGCAACAGAGGGTTGTGGTAAATGGAGTTTATTCGGTGCAGGTCTTGTTACCAGTGGGGTACCTCAGGGGTCAGTACTTGAACCCATTCTCTTTAATATTTTTATTAGTGATATTGCAGAAGGTATTAATGGTAAAGTATGTCCTTTTGCTGAGGACACAAAGATTTGCAACAGGGTTGACGTTCCTGGAGGGATCAGCCAAATGACAAATGATTTAGGTAAACTAAAAAAATGGTCGGAGCTGGACATGCTTGAAAACGAGAGAAATCTCAATGTATCCTTCCTGGTAAAATCCTTTATAAATAATTGAGTTTTAATGTGGATAAGTGCAAGATAATGCACCTGGGAAGTAAAAACCCAAGGGCTGAATATAGAATATTTGATACAGTCCTAACCTCAACATCTGCGGAAAGGGATTTAGGGGTTATTATTGCAGAGGATCTAAGGGTAAGTAGTCAATGTAATAGAGCAGCAGGAAATGCTAGCAGAATGCTTGGTTGTGTAGGGAGAGGTATTAGCAGAAGGAAAAGGGAAGTGCTCATGCCACTTTACAGAGCACTGGTGAGACCTCACTTGGAGTACTGTGTGCAGTACTGGAGACCGTATCTCCAGAAGGATATAGACATCTTAGAGAGAGTTCAGAGAAGGGCTACTAAAATGGTGTACGGCTTGAAGGAGAAAAGTTACCAGGAAAGGCTTAATGATCTTAACATCTACAGCTTGGAAAAAAGACGAGACAGAGGAGATATGATAGAAACATTTAAATACGTAAAGGGAATCCACAAGGTAGAGGAAGGGAGTATATTTAAAATGAAACAAAGTAGCAAAACAAGAGGACATAGTCTTAGATTAGAGGGGCAAAGGTTTAAAAGTAACATCAGGAAACATTATTTTACTGAGAGGGTGGTGGATACATTGAACAGTCTTCCAGTTGAAGTGGTAGAGGCCAAAACAGTAAATTAATTTAAGCAAGCATGGGATAGGCATAAGGCTATCCTAAACAAAAGATAAATCCAGGTAAAGTATCCATGTAATTGGGCAGTCTAGATGGGCCGAAAGGTTCTTATCTGCCGACATTTTCTATGTTTCTAGGTTTCTATGCAACTTATAACGTTTGTATGTCAGGGTTATTCAGAGAAAGGTGAAACTCTGGAGACCTGTAGAAGACTTACAGAGTGTGTTGCATGCCAGGTAAAATATATATAGAAAATGAATGACAAATATCACTACTTGCACAAGCAGTGTTCTTTGACCATTGGCTGCCATGACAACATCTCACCTTATAAAATGTATCTGTAGTGATATCTGCAAATGTCCCAGGTGGCTTGGCTGTAGTGGATTCCTACTGTATCCATATAGAATGCATAGGAAACCCTAATGTGGAGACAGCCGAATAATAGTGAGCAATAATGTGGTCACTCTTTAGTCTTGCTTGACATCAGTAATGAAAAAAATATATACAAAATTACTAACTGCCAATAGCTGATATTAGGTTATTTTGCTTCAGCAAATTCATTTTGTACCAAAAAAATGTAAAAAAATCTTAAAACGTATTTACATACCCCATATCCCACAATGACGAGGATGCTCAAACGGAAGGATACAGAGAAAAAATAATTCTTCAGTGTCCTTCTGCTCACTAAGTGCAATCCAGCAGGTCTCACACTCATCTTGGTGGGCATAACATATAATAAGAAGCACCTGACTCCATAAGGAATTCCATCAATACATCACAGGTGCCAATACATAACGGAAGAGGCAAATTCCAAATTCCCACAGTACTTATCTGGAGGCAATGATGATATGGGTGATATGGGCACTCCGACTTCTTTAGTCAGGTTTGGAGAGGCTAATGCCCAACACCTTTCAATAGAGTCCTATGGACTGCAGGAAATGATACCAGAGATTCCCAACGCCAGTGCCAATATCAATTAGTGGATCTCTATTATAATGAGTTGCGCTGCTAATATAGCAGCTGACTCCGATAATAGGAAGCCATTGATTTGCCAGTTGCAGCTCTCTAGTGCCAACTCTGCCACAATAAAGGCCCTAAAATTTAGATTTCAATAGTAAGAAAGTAGTATGTAAAGTATGGCTTCTGTTAATTTAACCCTTCACTCACTGTTCCAGTGGAAAATAATAGTATTTCACCTTACTTATTTGACTTGTTAATACAGTCATTTTAACAAAATGAAAATAAAAAAATACAGAAATACCCTCATCATTATACAGACTGGAAATACATTTTCACCAAGGATTTTTATTATTAGCAAAACAACCAAAATAATAGAATGGTTTTATATGTTAAATATTAAAATTCACAATATGTTAGTACCATTTACGAAATCTTATGTTCTATTAGAGCAGGGGTCTCAAAGTACTGGCTTACAAATAGTTACAAATGGCTCGCAGACAGGGGCTGACAGACCCGGTCCAGATTGACCTTGCTGCCCCTGCTGCCCAGGACATGCGTGGAGCGTCATGGGGATTCCCTCACCAGCGTGCAGGACGCTCCATGCCCATCCTGTTGGACCCTTGCTCAGTGCCGATCTTTATCCCATTTCTGGAGTGCCGATCTTTATCCCATTTCTGGAGTGCCGATCTTTATCCCATTTCTGGAGATGCAGGGGTCCTTTTCGACCCCGGTATCTCCAGATCTCTAAGAGATGCAATTCCAATAATACCCAATACCACTATGTATTGTGTAAAAACAAAAAGATAATTAATAATAAATAAAAATAATAAAATTAAATACAGTTAAAAATATATATTTTGTTCTAAAATCAGGGGCATTGTGTTTTCCCTTATAAAATTAACATTTATGATGCACTAACTCAATAATTTTTTCATATTTAAATTTCATTTTATTATATAATTATATTTTATTTATATTAGATTTATTTTAATTAAATACAATTTAATAAAATACTGCATTTTGATATAACTTTAGTTTAATAAATAATAAGTTAAATATAACTGTTTTTGAGTTTTATTGCTATGGAGCTCTGTGATATGCTAATACACAACACACTTTACTGTGAGTTTTATTGCTGTGGAGCTCTGTGATACAGTAATGTGCATTGTGTGTATCAGCTTGAGTTTTATTGCTGTGGAGCTCGGTAATGCGCAGTGTGTTCAAGTGTACCACTAAGGTACACTATCTTTAAAACCTGAAAAGCAAACGGCAGCTTCCCACGTGTGCCACCGGGACCTTCTCAGTCGCGGCGCAGTCTTAGGCTAGGGTCAGACAAAAGCATTTTTCACGTCTACCGTCAAAAAGTGCGTCAATGCGTCCGAATGCATTTTTTCATGGAAGACGCGATAGCGGTCATACGATGCGCAATTTCGGCCGTGATTTTTTACGGAAACCAGCAAACTTTGGGTGTCTGGACGTCAGGCATGTACTGGCCATTGGGAGCACCGGGAGATTCCAGAGGGGCCAATGGGCCAGTGGGCCAGCTGAGCCTAGGGATGCTTTTCCTTTTTTAAAACTTAGTCCAGCACTTAGTATAACCAGGACTGGATAACACTAGTGTGGAATGTCAGAGGACTTGTTTCAAAGGTCTGAAGGATTTCTGCATTGCAGGGGTGGGTTAGGGGGGCTTCCTTGGACACCCACACATGGATTCTGGAGCTTGCTATGTCTTTATTATGTGTAAAGAATTGGAATCCACAGAGACTGCGAGGAATCCACTCCACATTTTACTTACAGCTTCTCCTTCTAGTGACTAGTGGCTTCAGAGTTTGAAGTCAGCAGCAGCTGGAGCACATGTTGCTACAAACCTCTAATGCCTGTGCAGTGACCAGGAGCCATCCCCAAAATGTGAAAATTCGTAAAGTATTGATTAAACATGCCAAGTGAGGGTGAATCCCACCCTTATGTCTTATACCTCGGCACTGACACGTCTCACAGCCAGGCATGCAGGGAGCTGTAAATCTGACAGATCCTCTCATCTGACAGTCCCTCTCCCCTGCTCCCTTTCTATAGTCTATTAAGCCAGAGCTCGGTGTGACAGCGCTGTGCTTTCTCTATAGGAGCACTAAATGGGTTAATTATCACAGGAGTCTGCACAGCTCAGGAAAGTATTTGCTAATCAGCCATAGCCATGTAGCAGGGAGACATGTCCAAATTCTAGGTCAAAATAGCCAAACCAGAAAAATTCTCCCATTTATCTCACTTTCCAAATTGGCTATTCGGTCTAGATTGTTCATTCTTCTGGCAATTCTCAAGGTTATCACCTCTCTCTGAATAACCCTGTATGTCACAGTTCTGAGCCTCTTCTTAGAAGTGTACCCAAATTACATTTTATTAAAGTATATTATAATATTTATCATATGATTTATTTTTTATAAAATAATTTAATCAATATTCTTATTTAAATTCAGTATATTTTAATGCATATTTATTTTAATTGTTCAAATTACATTTACATGAATATATAATTCATATTAAAATACAATTTATTTTAATAATCCATAATTATTTTTTAATTTTTTGCTGTGGAGCTCTGTGATACGCTCTTACACACTGCACATTACTGTGAGTTTTATTGTTGTGCCACTCTGTAAAACAGATCAACATGTTTTGGTGGGCATGGGGGGGTCAGTATTTCATCCTTGGATCCAGGCAGCACAATGTCTTGTTCTGGTCCTGCTCCAGTCCATATCATTAAATTAATCCGGCCCTGCGTGTTTGCATTTCGAAGTGGGCCGGTCTGGATGAAGTCCAGGGCTGATTTTTTGTCCCAGTCCAGCCCTGCTGGACGTTATGTTTGCCGGACATGAGCAGCGTCTGACGTCTCCTAATCACGCACACACGCCGCTATGCAGATGCAGCGCAATCTTTAAGTCAGTACTAGCAGTTCGACGTTCTTGCAAAAATGCATTAGTTTGCCGCTTGCGTTGTGTGGCCGAACTTTCGAGCGGCCGTATTTCGTGTGTGGGCCTGCGTAGGACGTCATTTGCTGCTACCATGGCCGTAATAAAGTGCGGCTAAACGCACGTTCGCACTGCGTTTGTCTGACCCCAGCCTTAGATGCAATGAGTATTTTGTATTTTGCCGCATTTTTTTTTATGATAAATAATATGACTATGTATTGAACACCACCAATGATAAGGTGAGTAACGGCAGCGGTATTGCTCATTTTATACAGGACAATTGGACAATGGTATTGCTTAGGAACCAAAAATATATACAAAGACTTTTTGCTGTAAATAAAAAGAATAAACGGTTTAATAAAAAAACGAGCTTGAAATTTTGCATGCGGCCCCATGGGATATGAAAACTTGTCCAGTGGCCCTCGGGTAATTTGAGTTTGAGAATCCCTGTATTAGAGAAAGGTTTTGAAACAAAAGAAAAAACAGAAGCATGATTACATTAGCTGTTCCTGATCCCTGACCTTATCCTTTAAGGAGCAAAGCAGAAGTATGCCCTATAGACCCAAAGGTCATGCCTCCCAAGTGAAGAACCAAGCCATCACAAGAGTAAAAAAAAAAACTGCATAGAAAATTAAAATGTATGCTCTATGTGAATATGACCCCAATCTTAAAAATACACATTGAACAATTGAATAAGAAGTATCCCAATAAAAATGTAGTCAAGAGTTCATTTCACAGAAATAACGTGGGAAAAAGTACGTAGCCAGCATTCAAATTTTTATTTCTATGTTACCACTGTATTCCCTTCAGAGCCTCTGTTTAACCCTTTTACTGTGTTTTTCCTTTGAAGAAATGATTTGTATTAAAATCAATGAAAAAATAAAGCCTACATTAGTGTTATTTCCCTACAAAACAATGATAAGGTATCCTATCTCTAATACTTTAGATTTTAGTTTAAATCAATACATACCTTCTTCCCTTAACAAGCTGTTAGTTGTTAATGATGTTTTTAACTGTACAATTTATTGTGGAAAAAAATAATATTACATATGTGCATTGTATTTAGACTTGGTGTATCTTTTGTAATGACATTGTAAAATCGGGCAAATGTTTAACTTTTCAATAGTCTCACTTGCATTTGGTGCAGTTTGGTTTGTTGACAGCCTGCTGGTGTGCAACAGCACTACATATATTTTTATCGGTGTTTGCTGCATGAGTGACTGTGTATATAGCAGGTTGCTAAATTTTTGGATCACATAGTCGAAAAACAACCGCAATTATTATTATTCTTTATTTAGATACAGGGCCGGATTAACATAGGGGCTGATGGAGCAGCAGCTCCAGGCCCATGCCCCAGCATAGGCCCAGAGAAAGGATAACTATCAGGGTTATTCAAAGAGATCCGAATTGTGACAGAAAGGTAACTGAACAGTGAAATTCAGCGTACAGTTACCTTTCCTGGCCATTCGGCTATTCAGAGAGTAGGCAGTTCGCCAAATCCTGGCGAATTGCCTGTACATACAGTGCCTGTTCGAGGGCAGTGAAATCCCCATAGAGAAGCAATGCTTCATCTATTCAGAGAACAAAAACCAGCAGTGAAAAGTTGCCAAATTTGCCTGCTGTTCGGTGGTTTCATTCAGCAGGTTTATTCAGGCGAATCCCATAGGCTTCAATGTTAAAAATATTCCCGTTTTAATCCAATATCTAATAAACCATTGATTATAATATTCTGCAGTAAAAAGTTTCCTTATTTATAGATTTTGGTTTAGGATCTCTTAAACATTTTTCTTGATTTTTTGGGGGAAAATATTTTTTTGTTTTTTTTTAAAATCGTTTTTTCTTTTTTGTAACAGCCCTTTTTATTATCATTCATTGGATTTTATATGTAACTTTCAGACATTTTCGCTCAGTAGTTTCTTTGCAAACAGCGTTTCACTTTTCAAACATTCAAGCAAACAGTTTTTTTTTTCTCTCCATACGTCTGCGGTCTCGGGTTTTTCCGGCAGCTGCTCTGCGCTGTGATCGGCAGCTGCTCGGGTTTCTCTGGCGTGTTCGGCGGGGTTAATCCAGATGTTTTTTGGAGTGTTCGGCGGGTTTTGCAGTGAGTGTTCACCGGGTTGGCGATGAGTGTTTGTCGGGTTTGCGGAGGCAAACTTTTCCCTGCACTAAGACGGCCCTGTGGTGCTTGCTGAATACACCGCAGGGTCGCCGAAATGGGATCGCCAAATCGCACCGAATTGAAGAGAGCGAAAAGTCACCGAACTTGCGGGGACTTTTCGATTCTCTTTGAATAACCCTGTATGTCTGCATTGATAGGCATTTGGACCCCTGTGTTTCCAACTCCATAGTAGCTGCAGGGTTATATCAGGTATCACTGGAAAGGCCAGAGCATGGCATTTTCAATGATACCAAATATGACCAGGTTTTATGTAACAATAAAAATAATAAATATTTCTTTCTAACAGCAATATTTTTTACTTTACAATTATAAAGTGAACAATGATGCTGCACTATCTCACCATCTCATGTCACCAACAAGTGTGGAGTTGATGTCACAATCCGTTACTACAAATTGTTACATCAAAAACCTAAATGCCGCACTGCAGCAAAGAGCTCTGGGGGGGGTGGACTTTGGAACCCTGTGTCACTAATCTTTACACCTCACAAGGTCAAGTGAGGTGTCATTGGACAGGACAGAGTCTAAACGTGACCATGTAAAATCTAAAAGAACAAAAAAAACACTTTATATATTTTTAGTTCCAAAGTGATGGCATTGTCCATTTGTCACATATAAAATGAGCAATACCACTGCCATTACTCACCTTCTCATTTCCCATGCTGGGAGCAATTTCAGTATTTTATACATTGTCATAATATTCATAAAACGCCATCCTCCGAAACGCAAGGGAAATATAAATTTTTTTGAGTTTTTGCTTTGTTGAAATTGTATATTTTCTCAAAAAAATGCAATAACAGGTTCCCATTTCAATTTTTTAACAAGAATTCCCTAAAGAATATGTAAGAATTGATATTCTTGCAATATATAACCACAAAGGTTTGGATGATAAAATTTGAAAAAAAATATTTTGCACATTGATATCTGGAAATTTCCTCACACAGTATCTGCCTGGTTAGATATACCCATATCTGCACTATTAAATAACCTAAAATATGTTTTCATTTCACTAAATTCCAAAAAAGAGCCACCAAAATCTTCAACTCCAGGCCCATAGAGATCTTAATCCGGCCCTGTTTATATAGTGCCAGCATATTCTGCAGAACTGAACAATGGGCACAATATATACAGGGTTACAATACATTGAGACTGAACAACATTTTGACAAACCAGTACAGGAGGAAACAACAAGGGCCCTATTCCCATGGGAAATTACAATCTAGAAGGGTCGGGTGGAAACAAGAAGAGAGGACTGCAAGGTGAGAGTGATAACCCCTTCACAACCAAAATCGAGTTATCTGGATCTTGACTTGTAATGCATTGGAAAGCACTCATCAGCATATCAAAATTTTCCCACCTTTTAAAGCAAGATTAGTGTGTCCCCTGTGGAGAAACAAAATCCTCTTTTTTATGTCTCTCCAAGCACCCTGGAAAGACAAAAAAACACCTGCAAAAAGCAGCCCTAAACCTCACTGTAACAAAAAGTTAAAATAGATTACTGCTGCAATAAAGCTACCAGGGAGAGGTCAGAATAAAGGGAGAGCACTGGGTCACTCACTGCTGTACAGGAATACGATTTAGGTGATTATAATGACTGAAATCCCTGTACAGTACAGATACAAGGTGTTACTGTAATTTCCATATAAAGGCATTATGGCACAAAGATATTATTTTTATATTCTATTGGTATTTTTTGAAAGCTGCATAGCAAAGTAATCTCATTGTGATCATTACAAAACCATATAAGCAGGAGATCTGGCCATTTTTTTAAATTTATCTTTATCACTGTTACTGTATCTAGCACAAAGGTCTTTTCTGCCTGTATGATGATAATGCAGACCCCATTTAAAATTTTGTAAGATAAAGGACACTATCTAGAGCTCAGAATCTTACGTTTCAGCAATATTTGGTTAAAGGATAAACGAATACATGACAAACTAAAAATGAGCAAATCAACATTATTTGAATTTTTAACCCTTACACTACCAAGTGATTTTTTTTTAAAAAAAAAATCAGAAATCAGCGTTATTTTGTAAAATCATTTTAAATAATTTTAAAGTAAAAAATATTTGAGTTTACACCGATTGTATTTCTTACTGTAAATAACCTATTTTTGGCCAGTAGATGGCTCCATCTACTGACAAATTGAGTTAGAGGTTTAAGCGGCTGGTCTAATTTCTTCTATTTCTCCTGCATTGGCTGCTGACAGCTGCTGAAAGCCTGATATTTCAGAGCTTTGAGCAGCTGATTTTACAGTTTTAGCTCTTTGGGCATTATGCCCATAGGGCTAAAACTTTGGGGGCACCTTCTGCAGCCCAAAAGCAAAGGAAATTAGTTTGCAGCAAAAAAATTTCATTTGCTTTGGGGCTGCAGATCAGCATACCGAGATATCTCAATATTGGTTGCACCAGATGGTGCCTTTGAAGCATTAGATATCTCGATATCGGTAGTGAAGGGGTTCATTCTGGATTCAGTTTTGTCCCAAAGGAGGTGTCAGCTATACCCTCCTGACGAGGCCTAACAAGGCCGAAACAGTCATCGGGCGTTTCTGCTTCTCTCAGGCTTAGGGGACTGGCTTGGCATTTCAGCTCTGGCCACCCTTACTGGGTGATACCAGTCTAATTTGCATATGATATTGCCTTCCCTGTAATGACACTAGGGATGAGCTGAACACCCCCGTGTTCGGTTCGCATTTGAACTCGAACAATTTCAAAAGTTCGAGTTCGAGTTCGAACTCGAACCGAACTCAATGCAAGTCAATGGGACTCAAAAGTTCGATTTTTAGAGTGACCTCCAAGAGGGTATATATGCAAGATATTTGCCATAAAAGGTGTATGGGGGTCCTGGTAGTGCCCTGGAGGACAGGAAACAAGGACAAAAAGTTTTAAAAAAAGACGTTTTTAAAGGAACAGTGAGTTTTCCATAAAATAAGGGTTAAAAATAAAAACGAAAAATTCCTTCAAATATCGTGCCTAGGAGGTCCCCATAACCTGCCCGTGAAGTGGCGGATTTGTAGGATGTATAGAAACATTGCCATCAGAGACCCACACAAGACACCTAGCCACCCTTAAGGGGTTAAAATGCACAGGGACTGGCTACTATCCTGTTAGATGAGGGAATGTATTAGGCCCCGTTCACACTGTGCGATTTATCGCGCGGATTTTGCCACGACGTCGCAGCAAAATCCGCGCGACGTCGCACTGTGTAGCTTCTCCAATGCATTTCAATGAAGCTGTTCACATCTTGCCGCGCGACGTCATATGTTGCGCGTCGCGGTAGCATGTCGCTGGTACATGACCCTTTTTTTGAGATTGCTATCTGCGATTTTGCGATTTGCATTGGTGGTGCTTTGCAAAAATCGCACAAAACCGCAACGTCGCGTGACATCGTGCGACATTATCGCACAATGTCGCGAATATGAAAATCGTGCGGAAAATCACGCAACTTTCAAATCGCACAGTGTGAACGGGGCTTTATATGTATAAAGCAAGGTATACAGTTGTGTTCAAAATTATTCAACCCCCACTGAAATTGAGTGTTTTGGCCAGTTTGACATTGATTTTGATCATTCAGTCATCTAGCTCACAATTAAATCAAAGAGGCACGTGTAGGTCAGACAAATATAACATAACATTTATAATGAAATAACCACAAATGTCTTTTCTGTGCTCACATCATTATCAGTTTTATTCTCAACCCCCAAGTGACATTCAATCTTAGTACTTAGTACAACATCCTTTTACAGTTATAACAGCTTTTAAACGTGAAGCATAGCTTGACACAAGTGTCTTGCAGCGATCTACTGGTATCTTCGCCCATTCGTCATGGGCAAAAGCCTCCAGTTCAGTCACATTCTTAGGCTTGCGCACTGCAACTGCTTTCTTTAAGTCCCACCAGAGGTTCTCAATCGGATTTAAGTCAGGTGACTGCGATGGCCACTCCAAAATGTTCCAGCCTTTAATCTGCAACCATGCTCTAGTGGACTTGGAGGTATGCTTGGGATCATTGTCCTGTTGAAAGGTCCAACGTCTCCCAAGCCTCAGGTTTGTGACGGACTGCATCACATTGTCATCCAAAAATCTCCTGGTAGTGAAGAGAAGTCATGGTACCTTGCACACGCTGAAGCTTCCCTGTACCTGCAGAAGCAAAACAGCTCCAAAGCATGATTGACCCCCCGCCATGCTTCACAGTAGGCAAGGTGTTCTTTTCTTCATAGGCCTTGTTCTTCCTCCTCCAAACATAGCGTTGATCCATGGGCCAAAACAGTTCTAATTTTGTTTCATCAGTCCACAGAACACTATCCCAAAACTTCTGTTGTTTGTCCACATGACTTTTGGCATACTGCAGTCGACTTTTCTTATTCTTTGGAGACAGCAAGGGGGTGCGCCTGGGAGTTCTGGCATGGAGGCCTTCATTACGCAGTGTGCGCCGTATTGTCTGAGCTGAAACTTCAGTACCCACATCTGACAAATCTTTTCTCAGTTCCTCAGCAGTCACACGGGGACTTTTCTCCACTCTACACTTCTGGTAGCGCACAGCAGTCGAAGTCAGCATCTTCTTTCTGCCACGACCGGGTAGCGTTTCAACAGTGCCCTTTGCCTTGAATTTGCGTATGATGCTTCCTATGGTCTCTCTTGGTATGTTTAACATCTTTGCAATCTTCTTATAGCCATTGCCCTTCCTGTGAAGAGTAATCACCTCTTCTCTTGTCTTCCTGGACCATTCTCTTGACTTCACCATGTTTGTAACCACACAGTAAATGTCTAGAAGGAGCTGAGTATCACAGTCAATTTAAAGCTGCCTAATTGGTGCTTATTATGCTTTATTGCTGCTCCGTGACATCCACAGGTGTTTTCAATACCTGATTGAAAACACTTGAATGAACCTCTGTTCTTCAGAGTGGTAGTCTTTAAGGGGTTGAATAATTGTGTCAATGAAGAATTCACAAAAGAAACATTTACTACTGTATTACAAAACCAATTGATGTCATTTTAGTTGCATATGGTTCTTTAAAAAGTCCTTGTAGGATTTCATTCTGAATACAATTACAAATGTACACTAAATTCCCTAAAACCCTTTACAGCATTGGGGGTTGAATAATTTTGAACACAACTGTATATGACAATGGATAGTCAGAGACTCTAGGTACTCAGCTTGTACACTTTATGATAGACATTTCTAACACAATAATAATTGTATGCTCACATAGGCCCTTCGGGAGAGGTACATGACATACAAATATTGGAATATTACGTTTAAATGTAAGGAGTGTGATAAAGATTTTATTAAGCCCTTGATGACAAATGACGTAACATCTACATCATTAATGATTGGCTTTACAGAGCCATGGTCCTTAAGGGGTTAAACAGCATATCAGAGAGGATCATATAGTAGAAATGAACACTTCTTAGAATTCAAAACAAACAGTGTTTGTTCATACATGTGCAGGCTACACCCAGTCTGCAAGCAATGTATCAAATTCTAATTGCTAATTAGAAGCACATGTTATTTCCAAACACTAATTAAACACCTGTTGTTTACGCCGTTTGAGAGAACAGGTCATTTAGAGGTGAGAATCTTTGCACCTATAGTAGACGACATTAGGTAGTTTTTTAATTCAATATCTAATAAACCGTTGCTTATAATATTCTGCAGTAAAGAGTCTCTTTATTTCTAGATTTTTTAGTATTTTTCTAAGCATTTTTTATACTTTTTTCAAAATGTTTTTTTTTTTCAAACTCGAACCGAACACGCCAAAAAGTTCGAAGTTCGCAAACTTTCGAACTGCCAATGTTCGAGTCGAACTCCGAACTGATCGAACCGAACAGCTCATCCCTAAATGACACCACAGAGCTAAAACCTTGTGAGACTTGAGTGGAGACCCAACATAGGGCAGGCCACTAGCGCTGTCACTCGTTCTCAGTATCTTCACAAACCTTGTTTTTGCCGTTTTGCCATTTTGTCCCTTGATTCAACGTATTACATCTGCCACTAAGGATATTCTTCTTATTATTATTTTAATCAAAGACAAAATATATACAGAAATATTAACATATGTAAGCTAGAGATATCGTATATGCTTAGATATTTAATAAATTTAAAAATAGAAAAAATAGGTAATGTAACTAGAATTTCCTAAAAATGTTCGAACTGTATAACAAGTTGCTCACCTTACAGTCAGATATCCTCAAGTTATCTGTTTAAGTACTGAGAAAAAAAACGAATTTTTAAGGACATCCTTTAAATCAATGGGTATATCAGCAAAGTCATTAAAAAATTAATTGTAATAAAAAATATTTAAAAGAATATATAATTAAATAATATAATTGTTATGTATTATATGATAGTTTGATAAAATTAGAGATTATATCAAATAACTTGTTTGAAATTCAAAGAGTTATTTGTTTCAAAATTATTTATTAACCTCTTTATATTTTAATTCCGCGTTATGTTTTCTCAAATAATCATATATGTTTGCCTGTCATTCAATAACAAGTTAAAAAATGTGTCAATTGTCCCTGATCATCATATTCCTACATTTGATTAAATTAAATTTTCTTCTAGTATAAATATTTTCAAAGCATGTTCCAAAAGAGGATTTAAAAGGTTAGAACCAGTGGACATCTTGATTGTATAGCTAATCTTCTACCCTTTAGCTTTGCTTGCACTTGTCTGCATACAGCTGGTATTTTGGGATGAAATTGGATTGAGTTTTGCTTCCAGCAGGAAGCTGGGTCATTTTTGTAGAGTTTGTTTCATGTTGTGCTCCTCCTAAAAAGCTTAAATCCGAAGAGACTGCCTCTATCCTAGACACGTGCACCTACAGCACCATTGCCTGGACCCCTTGCTGGACTCACAAATAGAGGATTTACCCTCAGCTATAGAAATGGGATAAGCCCCATATAAGCCATAGAACCAGAGTGAATCATTTGCAAGAGACCACATACAGAACGGTAAAAAAGAACGTATTGCAAGCCCTGGATGTGGGAGCATTCATTCTGGGAAGAAAAGACCTGAAAACATACGCTTTGAAAGTTTATAAAGTATTCTACTTTATTTGATTACTTCCTGGTGAACATTTGGCTTTTTATATACTATATTTTCTTAAAATGCTTTCAATTAAGTAAATTAAAATTAAATAAAAATACTTGCAAACCATGTGATTATACAAATAACTGCTTATACTGTCTCTGTCTCACTATTTTCTATTTACCTATCTATCTCTCATTCTATCTATCTATCTCTCATTCTATCTATCTCTCATTCTATCTATCTCTCATTCTATCTATCTATCTCTCATTCTATCTATCTATCATTCTATCTATCTATCTATCTATCTCTCATTCTATCTATCTCTCATTCTATCTATCTATCTATCTATCTATCTCTCATTCTATCTATCTATCTATCTATCTCTCATTCTATCTATCTATCTCTCATTCTATCTATCTATCTCTCATTCTATCTATCTATCGCTCATTCTATCTATCTCTCATTCTATCTATCTCTCATTCTATCTATCTATCTATCTATCATTCTATCTATCTATCTCTCATTCTATCTATCTCTCATTCTATCTATCTATCTATCTATCATTCTATCTATCTATCTATCTATCTATCTATCTATCTATCTATCTATCTATCTATCTATCTATCTATCTATCTACCATTCTATCTGCCTATCTATCTATCTATCTATCTATCTATCTATCTATCTATCTATCTATCAATCTATCTATCTATCTGCCATTCTATCTATCTATCTATTTATCTATCTATCTACCATTCTATCTATCTATCTATCTATCTATCTATCTATCTATCTATCTATCTATCTATCTATCTTATATTTAACTCTTTCAAGGTTTCTATATCTATCCCTATATCTCTCAATCTATAACCTATGTAGTTATCCCTCTTATATATATCTTACTCTAGCTCTCCATCTAGCTATATGTACCCCTCTACTATTTATCTATCTCTCATTCTATCTATCTATCTATCTATCTATCTATCTATCTATCTATCTATCTTATCTTTAACTCTTTCAAGGTTTCTATTTATCCCTATATCTCTCAATCTATAACCTATTTAGTTATCACTCATATATATCTTACTCTAGCTCTCCATATTCTAGCTGTATATGTACCCCTCTACTATCTATCTATCTATCTATCTATCTATCTATCTATCTATCTATCTATCTATCTATCTATCTATCTATCTCTCATTCTATCTATCTATCTATCTATCTATCTATCATTATATCTATCTATCTATCTATCTATCTATCTATCTATCTATCTATCATTCTATCTATCTATCTATCTATCTATCTATCTATTTATCTATCTATCTACCATTCTATCTATCTATCTATCTATCTATCTATCTATCTATCTATCTATCTATCTTATCTTTAACTCTTTCAAGGTTTCTATATCTATCCCTATATCTCTCCAATCTATAACCTATTTAGTTATACTCATATTATATCTAACTCTAGCTCTCCATATTCTAGCTGTATATTGTACCCCTTAAACTATCTATCTATCTATCTATCTATCTCTCATTCTAAATCTATCTATCTATCTATCTATCATTATATCTATCTATCTATTTATCTATCTATCTATCTATCTATTTCTATCTATCTATCTATCTTCTATTTCTATCTATCTATCTATCTATCTTCTATCTATCTATCATCTATCTATTTATCTTATCTATCTACCATTTATCTATCTATCTATCTATTTATCATCTATTTCTATCTATCTATCTTATCTTAAACTCTCAAAGGTCTATATCTATTTCCTATATCTCTCTCAATCTATAACCTATGTAGTATCCCTATATATATATATTTACCTTCTCCACTTCTATATATGTACCCCTCTACTATTTATCTATCTCTCATTCTATCTATCTATCTATCAATCTATCTATCATCTATCTATCTTATCTTTACTCTTTCAAGGTTTCTATTTATCCCTATATCTCAATCTATAACCTATTTAGTTATCACCTCATTATATCTTACTCTAGCTCTCCATCTTCTAGCTATATATAACCCCTCTACTATCTATCTATCTATCTATCTATCTATCTATCTTATCTATCTATCTATCTAATCTATCTATCTATCTTATCTTTAACTCTTTCAAGGTTTCTATATTATCCCTATATCTCTCAATCTATAACCTATGTATTATCCCTCTTATATATATCTACTCTAGCTCTCCATCTAGCATACGTACCCCTCTACTATTTTCTATCTTCATTCTATCTATCTATCTATCTATCTATCTATCTATCTATCTATCTATCTATTCTATTTCTTATCTTTAACTCTTTCAAGGTTTCTATATCTATCCTATATCTCTCAATCTATAACTATGTAGTTATCCCTCTTATATATATCTTACTCTAGCTCTCCATCTAGCTATACGTACCCCTCTACTATCTATCTATCTATCTATCATCATCTATCTATCTATCTATCTATCTTATCTTTAACTCTTCAAGGTTTCTATTTATCCCTAATCTCTCAATCTATAACCTATTTAGTTATCACTCATCTATATCTTACTCTAGCTCTCCATCTTCTAGCTTATATGTACCCCTCTTACTATCTATCTATCTATCTATCTATCTATCTATCTATCATCTATCTATCGTCTATTATCTGCCTCTGCTATATAACTTTCTATATCTCTTATTCATTAGCTATACATACCCATCTACCATCCCTCCATCTAACTATATTATTATATCTATCTTGTCATCTCTCCCTCTATAAACTTCTATATATTCTATATTTATTATCTTTATCTCCTCTAATTTATTCTCTACATATACATCTGTCAACTATCTATATCAGTATAAAAATATCCCTTCATCTATTTTCTTTTCTATCTATTTATCTTTTAATCTACCTTGTATATATAACTTTAGATATATCTTCATTGTTGGCTGTATAGCTATCCTCTGTTCTGTCTATTGGTTTATCTATCCCTCTACATATCTCTATAGGGTTATTCAGAGAGAGTGAAAAGCAGGAGAATGGCTGGAGAATGTTAAATTCTAGGTTCAAAATAGCCGATTTGGAAAGTGAGATAAATGGGAGAGTTTCTGGTTTGGCTATTTTGACCTAGAATTCTCCATTCTCCAGTCATTCTCCTGCTTTTCACCTCTTTCTGAATAACCCTGTTATATCTCTTATATATTTATCTGTCCTTATATATATTTTTTCTCTATCTCCCTATCTTCTAGCTATATATTTTTCACTATATCCCTTCATCTGATATCTATCTACCTCTCTCTCTTTATGCATCTATCCTTATATCTCTCAATCTATAACCTATGTAGTTATCCCTCTTATATATATCTTACTCTAGCTCTCCATCTAGCTATATGTACCCCTCTACTATTTATCTATCTCTCATTCTATCTATCTATCTATCTATCTATCTATCTATCTATCTATCTATCTATCTATCTTATCTTTAACTCTTTCAAGGTTTCTATTTATCCCTATATCTCTCAATCTATAACCTATTTAGTTATCACTTATATATCTACTTGCTCTCCATCTTCTAGCTATATATGAACCCCTCTACTATCTATCTATCTATCTATCTATCTTATCTTTAACTCTTTCAAGGTTTCTATTTATCCCTATATCTCTCAATCTATAATCTATTTAGTTATCACTCATATATATCTTACTCTAGCTCTCCATCTTCTAGCTATATATGAACCCCTCTACCATCTATCTATCTATCTATCTATCTATCTTAAACTCTTTCAAGGTTTCTATATCTATCCCTATATCTCTCAATCTATAACCTATTTAGTTATCACTCATATCTTACTCTAGCTCTCCATATTCTAGCTGTATATGTACCCCTCTACTATCTATCTATCTATCTATCTATCTATCTATCTATCTATCTATCTATCTTAAACTCTTTCAAGGTTTCTATATCTATCCCTATATCTCTCAATCTATAACCTATTTAGTTATCACTCATATCTTACTCTAGCTCTCCATATTCTAGCTGTATATGTACCCCTCTACTATCTATCTATTTATCTATCTATCTAATCTTTAACTCTTTCAAGGTTTCTATATCTAATATCTCTCAATCTATAACCTATGTAGTTATCCCTCTTATATATATCTTACTCTAGCTCTCCATCTAGCTATACGTACCCCTCTACTATCTATCTATCTATCTATCTATCTATCTATCTATCTATCTTATCTTTAACTCTTTCAAGGTTTCTATATCTAATATCTCTCAATCTATAACCTATGTAGTTATCCCTCTTATATATATCTTACTCTAGCTCTCCATCTAGCTATACGTACCCCTCTACTATCTATCTATCTATCTATCTATCATTCTGTCTGTCTGTCTGTCTATCATTCTATCTATCTATCTATCTATCTATCTATCTATCTATCTTATCTTTAACTCTTTCAAGGTTTCTATTTATCCCTTTATCTCTCAATCTATAACCTATTTAGTTATCACTCATATATATCTTACTCTAGCTCTCCATCTTCTAGCTATATATGTACCCCTCTACTATCTATCTATCTATCTATCTATCTATCATCTATCTATCTATCTATCTATCTATCTATCATCTATCTATCTATCGTCTATTATCTGCCTCTGCTATATAACTTTCTATATCTCTTATTCGTTTAGCTATACATACCCATCTACCATCCCTCCATCTAACATATATTTATATATCTATCTTGTCATCTCTCCCTCTATAAACCCTTCTATATATTTCTATATTTATTATCTTTTTATCTATCCCTCTATATTTATTCTCTACATATACATCTGTCAGCTATATATTTATCAGTAAAAATATCCCTTCATCTATTTTCTTTCTTTCTTTCTATCTATCTTTTAATCTACCTATTGTATATATAACTTTGTATATATCTTCATTGTTGGCTGTATAGCTATCCCTCTGTTCTGTCTATCGGTTTATCTATCCCTCTACATATCTCTATCAGGGTTATTCAGAGAGAGGTGAAAAGTAGGAGAATGGCTGGAGAATGTTAAATTCTAGGTCAAAATAGCCGATTTGGAAAGTGAGATAAATGGGAGAAGTTTTCTGGTTTGGCTATTTTGACCTAGAATTCTCCATTCTCCAGTCATTCTCCTGGTTTTCACCTCTTTCTGAATAACCCTGTATATATCTCTTATATATTTATCTGTCCCTATATATATTTTTTCTCTATCTCCCTATCTTCTAGCTATATATTTTTCACTATATCCCTTCATCTGATATCTATCTACCCCTCTCTCTTTATGCATCTATCTATTTAATTATCTATCTATCTATCTAATTATCTATCTATCTAATTATCTATCTATCTATCTATCTAATTATCTATCTATCTAATTATCTATCTATCTATTTATCTATCTAATTATCTATCTATCTATCTATCTATCTATCTATCTATCTAATTATCTAACTACCCATCTAATTATCTATCTATCTATCTAATTATCTATCTATCTGTCTATCTATCTAATTATCTATCTATCTATTTATCTATCTAATTATCTATCTATCCATCTATCTAATTATCTATCTATCCATCTAATTATCTATCTATCTATCTATCTATCTAATTATCTATCTATCCATCTAATTATCTATCTATCTATCTATCTATCTAATTATCTATCTATCCATCTAATTATCTATCTATCTATCCTTATTACAATTTCCTAGCCCTATCATTATCCATATCTTTGCTTTTTTTCTTCACTTACTGTTTTTGATAAAACATTTTTTGAGAAAGGCACAGTCCAATGTGATGTAACATCTTTATTATTATTATTATTATTATTATTATTATTATTGTTTTTACAATTATAGAATGTATTATTGATGAAACTGTCTTCATTTCTAAGTATCAGTTTATAACAAACACACAGCTTTACAGGCACTGAACAAAATATTATAACTTTATATGTCTGTTTATGTTTTTGGTTTTATTCTGCTATTTTACCCACTTAGAATTCAGAGTTTCCGAGTTTAATACTGTGTATGCTAATTTATAAAAAAAAAAGAAGTGAGATGAAAAGCAGTATTTGATCCAAGTATATATTGATGCTTTAAGAAATCCCCCCTTTTAATTTAACCTATCAAGTAATGTCCACTCTTTTTTGCAAACTTTCTATTTTTCCTATAGCTGTGTTGTAGTCTTTCCCTAAAGTGGCTTTTGCATCCACCTGTCAGCCTTTACTTCCTACCCAACTGTCACTTTTATTGATCCATCTAATCCCCTTTTTTTCTTAGAAAATCTGTTGCAGGCTAATGTGTAGTGACCATAAAAAGAAAAGCTAAAGGGGCTAAAGGCAAAGAAGAAAAGAAAAAGAAAGAATTCACTAATCTCCAGTGAAAGGTCACAGTATACCTACACAGGTAGAGCTAGTGTGAAATATAGGAGCTTTATTGACAAAACGACAAGTTGTGCATATATAATGATACAGCTGCCAAGTGTACCAGAAAGACAGACAGACATAGGGATAAATTGATAGATAGATAGATAGATAGATAGATAGATAGATAGATAGATAGATAGAATGAGATATAGATAGATAGATAGATAGATAGATAGATAGATAGATAGATAGATAGATAGATAGATAGATAGATAGATAGATAGGAATGATAGCTGGATGTATATATGTTAGAAACAGTAATATTATATAAATTGTGCTGCAGGAAAAACAAACACTAAATCAGAGTTTTCCTCTCAAATGCCCAATCTGAAAAGCTACAACCATTCCTCACTATAACTCTCATTAGCTTTGTTAACCATTTGTAAAGCCATGAAAACTCGAAGTTATAATAAGGTTTGATCACTTAGACATGCAGTCCCATGTAGTTTGCAGTTGAAAAGTCACTTTCATGGTAAAATGTGGTCATTTGTTGTAACATCACAGGACGAGACAGGGAATAAAAATGTAGAAAAATTTATTTTGACATATAGAGAAAATACAATCATTTTAAAAAAGTACATAATAGAATAAAATATCTTTTATATACATAAAATACATTTTCTTCACATCAGTGAAACATTTTTGAATAAATTAAACTCGAATCAGTCCCCCCCACCACTACCACCCCGACTGGGTACAGCATGTCTACAGGATCGAGTACTATGGTCTACAGATCGACAGCAGCACAGGATGACAGGATAAATAATGTATGAGTTCAACTTCCTTGTATTCTTTCAAGCCTTTCAATCATGTCGCCAGGGCATCCAAACCAAATTGCCATGCACATGTTACTTCGTGCACGTTGTACAAATTCCAAAATTAACTTTTCAACCTCCCTCCCCGAGCCATCACTTTTCTGAAAAAAGGCACTGGTCATATATATATATATATATATATATATATTAAACACACTATATATATATATATAATTAGTGTGTGTATATATATATATAAATAATATATATAATTAGTGTGTATATATATATATATATATATATATATAAAAGGTATAAGAATGTAGAACTCAGAAAGTGCAAAACAGTGACCCCATTCAGTTTAGGACCAGGGCCATCTTTTTTGAATTGTGATCAGTCTCTCCTCAAATATATATGTATATACAGTGTGAGTGCACATGGATGGTTAAGTTCATATTAAGGCAGACACTAAATACATCTAGTGATACTGCAGATAACAAGAATTCTGGATAATGCTTTGTGGAAAGGAGAACATGGCATTTGTATGTCCATAATAACAATCTTCAGATAAGGCTGGACTGCTTGGACTAGAAATGCATACAGTGAAGGATGAGGATGATGGGGAAGAGGAGGACATCCATGATCCAGCATCACTATCAGGGCTGGAGGGACTACCAGGACTCATGTAGCCTGGATGAACTGGTTCACTGTGTGGCTTCTCTTTGCATTGGTCTGCTAACCTTAAGGTTTCAGAAAGTGCCCAGATGTAATTATGGGCGAAACGAAGAGTTTCTATTTTAGTGAGTTTCGTGTCATCTGGAAAACTGGGCAGAATGCTTCTCAGTTCATCCAAAGCTGAGTTCAGGTTGTGCATTCTGTTCCTCTCTCTGTCGTTTGCTTTAACTCTTCTTGTCTTTTTGACACCGTGGAGGACACCTTCATTTTTTACTCTGCCTCTGCCCCTTTTCTTTTTCCTATCCTCCTTCTCTTTGCATTTTTCTGGAGTTTGAGTAGGTGAGGTAAGGTGTCCAGAAGTGTAAGAAGAAGGAGTGTGGAGACCGGTGGAATCATCATCATCTGATAGAGAGTAGGACATCTGGCTGCAGGTATCATAGTCAGAGTATGCCCTGTCCATGTTGGAAGACTTTCTGCAGGGACAAAAAAAAATGCACAACCTTAGCATGTTTATCTAAATTAGAACACCACCTGCAACAAAGTAACTGCAAACATAAACATAATTAAACAAGTAACTAATTTAATAGTAAACACAGCATATTGTGAAACAACTATGATACAATTTCAAGAATAAACAACTAATATATATATAAGTCACTTAATATCTAATCTGTGTGAATTGATGTAAATAAATAAATAAAATACTTAATAATAAATAAAACATGGAATGTATGGATATAGTTTGGTATGAAAATAGAATCAGAAAAAAGTGATACACAGATAGATAAAGGAATAAATGAGAGATAGATATAGATAAATGGATAAATGATAGACAGATATACAGATAGATAAATGGGTTAAAGATAGATAGATAGATAGATAGATAGATAGATAGATAGATAGATAGATAGAAGGATAAATTGATAAATAGATGGACAGAGTGAGTGATAAATAGATAGATAGATAGATACATGGGTTAAAGATAGATAGATAGATAGATAGATAGATAGATAGATAGATAGATAGAAGGATAAATTGATAAATGAATGATAGATAGATGGAGAGAGTGAGTGAGTGATAAATAGATAGATATAAGGATAAATGATAGATAGATAAATAGATAGATAGAAGGATAGATATATAAGGATAAATGATAGATAGATGTATAAGGATAAATGATAGATAGATAGATATGATGATAGATAGATAGATAGATAGAAGGATAGACATATAAGGATAAATGATAGATAGATGTATAAGGATAAATGATAGATAGATATGATGATAGATAGATAGATAGATAGATAGATAGATAGATAGATAGATAGATAGATAGATAGAAGGATAGATATATAAGGATAAATGATAGATAGATAGATGTATAAGGATAAATGATAGATAGATAGATAGATAGATAGATAGATAGATAGATAGATAGATAGATAGATAGATAGATAGATGGATATATAAGGATAAATGATAGATAGATAGATAGATAGATAGATAGATAGATAGATAGATAGATAGATAGATAGATAGATAGATAGATAGATAGATGGATATATAAGGATAAATGATAGATAGATAGATAGATAGATAGATAGATAGATAGATAGATAGATAGATAGATAGATAGATGGATATATAAGGATAAATGATAGATAGATAGATAGATAGATAGATAGATAGATAGATAGATAGATAGATAGATAGATAGATAGATGGATAGATGGATAGATAGATAGATGGATGGATGGATGGATGGATAGATAGATAGATAGATAGATAGATAGATGGATAGAGTGAGTGATAAATAGATATTAGAATTGAGGGAAAATATAAGATGTCCCTGGAAAAAACAAGTCCATCTATCATACTGTGAATCTTTTCTCCATGTAATGTGGGTAGTAAGGCTTGTGTGTGATACTTACTGTCAGGAGATGCAGTAAAGTGAGGTGAATATGGTGAGATCCTCTTGTCCTTAAAGGGACACGCGCCTGCTCTTGTCTTTGAAGTGATCAAGTGATGTGAGCGCTATCAGCTCGTGCGAGCAGTGAGTTTGGCACACGACCGGCCTCAGACACCTTATATACAGTGTAAAACAATAGCCTCCCCCATCCCACCCCACACCTCCCCTCACCTCGCTCTCCCCCCTCCGAGTGAAGGATGAATGAAGCAAGGCATCAGGTCTGCCCCGTGCTGCACTCACTTTGATTTGCATAATGTATGCTCCCTGTGTAGAGCCCATTCTCCCCCGGGAGTGTGCCTATAATTACAGGCGGCCAATGGCAGGCCTGGCTCCTCTCTGTGACACGTGAGCCAGCACTGGCCTAAGCCTACTTGTTTGAGCTTCATTAGTCTATTAACGGGAGGAGGAAAAGAGGAGAGAACAAAGTGATTAGCCTGCAGGGCAGAGGCACGTTCCCAAAAGAGAGAGAGAGCTGGTGAGTGGTGCAGGGGGGAGATCCAGAAGGAACAGATTGGCTTCCTAAAGTTACAATAAAACCAAGATTCAGTTATTACTTGTACTCCATTTCAAGTTACCTTTTGTCATTCTTTCCTTTCATTTATCCCTTTATCTTTTCTGTTAATAATAATGCTAGTTATTATTATTATTATTATCATTTTTTTATTATCAATATTGTTATTATTAATAATAACAACATTATTAGGATTATCAATATTATTATTAATTATTAATGTTTTAATCATTATTATTATCAACATCATCATCAATATAGCACCAACAGTTTTGCAGCTCTTCACGGAATGTGTTAGCGCTTTATAAAAACTTGTATCTGTAACAATAAAGAACCGGCAATTAAATTAACAAAATTGCAAACAAACTAAGTAAGGGAAGATAAGACAGAGATTTAGTGAGCTCAGCTCAGATGAATACAAACTGATTTCTGATCATCGCAGTTTCAGAGATTGCAGTTTATTTCAACTCGAACAGGTCTATTCAAAGAAAGGTGAAAATCAGGAGAACTGAACAATCTAGACCAAATAGCCGATTTGAAAAGTGAGAGAAATGGGAGAATTTTTCTGGTTTGACTGTTTTGACCTAGAATTTTCACTTCTCCAGTCCTTCTCCTGAATTTCACCTTTCTTTGAATAGACCTGATAACTTATTACCTAAATAAGAACGCTATCAAAATGTCTTTGGCCTTATAATGACTTCAAGTTAGAAATGTACTTGGCTATGTTATTTATTTATACATTTATAAAGGATTTTACCAGGAAGAATACATTGAGATTTCTCTCGTTTTCAAGTATGTCCTGGGTTCAAGAATATTGAAATGTTACAGTCGTTACAGAAATACAAAGTAATACAATGCAAGATATTAAAAACAAAACACAAATATACAGATTAACAGAAAATAAATATGTAGTAAATAGTCATTATGTTACATGTTTACAGGTGCATTCCGTATTGAGGTATATTAATAGGGAGCTCTTGAGTGATTTAAGACTGGGGGAAGATTTGATGGCGTCTGGGAGGTTATTCCATAACTGCGGTGCTCTGTAGGAAAATGAGGATCGAGACACTTTCTTTTTGTATTATGGTACTGCAAGTATGGTGCTGGTCCTGGATCGGAGGATATAGGTTGAGGGAACATTATTCATAGAGCGACAGCAGATTCTTCAGCACTGTACATGCATGGTGAGTGAAGTGATACAAGTTTTCTGTAAGGAATAGGAAATATTAATAATATTATTATTTAAAATACTAAATAGACTGTCAAGCTTATTCAGAGAAAAGTGAAACTCTGGAGAACCATTGGAGAAGTGAAAATTCTAGGTCAAAATAGCCGATTTGGAAAGTGAGATAAATGGGAGAATATTTCTAATTTGGATATTTTGACCTAGAATTTTCACTTCTCCAAAAGTTCTACAGAGTTTCACCTTTCTCTGAATAACCCTGTTTGTAACAGTTACACGTATTTATAAAGCAGGAATAAGTTCCGTAGCGCTGTACAATGGGTGGGACATAGTAACGAATATACATAGAAGATAGACAAACTGAGAACCGTTGGGAGAGAGCACTCTACTCAAGAGTTTACAATCTTTTCAAATTATATTCCCATTCTTTTTTTTTTCAAATCAAGGCATATTATTGTAATTCAATAAATTTGGATTGTAAAGCAAAAAAATATATTATCTGGCAGGAGGCTTTTGTACCTCAACGCCCATGCACTTTATGACTTGAATGCTTGCAAATGGTCAGAGTTAAAGGGACACTCTAGGCAACATGACCACCTAAGCTATTTTAGGTGGTCATGATGCCCGGAGTATCCTGCCCTCTGTCTCCCCTCCCTCTGCTCGGCAGTTCAGCTGAACTGAAAACAGCTGAGAGAGGCGGAGGAGTTTACTCCGCCCTCCCAGCTGTCAGTCAGCAGAGCGGGAATCATATTTCCCGCTTCTGCCGACTTTTGCCGAGTAGGAGATGTCATCGCGCTTTCAGCGCGATGACGTCTCCAACTCACCGCAGAAGCTGGCGGCTCCCTCTGAGGGTTAGTGTTGCGCGCATCCTCTTGCGCGCAACACTAATCCTCAGAGGGAGCCGGGAGGAAGCCTGCCGATTGGCTGGCTTATGTGAGAGGCGCGCATGCGCGCTTCTCACGTAAACCAGAAGCCAAGAAGCATCAAGAAGGACGGGAGCGGAAGAGGAGGGAGGTGAGTATAAAAAAAAAAAAAGACGCCGCTGGAAAGAAGTGGATTTTAGGGTAAGTATTGCAGTTACAAAAAAATAAATAAAAACTAAAGATTTATTAAGGGAATAGGGATAGGTTAGGATAAAAAAAACGGGGGGGGGTGATTTTTTGAGTAAAGTGTCCCTTTAAATTTATATCTAATGTCAAAACCTTCATGGTTATAGTCTACTTCCAGCTTTAGTTGTTTCAAATGAGTTCATATCGTTGAATTATTTCTGCTTCTCATCAAGGAGAGCTTGGCTTAATTTTAATGAGGGAACCAACTTAAATAATAAGATCAAGTGTTTATGCCCCAAAATTTGAGGTGAGACTGCTAACACCCCACTAAGGCTAGGGTCAGACGAACGCATTTTTCGCATCGTCCGTAAAAAAGTGCGTCCGAACGCACTTTTTCACGGAATACGCGATAGCGGTCATACGATGCGCAATTTTGGCCGTGATTTCATACGGATCCAAACCAGGAATCTTTGGGTGTCTGGACAATATGTTGGCCAGACATGAGCAGCATCTGACGTCTCCTAATCACGCACACACACCGCTATGCGGACGCAGAGCACGCTGTACATCAGTACTAAGCGGTTCGACGTTCTTGCGAAAATGCATTCGTTTGCCGCTTGTGTTGCGCGGCCGATCTTTCGTGCGGTCGTACTTCGTGTGTGGGCCTGCGTTGGACGTCATTTGCTGCTACCACGGCCGTCATAAAGTGCGGGTAAACGCACATTCGCACTGCGTTCGTCTGACCCCAGCCTAAAAAATTAATTATGTATCCAATTTCAGGTAACTGGTTTTATATTTAGTTGCCTAAAAATTGCAAGTTGGTTGTCGAATATAATGGTTGTCGACATAATTTTTATTTTTAAAACAATTTTTTAAATTATGTTTCAGACCTTTTATTATGTTTTAAAGGACTTTTTTTACCATTTTGACACATTTTACTAGTTTTTATTGATTTAACCCCTTCGCTACCGAGATCAAAATAACTTGGGACTTCAAAGGCACCATCAGGTCCCGATATACAGTTATCTCGATTTGCAGCTCTGACGGACAAAAAGCAAATGAAATTCGTTTGCTGAAAACTAATTTAGCTTGCTTTTGTGCTGCAGAAGGTGCCCCCATAGGTTTAGCACTGTGGGCTTAATGCCCAAGGTGCTAAATCTGTTTAAAATCAACTGATGAATGCCCTGACATATTGGGCTTTTAGCAGCCAATGCAGGAACCGCTGTGCTGTAGCTCAAACTGCAGTAACTCCATTTGGCCAATAGATGGCACCATCTGCCTGCTGAATAGGTAATTACAGTAAGAAATACACTGGGAATATTCCCAGATATTTCTTACTGTATAATTAAAAATTAAAAAAAAAAACACTGGTTCGTGAGAATATTTTTTTGAAAAATCACTTGGTAGTGAAGGGGTTAAGCTGCATTTGGGGAATATGAGACATCTTTCCTTTTTTTTCTACAGGTTGGTGGAATTCACTGATACCAATTTGGCGGTTTATGCCGACATATATACATACATAAGCCCACGAAGGGCTACCACTCAGATTTTGTTACGAAATTGTAAAATACTTTATTAAGGAAAATCTATGCTTCAAGACCGGTCTTGAAAAAAGTTCTTTGGGACTGAAACGTTGATTTTTCCTTTACCCCCTTTACGCCCAAAATCGAGTTATCTCTATTTTGCATTTTATATTCTATTGGTATGCTTTGTGGAAGCTGCATATGATGCATTATGCATTATGATCACTACAAATCCCCATAAGCAGGAGATCTCACCATTTTTATAAATTTTATTTATCACAGTTATTGTATCTAACACAAAGGCCATTTCTGCTTGTATTAACCAGAATATTAACTCTCGTGGCGCTCAAAGGTAGTGTAAAACATACAACACTAATCGCTGAACACTACAAATCAGACTAGGGTCAGACGAGCGCATTCTGTGCGTCCGTGCACTACGGATGTGCGTTCTGATGGAAAATGCGGTAGTGGCCACACTGTCCGTTTGACGTCCGTTATTTTTGAAGGATCTATGAAAAAAACTGAAATATGAGAAACCAAAATGATTGCAAAAGTGAAAAAAAGGGGAAAAGGGTATAAAAAGCCATTTTGTCGAAGGAGGAGTTTTTTCCAAGATAGATGCAGTTGAAGTATTTGTGTTTGCTGCAGACTACCTGTACCTGAAGAGCAAGAAGAAAAGAAGGTCTTGGGTTCATCTCATCATCACTGTCAGATACACTCATGGCCACTTCGTCACACTGTACTGGCCACTCCAAGAGAAGGACCCAGTGAAGTTCTTCAACTATCTACGTATGTTCATCAACTCCTTCGACAAGCTGTTGTCCAAGGTACGCGAGCTGCTGACGAAGAGGGAAACCAACATGAGGGCCATCATACCACCGGAGGAGATGCTGGTCATCCCGTTGCGGTAAGTACTATCAAACACCAGCATTCATGACTTTGCTGCCAGTCAGCAGACATGTGCTCTGTGTGCAGAGCCCCTACTGTCCTTGTGCAGTGATATGCCCACTAGCCCATTCGCACATGCATACCCACACACACCCTGGCATCACATTCCATCACACGTACTAAATTATTTATGACACCAACAACAATGTTAGGAAAATAAATGTATTATACACAAACATGTGAAAGTAAAAAAACAACAATATATTCCCATCATATATTATTGTACGGAACGAAAGCTGCTCGGTATAAATATAACTGCGGCCCTTCTTCGCCGCTGATCCTGACCGCGCAGATTGCCCACTTTTCTTGATGGCCCGGACATAGTTGTCCCTCACTGTCCGCCATTTTACTATGGCTTCTTGTGCTGCAAAAACATGATAAGAATGACATAGGTTAGGTTCATAGAATGTGATCATAACACACTTTTATTTAGTTTTTTCTAGGTATCTTGCTAGTGGATGCAGTTTGAAGGATCTGCATTACGATTTCCGCATTGGCAGATCAACAGCTGGTGAGATTGTACGCAAGGTGTGCCAGACAATATGGGACATGATGAAGGAACAATGCTTACCAACACCCACAGACGAGGCATGGTCACGAATTGCTGTGGGATTTCGGGACAGAGCGAACTTCCCAAACTGCCTGGGAGCTGTGGATGGCAAACACATCCGTATCGTGAAGCCACTGCAGAGTGGGTCACTGTACCAAAATAAAATAAAAAATTCTATAGGCCTTCTGTTAGTTAATTTTTGCTGCTGCCCCCTTCAGTGTTTTCTTTTTCAATCTCAAAGTTGAAATGCTTGTGGTGAGGGTATAAATATAAACCCACCAGCCTGTCTCTTAGTTGAGAAGGAGCATGAGGACTTGTATTTGCTTAGAAAGCAGCTTTTGGTTTCATTAGGTTAGGACCCATCTGACCAGAGGTGCCTTGACGTGGCGGAAAGGCTTACACATTAATGGCCTTTCAAGTAAACTGAAACTCTGATTGTTTGGTTTTGCATGGAGCTATGTGGGTGGGCGCAAATCACAACCTTTTTTCTTGTTATGTTTTATAAATAAATATATAAACTACCACTTTTAAATTGTAAAGAATATAAAAACATCACTTTCCCCCCATAATAATATCTATACAGCTGCACATATAAAATCAGACTTCAAATCCATACTATTCTGTCTTTCTCTCTCTTTCTTCATAATTTTAGGAGCCTTATCTGGGATGTAGGCAAAAGATTTGCAATAACATTAACACCTTCTATGTTTACTACATATTTAGGGCAATTTAGAAATCCATCAATATAAATATATTTGTATATTTTCAAATATTCAGCATTTAGTGATATAAAACATATTTATTCATCCTTTGCACTAAATAAATATTAAATAGAAATATACCATGTACTTACTGACTGTATCAGCCATTTAATTTTTTCTCTTCCTAAACCATGACATTTCTTTGTGTCTAACCACGCACTCACACACATAAAACTATCTCCTGAAACACGAGACTATCACATATAAATATTTCATGACAAGATTCGGAAAGAGCCCATTACTGCTGAACTAATCATATTGATCATTTTAAAGCAAGATCTAATAAATATCCCACCCAGGGAGATATTCATTGATAAAAAAAAAAAATTCCATCTACAAAACCCAGAAAAAGAAAATCCTAGCTGTTTGCCTCTTTTGTCAAAAAAATATTTGAAATACCCACACTTACAAATTGCTTAGGATGGACATTATTATCTATTTCTTGAGGTTGTGTCTTCCTATAAAGGGTTATGCAGGTACAATGTGTCATTAGATGGGGCTTTGATGTTTAGAAAGTAAAAGATATATTTTTATAAGGAGTTTGCAAAAATATGGATTAGATATTTATTGGCAAGAGCATATTGGTGTTGGTCTGAGAGCGCTAATTAAGCAAGGGAAACATCACTTCTTCATTGCTTGTGTGTGTGTTTGTCTATGTGTTTATACAACTCCAACTGTAATTGCTGGCTATTGCTCCTCTTTACTCCTGCTTTGTTTTTCATTTGATCCTGCAGTAACACAACATGTACATTAGCAATTTACTCAAATTCAATATTGTCCCAAAAATTATAAGGTCTATTCACTAATAGGTGAAACTCATGAGAATTGACGGGAGAAAATAACAATAAAGACCAAATAGCCAATTTGAAAAGTGATGTAAATGGGAGAATTTTCTGGTTTGGCTATTTTGACCTTTATTTTTCACTTCTCCAGTCAATTCTTCTGAGTTTCACCTTCATTGAATAGACCGGTATGTCACTGACAGACAGCCAATGAAGTTCACTGACTGAGCGGAGGGATATCCTGTAGGATGACACTCTCTGTCCACAGTGGTCCCTCCCACCAGCGGCATGCCACAAGTCACATGCGGCCAGAGGAAACTTTTAAATAAAATATTTTTTTTTTTCCAATTATGTAGGCAAGCAAAAATGCTGCACTATGTAAGAGGGAGTGAGTCCCTTTCAAATCAGCAGTACAGTTTGCCCGTGATAATGGCACTTTAGGCCCCGTTTACACTGTGCGATTTGAAAAATCCTGCGATTTTCTGCGCGATTTTCATATTCGCGACGTCGTGCGATAATGTCACGCAACGTCGCGGTTTTGCACGATTTTGCAAAGCACCACCACTGGAAATACAAAATGGCAGATCGCAAAAAAAAAAGGGTCATGTACCAGCGACATACTACTGCGACGCGCGACATGCTACATCGAGCGACGTCGCACGGCAAGATGTGAACAGCTCCATTGAAATACATTGGAGATGCTACATAGCGCGACATCGCAAAGATTTTGCCGTGATTTCGCTGCAAAATCTGCACGATAAATCGCACAGTGTGAACGGAGCCTTATGAGGTTATTCACCAAGCACCATTGTTTGGTAGTGGCAAATTGCAGGCAAAATTTTTCAAACAATTGTAAACAATGCTGAACAATGGTATCACCAACTGAGGGTGCAAATTTAAAAAGGTTAATTCAAACGATGATTTTGAATTAATTCTAAATTCAAACTATCCAGAACTCCTCTCCGGGGGTCAAGTCCAGCAGGAACGCATGGGAACGAAGTTCACTTACTATTTTAGCAGAAGGAACTTAGTTCCCTTTTGGTTGATATACTGGGAAGCTGCAATACCTTTCCGTATAGACACAATTTTATAAAACCATCTATATTGAAGGGATTTTCCTTGATTTACGTACATTGGGAAGGCATGGGAATGACAATTTCTCAGTGTTTGCCAGAGAAATTGCATTCTCGTGCCTAAAGAAGTGCTGCAGCTGCTGTGACTCTCAGTAATCTTTGAGACCAGAATTTACAGAAATGTTGATGAGTTCCCACACTTATTTTTTTAGGACTTGACCCCTGCTCCTCTCCCAAGATCAGTGTGGTTCTGCTGAACCAATTGCTACTGTTTGCACACAGGACTAAGCACAGTTATTTTATTTATAACATTGCTGGGCATCTTCCTTTGATGTCTATATATCCCACTGTTGAGGCACACTTTCTCCTGTGATGTCTCAAGTGATCCAAGTCACACAAATTAGAGCTTTATCTATCTGTTGCTAAGGAGAAGCACTTAATCTTCAGAACGATTTAGGAAGGCTCTCCGTTTTGCCTTCCCTTTTCTGTTCAAGCGGATGATACACATTCCTAACATAAATCTTTAATCACACCACACTACTAGTACCTAATCTAATGCTCTATAAGTGTGTTACATATAATCAGAATACAAGGGGCAGAGAACTGCTATTATGTATGTGTCTTGAGGTTGTGCAACCACAGTGAGCTTCCGCTAGCCTTAGAAACAAAATTCACTGATGGCAGGGGAAGTTGCTTCAAACAATAGTGAACAATGGTACCACTGATATTTTTCCATAGAGGATCCATCTGCAGTCATTCCCTAGTTAAATACCGAATCACTTAACACCAGCTTTTAGGAGTCGGTATTTCTTTGAGACAAGAAGAATGAATTCGTAAAACAGTGTAAAACAACAATAATTTGTTAAGGAATAACCCGGATAGACATGTACATAGATACGTAACTTCAAAGTGTTGACCACTTGTGGATGGCTCCTACTAGCTTCATCCATAGATGAATAATAACAACAAGAAATGTAGAGGTCTCATTACCTAGAAAGAAAAAACCCCACATAAACCAATATTGCCAGTACTAGGTGTTGTTTAAAACCCCTACTAAGAGGAAATGCTCACAAGATTGTAATATAATAAAGGCACATCAATGATTCTCAGCCGCCACAGTCTGCTGATAGCGCCTGCTGGAACCGAACCAATAAGGGTGAGAACCTTAGGGAACCGCACAACTTTTAATGGTATATAGAAGCATACAAGGGGGCTGAACTTAGTATGTAAATGATAATTTATTGGTATTGGGACATAAAACCAGCGAATTTCGTCATTACGACGTGACATTAGACTCATAAACAGAGATGTTAACCAGTTCCAACCATTTCATCATCTACAGGTCTATTCACTAAATGTGAAACTCAGGAGAACTGGCAGGAGAAGAGAACAATCTAGACCAAATAGTTGATTTAGAAAGTGAGATAAATGGAAGAATTTTTCTAGTTTGCCTAATATGACCCAGAATTTTCACTTCTCCTGCCAATCCTCATGAGTTTCACCTGTAAAGTACTAGTGAATAGACCTGCAAGTCTTGCCACACTAGGGTTCTTTATTTTACCTCATTGAGTATTATGTGGGGTAGCCATTTGAGTAATCTGGACTGGACAGCCACTTCTTGGGAAAGTAGTCGGAGTACTAAATATACTCCATTTATAGACAAATTGTTTAACAGTGGACGGATAAATATCTAAGCTCTTTAAGATAACTTTGTAACCCTTACCACCTTTATGCAATGCAACAATTCTTGATCGTAGGTATGCTGAGCGATCGTTTTTGCGACGTATGGTTCACATCGACTGATGCATTTTGTGAGTAGCAAACTCAAAATATTTGAGTTCTTTTTATAAGTCAAAGTTGCTCTAACTCACACCTCCAAACTGGTTTTATTAATTGGACATACAGTGCCTGTTTGACAGCAGTGAAATCCCCCATAGAGAAGCAGTGGTTAATCTGTTCAAAGAACACCGAACAGCAGAGAAATGTCAGTGAAATGCCCTGATATCTGGTGGTTTCATTCGACAAGTTTAATCAGGTGAATTCCATAGGTTTCAATGTTAAAAGTATTCCTGTTTTTATCCAATATCTAATAACCTGTTTATTATTTTAATCAGCAGCAAAAAGTCTCTTTATTTATTTTTTTAGGATTTTTTTATGCATTTTTCAGGATTTTTTCGTCACATTTTGTTTTCGATTTTTTTAAAATAGCGGTATTTTTCTTTTCTATAACAGACCTTTTTCTTATTATCCATAGAACCTCATATATAATTTTCAGGCATTTTTGTTCAGTAGTTTTTGTTAAACATGTTTTTAAAGTTGTTGCTGGTCGTCGACTGTGTTAGGCGGTCTTTTCAGTGGGAGTTTGGCTCATTGCAGGTGCGTTTGGCCGCTGTTCATTCAGCAGGTTTGCGGTGGAGGCCGGTGGGTTTGTGGCAGGTTTGCGATGGCTGTCCACCGGGTTTGCGGAGGCTTTCTGGCAGGTTTGCAGTGGCATTCTGTGGCCAATTCGCTGCACTTTGGGGACCCTGCGCTGAATGCTGAATTCACCGCAGGGTCAGCGAATCAGACTCACTGAAGTGTGGGTAACATGATAGATTTCAATAATATGTTAATAATATTTTTTATATTTTAGAGGAAAATGCTGAATAATAAACTGATTAGTAAGCAAACATGTTATTGAAAAAACCTTGACTTATAATGTTTGACTTGAGATGTAATCTAGCAGGGTTTACTGATTTTGAGAAACATATTAATTTTATATTATAAAATTATATCAGTTGTGTTTTTAATTTTTTTTATTTTAGTCTATTTATAGGTAAAATGTGTTTATGAGTTACATTTTTATTTATCCTTATTTATTTAGCTCAAACGCCCAAATATTATTTATCATTTAAAATGTTAAAACTTTTTTTTAATTAGGCATACACTTCTGTGATTGCGTGCAACCAAATTGATCCACTCTTGGTGAGCTTGCCACTTGATACATTTGACAAATGCTACACACAGATTGGCCTTTAGAGCTGAGGTTACAGTGGTGTAGCGAGGGCAAGTGTTAAAGCACTGAATTGTAAAACGCAAAGATGGACAGAAGGTGCTTTCCCAGAGGACATATCACCCCCATGATTAAGGTTTGGAGTCAGTTTACAGTTCAACCGCTTCAGGCTAAAGAAGGTTTTAAAGCTCCTTACATTTCATCCAAAGCTTCTGTTCAATGCGTAGCGTTCAGTCTATAGGAAGTCGTTGCAAATTCTAAGTGATTGCTAGATAGACAGATAGACAGACAGACATACATATGGATAAATGAGAGGTAGGTAGATAATTATATATATATATGCCCCGCTTATGTTGCGAGTTTAGGTTGAGTGCAACCCCCCTGTAGTTTATATATATATAGTTAGTTATTTATTATTAAAGTATTTTATCAGGAAGGATACATTGAGATTTCTCTCGTTTTCAAGTATGTCCTGGGTATATATAATAACAGACCCAGGATGCATAAAAATGAGACAGATGCCATTTGCATATCCTACCCAGAATTCCTTGCTGCATATGGGGAATTGTGATGTGCATGTGGCTTCTTCAATAATAAACACACTATATATATATATATATATATACATTCGATAGGCCGTGTTAGTCCAGATGCCAAAATCATGAGTATAGTAGTACATAGTGATACCTTTTTTATTGGACTAACGTTACATTTATATATATAAGTTTCAGACGCACAGAAAGGCTGTATTGAAATAGAAAATATTTATTACATAGAATCAATGTTTCAGTCCCAACCGGGACTTTCTTCAGGATAATGCATGCAGGTAAGACAACCATATATATATATATACACACCCCAATCATATATATATATATATATATATATATATAGAGAGAGAGGGTTCTGTGTTATTACAGAGCCTAGATGAAGAAAAAGTGACAAGTTGTGGACTTCATTTGCATATCCTACCCATAATTCTTTGCTGCATATGGAGAATGTAGCACATGAGCTCTGTAAACAGTTCTCTGAATTGCTGGGATTTGTAAATGTCCCCTGCAACTATAAACTTTAAATATTTATATATATAGTGTAGATTGGATAGGCCGTATTAGTCCAGATGCCAAAATCACAGAGTATAGTAGTGCGTAGTGATACCTTTTTTATTGGACCAACGTTACATTTAAAAGGCAAGCTTTCAAGAGTATACCTCTCTCCTTCAGGTCTAGAAGCTATACTGAGCAAAATCATAGAGTTGAACAATATATATATATATATATATATATATACACGTACAAAAATGATATGCTTGGTCTGCACTCACGGTTCACCCAGTTTTCTTTTTTTTTGTATTCAAAATTTTATTTTGAAATATGTCATCATACAAGTAAACATAGAGTGAGGGCCTCGCAGGGCCGCACATAGTCGTCTGCTATAGCTCAGCGAAAATAAAATAAAGAAAAACAGCATATAGACATCTATAATAACAAAGCTCAGAGGAAAAAACACAGTCATCTAGAAAATCAGCCAAAAAATTATCTCTCAAGAACATAGCACGGCTTCATATCGATCACTGCAGGACAAGAACAAACATGTCATCTGGAGAAAGCGTTTCGATAAGAAGAAAGGGCCTCGTAGGGCCACCCGAGATCAACTGCAAAAGACTCAGCAAATGAAAAATAATAAACCACATAACAGCCAGCTTAAGACATCTAATACAAGAAAGACGTGGGGAGGGGGAGAGGGAAAAAAATAAGGGGGAGAAAAAAAAAAAGAAAAGGGGGCAAATGACCAAAAATGTGCCGTCCCTGGTGCATGCCCGTTAGTCCTCAGGACAGTGGGAGACCGAGGGAAACAAATGGCACCAGGCCCGGGTACTTGGGGGGGCCATACCGGACGCCAGGCCACAGTGGTACCCCAAGAGAACCCGCATATGCCAAAAAAAAAAAAAAGGAGAAAAAAGGAAAACAAAAAAATGGGAGGGAAAAACACAAGTCTCATCTTAGGGGTAACGCTGAACCAAGGGGGGGAATCAAATATAAGTAAAATCTCCAAAGAAGTGTCTCTATTTGTCACATCTCCCCAGCCGGGGAACAGCAACTGAGAGACTGCAGTAGAATCCCAACATATCACATCTCGGCTTAAATGCAGGGGGGGGGGGGAGAGAAAAATAATAATAAAAAAAAAATCCTCGAACACAGGGCCCAAACAGATCAGCAGCAGGACATCAGAAAATAAGAAAAATGAAAGTGATCTAAGGACTGTAATTAGGCTGCGTTCTCAAAATGAAAAAGAAAAGAAAACAACTCAACGGATAAAAAAATAAAAGAATAAAAGTCCTCTAAGTGGAAAAATAAATAAAAAATAAAACAAAGAGAGCACAGAGCGGTCCCTTCAGCCAGCATCCCGGAATGCGATGGCATGTATAGCAGGTAGGACACCACCAAAGAGGCCAGAGTATGCAGCCTGTATAGGCCCATCCACGATGAACACGGCACACAGCCCTCGGTGTTCTCGGACCACATCGCGGTCTGCGTTATCGACCCTCTGGGTAGGAGCCGCTGGTAGCAGCAAGGAAGGAGAAGGGGCGAGAAACCCAGGTCGTGACGCCCCCCCAGTCGACAAGAGAGGGCCCCCTCCGCCACCGAGTGCCCGCCAGGATTCACAGGCCTCCACAGTGCTCCGCCAACACAGTCTGAGTCGGGGAACCACAGCCAATGGGCAACTTAGGACCATACAGCGGGGACAGCTCAGCTACCGTCTGGGTAACCAGTCGTAGTCCAGTCTCCCGGGCACTGCTCCATCCCTGCGGGTCAGCAGGCTCTTCCAAGAGTGCGCCAGTCTGCCTCCGGAAGCTTCTGCCCTCGTCCTCGTTCGGAAATCAAATCGTAGGTAAGATCGTCTCAGGCTCTTCCCGATGCAAAGTGTCCGCTCCCCTGCAGCTCCGCAGCGTGGCGATCATCTGCTTCCAGATCCCCCTCGTGAGCAGGAGCGAATCATCACCCCCCAGCAATTCCAGGCAGGCATCCAGGCCTGCTATCATGCCCATCTTTATTCCTGTGGAGGGAGGAGAAACGTCCCGACACCAGGCCTCACCTCTACCAACCCTCTCCAATGCAGCATCCTCCATGGCGACCAGGAGATGGGGGCCCTCCATCTCCCCAGGACACGTCTTCAGGTCCCCACAAGGAAGCAAAGGGGCAGCGAGGCAAGGCCGCAACAGGGGCCGAGGAGTAGGCCTCAAAATGGCCACCGGCAGCATGCTCCAGCTAGGAATAGACGGCCAAAACCAGCGTCTCTGCTCCGGAGGGAGGGCAGCGCGGGCTCCGGAGTATTGACCCCAGATGACCAACCGTTCAGGGCCCGCAGGCACCAAAATCAGCTATAAAAGTCCTCAAAACACCTCTCGTGCCTATGTAAGAACGAAGCTCTGTAAATACACGTCTTCTCCCCTTCACGGCTGGACACGCCCGGTTCACCCAGTTTTCACACACCCGGTGCTTGATGTTGGCCTCTTACGAGTATATTCAACCAAAGGAATTCACCAGCACTCCAGGATTTTCAAAGGATTCCAAAATTTATTCAATCATGTTGTCAAATCGTCAACGTTTCAGTTCTCAATCCGGAACTTTCATCAGGACAAAAACATATCTATTATATATATTATACTATCAAATTTGAACCAGCAATCTCTTTGCCATCAATGTTGGTTAAATTCACTGCCTGGACGCAAAAATCCAATATGTATACATGTAAGCAATCCAAATGGATCCAGGGCTTAATTAAAAGCGTCTTTTATTCAAAATTGCATTAAAAAAATGACCGACGTTTCGACCCTGTACTTCAAAGTGAAAAAGACCCGGTGCAGGGTCGAAACATCGGTCATTTTTTTAATGAAATTTTGAATAAAAGATGCTTTTAATTAAGCCCTGGAGTGCATCCATTTGGATTGTTTATATATATTATACTATATATTAATTTGTGAGATTGTGTTTATATCGCAGCTTACATTGGGCTCATATCAGCAAAAATACTATTTTAGAAAACCTTTCTTCTTTTGTTCTTGAACCAAATCACTAGCAGGGTCCTACAGAAAGAATAAATCTAAAGTCGATATTTTAATTATCTATGTACATACATATACCAGATAACAGAACATAGCATAAAATGATTCATATCCTCTATTTATGTACGGTTTATCTTTGTCAGCTCTTTACTTTTCAAACTGAGCATAGTTTAATCTAACAATAAAGATATAAAGAAAAGAAATCTATTGTGATGCTGACTTTTTTTCCTCTATTTCCAGCAATTAAAATGTTTTAATGAGACAACCATAAAATCGACCATTAATTATTTATTTCAAACACTTCTTGCTTCTTTTGAAATGGACCTAAAAAAAAGTTTAGAGAGTAGCCTGCCGTTTTATTATTTGGCTTGTATTATACACGGGAGTAGAGAAGTCATTTATAAATAATTACACAATGTTTGGCGGCCTTCGGTTTGTATAATATATCAAAGCGATTAGTACACACATTGTCCCATTGTGAGTCTTTTTTTTCTCCTTTCACTTTCACTCGCAATGTCCTCTTTCCTAACCTCTTTTCTCAAGTTCTTTTGTCTTCTTCCTACTTTTCCCTTGTTACAATCCATACTCTTTATTTTTATTCAAGCACTCACAGCGTGAGCAAATGAAGCAAATTCTGTCTCGTCCTACGTTATACTATAACTGGCTGGGAGTTTTTTCCTTAGGGAACAAGTGAAACAGTGTCATTGTACATTATCCACGATTATAGTCCTGCTGGGGTCTGTTACACCATCATAACCTGCAATCAAATATTAATAAAGAGTCTGCTGATCGCATAGCCCAACGTATAAAATGTATAGAGTTTTATCAACAATTGTATAAAATAAAAATATAAATTTATGGATAAGTAACCTACAGTCATGGACGAAATTGTTGGCACCCAGACATTTTTCCAGAAAATCAAGTATTTCTCACAGAAAAGTAATGCAGTAACACATGTTTTGCTATACACATGTTTATTCCCTTTGTGTGTATTGGAACAAAACAAAAAAGGGAGGAAAAAAAGCAAATTGGACATAATGTCACACAAAAGTCCAAAAATGGTCTGGACAAAATTATTGGCACCCTTTCAAAATTGTGGATAAATAAGATTGTTTCAAGCATGTGATGCTCCTGTAAACTCACCTGGGGCAAGTAACAGGTGTGGCAATATAAAAATCACACCTGAAAGCAGATAAAAAGGAGAGAAGTTCACTTATTCTTTGCATTGTGTGTCTGTGTGTGCACACTAAGCATGGACAACAGAAAGAGGTGAAGAGAACTGTCTGAGGACTTGAGAACCAAAATTGTGGAAAAATATCAACAATCTCAAGGTTACAAGTCCATCTCCAGAGATCTAGATTTTCCTTTGTCCACAGTGCGCAACATTATCAAGAAGTTTGCAACCCATGGCACTGTAGCTAATCTCTCTGTGGGTGGATGGAAGAGAAAAATTGATGAAAGGTTGTGTAGCGCTCACTCCCGGAGGAGCCGCTGAAAATGAACCACGGGTCAGTCTCCCCGCACTAGGGAATAAATATACTCCAACACAGTTGTGAGTTTTTATCATTTAAATAGTTTACTAAAATATTTGAGCAGATGTTGAAGCACGGTATTCACAAGTATTATTACAGTATTTTCGTATTACGACAAACGCGCGCAGAAAAAGAAACGAAACACGAGGCTTCGTATTTCGGAAAATAAAATATTCGCGACCGAACATAAAAGCAATGCAATTTCCCGATAGTTCAGAAAAAGGGACACGTAGCAAAACCCCAATCATACAATCCCTTCGTATTACGTAAACGCGCAACGGAAAAGAGGAAAAATATATTCGGAACGTATCTTTATTTTTAACCCCTTGTTCCGATTCATAAAAAAAATGAGTCCTGCACAAGTTAAGTCCCAGGAGGTGAAAGGTGTATATGTGTGTGTGGTACCCGGGTACTGTTCAACTGGCCAGTGAGTTTATTTAAGGAAATCTTCGACTAGTCAGTTGGGGCCCTGTGGACTTTAAAGAAAACAGCAGCTTGACCTTTAATCACAAACAGCCTTGGAGGCCTCTCACCCATCCGACGCAGGCTTTAGGCTCCGCTGACCCAGGACGTCTCTCCTCCGGATTTTGACTGGGGATACTAGCGGCCGGATCCGTTGTCTCACTTTATGCAGCTTGTCCAGCTCACCGCCTGCTCTCCGTTCGATTCCGCCGGTCTGCAGCAGTGTCTGGGCTCTGGCGAGTCTCCTTCTCCTCAGGCTAGGTGACCCAAACCGGACAACAGGTCTCCCTCGGGCTTTGGCCTAGATTCTGCCGCGATCTCCTCGGTGCGTCTGCTTTCTCTGTTTCCCTGGCGCGCTCTGGAACTTTCTCCACGAGGCAGAGGATGTAAGTGTCCAGTCCCCACCCACTTCCTGTCTTCTTGCAAAGCATGCCGGCATTGTAGTCCCAATGTCCAGTATCTCTGATCGCGATAGTCTCCATCTTGTGGCCAAAAATAGGTACTGCCACAGCAAGATTTTTAACACAGCGCTACACTCTCCCCCTCCTAGAACTCTTGGGTCTCTCCAAGGAGGTACAACAGTTACATTACATTTCCAATATTTGAATACAGTTTATATAACATGTACAGGTTCAGCAGCATACATATAGTGAGTTAATAACACTTCCTCAAGTTGACTCATATTTTGGGCTACCTCAGCTAGCATAGCAGACACTTCGGGCAACCTCCGCACCGTGGTGATGGCCTCTTCAGTGCTATGTCCTGGTGAGTCGTAGGTGAGTCGTTGGGGCGGTCGAACAGAGCGTTTTGGTTCTGGCTCAATCAGTTCCTCTTCAGGTGGAAGTACTATAGGCGTTGGCTCAATTCTTCTCTCTATCACTGGAGCAGACGTTTCTTCAGAGTATGATCCCTCCAGTGAAGGCATAGAACTATAATCACCTGAATAAGCTTCCGGAGCTACCGAGATCCCCACAGCCTCAGGGACTTCCAACTGAAATTCAAGAGGCTCAGGGATATCAACAGTCTCAGGGACTTCCAACAAGAATTCAGGAGCTTCAGGCCTCAAATTACTCTCCACGTTCAGGAACTGAGACAACCTCTTCAGGCTCCGGTGAGCGCATCCAGTCCAGACAGAAACTTCTTCCACTGTCCCTTTCGCTCTCTTCGACAACCCGGGTCTGTTGAGACCGAGTAACAGGAGGCAAACATGGAACAGGCGGATTTGGCAGAGGCAATTCGTCCCCAACCGGCATCCTTACAGCCTCTCTCAAAGGTAACAAATGATTTCGGTGCCAGTTCTTAAGAGGCCCAGCCTTTCCATCCGGGCGAATCTGATACACTGGTAACCCTGGCAGTTGTTTGCAGACAATGTAAACCTGGGAACTCCACCTATCCGCCAACTTGTGTCTCGCAGCCGCACCCAAGTTCTTCAATAAGACCCTATCACCGGGTTGTAGATCTTGTATTCGAACTTTCAGGTCATAGTTCCTTTTGTTTCTTTGCTCCCTGTTTCCCGAGGTCAAACGGGCCTGTTCAAACGCAGAAGCCAGATTCTTTCGAAGTCTATCCACGTAGTTTCTATGGGAAGCTACTGATGTCTGGTCTAGGGATAACCCAAATGCCAAATCAACCGGCAGTCGAGCCTCCCTTCCAAACATAAGACGGTACGGTGAATATCCAGTTGCATCGCTCTCCGTACTGTTATATGCATGCACCAGAGTAGCTATGTGACGACTCCAACTCTGCTTCTCCACATTCGACAAGGTCCCCAGCATGTTTAGCAGTGTGCGATTAAACCTTTCAGGCTGAGCATCACCTTGAGGGTGATATGGTGTGGTTCGGGTCTTTTGGATTCCCAACAGCTCTAACAACTGCCCCACCAGTCTGCTTTCAAAGTCTCTACCCTGATCAGAGTGCACTCTCCTTGGCAGTCCGTAGTGAACAAAGAACTTTTCCATCAACACCTTGGCTACAGTCGGAGCGCGTTGATCTTTCGTGGAAAAAGCTTGGGCGTAACGAGTGAAATGATCAGTCACTATTAGAATGTTCCCTTGCCCACTAGCATCCGGCTCTAAGCACAAGAAGTCAATGCACACCAAATCCATGGGTCCCTGGCTCTGCAGATGGCTCATTGGAGCAGTTCGGGTCGGTAGAGTCTTTCTCTGAATACACCTCAGACAGGAATGGCAATAACTTTCCACTTCAGCTCTCATGCAAGGCCAATAGAACCTATCTCGCACCAGCTTAAAAGTTCTCTCAGCACCCAAATGTCCATGCTCATCATGTAGTGATCGCAGCACACTCTCCCTATGTTTAGTAGGGAGGAATAACTGTTGAATCTCTTCAGAGTTGGTTGAGGGGCCCCTTCGGTAGACCACCCCATCCAACATCTTTAACCGCTCCCACTCTTTGTAGACCAATCTGGCTCCACTCGGGGAGTTGGTTAACAAAATCTCTCGCTGGTTTGCAGACAGGGCCTTTATGGTCAAGGCAATTAAAGGGTCTCTGGCCTGATCCGCTTTCAGGTCCTGTCTCGAAAAGGTAGGTAAACTTTCATCCCTTAACTGCGTAGGGTTACAGTAGAACTCAGGAACAGCCGCAGCCATAACTCCTATGGCCTCTGCTTCAATCCCCTTTGACCCGGCGCTCTGTTCCTTGACACAAAGCTTGCACCCCGTCTGGAGTCAACTGAGTCCATTCTGTAGTGTAGGGTCTTCTCGATAACGCATCAGCATCTCGATTATTCACCCCAGGGCGATACTTCAGGCTGAACCGAAACCCTGACAGAGCGGCCAACCACCGATGTCCCGTTGCGTCCAGTTTTGCAGTAGTAAGGATATAGGTAAGAGGATTATTATCCGTCTTGATCACGAACTCAGCTCCATACAGATAGTCTTTCAACTTGTCCACCACTGCCCACTTCAAGGCTAGGAACTCCAGCTTGTGAGTAGGATAGTTCTTCTCTGAAGGCGTAAGGCTCCGGCTCACGTACGCCACAGGCCTCAGCAATCCATCATACTCCTGATATAGGACTCCTCCCAGACCTTCTCGGCTGGCATCCACATGTAGTTCATACGGCTTGTGAGGGTCCGCATAGGCCAAAACAGGAGCTCGGGTTAGACTCTCTTTCAACTTTACGAAAGCTCCTTCACATTGACTGGTCCATTCACCTTGTATAGACTCTCGAGCTTTCCTTGCCCCGGAGCTGACGGGTTTTTGTCAGAGACCTTGCAGCCTTCTTCTGTGGTTTCCTTCTGCAGGAGTTTGTTCAGTGGTTGAGCTATTTTCGCGAATCCTCCCACAAATCTTCGATAGTATGAACAGAATCCCAAGAAAGATCTAAGCTCAGTGACGTTTCGGGGTCTAGGCCAAGAAGCTACGGCCTCCAACTTCCGAGGGTCTGTTGAAACACCTTCTGCTGAGACCACATGTCCCAGATACGTAACAGACGGTAGACAGAATTGGCATTTCTCCAGAGACAGTTTCAGCCCCTCTTCATGGAGCCTCTTCAAGACCTTCTCCAAACGTTGCTCATGTTCTTCCAGAGTCTTCCCAAACACAATTATGTCATCCAGGTACACTAATACTTCGATTAGATTCATATCCCCGACTGTCTTCTCCATCAACCGTTGGAACGTGGCTGGAGCCCCCGTAAGGCCTTGAGGCATCCTGTTGAATTCAAAGAACCCCAGTGGACAGATGAACGCAGTTTTCTCCTTGTCTTCAGGATGCATTGGTATCTGGTGATACCCGCTTCGCAGGTCTAGTACACTAAACCACTTTGCTCCAGACAAACACTGTAGGGCATCTTCTATCCGAGGAGTGGCATATTGATCGGGGATGGTTCTCCGGTTCAATGTGCGGTAGTCTATGCATAAGCGGACAGAACCATTTTTCTTCCGGACCAACACTATGGGAGAGGCGTATGGACTCCTGGACTCTTGAATCACCTTGGTTCTTTGTAATTCGTTCAGCTGCTCTCGCAGATCATCTAAGTCTCCTAGCGGAACTCGCCTTGATCTTTCTCGAAACGGCTTGTCTTCTTGTAACCGAATGCGGTGCTCAGTACTCTTAGCTAGGCCCACATCGAACTCATCTTTTGAGAACAATTCCTTCCACTTTAGGACTTGAGACTGAAGACGTTTCTTCCACTCAGGTGAAATGGGAGCGTCCTTGGGGTAGAATCTTTCATCTGGAATCTCTTTACCCACTCCCCCTCCTGAATCGGTAGAGAGGGGTGTAGCAGACTCTACTTGCCCGATAGGCATTCGTGCTTTAAGGACTACTGGAGAATCCGTCACATTGCACACGCTGACCGAGACTCTTCCTCGTGTTCTCTTCAGAGCTTTGGTGGAGATTATCTCAGGAATTACTTCGACTCCGGTTTCACTCCCATGATCAAAATCGGTTCCCAGCACCACATAGGGGCCTGGTTGCGATCCATTCAACTTGACTGAAGCCCGGAAACTCGCTACTTCTCCTGCTTGCAGAACCTTCTCTGTTCCACCCAGTCTCCACAGTCTTCCCACCTCGGCAGGTGCCTTTCGTTCTTCGACCATCCTCTGATAGACCGGACGTAACATTGGGTGTACTCCTTGAGTTGAACCTTCTTCCAACACAATAGGCGTCAGGAGACGCCGCACTAGGTCAGTATTCGTCCCCACTATCAGGGAGCTTCTGTTCGCACCCGAGGGTCGAGGACACACAATAGCCAATGCATCACAACCCCCAGACTGCCCGATGACTTCAGATCCGATCTCCAACTTCACCTGCAGGTACCCGTCATAAGGGAGTTTCTCAGTGCCGATACCCCATATTTCCAAATCCTTCAATTCTTGCAAAGGAATGTGCTTTAAGTGTTTCTCATAGAAGTCTCTGTAGATCAATGTCACTTGAGCCCCTGAATCCAACAGGGCTTTGGTGTAGACTCCTTCCACTTGGATTGGCACAACAGGAGAAGGACCTATCAGTTGGTCAGGAAATTTTGTGGCGGTATCCGGACGCTTAGACCCAGTTTGCTGTACCCTGGCCTTTTTCTTGGCCCGTGCAGGTTTTTGGCGTGCATTGCCTCCCCATGACGTAGACCCGGATGCTAAGGGAGTGACTCTTTCAGTCCTGGCAGGCTCTACAGTCGGCTCGACTTTGGGCCTTCTCGCCCTCTTAGTCTTTGCTTGATTTCTGGAGCGGGGTTCAACCCTCGGGCACTCAGGTTGCTCCTTTACTGGTGCCCTCTGGCGTTTCCCGCCGGTGAGGTAGACAACAGTCCTTCCAGGGCTTCCAACAGTCCCTTGACTCTATCCTTCTCAGGCTTTCGGCCTTTGCACTGTGCGCGGAAATGGCCCATTTCTCCACACCCGAAACATCTCTTCTTAGAGAGCGGAGACGTAGTTGCTTGTTGAGATTTGGTTAAAGGATTTGGACCAGACGCCACAGCAACTCCCGTCGTCTGCATACCTGTGAGGAATTTCTGCATTTCTGCCTGCATCTCTGTCACCTTCATCAATACCCGACACAGTTCCGCATGCGCTTGTTGCAATTCAACTTGAGCTTCCTGAACCTTCGTGACGGTCTTGGACAATTCACCCCGTTCAGGGAGGTTCGACTCTTTGGCAGCCTTCTCTGTAGATTTAAAAACAACTAGATGTTCTTGTTCGTCCTCGTCAGATCCATAGGTATCTAGAGAGTCGCTTTCAGGTTGCAGGCCGTCGTTATGTCTCACAGGTTGTGCATAAGCCCTTTCCCCCCGCTGAAAGATTTCTCTTCTAGTAAAGCCTCTTCCTCTCGTACAACTCGGATCAGTTCCAGGTACTTTAACTCTTGGTTACCTGCTCTGCTTCTCAGCTGCATCATCACTGGATCTAGAGGTTGAGAGCCCCTCAGATCTGTTTTATTCGGATCTTATCTACTTCGGCCGGTTCGGCCCCTTTCTTCAGGAGTATCTGGTGTAGAATCTTATCCAGGCGCCTCATGTACTCGGTCATCCTTTCACCTCTTCTCTGATAGGTGTGTTCGTATTGATATACCAATTCGGCCGCCTTTTCAGTTCGCCCAAAAACTTCTTCAAGAACGTTTAAATAATCCAAAGCAGTACAATCTTTCTACTCAGTTTTAGGTTTCTCACCGCTTCTGACGCAGGTCCCTTTAAGCTCTCGGTGATCCTTTGCTTTTTCTGGGCCTCAGGGACATCCCACTCATCCAGAGCCTGCATCGCCTGTTCCACCCATTCTTCAAAGGTTTCTTCTCCCGCCGGAGTTGGTACGTTTCCTGTAAAATTTCTTAACCGTCGATAACCGAAGTTAGTGTGAGGAGGGCTTGTTTTCTGACATTTAGCCAGTAGATCTCCAATAGCCACGATAAATTCAGGCCCGATCATGGCCAACGGACTAGGCGCAGGAACACTTGCGGATTCGCCACGTGGCGTACTTGGCTTAATTAGTTGGACTTCCACCTCTTCGGGCAGTTTCACGCTCGTGCCCTGAAAACATGGCGGAACACCCTTTCTCCATTCGAGAAGAACATACATGTGAGAAGTATCTGGGTTTTTTCAATGTCCAGTATTAACCCCCGATGATCTGGTGCTAGCGTGGCCACGGCCTGGCGAATCTGATCTTCAGCCCAAGTGTCTGCTGGAATATCCATGACTATACAACATTCTGACTGGCTACTGTGCTCCCCACACCACTCGGCAACAGTGTCTGGATCCATATTTAACCCTTTAGATGCGGTTTTTCCAGAGACTGGATCCCGGAAACGAGCCCCCACGTGTAGCGCTCACTCCCGGAGGAGCCGCTGAAAATGAACCACGGGTCAGTCTCCCCGCACTAGGGAATAAATATACTCCAACACAGTTGTGAGTTTTTATCATTTAAATAGTTTACTAAAATATTTGAGCAGATGTTGAAGCACGGTATTCACAAGTATTATTACAGTATTTTCGTATTACGGCAAAACGCGCAGCGGAAAAGAAACGAAACACGAGGCTTCGTATTTCGGAAAATAAAATATTCGCGACCGAACATAAAAGCAATGCAATTTCCGATAGTTCAGAAAAAGGGACACGTAGCAAAACCCCAAACATACAATCCCTTCGTATTACGGTAAACGCGCAACGGAAAAGAGGAAAATATATATTCGGAACGTATCTTTATTTTTAACCCCTGTTCCGATTCAAAAAGAAAATGAGTCCTGCACAAGTTAAGTCCCAGGAGGTGAAAGGTGTATATGTGTGTGTGGTACCCGGGTACTGTTCAACTGGCCAGTGAGTTTATTTAAGGAAATCTTCGACTAGTCAGTTGGGGCCCTGTGGACTTTAAAGAGAAAACAGCAGCTTGACCTTTAATCACAAACAGCCTTGGAGGCCTCTCACCCATCCGACGCAGGCTTTAGGCTCCGCTGACCCAGGACGTCTCTCCTCCGGATTTTGACTGGGGATACTAGCGGCCGGATCCGTTGTCTGACTTTATGCAGCTTGTCCAGCTCACCGCCTGCTCTCCGTTCGATTCCGCCGGTCTGCAGCAGTGTCTGGGCTCTGGCAGTCTCCTTCTCCTCAGGCTAGGTGACCCAAACCGGAACAACAGGTCTCCTCGGGCTTTGGCCTAGATTCTCCGCGATCTCCTCGGTGCGTCTGCTTTCTCTGCTTCCCTGGCGCGCTCTGGAACTTTCTCCACGAGGCAGAGGATGTAAGTGTCCAGTCCCCACCCACTTCCTGTCTTCTTGCAAAGCATGCCGGGCATTGTAGTCCCAATGTCCAGTATCTCTGATCGCGATAGTCTCCATCTTGTGGCCACAGCAAGATTTTTAACACAGCGCTACAGTTGCAACGCAGGATGTCCGGATGGTGGATAAGCGCCCAGACAAGTTCCAAGAAATTCAGCTGTCCTGCAGGCTCAGGAGCATCAGTTGTCAGGCGAATATCCGTCGACATGTTAATGAAATGAACGCTATGGCAGGAGACCCAGGGGCCAACTGCTTGACACAGAGACCTAACAAAGAAATGACAGTTGCCAAATGTACTTGAGTAAGCCAAAATCTTCTGGGAAAACGTCTTGTGACAGATGAGACGAGATAGAGCTTTTGGCAAGCACATCATTCTACTGTTCCCGAAAATGAATGAGGCCTACGAAAGAAAAGAACACAGTAACCTTACAGTGAAATAATGGTGGAGGTTCAATGATGTTATGGGTTGTTTTCGCCTCTGACACTGGGTGCCTTAAATGTGTGCAAGGCATCATGAAATCTGAGGATTACCAAGGATTTTGGGTTGCACCTTGAGCCCAGTGTCAGAAAGCTGGGTTTGCATCGAGATCTTGGTCTTCCAGCAAGGACAATTTTTATTATTATTATTCTTTATTTATAAAGTGCCAGCATATTCCGCAGCGCTGTACAATAAGAACAGTATAGACAGGGTTACAATACATTGAACAACATTTGACAAACAGTACAGGAGGAGATGAGGGCCCTATTCCCGTAGGAACTCACAATCTAGGAGGGTTGGGGTTGGAAACAGGAGAGAGAGGACTGTAAGGTGAGAATGATTGATGGTTGTGTCAGTGAGTTGGGTGGTAGGCTTCCCTAAATAGGAATGTTTTAAGGGAGCGTTTGAAGGAAGAGAAGTTAGGGGAAAGTCTGACAGTAATGAGGGAGAGCGTTCCAGAGAGTGGGGGCTGCGCGTGAGAAATCCTGCAGTCTATCATGGGAAGAGGTGATGCGGGGAGAAGCTAGGTGCAGGTCACTGTTTGACCTTAGGGAGCGGGCTGGGGTGTATCTGGTGATTAGTGAGGACAGGTAGTGGGGCGCTGAGTTAGTGAGGGTTGTAGGTAAGGATAAGGATTTTGAACTTAATTCTGCAGTGGATGGGGAGCCAGTGAAGGGACTCACAGAGGGGAGCGGCAGAGACAGAGCGGCGGGTGAGGTGAATTAGCCTGGCGGAGGCGTTCAGGATGGATTGTAGGGGGGAGAGGCGGGACAGATGGAGGCCAGATAAGAGATTATTGCAATAGTCGAGTCGGAGATTACCAGGGCGTGTATGAGTTGTTTTGTGGTGACAGCGGTAAGAAATGTCCGAATTCTGGAAAATATTACGCAGTTGGTATCGGCAGGAGGAGAAAGAGACTGGATGTGGGGATGAAGGAAAGAGCAGAGTCAAGTGTAACTCCAAGACAGCGAACTTGGTTTGATGGGGAGATGGTGATACCCTCCACCGTGATAGAGAAGTCAGGAGGTGGGGAGGCATTGGAGGGAGGAATAAGTAGGAGCTCAGTCTTTGACATGTTGATCTTTAGGTGGTGGGAGGCCATCCAGGAGGAGATGCCAGATAAACAGTCACTGACTTTTGAAAGGACAGGGGGAGAGAGATCAGGGGTAGAGGTAGAATCTGAGTGTCATCAGCGTAGAGGTGGTAATTAAAGCCAAAGCTGTTGATGATTTTGCCCAGGGAGGAGGTGTAGATGGAAAAGAGCAGAGGACCAAGGAAGAGCCTTGAGGTACACCAACAGATAGAGCAATGTAGAGGAGGGTTACCAGCAAAGGACACACAGAATAGAGACAATGACCACAAACATACGTCAAAAAGCACCAGAAATGGATGACAACAAAGCGCTGGAGAGTTCTGAAGTTGCCAGCAATGAGTCTAGATCTAAATCCCATTGAACACCTGTGGAGAGATCTTAAAATTGCTGTTGGGAAAGGCGCCCTTCCAGTAAGAGAGACCTGGAGCAGTTTGAAAGAAGAGTGGTCCAAAATTCCAGGTGAGAGTGTAAGAAGCTTATTGATGGTTATAGGAAGCGACTGATTTCAGTTATTTTTTCCAAATGGTGTGCAACCAAATATTAAGTTAAGGGTGCCAATAATTGTGTCCAGCCCATTTTTGGAGTTTTGTGTGACATTATGTCCAATTTGCTTTTTTTCCTCCCTTTTTTTGTTTTGTTCCAATACACACAAAGGGAATAAACATGTGTATAGCAAAACATGTCTCACTGCAATACTTTTCTGTGAGAAATACTTGATTTTCTGGAAAAATGTCTGGGGTGCCAACAATTTCGGCCATGACTGTATATACAGAAGATATAAAAAAAAAATTTTTTTGGAGAAAGTATTTTACCAGGAAGGATACATCGAGATTTATCTTGTTTTCAAGTATGTCCTGGATGGCGAATATGTACCGTTAGGTGTCTTGCCCAAGGACACTTACTGGAGAGGTGCTATTGCCGGGATTCGAACCTGTGTCTCTGGAATGGGTAATGTATTCTATATGTATGTGTTGCTTTGATACAATATATTAAAAAGATATTGCAACAAAAGTATCTAAAAGCACATAACGTAAATTTTGTGTTAGTTAATCCCATATGGCTATAAAATAGGATAAATAATTCAAAGACTACTTTTACTGGTATGGCAGTTTTTAATTTAAAAAAAATTGCTTTACTGTTTAATATAGCTTTTCGAGAGCAATAAATAGAAATAAAGCAAGTATAGCAGATGATTGAGGCATGGATGGAACATTAATGGGGAAATACTAAGATATTTGTGTTTGGGATTGTAAAACCACACTTTTCAGCCCCCCCTTTATTACCATCCCACATCCAGTGACACAGGTTCACAACAGGGGACTCAGAGACACAATTCACTTGCATTCCCCCAGCAGTACTAAGAATTCTGCTCCTTAACAGGAGGTCAGAGTTTCAGAATCAAGCTAGTCTAATCGATAAGTATGCGAGCAGGGATTCCTCCCAATTCTTGAAACTCCTCCTCCCTTCAGAAGTATGACGAGGACTGGCGTGGTATGACACCAAATCTGGCACCTAATAAACCTCAAAATAAGATTTCTGGAGAATGTTACAAGCTCCATTTAGCCAAAAAATTTAAGGAGTTATTCAAAGGGTGCCAAAATTACCACCGAATTGCACCAAATGGTGAATTTCACCATATAGTGCAAGTTCATGGCAATTTGGCTATTCAAAAAGTTGTCGATTCGCCAAATATTGGAGTAGAGGTAACATCACTGCTCTATAACCGTGGAGACTGTGGAGACATAGGTTCGATCCCGACAAGAGCACCTCTCCAGAAAATGTCCTTGGGCAAGACACCAATTGGTACATACTCGACACCCAGGTCATACTTGAAAATGAGAGAAATCTCAAAGTATCCTTCTTGGTAAAATACTTTCTGGAAAAAAAAAATATATTGGCGATTTGCAAGCGAAATACAGTGCGATTCAGTGGCAGTGAAATTTCCCATAGAGAAGTAATGATGAATCTATTCAGAGAACGCCGAACAGCTGTGAAAAGGTGGCAAAATGGCCAGATTTTGAGTGCTTTCGACAGGATTAAACAGGCAAATTCCATAGGTTTAAATGTAAAAACAAAATTCCTGTTTTTATTAATTTTTTAATCCAAACATTTTTTTTTTTTCATTTGCAGCAAAAGTTTCTTTACTAATTTATTTTTTCTAGCATTTTTTACACATTTTTCAGGATTTTTGATTCTGATTTTTTTTTAGTTCTGTAATAGAACTTTTTTTTCAAGAATCTGTTTATTAAAGAATTTAATATTCGCAATACTGAAAGAAGCAGGGATCCATGTAGTTTAAGGAAAACACAGAGGATAACCCCACTGAGTCGAACACAAACAATGTGAAAACACACGGCACATGCAGAATATTCGTGGTGTGGCATAAAAAAAGCTCTGACGATAGCCTATACCGCTACACTCAGCTGAGGGAGGCACTTGGAGGCAAGCTACGGACTCCAGATGCGGTGACAATTGGGGATTGAGACATGGAGCTGAACAGCTAAATATTCAATTTTATACAAATACCACGTTTTAGCTATGATGCATGGCAATACTGGTAGAGGCGCCTTCCAACATCTAGCAATACAGAGGTGAGTGGCAGAGCATATCCTACGCACCAGCAGGAGAGCGTATCTAGACAAACCATAGCATTTGGAGGGACTGTTCAGAAATGCCAGGACAGGGTCCGCCGTGACTTGGGCATCCAGGACAGACGAGTTAGGTAACAGACCTTTTTATTGTTATTCATAGGACCTTATATATTATTTCCATGTATTTTCATGCATTATTTTTGTTTAAAATGCATTTTAAAAATTGCGGTTTTGTTTTTTAAATTTTTTTGCTCCTGTTCGGCAGCTGATCGTTTTTTTCGGCGGTGTTCGGCAGCTGATCAGAGTCATTCAGCGGTCTGTTCGGCGGATCTGCGGCTGCGTTGGGTGGTCTGTTCAGCGGATCGTCGGCTGCGCTCAGCGGCTTGCGTTTGTATTCGGTGGTTTATTGACGGCTTTCGACAGTTTATCGACAGCGTTCTAAAAAAGCCATCTCTTGATCCTACCTCCCTCTCGAACTATCGTCCCATCTCTTTGCTCCCCTTTGCCTCCAAAATCCTAGAACGCCTGGTCTATAACCAGATGACCAGTTTTCTTGTTGCTAACGCTCTGCTTTATCCGTACCAGTCCGGCTTACTGTGAGTATTATTGCTGTGGAGCTCTGTGATACACTCATACAAACCAATTTTCTCACTGCCAACTCTCTGCTTGATCCACACCAGTCCGGCTTTCGCTCCCAGCACTCTACTGAGACTGCTCTGACCAAGGTGACTAATGATTTAGTTGCTGCTAAAACCAAAGGTCACTTCTCCCTCCTTATTCGTCTTGACCTTTCTGCTGCATTCGACACTGTTGACCATCCTCTTTTGCTCCTCACGCTGCGTCAGCTTGGCCTCAGTGATGCCACTCTCTCCTGGTTCCCTACCTACATCTCTTTTCGCTCCTTCAGTGTCTCCTTTGCTGGTGCCACTTCACCACCTGTTCCTCTTTCAGTTGGCATACCTCAAGGCTCTGTTCTAGGTCCCTTACTCTTCTCGATCTATACTGCCTCTCTTGGACACCTCATCTCTTCCTATGGTTTCAATAATCATCTCTATGCCAACGACACCCAAATCTACCTTTCCTCTCCCGATCTCTCTCCTCCGGTGTTGGACAGTGTTACTGCCTGCCTGTCAGCTGTTTCTGACTGGATAACTTCCCGCTTCTTAAAGCTCAACCTCTCAAAAACTGAATTTCTTATCATCCCTCCCTCTAAGACCTCAATTCCTGCGCTCATTTGTCTTCAGGTGAATGGTGCCACCATTACTTCTACCTCTCAGGCCTGTTGCCTCTGGGTCCTCTTGAACTCTAATATATCCTTTACTCCTCACATTCAGTCTCTAACCAAATCTTGCTACTTCCACCTAAAAAACAATGCATGCGTCTGTCCCTTTCTTAATCCAGACTCTACTAAAATGCTCGTCCAAGCTCTTATTATCTCCCTCCTTGACTACTGCAATCTCCTTCTCTCTGGTCTTAAAAGATCCCAGATTCTCACTATGCAGTTTGTAATGAACATATATTGTGGATAGTCAATGGAGCGCCAGCGAACTGGATGTACGGTCAATCATTACACATGTCCAATAAGCGTCTTCTAATCCGTTCAGAAGAAACTCCTATTCCAGATAAGAAATTGCTGCAAAGAAGAGGAGGCAAGATAGCGCAGTATGTCGATTCACCATAAAAGGAAAGCAAAGCGGTTGTAGTCCTACTCACATTCTGTTGAGCCCAACCTTGGCTCTAGGATGGATAACGATTATGGGTCTTCAAAGGATATTCAGGTGCCCATATACCCGCAACAAGGTTCTTCAATCGCTTTCCCCTGCAGTGGATCAAAAAAATACCAACGCACTACCTAGTGCAATATCGTTTAAATGTAATGGTAAAGTTGGTACTTATATATGGTTACACTCACATGTTAATGAGCCACATTGGCTCCAAGATGTCGCATGGGAATATTAAGGTAATTCCAAAACCTTCTCTAAATCACGTTACAGGAAGCAGCAGTGGTTAAATAAAAACAAATTTATTAATACATAAATTATATTACCAGAACGCGTTTCGCTCCTCAGAGCTTCTTCAGCTGGCATCACTGGTCCCATGTCTGCTGCTTCCTTATATACTATTAGACTGTCCCATTTAATCATTCACAGTTCACATCGAATCACAATCATTGAAACAATTAACACAATTTAAAAAGCCAATTAAAAACACTTGAAACAAATTAAAAACAATTTAAAAACAATTGGGATCACATGTAACCTTTTATCTATCAATCTCATTAATGCCTGTGCTTCTATGGTGCCTCTAGGGGTGGAACGCTAGGTTATTAGCCTTAATTAGATGGGAGAAATACCTTTTTTTTTTTTTAATCTTTTTTATCTTTTTTACTATATGGCGTTTAAACAGCGGGGCGCACATCACTGCGCATGCGCAAGTATCCAACGTATCAAATGGCTTCATTGAGCGCAGCTCTAACTGCGCATCTTGCGCACAACATCTAATGCGCATAGGTCACAAACTAATGGAGCCCCGCATCGGTATATATATCGCCCCATACTAATTAACACTTTCAGATGGAAATTTACCACCACAAATCAAGCGGATCACATCACTGGGGGCCAAAACTGATGTGGCCGAGATAGTGTTGCCATCACCTTTTTGATGGCGTCGGGTGCCATTGGTGGCGACGTATATGCTGATGCAGAGTGTGTGCGCCGGTCTTGTGCGCGGTGGGCGGTGCGCGCGGGATGTTTGGTGCGGGTTGCGCAGGGTCATTCACCAGGTCAAGTTTTGGCCCCCAGTGATGTGATCCGCTTGATTTGTGGTGGTAAATTTCCATCTGAAAGTGTTAATTAGTATGGGGCGATATATATACCGATGCGGGGCTCCATTAGTTTGTGACCTATGCGCATTAGATGTTGTGCGCAAGATGCGCAGTTAGAGCTGCGCTCAATGAAGCCATTTGATACGTTGGATACTTGCGCATGCGCAGTGATGTGCGCCCCGCTGTTTAAACGCCATATAGTAAAAAAGATAAAAAAGATTAAAAAAAAAAAAAAAAAAAGGTATTTCTCCCATCTAATTAAGGCTAATAACCTAGCGTTCCACCCCTAGAGGCACCATAGAAGCACAGGCATTAATGAGATTGATAGATAAAAGGTTACATGTGATCCCAATTGTTTTTAAATTGTTTTTAATTTGTTTCAAGTGTTTTTAATTGGCTTTTTAAATTGTGTTAATTGTTTCAATGATTGTGATTCGATGTGAACTGTGAATGATTAAATGGGACAGTCTAATAGTATATAAGGAAGCAGCAGACATGGGACCAGTGATGCCAGCTGAAGAAGCTCTGAGGAGCGAAACGCGTTCTGGTAATATAATTTATGTATTAATAAATTTGTTTTTATTTTAACCACTGCTGCTTCCTGTAACGTGATTTAGAGAAGGTTTTGGAATTACCTTAATATTCCCATGCGACATCTTGGAGCCAATGCGGCTCATTAACATGTGAGTGTAACCATATATAAGTACCAACTTTACCATTACATTTAAACGATATTGCACTAGGTAGTGCGTTGGTATTTTTTTGATCCACTGCAGGGGAAAGCGATTGAAGAACCTTGTTGCGGGTATATGGGCACCTGAATATCCTTTGAAGACCCATAATCGTTATCCATCCTAGAGCCAAGTTGGGCTCAACAGAATGTGAGTAGGACTACAACCGCTTTGCTTTCCTTTTATGGTGAATCGACATACTGCGCTATCTTGCCTCCTCTTCTTTGCAGCAATTTCTTATCTGGAATAGGAGTTTCTTCTGAACGGATTAGAAGACGCTTATTGGACATGTGTAATGATTGACCGTACATCCAGTTCGCTGGCGCTCCATTGACTATCCACATATATATTTTCCAGGTCTTTAGGAGAACCCCCACATTCAATGTGTAGCGTGTACGTTTAATCCTTCTTCCTGAAGGCGCTTCACTGTTTCTTTCTTTCAGTTTGTAATGAACGTCTGCGCCAAACTCATACACCTCACCTCCAGCACCTCTCACACATCGCCCCTCTGTCAAACTCTACACTGGCTTCCTGTTTCCTTTAGAATCCATTTCAAAATACTGGTGCTCACTTACAAAGCTCTCCATAATTGCGCCCCTGCCTACATATCCTCCCTTATTAGTAGGTATATCCCATCCCAACCACTTCCTCTGCCAATGATCTGTTGCTATCAGTTCCACGTACCCACACCCGTAACTCTCGCCTTCAGGACTTCTCCCAAGCCGCTCCCTATTTATGGAACTCCCTACCCCGCAACATTAGACACTCCCCGTCTTTCCAGTCCTTCAAAAAGTCCCTGAAAACGCATTATTTTAGAGTAGCCAATAGGCTCATACCACAATCTCCCCACTGTCATTTCTTTCTCCTCCCATTCAGCCCTCCTGCAACCCGCCACTTCAACTACCCTATTCACCCTCACATAATGGGTCACCCCTGTCCTCTTAGATTATAAGCTCTCGAGCAGGGTCCTCCCTCCTTCTGTTTCGTGTGTGTAATGTGTATGTATATTTGTTATTCTTTCTCTCCCATTGTACAGGACTAAGGAATTTGTTGGCGCTGTATAAATACTTGTAACCAGTGGGTTTTTTTCAGCCGGTACTTGCCGGTACGGCGTACCGGCACCTACCAGCTGAGTACTGTCACCTAACGGCTGAGTACCGGTACTTTAAACAAAATATGTTGCGGGAACGCAGGTTCCCAGGGCCGGCTCGACCATGTAGCACCCCCAAGCAAGCGGCAAACCCTGGGGCCAGTGGGGGTGCTGCATATTTTTCCGCCGATGCATGCTCCCGCTGGGCTGAGTGTTTGTCTGGCGCACATGTTCCTGGCTCCAGACCCTTCCACACGCTGACGTGACGCAGCGCGCCGGCGCCACGTCTGTCACGTGGAAAGCAGGACGAGGCGTGCGGTGCTCTTAAGGGACTCCATCACGGGGCGGACCTTTACCCGGTGCAGATGGAGGAGAGGCTGCGGGGACTCACTGTTGGCACACTGAGGCCTGGGGACCAGAGCCAGCCCTCCTCTCTCAGGGGCCACAGAGAAGAAGGGGCCAGTCACAGCGGCGGAGAGAATGGCAAACCCACAGGAGGGAGCGTCAGCCCTGCCTGGACATGAAGAGCTTTGTGAGGGGGAGATAGGAGGTGAGTATGCAGCAGGGAGCCAGAAGAAAGGGGCTGAATGATGGGGAGGCTTGTGTGTGTGAGAGCTTGTGTGTGTGTGTGTGTGTGTGTGTGTGTTTGTGTGTGTGTGTGTGAGCTTGTGTTTGTGTGTTTTATAGCTTGTGTGTGTGTGTGTGAGCTTGTGTGTGTGTGAGCTCGTGTTTGTGTGTCTGTGTGAGCTTGTGTGTAAGCTTGTGTGTGTGTGTGTGTGAGCTTGTGTGTGTGTGTATGTGTGAGTGAGCTTCTGTATGAACATGTGTGTTGAGGAGGGGGCCATGTGCAGGGGCACTCCTTAGCTGCTCGGAGGAACATGCGGTCCTGAGGCTAGGTAAGTATAATTCTGGGGGCATGTGTCTGGCTATAATAAATTTGGGCGGCCTGTGTCTGGTTATAATTAATTCTGGGGGCATGTGTCTGGCTATAATTCTGGGGGCCTGTGTCTGGCTATAATTAATTCTGGTGGTCTGTCCCTGGATATATTCAATTCGGGGGTCTGTGCCTGGCTATGTTCAATTCTGGGGGGTCTGTGTCTGGTTATACATGATTTTTTGGGGGTGTATGTATATGTATATAAATATATATAACAGTGTGTGTAAATGCATGTATTTGACTTTAAACAGGCTGCTGCATGTAAAAGTCTGCATCTGTGTTCTTGTCGAAGTCCGGCATTGCCCTGCACCCAAAAGGCTAGTATTGCTCCTAGAATCGCCACATTGTCTGCTGCCTGCGCTGCTCAAAGTAAGAATGAATTGTAAAATTGACTCTGTCCTTAAAGGGTTAATTAATTAATTTATTTATAAAGGATTTTACCAGGAAGGATACATTGAGATTTCTCTTGTTTTCAAGTATGTCCTGGGTTCAATAAGATTGAGTTGTTACAGAAATACAAAGTAGTAAAATGCAAGTTATTAATAGGGATGAGCTGTTCGGTTCGATCGGTTCGGAGTTCGATTCGAACATCGCCTGTTCGCATGTTCGCGAACTACGAACATTTCCGCATGTTCGGTTCGCCCACAATGCACCACAATGGACCACAATGCACTTTTCCACTGGCCTGAAGCTTGTAATTGGCTACAGCCTTGCACCTGACCACAGGTCAGGTGCAAGACAGGTTCAAGACTATGCCAATCACGGCTCAGAGTCCTGATTGGACAAATTTTGCCCAATCATGGGCTCACAGAGCTAAGTCCCGCAGCACACTATATAAGGCTTCACACAGCGCTTCAGCACGTGTTTTTTGAGAGGAGATTGTTCTGTTAGTGTGTGTTCTCACTGCCAGTATGCCACCAGCTATTGGGGGGTCTCATTTCTACAAAATATCTGGGAATTGTGGTAATCTGTGTGTTCTCACTGCCACCAAATATTTTGGGGGTCTCATTTCTACAAAATATCTGGGAATTGTTGTAATCTGTGTGTTCTCACTGCCACCAAGTATTTTGGGGGTCTCATTTCTACAAAATATCTGGGAATTGTGGTAATCTGTGTGTTCTCACTGCCACCAAGTATTTTGGGGGTCTCTTTTCTACAAAGTATCTGGGAATTGTGGTAATCTGTGTGTTCTCACAGTCACCAAGTATTTTGGGGGTCTCATTTCTACAAAATATCTGGGAATTGTGGTAATCCGTGTGTTCTTACTGCCACCAAGTATTTTGGGGGTCTCATTTCTACAAAATATCTGGGAATTGTGGTAATCTGTGTTCTCACTGCCACCAAGTATTTTGGGGGTCTCATTTCTACAAAATATCTGGGAATCGTGGTAATCTGTGTGTTCTCACCGCCACCAAGTATTTTGGGGGTCATATTCCTACAAAATATCTGGGAATTGTTCAAATCTTTGTGTTCTCACTGCCACCAAGTATTTTGGGGGTCTCATTTCTACAAAATATCTGGGAATTGTTCTAATTTTTGTGTTCTCACTGCCACCCATCAGGGGGTCTCACTGATTTATAGGAGGTTTCTGGGAATTCTAATCTGTGTTTTCTCATTGCCAGCTATCAGGGGGTCCCACATACTTCTAGCAGATTTCTGCAATTTGTAATCTGTGTCTTGTCACTGTTGCCAGCTATCAGGGGGTCCTATCATCGGGTCTCACTGACTTGTAGGTTGTTTCTGGGAATTGTAATTTGTGTCTTGTCACTGCCACCCATCAGGGGGTCTCACTGATTTATAGGAGGTTTCTGGGAATTGTAATCTGTGTCTTGTCACTGGCTGCCAGCTATCAGGGTGTTTCACTGAGTTATACCAGAGTTCTGGAAATCTTTAATCTTTATACCAGAGTTGAATCAGAGTTCTGCAGCATATCTCCAATTTTTATAACAGAGTTGAATCAGAGTTCTGTATATCTTTAATCTATATATCACTCAACATGTCAGTTTGCTGGTAACTCCTCCTTCTCATTGCCTCTATCTGTTGGTGTACCTCAAGGCTCTGTCCTTGGTCCTCTGCTCTTTTCCAGCTACACCTCCTCCCTGGGCAAAATCATCAACAGCTTTGGTTTTAATTACCACCTCTACGCTGATGACACTCAGATCTACCTCTCTACCCCTGATCTCTCTCCCCCTGTCCTTTCAAAAGTCAGTGACTGTTTATCTGGCATCTGCTCCTGGATGGCCTCCCACCACCTAAAGATCAACATGTCAAAAACTGAACTCCTACTTATTCCTCTCTCCAATGCCTCCCCACATCCTGACTTCTCTATCACGGTGGAGGGTATCACCATCTCCCCATCAAACCAAGTTCGCTGTCTTGGAGTTACACTTGACTCTGCTCTTTCCTTCATCCCCACATCAAGTCTCTTTCCTCCTCCTGCCGATACCAACTGCGTAATATTTCCAGAATTCGGCCATTTCTTATTGCAATAATCTCTTATCTGGCCTCCCTCTGTCCCGCCTCTCCCCCCTACAATCCATCCTGAACGCCTCCGCCAGGCTAATTCACCTCACCCGCCGCTCTGTCTCTGCTGCTCCCCTCTGCGAGTCCCTTCACTGGCTCCCCATCCACTGCAGAATTAAGTTCAAAATCCTTATCCTTACCTACAAAACCCTCACTAACTCAGCTCCCTACTACCTGTCCTCACTAATCACCAAATACACCCCAGCCCGCTCCCTAAGGTCAAACAGTGACCTGCGCCTAGCTTCTCCCCGCATCACCTCTTCCCATGATAGACTGCAGGATTTCTCACGCGCAGCCCCCACTCTCTGGAACACTCTCCCTCGTACTGTCAGACTTTCCCCTAACTTCTCTTCCTTCAAACGCTCCCTTAAAACGTTCCTATTTAGGGAAGCCTACCACCCAACTCACTGACGCAACCATCAATCACTCTCACCTTACAGTCCTCTCCTCCTGTTTCCAACCCCAACCCTCCCAGATTGTGAGTTCCTACGGGAATAGGGCCCTCATCTCCTCCTGTACTGTTTGTCAAATGTTGTTCAATGTATTGTAACCCTGTCTATACTGTGTTTATTGTACAGCGCTGCGGAATATGCTGGCGCTTTATAAATAAAGAATAATAATAATAATAATAATAAAGACCAAAAAGGACAGGCAGACGCTCCCAGGCACAGATAAGAGGGCAAGCAGCCTCTGTGTCGGGAGGCTGTGCCTCTAGTCTCCGTGGACGTGGTGCATCCTCTGCAGGGGCACGCCTGTCCTTTCTAACTGGTGATGGCTGTCTTAAGCAGCAGCAACATACAGAGGATTTGGTGGAATGGCTAACCAGGCCATCCTCATCCTCCGAGTCCTCTGCCAGCCAGGCTTGTAGTGCTTTACAGTCCACCTCAGCTGCCAAAGCATCTAATGCAGCCTCCATGTCCACAGCTACTCCTGCCGTAGCCTCACTATCACACACGGAGGAGTCAGCTGAATTGTTTGACTACAAGTACAATGACAGTGACATGCTGCTTGAGGATGCGCACCAACTACAGTGCTCTGATTCAATCTCTGAGGTTGAGGAAGGGAGTATAATCAACCTAGAGGATGGGGGTGCCAGTGACACACAAATAACTGGCACTCATGTTGCCCCAGGAGCTGCAGTATACTGCCAAGATGGCTCCAGTGACGAGGACATAGGGGGTGATGACAATGATGATGAAGTCACTGACTCCACCTGGGTGCCTGATCAAACAGAGGAGTCAAGTGAGGAGGAGGAGGAGGCACAATAAACACGAGGCACAACATCCTCTATGACCAACCGTAGCACTAGCCAGTCCAAGGCATCAGATGTCAGAGCTGCTCAGGTGCAGATCGCTGTTGTCTCAAAGCACACATCCAGGAACCCTGCTGTCTGGGAGTTCTTTAAAAAATGTGCAGCAGACCCCACCATTGCTATTTGTAATCTATGTCAGATGAGGCACAAGCGTGGGAAAGACACAGGACGCTTGGGTACCACGTGCTTGAGGCAACATATGACCACCTGCCACGCATCCGTTGGTGCAAAACCTTGCGTAGGTCCTCCTCACCTGTCTCTACCCCCACTATATGTCCTTCCATGTCATTGACTCCAACCTCCACTGACAGGGATGATGCTACAGTAATGGATGTACCAGGTCCTTCCTCACAATGTGACAGCATCCCATCAGCTGAAGATTTACGCAGTCAGATTACATTGCCCCAGCTTCTGCAGCGTAAGAAAAAATATAGTTCCAACCATCCAGGACATACTTGAAAATGAGAGAAATCTCAATGTATCCTTCCTGGTAAAATCCTTTGTAAATAAATAAATAAATAAAATAAATCCCCAAGCACAGCGTCTAAATGACAGCTTAGCAAAATTACTCACATTACAGCTGCTGCCATTCCAGCTGGTGGACTTTGCTTCCTTCCGTGAATTTGCCGAATGTGCTGTACCACAGTGGCAGGTTCCAAAACGCCATTACTTTTCACGGAAGGCCATTCCAGCACTATACCAGCACGTGGAAGACAATGTTATCGAGTCATTGGGAAAGGCAGTCAGCAGCAAGATGCATGTGACTTTAGACACGTGGTCCAGCAAGCATGGACAGGTCGTTACATTTCCTTCACGGCATACTGGGTAACTCTGATTGCAGCTGGGAGGGATCCAAGACGGGGCTCTGTGCTGGAGCTTGTTCATCCACCACGCCTCCAGAAAGCTGCTTGTATGAGGTCTGTCTGCTCCACCACCACCTCTCCCTCTTCCTCCTCCTCCTCCTTCTCTGTCTCTGGCCAAGTGGCAGTTAAAGCGACGCGTGGCAGGGGCTACGCAATGGCTCAAGCAAAAAGATGCCATACTGTGCTTGAGCTGGTTTATTTAGGAGACAGGAGCCACACCGGGCCAGAAATTCTGTCAGCTCTGCATGGGCAGGTGCAGAGATGGTTAACACCACGCCAGTTTCAGCTGGGAATGGTCGTCTGTGATAATGGCAGCAACCTTCTCTCCACCCTACGCCTGGGTAAGTTGACGCATGTACCATGCCTAGCACACGTCCTAAATCTGGTGGTACAGCGTTTCCTAACCAGGTACTCAGGGCTGGCAGAGCTTCTCAGCCAGGCCAGAAAAGTCTGCAGCCACTTCAGACGGTCATTCGCAGCAAGTGTTCGCCTGGCAGAAATTCAAAGAGAATTCCACCTTCCCACAAACCGTATGATCTGTGACATGCCCACCAGGTGGAACTCGACATTAGCAATGCTGCAGCGTCTGTACAAGCATCAGAGGGCCATCAACGAGTACCTGTGTGAGTATGGCACAAGGACAGGTTCAGGTCAACTTGGTTCCCCCCCACAGTGCTGATGATCAAGGATGCTTCTCCCCGCATCACCTCTCCCATGATAGACTGCAGGATTTCTCACGCGCAGCCCCCACTCTCTGGAACGCTCTCCCTCGTGCTGTCAGACTTTCCCCTAACTTCTCTTCCTTCAAACGCTCCCTGAAAACATTCCTATTTAGGAAGCCTACCACCCAACTCACTGACGCAACCATCAATCACTCTCACCTTACAGTCCTCTCCTCCTGTTCCACCCCAACCCTCCTAGATTGTGAGTTCCTACAGGAATAGGGCCCTCATCTCCTCCTGTACTGTTGTCAAATGTTGTTCAATGTATTGTAACCCTGTCTGTACTGTGCTTATTGTACAGCGCTGCGGAATATGCTGGCGCTTTAAAGGAATATAATAATAATAAAAAATGCATGCACTGTACTGTCACCATTTGAGGAGGCAACGAGGATGGTGAGCAGGGACAGTGCATGCATCAGTGAAACAATTCCTTTAGTGTTCCTGCTGGAGCACACTCTGCGGGGAATTATAGATGTGTCTCTAGAGGAAGAGTAGCGGGAGGAAGAGGAGGCCTTCCCTAGCTCTGAAGGCCCCAGTCCTTCCGCAGACAGCATTCCTGCGGGTCCTCAGATCAGAAAGGAGGAGGATGAGGAGGAATATTTAAGTAGTGGAGGCATTGAAGGTGGGGATTCCTCAAGGGAGGGTTTTGTGTGCCCAGAAACCCAAGGACTAGTACGTGGCTGGGAGGAGGTAGTGCACGATGGGTTCATCCTCATTGACCTGGAATACTCGGAAGCTAATGCCACCTCTAACCTACGCTGCATGGGCTCCCTTATCCTGCAAAGCCTGGTAAAGGACCCCAGGATTCGTGCTATCAAGGAGAGGGATCATTACTGGTTGGCAAGCCTTCTTGATCCACAATACAAGGGTAAAGCTGCAGAGCTCATCCTGCCTGCACAGAGGGAGCACAGGATGAAAAAACTTGAGGACGCTCTAAAGCGACACTTGTGTAACACTTTTCCAGGCACTGGTAGGTTACCAAGTGATGACACAGGTGCTTCTGAGGCTGCGGATGATCAGAGGAATAGTGGTGAAGGCCGGCGCCACTTGACTGATGCCTTTTTAATTTTTTTTAGTCCACAATGCCAAGGGATGTCAAATGTAGGCACCCATTACCAGCATCTTCACCGTATGGTGCAGGACTACCTAGGGGCAAGGGCAGACCTGGATACCTTTCCAGCAGATGATCCACTGGCTTACTGGGTGTTGAGATTGGATCACTGGCCAGAACTTAGCCAATATGCTTTGCAGCTACTAGGTTGCTCTTCATCCAGCGTGCTTTCTGAAAGGACGTCAGTGCCGCTGGAGGTTTTGTCAAAGACAAAAGAGTGCGTCTGTCCACCGACTCTGAAGACCGGCTGACATTTATAAAAATGAATCAGTCCTGGATCAGCAGCTATCAATCCCCTGATGCTGACTAACGGAATAGATCGGGGATGTCTTCTGCATTCACAAAACCTCCACCACTGAACTCTTCCACAATACCACAATGGGGTTACGGTGTGAAGGCACTTGCTGCCATGAAAGGCACAATATTTGGCTGCACTGATGCCTGTACCAGATTTATATCATTTTAATTTTTTGGACTGCAGGGTCCAACCCTGCACTCTTCCACAATACCACAGAGGGGTTACACTAAAGGCCCAATTTTAAAGCACCTATTGTTACTTTCATCGAAAGCCTGCATACGGTTCACCATAATTTAGCCAAAAAATCACTAAACTTGTCCTGCGTGTCCTAAAATGTCTCCTTTTTTAATACAGACTGCCGCCCCAAGCAGTTGTTTATGAATAGAGTAAAGGAAAACCGTTTACCGTCATTTGAAACGTCATTTTTTTGTTTTTAAATGTTTCTATACATCCTACAAATCCGCCACTTCACGGGCAGGTTATCAGGACCTCCTAGGCACGATATTTGAAGGAATTTTTCGTTTTTATTTTTAACCCTTATTTCATGGAAAACTCACTGTTCCTTTAAAAACTTTTTTTTTTTACTTTTCGTCCTTGTTTCCTGTCCCCCAGGGCACTACCCGGACCCCCATACACCTTTTATGGAAAATATCTTGCATATAGGCCTTCTTGCAGGACACTCTAAAAACCGAACTTTTGAGTCCCATTGACTTGAATTGAGTTCGGTTCGTGTTCGCGTTCGAACTCAAACTTTTGAAATTGTTCGAGTTTGAGTGCGATCCCTAGTTATTAACACAAAACAAATATACAGATTAACAGAAAAATAAATATGTAGGAAATAAAGTCATTATGTTACATGTTTACAGGTGCATTCCGTATTGAGGTATGTTAATAGGGAACTCATAAGGGACTTTAGACTGGGGAAAGATTTGATGGCGTCTGGGAGGTTATCCCATAATTGCGGTGCTCTGTAGGAAAATGAGGATCGAGCCACTTTCTTTTTGTATTGTGGTATTGCAAGTAAGGTGCAGGTCCTGGATCGGAGGTTATAGGATGAGGGAACTGCTGGGGGAAGCAGCCTATTCAGGTAGGGTGGTAGCTAGGGATGAGCCGAAAACTCCCCGAGTTCGGTTCGGGCCTGAACCCGAACTTTCCAAATGTTCAGATCTGAACCCGAACCCGAACTCGAACTCAATACAAGTCAATGGGGCTGAAAATTCGGTTTTTAGAGTGCCCTCCAAGAGGGCATATATGCTAGATATTTGCCATAAAAAGTGTATGGGGGTCCGGGTAGTGCCAGGGGGACAGGAAACAAGGACAAAAAGTAAAAACATAACGTTTTTAAAGGGACAGTGAGTTTTCCATGAAATAAGGGTTAAAAATAAAAACAAAAAATTCCTTCAAACATCGTGCCTAGGTGGTCCCCATAACCTGCCCGTGAAATGGCGGATTTCTAGGATGTATAGAAATATGTAAAAACCAAAAAATGACATTTCAAATGACGGTAAATGCTTTTCCTTTAATCTATCCATAAACAACTGCTTGGGGCGGCAGTCTGTATGAAAAGAGGAGACATTTTCGGACACGCAGAAAAAGTTTACTGATTTTTTGGCGGTGAAAAGCAGGAGAATGACTGGAAATTTGGCTTGCTGGTATAGTTTACAGTGTCGTCTGCGTACATTTGTACAGTTGAGGCTTTGCAGACATTGGGCAGATCATTTATGAATATCAAGAATAGCAGGGGGCCGAGTATTGAGCCTTGGGGTACACTGCATGTGACTGGGAGGGAGAGGGAGGAGCTGTCAGAAATGGACGCATATTGCTACCGATCAGACACATATGATTGGAACCAGGTTAGCGTGCGATCACCAATACCAGAGTTTTTACGTTTTTAATATAGGATGCCATGGTCTACTGTGTCAAAGGCCTTCGCAAAATCAAGGAAGATGGCTCCAGTTAGGTTTCCTTGTTCCATGCCAGCTTGGATATCATTACAAACTTTTAAAAGGGCAGTTGTAGTTGAAAGATTTGGACGAAAGCCTGATTGATCTGGGGTTAAATAGTTCCGATACTGATAATAATCATGTAATTGAGTGTTAATAAAGGAGTATTTATTAGGACACGAAAAATAGTCAAAATAATCACTGTTTTTCCCTGGCCGTGAGAGTACCCCCACCTATTTTTTCAGAAAAAAAGCACTGCTTGTAACTGTAACTGTTTATCGAAGGTGTTTGGCAGATCCATTCGGTGCACCTTGGAGATCCTGCAGTGAATGTTGAATTGCGAATTGAGCTCGCCGAAGTGAATAACTCCTTTAATTTTGCCATTATAAATAATATACATATGAAGTGCATTATTGTACATATGTTACTTCTATTATATTGTGAAACAATTATGGGCCTCATGTAGGGACCTGCGAAGCTTCGAAATTCGATTCGAAATCGAATCGCTGGTCGAATTCGATTCGAATTCGAACTAGCAGCTCGATTCGAAAAATTTCGAATTTGGAAGATCCCATCCAGCTCACCTGTCACCGCCGGGTAGGCTCCCTCTGAGCGTGCGTCCGGCGGCAGGAACCTTGGGCACTCGCCTGGGGAGCCACGTGACCGCGATCTCGCGAGATCGCGGTCACGTGGCTCCCCCAGGCGAGTGCCAAGCTTCCTGCCGCCGGACGCACGCTCAGAGAGAGCCTAATGCGGCGGCGACAGGTGAGCTGGGGCACATCCATGAGCGAGCTGAGGGCAAATCCATGAGCGAGCTGAGGGCAAATCCATGTTGGGGGCAAATCCATGAGCTGGGGGACAGTGTCCATGAGCTGGGGGACATTATCCATGAGCTGGGGGACATTATCCATGAGCTGGGGGACATTATCCATGAGCTGGGGGGCAGTATCCATGTGCTGGGGGACAGTATCCATGTGCTGGGGGACAGTCCATGAGCTGGGGGACAGTATCCATGAGCTGGGGGACAGTATCCATGAGCTGGGGGACAGTGTCCATGAGCTGGGGGACAGTTCTGCAGACTGGGGACAGTATCCATGAGCTGGGGGACAGTATCCATGAGCTGGGGGACAGTATCCATGAGCTGGGGGGCATATCCATGAGCGAGCTGAGGGCAAATCCATGAGCGAGCTGAGGGCAAATCCATTGAGCGAGCTGAGGGCAAATCCATGTTGGGGGCAAATCCATGAGCTGGGGGGCAGTATCCATGAGCTGGGGGACAGTATCCATGAGCTGGGGGACAGTATCCAAGTATTCGATTCGATATTCGATTCGAGTTCGAACTATTACAGCCGATTCGATTTGTGATTTGATTCGAGCGAAAATTTATGATTCGCAGGGTCCTAGCCTCATGATCAAGAAAGCTCATGAGGTACAATACGTACAGCTGGGATCTCATCTCATTTCAAGAGGCACTAAGGAAGATTTGCATAATGCAGTGAAAATAACAGGATGCAAAGTTATTGCCTGGGACACAGAGAAGAAAGGTCCATGTGGGACATTTATTAAGATTTTATTGTAAATCTGCATTCCAGGAAAAACCTGTGGTTTCAATATACTATGGTTTTACATTTTCATTGACAGATGATGCGCATCATGTTTTATCTTCTCAGTGAAAACAAAGATAAAGATATGTATTAAATCAGATTCAAACAAGTTTTTAAAGTATATTGAAGTATACTAATTCCAGATTGCAACTAAAAATGGGCTAAAAACTTTCATCTATCAAGTATATTGCATCCGGTTGGTAAATAATGCAAGTGTTCAGGATACATTTAAGGGACCTTGCATTTTAAAGGTCATAAGAGAGACCTGTGGTATGTGTAATGACTCCGACTGACAGGACAATTTAACCTTATTACCGCTATAAAGTAATAAAAAGAAAATCTTAACAATCTTGTTGAAATTAAGAGTTTAAGAGTGATTGTGAACAACACGGGCCTAGTTATTCACAGAAAGACCTCCTGTCTGGTTTCTCTGATGGCTTAGACCATGGTATGTGTTGTACATCTCAGAGAATTCTCCTAGGAAACCCTGTCATGGGATTAAGAGTTCACGAGATAGGATTGCCATTATATATAAAGCCATGTGAGAAAATAAAACATTTTCCAAAGTTAGAACACCACTAATCCATGTTATCCAAATGCAAAAAAAAACTCCAAAACACTTCCATGGTAATTATACGTGATCACTTCTGGTCAACCTATAGTCCCAAGAAGATAATTTGGTTTTGTTTTCTCTTTTCTTTTTTCCTCTGAGTTTGGGGTGAAAATGATGTTCACATCAATCAATGTACAAATGTAAATATATATATAATTCTACGAATAAATCCAAAATAGTAACTGAAGAGACAGGTAATGATAAAAATAATCAAGCGACATTTTTTGAAGAATGTTTAAGTGTTGATTGTTTGTTTTGTTCTAATAAGATGCTAATTCCTTTCACAGTCCTATAAAGCAGTGTACAAGTGCAAACAGTTTATGCATTTATGACCTGTGTCTGCTGCCACATTCTGAGTGGAGAGAGACAAAAAAGCGTTTGATGATTCTTAATGCCTCTCAGTGACAAGAACCCCTCTGGTGTTTTGGGATTCATCAAGATATCAGCATCTCTTTATGGTTTGTGTTTAGCAATCTGTCAGGATTTCATTCACAGTCCTCACAGGCGAAGGCAAGGGAGCTAGCGCCTACATTTATACCAGGGTGAATACACATTTCTTGTCTCTAAAGAAAAAAAAAGTCTTTGCAACCCCAGGCTTGATTTAAACACATTTGCATAACAGGTGCTCGGTTCTTGTTCATTCTTACTTAAAGAACTTTTAATATGGGATAAATTACCAGGAATTAGAGGCAGCCTTTCAAACGACAAAAGGAAGCCAAGATTTCAGCACAGTCTGTCTTTTTTTTTGTTGTTGTTGTAGAAAAGAACAGTGTGCCGAAAAAAATATATGCTTATACCGGCAACCAAGAAAGGAGAAGAGACGACTTTCCTTAATTTGATTTTAAATTCAGTTTTGTATGTGGTAAACCAATAATCCTAAAGACAGTAATACGATTACTGAGCAAGGATCTTTGAGTCAGAAAGTCTGGCAGAGTTTAAAATGTTAATCCTTAGCATAATCCCTTCCTCACTAATGTAGACTAGCAAAAATGCAGTTTTACCTTCTTCATCTTTTATTCTATGTTTACTGTCGTTTAAGAAAAAAATTAGGAAGAAATAGCAGAATTACTTGAAAAAAATAAATAGAATTCTATACTTCATTGTTCATTGTTCAATCGTACAGTGACAGCTCTCCAAACCTGAGGATTCCCCATTATCTAAGCCGAAGTAAAAGGCAAAACAGAAAGTTCATGCTTACAACAGCTATGGAAACCAATCTCTTTGTATCTGGCTAGGCATTAGGTCCCTAGAATCTGTGTTTTCATTCATTCTTCCTTAAAAAAAAGAGAAGCTTTAGGCAGACAAGAGCCTTGAAAGGCAAAGGAGATTTTTTATTGTCCCGTGCCATCTTTATCTTTGAATGCCATTCAACCTGTAATATCCCAGTGTCTCCCCACTTGTTATTATGCTAAGGTCAACTATGAGCTTGAGAGCCAGCACTTCACAGTGAATTATACACCCAATAAGTGGTGTGTGCATTTTAGCCTTGGCCTGCACTAGTGTGTTTACAGAAAAAGAAAAGATGAACGATAAAGGTGAAATGAAAATTTGGTTTTATTTTATAATTATAATTTTTTTATGATTTATTGAAGCATAGGTTTCCTTTTAGTTATAAATAGCCATTTGCTATGGCTACACACTTTCTTTCTTTCTCTCTTTCGTCCTTTCTTTCTTTCCTCCTTTCTTTCTTTCCTCCTTTCTTTCTTTGTTTCCTTTCTTTCTTTCTTTCCTTCTTTCTTTTTCTTTCCTTCCTTCTTTCTTTTTCTTTCCTTCCTTCTTTCTCTTTCTTTCCTTTCTATTTCCTTCTTTCTTTCTTCTTTTTCCCTTTTTCTTTCTTTTTCTTTCTTTCTTTCTTTCTTTCTTTCTTTCTTTCTTTCTTTCTTTCTTTCTCCTTCCTTCTTTCTTTCTTCCTTCTTTCTTTTTTCCTTCCTTCTTTCTATTTCTTTCTTTCTTTTCTTACTTCTTTCCTTTTTTCTTTATTTCTTCCGTTCTTTCTTTTCTTCTTTCTGTTTCTTTCCTTCTTTCTTTTTTCTTTCCTTCTTTCTTTTCTTTCCTTCCTTCTTTCCTTTTTCTTTCTTTCCTTTTCTTTCCTTCCTTCTTTCTTTTTCTGTCCTTCCTTCTTCCTTTTTCTTTCCTTCCTTCTTTCCTTTTCTTTCCTTCCTTCTTTCTTTCTTTCCTTCTTTCTCTTTCTTTCTTTTTCATTCCTTCCTTCTTTCTTTCTTTTTCATTCATCCCTTCCTTCCTTTTTTCTTCTTTTTTTCTCTTTCTTTCTTTTTCTTTCTTTCTTTTCCACTCCTTCTTTCTTTCTTTTTTATTTCCTTCTTTCTGTTCTTTCCTTCCTTCTTTCTTTCCTTCTTTCCTTTTTCTTTTTCTTTTTCTTTCCTTCCTTCTTTCTTTTTCTTTCCCTCCTTCCTTCTTTCCTTTTCTTTCTTTCTTTCTCTTTCTTCTTTCTTTCTTCTTTCTTTCTTTCCTTCCTTCTTTCTTTCCTTCTTTCTTTTTTCTTTTTCTTTCCTTCCTTCTTTCTTTCCTTCTTTCCTTCCTTCTTCTTTCTCTCTTTCTTTGTTTCTTTCTTTTTCCTTCCTTCTTCTTTTTTCTTTCCTTCCTTCTTTCCTTTTTCTTTCCTTCCTTCTTTTCTTCTTTTCTTTCCTTCTTCTTTCTCTTTCTTTCTTTCTCTTTCTTCTCTTTCTTTCTTTCTTTCTTCTTCTTTCTTTCTTTCCTCCTTTCTTTCCTTCTTTTTTCTTCTTCTTTCTTCTTTTCTTTCTTTCTTTCTTTTTCTTTTCCTTCCTTCTTTCTTTCCTTCTTTCTTTTTCCTTCCTTCTTCTTCCTTCTTTCCTTTCCTTTCTTCTTTCTCTCTTTCTTTGTTTCTTTCTTTTTCTTTTCCTTCTTTTTCTTTTTCTTTCCTTCCTTCTTCCTTTTTCTTTCCTTCCTTCTTTCTTTCTTTCTTCCTCCTTCCTTCTTTTCTCTTTCTTTCTTTCTTTCTTTCTTTTCTTTCTTCCTTCTTTTCTTTCTTTCTTTCTTTCTTTTCCTTCCTCTTTCCTTCTTTTTATCTTCTTCTTCTTTCTTTTTCTTTCTTTCTTCCGTTCTTTCTTTCTTCCGTTCTTTCTTTCTTTTCTTTCTTCTTTTCTTTCTTTCTTCCTTCTTTTCTTTCTTTCCTTCTTTCTTTCTTTCCTTCCTTCTTTCTTTTTCTTTCTTTCCTTCCTTCTTCCTTCCTTCTTCTTTTTCTGTCCTTCCTTCTTTCTTTTTCCTTCCTTCTTTCTATTTCTTTCTTTTCTTACTTCTTTCCTTTTTTCTTTATTTCTTCCGTTCTTTCTTTTCTTCTTTCTGTTTCTTTCTTTTTCTTTCCTTCTTTCTTTCTTTCCTTCCTTCTTTCCTTTTTCTTTCTTCTTTTTTCTTCCTTCCTTCTTTCCTTTTTCTTTCTTTCCTTTTCTTTCCTTCCTTCTTTCTTTTTCTGTCCTTCCTTCTTCCTTTTTCTTTCCTTCCTTCTTTCCTTTTCTTTCCTTCCTTCTTTCTTTTTCTTTCCTTCTTTCTCTTTCTTTCTTTTTCATTCCTTCCTTCTTTTTTTCTTTCTTTTTCATTCATCCCTTCCTTCCTTTTTTCTTTCTTTTTTTTCTCTTTCTTTCTTTTTTCTTTCTTTCTTTTCCACTCCTTCTTTCTTTCTTTTTTATTTCCTTCTTTCTGTTCTTTCCTTCCTTCTTTCTTTCCTTCTTTCCTTTTTTTTTCTTTTTCTTTCCTTCCTTCTTTCTTTTTCTTTCCCTCCTTCCTTCTTTCCTTTTCTTTCTTTCTTTCTCTTTTTTCTTTCTTTCTTTCGTTCTTTCTTTTTCTTTCCTTCCTTCTTTCTTTCCTTCTTTCTTTTTCTTTCCTTCCTTCTTTCTTTCCTTCTTTCCTTTCCTTTCTTCTTTCTCTCTTTCTTTGTTTCTTTCTTTTTTCCTTCCTTCTTTCTTTTTCTTTCCTTCCTTCTTTCCTTTTTCTTTCCTTCCTTCTTTTCTTCTTTCTCTTCCTTCCTTCTTTTCTCTTTCTTTCTTTCTTTCTTTCTTTCTTTCTTTCTTTCTTTCTTTCTTTCTTTCTTTCTTTCTTTCTTTCTTTCTTCCTTCCTTTCTTTCCTTCTTTTTATCTTCTTCTTTCTTTCTTTCTTTCTTTCTCTTTGTTCTTTCTTTCTTCCGTTCTTTCTTTTATTCTTTCTTCTTCATTTCTTCTTTCTTTCCTTCGTTCTTTTTTCTTTCCTTCTTTCTTTTCTTTCCTTCCTTCTTTTCTTTTTCTTTCTTTCCTTCCTTCTTTCCTTCCTTCTTTCTTTTTCTGTCCTTCCTTCTTTCTTTTTCCTTCCTTCTTTCTATTTCTTTCTTTTCTTACTTCTTTCCTTTTTTCTTTATTTCTTCCGTTCTTTCTTTTCTTCTTTCTGTTTCTTTCTTTTTTCTTTCCTTCTTTCTTTTCTTTTCCTTCCTTCTTTCCTTTTTCTTTCTTTCCTTTTCTTTCCTTCCTTCTTTCCTTTTCTTTCTTTCCTTCCTTCTTTCTTTTTCTTTCCTTCTTTCTCTTTCTTTCTTTTTCATTCCTTCCTTCTTTTTTCTTTCTTTTTCATTCATTCCTTCCTTCCTTTTTTCTTTCTTTTTTTTCTCTTTCTTTCTTTTTTCTTTCTTTCTTTTCCACTCCTTCTTTCTTTCTTTTTCTTTCCTTCTTTCTGTTCTTTCCTTCCTTCTTTCTTTCCTTCTTTCCTTTTTCTTTTTCTTTTTCTTTCCTTCCTTCTTTCTTTTTCTTTCCCTCCTTCCTTCTTTCCTTTTCTTTCTTTCTTTCTCTTTTTTCTTTCTTTCTTTCTTTCTTTCGTTCTTTCTCTTTCTTTCTTTCCTTCTTTTTTACCTTTTCCTTTCTTTCTCTTTCTTTCTTCCTTCCTTCCCTTCTTTTTTTCTTTTCCTTTCATTCTTCTTTCTTTCTTTCTTTCTTCTTTCTTTCTTTCTTTCTTTCTTTCTTTCTTTCTTTCTTTCTTTCTTTCTTTCTTTCTTTCTTTCTTTCTTTCTCCTTTAATGATGAGCACTATAAATCAGTATGAATAATGAATTTGTTTTACATTATTTCATCTAGATGGGGAAATATCTCATATTCTGCATACAGAAGTATGCTTAAGTTTGACCAATTACATGCACATAAATATTGTTTAATTAAATGTCTTTGCATCTTAATTATTTTATTGGTTACATGCTTTCTATTTTTTAGGGTAATTTAATGTATCATAAATAATGATTGGTAAACCAGGCTTGTATTGTATTTCTTTAAGAAAAGCAGCTGATCTGTAAAATATACATATAAGTGTGTTTTTGATGTTTTATAAAAGCAGTCTTTATATGATATTTTTTTAAAGAACCATATGGTTTAGACAGCAATAACTTACAATGCACAAACAATAGAGAAATTGAGAAGGAGAGGTCAGTGCCTGAGCTAGCTGGACTGCAAACCTCCTATTCAACCAAATAAAGCTGTTGTTTGGGGGTAATGATGCAAATGTTTCCAGCCTTTGGTCCTGATAGTCTAGAACGTGATTTGTCATACAATCTGAATCTTTGGGAGGACTTTAGACAGAACCTCCCTCAAAGATGGAGATGAGCCATATGTCCACTTGTTTTGCATCTGAAGAGGTAGACAAGTGTATGGAATGCATTCCTCTCCACTCTTTCCAAATAAGAAAGGATTTCTGACAAAAATGCCTAACAACAAGGGCCATACATTCCCTGATTAGCTACTTAGATCTAAAGCTTTCACACTGCTTAACCCCAATTAGCCAATCGGGATGGAACAGCGCCATTTGTTCTTTAATATATTTTGTATACCTAGGACTGAAACAGATACTGGAAACAAAGAAATGAAGAATTCAATATCAGCTTTGTTATGGAGGGCATTTGAAAGAAAATCATATTAATTTGGAATGTAAACAAAGTTTTCAGTTGGAGCGTAAAAATATTTTCCTACTTTTTATTTTAAATACGTAGGATTTGTTTTTTGTTTTTTTTCCAAAAATGTGGAATATAAACAGCGGTATATAAATCCCATGCGGTATATAAACTAAACAACTAAATAGGTACTGTATTTTGATGGATTTTTCCATCTTAAATATTTCCATTCAAAGTAAAAAAACATTGATAGACAGCTAATTCATTAAAAAAATAATTTAAAAAAGTCAATATATTGGTGCAGGTGTTAAAACACTTACACTGCTAAAAGTCATTAGATTTAGGTGTGCATCATTGTATGTTTACAACCCTATTCTCCACAGCAAGCCAACCCTCAATCATGTCCACATCCAACAATATCCTGTAGTTATAATTTTTGTTAGTAACTTACTGATTCTGCAATGATAAAGCTTCCTTAGGAACTGCTGATGCATTGCAGCATCTGCATTAAGCATTGGACCAACAGTGACATTTTAAACCAATATTATCTATTTTTATTTTACCCCTTCATTACGAAGGAGTGAGTATACATGATCTACAAAAGCGCTCACAGTTACTCAGATAGCAATTATACTCCATGAGATCGAATTCTGGAGCAATGCAAAGGAATTTCGTTTATTGCAAAACAATTCATTTGCATATAATGGGTTTCAGAGCATGCATCGAAATTTCAATGCATCAGACATGGCAGACTATCTGTTGAAAATATTTGAAAAGCTTTGAGATACGTTTTTTTTCTGCACGGAACCATGGAGCTCATAATATTAAATAAATGTAGTAGAACTTTTTGTCCAGCAGAAGGAGCCCTCTGCTTGTCAAAAAGGGCTTACCTAAAGTGAACATAAACAGAAGGACCTCTTTATATGCATGTACATTGTGTCTAATGGAAAATCATTTTCCATAAACCACTGGGTCCTGCAAATGACTTTATAGAATGTAACGTGGTATTGAAGGAGTTAATGTCTATGAAAAGTTCACCAGTCACAATAATTATTATTTGTATATATATATATTTTTTTAAATACTTCTTTATTAGTTTTCTTGTTATGACAAGGTACATAAAACCAAAATAACTGGGGGAAGGAAGGAAAGGGGGGTCAAAGGGTTGCAGCAGCGAAGACGTATAGGTTGGGCCGCAATTCAGCAAGAACATACAACACACGGCACCTGTCCGCAGGCTCAGGGCCAATCGTCACACCTCCATATTTAGAGGCCACATGCTTTATAAATCTTGTGTACGTCCCAGAGTCCCCATGGGTCCGATTTAGGAGGACGTAGGCCATCCGACGCTGTAATCTTGAAGTCAAATTCACGATATTGGTCCAGTAGATCAATTATTTGTTTTCGAGTGGGAACCATGGTGGTTCTCCAGTTACGTGCTTGTAGCAGGGCCGTCGCAGAAATGAGAATAAATAACATCCGTAATTGAGGTCTTGAAAGTTGAATCATGCCTAGCAATTGGACCTCGGGGGCGCAAGGAATCTGTGTGCCCAAGATTTCCGTTGTCAATGCTGAAATGTCTCTCCATAGCGGAGCTACCCTAGGGCACCACCACCAGATGTGTCTCATGGATCCCATCTCCAGAGAGAACCTCCAGCACTGGTCCGAGGCATGGAGGGCATATTGTTTAAGTTTGTCTGGAGTGATGTACCACCTGTATAAAGTTTTCCTTTGAGTCTCTATCAAAGTGACACATCGAGTCGCCCCCACCGCAAACATGTAGGCGGACGCCCATTGTGTTGGTGTAAATTGTAGACCTAGTTCTTTTTCCCAGCTTGTCTGAAATGTCCAGTTCTCGTAGAGTGAGGGTTCAGACAAAAAAGTTCAATCTCTGACAACAGAGGTAGGGTGACTCTCAAATTAGCCAAGATGCACCTCGACTTGAGACAGTGTAATTGCATATAAGATATAAACATTGTGTCCGGAACATTGAATTTATTGCGCAATTTCTCGAAGGGCAGAATGGCAGCCTCCTCAAACAGATGATGAAGGTTTGTGACTCCATGTCAGAGCCAGTTCCGGAACCCCACATTAGGGAGGATGTACCGGAAAGCATCCAATGGCATAGCCATGGAGAGTGGATCATGATTCGTAAGGTTAGGAAAAAAACAGTTCCAGACGTTTAAGTGTAGGAGTGTGTTAGCAAGGGGGAACTGTAACCGTGGTCTGTCTCTGGGGGGGTACCCACAACAGTTTTGCAAGATCGTGTCCTCCCAAGTGGGCCGCTTCAATGGTGAGCCATTGTGGCAAGGGGTGTATATGAAATAGCTCTGCAGTGTCAGCGAGACGAGGCATGATGCCCAGAAATAGTTTTGGATGTGGATCATATTCAATCCTCTGTTTCTGTGTCTGTAACAGAGAAGTTTGCACGGTATACAGGGTCTTTTGTTATTCCAGACATATGATACTAATATGGAATGTATCGTGGCTAAGTAAGACCTAGGCAATTTGAGTGGGAGGGCACGAAACACGTATAGTAATTTTGGTAATATAAACATCTTTTGCTGCTGCCATCCTTCCCATCCATGAGACCTTCTTGGATCTCCACAAATGTACAACTGATCTCGTCTCAGAAAGATAAGTTCATAGTTGTGTTTATACATGCCATTAGGGCTCCATAATCCTGAGCCCTAGATACACCAGATATGTTGAGCGCCAGTCAAAGTCATATTTTTGTTTAAGAGTGGCCAGTCGGCGGCGAGGAATGTTGAGTGGGAGGGCCTGGGTTTTAAGTAAGTTTACTAAATGGAAAGAGATGCGGCTGTATGAGGCGAGTTCCTCATATAAGGCTTATAGGGAGTCGTCCAGTTCAGTCAGTGGTAGGAGTATGTCATCTGCATAGAGATGTAGCTTATGCATCGTTGGGCCAACTGGGATGCCCCTAATTTAGTCGTTTTGTTGAACAGCCTGGGCCAGAGGGTCCAGCACCAGGGCATATAAAAGGGGGGGGGAGTGGACATCCCTGTCACGTGCCATTCGTTATCATAAAAGCCTCCAACAAGAACCCCGAGATAAGGACTCTGGCAGAGGGGGAGTCATATAAGGCCTGTATCAGAGTGAGTATTGGGGGTGGGAAACCAAAATTTTTTGAGGACCTCACGAAGGTATATCCAGCTCACCCTATCGAAGGCCTTCTCAGTGTCTAAGGACAAGACCAGGCTGGGCTGTCCCGTACGACTGAACATATCCATCAAATTGATAAATTTTTTAGTGCTGTCTGGGCCTTGTCGAGCAGAGATGAAACCCACCTGGTCTTGTCCTATCAGGGCAGGTAGAATGTTTTGCAGTCTGTTCGAAATCTTACTGTATATCTTTATGTCTACATTAAGGAGTGAAATAGATCTTAGGTTTCGGCATGTATCTGGGGTCTTTCCTGGCTTAGGGAGCGTAATAATGTGAGCCCGTAGCATGTCCGTCGGAAAAGAACCGTGTTCCCACGCAGTGTCAAACACCACACGGAGGTGCGACAACAGTTGAGGGGAAAAAGTCGAGTCCGTCAGGGGCCCGGGACTTTCCGCTTTGGTAGGTTCTTAACCGCGTCGGAGAGCTCGTCTTGGGAGATGGAGGAGGCTATCTTGTTCGCTTGCGAGGATGATAATTTTCGGGAGGTTGATATATTTAAGGTTTGCGTCAATAGAGTCAGACGTGGAATGAACAACATTGTCGTCCACCTCTAGATTATACAATGCCTCGTAGTAACCTGCGAATTTGTTCGCGATCTCCATGGGGTTATATATAGCATCACGGTCGGTTTTAAGATGCGAAATCCCAACCTTCGGGGGGGTTGGCTTAAGCCTACGGGCTAGTAGCCTGCCCGGTTTATTTTGAAATGCGTAATATCTCGCGCGCATCCTGGTCATGGCGGTGAGATAATCTGTATATTTGTGGTCTTTTGTTTTTTTTATATCTTGCATTGTATTACTTTGTATTTCTGTAACAACTGTAACATTTTAATGTTCTTGAGCCCAGGACGTACTTGACAACAAGAGAAATCTCAATGTATCCTTCGTGGTAAAATCCTTTATAAATAAATAAATAAATATCTGTCAGCCTCCAGGTCCTTAAGGGAGCGCAACGCTGCGTCTAGTTTGTCTGCGAGTGATGTTGTCGGGACCACCTTGTTCCGGGCGTCAAGGTCTTGTATGGTCGTGAGGCTGGCTAAGCGCTGTGTCATATAAAGTTTCTTAAGTCTAGTCGCCCATTGAATGCACACACCCCTAATGGCTGCCTTATGAGCCTGCCAGGTGGTAAAAGGGCCCAAGTCAGGGGAGGAGTTCTCTTTGAAGTAGTTAATCAACGCCTCTTGTATTGCCTTGGTCACCGGTTCATGTTTCAGGAGGTGTTCCCCAAATCTCCACGGCGATCTAGTGTGAGAATGATAGTCATCTTGTATCGTGAGGGCCAGTGGGGAGTGGTCAGACCAAGTAAAGGGGAGGATAGTGCAGTCTGTAGTGAGGGGGATCAGGGTGGTTGGAAGCAAAAATAATCAATTTGCGAGTAACTGCTATGTACACCCGAGTGGAAAGTATAATCCCTCTCTGTGGGGGAAGTAGGCACCAGGCGTCGTGCAAATGATGTTGTCCTAGGAGGGAGTGTAGTTTACCTACTGTGCCACTCACCGCAGGGGTCATAGGGGGAGCTGAGAGGTCTCTTGCAGGGTCCAGACTAACATTCAAGTCCCCACAGATTATCAGTTCACCCAAGAACACATCTGTGACCCTGTTCATAAGGTGTGACATGAACTGTGACTGAGAGCTGTTGGAAGCATAGATCGATACCAACGTGTACACCCTGCCATTAATTGTGCAAACTAATACGACATACCTGCCTCTAGGGTCGGTAATAATTCGGTGAGTTTGGAACGCTACCCTATTGTGGATCAGTAGTGTCACTCCTCTTGATTTAGTTCTATGGGTAGAATGAAATTGTGTGTGATATTGTGGCATAATAAGTTTGGGGTAGTCCAGTCTCCAGAAATGTGTTTCTTGTAGGCATACCACGTCTGCGTCATAAGTGCGTCTTTGTACAGGGAGTGTCTTTTAATGGGCATGTTTAAGCCCTTTACATTATATGTAACAAGTTTCATAGAAAGCTAGAGAATGGCTGCAAGATTCATCAGTAAACCGGTCGGGGCAGTAAACTTGCCCATCTTCAGTGTCACCCAGCGGCCGTATGTGATGGGTGCTGCAAACCCCAGGGGCAAAGGGAGGGGGAGGGAAGACACACAAAAAAACAAACAGACTTTCGACGGGTGACAGCAAAACTAGGTGTGTTCCAAAATGCCATACTCTCCAGTGAGAGTTCCCTAGGTGGGAAGGACCCATACCCTTACACGAAAAGGGGGAGAACAAGGGGGGGGGGTTCCGTCTACAAACAACAGCGAAACCATGGTGTATTAAAACAAACTTACTAACATTACCCAACATTTGACTTATGATCAACTGTACATCTGATGTGTTCCCATCGAGGACCTCACTGGGAAGGGCGGCTCTGTTAGCGGTAATCCGCGCCTGGAAAATGGGTCAGTGATTGCGCCACTCCGGCGCCAACCATTTAAGCAAAGGTGATTTTCCCTGGGTACCTTCCTCTTGTAAACCCCAGGATTCCAATGCCGTGCGACCCTCATCCAGCGATGTCAGAACGGTGCTGATTCCTTCACGTAGAACTATAAGTTTGGTAGGGTACCCTCATTGGTACACAATTCCTGCCGTACCTAGCACAGATGTTATGGGGCGAAATAGGTGGCGTTGTTGCAGGGTAGCTATAGAAAGGTCCGGGTAGATGGCATGATGGGCAAATTGCGATCCTAGGGCATCCGGTTTGCTCAGTGCGCGTCAGATATCCTCCTGTAGTAATGGAGTCTCAGCATGACATCCCTGGGTGCTTTCTGAGGTGCTGACGGTGGTTTTGGCACACAGTGGATCTGGTCCAGAAAGAGCGACTCCAGAGCAACCCCAGGCAGTAGGTAGGAGAATAAATCTGATGCATAAATCGTGAGATCCCGGGGGTGCACTGTTTCTGGGACACCCCGGATTTTGAGATTATGCCGGCGGGATCTATCCTCGAGGTCCGCCAATTTATTGGTGCATTGCTGTAGCTGCTCCTCAAGAGTCTCCACCGCTGCGGCCATGATGTTGTGTGCCTCCGCTATCTCAGACATTTTGGCCTCCAGGTGTGATGTCTGCTCACCGATCTCCTTAATATCCTTGCGGATAGCTGCGTCGTTAATGTGGACGAGAGTTCCTTGAACAATGAATCCATCCAGATAGAGAATGCAGCCAGGTCGACCTCTGGTCCCGCGACCAGCGCCGTGGGAGAGGGGGCTGGGGATCCGCCGCCATTTTGAGGGTCTGTGTCCTCGCTGCATTTAGTAGGCCGTTGAGTGAAAAACTCCTGTTTGGGTGTCTTCTTAGTTTTTGAAGAGGCCATCTCAGCGGCAGCTGGTCTCCGAGAGGGAGAATGGAAGCAGTGGTCTGTAGTAAAGCGATATATGCTGTATTTCGGTGTGTGGTGCAGGAGCTGGGCTAAAACATGTCCACCATGCTCAGCTGTTTGCCACGCCCCCATTATTTGTATATTTGTATCTCTACTAGGGCTGCAACTAACGATTATTCTCGATTAGTATTGTCGATTAATCGATTAGTTGTTTCAGTCCTAATCTCTACCACTAACATATTGGAGAGTGGTACGCTGATTGCAATACATATTCAGAGAGGAGATAGAGAGGGCCCTGCTCACTAAGGAGTTTACATTCTAGTAGCGGTTACTTGATTAGATCATTACACTTTTGGTTTAATTTACATTTTTGTGTATTTTAAAAAGTTCAATAATTTGTAATAATATATCCTCTGAAAATCAGGCAGAAAATTTAAATAGATGATGATGCCAACGAATCATAAATAACACATCCTAACAATTCAAGATATATGGCACAATATCAGTTTGTGACCAAGCGATCTATTCTGAGATTCATTATATTTTTGTTGTCCTCATTTAAACAAAAGTAAAAAATATAAACTACAAGAGGGGGTTTTAAATTGTATTCTATATCCGTGCTTTGAATCCTTGTTTAGGGCTTATAAAAAATGGCCACCTTGTAGTATGTCCTCCTTGTAGCATTGTCCTATATTTGAACTATGAATTATAATAAATGCTCATGGGATGTAATTTCAAAGTGTGATGCTGCCACAACAATAATTAAGGCTGGTGTCATATGAACGTTTTTGAGAGTGGAAGGAATGTCCGTGAGAGTGGACGTTCCTTTCACTCTGACTCCCATCTGGTCACCTCGATGAGCGTAGTTAGTGCGCTCAGCGCTGCAAGGTTCTATCCTCCTATGGAAGATCTCACTTTGCAGCCCCGTTGAACGCGTGTCATAGCGTTTCAATGGGGAGGCTTTCAGCACTGCCGCAGCATGTCCGCTGTAGCGCGCAGTTCATGTGGCCGGCCCCGTCGCGGCGTCACAGCGCTGTGACAGACGCCAGGAGGCAGGTCAGTATGGGTGCACATAGTGCACTCGCCTGACCCCGGCCTTACTAAAATACATTTAAAAATTTAATTATTGTAAGAATTGGTAAAATAGGCACCTGCTGACAGTGATGGGGATCCATAGCTTCTGGGAGACAAATGCCCCCTAAACCTCAGCCTCTATAGAACAATCTTTAGCGTGAACCCTAATATTCTTAATCCAAAACTGTGCTAAATAAAAGAGTTTCATATAACATCAATTAAGATGGAATACTTACCATTGCATTAATTGTGATCCATGAGTAGATGCCAAATTACTCTCTCATCTGAATGAACAATAGCAAAGGGATGTAGAAATTATTTCTGAAAAGAAGAGACCAAAAAGAGGTAGCACAATATAGTAATAAGGTCACCAAAGTGCTAAAGTATTGTGCTACACTATATTTGGCCTTTCTTTTCTTCATTTTTACAACCTTTGACTTAAGCTTCATTAAGCCTGCTGTGAGGGCCTGTGCAAGGATTGTTGGCACCTTTGGCATATCACATTTTGTCCTCTCTTGTGTCTCTACCACCAAAACATTCTTCTGATTCTTTATAAAGATACCACAATTTCTATAATCTGAGAGTTAGATTTGAATATTTTTGCAGTTTTTTAACTCTTACCTCAAGTTCTCTTTCTGGATAAGAAGAAAAGAATGTTCTTTAAGCATTCCTTTATATTCCATCTGTTCATTTATTCAATTGCCTACTAATGCTGTAGGAAAACAGACCTTGATCTTACAAATGAAGGTTTAGTTTTCTATTATACTAAGCCTTAACCTTTTAATCAAAACTATTGATATCTGAGGTTGTTTACACCTTTGTCTACTTTCCAATACATTGCATTTTGTGTTTTGTTTGTGGAAATGACTTATCTTGTTCAATAACAGCCACCCACATTGTATTGATTGATGCTTCTTAGCTTTTATCCTTTTGGGACTCCAGCAGGATTGTTTACTCTTTTATGTGGTCTAAACTGTGAATTTTATCTCTTAGCATGAAAATAGAAATCCACTACATCACTTCAAACCAGTGCTAGACAACCTCCATAGCATTCAACTGTACAAAATAATATTTTAAAATAGTTTCGAAAGTAAATTGACGTTCTGTAATTATTTTACTAATTGTACACAAATTTACATTTTCTAGTAACATAAGCAAACTTTGTTTTCGGTATAAATAACTCAACAGCAGAAAACAATGCCAAACAAAAGCCAAATTCACATATTTCTTACTATAACAAAATTATTTTCTGAAGTTCAGGAATTAATTTTACCGTGTTATCATTAACTTTGCATAAACATGTCTTACCTGGAATACAAACCAGTTTATGTAAATGTGGTTTTAAAATAGAATTTTTTTTAAGGTTTGCCAAAACTATTGGCGATGGCTTTGGTAGTGAATATTAGATTGCATGTCTATTATATGCGGATGCTAATAAGTCGTTTTATGATTTAGTACAATTTTCAAGGCCATACATATGCAGAGTATATAAACTTATCTTTTCTAAACTTGTTGTTAACTATTTTAATATAGCTTTTTAATATTTATTTCCAATAATAGCTACCTATTTTCTGCTGCAACTTCACTCAGGCCGATCACATATTTATGAGATGTGTCCTATTGGCTTGCCGCTTGAAAACCACTGCTTTTATGTTCATTTGTCCCATGATTTCAATACCTTGCTGTCCTTTACAATGTTTCTTACTATGTTTGCTTATTCCCTGCTGTTTTATGATGCGTCATTTGTGACAGGATGTTACTCCATTTTTTAACAAAGCCTATGATCGAACTAACCTGTTTTTTAAAAGCAATTTAGTTTTTTTTTTTTAGGGTAACTTCTAACTGTCCCTGGTCTGAAAATCTAGTGAATCAGAGTGCCAGGGAATTCCATTAAAGACCCCCCCACCCTAGATAAAAACATATTTTGCTCCACCCTCCTGTCACCATGCACAGGACCACTCCAGGTCCACAAATGTCGACTCCAGAAATTAGCGTCCCATTTTTGTTCAGGTCCACTATGACCACTTCCTTCCATCCCATTTTTATTGTAATGTGCGCTATGTATATTTTACAAAGCTCCACAGCAATAAAACACACAGTAATGTGTGGTGCGTATGAGTGTATCACAAAATCCACAGCAATATAACTCCCAGTAATATGGGGTGTGTATGTGCGTATAACAGAGCTCCAAAGTAAAACTCAAAAATAAGAATAAAATAAAATATTATTAAAGAAATAATATATTCAAATAATATTTAATTTATTTAAATAAAATTAAGATAAATCTAAAAAATTATTATATTAACATAATTTATTTAAATAAAAATTTTTTGAATATAAGAAAAAACTAACATAATTTACATTATAAAAAGAAATATGCTAGTTACCTTTCCTAACTTTTTTTGCAGGTAGAGTGCTGAATTCCTTTTCATCCAGGAGAGGAGCTCAAGAGCCCGGGTACCGTGGCACCCACTGCACCCCTTGTAATAATGCTCCTGACCAAGCTACATATAATTAATGTCTATTGTATGATTACAATCATGATTTGCCAATCCAGCTCTGATACAGTATGTGTATCCCCACATTCCGTTTTTTCCTTTTCTTTGTTTTCTTGTTATGTTTGCTGTTTTGTGATATGTTAATTAACATTCTACTAGTTGTGATGGCACTACACACAATGCAACATACATTTTCATTTACTTGTGCATCTCCTCAGTTGCCAAGGTACAGTCCCAAGTGGCCCATATACTATTTACAAGTTTCAACAACTACAATAATGTTACCTTAGTCTCTATCTATGCTACTGTTACACTCACAGGGATCCCAAAGTTTGTTTAATTCCATTTTTTAGGTTCATAGAGTGGTGACTTTGTTTTCCTCTATTCTAGTAACCAGATGCACATTGCCTCTTCTTTACGTGAGAAACTTGCTCTGTAGCCAATGTTACTAGATCTTGATCTTTTTTGTACTGCTATCCTGCTATAATTGCTTTCCTCTTTTTCCTTACATCGCCATTTTCAAGCTTACACTTCGTTCCCTTCTCCCAATGAAGAGACCAGACAAGTGGATCTCATCTAACTTGCTTAATGCTGAAGTGCAAACATCTAAATCCACCATTTTGTATGGATACAGACCTCTGGACCTCTTGTTTATCCATGGTTTTCTTACAAATAGTCCACTTTCAAAAAATATAGAGAACCCTTTAAGTTTCTTCTCTAAAAGCACACAGTCAAATCAAATCAAATCAAAATAAGCTTTATTGGCAGGACCAAATACATTTTAGCATTGCCAAAGCATATGGGGAGGAGGGGGGCTAGTGGGACATATATATGGGGGAGAATGGTCAAGTCCATGGACATTATCAGGGGTAAGGGATAATGTGAAATGGGATGGGGGTGAGTCCGTGTTGGGGATTTATAAGTCAGGGATCTCTCATGTTCCTCTCAGTCTGTGACATTCTGTGACGTATTGGGCAGATATTTTCACCGCCGGCTCCTCTTCTCCCAGTATGATGTGGAGTTTCCTCGTCTCTTCTATAGAGGTGAAGTCCGGGATGAGAGCGGAGAGTCTCTGGAAGTGAGTTTCCCTCAGTGATGAGTACTTGGGGCACTGTAGGAGGAAGTGGACCTCATCTTCCAGGGCCCCCTGGTCACAATGCTGGAACAGTCTATTCTCCCTGGGCTTGTAGGTCTGTCTATGCCGCCCTGATTCGATTTCCAGGCTGTGGGCGCTCAGTCTGCACCGGCTCAGGATCTGTCTGTCCTTGGGGTCTTGTAGTACCTCCAGGTATGGGGCCAGTTTGTATTCCCTCTGTAAGGATTGGTAAATGGTGAGTTTCTGGGAGTTTGCTATATCATGTCTCCATTCTCTGATATAGTTTTCCCTGGAATCGTTAATTAGGGCCTTTATTTGATATTTTGTCAGATTGCATTCATGGGGGCTTTGGATGATCAGGTTGGATATGAGTTGTTGCAGCCCACATGGTTTGGGGTGGTCCTTGTTGGCCAGTAGGGCTTTATGGTGGTATGAGTTGAGGCTGCTGATGTTTAGATGGTCCCAGTATGATAGCGCCCTCTTCTGTACTGCAAGAAGTAAGGGGAGTCTGCCCAACTCGGCCCGGCAAGCATTGTTAGAGGTGCTCCGATGGACTTGGAGGAGGTGCTTGCAGAATTCCAAATGGAATATTTCTGTTGCGCTGGTGTCCCATTTGGGTTGGTCAGGGTAGGTAATGGGGCCCCATACTTCACTGCCATAAAGGAGGATTGGAGTGATGACGCTATCAAAGATTTTAAGCCAGACTCTTACAGGCGGTTTTAGTTTATAGAGGTTTCTCCTGATGGCATAGAAGGTTCTACACGCCTTGTCTCTTAGGGCCTCTATGGCTGGTTTGAAACTTCCCGATCGATTTGTTTCTAGGCCGAGGTATGTGTAGCTGTTGGCTTCATCAAGAGTGCAGTCATTAAGTGTAAAAGAGGAACTCTTGGTTTTTGTGTTCTTCCTTTGAAAAACCATGACCTTTGTTTTCTTTTGGTTGATGGGTAGTGCCCATGCCGCACTGTATTTTTCCAGCACTTCCAGGTTGTCTTGTAGACCTCTCTCTGTTGGTGACAGTAATAGGAGGTCATCTGCATACAACAGGAACTTCACCTCGGTGTCATGTAGAGTTAGTCCTGGTGCTGAGGAGGATTCTAGAGCTTCAGCCAGTCCATTGATGTAGATGTTAAAGAGGGTTGGACTTAAGCTGTAGCCTTGTCTGACTCCACGAGCCTGCCGGAAGTACTCTGTTCTCTTCCCATTCACCTTTATGCTGCAGAAGTTCTCATTATATGAGCTCTTGATGACGTCATTTGTTTTCCCTCCTATTCCACTCTCCAGTAGTTTGAGGAACAGGCCTGAGTGCCACACTGAGTCAAAGGCCTTCTTAAAGTCCACAAAGCAGGCAGTCATGCATATGTTACAGTTACAAGCATTTACAAAGCACAAACAGATTCCACAGCGCTGTACAATGGGATAGACAGAAAAACTAATATACATTCATGTTACACACACTGAACAGTAGGAGAGAAGGACCCTGCTTGAGAGTTTACAATCTAATAAAAGAGGGGTGACACAGTAGGTGAGAGTGCCTGGAGTATGTGTGGTAGCGGGCACATGTGGGCTGGGAAGATGGAGCAAGACATGTACAGTGAGGGATCATGGAGTGAGCCGATAGGCTTCTCTAAAGTAATGTGTTTTCAGAGACTTCTTGAAGGAAGGGAGAGACGGGGAGAGTCTAATGTTGCGGGGGAGGGAGTTCTATAGAAAGGGGGCAGCTCGGGAGAAGTTCTGAAGGCGGGAGTTGGGGGTGGGGGTACGAGGAACAGATAACATCAGATCATTGGCAGAGCGAAGTGGTCGGGAAGGGGTATACCTGCTAATAAGGGAGGAGATGTAGGCAGGGGTGCAGCTATGGAGAGCTTTGTACGTGAGTACCAGTATTTTGAAATAGATTCGAAAGGAAACAGGGAGCCAGTGTAGAGATTGACAGAGGGGTGAGGTATGAGAGATGTGGAAGGTGCGGTGGATGAGCCTAGCACAGACATTCATAACAGAATGCAGAGGGACAATCTGGGATCTCTTAAGGCCAGAGAGAATGAGGTTACAGTAGTCAAGGCGGAAGATAATAAGAGCTTGGACAAGCAGTTTAGCAGAGTCCTGATTAAGAAAGGGACGGACGTGTGCAATGTCTTTTAGGTGGAATTAGCAAGATTTGGTTAGTGACTTAATGTGAGGAGTAGGGATGAGCTGTTCAGCTCGATCTGTTTGGAGTTCGCATCGAACATCGGCCGTTCGGCTGTTCGCCAAACTCCGAACATTTCCGCGTGTTCGGTTCGAGTTCACCCACAATGCATCACAATGGACCACAATGCACTTTTCCACTGGCCTGAGGCTTGTAATTGGCTACAGCCTTGCACCTGACCACAGGTCAGGTGCAAGACAGGTGCAAGACTATGCCAATCACGGCTCAGAGTCCTGATTGTGCAAATTTTGCCCAATCATGGGCTCACAGAGCTAAGTCCCGCAGCACAATATATAAGGCTTCACACAGCCCCCAGCACATGTTTTTTGAGAGGGGATTGTTCTGTTAGTGTGTCTTCTCAGTGCCAGCAGCTATTGGTGGGGTCTCACTTCTACAAAATATCTGGGAATTGTTGTAATCTGTGTGTTCTCACTGCCAGCAGCTATTGGGGGGGGGGTCTCACTTCTACAAGATATCTGGGAATTGTTGTAATCTGTGTGTTCTCACTGCCAGCAGCTATTGGGGGGGGTCTCGCTTCTACAAGATATCTGGGAATTGTAATATGTGTCTTGTCACTGCCACCCATCAGGGGGTCTCACAGATTTATAGGAGGTTCCTGGGAATTGTAATTTGTGTCTTGTCACTGCCACCCATCAGGGGGTCTCACTGATTTATAGGAGGTTCCTGGGAATTGTAATCTGTGTCTTGTCACTGCCACCCATCAGGGGGTCTCACTGATTTATAGGAGGATTCTGGGAATTGTAAACTGTGTCTTCTCACTGCCAGCTATCAGGGGGTCCCACATACTTCTATCAGATTTCTGCGAATTTTAATCTGTGTCTTGTCACTGCCACCCATCAGGGGGTCTCACTGATTTATAGGAGGTTCCTGGGAATTGTAATCTGTGTCTTGTCACTGCCACCCATCAGGGGGTCTCACTGATTTATAGGAGGTTCCTGGGAATTGTAATCTGTGTCTTGTCACTGCCACCCATCAGGGGGTCTCACTGATTTATAGGAGGTTCCTGGGAATTGTAATTTGTGTCTTGTTGTCACTGGCTGCCAGCTATCAGGGTGTCTCACTGAGTTATTCCAGAGTTCTGGAAATCTTTAATCTAGATAACACAGTTGAATCAGAGTTCTGCATATCTCCAATTTTTATTACAGCGCTGAATCAGAGTTCTGTATATCTTTAATCTATATATCACTTACCATGTCAGAAAGACCGAAAAGGATAGGCAGACGCTCCCAGACACAGATAAGAGGGCAAGTAGCCTCTGTGTCTTGTCGTCGTGGACATGGTGCATCTTCTGCAGGGGCACGCTTATCCTTCTAACTGGTGCTGGCCGTCTTAAGCAGCAGCAACATACAGAAGATTTGGTGGATTGGCTAACCAGGCCATCGTCATCCTCCTCATCCTCTGCCAGCCAGGCTTGTAGTGGTTTACAGTCCACCTCAGCTGCCAAAACATTTAATTCAGCCTCCATGTCCACAGCTACTCCTGCCGTAGCCTCACTATCACACACGTAGGAGTCAGCTGAATTGTTTGACTACAATGACAGTGACATGCTGCTTGAGGATGCGCAGCAACTGCAGTGCTCTGATTCAAACTCTGAGGTTGAGGAAGGGAGTATAATCAACCTAGAGGAAATGGGTGCCAGTGACACACAAATAACTGGCACTCATGTTGCCCCAGCAGCTGCAGCATACTGCCCTGTTGGCTCCAGTGACGAGGAAATAGGGGTGATGATGATGATGAGGTCACTGACTCCACCTGGGTGCCTGATCAAACAGAGGAGTCAAATGAGGAGGAGGAGGAGGCACAACAAAAATGAGGCAGAACGTCCTCTATTACCAACCGTAGCCAGTCCAAGGCATCAGAAGTCACAGCTGCTCAGGTGCAGAGCACTGTTGTCTCAAAGCACATGTACAGGAAGTCTGCTGTCTGGGAGTTCTTTAAGAAATGTGCAGCAGACTGCGCCGTTGCTATTTGTAATCTATGTCAGATGAGGATCAAGCGTGGGAAAGACATCCCACGCTTGGGTACCGCATGCTTGATGCGACATATGACCACCTGCCACGCATCCTGTTGGCACAACACTTTGCATAGGTCCTCCTCCTCCTCATCTGTCTCTACCTCCACTATATGTCCTGCCATGTCATTGCCTACAACCTCCACTGACAGGGATGATGCTACAGTAATGGGTTACCAGGTCCTTCCTCACAATGTGACAGCATCCCATCAGCTGAAAATTTACGCAGTCAGATTACATTGCCCCAGCTGCTGCAGCGTAAGAAAAAATATAGTCCCAAACATCCCCAAGCACAGCGTCTAAATGCCAGCTTAGCAAAATTACTCGCATTACAACTGCTGCCTTTCCAGCTGGTGGACTCTGCTTCGTTCCGTGAATTTGCTGAATGTGCTGTACCACAGTGGCAGGTTCCAAAATGCCATTTCTTTTCACGGAAGGCTATTCCAGCACTATACCAGCACGTGTAAGACAATATTATGGAGTCATTGGGAAAGGCAGTCAGCAGCAAGGTGCACATGACTTTAGACACGTGGTCCAGCAAGCATGGACTGGGCCATTACATTTCCTTCATGGCACACTTGGTAATTCTGATTGCAGCTGGGAGGAATCCAGGACAGGGCTCTGTGCTGGAGCTTGTTCATCCACCACCCCTCCAGAAAGCTGCTTGTATGAGGTCTGTCTGGTCCACCACCTCTTCCTCCTCCTCCTTCTCTGTCTCTGGCGAAGCGGCAGTTAAACCAACGCGTGGCAGGGGCTACGCAATGGCTCAAGCAAGAAGATACCATACTGTGCTTGAGCTGGTTTGTTTAGGGGACAGAAGCCACACCGGGCCAGAAATTCTGTCAGCTCTGCAGGGGCAGGTGCAGAGATGGGTAACACCACGCCAGCTTCAGCTGGGAATGGTCGTCTGTGATAATGGCAGCAACCTTCTCTCCGCCCTACGCCTGGGTAAGTTGATGCATGTACCATGCCTAGCACACGTCCTAAATCTGGTGGTACAGCGTTTCCTAACCAGGTACCCAGGGCTGGCAGAGCTTCTCAGCCAGGCCAGAAAAGTCTGCAGCCACTTTAGACGGTCATTTCCAGCAAGTGTTCGCCTGGCAGAAATTCAAAGAGAATTCCACCTTCCCACAAACCGTCTGATCTGTGACATGCCCACCAGTGAAACTCGACATTAGCAATGCTGCAGCGTCTGCACAAGCAGCAGAGGGCCAACAATGAGTACCTGTGTGAGTATGGCACAAGGACAGGTTCAAGTCAACTTGGTTTCCCCCCCGCAGTGGCTGATGATCAAGCATGCATGCACTGTACTGTCACCATTTCAGGAGGCAACGAGGATGGTGAGCAGGGACAGTGCATGCATCAGTGACACAATTCCTTTAGTGTTCCTGCTGGAGCGCACTCTGCGGGAAATTATAGATGTGGCACTAGAGGCAGAGCAGCAGGAGGAAGAGGAGGCCTGCCCTAGCTCTCAAGGCCCCAGTCTTTACGCAGACAGCATTCCTGCGGGTCCTCAGATCCGACAGGAGGACGATGAGGAGGAGGAGGAATATTTAAGTAGTGGGGGCATTGAAGGTGGGGATTCCTCAGGGGAGGGTTTTGTGTGCCCAGAAACCCAAGGACTAGTATGTGGCTGGGAGGAGGAAGTGCACGATGGGGTCATCCTCATTGACCAGGAAGACTCGGAAGCTAATGCCACCTCCAACTTACACTGCATGGGCTCCCTTATCCTGCAAAGCCTGCTAAAGGACCCCAGGATTCGTGCTATCAAGGAGAGGGATCATTACTGGTTGGCAACCCTTCTTGATCCACGATACAAGGGTAAAGTTGCAGAGCTCATCCTGCCCGCACAGAGGGAGGAAAGGATGAAAAAACTTGAGTACGCTCTAAAGCGACACTTGTGTACCACCTTTCCAGGCACTGGTAGGTTACCAAGTGATGACACAGGTGCTTCTGAGGCTGCGGATGATCAGAGGAAGAGCGGTGAAGGCCGGGGCCGCTTGACTGATGCCTTTTTAATTCTTTTTAGTCCACGATGCCCAGGGACGTCAAATGTAGGCACCCATTGCCAGCGTCTTCACCATATGGTGCAGGACTACCTAGGGGCAAGGGCAGACTTGGATACCTTTCCAGCAGATGATCCACTGGCTTACTGGGTGTTGAGATTGGATCACTGGCCAGAACTTAGCCAATATGCTTTGCAGCTACTAGGTTGCCCTTCATCCAGCGTGCTTTCTGAAAGGACATTTCAGTGCCGCTGGAGGTTTTGTCACAGACAAAAGAGTGCGTCTGTCCACCGACTCTGTAGACCGGCTGACATTTATAAAAATGAACCAGTCCTGGCTCAGCAGCTATCAATCCCCTGATGCTGACATAACTGAATAGATCGGGGATCTCTTCTGCATTACCAAAACCTCCACCCCTGCACTCTTCCACAATACCTCAAAGGGGTTACGTTGTGAAGGCACTAGCTGGCACCAAAGGCCTAATATTTGGGAGCACTGCCACTGATGCCTATGCCAGATTCATATCATTTTAATACTGGACTGCAGGGCCCAACCCTGCACTCTTCCACAATACCACAGAGGGGTTACGTACAGTGTGAAGGCACTTTCTGCCACCAAAGGCACAATATTTGGGTGCACTGCCACTGATGCCTATACCAGATTCATATCATTTTAATATTGGACCACAGGGTCTAACCCTGCACTCTTCCACAATACCACAGAGGGGTTACGGTGTGACGGCACTGTTGCCGACACTAAAGGCCCAATTTTAAACACCTATTGTTACTTTCATCCAAAGCCTGCATAAGTTTCACCATAATTTAGCCAAAACATCACTAAACTTGTTCTGTGTGTCCTAAAATGTCTCCTCGTTTCATACAGGCTGCCGCCCCAAGCAGTTGTTTATGAATAGATTAAAGGAAAACCATTTGCTGTCATTTGAAATGTCATTTTTTTGTTTTTAAACGTTTCTATACATCCTACAAATCCGCCACTTCACGGGCAGGTTATGGGGACCTCCTAGGCACGATATTTGAAGGAATTTTTCGTTTTTATTCTTAACCTTTATTTCATGGAAAACTCCCTGTTCCTTTAAAAACGTTTTTTTTTTTACTTTTTGTCCCTGTTTCCTGTCCCCCAGGGCACTACCTGGACCCCCATACACCTTTTATGGCAAATATCTTGCATATATGCCCTCTTGGAGGGCACTCTAAAAAAAATAGGTCTTTAACCGTTTCACTGCTGAGTGCTGAGCCATTTCACCGCTGTGCGCTGAGCTCATTTTTACCACTTTTGCTCATGTTTAAATGCGTTTTGAAGCCATGGGAAATGTTTTATCACCAACGAGTGGGAAATGTTTGACCAACAATGAGTGGGAAATGTTTGACCAACAACAAGTGGGAAATGTATGACCAACACACAGGACAGGGTATACCTGAAATAGGCTAGACGGTATACAAGGACGCATTCTAACACAAACTTCAATCAGGGGTTAGAGTGGTCAAGAAATAGCCATGGACTGGTACACAGGGGTGGTTCTCATACAAGCCAGGTAACAACGGAGACTGAAAAATCTACCAAGTAGTGAATCGCCAGGAGACACTCAGCACTGAGGGAAGTAAACTTCAAGATAGGGCGGTGAGCCGGATTGCGCTGTCTGTAGTTAAACCCGGCGGGTGCGCTTCATCATGCCGCGCCCCACCTCCTGCCAGCCTGTGAGCTCCGGAAGCTGGCACAACTCCTGGCACCCGGCTTGTCGGTGGCTCCGCAGGGTGTCGGGGCCCCCTCTGAGCCCCAGACGTGACAGATACACTCATACACACCACACATTACTGTGAGTTTTATTGCTGTTGAACTGTGTTATGTCCTTTTTTTGTTTTGGAAGAGGGCGAAAAGCTATTATGGGTTGAGGAAGTTTATGGGGGGCCCCATCGTGAGGTTCAGTAAGGGGCCTCATCATTTTTGATGGCTGCCCTGTATGCATCCGGTACACGGTCAGTGCACCCAAATATTGTGCCTTTGTGCCAGCTACTGCCTTCACACCGTAACCCCTCTGAGGTATTGTGGAAGAGTGCAGGGTTGGACCTTGCGGTCAAATGTTGAAATGATATGCAACTGTCACATTCAAGTGCAGAAAAATTGTGTCTTAGTCAGTGGTGCACGACACCGAGAATCTAACAGGGTTATTCAAAGAGATCTGAATTGTAGCTGAAAGGTAACCGAACATTGAAATTCAGCATACGGTTACCTTTCCTGGCCATTCAGCTATTCAGAGAGCAGGCAGTTCGCCAAATGTTAGCGAATTGCCTGTACAAACGGTGCCTGGTCGGTGCCTGTTCGAGGGCAGTGAAATCCCCATAGAGAAGCAATGCTTCGTCTATTCAGAGAATAAAAACCAGCAGTGAAAAGTTGCCGAAATGCCCTGCTGTTCGGTGGTTTCATTCAGCAGGTTTATTCAGGAGAATCCCATAGGCTTCAATGTTAAAAATATTCCCGTTTAAATTCAATATCTAATAAACTGTTTATTATTATAATATTCTGCAGTAAAGAGTCTCTTTATTTTTAGATTTTTTTTGGATCTTATATGCATTTTTTTAATTGCTTTTTCATTTTTCTGTAACAGTCCTTTTTATTATCATTCATTCATTGGATGTTATGTTTAAATTCCAGACATTTTCGTTCAGTAGTTTTTTTGCAAACAGCGTTCGAATTGAACCTAGAGCCCATCCCTACCAAAGGTATGAAACCCAGGACATACCCTGGACATACTTGAAAATGAGAGAAATCTCAATGTATCCTTCCTGGTAAAATCCTTTATAAATAAATAAATAAACCAGAGATCAGAGCTTGCTGAGATGATGTCATGGGTAAGATTAGCCAGTGTAAAGAGCTGAATAAGCCCTCTCTAGCCCCCCTTAATGGGGGAGAGGAAGCAGGGAGCTCACAGTGCTGTGACCACTCAGATAAGAATGAGTGGTCATTGTGAATAGAATATTTATTTATTTATACATATAGTATCTTTAAGTGTCTTCATATCATAGGGAAACTGATTGGTGTCAGTGTCGAAGAATATATAATCTATTCTAAATTTCCCGAAAACACAACAACATGTTTATGAGACTGGCCAATGACACTTTTGGCCATTAGAGTTTACCTACTCAGGTCTCATACAGTATTTGCTCAATGCTGCCATTACAGAGACGATCACGATATGCAAGTCAACCTGCTTCCACCTAAAATCGCAACCGAAGACCCTTACAAAAATACTCAAGCAATCACATAAACCCACCTACCATAGTTGCAGTTACTAGTATTTATAAAGTGCTGACAAGTTCTGTGGAACTGTACAATGGATGAGACAGAACAACGAATATACATACAAGTTAGACACACAGAACAGTAGCAGAGAGGACCCTGCTTGAGAGCTTAAAATCGAAAAGCAGAGGGGTGACTTACTAGGTGAGGGTAAATAGCAGAGTATATGAAGAAGTGGGGTGCATGTGGGCTGTGTTGGAAGATGGAGCAGGAAATGTGCAGTAGGGGATTATGGAGTGAGCTGATAGGCTTCTCTAAACTAAGTAATATGTTTTCAGAGATTTATTGAAGGGCTGGAAAGACGGGAAGAGTCTAATGTTGCGGGGGAGGGAGTTCCATAAAAAGGGGGATGCTCAGAAGATAGTTAGGGTGCGGGTACGAGGAAATGATAACATCAGTTCATTGTGTATGGGATATACCTGCTAATAAGGGAGGATATGTAGGCAGTGGTGTGTGTATTGAGAGCTTTGTATGTGAGCACCAATATTTTTAATTGGATTCTAAAGGAAACAGGAAGCCAGTATAGAGATTGACAAAGGGGCGAGGTGTGAGAGGTTCGTGAGGTGAGGTGTAGTAGTCTGGCACACACATTCATTATAGACTGCAGTGGGAGAATCTGGGATCTCTTAAAGCCAGTGAGAAGAAGATTACAGTAGTCAAGGAGGGAGATAATTAGAATTTGGATGAGCATTATATTAGAGTCCTGATTAATAAAGGGGTGGATGCGTGCAATGTTTTTTTCGGAAGCAGCAATATGAGATTTCTTAATTTGATAGTTACCTGGTTAATTTCTGCATATTTTTTAATATCACTGGGGGCCTCATTTGAGCTTTGCTTGAGGCCTCCCTAACTCTAGGTAGGGGTGCAAGATAGGTTGTAGAGCACAATGACATGTGAGTGTGGCTCAGGGATATGAGTGTGGAACACTGTAGTACAAGGGATGGTAATTGAAACAAATGCCACACCTACACAGAGTACGGGATCAGCTGCAAGGTTTGTCTGTCTTTCTGTCTGTGCTGCAAGGTGTCATATACTCTTAGGCTAGGGTCAGACGAACGCATTTTCGCGTTGTCTGTGAAAAAGTGCGTTCGAACGAATGGACGTATTTTTTCACGGAGTACGCGATAGCGGTCATACTATGCGCATTTTTCGTCCGTGATTTTGTACAGATCATCAATAAAACACTTTGTGCATCTGGACGTTATGTTGGCCGGACATTAGCAGTGTCTGACATCTCCAATTCACGCACACACGCCTCTAGCGGACGCAGCGCACTCTGTACAACCGTACTAGAGGTTTTACGTTCTCGACAAAATGCGTTCGTTTGCCACTTGCGTTGCGCAGCCGGACTTTTGTGCGACCGTACTTCGTATATTGGCCGTCATTGCCCGGCACTTGCTGCTACTACGGCCGTGATTAAGTGCGCCTGCACGCGCGTTCGCACTGCGCTCGTCTGACCCTAGCCTTAAAGTGTTTCTTGGCTCCAGTCCACACTTACCCCTAACAGGCCAGGTTAGCAAGATAGCTGAAGCACAGTTGATATGATTTTTTTTCTCAGTGATTGCAGTATTCAGTAGGCTTGTGCACATATTTTTTTTTCGGTTCGATTCGGTTCGATTTTTTGGATTTTTAAACTTTTCGATTCGGCTCGTTTCGACCGATTTCGGTTTCGATTCGATTCGGTTCGGCCCGTTTATCGGGTACATTTTTTTTTGGAATTTCAACCATTTTTCGTATTTTCGTGTCACTGTACTCGGTTTATGTATCTACTTTTCGTAATTTCGGAAATTTTCGTTTTTCGGAATTGCACATTTTTCGGGATATCGACCATTTTTCGTATTTTTCGTGTCATTTTGCCCGTTTTTTGTATCGACTTTTAGTTTTTTCGAAAAATCTGTTCTCCTCGTTTGACACATTTCAAGCCCATTCGAAAAATCCGAAAATATTTCGTTTCGGCTCGGAAAACATTTCGGATCTGAACTTTTCGGATCTAAAATTTTTTGGAAATTCGGCCGCATCCGAAAACACGAATCGGGAAATTTCGTGAAAATTCCGAAATTCCGAAACCCGAAACGCACATCCCTAGTATTCAGTCTGCAATTTGCAATGCTAATACTTTAAACCTGGCCTGTTCCAGGGTCCTGAGGACCAGAGATGATAAACACTGCTTTTAAAGGATAGAGGAGAGATGGAGAAAGATAATCAGCAATAGATGGTGGGTAAAGGAAAACATAGACATATAATTATAAAGCCCATAAAAGACAGCAATGGTAAGTAGATTCCATTCTAAACAATTACATAGTTAAGTCATAAGTAATACAATGGATATCAATAGCCACACTGAGATTGGGCTATAACACAGATATACAGAAGATTGAAGGGGCTTTTTACGGATTCTTGGTTTGCCGGCTTATGCATAGAGAATGGGATAATGGGATGAAATGGCAAGACGTGTTATAGTGCAACAGAATGGGATTTATTTTGCATAGGGTTTGAAAAATTAGTCTATCTATAAGTTAAGGATGACTCGGGTCTCTGCACAGGTTAAGAATTATTGTCTGGAATGGGGCAAAGGTGGATCTTTGACACGAAGAATTTCACATTGGGTGCAAAACCCATAATTTTTTCGAACCAATTAATAGTAGGTAAGAAATGATACCAGCTAGAGATAGTAGTAGTAATAATAATAATAAAAATAATAACAACAAAGTATTTATTATTTGTTTTGAAAAAACAAAAACAGATATTAAAGGGCAATGAGAGTGATCATATTCCTTGTATTTTGAATGCAATTTTGTTAATGTTACTTATTGTTCAAGGAAGGACATTCAAATGGTATCCATATTTTTCCAATGAAAAACAACTGAGTATTTTCAGATTAATTTAATATTTTTCCACTTGACAACTGTAATAGAATTTAAAAATATTTTAAATAACTATGTGCTTCAAATTCCCTCGAAGTGTATTTTTGATGATGCTTCATTTGAACTAAGCACACATCTCCCCCTACTGGTAAGTATGGACTGTACTTATGTGCAGTTAACAGCAACTGTTTCAAATTTCAATTTGTTCAACTACAACCTTAATCTGACAGGCTTTCAAAAAGTATGTAAGTCAACATAGCCCCTTGAATAAAACTGCCTGAGTGTGTTAGCCACAAGACTATAGGGGTTATTCAGAGCGAGCCGATCTGGCCCCGAAATTGCAGCGAACAGTGAATTTTAGACAATTTTAGACATTGATTTCGTCCAAATATGGGATAATTTAGTTTTCGCATGACTCAAGAGATACGAAACTTCTCGGTCCAAAAAACTAAAGAAACGAAAGGAAAATGCATTACATTTTAGTTTCAGTTCTTTTTGTAATATTACATTGATGAGTGAAGGAGAGCAGCAATGATTAATGCTGGAGGATGTTCTATACATTATACAGAGAGGAGCATTTTTTTTTTTAGTCCTTTAAATCCAGTGTCTGTGAGCGCTGAGATCGGCTGCTTGTTACATTATCTCTCAGTACAATGTATCAGGCTCAGCTGTTACAGTAACTGACTACTGCTCATCACAGCGCTCAGAGTTTCAGTAAAACAAGGAAATAATATTGTTATAACCTCTTATATATAAAATTATTCTTTACTAGTTTTACTGAAACTCTGACTGCTGTGATGAGCAGCAGTCAGTTACTGTAACAGCTTTGGAAGATACAAACAAATTTGTTGGGAGCGCAAGAAGTACAGTATAGTGCAGCATATCTTCTAGAAATAGTTCTGATAGTCGGTTTTTCCCCGCAATGTGTACTACAATAGAGAATAACAATAATTGCACAGTATTGTGACATATATTAAATAAAAATACTCCAATATAGATCCACTCACAAAGATAGAGCCTGCTGGCTCGTTTGATTAGACAGATGAGTCTCTATGGGGGACTCCTCCCATCAATCGATTCTCTGGATGTTGACAGCTGGATTACAGTGGTCTATTTTCATGATGTGATTAGCTCAAATATAAAAAGAAATATGCATAGCACAATACCAGTGATATATTCAGTATATTGCATTATATATTCAAGTACTCACGAATTTCTGAGCCTCCTTATCGAGTGGCTCAGTAAAGTAAGTTTGGGACCAATTGATCTCCACAGGAGGTCCTACCCCTGATCGATATTCCGGATTCGTGGATGGGATGAGAAAATATCTTGCAGAGAGGTGTATATAAAAAGGTTTATTTAAATGAATAAAACAACTCACATAAAAAAGGGCTGAACCGAGACGCGTTTCCCTCGCTTTCCTGCGAGTTTCATCAGTCAGTATACCGACTGAATATATCACTGGTATTGTGCTATGCATATTTCTTTTTATATTTGAGCTAATCACATCATGAAAATAGACCACTGTAATACAGCTCTTAACATCCAGAGAATCGATTGATGGGAGGAGTCCCCCATAGAGACTCATCTGTCTAATCAAACGAGCCAGCAGGCTCTATCTTTGTGAGTGGATCTATATCGGAGTATTTTTATTTAATATATGTCACAATACTGCGCAATTATTGTTATTCTCTATTGTAGTACACATTGCGGGGAAAAACCGACTATCAGAACTATTTCTAGAAGATACGTTGCACCATACTGTACTTCTTGCGCTCCCAACAAATTTGTTTGTATCTTCCATGTTCTATATGGGTGAGGGACACCCCTTGTGGTGAGCTGCATGATTGTGGGATAATCACCATATTTCGGATATCACATTTGAATAATCACAGCGCCAAACACTTTAATACCTGCCCAGTGTTTTTTCTTTTATAACTGTAACAGCTTTGCCTGACACATTGTGCTGAGAGTGAGAGATACTGTAACAAGCAGCCAATCTCAGCCCTCTGAGGAGTCACCAGTACACTATTAATTGTATCTGCTGGTTTTCGGATGAATGAAATTCGTTTTCATACTAAAGGACTGAAAACAAATTTCTTTAGCAACTAAATAAATTGCGTAAAAGGACGAATGCATTCGTCCAAAACGAAATTTTGTGCTGTGCACATGTCTAGTGAATTTCCCCGTACAGTGCGATTTTGTGGGCATTCGGCTATACAGAAAGCAGGCAGTTCGCCAAATTTTGGTGAATTGCCAGCAAATACAGTGCCTGTTCGACAGCAGTGGAATTCCCATAGAGACGTAATGGTTAACCTACTCAGAAAACACCGAACCGCAGAGAAATGTCAGTGAAATGCCCTGATGTTCGGTGGTTTCATTCGGCAGTTTTAATCAGGTGAATCCCACAGGCTTCAATGTTAAAAATATTCTCGTTTTAGTCAAATATCTATTAAACCGTTTATTCTTTTACTCTACAGCAAAAAGTCTCTTTATTTATTTTTTTAGGATTTTTTATGCATTTTACAGGATGTTTTCGACAATTTGTTTTCCTGATTTTTTTTTAAATAGCGTTTTTTTTCTGTAACAGACCTTTTTATTATTTTTCATAGGACCGTATATGTTATTTCCAGACATTTTGTCCAATAGTATTTTTGCAAACAGTGTTTCAAATTTGGCACTTTCAATATTTTATTTTTTTTAACCAGACCCGCGGCTTGTCGATTTTTTTCTGCGGCTCGTCAGTGGTTTGTGCGGCGGCTCGTTGGCTGCATTTGGTGGCTGTTCGATGGATTTGAGACGACTGTCCGGTGGATTGGTGGTGGCCAGGTTTGTGGCGGCTGCCAGCAGGTTGGTGTTGGTGTTGGTTAATCAATTGATTCGCTGTACTTTGGGGACCCTGCATTGAATGCTGAATTCACAGCAAAATTGTCCCATAAAGGAGTAATGGTTTGTCTATTCACAAAACGCCAAACTGCACTGAAGTGTCGGCAAAATGCCCCAATTTTTGATGTTTCAGTTTGACAGGTTTAACTCCTTTCCTGCGGATGACGTGTGGGGGACGTTCTCGGCTTTGCACAATGCATGTGGAGGACGTCCCCCAAACATCATGGGCCTCTGCAGGGACAGGGGAGACCCATGACGACTCCGGACTGAGTTCCAGGGTGGTCTGACTTCCTTGGAATCAGACTGTCCCTTATTATTATTATTATCCTTTATTTATATAGCGCCTCAAATTCTGCAGTGCTTTGCAAGAATTGTGTACAAGGGGTTGATACATTAGAATACCACACATGGATGATATGGCCTGATTCAGGAGGACCCTGTTCCCAAGAGAATTTACAATCTATGAGAAGTACAAATATTTTGTGAGGTAGGCACATCCATATTGTTAAGTGTCTTGCCCAGGGACATTTGGTGGTGTTTTCTGAGTGGGATCGAGTCGGCTTTCCATGTAGATCAGTGACCTGTGGTTAGGAATGGGATGAACCCGGTTCTCGTAAAGTTGAGACTTGCTTCCAGGGGTCAAGTCCTGGGAAAAAAAGTGAGGGAACTCACCCACGAATTCCAAAACCCCTACTACCTGAAGAAAAAATATATATATCACGAGTATAGCAGTACGTGGTGATAACATTTTTATTGGGTTAACATTTAAAAGACAAGCTTTCGAGAGTGTAACCTCTCCTCTTCAGGTCTAGAAACTATACTGATCAGTGAAAGGTATCACTACGTACAGGTATACTCGTGATTTTGGCAACTGGACTAACGCATTATATATAATATATATATCACATACATATATATATATATATATATCCAGGCACAGACCTCACAGAATTATATACACAGGCACAGACCCCCCAGAATTATATACACAGCACTGGACCCCCAGAATAATATACACAGCACTGAGCCCCCCAGAATAATACACCCAGGACTGAGCCCCCAGAATAATATACACAGCACTGAGCCCCCAGAATAATATACCCAGCACTGAGTCCCAAGAATAACATATCCCAGCTCATGGATATATTTGCCCCAGCAGCTCATGGATATATTTGCCCAAGCAGCTCATGGATATATTTGCCCCAGCTCATGGATATTTTTGCCCCCAGCAGTTCATGGATATATTTGCCCCCAGCTCATGGATATATTTGCCCCCAGGTCATGGTTATATTTGCCCCCAGCAGCTCATGGATATATTTGCCCCAGCTCATGGATATATTTGCCCCCAGCTAATGGATATATTTGCCCCCAGCAGCTCATGGATATATTTTCCCCCAGCTCATGGATATATTTTCCCCCAGCAGCTCATAGATATATTTGCCCCCAGCTCATGGATATATTTGCCCCCAGGTCATAGTTATATTTGCCCCCAGCTCATGGATATATTTGCCCCCAGCTCATGAATATATTTGCCCCCAGCAGCTCATGGATATATTTGCCCCCAGCTCATGGATATATTTTCCCTCAGCAGCTCATGGATATATTTGTCCCCAGCTAATGGATATATTTGCCCCCAGCAGCTCATGGATATATTTGCCCCCAGCTCATGGATATATTTGCCCCTAGCAGCTCATGGATATATTTGCCCCCAGCTCATGGATATATTTGCCCTCAGCAGCTCATGGATATATTTTCCCCCAGCAGCTCATAGATATATTTGCCCCCAGCTCATGGATATATTTGCCCCTAGCAGCTCATGGATATATTTGCCCCCAGCAGCTCATGGATATATTTGCCCCCAGCTCACCTCTCTGCCAGGTGCCAGGCCCAAAAAAAATTAGCTGCCGGCCCGGCGGCCGCGTGTTTGTCCTCCGTGCGGCAGCTGGAATGAAGTGTGGCCGCTCGCCTGTGATCTATCCAACAGACAGCCACGATCTCGCCGCCGCTCGGAGGATGAACACGCGGCCGCCGGGCCGGCAGCTAAATTGTTTCGGGCTCCGACCACAGCGCAGCGTTTCCGTTGTGGGAGAACTGCGGGAACGCCGTTCCCGCAGGACTCGAGCCCTGCTTGCTTCTCTGGAGTTGTATTGTAGGGATGTCCTGAACAGGATTTGACTTGCTTCTCCACAATCGAAAGGAGGACGTTACCACTGGACTCCACAGCCAATATTGTGTGGTAGGCAAGAACAGTGGATAGCAAAAGTCTACACACCACTGTTAAAATGTCAGGTTGATGTTATGTAAAAAAATGAGGCAAAGATAAATCATCTCAGAATGTCTCCACCTTTTATTGTGACCTATAAACTGTACAACTCAATTGAAAAACAAACTGAAATCTTTTAGATGGAGGGAAATAAAAATAAAAAAATAAAATGATATGGTTGCATAGGTGTGTACACCCTCTTATATCAAGTGGAGAACATATGATGCAACACTGACTTTACCAAGAACTGGATGTCCCACCAAATGTGATGCAAAGACGAGAATAAAATTGGCCATGGAGGCTGCCAAAAAGCCTACAGCAACATGAAAGGAGTTGCAGTTATATCTGGCAAGTACTGGCTGTGTGGTACATGTGACAACAACCTCCCGTGTTCTTCATATGTCTGGGCTATGGCGTAGAGTAGGAAGATGGAAGCATTTTCTTATGAAGAAAAACATCCAAGCCCAGCTAAATTTTGGAAAAACACATCTGAAGTCTCCCAAAAGCATGTTGGAAAAATCTGTTATGGTCTGATGAAACCAAGGTCAAAGTTTTTGGACATAATTCCAAAAGATATGTTTAGTGCAAAAACAACACTGCACATCACCAAAAGAACACCATACCCACAGTGAAGGATGGTGGTGGCAGCATCATGCTTTGGGTGGATTTTCTTCAGTTGTGTCACGCTATGTTCAGCTGGAGCTCACTATGCAGTACCTAGGCTGGGAATGAAGAGAGCAGGGTCCGAGGGAGATAAACAAATTCATGAAGCAGAGGGAAGTCCAATTTCAAGCAATAGGTCAGTGCAGACAACAAGTATTAAGGTCACAAGTAGGGTCACACACACAGGTATTCAGCAATAAGGAATGCCAGGTTCTCTAAGGAAGAAACTATCAATCACCTTAACTTTGAAGGGGTTAAAATAGGGTGCCATGCCTGATGACACACCCAAGCCCCACCCCTATCTACCTTCCCATGCCCTTGTATGGCAGGAGGCGTCCGATGGCCTCGCCTGAGTCTGGAGGACAGCCGAGCAGCCTGCGACAGCCAGAAGACTGTCACCGCTGGAGCGCAGGACCGAAGTAGGAGGATGTAAGTAAGTATGGTGCCTACACATAGTCCCCTACATCCTCCTACTTCGGCCCTGAGCTTAAGCTTGAAGCCGAGCCGAGCCGGGGGCTCACCTGAGCCTGGACGACGGCCGAACAGCCTGTGACAGCCGTTGCATGGTCTTCCGACTGTGTTCAGGCTGCTCGGCTGTCATCCAGACTCAGGCGAGCCTCCGGCTTGGCTGGGCCTTGAAAGCCCAGCCGAGCCAGGGGCTCGCCTGAGCCTGGACAACGGCCGAGCAGCCTGCGACAGCCGTTGGACGGTCACTGCTGGAGCTCGGGGCCGAAGTACACATACTCACCTACATCGGCCTGGAGCTCCTCCAGCGATGGCAATCCTGCATCCAGTGCCCGCTGTGTCGGTCGCCGGTATGACATCACGAAAGCCTTTGACCCAGGGTCAAAGGCTTCTGTGACATCATACCGGCGACCGACACAGCGGCATTGAATGCAGGATTGCCATCACTGGAGGAGCTCCGGGCCAATGTAGGTGAGTATGTGTGCAATCGGTGGAGGACTCGATTTAGGTGAGTATGACCACCCAACACCCCCCTGCTTGCTCGGCCAGCATCCAGGCTCAGGCGAGCTTCCTGCTTGGCCTGGGCCTAGTGGCACAGCCGAGCCAGGGACTCGCCTGAGCCTGGAGGATGGCCGAGCAGGCAACTTGGCCGGCCTCCAAGCTCAGGCGAGCCCCAGGCTCGGCTGGACCTCTAGGCCCAGGCCAAGCCGGGGTCTCGCCTGAGCTTGGAAGACGGCCGAGCAGGCAGCTCACCTGGCCTCCATGCTCAGGCGAGCCCCCGGCTCGGCTGGGCCTCTAGGCCCAGGCCAACCTGGGGGCTTGCCTGAGTTTGGAAGATGGTCGAGCAGGCAGCTTGGCTGGCCTCCATGCTCAGGTGAGCCCCCGGCTCGGCTGGGCCTCTAGCCTGGAGGCCGGCCGAGCAAGCAGCTGGAAATTTTCGGCCGTTTTTTACGCCTGAATTTCCATTTCGTACGAAAACACCATTTTCGGTGGACGATAATTTTCGGTGGCCGCAATTTCGGTGCATCCCTAGTTGTTACTAAATGGATAATGTTCAGAAATTGAGCTGTATAATGTCATTTGAAGAAATCAGCATGGATTTATGAAACACAGATCTTGTACAACTAACCTTATTGCATTATTTTCTAAGAAGTAAGTAGAAGTATAGAACAGCGGGTCGTAGTGGATGTGATTTACTTGAATTTTGCCAAAGCCTTCAACACAGTTCAACACAAAAGATTATTATTCAAATTAAGAAAACTTGGTCTAGATGAAAATTCTTGTTCTTGGATAGAACACTGGGTAAAAGATAGATGTCACGTTTCCACCAGTTTCTGCCAGGCCCCCTGGTGGTGAGAGCATTATTGTCAGCCCTTGTGGTTTTCAGGGTTAATCTGTTCATGCTCTCCACCCCTAGAGTCTCTGTGACTGATCAGACCTGTGGTCACATGACCTGCAATGCCCTATATATATCGTCAGCAGTGCATTAGATCTTTGGTCCAGGATAGGTTTTTCCTACTGAGTACCTGCATTTTGCTTTCTGAGAACCTGTATATGATACCCGTGTATGACTTTGGCTTTTGTTTTCTGGACTTCTCTTGTCAGCTCTTTGTACCCTGTACACTGTGCTGTGTATATGATATTCCTGTGTATAACCTATTGGTGTGTTTTCTGGATCTCTCTCGTCAGCTCCTTGTATCCAGATATTTCTGTGTATGACTACTGGCGTGTTTCTGGACCATTCTCTTATCTGCTCTCTGTATCCTGTATGTCTTATTTCTTGGTTTGTGTTGTATTTACCCAGCAGCATAGTGTAGGTTGTTATAGAGGCCAACTATTAAGGACCTCATTTTAATGTTAGGGTTCGGTCTTGCTGCTGGGCATATTGGTTGTGACGTCTTGCAAACTATGCCCACTATTACCCCCATGGGTCTGGTGTTTGTCAGGTTCGAGCCAGGATGGAACCATGGCAGGGCCTCTGGGTAGTAATTTATTATCCCAAACGCTGGGGGTGAGCAGGCAGACAGACACTGGAAGCTGTATTGGCACAATTAAGCTTTGTTATGCAGATATAGTACATAGCAAACAGTTTTAGCAAAGTACAGGTTGCAAAACAAAAACACAGGCAGCGTAAATGGAAAGTGGATGGTGAGTCACATAGTTTATCTGGATCCACTTGAGGAGAAGCAGGAACCTTTGGTAACAGTACCTTGATAGAAAGTCAACCTCTTAGGAGAGAGCTTAAGGGCTGGAAGCCACCTGAAAGTCTCTAGACCCACTGGATAGTGGGCCATGTAGTTGATAGTCCAGCAAGCAGGAACCAGGAAGACTTGTGTGTGTGTTTGTGTGTGTATATCTTTATATTTACAGTTTTTATATTGGGAATGTTAACATAATTGTAAAATTTGCCCAATGATGAATATGTGTGCACATCTGAAAACCTTTGCTCAAACAACGATCATCAAGCTACAAGAAGTACCTCGATGACATCACAGTGACTAGTTTTGAAGTGGAACAATAATATTTTTTAAACACGTTTTCTCAAGAAAGACTTAACCACTGAGTGTTCCTTTTAATTGTTGATTAAATGTGTAATCAGTCAAAATTTAAACTTCTTAGTACAAGGAAAAAGACACTTGAATTTAGACTTTAGTACACACAGACATGTTTTCCTTACTGTCACTGCCATCCTTAACTGACCGAGATTGGAATTTTAAGGATTTAAATCCTGTAAAGAGTGGACAGATGGGTATATTTCTAAAACAATGTATGTATTTAATCATTTCCATTCCACAAGGAAAATCATAGCTTCGAAGATCCTCTGATGTTTGGGTGTTCATGTCTGTTCCTTGCTTCCATTTCAGCAGACCGCGTTCTTCTTGAGTGCCTGTAAAATTTATACAAACATTTTAGCCCTACAAGAACAAAATAAAATGGATAGCAAATTAATATATACCATGGTGTGACTGGTCCCCACAATTACATTTCTGTGTTGACTCGTCAACGCGCCAGCATGCAATCATGCACAAGGAGTGAGCATATGGCTATCCTGAAGGAAAGTCTAATCTCAAAACCACTGGACATTTTTGGATTTAGGCTGGGGTCAGACGAACGCAGTGCAAACGTGCGTTTAGCCACACTTTATTACGGCCGTGGTAGCAGCAAATGACATCCAACACAGGCCCACACACGAAGTACGGCCACACGAAAGTTCGGCCGCGCACCGCAAGTGGCAAACGAAAGCATTTTTGCAAGACCGTCTAACCGCTAATACTGAAGTACAGAGCGCGCTGCGTCCGTATAGCGGCATGTGTGCGTGATTAGGAGACGTCAGACGCTGCTCATGTCCAGCCAACATAACATCCAGACACCCAAAGTTTCCTGGTTTGGATCCGTAAAAACTCACGGCCGAAATTGCGCATCGTATGACCGCTATCGTGTCTTCCATAAAAAATGCATTTGGACGCATCGACGCACTTTTGGACGGTAGACATGAAAAATGCCTTTGTCTGACCCTAGCCTTAATTGGAATATCAGGTTTGAGACAGAACCTTCTCATTCAACATCAGTACTAGAATTCAATAATGTCCATTTGTCTGAAAGGGCATACATTCTCATAGAAATACTCCAAATTGTGGTGAAAAGTATTCCTTACTGCAAAGGAAAGGGCAACTCCATACTAATTGTCTTGTTATTGGAGTAGGATATCCACAAAACTCATTTAGCTGCCATTGTCAGTGGTCCTCATACTTTTAAACATAAATTGTGGGCCCTGTTCTGCAAAGTAATAGGGAATCACAAATTGTAAATTACTTTAACCTTTAGCAAATCCCTGTTACGATCAAGCTGCTATATTAGTGGATTAGTGGAATGCTTCATATTATTATTTAGAAGAACAGCATAAAATTATTGGGCTCAATTAACTAAGTGCCAAATTTCCCCCAACAAGGCAGCTGTAATTGCCAAGCTGCACATATCAGTGTTGATTCATCTAATAGTTGAAAGAAACCTTGGTTTATACACCTGAATTAGATGTCATTTTTTTATGTGAATAGCTGAAATGATTGAAAGAACAATAGGACAATTAAAGCTAAACTTCCATTGGCAATTTGACATATAAGGGGTTATTCAGAGAGCACCAAAATGTTGTCGACATTTCAAGGCTCTCTAGTTCCCCGCACTTCGAAGAATCAAATTCCCTGGCCCTGCGGTAAATTCAGCATTCACCACAGGGTCCCCAAAGTGCAGAGAAAAGCCGCCGAATGGATATGAAAAATCACCGAAACTCGCTGCAAATCTGCCGGAAATCCCGCTGATACGTTTCGAAAATTCGAATTGATCCAAAACGCTATAGAAAACCCACCGAACGTATCCGACGATCTGTCGCAAACCTGCCGAATACGTACAAAAAAGCCGATCCGCCGAACACAGCACTGACCAGTCGCCTGAAAGTTTCAAATTTGAAGTGCTTTATGCAGGAAAACTACTGGCCGAAAATGTCTAGAATTAACATATAAGGTCCTATGGATAATAATAAAAAGGTCTGTTACAGGAAAAAAATGGTATTTAAAAAAAAAATGAAATAAAAATTTGCCGAAAAAATCCAGAAAAATGCCTAAAGAGTCCTAAAACAAAAATAAAGAGTTTTTTGCTGCAGATTAAAAGAATAAACAGTTTAATAGATATTGAATAAAAACAGTAATATTTTTAACATTGAAACCTATGGGGTTCATCTGATTAAACCTGCCGAATGAACCCACCGAACATCAGGGCATTTCACTGTTTGGTGTTCTCTGAATAGATTAACCATTGCTTCTCTTTGAAGGACTTTCACTGCCGCCGAACTGTACTGTATTTTTCTGGCAGTTTGCCAAAATTTGGTGAACAGCTTCCTTTCTGAATAGCCAAATGGCCGTGAAATTGCACTGTATGAGGAAATTCACTGTTTGGTGCAATTTCAGGGCCAGTTCGACTCTCTTTGAATAACCCCAATAGTGAATAGATCCCAATATGTTGCTTATGTTTACAAACTTTACATTTTTAATCGAATGAATTACCCTTCCAGCCCTCACTTGTGCTGTGTAGTGCAGTTCTTCCCAAACCTGTCCTCAGCACCCGCTACAGGCCTGATTTTAACAATTACCTTGGGGAAATGCATATCCAATACCGCAATCACTAAGCAGCGAACTATATCACCTGTACTTCTCATATCTTGCAAACCTGCCCTGCTAGTGGGTTCTGAGGACAGCTGATGGGAGACACTGTCCTCAGGACACCAGAGAATTGTGAGTTACTGCACATGCATCATAATATATATGTACACGGAGACACACAAAATACAAACTGCTGCCATACCTGGTAAAGTGTTGTCAAAAAAAAATGCAATGCAACCACCAACAAACATTTCAGTAGTTAAAAGAACAGTCAAAATTTGATCCATTTCGGTTATTCCTGTGAACAGAGAGTTATCAGTTAAAAATATGTGTATGCGTGTATGTATGTACAACAGGAGATAAAAGAAAAGCATGTTGTGGGTTTAATGTGTGTAGAGATGCCATAGGGATCATGAAAATTAGAAGTCAAGTTGTTATATATTACAGTACACAATTACTATTATAGTCAATATGGTGTATCTCTTCAAGTGAACCTACCAAATAAGGTTACCCCTGTCCGGTTTCACCCGGAAAATGTAGTTTTTTGAGTCATGGGTTTCAGACTGACCCCCCAGGAGTGTTCTCCACCCCACCCAGCATCACCAGTAGCTGGGATTTTGAATTTCTTGACAGCCGGTCACCGGCAATGTTACTGACATGTCAATATTAAAGAATACGATCACTGTGCTAATCTCAATACATTGCAATAACTTGTTGAAAATATATATAGCAATAAAATAAATGAGCACTGTATGTAGTGTGACAACTCAATCTTATCTGAGTGGTCACACTGCTGTACACTCCCTTCTCCCTCTCTCCCCTATAAGTGGGCTCAGGGGGCTAATTCAGGCATCCAAATGCATGGGCTTAGTCCTGCACAAAACTTTAGCACAGGGATCCCCAACTCAGGCTTCAGGGCTTGTAGACCTTTGAGTACTAGATTTCTCCAATGAGAGCCACTGGATTAGTTGGATTTCCCAGCCCCCTGTGGTCACCTGACATGCTGAGCTGAAAGAGTGTTATGAGATCAGATGGAAAATAGCGCTGGATTTTGGTGAGTTTTTACAGGAAACGTTAAGGTTAAAACAGGATGGGGATTTTTGTGGAGAGGATTAGGTGCGGTTAATGTTTAACCTAATAGTATCCCATTAATCTCTGCAGATTATTATTATCAAGATGGTCAAGACTGAAGGGAAAAAAAGCAAGGGGTGAGCGAGATTGATAATGGACTGCCTGTCACGTGCCACGCCGCCGCCGGCGGAAGAAAGGCAGATCTGGTGCTGCACCATCCTGATTTCCCCAGGCAGCACCCTTCAAGCCCTGTCTTGCTGGAATTTGCTTCGAGACTCACACTTGCAGGATCAGCAGGTGCACCTAATGAGGACCTGCAGTGACTATTTAGCAGAGGCACGCCTGTCCCAGGATGCTTCTGCATTTTGCTTGCAAAGTGCCAACACTCCAAGTCTGACATCAAGCCTGCCCAGAAGCTCCATAGCTATCCTGATATCTGTGTACCGAACCCCTGGCTTTCCCCCTGGACTCTGCATTCTGGATCACCCCTACCGGTATTGTGCCTCGAGACCCCTTTATTGCACCTGTCCCAAGACTTCCCTTCTGCGCCCCCCCAACCAGAGACTTTCCAGTATTGCTTCTCCATGTTTATTGTTTTCCTTTAATAAATCCCCATTTGATTTGCAACATCTCAAGTATTTCCTGTGTATCACTTGCACCTTGGGCTTGCAACCTCGACCTGTGGCACTACTCGTGACATAATGCAGAAGCCTACCAGCGAGCCCGCAGTGATACCAGTCATGAAACAGGTAATCAAGGAAACCTTCCAGGAACTGTTTAACCACTTGATGGACATTCTGAATAATCTGCTGCAGAAGATGTGGGGCCCATCTCCTAAGGTGTGTTCTCCTGGAACCAAAATGGTTCATGGCCCCTTATCTGCAGAGGAGCGCACCAGGCGGTACAAAGCTGATCTCTGCCTGTACTGTGGACAAGATGGCCATTTTTTGCCGGTCTGCCCAATAAGACCACCAAAAATGATTTTTGCAAAGAAATCTCCCACAGCAAAAACCGCTCCAAGATCTGCTCCCCTGGCTAAACAGACACCTGTATCCAAGCCAGTCGTCAGAAAGCCAGCTACTAAAAAACCTTTGCCATCCAAGCCCCCCATTTCTAAACCACTTGCTGTTTTTCCCTATATCAAGCCTGCCACAGAGGAGGATCCGGTAACTTATATGGAAACCGCTCCCACTGACTACATGGAAGCTGACTTGCCTGAACCAATGGACCTTCTGATGTTACAGAGTCCTGGTGTAACCTCCTCTTCTAACTGGCATATCCTCGCCTCCACTGTTGCTCTAGCACCGGAAGCAACTCTCAGCAGTACCAGCCAAGCAAAGTCTGTTCAAAGTTCAATGAGCCACGGTACTGCTGCTACTCGTGCTTCTGACCCGGTTCCCCCCACTGACCCAAAGGGGGTTGAGCCAGAAAGGCCCAAGTGCGCTGCCCAGCCGGAGCGCGAAAACCTTGAGATACCCGCTGCCCAAGCTGGAGTGCCAACAATTATGCCAGATTCCAGAGCAAAGCCCACTACTCCCAGCCAGCATGTTCTGAAAATTAATTCTCCTGCACAAGACAAAATGCCTGCTAATTCCAGGAAGGCGACCAAGCTCCCTCAGGGTTCTCTGGGTTGCGGTGCCACCACTGCCAAGGCCGCTGACCCGGCTCCCTCCACTGTCTCAAAGGAGGTTGAGCAAGGAGACCCTGGGGCATCCATTGGGCAAAATGGAGTGCCAGTCCAGGAAGTTACCAATCCATCCGTGAAATCCCCACCGATTCTTACTGTTATTAACACCCTTGCTGCTCAAGTTGGTGCCTTCACCAGAATAATAGAAAGCATCAAAGTTAACCACGAGGCCTTACGGTCCCAAGTGCAGGAGATCCAGGCCTATGTTCAAGTGCCGGCTGAGAGCATCACCGACCCACAATCCATGGCAGAGCTACTCCCTGCTGCTGATTCGGATTCAGATGGCGAACCATCTCTTCAGACAGCACGGCGTAGCCAAGGGCCACCTGGTCGAGGATGGTCATACCTGGGCACCACAAGTTCAATGCCGGCTGCTAATCCAGCCACTTACCGGTGTACATCTGTCACTCCTAGGAGGGTTCCTGGAGTATCCAAAGTGGACTGTCCAATTCCCCATACCAGGAACGTGAAGTCTAAACCTGGTTCCGTGACTCCTGTACCGGACCCCACTACCGGCAGAACCATCACTAATAGGAAGGTAACCCAGCTCCCTCAGGGCTCTCCGGGTCACTGTGCCGTAGCCTCCGATACCCCTGACCCGGTTCCCTCCTTATCTATGGAGGTTGAACCAGGAAGCCCCGAGGTACCCAATCCCGGCCAACTGCCATTGGGTAAGAGCATGGTTATTGAAGACCACCGTAAGACCGACTCCTTGCTACCCGGTTGTGTCCTTGCCTCTAACGGGACTTTGGTGCGTACAGAGGATCTTGAGAGATTTGAGGAGGCCCTGCTGCAAAGGAAGCCTGCAGATGTACCTGCAGAATCAATTTTGGCATTAACCGCTGCAGCGCCTATCACTCTCAGCCAGCAATCAGCTCCTCACTACCAACCAGAGCTGGACTTTATTCCCCTGGAATCCAGTGAGGAGGAAGCTGTTGACCCTGCTACCAAAGAGCCTGCATATGGACAAACAACCTATACTGTCACGGCACTGGACCGTACTGAAGTTCAGCGACCTTTAGAGCCGTTCCATTCCCTCACCTCTGAGGGGACAGTTATAAAGGTAGAAGACCTCCCCGCTTATGAAGCAACCTTAGACACCCGGAGGGTGTTCTTTGAGGGGGGCAAATGTCACGTGCCACGCCGCCGCCGGCGGAAGAATGGCAGATCTGGTGCTGCACCATCCTGATTTCCCCAGGCAGCACCCTTCAAGCCCTGTCTTGCTGGAATTTGCTTCGAGACTCACACTTGCAGGATCAGCAGGTGCACCTAATGAGGACCTGCAGTGACTATTTAGCAGAGGCACGCCTGTCCCAGGATGCTTCTGCATTTTGCTTGCAAAGTGCCAACACTCCAAGTCTGACATCAAGCCTGTCCAGAAGCTCCATAGCTATCCTGATATCTGTGTACCGAACCCCTGGCTTTCCCCCTGGACTCTGCATTCTGGATCACCCCTACCGGTATTGTGCCTCGAGACCCCTTTATTGCACCTGTCCCAAGACTTCCCTTCTGCGCCCCCCCAACCAGAGACTTTCCAGTATTGCTTCTCCATGTTTATTGTTTTCCTTTAATAAATCCCCATTTGATTTGCAACATCTCAAGTATTTCCTGTGTATCACTTGCACCTTGGGCTTGCAACCTCGACCTGTGGCACTACTCGTGACACTGCCGTGACTACACACACCTGAACGACCTATCACATGATTCGGGAGAAATAATACTGGTATCCAACAGATATCCAGCCAACAATTACACTATAATATATTAAATCTACATGGCAACTGCATAACGGACATGAGAGATCTAAGGGTAAACAGTAATGTTCACTTAATAAGGAGAAATTCATGTTCTCTTCAGGATCAAAATGTTAGCAATATTATGTACACCACATAGAGTGAGAAACAATGTGATGCATGGGGTCAGTGTAGGAAGTAGATCAAGTCAATTGCAAAGGGGAAATATGATGTGAAGTGATAGGCTTTTCTAAATTAATGTCTTTTTAGAGATGTTATGAGAGACTGAAGGCATGGGGAGAGGTAAATGTGGCTAGAGAGGGTGTTCTATAAGAATACAGTTACAGGTACTTATAAAGCGTTAACAAGTTCCTTAGCGCTGTACAATGGGTAAGACAGAATAACAAACATACATACAAATTAAACACACAGAACAGTAGGAGATGGGACCCTACTTGAGAGTTTACAATCTAAAAGGAGAGGGGTGACACACTAGGTGAGTTTAAATAGAGAACCTGAAGTAACGGGGTGCATGTGGGTTGGGTGGGAAGATAGTGCAAGAAACTTACAGGTGGGGATCATGGAGTGAGCCGATAGGCTTCTCTAAAGTAATGTGTTTTCAGTGACTTCTGGAAGGACTGGAGAGACTGGGAGAGTCTAATGTTGCGGGGGAGGAAGTTCCATAGAAAGGGGGCAGCTCAGGCGGACGTCTTGAACGCGGGAGTTGGGGTGCAGGTACGTGGAGCTGATAGCATCAGATCATTGGCAGAGAGAAGTGGCTGGGACAGGATGTACCTGTTAATAAGGGAGGAGATGTAGGTAGGGGCGTGGTTATGGAGAGCTTTGTACTTGAGCACCAATATTTTGAATTGGATTCTAAAGGAAACAGGGGGCCAGTGTAGAGATTGACAAAAAGGGGTGAGGTGCGAGAAATGCGAGAGGTGAGGTGGATGAGCCTAGCACAGGAATTAATAACAGACTGCAGAGGGAGAATCTGGGACCTCTTAGAGTAGTCAAGGTGGGAGATAATAAGAGCATGTATGAGTGTTTTAGCAGAGTCCTGATTAAGACAGGGACGGATGCGTGCAACGTTTTTTAGGTGGAATTAGCAAGATTTGGTCAGTGACTAATGTGAGGAGTGAAGTAGAGATCAGAGTCGAAGAGGACACTGAGGCAAAGAGCTCGAGAGACAGAATTAATGGTGGCACCATTCACCTGAAGGGAAATAGGTGAACACTGAGGCCAAGTTGACACAGTGTGAGGAGCAGGAGAGGTTGTCAACAGTGTCAAATGCAGCAGAAAGGTCAATAAGAATAAGCAGGGAGAAGTGACCTTTGGTTTTAGCATCAACTAAATCATTAGTAACCTTGGTCAAAGCAGTTTAACATTGGTTGCAGATTATCAACACCAAAACCCACTGGATTTCGCATAAATTCTGGCTCAAATATGACCATAGTATGCTTTCAACATTCTTATAGAAATATGATCTCCACTAGTTAGCTACGAGAGAAGTCCAAAAAGTGACTAATACAAGTCACTCTTTGTGAAATATAGATACAGCACATATACATGACCTACAGATAAATAATTTTTTAAACAAACTCTTACCTGTTTTAATATAGTTGGGATGCGAGTCTAAGAAATTTGGTAGCGCTAATCCAAAAAACAGAGAGAAACCCAAAACAAACAAATTTCGAGAAGAATTCAAGTCAACAAACTGAAGATTTGAGAGTCCAATTGCAGTTATCATGCCTAATAATGAAATTCATATATAAAGATATTAAGAAAAATTGTTTTTTTTTGGCAGTTTTACAACTATGGTATCCAATGAATAATTTAAATCACAAAATGCGTTGATATATTTATGAATTAAATGCAATTTTTATGCTTGGCCATTTTATAATTTCCAAAAACGTAGCTGTGGGAAAGACCCATTCAATTCTGAGTGATAAAAGTGTTAACACACATTCAATAGCTTTATCCATTATCATTCTGAGCTTTTCAAAGTGTTTTTTTTTTCCAATTTACTGTTGAAGATGAACATTCTTGGCCTAAAATGTGTAATGGGGCTTTGCGTGTCAGTAGGTAAGATTTTATGGAAAAATGAGCTCTACTAGTCATAGTAAACTATTCCAATGTACAAAAATAATGAAAACCACCCAAGTACAGAGAAATAGTCATTATTTAGCAATCAACTGTAAATACTTCACTTTGTTTTATTTGAAATGTTTTTTGGTTTGACTTACCAAAGAGTGTGCAAAACATTCCACCAAGAATTGGGTCTGGGACAGAGGCAAAAAGTGCTGTAAATTTTCCTACTGTTCCTAAAATAAACATGATTCCAGCACCATACTGTACAACTCTTCTACTGCCAACCTGTAAAATAATACATAAATAATACAATTTAAATAAATAAAGATACTAATCTGTCTCATTCTGATTTATAAAAGGAGAAAAAACACATTAAAATGGACACTAACATTAACCTCTGACACGGCCTCCGTTGCTGCTCTCTCACGTGGCGGTCTACACTTGAGCCATACCCCCAGACCGAGTGAGAGAAATGGTGGCGGGGTCGGACTCCTGCTCTCTCCCACCTGCACCTACCAGCATCTCCCTCCACCCCATCCCTCTCCTTCTCCTCCTTCAAGACACACTGCATCCGCCTGTTCTCTCCTCTGGCCCTCAGGGTGGCAGTCATCTACCGCCCACCGGGACCAACCTCCCAGTTCTTTGACCACTTTGCTACCTGGCTTTCTCACTTCCTGTCTTCTAATCTTCCATGCCTAATTCTCAGGGACTTCAAAATCCCCATTGACGATCCTTCCGCTCCTGCTGCATCCAAACTTCTTTCACTCACGTCCTCCTTTGGACTCACACAATCCTCCCTCCTCCCTACCCACCGCGATGGTCACGTTATTGACCTGGTCTTTTCCAACCTCTGCTCCATTTCTGAGTTCAAATGTCGCCCTTTCCCCATCTCTGACCACCACCTTCTCTCTTTCAACCTTTCTGGACTTCCTAAACACCCTGCTCCCCCACCCCGCACAAACACTCGCAGAAATCTACATGCTGTGGACCCCCATCAATTTTCCAACCTACTTCACCACCTCCCTCATACCTCATCCTTCACCTGCCCTGATGCTGCCACTAATCACTACGCTTATCTCTGCTCTAGACACTCTTGCTCCTCTTCGACTCTGTAAGGCCCCACGCCGCCAGCTTCAGCCCTGGCACACCCTCCAGACTCGCTACCTGCAAAGATGCTCCCGCACCGCAGAGCGTGCCTGGAGGAAATCCCGCTCTGAAGCTGATTTTGTTCACTTCAAGTTTATTCTCCGGTCATACACCTCTGCCCTCCACTTGGCCAAACAATCCTTCTTCTCATCTCTTATATCTATGCTGTCCTCCAACCCTAAACGGCTCTGGTGCACCTTCAACACCCTCCTCTACCCACCTGCACCTCCCCCCTCAGCTGCCTTCAGCGCTCAAGACCTGGCAGACTACTTCCTCAGTAAAACTCTAACTATCAGAAGCAACATCCCAAAACAAGATAGTTATCTGCCACCTCCACTCCCACAGGTCCCCTCTGCCACCCTCTGCCGCTTCCTACCAGCCACTGAGGAGGAAGTCAATTCCTTATTGTCCTCCTCACATCTCACCACGTGCCTGCTCGACCCCATTCCCTCACATCTAATTCCTCCCCTCTCCTCCTCCCTCACCCCTGCTCTCACACACATCTTCAGCCTATCTCTCTCCACTGGCTCCTTTCCATCTGCCTTCAAACACGCGCTAGTTACCCCTTTACTAAAGAAACCATCCCTAGACCCCAACTCTCCATCCAACTACCGCCCTGTATCCCTGCTTCCCTTCACATCAAAGCTCTTAGAAAAACTAGTCTTCAACCGCCTCTCCCTCTTCCTGTCCTCCAATTCCCTACTTGACCCCCTGCAATCTGGCTTCCGTCCCCTACACTCAACTGAAACTGCCCTCACCAAAGTCACCAACGACCTCCTAACTGCTAAAAAACACGGCCACTATTCTATTCTCATCCTGCTTGACCTCTCGGCTGCTTTTGACACTGTTGACCACCCCTTCCTTCTACAGACCCTCAACTCTCTGGGTCTATGTGACACTGCACTTGCTTGGGTTGACTCCTATTTATCCAACAGGTCCTTCTGTGTGTCCTTTGCTGGTAACTCCTCCGCTTCATTGCCTCTATCTGTTGGTGTACCTCAAGGCTCTGTCCTTGGTCCTCTGCTCTTTTCCATCTACACCTCCTCCCTGGGCAAAATCATCAACAGCTTTGGCTTTAATTACCACCTCTACGCTGATGACACTCAGATCTACCTCTCTACCCCTGATCTCTCTCCCCCTGTCCTCTCAAAAGTCAGTGACTGTTTATCTGGCATCTCCTCCTGGATGGCCTCTCACCACCTAAAGATCAACATGTCAAAGACTGAGCTCCTACTTATTCCTCCCTCCAATGCCTCCCCACCTCCTGACTTCTCTATCACGGTGGAGGGTATCACCATCTCCCCATCAAACCAAGTTCACTGTCTTGGAGTTACACTTGACTCTGCTCTTTCCTTCATCCCCCACATCCAGTCTCTTCCTCCTCCTGCCGATACCAACTGCGTAATATTTCCAGAATTCGGCCATTTCTTACCGCTGTCACCACAAAACAACTCATACACGCCCTGGTAATCTCCCGACTCGACTATTGCAATAATCTCTTATCTGGCCTCCCTCTGTCCCGCCTCTCCCCCCTACAATCCATCCTGAACGCCTCCGCCAGGCTAATTCACCTCACCCGCCGCTCTGTCTCTGCCGCTCCTCTCTGCGAGTCCCTTCACTGGCTCCCCATCCACTGCAGAATTAAGTTCAAAATCCTTATCCTTACCTACAAAACCCTCACTAACTCAGCGCCCCACTACCTGTCCTCACTAATCACCAAATACACCCCAGCCCGCTCCCTAAGGTCAAACAGTGACCTGCGCCTAGCTTCTCCCCGCATCACCTCTTCCCATGATAGACTGCAGGACTTCACACGTGCAGCCCCCACTCTCTGGAACGCTCTCCCTCGTACTGTCAGACTTTCCCCTAACTTCTCTTCCTTCAAACGCTCCCTTAAAACGTTCCTATTTAGGGAAGCCTACCACCCAACTCACTGACGCAACCATCAATCACTCTCACCTTACAGTCCTCTCCTCCTGTTTCCAACCCCAACCCTCCTAGATTGTGAGTTCCTACGGGAATAGGGCCCTCATCTCCTCCTGTGCTGTTTGTCAAATGTTGTTCAATGTATTGTAACCCTGTCTATACTGTGCTTATTGTACAGCGCTGCGGCATATGCTGGCGCTTTATAAATAAAGAATAATAATAATAATAATAATAATAAACTAGTGCTAATATGTGAAGCTTTGTGTACCCTAGACTTCAATGTGCATGGAAAGAACAGAGGGGATCAAAAATTCATTCCTTCTAACTTGTTTCCAGCACATTTCTTGAGGGTCTCGCAGACAGAGCTGTGAGCATCCTGTGCTGAGCTCTCAGCTCGCAACACGTCTCGTATCTCAGCATCCGATTGGATGCGGAGCAGTTTCCAGTACCGACTGCTCCTGTTTTGGATGGGCATTGTGAGTATAAATAAGGCAATTTATGGATGTTCGATAAAAATTACCTCCGAGCAGGTGCTTGCCCCCACCCCTTCCCTATTGTTATTCATGACGTTTTCTACTTGGACATATTTTTATAAATAAATACAGTTAGATAAAACAACATACATGTTATATATTATTTTCATTTTCCTATATAAGTAATTGGGGAGCAATCACTGCTGAGATGGATTAAGTGGAATATTTAGAGGCTGTTTGAAAACCCTGGGTGTTATATATTATTATTCTTCTTTATTTATATAGCACCACCATATTCTGCAGCGCTGAACAATGGGCATAATGTAGACAGGGTTACAACACATTTAGCCTGAACAACATTTTGACAAACCAAAACAGGAGGAAACAAGGGCTCTATTCCTGTGGGAATTTGGGAATATACAATCTAGAAGATATATATATATATATATATCTACACCTTTTCCCCTTCACACCCAAAATTGAGTTATCTCGATTTTGCATTGTAATGCATCGAAAAGCATGCATTAGCATATCAAAAGACCACTTTAACACTTTTTCAAAGACAGATTAGTGTGTCCCTGTGGATAAAGGAAATACTTTGTTTAATTTCTCACTAAGCACCCTGGAGAGACATAAAACCGGCTTCAAATAGAGCCCCAGTCCTCACTGTAACAAAAAGTTCAAAAAGATTGATGATGTATTACAGATGCCACAGAGAGGGCAGAATACAGGGAGATCTGTGGGCCATCTACTGCTATACAGGGATAAAGGGGTGATAATGAAAATCTCTGCACAGTAGAGATACAAGGTGTTACAGTAATTTCCATATACAGGCATTATGCCACATTCAGATATTATTTTTATATTCTATTGGTATTTTTTGGAATCTGCGTGGTTAATGACCTCATTATGATCACTATAAATCCCCATAAGCAGGAGATCTCACCATTTTCATTATTTATCTTTATCACAGTTACTGTAACTAACACAAGGGCCATTTCTGCCTGCATGATAATAATGCAGACCCCATTCAAAATTGTGTAAGATAAAGGACATCATCTAGAGCTCAGAATCTTACATTTCAGCAATATTTCTGTAAAGGATAAATGAATACATGAAAAATTTAATTTGGCCAAATTAACATTATTTAAATTTTTTAACTATCTCAGAATTACAATTGCTGTACAAAACTTTAATTTTACCCTATATCTGATTTCTAACTTCACATCCCATGTTTCAAATACTTGTTATAATAAAAAAAAATTCAACAAAAAAAAATGCTTGGTAGTGAAGTGGTTAATAAAGCCAATGGCCTTGCGCCATTGATTGCCTCTGTGTTTTTTTTATCTACTTATGTTATTTATGTTCTTAAGTTTCCTTTACATAACACATTTAAATTGTGTTGTACCACTTGATATTATTACAGAAGAGTTATCTCAAGGAATAAGTGACACATACAGTTAACATTAGTCTTATCTTTTAAAATGTGTGCCCCATTCTAAACTGAATCTGCCACTTTTTCGGATAATCTAAAGCAGTAAATATTAGACTGAGACATGACTTTTTGGAGCCTTCTATGGGCACTATTCAGTGCCCGGCGCTAAAATGGGGATGCGAATGGGGAAAATCCGTGCCTGCAGTTTTCCCAAAAGTGTCCCCATTATAGCATCATATTCTGGGGCAGGCCTTAAGTCAGCATCCTACCCCAGAGCACAGCGCGACCCTCCATAATACTCACAGTTGCGATTCTGCGCCGCCACGAGTATCACCTCCTGGAGTCCATAGGATTCAATGGAGAGTTGCACTACCAGGCCATGAGACTTGCGTAATCTTGGTCTTGGGAGTTAGCACCAGCTTTTAGGAGTTGCTAAATTTTCGGTTTACTGATTGTGCACCCTATGCTTGACATGGGGAGCGCAAAGTACAGTAAGCTCGCACAATCACTGATGTTCAAAATTGATTTCTCACGTGTGTAGCGTTAGGAAGGTAATATGGGTGGCATGCGTTAAAGTCACTTATCCTGACATTAACGCTTACTCACCGAATCTCTACAGTTAGCATTTACTAGGGGGATAAGTGCCCTATGTGTCTCTACCCCAATTCCCTCCACCCTCTAGTGGTGCTACTCATGCTACTAAAGTGTCCATCATAAAACCTAACTAGTGTTGATGTTGAGATAAAAGTGGCTTCAGTAAAGTTTTACAATTCCAAGATTATTTTTTTTGTGGAGATTCAATTTATGAGTCATTGCAGGTGTAAATGTGTTTTGTATTGTGCGTAGCTGTGGATTTAAAGAGTGAAATGCAAAGGTTTTAGGGAGTGTTGTGTGTTTGTAGGAATGTGGTGTGTAGTTTATTGTCATTGTGTGAAGGCACGTCTGACAATATTTGTGCATTTGAGTCTTAGAATATTTACAAATGCATTTCCGTGTCTCTAACCATCTCACCTTTTATCTCTATCAATCTCTTCCATACCTGTTGTCCTGTTGTGCCTCAATGCCCCCCCTCTCCTAGTTTGTTTATGCTCGGCCAACTCACATCCTGATATGTCCCTTCCTCTTATTCTGTTTCTGCTCCATTCTCCTCACCCTTTGGATCTCAGCTCAATTTTCCCCAGCCCCTAGGGCCCTTTCTTTTTACTTCCTTTTATACCTTAGTTTCTCTGTTCTCCTTCCTCACTGCTTACGGTTTCAGTTTCTTTGTCTAATCGCACCGCTATCTATGGTTTTTGACTTAATTTCCTCATCCGCTCCTTTCCCCATTCTCCCCACACTATGGAGTCATTACACAGGATGTACTTGAAAACGAGATAAATCTCAATGTATCCTTCCTGGTACAATCCTTTATAAATAAATAATTACCTCACATTTTCATCACCTACTCCTGTCTTTTCACATTCTCCTCACCTATAGTGTTTTTTCCACAATCACCCTCAACTCTCTATGCCCCTGCTCCATATATCTCACCACTCAAGTTGATTTTAATGTACTGCCATCACCTTTTACATGTATCTTCATTCTCGTTCCTTCAACCTATTACCGTAGAAACTGGAGTATAGCGTGACCCGAATATAACGCGATGGATAGAGATTTATTATGGAAATGAGAGAATACTCAAGTCTCGAATATAACATGAGGAACAAAATTTTACCGTACAGGTAAAAAATTATATCCATGTGAGCTGGGGGCAATATATATCCATGTGAGCTGGGTCAAATATATCCATGTGAGCTGGGTCAAATATATCCATGTAAGCTGGGGAAAAATATATCCATGTGAGCTGGGGCAATATATATATATCCATGTGAGCTGGGGGCAAATATATCCATGTGAGCACGGTGCAAATATATCCATGTGAGCTAGGGGCAAATATATCAGCCTGTCACTGCGAACCCAACACCAGCTCTTGGCCAAAACTGGTAGCATGCCCCCCCAAAACCTGTGTCTGGATCCGCCCCTGCCCCTCAGGCCATGGTGCTCTGCTCTAGAATGATTGCAGTTGTTACTAAGTATGAAACCGCCAGCCACCCTTCTTTTGTAGCAATTAGATGGCTGGCGGAGGGGAGCAAGGTGAATGACTGGCTTAAACTGAGCGTGTCCTCTGGCCGTGATGGATCCCACCTCTCCCAAATCCGGGAGTTGTGTTTGCAAGCATCAGGGTGCCCGCATACATTTTGCCGAGACTACCGAAGCTTCCGGGAGGCTTGGGATTCAGAGCAAATCAAGATTTATTTATTTTTTTACACGTGGTGCAGATGTCTCGAATATAACGTGACGCCCTCCAATTTTAAGGTAAATTTTCGTCAACGAGATCTAGCGGTATACTCGTGGTCTACCTGCAACATCAATAGACACATTTTTCTAACAATTTCATAAATCAAAGATTAGAGTTTACAAAATGAATACAGATATTTACTAGCTGTCTGGCCTTACATCAAGGCAGGGGACTGCATTATGGTAAATATGTAATGATAAGAATTCACAATAATGCCCCCTGGACCTTAAAATACATTCTGACTTCCATACAAACTTTTATATTATTACAATTCTGTAGTAATTCTTGTTTTTTTTCCATATAACTACATTATGTTCGTTCTTTCATGTTCATATATCACCATCATTGATAAACATGATTTGGCATGTTCCTTAGGATCCCCTTATCTCTACATGGCATCTAGATGGTTAACTGGCCCACTGACATCCTCACACATATGGTGAGGTTGTCAGTGGGTGGGGGGGGACCTGGAGGCTTGGCTGACATCCACGATGTCAGCCCCCTCCAGGTTCGAATCACGTTTTGGCGCCAATTACCAAAACGGTTAATGCCATACACTGCTGAAACGGGGAGACTCTCCCCTTTTCAGCGGTGCAAAAAGCATCCCCCTAGATTCAATGGTTGGGGAGATAGAGGGCTCCAAAGGAAATCACTTGGGCAGGCTTCCTCCCTGGCAGATCGCCGACGGGATCCAGCGAGGGAGGTAAGTATCGGGTGGGAGGGGGGTTAGGCGCCGCTGACGTACCCTGTACATCCGCGGGTCTAAGGGAGACCCGTGGACAGGACGTACAGGGTATGTCAGCAGTCCTTAAGGGGTTAATTCGTTGTGGTGCATTCGTTATGTTACCATGATTCGTATTCGGATAGAATTTGGATCGATTAATTATTTTGGGAGATTAGTAATTCGTATTTCGTATTGTTTTGTTATTTCGTTTTGATTCGCTATTTCAGAATGGGGAAATGGATGAATAAATTACTGTTAGCTTAGGGTTAAAAAATTAAGCTTAAAAGATATGGACAGCAGCACTGTGGGCTCCAGAGCAAAAAAAAATCCCCATGTCCTTGGTGTTGAAATAGGTTTCAGCACCAAGGACAGCAGCACCGCTGGCTCCCAAGGAAAAAATCCCCCTGTCCTTGGTGCTTAAATAGGTTTCAGTACCAAGGACATCTCTGCCAAAAGCAGCCATACTGAAGGAAAGAAAAAAAAATGCTACGTTCAGCACAGAAAAAAAAGCATTGTCTTTGTAAAATAATCGGGAATCCAAAAATTTCACCTAAGAAATACAAATACTAAATTTTTTTTAAAATAAAACATTCAATAAAAAGGCTTTTTGTTGCAAATGAAAGAAAAAATGGTTGAAAAAATATTTAATAAAATCGAGGATTTTTTTTTCGTTGAACCTATGGGATTCTCCTCTTTAAACCTGTCAAATGAAACCACTGAAAATCAGGGCATTTCATCGACATTTTGGTGCTGTTTGGCATTCTCTAAATATATTAACCATTACTTCTCTATGGGGATTTCACTGCTGCCGAATCGCACCGAACGGTACACTATCAGGGTTATCCAAAGAGATTCGAAAAAGTCACCGCACGTTCGGTGACTTTTCGTTCTCTTCAATTCAGTTTGTGTTGCCGATCCCATTTTGGTGACCCTGCGGTGTATTCAGCAAGCACCACAGGGTCCCCAAATTGCAGGGAAAAGCTACCGCAAACCCTCAAAAACTAACCGCAAAACCCACCTAATGCACGCCGAAAACCCTCAAAAACATCTGGATTAACCCGAAGACGCCGGAAAAACCCGAGCAGGAGTCGATCACACGCAGCGAAGCCTCCAGAAAAAGCCGAGACACCGCAGAGGGAGGTGAATAAATTAGCAAAAGAGTTTGTATGAATGTGAAAGTGAAAAGCTGTTTGCAAAGAAACTACTGAGCGAAAATGTCTGAAATTTACACAGGAGGTCCAGGGAATGATAATAAAGAGGGCTGTTACAGAAAAAAGAAGTAAACTTAAAAAAAAACAAAAAACAAATCAGACTTTTAACCTCCCTGGCGGTCTAATTTTTTAAAAATTTAGTGTCTAGAACCGTCTCAATTTTTTTTTAAAGGAAACGTGTTTTTGTACATAGTTAGCCTGTAATAATTAGGAATCACGCACTGAAATCCGTGCAATCAAGAGTTCTTACTCTTACTCTAAGGTAAAATCCTTTATAAATAAATAAATAAATAAATAAAAAAATAGTAAATACACAGAGTCCGATAAAGTTTGAAACACAAAATAATAATTTATTATCCCAAAAATAATTATCCAAAATAATGCAAATGAATGATATTCAATAAAATAAAAAACCAAAAACACTGAAATCGGTCTGAAAACAAGAGTAAGAGGATGTATGGTCTATTTCTTATCCTGTAGTGCCACCCAGTGGCCATTCATAAACATTGCACTTTGGAGTACAGTATTTTATAAATTGTTTATAAGTTTGCTGATGGTTCCCACCCACCCTGCCCCATGTGACTCGCAGGGAGCCTTCCAGGAAGCAGCTCACCGCGATCACACTGTGGGGGACAGCGAGGGAGCCAGGAGGATGTGAGTACACATCCAGCCCGAGTGTGGCTCGGGGTTACCGTTCGCGGTAGCGAAATTTAACCCCGAGTCACTCTCGGGAATACCGCCAGGGAGGTTAAAAAAAAAATCATAAAAATGCTTAAAGTATCCTAAAAAATCTATAAATAAAGAGACTCTTTACTGCAGAATTTTATAATGAACGGTTTATTAGATATTGAATTAAAACGGGAATATTTTTAACATTGAAGCCTATGGGATTCTCCTGAATTAACTTGCCGAATTGTCAAAACAAGCAAAGCAACAAGGGGAAGTGGACGTTCTAGTCCATCTAGGGACAAATGACTTGGCTAGCAATGAGGTTTCTGAGATTAAGGAAGATTTTTGTGTTCTTGGAGGTGAAATACAGCAGATTGCGTCCACTGTGTCATTCTCTGAAGTTTTGCCTGTGCATAACATTCAAGATAGGCAGATGTGCAATAGGGAATTCAATTTGTGGCTTCGGGAATGGTGTCGGGAGCAAGGATTTGGCTTTGTGTCCCATGATAGCTCTAATTGGAGCAGAAAGGAACTGTATAAAAAAGATGGTTTGCATCTTACTCATAGGGGAACATATGTTCTCAGTGAGAAGTTCAAAGGTTTCGCAAAGAAATATTTAAACTAGGAGGGGGGACAAAAAAAGGGTAAAAAACAATCTGCCTGATTGTCCCCCAAAACTAAATCGGAGGGTGCAAGCAACATGCGAGGTAAAAAATGACAAGCTCAGAGTCGTGTCTACAAATGCTCGCAGTTTAGTTAATAAAATCAATGAACTAGAGGCAATGATGGCAGCTGAAAAAGTAGATTTAGTGGCGGTTACTGAGACATGGTTCAGTGAGAAAAATAACTGGGACATAACAATACCGGGGTACTCTTTATATAGAAAAGACAGAGAAGGTAGGAGAGGAGGAGGTGTGGCCCTGTATGTGAAAAACAACATAAAAACGAACCAAATAAAAGTGAGCGAGGTGAATATAGAGTCAGTTTGGGTTACGCTAACATTTGGCAATCATACAGTAGCTCGTGTAGGTGTGATCTATAGACCCCCTGGACAAGCAGAAGAACTAGATAATCTGCTGGTTGAGGAAATAGCCAAAATGGCAATGAAGGGGGAAGTTATTATCATGGGGGACTTTAATCTTCCTGATGTGAACTGGAAAACCAAAACAGCTGGGTGCACCAGGAGTACAAATATTCTAAACTCCCTACTGGGATTATCTCTAACACAAGTAGTTGAGGAGCCGACCCGTAAAGAGGCCATATTGGATTTAATACTCACAAATGGAGGTTTGGTATCGGACGTTGTTGTAGGTGAAAATTTGGGATCTAGTGATCACCAGTCAGTATGGTTTAATATAACAACAGGGATGGAGCCGCACCACACAAGAACGAAAGTTTTAGACTTTAATAAAACAGATTTTTCTAAAATGAGATTTTGTGTGAAGGAGTCATTATCAGACTGGAGGAGTTTAAAGGGAGTCCAGGAGAAATGGGATTATTTAAAGGAAGCATTATTGAAGGCCACAGGAAATTGCATTCGGCTTGTTAGCAAAAACAAAAAAGGGAAGAAACCACTGTGGTACTCTGCAGAAGTGGCCAAAATAGTGAAGAACAAAAAGACAGCATTCAATAATTATAAAACAACTCAGAGTGAAGAAGATAGGCAAACCTATAAGATTAGGCAGAAAGAGGCAAAGCAGTTTATAAGAGCTTCCAAAGCACATGCAGAAGAGAAAATAGCTCAGTCAGTAAAAAAGGGGGACAAAACATTTTTTAGATACATAAACGAGAAAAGAAAAGTAAAACAAGGATTAGTTAGATTAAAAACAAAGGAAGGAAGGTATGTAGAAGAGGATAAAAGTCTCGCTGACTGCCTCAATGAATATTTTTGTTCAGTCTTTGCAGAAGAAAAGGAAGGAAAGGGACCTCAGTTAGGAGAGAACACTAAAGAGACATTTACATATCAGTTTACAGAGGAGGAGGTTCTACAGCAGCTGTCTAAAGTAAAGACAAATAAGTCAATGGGGCCTGATGGGATCCACCCTAAATTATTAAAAGAGCTCAGTGATGTAATAGCAAAACCGTTAACAGATTTATTTAACCAATCCTTGTTAACGGGAGTCGTCCCAGAAGACTGGAAATTAGCAAATGTTGTGCCCATTTACAAGAAGGGTAGTAGGGAGGAATCGGGGAACTATAGGCCAGTTAGTCTTACGTCAGTAGTGGGGAAATTAATGGAAACCATGTTAAAGGAAAGGATTGTTGAACATCTAAAAACACATAGATTACAGGATCAGAAACAACATGGGTTTACCTCAGGGAGATCATGCCAAACTAATCTTATTGATTTTTTTGATTGGGTAACAAAAATAATAGACACAGGTGGTGCAGTAGACATTGCTTATTTAGATTTCAGTAAGGCTTTTGATACTGTTCCGCATAGAAGGCTTATCAATAAATTGCAATCTTTGAGTTTAGATTCCAATATTGTTGACTGGATTAGGCAGTGGCTGAGTGACAGACAACAGAGGGTTGTGGTAAATGGAGTTTATTCGGCACAAGGTCTTGTTACCAGTGGGGTACCTCAGGGGTCAGTACTTGGACCCATTCTCTTTAATATTTTTATTAGTGATATTGCAGAAGGTATTAATGGAAAAGTATGTCTTTTTGCTGATGACACAAAGATTTGCAACAGGGTTGACGTTCCTGGAGGGATCAGACAAATGACAAATGATTTAGGTAAACTAAAAAAATGGTCGGAGTTGTGGCAATTGAGTTTTAATGTGGATAAGTGCAAGATAATGCACCTGGGACGTAAAAACCCAAGGGCTGAATATAGAATATTTGATACAGTCCTAACCTCAACATCTGAGGAAAGGGATTTAGGGGTCATTATTTCAGAGGATCTAAGGGTAAGTAGTCAATGTAATAGAGCAGCAGGAAATGCTAGCAGAATGCTTGGTTGTGTAGGGAGAGGTATTAGCAGTAGGAAAAGGGAAGTGCTCATGCCACTGTACAGAGCACTGGTGAGACCTCACTTGGAGTACTGTGTGCAGTACTGGAGACCGTATCTCCAGAAGGATATAGACATCTTAGAGAGAGTTCAGAGAAGGGCTACTAAAATGGTGTACGGCTTGAAGGAGAAAAGTTACCAGGAAAGGCTTAATGATCTTAACATGTACAGCTTGGAAAAAAGACGAGACAGAGGAGATATGATAGAAACATTTAAATACGTAAAGGGAATCCACAAGGTAGAGGAAGGGAGTATATTTAAAAGGAAACAAAATAGCAAAACAAGAGGACATAGTCTTAGATTAGAGGGGCAAAGGTTTAAAAGTAACATCAGGAAGCATTATTTTACTGAGAGGGTGGTGGATACATGGAACAGTCTTCCAGTTGAAGTGGTTGAGGCCAAAACAGTAATTGAATTTAAGCAAGCATGGGATAGGCATAAGGCTATCCTAAACAAAAGATAAATCCAGGTAAAGTATCCATGTAATTGGGCAGACTAGATGGGCCGAAAGGTTCTTATCTGCCGACATTTTTCTATGTTTCTATGTTTCTATGAATTAAACCACCGAATGGCAGGGCATTTCGGGAACCTTTCACTGCTGGTTTTCGTTCTCTGAATAGCCGAAGCAGTGCATTTTCATGGGGATTTCACTGCCCTCGATCAGGCACCGAACAGGCACCGTATGTGCAGGCAATTCGCCAGGATTTGACAATTGCCTGCTCTCTGGATAGCCGAATGGCCAAGAAAGGTAACCGAACGCAGATTTTCAGTGTTTAGTTACCTTTCTCAAGCAATTCGGATCTCTTTGGATAACCCTGTATGTCACTGTCCATGGCCTGTGGTACTGATTACAACAGATTCAGCACCATGGCCAATGGACAGGGATGGTATAATGAATCGATTTGTAAAAACAAAATCAGTCCGTTATATATCGTTTGGTTTTAGTTTCTGTTTCGGATGAAATCGATTCATTAATTCAGAAGTGCTTCCAAAATACGAATCGGTATAATTTCATCCGAATTCAGATTTGAAACGAAATGCACATATCTAAACCTACACCTTTCCCAAGGCTGCTAGCTGGGTTATGATTTTTTTCTTTGGTCCTTATTTAGTGTTTTCCAGAGAGCCATTTAAAACTATGGTGTTTGCTTTCGAAATAAATGTGAGGGAAATAACATATTTTTTTGTTTCAATCAACCTTAAAACATTTATGGATTGACATAATTGACACAGCATGCTCTTTTTATGCTTATTTGTATCTTTTGTCTTTATTTTTTTTCAGATTAAAAGTTTAACAAACGTTCATTTTCTTTTACCTTTGTGATCCCTAACACACCTATATTTGGACTTGATGAAGTGGATCCATTTCCAGTTCCAAGTAATCCAGCAATAATACAGCACACCCCTTCAAAAAATATTCCCCTGGAAAAAATAAATAAATAATTTCACAGCAGTCTCTTTAGTGCAAGAATTATGCTTTACCGCTGGATCAATAAAAAAATACATTGAAGTGTTCTATGTGTATTGGGATTACCTGCAATTTGCATATGTATGAAACGTACTTTCATTACCCTGTCCTGTCCTTCACCCATCGACGGGCAATGACTATGGTGCAATACAGAGCCACAGTGGTGTATTCTGATCAAGGCCCTTGGTGTTCTAGCAGGTTTGTCTCCAGCGCAAATTGGAACAGCGTTCTTAAATAATCATAATGAAATCCAAAACCAACACTGGTTTGATATGACATCTTCTCCCTTTGATGAGGACTTCCCATGGCCCCAAACAATTCTTACCAATCCCCGTCCACCAAGTTTTTGTTCTAACCCTTGCACGGGTATAATGGCACACACTCCCTTTTTTTCCCTTTATTGTATACAGGTTTATACTATTTGTTGCCTTACATAGTATTCCATGTCACCTTATCACTTACAGGGTGTAGTGATCATGAATGATTTCTGCCATAAATCATCAGATTTTTATATTAACTGATTTTTATACCAAATAAGGAACACTAGGGGCAGTGTGTAGGCTTTTTGCCCTGTGTGGCAAGCTGTGATGTCATTAAGCCAGCCTACTCTAGAGAGGTTACCTCCTATTGGTGACTCCCACTGGGAACAAGTGGGTCTGAATCAAAACAACTAGCTCCCTTTTGCTGTATGTACCTTGAGATGCTGACCTTGAGAACTCTCCTCAACCCCCCAGCTGGGGGGGGGGGTGTAAGTTAATCAACTTGTTTTCATTTCATTTCTGCATTGTTTAGAATTGTTATTTGTTTAATGTGTGTGTGATATGACTGTTCCATGTTTGTTAATTGTGATGTGTTACTATTTTGTTTAGTTAATTGTTAGGTGTCTTATTGTAATGTTTTGCTATTTTGTTATTCTATTTTGTTTGCTACTGTAAAATATGTTATAAACTATTAATATAAATTGCCAAGTAAATTGTCAATTTATATTGCACCGTTTTCTGTGTGTTTTTCTTACATATATTCGACCATAATACCCCCAAAAATAATAAATATTATTGTTGCAACTCAGGGCCTTAATTATTGTATATGTATACAATATGTATTTAATTCAATAATTAATGTTAAATTTAATGCCCAAACAAAACACAGGGTTATTCAGAGAGAGGTCAAAACCAGGTGAATTGGCAGGAGAAGAGAACAATCTAGACCAAATAGCCAATTTGGAAAGTGAGATAAATGGGAGAATTTTTCTGGTTTGGCTATTTTGACCTAGAATTTTCACTTCTCCAGTCATTCTCCTGAGTTTCACCTTTCTTTGAATAGACCCTAATCACTATGTTACATGCTTACAGGTGCGTTTTGTATCGCGGTATATTAATATAGAGATCTCTTAAGTGACTTTAGACTGTCTCTGGTGGCCTGATCAGAGGTCGGCGGTTGCGTTCAGTGGTCTTTTGTGGCTCTACGTTTGGCACACTTCGGGGACCGCGGGGTCAGCAAACTGGAATCGCCTATTCGCACCGAAGTTCGTGGAACGAAAGAGCTCTTGAACAACCCTTAGGTACTTAGGTAAGATGATTATTATTACTGTGGCTAAGATCCTCTTTTAAGATAGCAGCACTCCAAGGCAAGTGTCTGCCCCATCAACAGTAACTTGGCTCTGAGTGCTGATATTTCACAAAGTCACTGCTGATGGGGCAGACACTTGCCTTGGAGTGCTGCTATCTTAAAAGAGGATCTTAGCCACAGTAATAATAATAATTTTACCTAAATACCTAATTTATCAATGATATTACAGTGACTCTGTAATCAGTTACACTTCCACTAGTGCAGAGAGTTACAGTAACAACTGACACCTGAGAATTATTGTAACAGACAGCCGATCTCAGAGATGCAGTCAGAGTTTTCTTCCCTGTGCTTTGTGATTAATTGTTCCACAACACGGATTCTATTACAAGAATGGGTAGTTAAGTCTCCCGCTGGAAGGAGAGTTAGCTGGTCCCTTCAGTGGGAGACTTAGGGGGTTATTCAGAGTGCACTGAAATGTCGTCGACATTTCGGTGCTCTCTCGTTCCTCGCACTTCCCTGCACTTCAGGGAATCAAAGTTCCGCACCCGGCGGTGAATTCAGCATTCATCGCAGGGTCCCCAGAGTGCAGGGAAAACCTGCCGCAAGCCCTCCGAACACCCAATGAAAACCGTCTGGAACTGCTGCAAAAAACACCGAACACTTCGTTAAAAATGGACGAGCCGCCAATCACAGCGCAGACCAGCCGCCGGAAAAAGCCTTGAATCCAACGAACAGGGCAAAACCCCCCCCCCAAAAAATCAATACACTTGAAAGTGTCAAGATTGAAATGCTGTTTGCAAAAAAACGACTGAATGAAAATGCGTGGAATTTACATATAAGATCCTATGAATGATAATGAAAAGTTCTGTTACAGAAAAATTAAAAAACGCTTTAAAAAAACTGAGAAAAAAGTTTGCCGAAAAATCCCCAAAAATGCCTAAAAGATCATAAAAAAAACAATAAATAGAGAGACTTTTTACTGCAGATTAAAATAATAAATGTTTTATTAGATATTGAATTAAAACGGAAATATTTTTAACATTGAAGCCTATGGGTTTGCCTGAATAAACCTACCGAATGAAAACACCAAACAGCAGGGCGCATTGGCAACTTTTCACTGCTGTTCAGTGTTCTCTGAATAGATTAACCATTGTTTCCCTATGGGGATTTCACTGCCTTCGAACAGGCACCGTATTTGCAGGCAGTTCGCCAAAAATTGGCAAACTACCTGCTCTCTGAATAGCCGAAAGGCCCCGAAATGGCACCGTATGGTGAAATTCACTGTTCAGTGACATTTCAGGGCCAGATCGTGTCTCTCTGAATAAACCTGTTAGCCTTTGCAGAACTACAAAAAGACTCTTACAACAAATCAAGCACGGAATAAGTGCCTTAACCCGTGTTTGTAAAAGTCTTCCTACACTCCCACTGCTGGGACCACCTAGATCTCCTTACAACGGGAGACTTAAATTCTTGTAGACTCCGTGCTGTGGGAGAATTAATTATATAATTAGCCCTACAAATGGAGAAGAAAATCTGCAGGATCTTTCTCCCCCAGCAGGACAATTAAATCTTGCAGGGCTTCAAGAAGAATCGTATGAACAAGCACGGTTTAAGATACTTAAGCTGTACTTGCTTGTAAAAATCTTCCTGCAGTGCTGCAAGGGTTACATCTCCCTCTGCAAAGAGTTCCACAAGAATCAGGCAGTTAAGGCCCGTGTCAGACGAGCGCACTGATCACGTCCGTCTTGCCGCACATTTGTAGGGCCGTTATAGCATATAATTATGACCAATGGAGCCCTACACACGAAGTACGCCCACACGGAACTGCGGACGCATAACGGACGCGGCAAACGGACACAGGTTAGGCAAGAACGTAAAACCGCTAGAACGGATGCACAGAGTGCGCTGCGTCCGCAACGTCCGCACAGCTTTGTGTGTGAGTGATGGAACGAGGTCAGACGGACTGCATTTTGACGGACAAAATTTTTTCATATTAATTTATTTTCCCTTCTACATCAGTCAAAGAAAACATCAGTCACAAAAACGGACTGTTTGGCCACTACCTTGTCGTCAGTCAGAAAGTACGTCCGTTGTGCACGGACGCACAGTCCGCACAGAATGCGTTCGTCTGACATTAGCCTAAGTCTCCTGCTGGAGGGAGAGCATAGCAAAGCGAGCCCCTGCAATGGGAAACTTAACACTTGTAGGGCTGCAGAAAAAAGTTATACAAGAACTTAAACCGTGCTTGTTTGTTTGCAAGAAAGAGACTTTTTGCAGCTCTGCAAGGGTTAATTCTCCTTCTGCACGAAGCTCTAGCGAGTCTCTGCAGCAGGAAACTTAAGTCAAAAGTCCATTCCATATTACAAAAGAACTGAAACAAAAATGTAATTCATTTTTCTTTTGTTTCTTTCATAATTCGTATTGAGCATTTCTAGATTTCGTGATCATACGAATTCGAAAACATCCAAGAATTCAGACGACATCATATACGTACAATAACGAATGCACAGCTCTACTTCCAAGCCCTTTAAGGCTGGGGTCAGACGAGCGTGATTTCTACGGGCTGTAGGTCCGTGCAGTACGGACATCGTCAGTACGGATGACGCAGTAGTGGTCACACAGTCCGTTTTTTCACTGAAGTTATTTTTGACGGATGTAGGAGGGAAAAATAAATTACAATGAAAAAACATTCTGTCCGTCAAAAATGCTGGACGTATAAATGCAGTCCGTCTGACCATGCTCCATCACTCACACACAAAGCTATGCAGACGTTGTGGACGCAGCGCACTCCGCACGTCCGTTCTAGCAGTATTACGTTCTTGCCTAACCTGCGTCCGTTTGCCGCGGCCGTTGTGCGTCCGCAGTTCAGTGCGGACGTACTTCATGTGTCAGGCTCCAATGGACTTTCTTTCATGCTATCACGGACGTACTTTTAGGCGCAATCACGGACGTGAACACTACGCTCGTCTGACCCCAGCCTTAGTGGGCTGTTGCTCTTCCTAGGAAGTCAGTATTTGGCCGGGACTGGCAGAGGAGGAGCAGGCCCTTAGTGCTGAGGGAAGTAAAAGCTCTTTTTCTGTTAAATATTTTTTGACTGGTAAACAGCTTACCTTCAGCAATGGTCCACAATGAGTACCGTACAAGCATGAGTATGTATCGTTATAGCAATAAACATGAATTCTTCATTGTTTTGTCATTGTGACCTATCATGCACATGTAAACATTGAAAACAATTTACGCTAAATATAGGAATGCTAGCCCAGTACCTGTTGATAGCATGAACAGGTGGAGGAGGAGCACCTGATAATCGAGCACAAGCATAGTAGTCACCCATAGATTCAACAATTCCAGCCAAAGTAGCACTAAACATTCCCAAAACACCAGCTATTGTTATTGTAGGTAATCCCCATTGGCCTGTAAATGATAGATGATGATCATTAAGTTTTCAAATGGAGTATAAACAAAACATAATTACATTTTTATAATTATTCACCTCAAGAATTTTTTTTTTTTAAAAAAAAAACACCACACCAGATTGATAGATTGATGCACATAACATATTTAGGTTCAGTCAACAACAGTATGAGAATAAAAGTTAATTATAAAGTAACTACTACTATTACTAAAATTCCCATTGACACCTGGATAATTGTCTGTATTACTGTTTAGGTAATATTCTACTTGTTTATGGTTTTGCAAACATTGTAGGAAAGCATAAGAAAGGTGCTAGCAGCCTAACATCTCTATGTAAACATTTCAACTAACTGGTTATTACACATTAAGGGACCTACTCCGGCTGAGTCAGTAATATCGAGTAACTAATGAAAAAACTTGGCATGAGCCGTTAACTATTAACAGCTCTTTATTATTGGCCTTGTTTTGAGCGCCTAGCTAGGTTAGCAGGTACACTCCTAAAAAATGGGAAAGTTATTGTCAATGTCGTAGTGTCAAGTGGAGTACGCAGTCCCGTAGGCCCATTGGATGGGGGACGGGGAAATAAATGTGGGCTAAGGAATAGGAAATAGGAAAAGAGAAGCTTGGGGAAAAAAAGAAGAAAAAAAGACAGACAAAAGAATCTGTACAGGTGGGTTGTCAGCAGGAGAAAGGTAACGTTAGAATCTCCAGGGAGAGAGAATTCGGGCTGGATATTATAATAAGGGAAACCAAGATGGAGATGGTAGTGTGAAATAGAGTAAGTAGGCAATAAATACAGATAAAAATTTGTCACAAACATGCGTATAGTCAAACAAGCAACAAGTAAGATCATATATTAATCACATTATTATTTATTAAGTGTCAGAATGTTCCGCAGCGCTGTACAAAGGTACAATGGGTGAAGACAAGACGATTCTACAATACACCAAAAAAGGCAAGTTAATATTTCACAAACAGATACAGAAGGAATTGAGGGCCCTATTCCCATGGGAATTTACAATCGAGATGGGAGAAGGGGTGAGAAACAGGAAGGGAGGACTGCAGTGATGAGATGTTAGTTCAGAGAGAGATGAGGACTTTTAATGGGTTGCTTGGATGTTTTGCTACGGGGTTAGGTGGTAGCCTTCCAGTGGCGTAACTAGAAACCTGAGGGCCCCGGTACAAGAATCCATGAATCCAACCCCCCCAAAAAAAGATCCATATTTTTACCCTTTTTTTTTTCTGCAATATAAAAAAGATAGTATTGTCCCCAGCTCACATGGATATATATATTGCCCCCAGCTCACATGGACATATATATTGCCCCCAGCTCACATGGACATATATTGCCCCCAGCTCACATGGACACATATTGCTCCCAGCTCACATGGACATATATTGCCCCCAGACCACACATGGATATATTGCCCCCAGGCCACACATGGATATATTGCCCCAGCTCACACATGGATATTTTTGCTCCCAGCTCATGGAAATACTGCCCCAACACATGGATATACTGCCCCAACACATGGATATACTGCCCCAGCACATGGATATACTGCCCCAGCACATGGATATACTGCCCTAGCTCATGGATATATTGCCCCAGCACATGGATATACTGCCCCAGCTCATGGATATACTGCCCCAGCTCATGGATATACTGCCCCAGCACATGGATATACTGCCCCAGCTCATGGATATACTGCCCCAGCTCATGGATATACTGCCCCAGCACATGAATATACTGCCCCAGCACATGGATATGCCCCAGCTCATGGATATACTGCCCCAGCACATGGATATACTGTCCCAGCTCATGAATATGCCCCAGCTCATGGATATACTGCCCCAGCACATGGATATGCCCCAGCTCATGGATATACTGCCCCAGCTCTGCCCCCAGCTCATGGATATACTGCCCCAGATTTGCCCCAGCTCATGGATATACTGCCCCAGCTCATGGATATACTGCCCCAGCTCTGTCCCAGCTCATGGATATACTGCCCCAGCTCTGCCCCCCAGCTCAAGGATATACTGCCCCAGCTCTGCCCCCCAGCTCCTCATGGATATACTGCCCCAGCTCTGCCCCCCAGCTCATGGATATACTGCCCCAGCTCTGCCCCCCAGCTCATGGATATATTGCCCCAGTTCTGCCCCCCCAGCTCATGGATATATTGCCCCAGCTCTGCCCCCAGCTCATGGATATACTGCCCCAGCTCTGCCCCCAGCTCATGGATATATTGCCACAGCTCTGCCCCACAGCTCATGGATATATTGCCCCAGCTCTGCCCCCAGCTCATGGATATATTGCCCCAGCTCTGCCCCCCAGCTCATGGATATATTGCCCCAGCTCTGCCCCCAGCTCATTGATATACTGCCCCAGCTCTGCATATACTGCCCCAGCTCTGCATATACTGCCCCAGCTCTGCCCCCCAGCTCATGGATATACTGCCCCCAGCCCAGCTCTTACCTGCTCTGCTGGCCCCAGGCCCAGGGCAGGCTCCGTCGGCATCTTCTCCTCCGGCGTCTTCTCCTCCTTGGCGAGCGGCCGCTGGAAACATGCAGCTTGGCTGCTCGCCGGAAACCACCTGATCAGCGCGAGGTCTCGTGCGCTGGTCAGGTGGTTTCTCTCCCATTTTATTATTTATTATTTATTATTCGTGAGCGGCCAAGCTGCATGTCAGCGGCCGCTCACGTAGGGAGAGGGACGGCCAGCGCGCGGCTCCCAGATTCCGGCCCTGATTGCCGGAATCTGGCGGCGGCGCTGGGCCCCCCTCCAGTGGCGGAATGCCAGGGCCCGGTCGCAACTGTGACCCTGGTACTTCCGCCACTGTAGCCTTCCCTAAATATAAGTGTCTTTAGGGAGAGTTTAAAAGAAGGGGGACAATGAGATATGTGGAAGTGTGTTCCATAGATTCGATGCCGCACAAGAAAAGTCCTGAAACCTGGCATGTGAAGAGACGATGAATGATAGAGGAAGCCAGGAGCAGGTCATTGTTTGATAATAGTCGGTGACCTGGAGTGTATTTGGTGACTAGTGATGACAGGTAGTTGGGAGCATCATTACTGAGGGATTTGTAGGTCATGATGAGTAATTTGAATTTAATTGTGCTGTGGATGGGGAGTTAGTGCAGGGTGCAGGTGACAGTGGCAAGGAAAGTGATTGGATGTGGGGGCTGAAGGAATGACTGGAATCAAGAGTCAATCCAAGGTAGCAGACTTGGGCTGAAGGAAGGTTAGCGATACCATCAACAGTTATAGAAAAGTAGAAAATTGGAGTTAGAGGTGGAATTAGAAGGAGCTCAGTCTTAAACATATTGATTTTCAGGTAGTGAGAGGAAATCCAGGAAGAGATACCAGACAGAGGGATAAAAATCAGGAGTGGAGAGGTAGATTTGGGTGTCAGCTATGTATAGGTAAAGCCTGAAGCCATAGTTGGTGATGAGCATACCCAGTGAGGAGGTATAGATGGAAAAGAGCAGAGGAACTAAGACAGAGCCTTGAGGTACACCGACTGATAGATCTATTGAAGAGTTAAGGTTTTAGACAAAGAGAGGGTGGTATCACAGAGATCAAGAGAGCTGGGGGTTTAGGAGGAGGGTATGATTGTCTGTATCAAAGGCAGCTGAGAGGTCAAGAAGGATAAGTATAGAGTAATGGCCATTGCATTTAGCAGAGAGGAGGTCATTAGTAACCTTGGTGAGAGTGGTTTTCTGTTGAGTGTTGGGATCGAAAGCCAGATTGCAAGGCGGTCAAGCAAGGAGCTAGAGGATAGAAACAGGGTTAAGAAGTCATAAACTAGCCTTTCTAGTAGTTTTGATGCTAGTGGAAGTAATAATACCGGGCAGTAGTTTTCTTGAGAATGGGTATGACTGTAGCATGCTTGAAAGGAGATGGGAATGAACCAGAAGAAAGGCATAAGTTGAAGATGTGAGTAAGAGCATGAGTGAGAGATGAGAATAGAGATGATAGTAGATGTGAAGGGATAGGGTCGAGCGGGCAGGTAGTGAGGCGTGAGGACGAAGGTAAAGAGTGAACTTTGTCCTTTGTGGCTGGGGTGAAGAAGCTGAGAGTCGAGGTGGAGTTGACAGGGGGAGAAGTAGTAATATTATATACTTGTGTTGGGATGTCGTTGCTTATAGGAAGACTTTTCTTTATGAAGTAGCCAGTTAGAACTTCATCACTGAAGAAGTCGGATGGAGGAGGTGGCGCAGGCGGGTAGAGGAGGGAGTTAAAGGTTGAGAACAGTCTTTGAGGGTTGTAGGAAAGTGAGGATATAAAAGAGAAGCATGTTTAATTGGTGAGGTGAAGGGCAGCTGTGTAAGAATGGAGAATGAACATATACTTGATGAAGTCAGCTTCAAAGCGAGATTTCTTTCAAGCATGCTCAGCAGCACAGTGCATCTCTGCATGTGGCGCATCTGCTTAGAGTTGCAGGGCTGAAACTGACGACGTGTGATTTTGCACAGTTGTGAAGGAGCAAGAAAGTCCCGAACAGAGCAGAGAGTGTTGTTATAGTGGATGTGGCAATGTCATTGTAGGTTATAGTGGTAGCGTGGGTGAGGGGACTTTCAATGAGATTTCTCCAGGTCCAGGGCTGACAGGGAGGAGAGGAAGTTGGTTTCATTGAGAGGTTGATGTTAAAGGAGAGCAGATGGTGATCACAATGTGGAATGGCTGATTGGTGAAGTCTGAAATGGTGCAGAGGTAGAAAAACACCAAGTCAATAGAGTGAACATCGCGGTGAGTAGGGGATAGGGTGGACTGTGAGAGACCAAAAGAGGATGTGACAGAAAGTAGTTTAGCAGTAGCAGGGGCAAATGGGTTGTCAATGAGAATATTGAAGTCACCAAGGATTAGTGTTGCTACATTAGGAGAAAGGAAGTGAGATAACCAGGCTGCAAAATTGTCTAAGAAGTGGACGTCTGGTCAGCAACTCAGAGAGAGAGGGGATAGAACAAGCGTATACAGTGAGCTTCAAAGGAGGAGAAGGAAAGAGAGGGGAGTGGGGCAGGTACTGATAGGTGCAGGAGGGAGAAAGCGGGTTCCCAACACCACCTGGCGTAGGAGTGTGGCTAAAGTGGAGACCGCTATGTGAACGCAGCAATGGATGCCGTGTCAGACGAGGAGAGACAGGATTCAGTAACTGCTAGAAGATTGAAAGAGTTGGAAAGAAACATGTCAGGGATAGATGTGAGGTTATTGCAGACTGAGCAAGCGTTCCAGAGGCACAAGAGAAAGGGAATGACAGCTCTGGGTTATTAGAAATAAGATTATTGGAGGAATGAGGCCCTCAGGTTTTGCTCTTACTTGGGAAAGTAAGTGAGGCCTGGAAAGTTTGGGGATTGTTAAAGGGCCAGGTTTATGACTGATGTCACTGGTAGCCAGCAGCAATAAGAGTTTGAGCGAGACTAGGTGAGGCTGGTTATAAAAGCATGCAAAGTTTGGGATACTAAAGTTAGATCGGCCTAGGTTTCGGAGGAAATGAAATAGTTAATGGGAGGCCAGCATGATAGGATAGGGTAGATATGGAAAGCAAAAAGGACACAGAAAGCATTGTGCAGGTGGGCTGTTAGTAAAGGGTACCAAGTGGTCAGTTTATGTTTTGCAGTCTACTACTGTTGCTAACTCATGTTGCCATTCAGAATCAGGGCCCTTGGGGAGTCAAGACTCAGGGGGGCCTTCACTTTGAAGTTATAAGCAGTGTAGAAGAGCTAGCAATCTATGTAAACTGATACACCTGGAAATGAACAGTCTAGAAGCACAGGAGCTTCACTTTGCAAATTAGAACTTAGTGGGGAATAGGATGTGGGCCAAATGGCAGTCTATACAGGCAAGGGTTGCAGATTAATTACAATTTGTAGATATAGCATAACATGGAATGAGACAAATTATAGGATATATAAGAAGTAGATGGGATTACTGCAGTAAAACATACCAAAAAAGATTAAAAATTAGAAAACCAGGCGGAAACAGGACTGATCGGTAGCGTGGGTTCATCAATCAATGCTCCAAGTGTGCCCTCTAAAACATCTTCCCTGTAAGCGGAGTCAAGTTGATATCTCAGTAATTATATATTTAGAATTTTTGTTATAGACAGTACTCCAAGGAGGAACCTCCCCAGGAGACTGTTCCACAGACATCAACCTGCAAGACTTCCCACCACAATAAAAGGAAGGCATATATAACAGGTCTAGTCATATCCAGTATCCTTCTGCTAGCAGTGAAAAGAGGCAACATGTCGCAATGTTCTCTTCAACTTGGAAGCAGAGGTCAGTATATATTTTGTTGAATGTACTTATTATTGAATGTTTGCTAAAGCAAAATCACTTAACATCTGCTTTATGAAACCATTAATATTGTTCTGTTACCAGCTGCAGGCGAACATAACGAGCAACCTTAGAATAAATTGTTATTCTCTGACTGCCCACACAGCAGAGCTTCCTATGCAATATGACCTATGTAGCTAAGCAACAAGAGAAGTCTGTGGCTCTGCCGAATAGGATGGGAGTCACTTTATTATTAACGAGAGAGGACGATATACCTGACGGCTCACTTCTTAAGGGCTGGCTTGGAATAGGGCTTTAAATAATCATCAAGATAAAGCTGTTTGAGGAATGGATAATAGCATGGGTATTCTTCTACAACTTGTGCAGGGGTGTCAAGCTCCAGCTCACCCAGATGTTGATGGAGTACAATACTACAATTCCCAGAATTCTTTGACTGTAATAAGTCGCCAGGAAATCATGGGAGTAGTAATTCAGAAACATTTGTGGGGCCAGAGTTTGACAGTCTTGAACCAGGTTAAACATAAAAGACACCAAAATGTAACAACGAAATAAACACAATACGTACATGGATAAGGAAACCGGAACCAAGGAGAACTGGACATGATTTCACCCCTTGCATCAGTTCTGGCAGCATAACCATATACTGTATTATTTTTTGGAAACACATCAGTCAATGTAAGAATATAGCACAGCAGCCACATGAACATGACAGCCAATATTATCTAACGAGGAAGAGAAAAAAATGTAAGCCAATATTCTATCAAATCATAGAACATCCCTTCACACAACATGGTAAAAAAATAAGATTTTTCCTTACATGAAATAAATTCAGTATTGCAATCATCAATTGCTAAACAAAATATATAGGGCACTATTCCGTAGTGAATGCTAACTGTAGCGTTTGGATGAGTAAGCGTTAACGTCGGGATAAGTGACATTAAGGCAAGCCCCCCATATTACCTTCTTAACGCTACACCAGTGTGAAATCAGTTTGTGCATCGGTGATTGCGCTAGCTTGCACAAGCTCTCTGTACTTTGCACATCCCATACTTAACATGGGGAGCGCAATCAGTAATTAGCATTAGGATAAATAAGATATTACCAAGTCCTATCGCTAATTATTCCACGATGTGCAAACCTAAAATTTAGCTACTGCTGTAATCTGTTATCACCAACTTTTGAAGAATCAGTTAACACCAGCTAAAATTCCCTTCCCCAATAAATCAGATACTCATCACGTGGCAAGAACGGCGGCCCGTATACAGTGGTTAACTTCCTATGAAAAGGGGTGCAAGGGAAGGCAACCAGTGAACCAGTGTCAGGGTAGTGGGTGGTCATGGCTCATTGATGCATGTGGGGAATAAAGGCTATCCTGTCCTGGCTACTGAAGTTTAAATTGCTGCAAAACTTACATACGTAGAGATTATGGCAGACCATTTACACCCCTTCATGGCAATGGTGTTCCCTGAAATCAATGGCCTCTTTCAGCAGGATAATGTAACCCCCACAGTGCAGAAATTGTTCAGGAATCATTTGAGGAATATGGCAAACATTTTGACATGTTGCCCTGGCCTTCAAATTCCCCAAATCTCAATCTAATTGAGGATCTCTGGGATATGCTGGAACAACAAGTCCGATCCATTGAGGCCCCAACCTGCAACTTGCAGGACTTAAATGATCTACTGCTTAGAAACATAGAAAATGTCGGCAGATAAGAACCTTTCGGCCCATCTAGTCTGCCCAATTACAAGGATACTTTACCTGGATTTATCTTTTGTTTAGGATAGCCTTATGCCTATCCCATGCCTGCTTAAATTCAGTTACTGTTTTGGCCTCTACCACTTCAACTGGAAGGCTGTTCCATGTATCCACCACCCTCTCAGTAAAATAATGCTTCCTGATGTTACTTTTAAACCTTTGCCCCTCTAATCTAAGACTATGTCCTCTTGTTTTGCTACTTTGTTTCCTTTTAAATATACTCCCTTCCTCTACCTTGTGGATTCCCTTTACTTATTTAAATGTTTCTATCATATCTCCTCTGTCTCGTCTTTTTTCCAAGCTATGTCTTGGTACCAGATACCACAGGACACATTGAGAAGTCTTGTGGAGTCCATGCTGTTTTGGCAGTATGGGGGTGACCTACATGATATTAGGCAGGTGGTTTTAATGTTGTGGCTAATCAGTGTTTAAAATGTCCATACTCTCCTCTGGTCATAGGGTGCAGAGGACAGCATGACCCACTGCCTCCACTCACTCACCACTTGCAGAAGGAAGCTGAGAGCAAATAATTTTTAGTGACCTTTCGCCAGCGCTGCAAGGTGAGGTGTCAGGCCCACACAAAAGTTATCAGATTTGCTTTTCCTTACCCTAACTATTCATAAAACCTGTATTTTTCATTGAGTTAGTATTTTCTTCTTCATTCCCTTTAGTTTCCTTTCCTGTTCTGCTTTCTCTTCCTCCTCGTCGTCTGTTTCCGACCTTCTCCCTTAACTTCTCACCTCCATTCTGCTCCTTTTCATCCCCTAAACTTTTATCAGAATATTTTTGTATTGTATTTATCTCAAGGCTCAATATTTTTTTATAATAGGGCAGTCACAAAGGCCTTCTATGTGACTTGGAATTGAATGTACATTATCTACTATGCATGAGGATACACCCCTAGGGACAAACACTTTTTCCATGTACTATACTGTATTTTACTACCTATCCTCCTCCTTTGGTCAGTCGTGTAAGATTCGTCCCTTGCCTCATTGCCCATTAGGTGCATACTCTACCTAACATTTCCCTTCGCATTGGACCTTTATTCAGATGTCTTCTTTCACTTCTCTTTTTTATTCATCATCATATATGGCAACACACTCTTCATGACTAGGGATGAGTTTTATGTTACATGTGTAATCCTCTTGTTTCTGCTTTAATCTTATAAATCAACTGCAAAAACATTAATTTTCTTGAAAATAAGAAAGAAGAACTTTTAAGTACTGTAAATACTAATAGTTTTTCACAATTTTCTTTCTGATTTTTGGAGCAGAATTTAATAGCCCTTAGCAAATGTCTTTATTATGTTAATGTTTTTAATCTTACTGGAAACATCTTGAAAATTTGTATTTTATATTTCCGCACTCCTTTTCCATATTGATAACACGGGAAGATAAAGGTTTTGTTTCTCAGATATTGTGCAAACAGTAGGATCAGAAGCAGCGTCCTGTAAAAAAAAAAAAACATTATCATTGTATAATAATATACAGCGTTATTCAGAGAGCGGTGAAAAGCAGGAGAATGACTGGAGAATGGAAAATTCTAGGTCAAAATTCCCAAACCAGAAACATTCTCCCATTTATCTCACTTTCCAAATCGGCTATTTTGACCTAGAATTTTCCATTCTCCAGTCATTCTCCTGCTTTTCACCGCTCTCTGAATAACCCTGTAAGTGTTTTAATAAATTCCATGTTATTATTTAGTGAACATCATTTAATTGACATAACGTAATTTAAATCAAATAAGTTAAATGCCTGAAACTGTAGAGAAAGCAGTGACTGGGTAACCTACTACATATTGCTAAAGATTATTATTTTTATTATTGTCATCATTTATACAGTGCCAACAGTTTCCGCAGCGCTTTACAATAACCAAAGGGAACAAAATTATCAGGGTTATTCAGAGAACACCAAAATGTCACCACCGTTATAGTACTCTCTGATTCGCCACACTTTGGCGAGTCCGATTCACTGACCCTGCGGTGAATTCAGCATTCACTACATGGTCCCCAAAGTACGGTGAATCGGCCATGAAAATCCACCACATGGGGAAATTCACTGTTCGGTGCATTTTTTGGGCAAGTTTGGATCTCTTTTAATGAGTCAATGATGTACACTGCACAAAACGGTATGCAAATAAAATTCTAAATATGAATGTAGGCTGATATTAACCTGTGAATGAGGCGCTTGCACTAAAAAATTGGATTTTAATTAATATTAATAATGTACCGGCTGGATGGAGTAGAGGTAACATCACTGCTCTATCAAATGGTTTATCTAACACTCTATAACCGTGGAGACCCAGGTTTGAATCCCGGCCAGAGCACCTCTCCAGGAAGTGTCCTTGGGCAAGACACCTAACGGTACATACTTGCCTGCCACACAATATCGGCTGTGGAGTCCAGTGGTAATGTCTCTACCCTTCGACTGTGGAGAAGCAAGTCAAATCCCGTTCAGCGCATCCCTCCAATACAACTGTGGAGAAGCCTCAACTTTTTTTTGAGAAAGTATTTTACCAGGACGGATACATTAAGATTTCTCTTATTTTCAAGTATGTCCTGGGTGGCGAGTATGAACCGTTAGGTGTCTTGCCCAAGGACATTTACTGGAGAGGTGCTCTTGCCGGTACGAACCTGTGTCTCCACATTTTCCATGGCTATAAAGCATTGATGTTACCTCTACTCCACCCAGCGTGTTCAACCTAACCACCAGGTCGCTGATCTACAATTATGGAAAGCCGACTCCATCCCACTCGGAAGACACCACCAGCGAGTGTCCTTGGGCAAGACACCTAACGATATGGATGCGCCTACCTCACAAAATACTTGTACATCTCATCGATTGTAAGTTCCCTTGGGAACAGGGTCCCCCTGAATCAGGTCATCATCCCTGTGTGGTATTCTAATATATCAACTTGTTGTACACTGATCGTGTAAAACGCAGCGGAATATGAGGCGCTATATAAATAAAATATAATAATAATAATAATAATAACGTTGTTATACAGTCGAGAATGAGAGGAGCTTGGGATTTATAATAGTTACTAGAACTCCTAATTCTACAAAACTGACATGAGGGCCCAGTACCGTTTACACTTTACTGTCAACCAGAGATTGTTTATAGTCACCAGAAAACTGAATGAAGTGTATAATAAAACAATTCCATAACTTAATTGTTTATGCAATTCAAATGTGAATACTTACATTATTGATATACCCCAGTGGGATCCTGCTCTTTGTCCAGCAGCTTCAAACACCGAAAGCCCAATTAAAGAAATTGTTGGTGCAACAGTAAGAGGTCCAATGTAACTGAGCAATGCTCCAGGTAATCCAATAAACCCAATAATTACTTCTACTAAACTTGACACTATAATTGCTCCTTGTATCTAGACGAAAACCAGTTCAAATTAATGCATCTTGAGATACTTACAGAAATAATGTATTAGTTATACATTATATTAGGTAATTGTTTCTTACACCTTGTAGTAACACAAATGGACAAACATGAATAAAAGAAATTATTATCCAGTGTGACTTCAACAAAGTGAACCTGTATTTGTCAGTGCTAGTTCTTCATGGCAAAGGTAATGTTTAAATAATTTTCATATGGATTTTATATATGCTTTTTGTCATTTGCATGATTTTTTATTTTATGTATTTTATTGTGGGAGCAGAATTAAGCATATATAGTTACAAGTATTTATAAAACGCTAACAAGTTCCGTAGTGAAGTACAATGGGTAAAACAGAATAACAAATATACACACAAGATAAACACACAGAACAGTAGAAAAGAAAACGCTGCTTGAGAGCTTACAATCTAAGAGGAGAGGGGTGAAATTTTTTTCCCCGAAAATGCCTAAAAGATCCTAAAAAAAGAATATTCTTTTAATCTACAATAAAAAAAGTCTCTAAACAGTTTATTAGATATTGGTTAAAAACGGGAATATTTTTAGTATTAAAGCCTATGGGATTCACCTGAATAAACCTGCCAAATGAAAACACCGAACATCAGGGCAGTGTGTGTGACAACTTTTCCCTGCTGTTCGGTGTTCTGTGAATAAATTAACCATTGCTTTTCTATATGGACTTTCACTACCGTTGAACAGGCGCTGTACTTGCTGGCAATTTGCCAAAATTTGGCAAACTGCCTGCTCTCTGAATGGCCAAGAAATGGCACCATACGAGGTAATTCCCTGTTCGGTGCCCTTTCGGGGCCAAATCGACTCTTTGTGAATAACCCTGTAGATGATAGATGAAGTTTTAGATGGCAAATAAAGTTCTTGTATTTTGCTTCTTAGGCCTTCTTTCTTTTACTTATCCTGCAAATATTAAGCACCAACTACTCCAAGGTCTACATTGGCAATTCAAGTAGTGAACATAAAAATTAAACCTAAAATCATTACAAATGTTTCCATATAAGAAGGTAATATTTCACAGACAATAAAACCCTTACTGCACTAATAATTGTAAATTCTCAAGCTGAAACCCTCTAACACTTCTCTAGCAAATAATAACCCCCTAAGAAGACCTATAATAGCAATGGAGAGAGTAACCGAGAGAGTGTGCAACCTGTGGCAGAGTCCACCGTCCTCAATCCCCACACTACATGGGATGGAGCTTAAATGATTATCTACAGGGTAATTCAAAGAGATCCGAATGGCTGCCGAAAGGGAACCGAACGCTGAAAATCAGCATTCGTTACCTTTATTGGCCATTCGGCTATCCAGAGAGCAGGCAATTCGCCAAATCTTGCCGAATTGCCTGCACATACGATGCCTTTTCGAGGGCAGTGAATCCCCATAGAGAAGCAATGCTTCGACTATTCAGAGAACAAAACCCAGCAGTGAAAGGTTCCCGAAATTCCCTGTCATTCGGTGGTTTAATTCGGCAGGTTAATTCAGGCGAATCCCATAGGCTTCAATGTCAAAAATATTCCCGTTTTAATTCAATATCTAATAAACCGTTCATTATAATATTCTGCAGTAAAGAGTCTCTTTATTTATAGATTTTTTTGGATATTTTAAGCATTTTTCGGGATTTTTTTTTTAAAAAAAATCCGATTCTTTTTAAAAAAAATTTTAAACTTTACTTATTTTTTCTGTAACAGCCCTTTTTATTATCATTCCCTGGACCTTATATGTAAATTTCAGACATTTCGCTCAGTAGTTTCTTTGCAAACAGCGTTTCACTTTTCAAACATTCAAGCCAACGGCTTTTTTAATTTATTCACTGTGTTCGTCTGTGGTATCGGGTTTTTCTGGCGGCTGCGCTGCATGTGATCGGCTCCTCCTCGGGTTTTTCCGGCGTTTTTGGCGGGTTAATCCAGATGTTTTTGCCGGATTCGGTGTGCGTTCGCCCTCGTTTCAATTCGGGGACGCTGTGGTGCTTGCTGAATACACCGCAGGGTTGCCGAAATGGGATCGCCAAATCGAACCGAATTGAAGAGAACGAAAAGTCACCGAACGTGCGGAGGCTTTTCGATTCTCTTTGAATAACCCCGCTAGTCACCCAATATCATCACCCCTGGTTTGCAGATGAGGGTATAAACAAATCCACCACCCCCCCATTGCCAATCCCCAAAACTACCTAACTAACTAGATGACTGTCTAACCTTCTCCCTTGCTCACTACTTAAACTAATTAGACTCAACTATGATTTCCTATGATTAGCTTGTCCAGCGAATCAACACCTCTCCAGAGGGAAAATACCTGCGGGACTCCAGAATTGCAGTCCTAATGTTCCTTGATTAATGAGATTTCACAGCAATTATCACCTATCAAATCTTTACACTTTCTTCCAATATAAATCATAATTTTGGACATTCCTAATATTACAGAAAAATAACTGTCAAACCTCTCTAATTCTTGGTTGCCAAATGTGAGTTGTGTTATAGGGCGCAGTTCCATTTCCATAGATGTCCTCTGTAAGTGATAAAATACGTTTTGTCAGTATATATAAACAATACTGAAAATAAAAACACTGAAATGCATTCAAGGTTACAGTAGCATTGGCACTTTCCATAACATTCTGGGACACCTAGATATATTCAGTCAAAAAACGGTGTTGTCAACACTTATGCTAATTTTATATTTTATTTATCAGGGTTATTCAAAGAGAATCGAAAAGTCACTGCACATTCGTTGACTTTTCGTTTCAGCGCGATTCGGCGATCCTAGTTCGCCGACCCTGCGGTGTATTCCGCAAGCACCGCAGGGCCCCCGTAGTGCAGAATAAATCTGTCAAATTAAACCACCAAACAGCAGGGCATTTCGGCAACTTTTCCCTGCTGTTTTGTGTTCTTTGAATAGACGATGCATTGCTTCTCTATGGGGGAGTTCACTGCCCTCGAACAGTCACCGTATGTGCAGGCAATTTGCCAACATTTGGCGAACTACCTGCTCTCAGAATAGCCGAATGGCCCCGTTCGCTGAATTTCAGTGTTTGGTTACATTTCGGCGCCAGATCGACTCTCTTTGAATAACCCTGTATATCTCTTTGATATTTTTTAAATTCACTCCAGAACATACAGAAGCAGGAATCATGTTGGATGGATTATAAAATAGTGTGAGATTGGAAGAAAAAAAGAGGACATGATGTATAGAAAAGTATGGCACCATGGTTAGGGATTATTATTGATGTGAATGGGACAGATCAGGAAAGGATGGATGACTCGTCAACAAAAAAAGGTCTGTATTCCAAGCCTGGTATAGTTCTTCCGTTATTTTTTTAGTGGTGTATCTAACAAAATATTTTTACTTCAGTTCTTTTATACTTGTACTGTGTATCTTCAATGTTTCATCCACTAGATGGCAGCATTTAACAAATATTGCACTGTATTTGGATTTTAAAGGTCCTTACCACAGTTTTTGGTGATTTTTTTTTTCAAAAGCATCCTGTGGTTAACAGGTGTTAAAAAAAATTAAGAGTTAAATACAGAATCAGTTCTACCTTCAGGAGGACATTTCCATTTATCCAGGGTTAATATGGCTCTTGCAGGCACCAAAAAGGCAAAGGCACTTGCTTGAAATAATGGAAGCCTGAAAAAATAAAACAAATTCCAATATACAAAAGTTGCTCATGCATAAGGTTAAATAAACTATTCTGTTTGACCTTCTTGGACCACTGTTCTGGTTTGAGAGAGTTAAAGAATAAGAATTAACTGAGAAAAGTGTATGAACTTTTTCTTTTGAAAATTATAGAGCCCCGCTGTGTCATCAAGGAAAAAAAATTGTTAACACGTGGGAACGATGTGTAACATCGTGGGGACGATCTACTAAATCATGCCCAAGTGTTAAGTATTAGAATGTGCATGAGTTACACGCAACAGAGACAGAGTCCCCTCCCCGAGCCCTCCCACCTCAGGGCGGGGACTAGCCTTCGTGTCATTTTAAAGTTTGCTCACTTTATAGACATGTGCATTTTGTTTCGTCCAAACTTCGTTTTCGTCCGAGATTTCCATTTTCGTTATTTCAGATGCAATTCTGAAACGAAAATCGGCCGTCCGAGATTTTGAATTGATCCAAAATAACGAATCGCGATCCGATTCGAAATGATCTGATACGAAAAAGAAGCGATCCAAAATGAGAAAAAAAAGTAACGAAGTGGTCCGAAATTAAAAATACCGCCATGCACATGTCTATTACTTTACGTTGATCCATCTCCGAGTGTGAAACTCAAATATTGTCTCAATATGTTACCGCTTATCTAAATGAGAGTGTGTTAACCCCATGGCGCATAATTGTCCACTCTAGTCTTGCTTCGAACCGGAATGTGTCAAATTCTTGCAATAAGGTGATCCGGGGACGAGAAGAGCGTTAACTTTTTATTCCCTTGATAACACGTATTACGGATTCAGTAGATCGTCCCCACGACGTTACAAATCATGCCCACATGTTAACTTGTTTTTTTCCTTGATGACACCAGCGGGCTCTGTAGGAAATACTACAGTGAGCTAAATTAATTTAGTTTTCGAAAGCCCGGTCATGACTAAGGTATGACAAGTAAGGACTAGGAGTAAAATTGGGATGAGGGGACATACCTTCAATAGAAACAATAAAACTTTAAGAAGAAGCTTGGTTAAAGAACAATGGAAACATGATTTGAAGTTCTGCAGCAACATCATATTTCAGAGCACAAGCACTTTAAGGACCTTAGCACAAGTACCTCTACACTACAGAAAAAGGAATAGCAGAGTTTTCAGAGCTTGTCATTTATTTGCTGCTGTAGAGTTTTCTTTTAAAAGAATATTGTTGAGGAGTACTGAGTGTATGTAACCCTTTCCCTACTAAGGCCCCTATTACTTTCCTCGCGCATTTGGTTTTGCGTGCACAAATGCGCATTTGCGCGAGGGGCAAAACCCTTTGCGTTGAATGTCGTATCACAACGTGATGGACCTGCGCGAGCGTGATGAACTGTGCGCATCCTATACTTAACATTGTGAGCACAAATGCGTTCGTGCGCTGGTACGCGGATGGTATTACAATCGATGCGCATCTTTTTACGAACGACATTTGCGCGCATAATTTTAATTTCTTTGAAAAGCGGTGGTAACTGCAAATCTGAACGTTCTGGCCGAAACGAAAAACACCAGCACGAAAAAAAAAAATACAGCACAGTACAGTTACACATTCTACACATACCTAAACAATAAAATTGTGAATTTGTGCGTGTTTTTTTTATTGCTGCAGCATGTATACTCAGATTTACTTTGACAGGCGCAAAAACTTAAATGAGTCATTTAAGGTAAATTGATGTCAATTAAGGTTCTTAATTCTGATTGGCTAAATCCCGCGAAAAAAACAGTCCGCACACTGATTCACGTCTGCTACGTTACTGCGCATGTATTACTCTTCGTTTTGCACGTAGTTTTTACGAACGTTATTTTCTGACGGATGAGAAAATGCGTTCGGATCGTAATACCACCGTTAATTTTCGCGCGATAACGCTGGACGATCCGCGCAAAAAAATTTGCGCTGTTCGAACTAAATTGCATAAAGAATGTAATGGGGGCCTAAGTGCTTTTTGATGAAAAAATTCTAACTTTTCTTTGAGGCATGGGTTGGGAAGTTATCAATTAAATAAAGGATTGAAATCTTGTACAGAAATGTTTAATAGTTCACTAATTATTTTATCGTCTACAGAAATATTGTTGGAATGAAAGATTATGAACTCTGGATGGTGTCCTTTATCTTACACAATGTCACATGAGGTATGCATCAATATCATATAGGCAGAAATAACATTTGTCAGATACAGTAAATGTGACAAAGATAGTTATTAAAAATAGTCAGATATCCTACTTATCTGGATTTGTAGTGATCATAATAATCTGTATGTGGCATATTGCCCGTATATGGAAAGTACAGAACACCTGGTATCTGTAGTGTACAGAGATTTTCAGCAATTATAACCCCCCAATATGTTTTATATGTTGTGTCATTTTATAAAATTGCAGGAAAAGGGTACAAAGTGCTTACCTGGGTCACTGAGCCATCACGTACTCACTCTTGCAATGCTAGGTTACATACAAATAATTTATGTTTCTTAAGAATAAAGTATAACATACCTGATGCCAATTGTTGTTTGAATAAATGTAGTGATTCCCACACAAGTGAATATTGTTCCTATTAATTGGCTCACAGTATGCTGATCCTTTCCAACACAAAGAGCATTTGCAAGTAGAAATGGTATAGCAATAGTTCCGCTGAAGCAGGTGAGGTAGTGCTGTACACATTATAAACATACAAAAAGGTGATAAATGTATTACCTTCTTTACATTTTAATTAGAACAAATATTGAAACTATTAAGTAGAGTCCATATGTCACAAAACATAAGAAAAAACTCATCTATCAAGTTAAACCTTTCATGAATCCCTTTGCTGTTTTTGATTCAAAATATGACTAACACACCTAAAGTATTTTCCATTTGTGGTGCCAAGCAAAAGGCACGATCTTTGTCAACTAAATGTAAACCAATAACTAACTTTTATTGATTTATAATAAAAATAAAAAGAAGAAAAAGTAAAACATAGAAACATAGAAACATAGAAAAATGTCGGCAGATAAGAACCTTTCGGCCCATCTAGTCTGCCCAATTACATGGATACTTTACCTGGATTTATCTTTTGTTTAGGATAGCCTTATGCCTATCCCATGCTTGCTTAAATTCAATTACTGTTTTAGCCTCTACCACTTCAACTGGAAGACTGTTCCATGTATCCACCACCCTCTCAGTAAAATAATGCTTTCTGTTAACGGTTTTGCTATTACATCACTGAGCTCTTTTAATAATTTAGGGTGGATCCCATCAGGCCCCATTGACTTATTTGTCTTTACTTTAGACAGCTGCTGTAGAACCTCCTCCTCTGTAAACTGATATGTAAATGTCTCGTTAGTGTTTCCTCCTAACTGAGGTCCCTTTCCTTCCTTTTCTTCTGCAAAGACTGAACAAAAATATTCATTGAGGCAGTCAGCGAGACTTTTATCCTCTTCTACATACCTTCCTTCCTTCCTTTGTTTTTAATCTAACTAATCCTTGTTTTACTTTTCTTTTCTCGTTTATGTATCTAAAAAATGTTTTGTCCCCCTTTTTTACTGACTGAGCTATTTTCTCTTCTGCGTGTGCTTTGGAAGCCCTTATAAATTGCTTTGCCTCTTTCTGCCTAATCTTATAGGTTTGCCTATCTTCTTCACTCTGAGTTGTTTTATAATTATTGAATGCTTTCTTTTTGTTCTTCACTATTTTGGCCACTTCTGCAGAGTACCACAGTGGTTTCTTCCTTTTTTGTTTTTGCTAACAAGTCGAATGCAATTGCCTGTGGCCTTCAATAATGCTTCCTTTAAATAATCCCATTTCTCCTGGACTCCCTTTAAACTCCTCCAGTCTGATAATGACTCCTTCACACAAAATCTCATTTTAGAAAAATCTGTTTTTTTAAAGTCTAAAACTTTTGTTTTTGTGTGGTGCGGCTCCATCCCTGTTCTTATATTAAACCAAAGCTATTCGTAAAAATCAGCATAAGTACATGCCCAAAGTCGCATCCGGTGGGAGGTAGGAGTAAAAGGTTGTGCCTATACGAAGTGCGCAGTACCGATTGACTCTCAAATGCATCATACGACCTTGATGGGGCAGTAATAGTTGTTATAGCAACAAGATGCTACGAGTTGCAAACCCTGTATAAATGTTCCTCTTGCGTGTGTCATGGGGGGCCGGGTTAGTTGCTATGATGGTGAGACGCTACATGTTACCATGCTCTGGTAGAGGCAGGACTCTTCAGAGCTACAGGATGCTAGGGCGTGTTAGGCCACCATGAAATTCTTTACCCAAATCATGTAGCTTTTATGCCAACACACCTGCTGTCAGGGTCACACCTGGCGCGGGCCATGATTGGACCCAAGGTCGGAGCCGGACTGGCCTACCGGGATACCGGGAGGAATTCCGGTAGGCTGCTGCCATCTTTGGGAAGCAGCATTATCACTGCGGGCTGGTAGCAGCCAGCAGCGGCTGTGCTGGCCCCCACGGGTTACGCACAGTCGCACTGCCTGGCCGCCGCGGGTGCCGAGTGGCAGTCTGTCTCTTGTGTATGTATGTGTTGCTGGCTGTGTGTGACTGCCTAGTGAGTGAGGGAGGAGGGGCCGCTGGGCTGAAAGCCGCTGCAGCGTGCGTGCCATCCAGTGAGCACAAGGTTGGGAAATGGCTCTCACGCACGATGCATTGGCGCCGCCCTCCTCACCTACATAGATGCATTGCGCAGGCGCCACGTAGAAGACGGGTTCTCTCGAGTCACTGCTGGTGAGGGAGGCCGCTCACTCAGCCAACTCCAACCTCTGTCCCATTGATGGTTGTCCCGTTTCATGGTGAGTGGCAGTGGTACTGGAGGAGGAAAGGCCGCGACTGAGGTCTCCCGGGAGGTGGACGCGTCACTCTCTATGCGCCCATGCCGCTCTCTATCTCGGCCACGCCCCCTAAGGTAACGTGAGTCGGGCAAGACAGAGTCTACCCCTGCAGTGCGCAAGAGATTCAAGTGGGCCCAGGGAGCTGAGTACGTGCCCCATCACATGAGGCAGAGTGTGATCTCACAAAGGGCCTCCCATATTGTTGCGGTATGGAATTTAAATTTACTTCTGATAGAACGTGGGTGACTATCGCTGGTCACGTGCATTTCATGTCATTTAGGCAGCATTGTCATGTTGTAAGAATGTTGCATCTTTAAAATTGGCGCAAATGGAACATTACTGTTTTGTGTGTTTAGGAGCAAGTTAAGGGTGGGGATAAGAATTGGACTGGTTAAGTGGTGGAAGATCCTGTGGCGTATGTATGATATCCCAGGAGGTACAAAGTGATGTTCTTTTTTAAAAAAATTGTTTTATCCTTATAGAGTTACAAATGGTTTCTTAAAATTGCAGGCTGGGAACCCCTCCCCCCCTTATTTTGTTTCTACTCTTCTCTCCTATAGTTTGTCATGCCTCTAAAATTATGGGTGGAGAAAGTTATTGCACTCTGTTTCTCCTCATATGCAATGTATTTATTCTGGTATTTACTTTTGGATACTCTGCTGATAAATATATTTATAGATCCTGGGGAGCACTGAGAGCAGCCAGATCCTGGGGAGCACTGAACCTACGTATCCTGTGTATATCTGGCTCTGATACTAGCCAGTGCCTCACCGCACATTACTGTGAGCTTTATTGCTGTAAAGCTGTGATACGCTCATACACACTGCACATTATTGTGAGCTTTATTGCTGTGGAGCTCTATGATGCAGTAATGTCCAGTGTGTATGATTGTGAGTTTTATTGCTGTGAAGCTCTGTGATACCCTCATACACACCACACATTATTGTGAGGTTTATAGCTGTAGAGTTCTGTGATACACTAAAACACACCGCACATTACTGTCTTATTGTTGTACAGCGGGCTGGTATAATAATGCTATGGGGCTGGTAAGAAATTATTTCCAGGGCTGGTTTTTATCCCCAGTCCGGCCCTGCCCAAGGTTCACGGGGTCTGAACCCAGTATGCAGGGAAAAAACACAGTTGGTACCTTGGTGTGAGCAGGTACAGAGTGATACCAGAGCGCACTACAAAAGGGGTTAATCAGAAGAGTAGTCAGTAGGCGATCCGAGGTCAGAGGGTTGGCACAAGGCGGTGGTCTGTGGGCAAAGCAGAGGGTCTGGTACACAGGAATACAGGAGCAAACAGGGATATGACTCATCAGATGGGGAAATAGTCTCAATACTGAGGCACGGTACACAGGAGGGAGTGGTCCTTTATGGACACAGGTAGGGGTGTGGTTGTGTGTTTGTTTGGATGCATTAACTATTGCAGGTCTGGAGTCCTGATGCTCAGTATGGGCAGCACCCTTCGTGGCTGCCAGGGTTCAGGATGCAGGCACGGTTCCTGACACCTGCCATTTATGAGACCATTCCCTCATTTGTGCACTTTGATGGCACTTCTGACTTAATCTGGGCATTCTACAGATTCTACTTATTTATTTTATTAGTAGTGTGACTCCTCCTACCTTCTCTTTTTGTCCACTTATTTCCTATCATTGATGCACTTACGAGAGTCATCTTTAATTTTCATTTAGCTACTATCAATATTACAGTGGTCCCAGATTTACATCTAATGTGTCACCCCTCTCCTCTTAGATTGTAAACTATCAAGCAGGGTCCTCCCTCCTTCTGTTCTGTGTGTGCAACATGTATGTATATTTGTTATTCTGTTTCTCCCATTGTACAGTATTGTATTACAATACTTGTAACAGTACATGGTTACTGTCCCGCTCACCCTTCACAACCGTGGTGGGAATCCTATTGGACAGAATTCTAAATCCTCCGATACTTGAATGGCCGGGACCGCTAACCCTATCACTCCCAGCCAGGGAGAACAGACAGACCAGCAACAATGAGTACAACCTAGTTACAGTAGGTTTCGAGACCAAGTATCTACTAAAGGGTTAACTTTACCAACAAGAGGGGAAATAGTCTGGAAATGGCTTTAGCAGTGTATTCATACACCAGGGGTTAACATCGGTGTGGTCATATAAACGTTCCGAGTTGGCAGAACGAGTTTTCATACAGGCTGGTTTGGCAGCATACAAGGTTCTCATACATGGGTGGGGGGGGGAGTACAGCGGAGGCGCTAGTGTTATTGGATGAGTGTATTGGTGTTATGCAGCCTACTGGGATTTGTACACAAAACCTCGACTGAAATGTGTGAAGGATACAGTGGAGAAGGGGGAGATCCTAGTGGCGCAATCTTTGGGAAGAGTGATTATTCGTGTGTAGGTGGACACAGTTTCGGGTAGGCCTAGAATACTGTGTAGTCGCTGGCCTAGAGTGGGTGTACGGTCAAAAAAAGACCACTAAGGTGCTGCCGTGAAGATCAGAGTACACGGTGGTCACTTTGCAGCTAGGCTGTTAATACATGCGTTAGTGCATGGGTTTAAAACACAAAAGAGCGGCCTAAGTCACATGTGTGCAAATGCATGAAATTGCATAATAAAAGGGATAAAAAAGAACAGTAGAACGAGTAAAAACAATTCAAGGAACGGCCTAAGATCACATAATGTGCAAATACAGAAATGCGTATTAAAACAATTAAAATAAGGGAGCACCCGTAGGTTGTGCAATTGTAGTATCACATAAAGTGCAAGTGCAGTCAAAAACACATAAAGTGCGAATGCTTCAAGTGCAAAAAAGTGCAGTAAGTGTTCCTGGATAAGGTAATGGAGTCCTATTGGCCAAGGTATCTGGTATGGGAAATCAGATAAAGTTCCAACCGGCCGTGCGTTTTCCGTTGAAAAAGGGGTCGTCTGATTAGATTTCCATATGGGTCGTTTTAGGATATGCGTCTAAGTCCTGGTGTAATATCCTCACTGGAGTCCTATAAGGGCTTCCAATCCCCAAGTAGTGGGAAAATGGAGTGAAGAGAAAAAGAGAGAGAAGAGAACCAATGGTGCAATATGGTCTATAAGAGGTCAGGTGTTCGTAGACAATGGAACACTTACAATTTAAAGAGCCTTATGGACCGGCTCTGGTGTGGATTGCCTCGGGCCTAGTTGAGGGTGGCCTCTACCCTTCTTTAGGGTGTCCTTTAGCGATGATTACTGCCGATCTATGGGTTGGTCATCTCAAAATAGAGAGAAAAGTCCATAGCGTAGCTTGCAGGTAAAGGTGAGGTGGATAGGATTAAACGAACTCACCGTTGGTGGAGCCTAGAATTTCAGGCTCAGCTTGTAAGCGTTGAGTACACCTATTCGGTGGGTACTTTCACCTCTTTGGTCTGCGTGAAGTTCTCCTATATGCAATCCTCCTGCGTCACATGTGTAGTGGGAGAGGGCAAATGGAGAGGGCAAATGGAAAGGTTGGTTTAAAGATAGGCTTTAAACAGAGGTAGATAAAACATAAAAAATTTATTGATCATGTAAAACTAATAAAAACGGAACAGAATACAGAAAAAATGGGGGAATGCTGGGGATACGCGTTTCGGCTGTATATAAAGCCTTCTTCAGTCCCTGTGCAGGTAAAAAAATAGCGGATCTGAGGCACTCCACGTGTCCCTGTATATATAGTAATTGAACACAGGCGTTTCGGAATCGCTTCCGGGTTTGCGGATGGTGCGGTCACGTGATGCGTGCCGCGTCATCGCTATGCGTCGCGGCCATCTTGGACATGCGTTCCATTTGGGGTCTGTTTGCGTTCCACTCGGCGATGTGGTTTGCGGTGGGTAAAGAGCATAGTCTGTTCGCAGGGGAAAGATCCCCAGTGTGCATGGTGGGTCCAGAGTGGCCCGATGGTCAGGTTACTCGATGGCATAGATGGTATCAATGTTCGTAATGGTTGGAATATTATTAAAACACAGTGATCGTAAAATGGGGCATAATGATCAAGGTACCGACAGCAAATATGGGCGCTGGTCCGTGCCTCGGAGTGCAAGTGTAAAAAGTCTCTAAGGAGTCAATAGCATTATGGTTGTATCCATGCAAAGGGTCATAAAGGTTAGAGTACTATTAAAAACATCAATGATAGTCAGCAGCAACAAGTATGGGCGCTAGTACGTGCCTAAAAAGTAGGCTCTAAGGAGTCAAAATGCGTTATGGTGGTATCCGTAAATGAATAAGGGGATAAAGAGATGAGTGTTAGCTGATCTCTTCCAAATCGGGGACATCTGGGCTATTGCACATGATCGATTGGGGGTTAGAGTAAAAAATGGGCATTAGTATGTGCCTCGGAGTGTAAATAGTCTCTAAGGAGTCAGTAAATGGTTGGAATACTATTAAAGACATCATAGAATGGGGCATGATGATCAAGGTATTAGCAGCAACAGGTATGGGTGCTGTTACGTGCCTAAAATTGTGAGTTTAAATAATCAGACAGCGTTATGGTGGTATCCATAAACGAATAAGGGGATAAAGGGTGAGTGCTAGCTGATCTCTTCCAAATCGAGGACATCTGGGCTATTGCACGTGATAGAAAAATGGAAATAAATATCTGATAGAGAGCTAGGACATATCTGTTACACTTGAAGGGGGGGGAGGGGAGACATCTGTAGTGGTGTCCGTGATTGGAGGCTGGTCTTACACTTAGGTCTGAAGTGTAGGTCCTGAGCTGAATGGGTCTCAAGGACAGGAATTCAGTGGTATCTAAAAATCTATAGGTTACATTGGTAGGGCATAATATAGGTGAGAAGGTCTGTGGGTTATATTAATGTCATTGACCTAAGAAGGAAGGTGCTAAAAATTCAAGTTTATTAGTTGAGAAAATGACATAATTCAAAATCAGCGTTTAATCCCTGAGGTTGGAGTGTCCCTAGATTGAAGATCCAACTCATCTCTTCTTTACCAATGGTCTTTTCGAAGTTGCCACCTCTCCAGGGTATCTCAACTTTCCTGATCCCGATAAAGGACAGTCCTTCGGGATTCATTGCGTGTTTCTGTTTAAAATGTAGAGGGACACTGTGATTCTCATTCCCATTGCGGATATTCCTAATATGTTCTTGGATGCGTATGTTCAAGGGTCTGGTCGTTCTTCCTACGTATCTTAGACCGCAGGGACATGTTAGCAGATATATCACATTTTTAGTGAAACAGGTGATCACGTCCCTTATTTTAATAGGTCCTGTGATCCCGTTCACCTGTGTGATAATCTGCTTTTTGCTTCTCGTGTTGCGGCAATTTAGGCAGTTCCCACATTGGTGGAAGCCTTTCTGTATCTCGTAATGGTTGGTTTTTGTAGAGGCTTTTTTTGTGTGGTTTTGCGTCAGTTTCATTTTGAGATTGCCAACACCTCTGCATATCATCCTTGGTTTCTCCGGTAGAATATCTTTTAACAGTGGGTCCTTCCTCAGTAGGGGCCAATACTTCTTTATAGTCTTTCTGATTTGTTGGTTTTCAGCGTTGTACGAGAAAATAAAAGGTACATCGGTGTTGTATTGAGGTCCTATTTTCGTTTTTTTCTCCAGTAGGTTGGCGCGTTCTATGCCCTTGATTTTAATTCTAGTATCTTCTAGTGTAGCTGAGTCGTATCCTTTTTCCAAGAAATCTGCTTTCAGTTTATTAGACTGTGCCTCGTACGTGGACAAGTCCGTGCAATTTCTCCTTATTCTTAGAAATTGGCTTTTTGGCACCCCGTCCAACCATTGGGGCAAATGGCAACTTTATCTGATTTCCCATACCAGATACCTTGGCCAATAGGACTCCATTACCTTATCCAGGAACACTTACTGCACTTTTTTGCACTTGAAGCATTCGCACTTTATGTGTTTTTGACTGCACTTGCACTTTATGTGATACTACAATTGCACAACCTACGGGTGCTCCCTTATTTTAATTGTTTTAATACGCATTTCTGTATTTGCACATTATGTGATCTTAGGCCGTTCCTTGAATTGTTTTTAACTCGTTCTACTGTTCTTTTTTATCCCTTTTATTATGCAATTTCATGCATTTGCACACATGTGACTTAGGCCGCTCTTTTGTGTTTTAAACCCATGCACTAACGCATGTATTAACAGCCTAGCTGCAAAGTGACCACCGTGTACTCTGATCTTCACGGCAGCACCTTAGTGGTCTTTTTTTGACCGTACACCCACTCTAGGCCAGCGACTACACAGTATTCTAGGCCTACCCGAAACTGTGTCCACCTACACACGAATAATCACTCTTCCCAAAGATTGCGCCACTAGGATCTCCCCCCTTCTCCAAGGTTCTCATACACTCCGAGTTGGCAACAGCACAGATCAATGTATTATCTGAGTCAATGTTATGCAGGATTGATATACACTCTGGGTCAGCATTATGCAGAATTGATACACTCTGAGTCAGCGTGGGGTAAGATCAGCATGTACTCTGAGTCTGCTTTAGGCACAACACACATACAGGCTTGGTCAGAAAGAGAATGGTCAGGAAGGCATTCCGAGTCAGCAACAATCAGGGTCCTCATACAATCCGGGTCAGTAACAGAGCAATAGAATCAGTGAATCAAAATACGAATAAACCAGGCGATGCGGGAACTAACTCCACGTCAGGGCAATGAGCCGACTCACGCGCCCTGCATTTAAGGCCGACGGCTCTGCGTCATCATGCCACGCCCACCCCTCCAGGCGCACAAATGGCCGTAACTCCTGGCACCCGGCCAGCCAGCGATGCCACCAGGTACCCAGACCCCCCCCCCGAAGTCCTGCAGGTGCCGAGGATGTGTCAGTTACTTCTGGGTTAGATTTTTGACCCTATTAAACCTCCTAAAGTTTTTCAATAAGACATTTCGGCTAAAACTAGCATTAACATCCAACTCAGAAATGGAGAAGCGAGAAGGAGAAACAATAAACAAAGAAGAAAACCTTACAATATACAGAACAGGCAATACTAAAAAGATAAGAATGTAACTAATATATAATCCAGGCAAAAGTACAATATGGGTTCAGGCAATAAGAATAGTCAAAAACATGAGTATAGGGCGGCGACTCAGTCATGATGGCAGCAGCAGCATGTCTCTGTGGGTCAGCGACCTCAGCACGGTTCTGCGGCGACATGGACATGGAAGCAGCACGGCTCTGTAGGTTGGCACAGCTCTGCAGCGACTTGGACCTGGCAGCAACATGGCAGGGGTTAAAATTTCCACTCGCCCTCTCGCAATTTGCGAGCAGAAATTGGCAGGGGGCGAGTGAAAATTGGTCTGTAATCCCTTTCAGGTGCTAGTGTGGGCTCCATGCTGACACCAGCACCAATCAGGGCTTTTTTCCTGCCAGCCAGTCATTGTCTGCTGGAAGAGGGATTCATATCCCTTTCTTTCAGGCTTTGAAAATAAATACTGTTTGCCCTCTGCCTCGCGTGGGTCCTCCATGATGGTGTCCAGCGGCCCCCCATTGATGATGTCACGACAGTGACATCTCATCCTGTACTCACCGGCAGTTGTATAGCGTGTCAGGCAGAGACCGGTCACACCCTCACAGAGTGGGATCTGGATGGAAGGCAAGAACGACAGGCAATGGTGCCTCCTCAAGGTAGCTTGTTGGAAAGTGCCAGTGCAAGAAACAATCTCCACCTGAGGTATGAATACCTGTCCACCCCCCCCCCCCCGGAAGAAGGGGAAAATTACTTCTTTTGCCCAGAAAAAAAAAGGATTTTCTTTAAACCCCAGAAAAAAAATTCTTTATTTGTCCTTTTATTTTGTGTGATGTGTGTCCTGTTTAAATTGGCAGTGGGAGCCAGGAAGAAGTTAAATGTTAAAATTTGTGCATCTGATTGTTTGCAATGTAGTGCTCCCTCACCTCAGCTGTGATCAGGTGATTCCACTTAAACAGAAACTAGGCAGGAAATCATGGAGCTGTCTGGTCCACTGGCCCCTCTGTCCCTGCTCCAAAAGAAGAGACTTTCTGCCACTATCTGTAGATCCACAAACTCATGTCAAGTTCCCTGATCACAGCTAGGTGAGCAGACAGGGGGGGGGGCTCAGGGAGGAATGCATGGGAAGTAATCAGCTCCTTTAAGTTTTGCAGTTAACTCCTTCCTGGCTCTCCTTGCCATTTTAAACCGTGCACAGATGCATCCACACACTGACTCTACAGTGGGGACACAGCCTCCATAACACAATTTGTATAGGCCCCACATTGACCATACCCTCACAGCACCCACAAATTCATGTAGTCCTCCTATATCGCAGCCCCCATATGTAACCACAGCCCTCATGTCACACATTATTACACAGTATTACTGTGAGTTTTATTGGTGTGGAGTGCTCTGTGATACACTTACACACTGCACGTTACTGTGTTTTATTGCTGTGAAGCTCTGTGATAAGCATGGGTGAGTATTGTGGGAATAGTTGGGGGGGGACAGCAGCATTTTATCTTTGGACCCAGGCAACACAATGTCATGGTCTGGCCCTGGCTGTATACAATGGCTGCACACTGGCGTGCGAACTCCATTTATTAGTTCTGCCATAGAAAATAATGTAACACCGGCATCGCTAGCCTGTATCACACGTTCAGTGCAAGGGCTTATGGGACATAGAATGGTCTCATTTCAAACCTCCTCACACACAGGCAGGCGCAGGAGCCCTTGCACTGCTGTATGTCCAGGGCTGAGTGATGCAGAGAACCCTGGACCATGTGAAAAGCCCTGCAGGCTTCACAAACATGAAGCATACAGGGCTATCTGTAATGATTAAATGATCACCATCCATTCTGGATGGTGAGGGGTTAATTTGAATCAGGGGGGGTCTCTAATACAGACCCCCCCCTTTGTATAATACTTGTCATCCACTGGATTCAATGGATGATGGTATTTACTGAAACAAACATCCCTTCAGTGCCATATATACTTTACGTAGTCACCGCTCTATCACCGCAAGGAAAAAGGGCTGTATGGGACTGGGTTAGGTAGGTTAACTGATGGCGAGTAACTTAGAAGACCTGGCTAGTAGCTCAGGACCTGAAATTTTGAGCCCTGCCTTAGAGGTGTTGCTTCCTTATAAGCAGAGTTCATCAGACATAAGGGAGTTCAGGTGTGGCTCTTGAACACAAAATACTTGGCAGGCAAACAGGTCCAGAAATCAGGATAGTCTCTGAACGCCACAAACTAGTCATAGCTGTCAATAGGACCACAGGGGGCGCCAGGGCCCAGAATGTTCAGGTCCAAGGGGCTACTAGGGGGGCGCCAAAGGGTCAAATAGTCCAGAACGTCACAACTATGTTGGATTGCCTATTGTTTGTAATTATTTCCAAACCATTCACCACTATCTGCAGCATCCCTTTCAGACTCATGTGCTTATTTTTACTATATTGAATAATACACTACTACACTAAAATATCACTTTTTATTTCTACTTTCTTATATATACTGTATAATTGTCTCGATAGATTAACAATACTCAATGAAAACTGCATAAACAAATATGAGGTCAGTCATTGATATTTGAAGAAAATTAATTAATTTACAGAACAGAAAATAATTATCTTTTACAGAAAGAGAAGCATAATGAAAAAGTGGAATTCGTGCTGGTGTGTCTGTGATAATACATTCATACATACTTTGGATATTGAATGATAGTATATGTAATTTGCAGAATACTTTGTTCTTTCATTAAAAATTCCTGGTGTTAAACAGTCCCTGTGAATACAGTTAAGATTGTTTGCTGAAGTTGGCTTCAGGCTCATATGAACCCCCCCAATTTATGATTATATTAGCGTCCTTGAACCTTGGCCCCACTAAGAATGATATAGCAGCATATGACACATACATATATCGAAGGGGGCAAATTGGAGAGGCATATAACTGCATATATCTTGTAATATCGAAGACGTATCTATCACTATGTAATCTGAATTATTTCATTTAATCGGATCTAGTACGCTGTTTATGTAATTGTCATACATTTTAACATTTCTGTTGACATATGGTCCCAAATTTAGTTCAAATAAACATCCTTAATGTATTTATTTATTATATTTATGTAACGAGTACCTGTAATCCAAGAAAAATGCAAAGATACCATGGTGGGGTATCTTCTATCTTATATATGATGTCAGTTTTCTCGTTTTTCACTTCCATTATTTCTCGACTGTGGATGCCATTTTCGTTCTGTAAAACATCCAAGTTATGTTATATCTCTCAATTATGAATTATCTTGTATAATATCATAACATGTCACAAATTTATAAGACATATTGAATAATCAACTCCGTTATAGATTTGCTATTATTGAATATATATTTACGTATATAGGGCATTTGGTAATTGCAATTTCAAATCAGATTTGTTGACTTTACTCAATAATACACACTCCATTCAGAACAATTAACCTCTTCACTACCGATATCAAGATTACTTGGGCTTCAAAGGCACCATCTGGTGCCCCGATATTAAGACATCTTGATATGCTGATCTGCAGCCCAAAAGCAAACAAATTTTGTTTGCTTTTGTGCTGCAGAAGGTGCTCCCAAAATTTTAGCCCTGTGGACATAATGTCCATAGAGTTAAAACTGTAAAATCAGCTGCAGAAAGCACTGAAATATCTGGTTTTCAGCAGCTGTCAGCAGACGATGTAGGATGAAATAGAAGAAAATAGACCAGCCGCTTGAATCTCTGTAGCTCAATTTGGCACTATATGGCGTCTTCTACTGCCCAAAATAGGTTATTTACAGTAAGAAATAAAATGGGTATAAGCTCTACTTATAATTAATTAAAAATGATTTTTCAAAAAACAAAATCTCGGGTTTCTGACAATGTTTTTTTGGAAAATCATTTGTTAGTGCAGAGGTTGAGTAAATTCTAAATACTCGGGTGAAACTGAGCTGTCAGTGAGAAAAAGGGGGGTTTGTGAGGGTCCTGGGGACAAGCAACGGCACTAGTGGCCTGCTCTACAGTGGGGCCCGATCAAATCTCACAAGGCTTTAGCTTGATTGTGCCATTACAGGGATGAATGCGCCATATGCAAATCAGAGAGCTACAGCCAGAAAGGGTGGCCAGTACTGAATGCCAAGGACGTCATCCCTGCACGAGAGGTGCAACAATCCCCGATGATCATTACGGCCTTGTTAGGTATCATCAGGAGGGTATAGCTGACACCCCTCTAGGCACCTCGAGCAAGGGGTCCACGTCTGGATTACCCTGTATACTTATAGTGAGAAACTGAGCTGTCCACAGTTTAGTCAAATGCACATCACCCAGGAATTCACATTTCAGAAGGTCATTTGTCACAATACTGTATTTAAATATATGATATGTGTTTTATGATGCTTATTTAATAGGAAGCATCAGCTAATTATCAGGTCTATTCACTAAAGGTGAAACTCAGGAGAATGACAGGAGAAGTGAAAATTCTAGGTCAAAATAGCCAAACCAGAAAAATTCTCCCATTTACCTCACTTTCTAAATTGGCTATATGGTCTAAATTGTTCTCTTATCCTGCCAGTTCTCCTGACTTTCACCTTTAGTAAATAGACCTCAATGTGCATTTGCAGTAACAAATAGGTTACCGAAATGGTTATTTTCATTTTATATTGACAGCACATGTTGAAAAGGCATGGCTGGCAAAGCATCATGGGACATGTAGTTCAAAAACCTCTGGGGTGCCAAGGCATCATTGACATAGGATGACATGTGAGCTACGTGAGTACTATCTTTACGCACTAAAGAACTTTTCTTTAGTGAAATAAAAATGCAAGTAAAGCTTTCTTTAAGAAGACACAGAACATCAACTGATCAGTATCTTCTGTTCGCATTGTGGTGATGTATTACTGCATTAAGTGGCTTCAAAATGAAATCCCGTTTAAAAGTCGCCCCAAAGTGTGCTACAACTGCCCCAATTCTGAGCGTAGTTCTAATTTAAAAAGTTAAAGAAAGCTAACAGTTTACTTAAAAATATTCAAAGTGCTTAACAATCACTTGTTACAGTGTTATATTGTGGTGTTATACTTGAGTGTGTAATTACATACTTTGAATATTCGTAAACACATTATTGTCTTTATGCTGTTGTTTGTATAGTATACACAAACGCACACACTTAGGGCTATATTACAATCTTTGTGCAAAAACCCTTGCGCAAAGCGAATTTTTTTGCGCCGAGCGTTAAACGTTTGCGTGCGCAAATCACCGCTGGAATTACAATCCTCGCGGATTTTTTCTTCCTCTGATCAATTGCGCGCACAAACAGGGCATGCACAAATGCAGGCGCAGTACCGTCTCAGGCAAAAATCTTTGCACCCATTCAGACAATCATAAATAAAGAGACACACCTATCAAACGCAACTGAATTGCGCCTGCCAGAGGCATCGGAGACAGGTTCTGCGTAGACATCATCCTTTAAGTGCGTCGTCCACATACATTTTTTATTACATCAATTTAATACAATTTTAGCTCAGAATTCTAAAACATTTTAGTTTTGTGGCATCCTGGAAAAGATTTTAATTGAATGCAGTTATTAATACGATTATTGATGATGTTAGATGAGCGAATATATTTTGTTTACCTGAAATTTATTCTCTTCGGTATCTGTTTTCATGTTGCTAGAGCTCTAATACCCAATAACTGAAAAGAAGACACAGAAACAGCTGGGGAAATGAATACACCTGCTGAATGAAGTACATTTTTGTTACTGATTACATAACCTGTCATGCCCCATGACTCAGGGTTTATTTGTATATTTTAATGTTATGTGTTGAATCTGCCGTTTGCTGCTTGCAGCTATTATTTCATAGCTATTTTGATCCTGCTGGGTTCCCATAGCCTTGCTGTATCAGCTAGCTCCACCCCTTTTTGTTCAGTCTTCTTCTGAGGTACTTACTGGTCACCTAGCAGCCATCTTTGCTCAATGCTGGACAGAACTAATGTATTTTCACCTGCATTGCTGTAAACTATTACAAAGATTGTCAGTCTGATTATTAAAGTTTTCAACTGGATTCATCTTTCTATGTGTCAGTTTTGCTGAGTTGACACTGTCTGCTGAACTTTCATCGTGTGAGTACTGGTCAATACAGACTTAGCTAGTCTAAAGCGCCCACGCCTCACAACTTTGCTAGGGAGGCAGAATAGTGAAAAGACATTAACAGCATTAGTGAAAAGACATTAACAGCAGTGAGTAAAAGACATTAACAGCATTAATGAAAAGACATTAATAGCAGTTAGCATCACAAGTAAGCAGCGAGAGAGAGTAGATACTACTGCATCCCACAAACAGTCTGCGTACAGCTGCAGCGGGTGGGCCTGTGTAAAACTTTGCCACACAGTGCCTGCTAACCAGACAGCTACTCTACTGCTCCCTACTTATTCTTCTCATCTGTGTAAAACATGGCAGACATAAGAAGCCCTCTAACATCACAGGAAAGGCAACTTGTTTCAGATGTGGAAGTAATGAATATCAATACAGTCAGAAGCAAATGCAACACAAAGCCTACATGGAAGATTACTGAAACACTTATGGACATAAACTATGAGACATCACAGCAAATGTCACAACTTTGGGAACAGGTGATGAGTTGTGTCTCCACCATCACACACCCTGTTCATGATGCATCCTCACTAGAAGGAGTTTAGGACAGCTCTCTACAGCTCATCCTCAATATCTTGCCCACTGTCACATTTATGTCTCTAATTTAGAGAAGATAAATTCTAAACAGGCTTTACAAGAAATAGATTAATTAAAATGTCTTAATTCAGAAAGAGACAATTCTCACATTTCAGCATCTAGCAAGCATTCAAATACAGTTGCAAGAAAAAGTATTTGAACCCTTTGGGATTACGTGGAGTTTTGCATGAATTGGTCATAAAATGTGCTCTGATCTTCATCTAAGTCACAACAATTTGAAAAACACAGTCTGCTTAAAATAATACAACACAAACATTATGGGCCCTATTACATACTTTGTGCTAACTTAACCAGAGCCGTTGTAAACTTAAAACCATATTACATAGTTCATGCTAACTTAACCAGAGCTGTTGTAAACTTCCCAGAGCCATTATAGCCTATGGAAGTTTTAAGTTTACAACAGCTCTGGTTAAGTTAGCACCAACATTGTAATATGGTTTTAAGTTTACAACTGCTCTGGTTAAGTTAGCACCAAGTATGTAATATGGCCCTATATGTTTTCATGTGTTTATTAAACAGAACATGTAAACATTCACAGTGCAGGGTGGAAAAAGTATGTGAACCTATGGACTTAATAACTGGTTGACCCTCCTTTAGCAGCAATAACCTCAACCAAATGTTTCCTGTAGTTGCAGATCAGACCTGCACAATGATCTGGAGTAATTTTGGACCACTCCTCTTCACAAAACTGTTTTAGTGTAGCAATATTCTTGGGATGTCTGCTGTGAATCGTTCTCTTAAGGTCATTCCACAGCATTTCAATCGGGTTGAGGTCAGAACTCTGACTGGGCCACTCCAGAAGGCGTATTTTGTTTTGTTGAAGCCATTCTTTTGTTGAATTACTTTTATGCTTTGGGTCATTGTCCTGTTGCATCACCCATCCTCTGCGGAGCTTCAGTTGGCGGACAGATGGTCTTACGTTTTCCTGCAAAATGTCTTGATAAACTCTGGAATTCATTTTTCCATCAATGACAACAATCCGTCTAGGCCCTGAGGCAGCAAAGCAGCCCAAAACCATGATGCTCCCTCCTCCATGTTTTACAGTGGGAATGAGGTTTTGATGTTGGGGTGCTGTGCCTTTTTTATTCTCCACACATAGTGTTGTGTGTTTTTTCCAAACCACTCAATTTTGGTTTCATCTGTCCACAGAATATTTTGCCAGTAGTGCTGTGGAACATCCAGGTGCTCTTTTGCAAACTTCAAACGTGCTGCAATATTCTTTTTGGACAGCAATGGCTTCCTCCATGGTGTCCTCCCATGTACTCCATTCTTGTTTAATGTTTTCCTTATTGTAGATGTGTCAACAAAAATGTTAGCATGTGCCAGAGATTTCTGTAAGTCTTTAGCGGACACTCTAGGATTCATCTTTACCTCATTAAGCATTCTGCACTGTGCTCTTACAGTCATCTTCACAGACGACCATGCCTAGGGAGAGTAGCAACAGTGCTGAACTTTCTCCATTTGTAGACAGTCTGTCTTACCGTGGACACATGAACATCAAGGCTTTTGGAGATACATTTGTAACCCTTTCCAGCTTCATGCAAGTCAACAATTCTTGATCGTAGGTCTTCTGAGAGCTCTTTTCTGCGAGGCATGGATCACATCAGGCAGTGCTTCTTGAAACCAGTAAACCCAAAACTGGTGTGTGTTTTTAAAGGGCAGGACAGCTTTCAGCAACACATCCAATAATATCACACTGATTGGACTCAAGGTTGGCTCACTCCTGGCTCCAATTAGCTCTTGGAGAAGTCATTAGGCTAGGGGTTCACATACTTTTTCCACCCTGCACTGTGAATGTTTACATGTTATGTTCAATAAACACATGAAAACATAAAAATGTTTGTGTTGTATTATTTTAAGCAGACTGTGTTTTTCAAATTGTTGTGACTTACAGTAGATGAAGATCAGAGCACATTTTATGACCAATTCATGCAAAACTCCATGTAATCCCAAAGGGTTCACATACTTTTTCTTGCCACTGTGTAAAACCATGCCTGCCTGATTCTATAGACGTTAAACCGACTCCAGGGCTAAATACAGATGCAACCGCATACTACCCTTTGTCACTTAATCAGAATACTGCAAACGCCTTTCAAGCTTAATTTCCCTGCCCAAAGTCAGAGAAAACAGACATGTTTGAGTTTGCTAGATACATGGTTCGCCATGAACTCACCAAGACAAGCCTTTTAAAGTTTGATGACCAACCTGAAAATTACAGAAGCTGGAAGGGTGCCTTCAGAACTTCAATTAGAAATCTTGGCATTACTCCTGCTGAGGAACTGGTCCTGCTGATCAGGTGGCTTGGTCCACAGTCTGCAGAACATGTCAAGAGACTCAGAGCTGTCCACATCAATAATCCAATGTTGGGCCTCGACGCTGCTTGGCAAAGACTTGATCAAAACAATGGCAGCCCTGAAGCCACAGAGAACGCTCTGTTGAATCGCCTGCACTGTTTCCCAAAAATTTTCGTCAAGGACAATCAGAAATTCTTGGAACTCAGTGACCTTCTCTGGGAGCTGCAGCTGGCCAAGACAGATGCTTACCTACCTGGCCTCAGTTATCTGGACACTGCTCGTGGAGTAAACCCAATAGTTTTCAAGCTGCCATGCAATATCCAGGAAGAATGGGCTGCACTTGGGGCAAAGTATAAAAGAGTGAACCATATCTCCTTTCCACCTTTCTCCTACTTTTGCGAGTTCATAAGGGACATTGCAGAAACAAAGAATGACCCCAGTTTTTCCTACAGTGAGTTCCACGCTTCAGGTTCCTTTCCTCAGATGTCCGACAGCTCACACTTTAATCACAGAGGACGCAGGGGTCCAGTATCAGTGAAGAAGACTAATGTCCTTCCCTCTCCTACCTCAATTTCTGACAAGTGCAAACAAGGTGAAAAGACTGAGAATCCTAACCGCCTTTGCCCTATTCATAAGAAGCCACATCCCCTCAAAAGTGCATCGGCTTTAGAAAGAAACCACTCCAAGAGTGCAAGGAGGTCCTAAAGACATATGGTGTATGTTTCACATGTTGTGCTTCTACTGAGCACTTTGCCAAAGACTGCAAATTTCCTATCAAGTGCATAGAATGTGATAGTGTGGATCATGTGCAGGTGCTACATCCATCTCAGTACATGCCTGCAACGTCAACAGACTCCCCTCCTGTGTCAAAGCACGGCAGGGAGACTACAGATCAGGAAGTTACCATAGTGTCCTCTTCTTGTACAGCAGTATGCGGTGAAGATCTTTGCGACAAGTTTTGTGCTAAAATATGCTTAGTTAACATATATCACAAGGATCACCCAGGAAAGTCTGTTAAAGTATACGCCATCCTGGACAATCAGAGCAATCGGTCCCTCGCAAGAACGGAAATCTTTGATCTTTTCAACTTAAAAGTAGATTCCTACGCTTATACTTTAGGTACATGTAGTGGCATTACAGAGGTCTCTGGAAGAAGAGCCAGCAGATTCGTAGTAGCTTCTCTTGGGGGCAATCTGGAATTACCATTACCCACACTTGTCGAGTACAACCAGATCCCATCTAACAAGCAAGAGATCCCTACACCAGAAGCTGCCCTACACCATCCTCATCTGAAGGCTATAGCTAACGAAATACCAGCCCTTGACAAGAAAGAATGCGGATATCCTGATTCTCCTGGACAGAGATATCCTCCGAATACGTAAGGTACGGCAACAAATTAATGGTCCACATGATGCTCCATTCGCTCAATGCCTTGATCTAGGATGGGTTATCATAGGCAATGTTTTTATAAGGAAAATGAAGGTGCCTACCAAGATTTCTTCCTTCAAAACACACATCTTGCCAAATGGTCGCAACACCTATCTTGAACCGTGCCCATACCATTACAGAGTGAAGGAGAAATTGAACAGCAACGAATGGCAGGATGACGACCAAGATAAATTAAATGTCTTTCATTCCTGGGATAACACCTTTGAAGCCACAGTGTTCAATTCTACCAATGATGACAACAAACTAGCACTGGCAAGAGAAGATAGGGAATTTCTCAAGATGATGGATAAAGAATTCGCTCATTATGATGGCAATAGCTGAGTAGCACCCTTACCCTTTTGTATGCCTAGAGAAAAGCTACTTAACAATCTACAGCAAGCAGCTGCTCGATTTGCCTCTTTAAAGCGCACCTTGAAGAAGAAAACCGAGGCTGTGAAGAAGGTAAACCCAGCACCATGCCAGCCGGAATCCAGTGCTGGTCCACGGAATCGGGAAATATTCCCGTTCTGCCATGTATGCCAGGAAAGCCCTCTACAAGCGCAAGTACAAAGCCCCAGAAACAAAGATTGAAAGGAAGTAAAAGGAGAAGGCTAGAGCTACCATGTCGAAGACAGTCGATGGGGATAAGAATGGCGGCACACGTGTAGTCAAACTGCAGAAAATGCCTCACTATTATTCCACTGAAGATGTTCCAAGGAAGCTGTTACGCCAAGGCAAGAAGCCTTTCAGCCAGCACAAATGCAACCTGTGCTCCTCCATCACTCCTGGGACTGTACTTATCCTCCTCAATGGACACCACAGGGGGAAGCGTGTGTTTTTTCTGAAGCAGCTCCAGTCTGGCGTTCTGCTGGTAACAGGACCACTGGTTATCAACCAGGTCCCCCTGCGTAAAGCTCACCAGAAATTTGTTATTTCCACTTCCACAAAATTCAATATCTCAAGTTTCAAAGTTCCAAAGCACCTGACTGATGCTTACTTCAGGAGGAAGAGGCTGTGCAAACCCAAGCACCAGGAGGAAGAGATCTTTGAAACAGAGAAAAAAAAATACTCAGTCACACAACAGCGCAAAGCCGATCAGAAGTTTGTGGATTCCCAACTTCTGCCAAGGGTCTTGTCACTCAGGTTATGCCCAGTGACGATGGAAGAATCCGAAAAGTGAAGGTCAAGGTGACTAAAGGAGGTGTGGTACATAGTTTCTTCTGGCCAATCACTGAACTGATACTCCTTCTGCCAAGGGAAAAGGTCAGTTAAGAGATTCTGCTCTCGGCAGAAGCCTTTCCATTAACAAACAGTTGGATTACAATTGTGTTGGTGGAAGTTTTGGCCTAGAGCGGCTTCCCCAGCATGAAGATGGGTTAACTTGTTAAGTTTACTCCTCGCATCTGGAACAATGGCCAACCTTTAAGACTGTTGACTGGCTATAAAGTGTAAAGTTGTATTATTGAATACTTTGCCTTTGTTTTACAGGTCTCTGCATTGGGTTTCCAGGAGGACATTTAAAGTTATAGTGCTGGTTTATTTTGAAATCAAAAGATTTCAGACGGGGAGTGTCATGCCCCATGACTATTGTCTTTTCACCTGCATTGCTGTACACTATTACAAAGATTGTCAGTCTGATCATTAAAGTTTTCAACTGGATTCATCTTTTTGCATGTCAGTTTTGCTGAGTTGACACTGTCTGCTCAACATTCATCATGTGAGTAACTGGTCAATACAGACTTAAATGGTTATTCAAAGAGATCCGAATGGCTGCCGAAAGGTGACCGAACACTGAAAATCAGAGAGCAGGCAATTCGTTGGCGAATTGCCTGCACATATGGTGCCTGTTCGGTGCCTGTTCGAGGGCAGTGAATCCCCATAGAGAAGCAATGCTTTGGCTATTCAGAGAGCAAAACCCAGCAGTGAAAAGTTGCCGAATTGCCCTGCCATTCGGTGGTTTAATTTGGCAGGTTTATTCAGGCGAATCCCATAGGCTTCAATGTTAAAAATATTCCCGTTTTAATTCAATATCTAATAAACCATTCATTATAATATTCTGCAGTAAAAAGTCTCTTTATTTTTAGATTTTTTGGGACCTTTTTGTCAGTTTTTGGGATTTTTTTGCAAACATTTTTTTTTCCGTTTTTTTTTTTAATCGTTTTTTCTTTTTTCTGTAACAGCCCTTTTTATTATCATTTATTCGATCTCATGTGTAAATTTCAGACATTTTCACTCAGTAGTTTGTTTGCAAACAGCGTTTCACTATACAAACATTCAAGCGTACTGTTTCTTTTTTTTTCTTCACCTCCTTCGTCTGCGGTGTCTGGTTTTTCCAATGGCTGCTCTGCGCTGTGATCGGCTCCTGCTCGGGTTTCTCCGGCATCTTCGGCGGGTTAATCCAGATGTTTTTGCAGGTTTCAGTGTGCGTTCACCCTCATTTTGCGGTGAGTTTTCGGCGGGTTTGCGGCGACTTTTCCCTGCATTACGGCGGCCCTGTGGTGCTTGCTGAATACACCGCAGGGTTGCCGAAATGGGATCGCAAAATGGCACCGAATTGAAGAGAACGAAAAGTGACCGAATGTGCGGTGACTTTTTCGATTCTCTTTGAATAACCCTGTTAGTTAGTTCTCAAGCGCCCACGCCTCACAGCTTTGCTAGGGAGGCAGAATATAAGCACTGATGAATTCTAGATGATGCATTAACCACATTTAAAACATGTCGATCTCGTCCTGGTAAATATTTAATTTAAAACAGTGTTGTATGTCTTCCACTTGGTGGAATGAGACAAATCGGGGCCCCTGGGCAAACATTAGGGAAGAAGCCCCACCTCATCTTCAACATGCTTTGTTCCCTTCTACCCCTTGCTTACCAATCCCTTGAGCCTCAATTCCCGATACAGAGAGGCACACAGAAGAATAGACAGTGAAATTGACAAGAGAGAGAGACAGACAGGTAGAGAGATAGCCCTATGCAAGGAGACACAGAGAGAAGAGAAAGACAAAGATATAGGCACATGAAAAGAGAGAGAGAGGCGTAGGGGTTATTCATAGACTGCGGAATTTGCAATGAATTGCACCGAACGGTGAATTTGCACCAAAAAGTATTTTTATTGATTTATTTTTTAGGCGAAAGTTTTGATTCTGATTTTATTGCTGAATTCACCACAGGGTCACCACTGAGCTCACCGAAGGGTGCCAAATGAGAGAGAACAGAAATTTCGGTTCTTTCTGAATAACCCCCATAGAAAAATAAATGCAGAGTAAGTGCAGGTATGCATCTGGTATCACCAATGGTGAGAACCATAAGTTCAGTATTATCCCAAGACCTGGGGATGAACAGGCAAATAATGCACAGAAAACAGTGATAAAACAATACACCGCAATGGATGGTGAGCTACTGTCACGCCCCACGCTGTCTGCGGTGCATGGCGACTGGCAGCATCTTCCACACTGTTCGCTGGCTGGCCGCCGAGTAAAGAAGTGTACAGCCGTGATCACGTGATGCGGCTGGGGGCGGGGCACAGCATGATGACGTGGCGCCCGCCAGGTTTAAAAACAGTAGGCTGAGACAGACTTGGTGCCCTGACATGGTTTTCACATCCTTTCAGTGCTCATCCATGTTTTAGATTTTGCTACACTGTGTATGACCACCCTTCCGGTGTTTAACCCTTTGGCTTCCCTTCTGACTACCCGATCTGGCAAATGGCACTGGAATATGGCCGACACTCATTCTGGCAAAAGACCCTGGCATATGGCTGAAGCAATACTCTGGCATTACTATCCTTGATATTCGAGTGACATATTCTGTTATTAACCCTTGCTGTGTATTCGTGTTAATTACCCTTTCTGTCTGGTTCAAGACTTTCTTGGTCTCAGTTCTATGCTCACCTGTACAGCCTAACCTGTGTGTGTATTCCTCCCTAAGGTTCCTCCTCTGGGTTCTGTTAATAGGTAGGTGTGTCGACCATTTCAAGGCTCGGGAGGTTAGGATAGCTGTTCTGCCTATAGTGATCAGTTTATTAGTTATTGGGGAGGAACATGACAGCTAAAATCCTCACAGTAAAGATATTTTGGCAGCTACAGGTAAAGTCCTTGACACGCTGGATAGTGGGCTATACAGTGTAATAATTTAGAGGATAGCCAGCAGCCATGGATTTAGTATTTAGGCACACTGGATAGTGAGCTATATGGTGTAGGGTAGCAGCACTCACTGTTGGTTGGATCCAGGAATGCTTGAAATATATATATACTGTATATATATATAACTTGGATGGTGGAAAGGTCAGTGCAGATGTAGATAACTGGATAGCTGGTAGCCACGGATCATGGATAGAGTCTTTAGGCACACTGGATAGTGAGCTATAAGGTGCAGGGTAGCAGCACACACTGTTAGTCGGATCCAGGAATGTTAGAAACAGGAGCTCAGGGAAACACCTCTAACAACAAGGCAGGATACAAACAAAATAACAGAAGGAAGAGCGAGGTCACTAGATATAGCTACATTTCGGTGAATTCACTATTCACCAAATGGTCACCGTAGTGCGCCGAAGAGGGAGTCGCTGAAGCCCCACGAAAAAGTTGGAGACAATCGCCAAACTGCACGGAAAATCACCTAAGAGAGTCGAAGTGGACTTGGCGAGTTCCAGAGAGCTGCAAAAAAAAGAAAACAGAACTCTCCTATTGGTGTTTAAATCAATAAAAATGTATTAAACTGTGTCTATATAATAAAAAAGTCCTTTAAAAAATAATTAAAAGGTCTGTTACAGAATAAAAAAAAAAGTCTTTTTTAAAAATTGGGAAACAAAAAAAATTCTAATAAATTAAAAGGCTTTTTCCTGAAAATGGAAAGAATAAACAGTCTTTTAATTAAAAATTTAAAAAAGATATTAAGTTTTTACATTGAATGGGATTCCTCTTAAACCTGTAGAGCCGAAACACCGAAAATCAGGTCATTTTACTAACACTTCGGTGCAGTTCGGCATTCTGTGAATAGAGGAACAATTACTCCTCTATGGGACAATTTTGCTGTCACTGAAGATCGCGGAACTGCGGCGAACTGCAACATGTATCTGTATTGGCGAATTGTCATTTTAGTGAATACACAAACTGCTCCAAAATTGTAACGAATGGTGAAATTCACCATTCAGTGCAATACGGTGGCAAGTACGGTGCTTGGTGAATAGACCCTAGAGTGTCTACACTGGCCGATCCTATACCACAGACCAACTGTATCCATGCTAAGATAGGCTGCCATCTGTGTTCTTATTGGGAGTACAGCATAGCCACTGTTCCCCTGTGCTCTGTGTGTCCACAGGGCCGTCTTTAACGCAGGGCAAAAGGGGCAGTTGCCCCAGGCCACTTATTGTTGAGGGGCCCAAAGCAGCTGCCCCTAGGGCCCACGTATACTAGGCAGTGACGGCTCTCAAAGGCGGCCGCCTATTTTCCCCCGCAACTTTATACTGCACAGCGGGGGCACTCTCTTTGTGCCGCCTGCTGATGCAGTCAAGGCTGTGCGGGAAGAGAAAATGGGGCTTCCATATCTAGCTCCTCCCCCATTCTGACATAATCTTCCTTTCTCCACACATCGCACACAGTGTGCATGGGGGCTGCAGAGGAGAAGCTGGAGCTAGATGGGAACCAGGAACAGGGAGGTGCAGGGCCAGGCAGTTATGTATGTATTTGTTTTTTCAGCAATCTGCATACAATGCCCCTGTGCACCAGAGATCTGCATCCAGCTCCCCCCTCAGACCATGAGCTGCAGGCATCATTCACACAGGAAGGCAGCTCTCTGCTCCCTTCTGCCCCCAAAAGCTCCCCCACAGCTGTGGCCTGACCATGGATCCTGCTCCTCACAATCTCCAGCATCAACCCCCCACTCCACACTCCCCACTCCACACTCTACAGCTTCAACCCCCCTCCAGCATCAACCCCCCACTCCACTGTCTCCAGTATCAAACTCCACCTCCATCATCAAACCCCCACCACACTCTCCAGCATCAACCCCCCACTCCACACTCTCCAGCATCAACCCCCCCACGCCACACTCTCCAGCATCAAACCCTCCACTCCACACTCTCCAGCATCAAACTCCACACTCCACACTCTCCAGCATCAAACCTCCCACTCCACACTCTCCAGAATCAATCCCCCACTCCAGCATCAAACCCCCACTCCACACTCTCCAGCATCAAACCTCCCACTCCAGCATCAAACCCCCACTCCACACTCTCCAGCATCAACCCCCACTCTCCAGCATCAAACCTCCCACTCTCCAGCATCAAACCCCCACTCTCCAGCATCAAACCCCCCCCCCCCACACACAGGCAACACCAAACCTTTCTGCTGCTGTGTGTATAAGGTGTGTAGTTAGTGTGTGTGTACTACTGAGGGGTTTTGTGGTTATATGTGTGTGTACTTTGTAAACACAATATACACACTATATTGTATTTACACCATGTACTCAACATACATTATACAATGAGTATATACTGTATACTGGGTATATGCTAAGTGTATAGTGTGTATAATGTATAGTGTATATCCTGAGAATATAGTTTGTATATGTGTATGAGCTTATGTGTATACTATAATATGTAGGAGTGTATATTGTGTTACTGTATGTAGTGGGTAGTCTGACTGTATAATGTACATAATTTAGGGTCGTGTACTGAGTACAGTTGTCATACTATATAGTGTATGAACTTGCTGACTCTGCGGAGCTGTGGGATGCACTCATACACAATGCACATTATTAAAGCTTTTAGAGATAAGTCCATGATGTATTTGTTTTTCTTCTTTCCGGGATGTTGGGGGTGGAGAGCAAAATTATGCAGAATTATGTGCTTTCAGGGGGCAGGCCCAAGTAAATGTTTGCCCATGGTGCAATCAATATTAATGACGGGCCTGTGTGTCCACGGCTTGTTCTCGGCACTCAATATATATACACAGGTGAGCACGGTGACAAGAAAGCAATGAAACAATACTGTCCTTAAAATAGATAATGAAATGATGGGGTTATAATGATGGGGAGAAATCTTCTGTACTGGGAATTAGAATATACAACACTGGCATAGCGTAAAACCATAAAACAATTTATTGTAGTAAAAACAAATAAATTGTCCCACTCACAAAATGAGTGGCACACAATAGGATAAAAAGTGTGCAAACTCGCATATTAAACACATACAGTAGGCATTCAGTAAACATGTAACAGTAAAGATGTGAAACATCAGGACTTTGGATAGATTTCGACTATCCAAAGTGAAAAAAAAAATAGTCAAAATCTATCCAAAGTCCCGATGTTTTACATCGGGACGTCTTATAGAGTTAGTTCTGGCGTTAACCCCTAGTTGCCACCAATGGTGGAGATAAGGGGTTCCAATGAACCCCCTATCTCCCGATCCGTTGCAGCTAGGGGTTAATGTTTGGTATCGTTGGATCGGCCAGAGCATGGCAAAATATAACCGTAAACGCTCGCATGTTAAAATGTGAAAAAAAACACTTTACACCTTGCAAATTATTGAAAATTTAAATTTTTACATTTTAAGTTATAATATACAGACAGGATACATATAACACAGACATATACATTAATTATACCGCAGAGAGGCGCTTCCCCGCAGTGTGCGTATTCATATGCTGCATTAATTATACCGCGCAGAGAGGCGCTTGTTCCCCGCAGTGTGCGTATTCATATGCTGCATTAATTATACAGCACAGAGAGGCGCTTGTTCCCTGCAGTGTGCGTATTCATATGCTGCATTAATTATACCGTGCAGAGAGGCGCTTGTTCCCCGCAGTGTGCGTATTCATATGCTGCATTAATTATACCACGGAGAGAGGCGCTTGTTCCCCGCAGTGTGCGTATTCATATGCTACATTAATTATACCACGGAGAGAGGCGCTTGTTCCCCGCAGTTTGCGTATTCATATGCTGCATTAATTATACCGCGCAGAGAGACGCTTGATCCGCGCAGTGTGCGTATTTATATGCTGCATTAATTATACCGCGCAGAGAGGCACTTGTTCCCCGCAGTTTGCGTATTCATATGCTGCATTAATTATACCGCGCAGAGAGACGCTTGATCCGCGCAGTGTGCGTATTTATATGCTGCATTAATTATACCGTGCAGAGAGGCGCTTGTTCCCCGCAGTGTGCGTATTCATATGCTGCATTAATTATACCACGGAGAGAGGCGCTTGTTCCCCGCAGTGTGCGTATTCATATACTGCATTAATTATATTGCACAGAGAGGCGCTTCCCTGCAGTGTGCAGATTCATATGCTGAATTTTTTTTTTTTTTTAGTTTTAAATCATTTTATTTATTTATTTTTTTCGTTTCTGATATATTTTGTTCAGCTTTTTTTTCCGTTTTAAAACCTTTTGTTCTGTTATTTTCTTTAAAGTCAGACCACTTGGGTCAGTATTTTATTTTTGCCTTTTTTTAAATCGTTTTGTTCATTTTTGTTCCTTTCATACCATTTTAATATGATTAAATAAAGTTGTGCAATGCATATTCATAAGAAAAAAAGGATCTTTATTTAATAAAAAAAGATAGAATCGGCAGAATTACCATATAGACAGAATTACCGTATCGACAGGATTATCGTATCGACAGAATTATCGTATCGACAGAAATATCGAATCATTGGAAATGATACGGAATTACGGAATCAGCAATGGAACCAAAAAATACGATGTCCGAAATGACCGAAATGGAACCGAAATCACGAATGGAACAAAAATTACTTGCGATTTTACACATTTCACGTCCATACGAAAACACAAAAAAATCTTTTTGTTACGGATCGAAAATCTTTTCGTATTGGACGTTTTCGGATCTGATCCGATTCGTAAATTTGGCCGAATACATAGCCACGAATCGGACCGATTCGTGAAAAATACGAATCGGTCCGAATCGAAACGCACATCCCTAGTATCAGTGATTGTACTAGGTCAGGGATGGTGAACTTTTTTGAGCCCGAGTGCCTAAACTGGATCTCTGAACCAACTTATGTGTCTCAAAGTGCCAACCCCGCAATTAGACCTGAATATTGATTTATTTTAGAAAAAACACTTCATACAACTGTCTGAACTAATTATGTGCTTAAGTCTTAAAAGAAAAATACAGTATAAGAAGATGAATATATTGGCCCCAAGCTCACACATGGATATAATTGGCCCCAGCTCACATTTATATATTGCCCAAGCTCACACATGGATATAATTGGCCCCAGCTCACATTTATATATTTCCCCAAGTTCACGCATGGATATAATTGGCCCCAGCTCACATGGATATAATTGGCGCCAGCTCACATTTATATATTACCCCAGGCTCACACATGGATATATCTGCCCCAAGCTCACACATAGATATATTTGCCCCAAGCTCACACATAGATATATTTGCCCCAAGCTCACACATGAATATAATTGGCCCCAGCTCACATTTATATATTGCCCCAAGCTCACACATTGATATAATTGTCCCCAACTCACATTTATATATTGCCCCAAGCTCACACATGGATATAATTGGCCCCAGCTCACATTTATATATTGCCCCAAGCTCACGCATGGATATAATTGGCCCCAGCTCACATGGATATAATTGGCCCCAGCTCACATTTATATATTGCCCCAAGCTCACACATGGATATATTTGCCCCAAGCTCACACATGGATATTAATTGGCCCCAGCTCACATTTATATATTGCCCCAAGCTCACACATGGATATATCTGCCCCAAGATCACACATGGATATATTTGCCCCAAGCTCACACATGAATATAATTGGCAGCAGCTCACATTTATATATTGCCCCAAGCTCACACATGGATATAATTGGCCCCAGCTCACATTTATATATTGCCCCAAGCTCACGCATGGATATAATTGACCCCAGCTCACATGGATATAATTGGCCCCAGCTCACATTTATATATTGCCCCAAGCTCACACATGGATATATCTGCCCCAAGCTCACACATGGATACAATTGCCCCAAGCTCACACCTGGATATATTTGCCCCAAGCTCACACATGGATATAATTGGCCCCAGCTCACATTTATATATTGCCCCAAGCTCACACATGGATATAATTGGCCCCAGCTCACATTTATATATTGCCCCAAGTTCACGCATGGATATAATTGGCCCCAGCTCACATGGATATAATTGGCCCCAGCTCACTTTTATATATTGCCCAAGCTCACACATGGATATTACTGCCCCAAGCTCACACATGGATATAGTTGCCCCAAGCTCACACATGGATATATTTGCCCCAAGCACACACATGGATATAATTGGCCCCAGCTCACATTTATATATTGACCCAAGCTCACACATGGATATAATTGGCCCCAGCTCACATTTATATATTGCCCCAAGCTCACGCATGGATATAATTGGCCCCAGCTCACATGGATATAATTGGCCCCAGCTCACATTTATATATTGCCCCAAGCTCACACATGGATATATCTGCCCCAAGCTCACACATGGATACAATTGCCCCAAGCTCACACCTGGATATATTTGCCCCAAGCTCACACATGGATATAATTGGCCCCGGCTCACATTTATATATTGCCCCAAGCTCACACATGGATATAATTGGCCCCAGCTCACATTTATATATTGCCCCAAGTTCACGCATGGATATAATTGGCCCCAGCTCACATGGATATAATTGGCCCCAGCTCACTTTTATATATTGCCCAAGCTCACACATGGATATATCTGCCCCAAGCTCACACATGGATATAGTTGCCCCAAGCTCACACATGGATATATTTGCCCCAAGCACACACATGGATATAATTGGCCCCAGCTCACATTTATATATTGCCTTAAGCTCACACATGGATATATTTGCCCCAAGCTCACACATGGATATATATTGGCCCTCAGCCCACACATGGATATATATTGGCCCCAGCTCACACATGGATGTACAATGGCCCCCAGCTCACACATGGATATATACTGCCCCCAGCTCACACATGGATATATTTGCCCCCAGCTCACACATGGATATATATTGGCCCCCAGCTCACACATGGATATATTTGCCCCCAGCTCACACATGGCTATATATTGGCCCCCAGCTCATACATGGATGGATATTGCCCCCAGCTCACACATGGATGGATATTGCCCCAGCTCACACATGGATGTATATTGCCCCAGCTCACACATGGATATATATTGCCCCCAGTAGCTCACACATGGATGTATATTGCCCCAGCTCACACATGGATATATATTGGCCGCTGCTCACTTGGTCCTCACAGCATCACAGCATGCTTCTTCCTCCCTAGCGTGCGCCGGCAAATGATATTCCCCGGCCACTCGTTGAGGTCCACCAGCTGTGATCTCGCGAAATTGCGGCATTAACCCCAGAGTTAACGCCGCGATCTCGTGAGATCGCGGCTGGTTGACTTCTACGAGCAGCCGGGGAACATCATTTGCCGGCGTGCGCTGGGAGGAAGAGGTAGTGAGGCAAGACTATGGCTCGCGTGCCGACACAGTCGGCCCCGCGTGCCAGGTGTGGCACGCGTGCCATAGGTTTGCCATCACTGTACTAGGTTGTGCATGCTTACTCTCCTTTGCTCACCCTATACATGAATTCAGCATTCACCACAGGGTCCTCGAAGTGCACTGAATTGACCTGCCAAACACATCTGATAAACCGTTGAATTGATTGGATAAACCGCCGAAGAGCCACCGAATTGACACGATAAACCACCGAATGCAGCCACAACCCACCAAACGCAACCGACGAATTGTTGAACAGATCGCCGAACGATTACAACTCGCCGCTGAACGCCTCCAGAAAAAGCCAACCAGCTGCTGACCAGGGGTGAAAAACCAAAACCTCTACCTTTAAAGGGGGTTTTACAAATAAATAATGCATGAAAATAGATGGAAATAATGTATAAGGTTCTAAGAAAAACAATAAAAAGTCTGTTACAGAATAAAGAAAACCACCATTTAAAAAAAAAAATTGGAACTAAAGATTTCGTGAAAAAATCCCAAAAACATGCCTATAAATTTCCAAAAAATAAATTAAAGAGACTTTTTGTTGCAAATGAAAAGAATAGACAGTTGAATATAAAATTAATAAAATCATGGATTTTTTTTTACATTGAAACCTATGTGATTCACTTGTTTAAAGCTGTTGAATTAAGCCACTAAAATCCAGGGCTCTATTACATTCTTCACGCAAATGTTTACATGTGCGCAAAAATGCATTAATGCGAGGTGCAAAACCCTTTGCGCTGAACGTCGTATTACAAAGTCAGCGCAACAAACACGCGCATTCGTCTAACGCGGGTGGACCTGTGCGAACCCTTTGCGAGTGTACTGTACTGTACGCATCCTATACTTAACATTGTGAGCGCAAATGCGTTTGTGCGCTGGTACGCGGATGGTATTACAATCTATGTGCAGTTTTTAACGCACAGCGTTTGCGCGCATAATTTTAACGACTCCTAAAAGCTGGTGTTAATGGCAAATCTGAACGTCCTGGCCGAAACCAAATACACTAGCCCAAAAATAAAAATACAGTTTTTAGAGCACTGGGCTCATTTTGCACTGGGGTACAATCTGTATAGTCGTGATAGATTGCACCTGAATGGAAGAGGGTCTGCTGTGCTAGGGGAGAGGATGGTTAAAAGGTTGGAGGAGACTTTAAACTAGTGGAAGGGGGGAGGGATACAGTATCTTACAAAATGGAGACAGAGCAGATAGCGGAAGGGTTTCAGTTCGGACTAAGGGGGGTGGAGCCGGGGGGATGGGTAATGTCAGGACAGTGGAGGCATGTAATGTAAAGTCGCATTCAGCTTGTGTGGGTAGAGACAACATTAAATGTATGCTTGCTAATGCAAGGAGCCTCAATAACAAGATGGGGGAACTAGAGGTAATAGCATACACTAAGCAATACGACATAATAGGAAAAACAGAAACGTGGTGGGACGAAACGCATGACTGGGCTGTAAACTTAAACGGTTATACATTGTTTAGAAAGGATAGGAAACATAAGAAAGGGGGTGGAGTGTGTTTATATGTAAATCAGGATTTAAAGCCTAATATTACACAACTGGAAAGCGATGAGGGAAATGTGGAATCCTTATGGGTAAATATTTCGTTGGGGAATAAACAGGGAAGTCAACTATTGGTTGGCATATGCTATAAACCACCTAATATAGATAATGATGAGGAAGAACAACTGTTAGAGCAAATTAGGAAGGCTGCAGATCATGGTAGCACTTTAATTATTGGAGATTTTAATTACCCGGACATTAATTGGGATAGTGGGACTAGTAATTCAGCAAAGGGAATCCGGTTTCTGAACATTTTAAATGATACCTTCATGTCACAACTGGTAGAAACACCAACTAGAGAGGATAACTGTCTGGACCTGGTTATAACAAATAATGTGGATCTTTTCTCAAATATTAATGTAAAGGAACAGTTGGGAAACAGTGACCATAATATGGTGACTTTTGAAATAAACTCAAAAAAACACATTTATAAGGGGCATGCTAAAACATATAATTTTAAAAAGGCCAACTTTATTAAAATAAAGGAAGCTCTCAATGTCATTGACTGGCAGAAACTCTTTCACGGGAAAAACACTGAGGATAAGTGGAATATCTTTAAACTAACACTAGAAAAGTACACGTCACAATATATTCCACTGGTTAATAAATATAAAAGAAACAGACTGAAACCAATGTGGCTTAGTAGGAAGGTAACTAAGGAAATGAAAAATAAAAAGAAGGCATTTAAAGCTTTTAAAGTTGATAAATCTGAGGCATCCTATAAAGCATATAGGGCAGTCAATAATTCATGTAAAAATGCGATTAGATGGGCTAAACTAGAAAATGAAAAATAAATAGCCAAAGAGAGCAAGACCAACCCTAAAAGATTCTTTAGGTACATAAATTCTAAAAAACCCAAGAGTGAAAATGTAGGTTCACTAAAATCTGAGCCAGGGTTATTGTTAACTGAAGATCAGGATAAGGCAGAAATTTTAAATGATTATTTTTCTTCAGTATTTATCAAAGAGAAACCTATAACAGGAGACATGCAATTCATTAATAAAAACTTACTAATACAAAGTGACTGGTTGACTCAGGACAAGGTTTTGCAGAAATTAAACAATGTGAATGTGAATAAAGCCCAAGGGCCAGATGGAATTCACCCGCGAGTACTGAGAGAGCTATGTTTTGAAATATGTAAACCTCTGTTCTTAATCTTTCAAGATTCTTTTCTTTCAGGAATAGTACCAGAGGATTGGAGAAAAGCTGACGTGGTCCCTATATTTAAGAAAGGTTTAAAATTTGTGCCTGGGAATTACAGACCTGTGACCTTAACATCTGTGGCTGGGAAAGTATTTGAGGGGTTACTAAGGGATAATATTCAGGAATTTATTGGGAGGTATAATGTAATTGGCAAAAATCAGCATGGTTTCATGACACACAGATCATGTCAGACTAACCTAATTACGTTCTATGAGGAAGTAAGTAGAAGTATAGATCAGGGGGTCGCAGTGGATGTGATTTACTTAGATTTTGCCAAAGCTTTCGACACAGTTCCACACAAAAGGTTACTATTTAAATTGAGAAAAATTGGTCTAGATGAAAATACTTGTTCTTGGATAGAAAACTGGCTAAAAGATAGGGTACAGAGAGTGGTCATAAATGGTACATTTTCAAGATGGACACCAGTGGTAAGCGGTGTCCCTCAGGGGTCTGTTATAGGACCAATACTATTCAATTTATTTATAAATGACCTTGAGATAGGCATTGAAAGCCATGTATCAGTGTTTTGCAGATGACACAAAACTAGGAAAAGTAATACAATGTGAGCAGGATGTTACTTCGCTGCAGGGGGATTTAGATAAATTGGGGGACTGGGCACTTAAATGGCAGATGAGATTTAATCTAGATAAATGCAAAGTTATGCACTTTGGAGTGAAGAACACACAAGTAACTTATACCCTAAATGGTACGGAGTTAGGGAAATCCAAGCAGGAGAAGGATTTGGGAATAATCATAGACTTCAAACTAAGTAACAATGTGCAATGTCAAACAGCAGCCGCCAAGGCCAGCAAAGTATTGGCATGCATTAAAAAGGGAGTTCACTCACGGGATGAAAACATAATTTTGCCTCTGTATAAATCAATGGTCAGGCCGCACCTTGAATATGCCGTGCAATTTTGGGCACCTGTCTTAAGAAAAGATATTATAGCGCTAGAAAAAGTGCAGAGACGGGCAACTAAATTAATAAGGGGAATGGAAGGGTTAAGTTATGAGGAAAGACTAACAAGCTTAAACCTGTTTAGTTTAGAGAAACGGTGCCTTAGAGGAGATCTGATAACCTTATATAAATATATACGGGGCCATTATCAACCATTGTCTGATAACCTATTCATTAACAGGTCTATACACAGGACAAGAGGTCATCCATTTAGACTGGAAGAAAGAAAATTTTGCTTAAAGCATAGGAAGGGTTATTTTACGGTGAGAACAATAAAGCTGTGGAATTCTCTGCCTGTTGAGGTGGTTGGGTCAGAGTCTGTACAGACTTTTAAAAAACGACTGGATGACTTCCTGCAGACACAGAATATTAAGGGTTATAATATTTAATATGTGGGTAAAAGCTTCTTGATCCAAGGAGAAATCTGACTGCCATTCTGGGGTCAAGAAGGAATTTTTTCCCAGTATGTTGCATATTTCAGACTGGGTTTTTTGCCTTCTTTTGGATCAACAGCAGTAGGTTATGTGGGAGAGGCTGAACCCGATGGACGCATGTCTTTTTTAAGCCTATATAACTATGTAACTATGTAACTATGTATAGTTACACATTCTACACGTACCCAAACAATAAAATTGAGAAGTTGTGCGTGCTTTTATTATTGCTGCAGCATATCTATCCATAAAAGTGGAGACTATACTTTGGTATCCAACTACCGCCCAATATCACTGCTCCCTGTAATGTCAAAAATTCTGGAAAAATGTGTCTACACTCAATTATGTGATTATTATCAGTATCAGAACTATTTAACCCCAGATCAATCAGGCTTTCGTCCAAACCATTCAACTACAACTGCCCTTTTAAAAGTTTGTAATGATATCCAAGCTGGCATGGAACAAGGAAATCTAACTGGAGCCATCTTCCTTGATGCCTTGCCAAGGCATTTGACACAGTAGACCATGGCATCCTATTACAAAAACTTAAGAACTCTGGTATTGGTGATAGTACGTGTAGCGCTCACTCCCGGAGGAGCCGCTGAAAATGAACCACGGGTCAGTCTCCCCGCACTAGGGAATAAATATACTCCAACACAGTTGTGAGTTTTTATCATTTAAATAGTTTACTGAAATATTTGAGCAGATGACGAGACACGGTATTCACAAGTATTATTACAGTATTTTCGTATCACGGTAAAAACGCGTAGCGGAAAAGAAACGAAACACGAGGCTTCGTATTTCGGAAAATAAAATATTCGCAACCGAACATAAAAGCAATGCAATTTCCCGATAGTTCAGAAAAGGGGACACGTAGCAAAAACCCCAAACATACAATCCCTTCGTATTACGGTAAACGCGCAGCGGAAAAAGAGGAAAAATATATTCGGAACGTATCTTTATCTGTAACCCCTGTTCCGATTCGTAAAAGGGAATAAGTCCTGCACAAGTTAAGTCCCAGAATGTGAGAGGTGTATATGTGTGTGTGTGGTACCCGGGTACTGTTCAACTGGCCAGTGAGTTTATTATAGGAAGGTCTTCGACTAGTCAGTTGGGGCCCTGTGGACTTTAAAGAGAAAACAGCATAGCGACCTTTAATCATAAAACAGCCTTGGAGGCCTCTCACCCATCCGACGATTGCTTTAGGCTCCGCTGACCCAGGACGTCTCTCCACCCGATTTTGACTGGGGATAGTAGCGGCCGGATCCGTTGTCTGACTTCATGCAGCTTGTCCAGCTCACCGCCTGCTCTCCGTTCGAGTCCGCCGGTCTGCAGCAATGTCTGGGCTCTGGCAAGTCTCCTTCTCCTCAGGTTGAGTGACCCAGCCAGGAATAACAGGTCTCCCTCGGGCTTTGGCCTAGGTTCTCCCGCGATCTCCTCAGTGCATGCGCTTTCTCTTGTTCCCTGGCGCGCTCTGGAACTTTCTCCACGAGGCAGAGGATGTAAGTCTCCAGTCCCCACCCACTTCCTGTCTTCTTGCAAAGCATGCCGGGCATTGTAGTCCCAATGTCCAGTATCTCTGATCGCGATGGTCTCCATCTTGTGGCCAAAAATAGGTACTGCCACAGCAAGATTTTTAACACAGCGCTACACTCTCCCCCTCCTAGAACTCTTGGGTCTCTCCAAGGAGGTACAACAGTTACATTACATTCCCACAATATTTGAATACAGTTTACATAACATGTACAGGTTCAGCAGCATACAGGCAGTGGGTTAGGAACACTTCCTCAAGTTGACTCATATTATGGGCTACCTCAGCTAGCATAGCAGACACTTCGGGCAACCTCCGCACCGTGGTGATGGCCTCTTCAGTGCTATGTCCTGGTGAGTCATAGGTGAGTCGTTGGGGCGGTCGAACAGAGCGTTTTGGTTCTGGCTCAATCAGTTCCTCTTCAGGTGAAAGTACTATAGGCGTTGGCTCAATTCTTCTCTCTATCACTGGAGCAGACGTTTCTTCAGAGTATGATCCCTCCAGTGAAGGCATAGAACTATAATCACCTGAATAAGCCTCCGGAGCTACCGGGATCCCCACAGCCTCAGGGACTTCCAACTGAAATTCAAGAGGCTCAGGGATATCAACAGTCTCAGGGACTTCCAACAAGAATTCAGGAGCTTCAGGCCTCAAATTACTCTCCCACCGTTCAGGGACAACGACAACCTCTTCAGGCTCCGGCGAGCACATCCAATCTAGACAATAACTCTCTTCTTCACTGTCTCTTTCGCTCTCTTCGGCAACCCGGGTCTGTTGAGACCGAATAACAGGAGGCAAACATGGAACAGGCGGATTTGGCCGAGGCAATTCGTCCCCAACTGGCATCCTTACAGCCTCTCTCAAAGGTAACAAATGATTTCGGTGCCAGTTCTTAAGAGGCCCAGCCTTTCCATCCGGGCGAATCTGATACACTGGTAAACCCGGCAGTTGTTTGCAGACAATGTAAACCTGGGAACTCCACCTATCCGCCAACTTGTGTCTCGCAGCAGCACCCAAGTTCTTCAATAGAACCCTATCACCGGGTTGTAGATCTTGTATTCGAACTTTCAGGTCATAGTTCCTTTTGTTTCTTTGCTCCCTGTTTCCCGAGGTCAAACGGGCCTGTTCAAACGCAGAAGCCAGATTCTTTCGAAGTCTATCCACGTAGTTTCTATGGGAAGCTACTGATGTCTGGTCTAGGGATAACCCAAATGCCAAATCAACCGGCAGTCGAGCCTCCCTTCCGAACATAAGACAGTACGGTGAATATCCAGTTGCATCGCTCTCCGTACTGTTATATGCATGCACCAGAGTAGCTATGTGACGACTCCAACTCTGCTTCTCCACATTCGACAAGGTCCCCAACATGTTTAGCAGTGTGCGATTAAATCTTTCAGGCTGAGCATCACCTTGAGGGTGATATGGTGTGGTTCGGGTCTTTTGGATTCCCAACAGCTCTAACAACTGCCCCACCAGTCTGCTTTCAAAGTCTCTACCCTGATCAGAGTGTATCCTCCTTGGTAGTCCGTAGTGAACAAAGAACTTTTCCATCAACACCTTGGCTACAGTCAGAGCGCGTTGATCTTTCGTGGAAAAAGCTTGGGCGTAACGAGTGAAATGATCAGTCACTATTAGAATGTTCCCTTGCCCACTAGCATCCGGCTCTAAGCACAAGAAGTCAATGCACACCAAATCCATGGGTCCCTGGCTCTGCAGATGGCTCATTGGAGCAGTTCGGGTCGGTAGAGTCTTTCTCTGAATACACCTCAGACAGGAATGACAATAACTTTCTACTTCAGCCCTCATACAAGGCCAATAGAATCTATCTCGCACCAGCTTAAAAGTTCTCTCTGCACCCAAATGTCCATGCTCATCATGTAGTGATCGCAGCACACTCTCCCTATGTTTAGTAGGGAGGAATAACTGTTGAATCTCTTCAGAGTTGGTTGAGGGGCCCCTTCGGTAGACCACCCCATCCAACATCTTTAACCGCTCCCACTCTTTGTAGACCAATCTGGCTCCACTCGGGGAGATGGTTAACAAAATCTCTCGCTGGTTTGCAGACAGGGCCTTTATAGTCAAGGCAATTAAAGGGTCTCTGGCCTGATCCGCTTTCAGGTCCTGTCTCGAAAAGGTAGGTAAACTTTCATCCCTTAACTGCGTAGGGTTACAGTAGAACTCAGGAACAGCCGCAGCCATAACTCCTATGGCCTCTGCTTCAATCCCTCCTTTGACCCGGCGCTCTGTTCCTTGACACAAAGCTTGCACCCCGTCTGGAGTCAACTGAGTCCATTCTGTAGTGTAGGGTCTTCTCGATAACGCATCAGCATTAGACATGTGCATTCGTTTTAGTACTAAAACGATTTAGTCCGAATTTTGGGATAATTTAGTTTTCGTATGACTCAAGAGAAACGAAACTGCTCAGTACAAAAAACGAAAGAAACTAAAATAAAATGCACTACATTTTAGTTTCAGTCCTTTTTGTGATATTACGTTGATGAGTGAAGGAGACCAGTAATGAAGCGCAACATCGCAACATTCGAAGTTCTGCACCCTCCACATGCCAATGCCGTAGGATGTTCTTTACAGAGAGGGGCATTAATTAATGCAGGAGGATGTTCTATACATTATACAGAGAGGGGTATTAATGCAGAAGGATGTTATATACATTATACAGAGAAAGGTATAAATTGAGGAGGATGTTCTATACAGAGAGGGACATTAATTAATTCAGGAGGATGTTCTATATATTATATAGAGAGGGGTATTAATTAATGTCGGTGGATGCTGTATACATTATACAGAGAGGGGTATTAATTAATGCAGGAGGATGTTCTAAACATTATACAAAGAAAAGCCTTTTTTTTAGCCCTTTAAATCCAGTGGCTGTGAGCGCTGAGATCGGCTGCTTGTTACATTATCTCTCAGTACAATGTATCAGGCTCAGCTGTTACAGTAACTGACTGTAACAGCGCTCAGAGTTTCAGTAAAATAAGGAATAATATTGTTCTAACTTCTTATATATAAAAATATTATTTACTAGTTTTACTGAAACTCTGAGCGCTGTGATGAGCAGCAGTCAGTTACTGTAACAGCTTTGCCTGACACGGGGCAGTATTACATGTTGGTGCTAACTTAACCAGAGCTGTTGTAAACTTAAAACCTCCATAGGCTATAATGGCTCTGGGAAGTTTACAACAGCTCTGGTTAAGTGAGTACCAGCTATGTAATATGGCCCACATTGTGCTGAGAGTGAGAGATACTGTAACAAGCAGCGATCTCAGCCCTCTGAGGAGCCACTACAATAGTAATTGTATCCACTGGTTTTCGGATGAACGAAATTAGTTTTCATACTAAAGAACTGAAAACGAATTTCTTTAGCAACTAAATAAATTGCATTTTAGGACTAATCCATTAGTTCAAAACGAAATTTTGTGCTGTGCACATGTCTAATCAGCATCTCGATTATTCACCCCAGGGCGATACTTCAGGCTGAACCGAAACCCTGACAGAGCGGCCAACCATCGATGTCCCGTTGCGTCCAGTTTTGCGGTAGTAAGGATGTAGGTAAGAGGATTGTTATCCGTCTTGATCACGAACTCAGCTCCATATAGATAGTCTTTCAACTTGTCCACCACTGCCCACTTCAAGGCTAGGAACTCCAGCTTGTGAGTAGGATAGTTCTTCTCTGAAGGTGTAAGGCTCCGGCTCACGTACGCCACAGGCCTCAGCAATCCACCATACTCCTGATATAGGACTCCTCCCAGACCTTCTCGGCTGGCATCCACATGTAGTTCATACGGCTTGTGAGGGTCCGCATAGGCCAAAACAGGAGCTCGGGTTAGGCTCTCTTTCAGCTTTACGAAAGCTCCTTCACATTGACTAGTCCATTCACCTTGTATAGACTCTCGAGCTTTCCTTGGCCCCGGAGCTGACGGGTTTTTGTCAGAGACCTTGCAGCCTTCTTCTGTGGTTTCCTTCTGCAGGAGTTTGTTCAGTGGTTGAGCTATTTTCGCGAATCCTCCCACAAATCTTCGATAGTATGAACAGAATCCCAAGAAAGATCTAAGCTCAGTGACGTTTCGGGGTCTAGGCCAAGAAGCTACGGCCTCCAACTTCCGAGGGTCTGTTGAAACACCTTCTGCTGAGACCACATGTCCCAAATACGTAACAGACAGTAGACAGAATTGGCATTTCTCTAGAGACAGTTTCAGCCCCTCTTCATGGAGCCTCTTCAAGACCTTCTCCAAACGTTGCTCATGTTCTTCCAGAGTCTTCCCAAACACAATTATGTCATCCAGGTACACTAATACTTCGATTAGATTCATATCCCCGACTGTCTTCTCCATCAACCGTTGGAACGTGGCTGGAGCCCCCGTAAGGCCTTGAGGCATCCTGTTGAATTCAAAGAACCCCAGTGGACAGATGAACGCAGTTTTCTCCTTGTCTTCAGGATGCATCGGTATCTGGTGATACCCGCTTCGCAGGTCTAGTACACTAAACCACTTTGCTCCAGACAAACACTGTAGGGCATCTTCTATCCGAGGAGTGGCATATTGATCGGGAATGGTTCTCCGGTTCAATGTGCGGTAGTCTATACATAGGCGGACAGAACCATTTTTCTTCCGGACCAACACTATGGGAGATGCATACGGACTCCTGGACTCTTGAATCACCTTGGTTCTTTGCAATTCATTCAGTTGCTCTCGCAGATCATCCAAGTCTCCCAGCGGAACTCGCCTTGATCTTTCACGAAACGGCTTGTCTTCTTGTAACCGAATGCGGTGCTCAGTACTCTTAGCTAGGCCCACATCGAACTCATCTTTCGAGAACAATTCCTTCCACTTTAGGACTTGAGACTGAAGACGTTTCTTCCACTCAGGTGAAATGGGAGCGTCTTTGGGGTAGAATCTTTCATCTGGAATCTCTTTACCACCCCCCTCCTGAATCGGTAGAGAGGGGTGTAGCAGACTCTACTTGCCCAATAGGCATTCGTGCTTTAAGGACTACTGGAGAATCCGTCACATTGCATACGCTGACCGAGACTCTTCCTCGTGTTCTCTTCAGAGCTTTGGTGGAGATTATCTCAGGAATTACTTCGACTCCGGTTTCACTCCCATGATCAAAATCAGTTCCCAGCACCACATAGGGGCCTGGTTGCGATCCATTCAACTTGACTGAAGCCCGGAAACTCGCTACTTCTCCTGCTTGCAGAACCTTCTCTGTTCCACCCAGTCTCCACAGTCTTCCCACCTCGGCAGGTGCCTTTCGTTCTTCGACCATCCTCTGATAGACCGACGTAACATTGGGTGTACTCCTTGAGTTGAACCTTCTTCCAACACGATAGGCGTCAGAAGACGCCGCACTAGGTCAGTATTCGTCCCCACTATCAGGGAGCTTCTGTTCGCACCGAGGGTCGAGGACACACAATAGCCAATGCATCACAACCCCCAGACTGCCCGATGACTTCAGATCCGATCTCCAACTTCACCTGCAGGTACCCGTCATAAGGGAGTTTCTCAGTGCCGATACCCCATATTTCCAAATACTTCAATTCTTGCAAAGGAATGTGCTTTAAGTGTTTCTCATAGAAGTCTCTGTAGATCAATGTCACTTGAGCCCCTGAATCCAACAGGGCTTTGGTGTAGACTCCTTCCACTTGAATTGGCACAATAGGAGAAGGACCTATCAGTTGGTCGGGAAATTTTGTGGCGGTATCCGGACGCTTAGACCCAGTTTGCTGTACCCTGGCCTTTTTCTTGGCCCGTGCAGGTTTTTGGCGTGCATTGCTTCCCCATGACGTAGACCCGGATGCTAAGGAGTGACTCTTTCAGTCCTGGCAGGCTCTACAGTTGGCTCGGCTTTGGGCCTTCTCGCCCTCTTAGTCTTTGCTTGGTTTCTGGAGCGGGGTTCAACCCTCGGGCACTCAGGTTGCTCCTTTACTGGTGCCCACTGGCGTTTCCCGCCGGTGAGGTAGATAACAGTCCTTCCAGGGCTTCCAACAGTCCCTTGACTCTATCCTTCTCAGGCTTTCGGCCTTTGCACTGTGCGCGGAAATGGCCCATTTCTCCACACCCGAAACATCTCTTCTTAGAGAGCGGAGACGTAGTTGTCTGTTGAGGTTTGGTTAAAGGATTTGGACCAGACGCCACAGCAACTCCCATCGTCTGCATACCTGTGAGGAATTTCTGCATTTCTGCCTGCATCTCTGTCACCTTCATCAATACCCGGCACAGTTCCGCATGCGCTTGTTGCAATTCAACTTGAGCTTCCTGAACTTTCTTGACGGTTTTGGACAATTCACCCCGTTCAGGGAGGTTCGACTCTTTGGCAGCCTTCTCTGTAGATTTAAAAACAACTAGATGTTCTTGTTCGTCCTCGTCAGATCCATAGGTATCTAGAGAGTCGCTCTCAGGTTGCAGGCCGTCATTATGTCTCACAGGTTGTGCATAAGCCCTTTCCCCCCGCCTGAAAGATTTCTCTTCTAGTAAAGCCTCTTCCTCTCGTACAACTCGGATCAGTTCCAGGTACTTTAACTCTTGGTTACCTGCTCTGCTTCTCAGCTGCATCATCACTGGATCTAGAGGTTGAGAGCCCCTCAGGGTCTGTTTTATTCGGATCTTATCTACTTCGGCCGGTTCGGCCCCTTTCTTCAGGAGTATCTGGTGTAGAATCTTATCCAGGCGCCTCATGTACTCGGTCATCCTTTCACCTCTTCTCTGATATGTGTGTTCGTACTGATATACCAATTCGGCCGCCTTTTCAGTTCGCCCAAAAACTTCTTCAAGAACGTTTAAATAATCTAAAGCGGTACAATCTTTTCTACTCAGTTTTAGGTTCCTCACCGCTTCTGACGCAGGTCCCTTTAAGCTCTCGGTGATCCTTTGCTTTTTCTGGGCCTCAGGGACATCCCACTCATCCAGAGCCTGCATCGCCTGTTCCACCCATTCTTCAAAAGTTTCTTCTCCCGCCGGAGTTGGTACGTTTCCTGTAAAATTTCTTAACCGTCGATAACCGAAGTTAGTGTGAGGAGGGCTTGTTTTCTGACATTTAGCCAGTAGATCTCCAATAGCCACGATAAATTCAGGCCCTATCATGGCCAACGGACTAGGCGCGGAAACACTTGCGGATTCGCCACGTGGCGTACTTGGCTTAATTAGTTGGACTTCCACCTCTTCGGCCAGTTTCACGCTCGTGCCCTGAAAACATGGCGGAACACCCTTTCTCCATTCGAGAAGAACATACATGTGAGAAGTATCTGTTTTTTTTTCAATGTCAAGTATTAACCCCCGATGATCTGGTGCTAGCGTGGCCACGGCCTGGCGAATCTGATCTTCAGCCCAAGTGTCTGCTGGAATATCCATAACTATACAACATTCTGACTGGCTACTATGCTCCCCACACCACTCGACAACAGTGTCTGGATCCATATTTAACCCTTTAGATGCAGTTTTTCCAGCGACTGGATCCCGGAAACGAGCCCCCACGTGTAGCGCTCACTCCCGGAGGAGCCGCTGAAAATGAACCACGGGTCAGTCTCCACGCACTAGGGAATAAATATACTCCAACACAGTTGTGAGTTTTTATCATTTAAATAGTTTACTGAAATATTTGAGCAGATGTCGAGACACGGTATTCACAAGTATTATTACAGTATTTTCGTATCACGGTAAAAACGCGTAGCGGAAAAGAAACGAAACACGAGGCTTCGTATTTCGGAAAATAAAATATTCGCAACCGAACATAAAAGCAATGCAATTTCCCGATAGTTCAGAAAAGGGGACACGTAGCAAAAACCCCAAACATACAATCCCTTCGTATTACGGTAAACGCGCAGCGGAAAAAGAGGAAAAATATATTCGGAACGTATCTTTATCTGTAACCCCTGTTCCGATTCGTAAAAGGGAATAAGTCCTGCACAAGTTAAGTCCCAGAATGTGAGAGGTGTATATGTGTGTGTGTGGTACCCGGGTACTGTTCAACTGGCCAGTGAGTTTATTAAAGGAAGGTCTTCGACTAGTCAGTTGGGGCCCTGTGGACTTTAAAGAGAAAACAGCATAGCGTCCTTTAATCATAAAACAGCCTTGGAGGCCTCTCACCCATCCGACGATTGCTTTAGGCTCCGCTGACCCAGGACGTCTCTCCACCCGATTTTGACTGGGGATACTAGCGGCCGGATCCGTTGTCTGACTTCATGCAGCTTGTCCAGCTCACCGCCTGCTCTCCGTTCGAGTCCGCCGGTCTGCAGAAATGTCTGGGCTCTGGCAAGTCTCCTTCTCCTCAGGTTGAGTGACCAAGCCAGGAATAACAGGTCTCCCTCGGGCTTTGGCCTAGGTTCTTCCGCGATCTCCTCAGTGCATCCGCTTTCTCCTGTTCCCTGGCGCGCTCTGGAACTTTGTCCATGAGGCAGAGGATGTAAGTCTCCAGTCCCCACCCACTTCCTGTCTTCTTGCAAAGCATGCCGGGCATTGTAGTCCCAATGTCCAGTATTTCTGATCGCGATGGTCTCCATCTTGTGACCAAAAATAGGTACTGCCACAGCAAGATTTTTAACACAGCGCTACATACGTTAACCTGGTTCCAATCATATGTGTCTGATAGGTCTCAATTTGTGTCCATTTCTGACAGCACTTCCCTCCCCCTCCCAGTCACGTGCGGTGTACCACAAGGCTCGATACTTGGCCCCCTGCTATTCACAATATTCATAAACGATCTGCCCAATGTCTGCAAAGCTTCAACCGTACACATGTACGCAGACAACACTGTAATCTATACCAGCAAACCACATCTCCCACAGCTGGAGGCTGTGCTGCAAGAACAATTCACAGGGGTAGAAAAGTGGATCGCAAATAACAAACTTTTTCTAAATACTGACAAAACTGTTACAATGCTCTTTGGAACCGCACCTAAACTACACAAATTGCAAACACCCCATCTACGTGTTGGGACAAAATCAAATAGCACGCTGACCACAGTCACTTCTCTCAAATACCTAGGTATGTGGTTAGACCCAAATCTATCTTTTGGCCCCCACATTGAAAAACTCTCATCTAAACTCTACCCCAAACTAGGTGCCCTGTACAGAAACAAATCCTGCCTGAGCCCCGCGGTAAGAAAGCAGATTGTACAACAAATGCTTATGCCAGCCATTGAATACGGAGATGTAGTGTATGCAGCCGCCCCACAAACACACCTCCGGAAACTTACTACATTGTATAACTCATTCTGTCGCTTTGTGCTACAATGTAACTACATGACACACCATTGTGACATGTTAAAAGAACTAAACTGGCCATCACTGGACTCTAGACGCACCCTTCACCTTTCCAACCTGGTGTTTAAGAGCTTTTCTGGGAAGCTACCACCCTACCTGAATATGCTGCTTCCCCCGGCAGTTCCCTCATCCTATAACCTCAGATCCAGGACCAGCACCTTACTTGCAATACCGCAATACAAAAAGAAAATGGCTCGATCCTCATTTTCCTACAGAGCACCGCAAATATGGAATAACATCCCAGACACCGTCAAATCTTCCCCCAGTCTAAAGTCCCTTAAGACTTCCCTATTAACATACCTCAATACTAAATGCACCTGTAAACATGTAACATAATGACTTTATTTCCTCCATATATATTTTTCTCTTAATCTGTATATTTGATCTTGTGTTCATTTCTTGCATTTTACTATTTTGTATTTCTGTAACCACTCAATGTTCTCGAACCCAGGACATACTTGAAAACGAGAGAAATCTCAATGTATCCTTCCTGGTAAAATCCTTTTATAAATAAATAAATAAATATACTCAGATTGATTTTGGCAGGTGCAAAATCTTAACGGGAGACAATTGTGGTTCTTAATTCTGATTGGCTGAATCGCGTGAAAAAACAGTCCGCACACCGATTTCTCCGCGCAACGTTAATGCGCGCGTGTTTTTGTGCGTCCGTTTGACGCGCACAATTTTTTGACGGATGAAAAAATGCACGAGGATTGTAATACCAGCGTTAATTTACGCTCGTTATAGTTTAACACTTCGCGCACAAATTAACACGCTGCGCGAGCGTTTTTGCGCAAAGATTGTAATAGGGCCCCTAGACTTTTCCCCAACTTTCGCCAGCTGTTTGGTGTTGTCTAAACAGATTAACCATTATTTCTCTATGGGAATTTCACTGCCGTCGAATTGCACCGTATCTTGCTGGCAATTCACCAATATTTGGAGAATCGCTAGCTTTTTCAATAGCCGAATTGCCTCGAAATTGCACCATACGGGGAAATACAGTGGCACGTTTGGCTCTCTTTGAATAACCCCTGTAGTGTCAAGAAGGGTAAATAGGGGAAAAAAAACTCGGTCTCGCAAAACGTGAGATAGAAGAAGGACACCGTCCTTGTGCCCTCCACCGGAGAAGTTGGGGACTCGCTTTGAGGGAAAAGAGAATTTCCATTATGGGTATAAATGGAGGGACTCCAGATGATTTTTTTAGAATGCCAGCCATATAAAACAATGTGTAGTTTCAACGCTGTGCAGTACAAGAACTACTGGTCTTAAATCAGGACAATCAAAGCTCTGTGATGAAATGGGTCGTCAAGGCACAGAACACACAACATCACTCATTCGTGAACAATTTTTTTGGCCATACGTGCCAGTTGAAATTGAGCACTATGTTTAACCCTTTCGCTGCTGAACCATTTCAGCCCCGTTTATTGAGCTGATTTTGACCAATTTGTGCTCATCACGTTCAAACGCCATTTTGAAGTCATGTTTTATAGTAGAACCCTGTCAAATTAAATATCCATTTTAACATCAAGTCCTTTGTGGTTATATATTTAAAAGGGATACACTTGTTAAATAAAACTATATGGGAACTGTTATTGAATTTTTCTGAGAAAATTTTAACCAAAACTGAATTTTTTTAAAAATGTTCAATTGTGTTTTGGAGGATTGTTTTATGAATAATAAGATTATGTATAAAACACTGAGCTTGCTCACGGTGTGGGAAATGAATTCCCTGCCTAGCAAGGGGTGGTCAGTGATGTCAGTGGGTGGGGGGAGGTCCCGCAGGCTTGACTGACTTCCATCCTGTAGGAGAAGTCCACGGTAGGTGCCAAATTGGCGCCATGCCACAGGATTTCAATGACGTGTTGGAGATGTCCTCCGCATGCAATGAGGACACCAGAGGACATCTCCAGCATGTCGTCCACAAGGAAGGGTTAAATAGAAAGGTGCAACAACAAAAAAAATCGCACGAGTTACCAGTTAGACAAATGTTTTAGGGCATCATATCAGACAAACATATGACCTATAACATATGTGGCCAATGATAGCAAAATAAACGTATGATATTCATATTCCATATAAAATGGCACCATGCTCTTAGGCACTGCTCTCACAAATGGGCCTTCTACTCCTATCAAGGGTGGATTCAAACACAGGTTTTGGGAGTGGCACTCTACTAGTTTTGGCTACTACCAGTGAGGCAGAGAGAGCAAAGGATCGCTGACTGCACACATCACACTCACTGTTCCTGGAACACTGTCACAGAGGGTCCGTCCTCAGGGCAGCCATCAGAAATGATGGGGCCCCTTACTGAACCTCACGATGGGCCCCCTCGTAAACTTTCTCAACCTTTAACAGCTTTTCGCCCCCTTCCAAAACAATAAAAGGACATAACACAGTTCCACAAAAATAAAACTCACAGCATGAGCATATCTGTCACGTCTGAGGCTCAGAGGGGGCCCCGGTACCTAGCGGCGCCATCGACAAGCTGGGTGCCAGGAGTTGTGCTGGCTTCCGGAGCTCGCAGGGCTGGCCAGGAGGCTGAGAACGGCATAATGACGCGCGCCTGCCAGGTTTAAATACAGACAGTGCGATCCGGCTCATCGCGCTGTTGTGGAGTTTGCTTCCCTCAGTGCTGAACGTCTCCTGGCCATTCACTACTTGGTTGTTTTTTCAGTCTCCGTTATAACTTGCCTTGTATGAGAACTAGGGATGAGCTGTTCGGTTCGATCTGTTCTGTGTTCGATTCGAACATTGCCCGTTCGCCCGTTTGGCGAACATCGAACATTTCCGCGTGTTCGGTATGTGTTCGCCCACAATGCACCACAAAGGACCACAATGCACTTTTCCACTGGCCTGAAGCTTGTAATTGGCTACAGCCTTGCACCTGACCACAGGTCAGGTGCTAGACTATGCCAATCACGGGCTCACACAAATTTTGCCCAATCATGGGCTCACAGAGCTAAGTCCCGCAGCACACTATATAAGGCATCCCTCGCAGCCCCAGCACGTGTTTTTTGAGAGGAGATTGTTCTGTTAGTGTGTCTTCTCAGTGCCAGCAGCTATTGGGGGGGGGTCTCACTTCTAGAAGATATCTGGGAATTGTTGTAATCTGTGTCTTGTCAGTGCCAGCAGCTATTGGGGGGGTCTCACTTCTAGCAGATATCTGGGAATTGTAATCTGTGACTCGTCACTGTTGCCAGCTATCAGGTATCACAGATTTGTAGCAGATTACTGCAAATTTCAATCTGTGTCTTGTCACTGCCACCCATCAGGGGGTCTCACAAACTTGTAGCAGATATCTGGGAATTGTAATCTGTGTTTTGTCACTGCCACCCATCAGGGGGTCTCACTGATTTATAGGTGGTTCCTGGGAATTTTAATCTGTGTTTTGTCACTGCCACCCATCAGGGGGTCTCACAGACTTGTAGCAGATATCTGGGAATTTTACATAGTTACATAGTTATATAGGCTGAAAAAAGACATGCGTCCATCGGGTTCAGCCTCTCCCACATAACCTACTGCTGTTGATCCAAAAGAAGGCAAAAAACCCAGTCTGAATGCTTGCCAATATGCAACATACTGGGAAAAAATTCCTTCTTGACCCCAGAATGGCAGTCAGATTTCTCCTTGGATCAAGAAGCTTTTACCCACATATTAAATATTATAACCCTTAATATTCTGTTCTGCAGGAAGTCATCCAGTCGTTTTTTAAAAGTCTGTACAGACTCTGACCCAACCACCTCAACAGGCAGAGAATTCCACAGCTTTATTGTTCTCACCGTAAAATAACCCTTCCTATGCTTTAAGCTAAATTTTCTTTCTTCCAGTCTAAATGGATGACCCCTTGTCCTATGTATAGTCCTGTTAATGAATAGGCTATCAGACAATGGTTGATAATGGCCCCGTATATATTTATATAAGGTTATCAGATCCCCTCTAAGGCGCCTTTTCTCTAAACTAAACAGGTTTAAGCTTGTTAGTCTTTCCTCATAACTTAACCCTTCCATCCCCCTTATTAATTTAGTTGCCCGTCTCTGCACTTTTTCTAGCGATATAATATCTTTTTTTAAGACAGGTGCCCAAAATTGCACGGCATATTCAAGGTGCGGCCTGACCATTGATTTATACAGAGGCAAAATTATGTTTTCATCCCGTGAGTGAACTCCCCTTTTAATGCATGCCAGTACTTTGCTGGCCTTGGCGGCTGCTGTTTGACATTGCACATTGTTACTTAGTTTTAATCTCTGTTTTGTCACTGCCACCCATCAGGGGGTCTCACAGACTTGTAGCAGTTATCTGGGAATTCTAATCTGTGTTTTGTCACTACCACCCATCAGGGGGTCTCACTGATTTATAGGAGGTTTCTGGGAATTGTAATTTGTGTCTTGTCACTGCCACCCATCAGGGGGTCTCACAGATTTGTAGTGGATATCTGGGAATAGTAATCTGTGTTTTGTCACTGCCACCCATCAGGGTGGGAATTTTAATTTGTGTCTTGTCACTGCCACCCATCAGGGAGTCTCACAGATTTGTAGCGGATATCTGGGAATAGTAATCTGTGTTTTGTCACTGCCACCCATCAGGGTGGGAATTTTAATCTGTGTTTTGTCACTGCCACCCATCAGGGGGTCTCACTGATTTATAGGTGGTTCCTGGGAATTTTAATCTGTGTTTGGTCACTGCCACCCATCAGGGGGTCTCAGTGATTTATAGGAGGTTCCTGGGAATTGTAATTTGTGTCTTGTCACTGCCACCCATCAGGGGGTCTCACAGATTTGTATCAGATATCTGGGAATTATAATCTGCGTTTTGTCACTGCCACCCATCAGGGGGTCTCACAGATTTGTAGCAGATATCTGGGAATTTTAATCTGTGTCTTGTCACTGCCACCCATCAGGGGGTCTCACTGATTTATAGGAGGTTTCTGGGAATTGTAATTTGTGTCTTGTCACTGCCACCCATCAGGGGGTCTCACAGACTTGTAGCGGATATCTGGGAATAGTAATCTGTGATTTGTCACTGCCACCCATCAGGGGGTCTCACTGATTTATAGGTGGTTCCTGGGAATTTTAATCTGTGTTTGGTCACTGCCACCCATCAGGGGGTCTCAGTGATTTATAGGAGGTTCCTGGGAATTGTAATTTGTGTCTTGTCACTGCCACCCATCAGGGGGTCTCACAGATTTGTAACAGATATTTGGGAATTTTAATCTGTGTCTTGTCACTGCCACCCATCAGGGGTTCTCACAGACTTGTAGCAGATATCTGGGAATTTTAATCTCTGTCTTGTCACTGCCACCCATCAAGGGGTCTCACAGACTTGTAGCGGATATCTGGGAATAGTAATCTGTGTTTTGTCACTGCCACCCATCAGGTGGTCTCACTGATTTATAGGTGGTTCCTGGGAATTTTAATCTGTGTTTGGTCACTGCCACCCATCAGGGGGTCTCAGTGATTTATAGGAGGTTCCTGGGAATTGTAATTTGTGTCTTGTCACTGCCACCCATCAGGGGGTCTCACAGATTTGTAACAGATATTTGGGAATTTTAATCTGTGTCTTGTCACTGCCACCCATCAGGGGGTCTCACAGATTTGCAGCAGATATCTGGGAATTATAATCTGTGTCTTGTCACTGCCACCCATCCGGGGATCTCACTGATTTATAGGAGGTTTCTGGGAATTGTAATTTGTGTCTTGTCACTGCCACCCATCAGGGGTCTCACAGACTTGTATCAGATATCTGGGAATTGTAATCTGTGTCTTGTCACTGTTGCCAGCTATCAGGGGGTCCTATCAGAGGGTCTCACAGACTTGTAGAAGATTTCTGTGAATTTTAATCTGTGTCTTGTCACTGGCTGCCAACTATCAGGGTGCCTCACTGAGTTATACCAAAATTCTGGAAATCTTTAATCTAGATAACACAGTTGAACCAGAGTTCTGCATATTTCCAATTTTTATAACAGAGTTGAATCAGAGTTCTGTATATCTTTAATCTATATATCACTCTCCATGTCAGAAAGACCAAAAAGGACAGGCAGACGCTCCCAGACACAGATAAGAGGATAAGCAGCCTCTGTGTCAGGAGGCTGTGCCTCTGGTCATCGTGAACGTGGTGCATCCTCTGCAGGGGCACGCTTGTCCTTTCTAACTGGTGCTGGCCGTCTTAAGCAGCAACAACATACAGAGGATTAGCAGGATTGGCTAACCAGGCCATCCTTATCCTCCGTGTCCTCTGCCAGCCAGGCTTGTAGTGGTTTACAGTCCACCTCAGCTGCCAAAACATCTAATTCAGCCTCCATGTTCACAGCTACTTCTGCCGTAGCCTCAATATTTCACACAAGGAGGAGTCAGCTGAATTGTTTGACTACAATGACAGTGACATGCTGCTTGAGGATGCGCAGCAACTACAGTGCTCTGATTCAAACTCTGAGGTTGAGGAAGGGAGTATAATCAACCTAGAGGAAGGGGGTGCCAGTGGCTCACAAATAACTGGCACTCATGTTGCCCCAGCAGCTGCAACATACTGCCAAGTTGGTTCCAGTGACAAGGAGTTAGGGGGTGATGACGATGGTGAGGTCACTGACTCCACCTGGGTGCCTGATCGAACAGAGGAGCCAAGGGAGGAGGAGGAGGCACAACAAAAATGAACGTCCTCTATGACCAACCATAGCCAGTCCAAGACATCAGAAGTCACAGCTGCTCAGGTGCAGAGCGCTGTTGTCTCAAAGCACATGTACAGGAAGTCTGCTGTCTGGGAGCTCTTTAAGAAATGTGCTGCAGACCGCACCGTTGCTATTTGTAATCCATGTCAGATGAGGATTAAGCGTGGGAAAGACATCCCACGGTTGGGTACCACGTGCTTGAGGCAACATATGACCACCTGCCACGCATCCCGTTGGCACAACACTTTGTATAGGTCCTCCTCATCTGTCTCTACTCCCACTATATGTCCTGCCATGTCATTGCCTACAACTTCCACTGACAGGGATGATGCTACAGTAATGGGTGTACCAGGTCCTTCCTCACTATGTGACAGCATCCCATCAGCTGGAAATTTACGCAGTCAGATTCCGTTGCCCCAGCTGCTGCAGCGTAAGAAAAAATATAGTCCCAACCATCCCCAAGCACAGCGTCTAAATGCCAGCTTAGCAAAATTACTCGCATTACAGCTGCTGCCTTTCCAGCTGGTGGACTCTGCTTCCTTCCGTGAATTTGCTGAATGTGTTGTACCACAGTGGCAGGTTCCAAAACTCAACTTCTTTTCACGGAAGGCCATTCCAGCGCTATACCAGCACGTGGAAGACAATGTTATGGAGTCATTGGGAAAGGCAGTCAGCAGCAAGGTGCACATGACTTTAGACACGTGGTCCAGCAAGCATGTACAAGGCCATTACATTTCCTTCACGGCACACTGGGTAACTCTGCTCGCAGCTGGGAGGGATCCAGGATGGGGATCTGTGCTGGAGCTTGTTCATCCACCTCGCCTCTAGAAAGCTACTTGTATGAGGTCTGTCTGCTCCACCACCTCTTCCTCCTCCTCCTTCTCTGTCTCTGGCGAAGTGGCAGTTAAACCGACGCGTGGCAGGGGCTACGCAATGGCTCAAGCAAAAAGATGCCATACTGTGCTTGAGCTGGTTTGTTTAGGGGACAGGAGCCACACCGGGCCAGAAATTCTGTCAGCTCTGCAGGGGCAGGTGCAGAGATGGTTAACACCACGCCAGCTTCAGCTGGGAATAGTCATCTGTGATAATGGCAGCAACCTTCTCTCCACCCTACGCCAGGGCAAGTTGACGCATGTACCTTGCCTAGCACACGTCCTAAATCTGGTGGTACAGCATTTCCTAACCAGGTACCCAGGGCTGGCACAGCTTCTCATCAAGGTCAGAAAAGTCTGCAGCCACTTCAGACGGTCATTCCCAGCAAGTGGTCGCCTGGCAGAAATTCAAAGAGAATTCCACCTTCCCACAAACCGTCTAATCTGTTACATGACCACCAGGTGGAACTCGACATTGCAGCATCTGCACAAGCAGCAGAGGGCCATCAATGAGTACCTGTGTGAGTATGGCACAAGGACAGGTTCAGATCAACTTGGTTTCCCCCCCACGCAGTGGCTGATGATCAAGGATGCATGCACTGTACTGTCACCATTTGAGGAGGCAACGAGGATGGTGAGTAGGGACAGTGCATGCATCAGTGACACAATTCCTTTAGTGTTCCTGCTAGAGCGCACTCTGCGGGGAATTATAGATGTTGCACTAGAGGCAGAGCAGCAGGAGGAAGAGGAGGCCTTCCCTAGCTCTCAAGGCCCCAGTCTTTCTGCATACAGCATTCCTGCGGGTCCTCAGATCAGACAGGAGGAAGATGAGGAGGATGAGGAGGAGGAGGAATATTTAAGTTGTGGGGCATTGAAGGTGGGGATTCCTCAAGGGAGGGTTTTGTGTGCCCAGAAACACAAGGACTAGTACGTGGCTGGGAGGAGGAAGTGCACAATGGGGTCATCCTCCTCATTGATCAGGAAGACTCGGAAGCTAAAGACACCTCCAACCTACGCTGCATGGGCTCCCTTATCCTACAAAGCCTGCTAAAGGACCCCAGGATTCGTGCTATCAAGGAGAGGGATCATTACAGGTTGGCAAGCCTTCTTGATCCACGATACAAGGGTAAAGTTGCAGAGCTCATTCTGCCCGCACAGAGGGAGGACAGGATGAAACAACTTGAGTACGCTCTAAAGCGACACTTGTGTACCACCTTTCCAGGCACTGGTAGGTTACCAAGTGATGACACAGGTGCTTCTGAGGCTGCGGATGATCTGAGGAAGAGCGGTGAAGGCCGTGGCTGCTTGACTGATGCCTTTTTAATTTTTTTAGTCCATGACGCCCAGGCACTAGAGGCAGAGCAGCGGGAGGAAGAGGAGGCCTTCCCTAGCTCTCAAAGCCCCAGTCTTTACGCAGACAGCATTCCTGCGGGTCCTCCTCAGATCAGACAGGAGGAGGATGAGGAGGATAAAGAGGAGGAGGAATATTTAAGTAGTGAGGGCATTGAAGGTGGGGATTCCTCAAGGGAGGTTTTTTTGTGCCCAGAAACCCAAGGACTAGTACGTGGCTGGGAGAAGGAAGTGCACAATGGGGTCATCCTCATTGACCAGGAAGACTCGGAAGCTAATGCCACCTCCAACCTACGCTGCATGGGCTCCCTTATCCTGCAAAGCCTGCTAAAGGACCCCAGGATTCGTGCTATCAAGGAGAGGGATCATTACAGGTTGGCAAGCCTTCTTGATCCACGATACAAGGGTAAAGTTGCAGAGCTCATTCTGCCCGCACAGAGGAGGACAGGATGAAACAACTTGAGTACGCTCTAAAGCGACACTTGTGTACCACCTTTCCAGGCACTGGTAGGTACCAAGTGATGACACAGGTGCTTCTGAGGCCGCGGATGATCTGAGGAAGAGCGGTGAAGGCCGTGGCTGCTTGACTAATGCCTTTTTAATTTTTTTTAGTCCATGACGCCCAGGCACTAGAGGCAGAGCAGCGGGAGGAAGAGGAGGCCTTCCCTAGCTCTCAAAGCCCCAGTCTTTACGCAGACAGCATTCCTGCGGGTCCTCCTCAGATCAGACAGGAGGAGGATGAGGAGGATAAAGAGGAGGAGGAATATTTAAGTAGTGAGGGCATTGAAGGTGGGGATTCCTCAAGGGAGGTTTTTTTGTGCCCAGAAACCCAAGGACTAGTACGTGGCTGGGAGAAGGAAGTGCACAATGGGGTCATCCTCATTGACCAGGAAGACTCGGAAGCTAATGCCACCTCCAACCTACGCTGCATGGGCTTCCCTTATCCTGCAAAGCCTGCTAAAGACCCCAGGATTTGTGCTATCAAGGAGAGGATCATTACTGGTTGGCAAGCCTTCTTGATCCATGATACAAGGTAAAGTTGCAGAGCTCAACCCTGCCCGCACAGAGGGAGTACAGGATGAAACAACTTGAGGGCGCTCTAAAGCGACACTTGTGTAACACCTTTCCAGGCACTAGTAGGTTACCAAGTGATGACACAGGTGCTTCTGAGGCTGCGGATGATCAGAGGAAGAGCACGTGAAAGGCCGGGGCGCTTGACTGATGCCTTTTTTTAATTTTTTTAGTCCACGACGCCCAGGACGTCAAATGTAGGCACCCATTGCCAGCATCTTCACCGTATGGTGCAGGACTACCTAGGGGCAAGGGCAGACCTGGATACCTTTCCAGCACACGATCCACTGGCTTACTTGGTGTTGAGATTGGATCACTGGCCAGAACTTAGCCAATATGCTATGCAGCTACTAGGTTGCCCTTTATCCAGCGTGCTTTCTGAAAGGACGTTCAGTGCCGCTGGAGGTTTTGTCACAGACAAAAGAGTGCATCTGTCCACCGACTCTGTAGACCGGCTGACATTTATAAAAATGAATCAGTCCTGGATCAGCAGCTATCAATCCCCTGATGCTGATGTAAATGAATAGATTGGGGATCTCTTCTGCATTCCCAAAACCTCCACCACTGCACTCTTCCACAATACCACAAAGGGGTTACGGTGTGAAGGCACTTGCTGCCACCAAAGGTAAAATATTTGGGTGCACTGCCACTGACGCCTATACCAGATTCATATCATTTTAATATTTGACCGCAGGGTCCAACCCTGCACTCTTCCACAATACCACAGAGGGGTTACTTACGGTGTGAAGGCACTTGCTGCCACCAAAGGCACAATATTTGGGTGCACTGCCACTGTCGCCTATACCAGATTCATATCATGTTTATATTGGACCGCAGGGTCCTGCACTGCACTCTTCCACAATACCACAGAGGGCTTACGGTGTGAAGGCACTTGCTGCCACCAAAGGCAAAATATTTGGGTGCACTGACGCCTGTACCAGATTCAAATCATTTTAATATTTGACCGCAGGGTCCACCGCTGCACTCTTCCACAATACCACAGAGTGGTTACGGTGTGAAGGCACTTGCGGCCACCAAAGGCACAATATTTGAGTGCACTGCCACTGACGCCTATACCAGATTCATATCATTTTAATATTCTACCGCAGGGTCCACTGTTGCACTCTTCCACAATACCACAGAGGGATTACGGTGTGAAGGCACTAGCTGCCACCAAAGGCACAATATTTGGGTGCACTGCCACTGACACCTATACCAGATTCATATCATTTTAATATTGGACCGCAGGGTCCACCTCTGCACTCTTCCACAATACCACAGAGGGGTTACGGTGTGAAGGCACTTGCTGTCACCAAAGGCAAAATATTTGGGTGCACTGACCGTGGCATAACCAGAGTTATGGGCGTCCGGGGAAGAAATATTCCCCCCCTATCATATAAACGTCCACTCTGGTTATAAGCAGGCCCGGACCACGACAAAATATTGGACCCCAGAATTATATACACTGGCACTGGACCCGCAGAATTATATACACTTGCACTGGACCCCCAGAATTATATACACTGGACCCCCAGAATTATATATTGGCACTGGACCCCCAGATATATATACACTGGACCCCCAGAATTATATACAGTGGACCGCCCACAATCCCAGCACATACCTCTTGCAGCTATGCAGTGTAGGGTAACCCAAGTGTGGGCTGCCCAGTGCACCCTTTCCATGCTGCCAGAACACACGTGGAACCCCATCTGCACAGCCCTGCAAACCTTTTCCATACCATGGGCCCAGGGTACCCCCTCCAGCTCACGCATGGAAATATTGCCCCCCCAGCTCACATGGATATATTGCCCCCCCAGCTCACATGGATATATATTGCCCCAGCTCACACATGGAAATATTGCCCCCAGCTCTCACTCATGGATATATTTGCCCCAGCTATCACCCAGGGATGTACTGTATTTGCCCCAGCTCTCACCCATGGATATATTTGCCCCAGCTCTCACCCATGCATATATTTGCCCCAGCTCTCACCCATGGATGTATTTGCCCCCCAGCTCTCACCCATGGATGTATTTGTCCCCAGCTCTCACCCATGGATATATTTGCCCCCAGCTCTCACACATGGATGTATTTGCCCCAGCTCACCTCTCCTCGTCAATGCCGGCGGCCGCATGCTTTTCCTCCTCGAGCAGTCGCCAGCATAAGCTCTGCTGCGCGGCTGGGGATCTAACCACCAGCCAGATCTAGCGAGATCGCGGCTGGCTGGTGGATAGATCCCCAGCCGAGCGTCAGAGCTTTATGCTGGCAGCCGCTCGTAGGATAGCAATGCGGCTGCCGGCAATTGCCGTCCCCCCCCGGTGCTCAGTTTGTTGGGCTCGGTCCACAGCGGGAACCTGCGTTCCCACAGGACTCGAGCCCTGCCCCCCAGCCCTGCGCCCGGGGCACCCGCACCGGCTGCCCCCCCGGTTGTTATGCCACTGGCACTGACGCCTGTACCAGATTCATATCATTTTAATATTTGACCGCAGGGTCTAACCCTGCACTCTTCCACAATACCACAGAGGGGTTATGGTGTGAAGGCACTTGCTGCCACCAAAGGTAAAATATTTGGGTGCACTGCCACTGACGCCTATACCAGATTCATATCATTTTAATACTGGACCGCAGGGTCCACCGCTGCACTCTTCCACAATACCACAGAGGGGTTACGGTGTGACGGCACTGTTGCCGACACTAAAGGCCCAATTTTAAAGCACCTATTGTTACTTTCATCCAAAGCCTGCATAAGTTTCACCATAATTTAGCCAAAAAAATCACTAAACTTGTTCTGCGTGTCCTAAAACGTTTCCTCTTTTCATACAGGCTGCCGCCCCAAGCAGTAGTTTATGAATAGATTAAAGGAAAACCATTTACCGTCATTTGAAATGTAATTTTTTTGTTTTTAAATGTTTCTATACATCCTACAAATCCGCCACTTCACGGGCAGGTTATGGGGACCTCCTAGGCACGATATTTGAAGGAATTTTTCATTTTTATTCTTAACCTTTATTTCATGGAAAACTCACTGTTCCTTTAACCACTTCAATGCGGAGGACGCGCTCAGCGTGTCCTCCGCATTACCGCTGCTGTGCGGAGGACGCGCTGAGCGCGTCCTCCCATTGGGGTCAGCGTTCGGCCGGGTTCCGGCCGATCGCTGGCCCCCCCGGTGCGGGCTGACATCCTCGATGTCAGCCCGGCATCCGGAACCGCAGCCGCTGGAGTTAGGTGTCATCGCGGTGGCGCGATGACACCTAATTCAGGCGCCCCCCCCCGCATGTGCGGAGGAGGCGCCTGAAAGGGAGGGGGGAGGTCCTTCGGACCTCTCTCCCTCCCGATCGGCGGCGTTGCGGGGGTTAACCCAGGCACCATTTGGAAGGGCACAGCCTGCCCTTCCAAATGGTGCCTGGCATTAACCCCTGGGGAGCTGGATCGCGAATCGGCGCTGAAAAGCGCCGGTTCGCAATCCTTTCCCGGAGCTGGCCGACATCTTGGATGTCGGCCAAGCCTCCGGGAACTCCCCCTGAGGACTGGCGTCATCGTGCGTAGCACGATGACGCCAGTCCTAGAGTTAACCCCTAACTGCCACCAACGGTGGAGATAGGGAGTTCCAATGAACTCCCTATCTCCCGATCCGTGGCAGCTAGGGGTTAATGTTTGGTATGGTTGGATCGGCCAGAGCATGGCCGTTCCAACGATACCAAACACGAATGTGAAAAAAGTTTTTTAAAAAAAATTAAAATTAAAATTAAAAATAAAAATATATTTAAAAAAAAAATTATAAAAAAAAAAATAATTTTTTTTTTTCTTTTTTTTGGTTTGTTAGTGTAGCAATATTGTTCCCATTTCAATTATAATGTGAACAATGATGCTGCACTAACGATTTTTGTATGCGGTGCGTTTGTTAAAAATCGCGTAATTTTCCCCAAAAAAAAATGTAACGAGACCCCATCTCTAATTTTTTTAACAAGCGCACCCCATACAAAATATAACCGCAATTGCTCGCATGTTAAAATGTGAAAAAAAACACTTTACACGTTGTAAATGATTGAAAATACATATTTTATTGCATTTTTTGTTATAATATACAGACATGACATAACGTATACATATAATAATGACATATTATGAATCTACCGAGTCTGACGGAAAGAACGATATATAATATGTCTGGGTAATATACTAAAATAAGCCTTCAAAACACGTTTAAACATGATGAGCAAAACCGGTAAAAATGAGCTCAGCACAGAGGCGGGAAAAGCCTCAGCAGCGAAAGGGTTAAAAACTTTTTTTTTAAACTGTTTGTCCTTGTTTCATGTCCCCCAGGGCACTACACCTTTTATGGCAAATATCTTGCATATATGCCCTCTTGGAGGGCATTCTAAAATTCGCACGTTCGAGTCTCACTGACTTGCATTGAGTTCGAATCGTGTTCGTGTTCGAACCCGAACTTTTGAAATTGTTCAATTTCGAATGCGAACCGAACACGGGGGTGTTCGGCTCATCCCTAATGAGAACCAACCCGTGTACCAGTCCCTGGCTATTCCTTGACCACTCTAACTCTGATCGATTTGGGCTTGTGTTAGAATACATCCTTGTTAACCGTCTGGCCTATTTCAGGTATACTCTGTCCTGTGTGTTGGTAAAACATTTCCCACTTGCTGTTGGTAAAGCATTTCCCACTTGTTGTTCGTAAAACATTTCCCACTCGTTGGTAGAACATTTCCCACTTGTTTGATAACAGTGTCTAGTAATCCTGTCCTGTGCATACCTGTACATATGTGTGTTTGTGTCCCTATTGCGGTAGTCAGTTTACCGACCACTTTAAGGATCGAAGGGGTAGATAGGGACTGTCTAAAGGGACTTGCGTCATGTGTATAGCAATAAAACTCATAGTAATACGCGGTGTGTATGATGGCCTTTGGGCTTGCCTGTGCCCTGGGACTGGCCTGGGCACTGAGGGTTGGTTGGGCCCTGGGGTCTGGCTGGGCCCTGGCTGGGCCCAGGGGTTTGGCTGGGCCTGGGAACTGGCTGGGCCCTGGGGTTTGGCTGGGCCTGGCTGGGCCCTGGCGTTTGGCTGGGCACTGGGGTCTGGCTGGGCCTGGGTCTGGCTGGGCCCTGGGGTCTGGCTGGGCCTGGGGTCTGGCTGGGCCTGGCTGGGCCTGGCTGAGCCCTGGAGTTTGGCTGGGCCCAGGGGTCTGGCTGGGCCCTGGTGTCTGGCTGGAAACCAGACCGACGTGGGACCCCAGCCACAGAGGTGAGTATAGGGAGGGAGGGTGGCAAAGGACCACTGACGCACATGGTACATCCTTGGTCCTTAAGGGAACTTTTTTCCAGGACATACTATGTACGCCAGTGGTCCTTATGGGTTAAAAATAGTGTTTCGTTTTTTCTGTAACAGACCTTGTAATCCTTATTCATAGTACCTCGTATATTATTTCCAGGAATTTTTGTGCAGTAGTTTCTTTGCAAACAGATTTTAAAAGTTGCGAAAGTAATTGTAATTACTTTCAATTACTATTACAATTCAAGTAATGTTCCTGAAGGGAACCAAAACGTAACTTTTTAATGTATTTACAGTAAACTTGCATATTTTGTGGTAAAATACCAAAGTGCTGGCTTCAACACGGAATATATTTGTAATGATTGGCTTAAGCAAAAATTAGATTAGAAGATTGCTACTAGTTTTCATCACATTTAACCAGTGTCATACACTCAGATTGGATTCACACTTTGTGCAATAACAGGTCAACACTTACCACTAATAACAGGGTTATTCAGAGAGAGGTGAAAACAAGGAGAATTGTCAGGAGAAGAGAACAATCTAGACCAAATAGCCGATTTGGAAAGTGAGCTAAATTTTTCTGGTTTGGATATTTTGACCTAGAATTTTCACTTCTCCAGTCATTCTCCTGGTTTTCACCTCTCTCTGAATAACCCAGTAAATCTAAATTGATAATAAAGCTCGTAAATATACTACCTAATAGCACAGCATGTTGTTCCGTTTATTTTCACACAAATATTATGAAGGCCCACAGTAAGGTGTAATCTAATTAATCTGGGTGAATTCTCTCTCAGAACTTTATCATCATTTGTGGCCTGAAGCTCCATACAGTGATACTCTTTGAACAATACCACTGAAAGTATCACCTTGTTACAAGTCGGAATCCGATTTTTATTTTTATGTATGTGTTGTGTTCTTTTATGTGCGACTACTGACTATATCCTTTGGTGTTAGTTTTTCAATAAAGGTTATATATTAATTATGGGTGCCAGACAAAATCCCTACAGCCAGGCTCCCTAATGCCAACATCCCGACGGCCAGCTTCCAGACAGAACAAGTGCCGGACCTCCCAACTTCCCTACATGGCCAACTTCCAGACATCCATAATCCCAGCGGCTAACCCTAATACTAACACCCTAAACCTAGCCCTAACCCTAACCCCCAAACCTAGTCCTAACCCCCTAAATCTATAGCTAGGTTTAGGGGTTAGGGCTAGGTTTAGGGGGTTAAGGTTACTGCTAGATTTAGGGGGGTTAGGGTTAGGGCTAGATTTATGGGGTTAGTGTTAGGGCTAGGTTAGGGGGGTTAGGGTTAGGGCTAGGTTTATGGGGGTTAGGGTTAGAGATAGATTTAGGGGTTAGGGCTAGATTTAGGGGGTTAGGGCTAGGTTTGGGGGTTAGGGTTAGGGCTAGGTTTAGGGGTTAGGGTTAGAGATAGATTTAGGGGTTAGGGCTAGATTTAGGGGGTTAGTGTTAGGGCTAGGTTTGGGGGGTTAGGGTTAGGGCTAGGTTTATGGGGGTTAGGGTTAGGGCTAGGTTTAGGGGTTAGGGTTAGGTTTAGGGGGTTAGGGTTAGGGCAAGGTTTAGGGTTAGGGAGTAGGGTTAGTTTTAGCAGCTGGGATTTTGGATGTCTGGAAGTTGGCCGTCAGGGAGTTGTCTGTGTTGGGAAGTTGGCCGTCGGGATTTTGGCATTAGGGAACCTGGTTGTAGGGATTTCGACCCAAACCCATTAATTATTATTTAGAATGGTCCATGTGTTAGGCTAGCGAGCAGCAGCCTAGAGTAATCACTTAAGTAGGGTTTCTAAGCCCATCACATGGACACTGTTTAGAAGACTGCTAACTGTCGCTTTCAGATCCTATGGTAGATTGGTGAATCTGTAAATTAGTTAACATTACACTTGTTACTATTTTCATTATTAACTGCATACATATGCTGATCTGGACTTAAGTCATAGTCAAAAGTTAAACTTGGCACGTTTTGGACTTTCAAAGAAAAAATAATTGCAAGCTACGAATGTTCTGTAGCTTTTTTAAAGAGTACATTAACTGAAACTATTAGATGGCCTCTTACACATTATAAACTATTACACTAAACGATATATAGCAGTCCAGCAACTCTTCTACGGACGCTTCACAAGACAGGAGGAACAGGTACAATTTTAAGGAATAAAGATTTTTACCTTTCAGAGAAATGTGTTGATGTGGAGTCTTCTATTCAATCGCACTGGAAGTTGTTTCCTTTTCAATATCTTTTAGAAGGAAACACATTGTTTGGAGTCGGGTGACTTGGTTATTCATTTGTTACCTAGCAATTAATCTTCACCATTATATTTTAGAAATCCGGTTAATATAGTATCATGCGAGTCATCATGATAATTCATTTGCAGAAATGTGAGCAATTGTAATCAATGACTAACTTGTTGATGTCAGCTAATACAAGTAAGAGAGGACGATTAGAAATGCAACGTCAGAGAATTTTCAAAAGTTGGAATTTGAGCAACTGGGATCTCTTCACCTTTGTTTTAGTCAAGGTAAAGAAGGAAAAGAGACAGCACTGTTTTTGCAGAAAGGAACACTGGTGCCACCTACATTTATTTCACAGCATGAACATACAGAACAAACGTTTCAGGTTAAAAACCGTCCAGAAGAGCTACATCATTAATCGAATAAATAGAAGTAATTCAGAGGTTAACTTCAAAAATGCAATTTAATTCCCAAGTAATTCAATGTTAATCAGAAGTAGACAGCATTCAGGAACAATGCAGCACAAAAAAGGGAATAGGACAGTCACACTGTGAAGGTCTCGTTATAGTCGCTTTCTGCCTACTTTACAAACTAAATTTCGGCTCCCATTCTGTGCCTTTTTCATTTGAGATGGGGAAGTGGGCACAGTAATCTGCTATTTTCCAGCCAACCCAGCTACAAAACAAATTATTCACCTTAAACTCCATAATGCTGTGCTCCTTTATAGGAGGAGAATGCATGGCAGCTTCATTCCAAACATCCTGGTGTCATAATGCTGAAACCAAACCAAACCACACTCAAAATCATTTAATGAAAAGAAGACAGCTGTACACACACACACACACACACACAAAATTTACATGTCTACACAAACCACATCTTTAACACAGTTCCATCCCAATACAGTAAAACACATTCACACACTCCCATATCACTCAGCCAGACCCACCGACATTTCCATCCAACTGTCCCATTTATGGTGTACCAGGGGCCGAAGATATATGCTGTGACACAACTGGCAGACAGTTGAACAAGGTTGAAATCAGGTTTATTGAATTAAAACAATACAGAGGGCAACTGAATGACAAGGTATGGCTTTAGGTGTGGATTCTGAGCAAAGGAGAGAAACAGGGCAGAAAAAGGTCTGGCCTCGGTAAGGTATGGAGTCAGGGGCAAGGTGGACTGGAGACAGGACAAAGAGGAACACAGACACAGAGGGTTTCACACCAGGAGAATTACAGGAGGCACAAGACAGCAGACAGGCAGGACAGGAAAGAGATTGCCGGTTACAGGCAGGAACAATAAAAGCAGAGGGAAAACGTCTAGAGGCTTGGAGGGAACATGGCAGAGACTTGGAGGGAACATGGCAGAGGCTTGGAGGGAACACGGCAGACGCTTGGAGGGAACATGGCAGAGGCTTGGAGGGAAGACGGCAGTGGCTTGGAGGGAACACGGCAGAGGCTTGGAGGGAACACGCAGAAGCTTGGAGGGAACATGGCAGAGGTTTGAAGAGAACATGGCAGATGCTTGGAGGGAACACAGCTGGAGGCCGGGGAATGGGAGACTGGAAAGAGAGGAGGCTTCTTTCAGAGTTGTTACTAGGGATGAGCTGTTCGGTTCAATCGGTTCGTAGTTCGATTCGAACATCGCCTGTTCGTATGTTCGCGAACTACGAACATTTCCACGTGTTCGCCGCATGTTCGCTCACAATGCACCACAATGGACCACAATGCACTTTTCCACTGGCCTGAAGCTTGTAATTGGCTACAGCCTTGCACCTGACCACAGGTCAGGTGAAAGACAGGTGCAAGACTATGCCAATCACGGTTCAGAGTCCTGATTGGGCAAATTTTGCCCAATCATGGACTCACAGAGCTAGGTCCCGCAGCACACTATATAAGGCTTCACACAGCCTTCAGCATGTGTTTTTTGAGAGGAGATTGTTGTGCTAGTGTGTGTTCTCACTGCCAGTCTGCCACCAGCTATTGGGGGGTCTCATTTCTCCAAAATATCTGGGAATTGTTGTAATCTTTGTGTTCTCACTGCCAGCAGCAATTGTGGGGGTCTCATTTCTCCAAAATATCTGGGAATTGTTGTAATCTTTGTGTTCTCACTGCCACCAGCAATTGTGGGGGTCTCATTTCTACAAAATATCTGGGAATTGTTCTAATCTTTGTGTTCTCACTGCCACCAACTATTTTGGGGTCTCATTTCTACAAAATATCTGGGAATTGTTGTAATCTTTGTGTTCTCACTGCCACAAGCAATTGTGGGGGTCTCATTTCTCCAAAATATCTGGGAATTGTTCTAATCTTTGTGTTCTCACTGCCAGCAACAATTGTGGGGGTCTTTTTCTACAAAATATCTGGGAATTGTTCCAATCTTTGTGTTCTCACTGCAAGCAGCAATTGTTGGGGTCTCATTTCTACAAAATATCTGAGAATTGTTGTAATCTGTGTGTTCTCACTGCCACCCATCAGGGGGTCTCACTGAGTTATAGGAGGTTTCTGGGAATTGTAATCTGTGTCTTCTCACTGCCAGCTATCAGGGGGTCCCACATACTTCTATCAGATTTCTGCGAATTATAATCTGTGCCTTGTCACTACCACCCATCAGGGGGGCTCACTGATTTATAGGAGGTTCCTGGGAATTGTAATTTGTGTCTTGTCACTGACACCCATCAGGGGGTCTCACTGATTTATAGGAGGTTTCTGGGAATTTTAATCTGTGTCTTGTCACTGGCTGCCAGCTATCAGGGTGTCTCACTTTGTTATATCAGAGTTCTGGAAATCTTTAATCTTTATACCAGAGTTGAATCAGAGTTCTGCATATCTTTAATCTATATATCACTCATTGATTTGTAGCAGATATCTGGAATTATAATCTGTGTCGTGTCACTGCCACCCATCAGGGGATCTCACTGATTTTATAGGAGGTTTCTGGGAATTGTAATTTGTGTCTTGTCACTGCCACCCATCAGGGGTCTCACAGATTTGTAGCAGATATCTGGGAATTGTAATCTGTGTCTTGTCACTGTTGCCAGCTATCAGGGGGTCCTATCAGGGGGTCTCACAGACTTGTAGAAGCTTTCTGTGAATTTTAATGTGTCTTGTCACTGGCTGCCAGCTATCAGGGTGTCTCACTGAGTTATACCAAAGTTCTGGAAATCTTTAATCTAGATAACACAGTTGAACCAGAGTTCTGCATATCTCCAATTTTTATAACAGAGTTGAATCAGAGTTCTGTATATCTTTAATCTACATATCACTCACCATAGGACGTGTAGGGGTTTGGTGGAGGCGCTCGTGTTTGGAGGTGTATAGTATTTAAGGGGTTGCAGCCAGCTACGGTATTACACAGGCTCTCAAGAAGTTGTGCAGTAAGATTGGAGGAAAAAATTGGGTTTACCTAGTGGCGCAGTAGTTTGATAGTTAGGTTTAAGTATAGCTCAGATGATGTAATGGCTGAGTATGTATTGTATGTACAAGGTGCAAAAACCAGACACAAAGGTTACAAAGTATTGGTACAATAACCTTGATGTGAAACCAGGGCTATAATAACAGTGCAGTATAATAAAGTGCAAGTGCGACAGCACATAAGGGAGACAGGGTACCAGGGCTATTGTTGAAAGTCCAGACAAAAAGTCATCTGTCGGTAAAAGACGTGAAGGGTTTCTTTGATGGGTCCGGTACCTAAGTGGATGGGTATTGCATCAAAATGTGCTCAGAAATGTTATCAGTCTTTACCCTATCCACAGCTGTATTACGTTCGTTGGGGATGTCTGTTCTCCTAATGTTCTTGATGGACTCCGCAGTGGGGAATAAAATGAGAGAGGCGGGAAAAAATAGTATAATACCCTCTGTAAACGGGGTGCAGTAAGTTTAGAAAAATGCGCACTACCAAGATCCAGAGCCTTTTGAATCCAGGCTCTGGAGTGGAACGCCTTGTGCCTAGAGTTAGGGTGGTCACTGCCCTTCTTTCCGTGATCTTCTAATTCAACCTTGGGTGGGGGGACATGGAAGCAGAAAAGAGAGACAGCGCTCTCATAGCATGACACCAGTTATAGAAACGTGCATATAGGGGAGATAAGAATCACACTCACCAATACAGGAGCCTTAAGGTCCAGGCTCAACTGTTTCGCTTGTGGTGCTCCTTAACGGTGAGCTCCTGAACCTCTTTAGCTGCTCACACTGCTTTCTCTGCATCCAGGTCGCTGGTGGGGTATCTGCGTTGTTATAAAGTGATTTCGCCGAAATAGAGACTGATAAAGGTGTAAAAAGAGCTCAAATAGTCTCATATGAGGGTTGAAAAATATTTATTAGTTTGTGCAAATAATACAATGTGCAATAGAGTAAAAATAGGTATTTGTTAAAATGGGGGGGTCGAGACGCGTTTCGGTGCAGCAAGCACCTTCCTCAGTCGATGTGTGTGCAAAGTGGGGGGATTTAGGGCCTTCCTGGGGTCCCATATTTATTAGGAGAGTCTGTGTTGTGGAAGGAGACGATTCGCTGGTGACTTCCGGGTGTGTCTGGCGTTGTGGTCACGTGCTGCCGCTGACGTCATCGTTCGGCGCCGCGGCCATTTTGGATTTGCGTTCCACCGTTATATTTTGCGTTCCACTTCATGTTATTCGGCGCTGAGTGTATCTCAGAGTGAATAGGACTCCCAGTGTGGCCAATTCGACGTATATGTAGTATTGGGGACAAAAAACCATCTGTGGGGTGTCAAACAATAACCAAAGGGGCTCAACTGGCATGTGCCAATGGATTTGGCCAAGATAGGTACAAGTAGCTGATTGCCATATATCAGCTAATGGAGAAGGAGGCTGGCCATGTTGAAACTTAAAAATCATAAACCGTCTAGTTCTTCCCGATCGGCATCCTCTTTTTGGTGGGGTCTTTTGCCTGGACACCATCCTCGTCTGAGTGTGCTGAGGTTTCTGATCGGGGATTTGTGGGCCTGTTGAAAATCCACATGGTTTTCTAAGGTTGCGTATCTATTGTTGGTGGGGATATTCGAGTAGTTAGAGTAGTTGTTTGCTCCATCATACGCTAACCTTTTTATGGCCCATTGGGAGGAATCCTTTTTATCTCTATATCCCGAGAATCTAGTATGTTACAAGAGATACATTGCTTCCTACTAGTCACCAGTGATGTACAATCCCTGTATACTATTATTCCGCACGAAAAAGGACTAGAAGCTATTGAATATTTTTTGAAACAAACTGACGCGTTACAACCTGAACAAGCTGTTTTTATCCTAGAAGGTATACGTCTGATTTTAGAAAATAATTACTTTTACTTTAATGACGACTTTTTCCTACAACTTAACGGTACCACAATGGGAACTCGATTTGCTCCATCATACGCTAACCTTTTTATGGCCCATTGGGAGGAATCCTTTTTATCTCTATATCCCGAGAATCTAGTATGTTACAAGAGATACATTGACGATATTTTTTTAATCTGGAAGGGAGGGGAAAACCTTCTACGTGAATTTTTAGCAACACTGGACCAGAACAGCAGAGGAATTAAACTAACAACGATCTGGAGCAATACCCACATCAACTTTTTAGATCTGAATATCCACATTCAAGACAACAGAATAAAAACAGAAACATTTTTTAAGACTGTGGACGTGAATAGTTTTATCGAGAAAACGAGCTGCCACTTACCCCAATGGCTAGACGGAGTACCAAAAGGACAGTTCTCACGCATTAGAAGAAACTGCACAGACCTAGAAGCTTACGACAAACAGTCAACCAAACTGAAAGGAGACTTTATCGAAAAAGGATATAATGAGGACGTACTAGAGGAGACCAGATCTGGAATAAGAAGCCTACAACAAGAAGACCTACTGAAGAAAAAACGAACAAGCGAAACTATAGGTTTCAGTTCCAATGTTCCCTTCATTTTCACCTACAACGCACAGAACAGAGCGGTCCGGAAGACGATACGAAAATACTGGCCGATCCTGCGGAGAGACCCTATACTGAAAGACCTCCTACCAGAGAATCCAAGAATAATCTGCCGTGGTGTGAATAACCTAAAGATGAAACTGACGAACAAGCATACACAGAAGAACACTACACGATCCAATCATTTCAACATCCAGAAAGGCTTTCACCAATGTGGCAACTGCCTGAACTGCAGGAACACACGAAGCAAGAAGCATATTATTACCACAGTAGACGGAACCACGGGACCTATACAAATCAAAGATGTCATCACTTGCTTCACGAAAAACGTGATTTACCTACTCACATGCCCATGTGGCCTGAAATACATAGGCAGAACCACCAGACCACTTAACGTTCGCATACAGGAACACATCAGAAATATTAGGAACGGACTTGAAAACCACAGCGTCCCCCTACATTTTAAACTCAAACACGCACAGAATCCAGAAGGCTTGAAATTTGTCGGGTTAAAGAAGATAGAAGCACCATGGAGAGGCGGCAATTTTGAAAAAATAATTGGACAAGCAGAAATGAATTTTATTTTCAAACTGGACACTATGCAGCCCCAGGGTCTAAACGCTGACTTCGAACTCTGCCATTTCCTCAATTAACCCACCACCACTCCATCATTACAAACGACCCTCCGGATCATATGTATAGACGTGGGCAAACTGACCCCATTAACACTTTTATCTCCTTCCTGTATACAATTTTATACACATTTTTTACACATGCTCCTGACCCATCAGCTCTTTTTACTATCAGTCATAAATTAGACCCCTTTCTCCGTTTTAACTCTATTTCTTTGTAATGTGGGATTGTACATATAATTTTAACTTAGATTCAGGTTGTATACCTACTAGTCCATTTTAACCATCCCATTGCACCAATAGCACCTTATATTTTAGCAAGATACTAGTCTCCTGAGAGGGGACTATGCATCCCCCCCTCCCTTTTATGATTTTCAATATTGCCCACCCTAGCAGGGACATGTCGTTTAAGATCCTATGCACAATTTTATATAATATAATTTTATTATATTTTTATGATATTTTAATTTACTTTATTATATTTTATTTTACTTTATTTTATGTTACCTTATCCGTCTATTTTATCCATGTAATGTGGGATTGTACTCCAGCACCTTATCAGCTGATATTAATGTATTAGCCTTCCCATAGGGGACTATGTATCCCCCCCTTCGGTTTATGATTTTTAAGTTTCAACATGGCCAGCCTCCTTCTCCATTAGCTGATATATGGCAATCAGCTCCATTGGCACATGCCAGTTGAGCCCCTTTGGTTATTGTTTGACATCCCACAGATGGTTTTTTGTCCCCAATACTACATATACGTCGAATTGGCCACACTGGGAGTCCTATTCACTCTGAGATACACTCAGCGCCGAATAACATGAAGTGGAACGCAAAATATAACGGTGGAACGCAAATCCAAAATGGCCGCGGCGCCGAACGATGACGTCAGCGGCAGCACGTGACCACAACGCCAGACACACCCGGAAGTCACCAGCGAATCGTCTCCTTCCACAACACAGACTCTCCTAATAAATATGGGACCCCAGGAAGGCCCTAAATCCCCCACTTTGCACACACATCGACTGAGGAAGGTGCTTGCTGCACCGAAACGCGTCTCGACCCCCCCATTTTAACAAATACCTATTTTTACTCTATTGCACATTGTATTATTTGCACAAACTAATAAATATTTTTCAACCCTCATATGAGACTATTTGAGCTCTTTTTACACCTTTATCAGTCTCTATTTCGGCGAAATCACTTTATAACAACGCAGATACCCCACCAGCGACCTGGATGCAGAGAAAGCAGTGTGAGCAGCTAAAGAGTTCAGGAGCTCACCGTTAAGGAGCACCACAAGCGAAACAGTTGAGCCTGGACCTTAAGGCTCCTGTATTGGTGAGTGTGATTCTTATCTCCCCTATATGCACGTTTCTATAACTGGTGTCATGCTATGGAGAGCGCTGTCTCTCTTTTCTGCTTCCATGTCCCCCCACCCAAGGTTGAATTAAAAGATCACGGAAAGAAGGCAGTGACCACCCTAACTCTAGGCACAAGGCGTTCCACTCCAGAGCCTGGATTCAAAAGGCTCTGGATCTTGTAAGTGCGCATTTTTCTAAACTTACTGCACCCCGTTTACAGAGGGTATTATACTATTTTTTTCCTCCCTCTCTCATTTTATTCGCCACTGCGGAGTCCATCAAGAACATTAGGAGAACAGACATCCCCAACGAACGTAATACAGCTGTGGATAGGGTAAAGACTGATAACATTTCTGAGCACATTTTGATGCAATACCCATCCACTTAGGTACCGGACCCATCAAAGAAACCCTTCACGTCTTTTACCGACAGATGACTTTTTGTCTGGACTTTCAACAATAGCCCTGGTACCCTGTCTCCCTTATGTACTGTCGCACTTGCACTTTATTATACTGCACTGTTATTATAGCCCTGGTTTCACATCAAGGTTATTGTACCAATACTTTGTAACCTTTGTGTCTGGTTTTTGCACCTTGTACATACAATACATACTCAGCCATTACATCATCTGAGCTATACTTAAACCTAACTATCAAACTACTGCGCCACTAGGTAAACCCAATTTTTTCCTCCAATATCACTCACCATGTCAGAAAGACCAAAAAGGACAGGCAGACGCTCCCAGACACAGATAAGAGGGCAAGCAGCCTCTGTGTCGGGAGGCTGTGCCTCTGGTCATCGTGGATGTGGTGCATCCTCTGCAGGGGCACGCTTGTCCTTTCTAACTGGTGCTGGCCGTCTTAAGCAGCAGCAACATACAGAGGATTTGCTGGATCGGCTAACCAGGCCATCCTCATCCTCCGAGTCCTCTGCCAGCCAGGCTTGTAGTGGTTTACAGTCCACCTCAGCTGCCAAAGCATCTAATGCAGCCTCCATGTCCACAGCTACTCCTGCCGTAGCCTCACTATCACACACGGAGGAGTCAGCTGCATTGTTTGACTACAATGACAGTGACATGCTGCATGAGGATGCGCAGCAACTCCAGTTCTCTGATTCAAACTCTTAGGTTGAGGAAGGGAGTATAATCAACCTAGAGGAAGGGGTTGCCAGTGATGTCACACAAATAACTGGTACTCATGTTTCCCCAGCAGCTACAGCATACTGCCAAGTTGGTTCCAGTGATGAGGAGATAGGGGGTGATGACAATGATGATGAGGTCACTGACTCCACCTGGGTGCCTGATCGAACAGAGGAGGAGGAGGAGGCACAACAAACACGAGGCACAACATCCTCTATGACCAACCGTAGCACTAGCCAGTCCAAGGCATCAGATGTCAGAGCTGCTCAGGTGCAGAGCGCTGTTGTCTCAAAGCACACATCCAGGAACTCTGCTGTCTGGGAGTTCTTTAAGAAATGTGCAGCAGACCGCACCGTTGCTATTTGTAATCTATGTCAGATGAGGCTCAAGCGTGGGAAAGACACCGGACGCTTGGGTACCACGTGCTTGAGGCAACATATGACCACCTGCCACGCATCCCGTTGGTGCAAAACTTTGTATAGGTCCTCCTCACCTGTCTCTACCCCCACTATATGTCCTGCCATGTCATGGACTCCAACCTCCACTGACAGGGATGATGCTACAGTAATGGATGTACTAGGTCCTTCCTCACAATGTGACAGCATCCCATCAGCTGAAGATTTACGCAGTCAGATTACGTTGCCCCAACTGCTGCAGCGTAAAACAAAATATAGTCCCAACCATCCCCAAGCACAGCATCTAAATGCCAGCTTGGCAAAATTACTCGCATTGCAGTTGCTGCCTTTCCAGCTGGTGGACTCTGCTCCCTTCCGTGAATTTGCTGAATGTTCTGTACCACAGTGGCAGGTTCCAAAACACTATTTATTTTCACGGAAGGCCATTCAAGCACTATACCAGCACGTGGAAGACAATGTTATGGAGTCATTGGGAAAGGCAGTCAGCAGCAAGGTGCATGTGACTTTAGACACGTGGTTCAGCAAGCATGGACAGGGCCGTTACATTTCCTTCACGGCACACTGGTAACTCTGATTGCAGCTGGGAGGGATCCAAGACAGGGCTCTGTGCTGGAGCTTGTTCATCTACCACACCTCCAGAAAGCTGCTTGTATGAGGTCTGTCTGCTCCACCACCACCTCTCCCTCTTCCTCCTCCTCCTCCTCCTTCTCTGTCTCTGGTGAAGTGGCAGTTAAACCTAGTTTAAGTGGCAGGAGCTACGCAATGGCTCAAGCAAGAAGATGCTATACTGTGCTTGAGCTGGTTTGTTTAGGGGATAGGAGCCACACCGGGCCAGAAATTCTGTCAGCTCTGCAGGGGCAGGTGCAGAGATGGTTAACACCACGCCAGCTTCAGATGGGAATGGTCGTCTGTGATAATGGCAGCAACCTTCTCTCCGCCCTACGCCTGGGTAAGTTGACGTATGTACCATGCCTAGCACACATCCTAAATCTGGTGGTACAGCGTTTCCTAACCAGGTACCCAGGGCTGGCAGAGCTTCTCAGCCAGGCCAGAAAGGTCTGCAGCCACTTCAGACGGTCATTCCCAGCAAGTGTTTGCCTGACAGAAATTCAAAGAGAATTCCACCTTCCCACAAACCGTCTGATCTGTGACATGCCCACCAGGTGGAACTCGACATTAGCAATGCTGCAGCGTCTGCACAAGCAGCAGAGTGCCATCAACGAGTACCTGTGTGAGTATGGCAGAAGGACAGGTTCAGGTCAACTTGTTTTTTTTCCCCCCGCAGTGGCTGATGATCAAGGATGCATGCACTGTACTGTCACCATTTGAGGAGGCAACGAGAATGGTGAGCAGGGACAGTGCATGCATCAGTGACACAATTCCTTTAGTGTACCTGCTGGAGCACACTCTGAGGGGAATTATAGATGTGGCTCTAGAGGCAGAGCAGCGGGAGGAAAAGGAGGCCTTCCCTAGCTCTCAGTCTTTCCGCAGACAGCATTTCAGCGGGTCCTCCTCAGATCAGACAGGAGGAGGAGGATGAGGAGGAGGTATATTTAAGTAGTGGGGGCATTGAAGGTGAGGATTCCTCAAGGGAGGGTTTTGTGTGCCTAGAAACCCAAGGACTAGTACGTGGCTGGGAGGAGGAAGTGCGCGATACAGTCATCCTCATTGACCAGGAAGACTTGGAAGCTAATGCCACCTCCAACCTACGCTGCATGGGCTCTCTTATCCTGCAAAGCCTGGTAAAGGACCCCAGGATTCGTGCTATCAAGGAGAGGGATTGTCATGGAACGGACATAGGGGCTCTGACCAGCGAGCCCCAGAACTAACAGCCTGGGACATTTCAGGCCGCTCGAGACGCCGAGTGCCGTGACACTCGTTAGTCGGGCCTGACGCCATCAAGAGGGGGTCAGATTGGAGCACACCCGCAGACGGATAACACCTCATTCCATCACACTGGTGGCAAGCGGTGAGGATAGCTCTCTGCACCCCCAGAAGACCCTTATCATGGCAGCATATGCCAATTATAAACAGGACACACTGCGGAGCATGCTGGAGGACCGTGGAGGAACCGTGGGCTCAAAGAGCAAGGATGCCCTGGTCGAAGAATTGGCGGCCCTGGATCAGCAGACCAGGGACCTGCCCGCAACCTCACCACCGATCGTAGCTCAGGCGTCCAGCCCTGAAAACTCCTTACAGAGGAAGGTACAGCAGCGGGCAGCGGCTTGCGGAGCCGCACCGACAGAAGCCACCTTCCAGAACTTCGTCCGGGACATCACCCATGAAGAAGAGCAGGAGCGGGTGCGCCAACATGAGATACAGCTGGCAGAAATCCAGTACCAACAGGGAGGAAACCCCAACTGGGAAAGACCAACGGCACGGAAGGTGCCCTTCCAGGCCTTCAAGAGCTTCAACGAGGCAGAGGAGGAAATAGAAAGTTTCCTCCAGGACTTTGAACGCTTGTGCCAACTACACGAGGTTCAACGGGCCACTTGGGGGATCCTGGCGTGTAAACTAACAGGGCGGGCTGCGGAGGCCTACAGGACTGTCCCAGACGAAGAAGCCCGGACTACGAACAGGTGAAACAAACCCTGCTGGCCCGTTTTGCCATCACCCCCGAAGCCAGCCGGATGAAATTCCGAAATTCCCGACGGCCCCACGGTACTACCCATGTGGAGTGGGCGCACCGGCTGCAACGGGACATGAAGACCTGGTTCGCCGGAAGCAAGGCTCGAACCCTCGAAGAAGTCACTCAGCTGTTCCTTCTCGAGCAGTTTTTCGACCACACCGCCCCGGCCGTGCGGGAGTGGGTGAGGGACAAGAAGCCCCAGACGGTGCAGCAAGCGGCCACCTGGGCCGATGAGTATACGGACACGCGCACGTCCCACGGGGGGGAACGACCTCCACCCTCCCGATCCACCCTACCACCTCCCCGTGCCACAACCCCACCTCCCCAGCCGGAGCCAACAACACGCTGGCCCGCACCCGGGTCCCAAACCGGGCCCCTTCCACGGCTACCATCCGTTGTTATGGGTGCGGCCAGATGGGCCACTACCGCCAGAACTGCCCCAACCAGCCACCCCTTCCGTGGGGCCCCCTCCGAGCCCCACCCGCAGCTCATTGTTACCAGGAGGAATCCCCATACTGGGACCCACAGGAGGAATGGGGGATGCTGCATGAGGCCGATCCCGTGCAGGCTGCATCCGCCGACAACCGCCAACACCACAGACAGGCGATATGGATTAACGGGCGGGCCGCCGAAGGTCTCCGCGACTCCGGCGCTACCATCACACTTGTCTGGCCTCACCTGATTCCTCGAAAGGACCGGCTGGACCACACCGTCGCTGTTCGCGTAGCCGGAGGCAAGGTGCTCCGACTCGCTACCGCCCGAGTCCATTTGGATTGGGGGTCAGGGGAGGGATCCGTGCGGGTGGGGTTACTCGACCAACTACCGGCAGAAATCCTCCTGGGGAACGACCTGGGACGCTTGGTATCAGCCTACGCCACAGACGCGGCCGCCCCAGTGACCACCCGGCAACAAAGCCACCGGATCGACCAAGGCACTCCGGTCGGGACCCAGGTGAGACCAACCAGACTTCTCCGACCTCCCAAACCCCCCAAGCCTCCCAGACCTCCCCCCCGACCGAACGAACCCACATCTCCTACCCCGGACCACCCCCTTAAGTGGAGCTCTCCAGCCACCCTCCGGCACCAGACCCAGACTGACCCCACCCTAGAAAGGTACCGCGACCGGGCCGGCCAGGGTCCCAGCGACGGACAGGACGACAGCATTGAGTGGGAAGATGGGCTACTGTATCGGTACACCAATAGGGGAGACGCTCAGATCCACGGGCTCCCACAAACAGCTAGTAGTACCGCAGGCCCCCAGAAAGGAACTCCTGAGACTGGCCCACGACATTCCCCTCGCCGGCCATCTAGGAATGGCCAAGACCCGACACCGGTTAACCCGAGCATTCTTCTGGCCTTGCCTTAGTGAGGATGTCCGGGAGTACTGCCGCACCTGCCCGACCTGCCAGAAAACGGGGAAAACTGGGGACCACCCGAAAGCCCCCCTTCACCCCATGCCCATCATTCAAGAACCCTTTAGTCGGGTGGCAGTAGACATAATTGGTCCCTTACCCCGCCCCAGCGCCACCGGGAAGAGATATATTCTCACCGTGGTGGACTACGCCACCCGATACCCCGAGGCAGTGGCCCTGTCTAACATTCAGGCAGACACCGTCGCCGTTGGCCTCCTACAGGTGTTCTCTAGGGTAGGATTTCCTCAGGAAATCTTGTCTGATCAGGGCTCCCAATTCACCGCTGAGCTAACCCAACAGCTCTGGCGTCTGTGCGGGGTTAAGGCGCTTCACAGCGCCCCATACCACTCGCAGACGAACGGGCTGTGCGAGCGGTTTAATGGGACCCTGAAACAGCTCATCCGTGCTTACACCCAAGAGAGGAAAGACTGGGAGAAATACCTACCCCACCTGTTATTTGCCTACCGGGAGGTCCCCCAAGAGTCGACCACCCCTTCGAACTCCTGTACGGGCGACGGGTGCGAGGCCCCCTAGACTTAGTCCGGGTGCAGTGGGAGGGGGGACAGGAAGCCGAAGGGCTCCCCGCCGTGAGTTACGTCCTGGAGCTCCGAGAGCGCTTGACCGAACTCACGGCGATGGTTCAGGGGAACATGCAGGCAGCCCAGGCCCAGCAGAAGGCATGGTACGAGTGCTCTGCCCGCAGCCGCTCGTTTCTCATGGGGCAGAAGGTCCTGGTGTTGAAACCACAGCGGCAGAACAAGCTGCAGGCGTCCTGGCAGGGCCCCTATCGGGTAGTCACCCAAGTGGGAGAGACCACCTACGTGGTTGTCAGCTGTACCGACACCAGGATCCAGCGGACGTTCCATGTCAATATGCTGAAGGCATACCACGAGCGCCCCGAGACGGTATCTGCCATCTGCGCTCCTGCGACCGAGGAGGCAGAACAGTTCCCCCTGGTAGACCTCCCCGGGATAGACGGTCGGCTCTCAGGGGTGGAACAAGTGCAGCTAGGGGAAGGGTTGGGTCCCCATAAGCAGGAGCAGGCCAGGCAGCTGCTCCAAGAGCACCAGGAGCTCTTCTCCGCACTCCCTGGCTACACCAGCCGGGCCGTGCACCAGGTGGAAACCCCCGGCCAGCGTCCCCTTCGGCAACCGGCATACAGACTCCCGGAGGCAGTACACGAATCCATGCGGGCTGAAATCCGGGAGATGCTGGAGCTGGGAGTTATCGAGCCCTCTGCCAGTCCATGGGCCTCGCCCGTAGTCCTGGTCCCCAAAAAGGATGGTACCACCCGGTTTTGTGTCGACTACCGGAGGCTCAATGACTGCACTGTCACTGATGCTTACCCCATGCCCCGAGTCGATGAGCTGTTGGATCAGATCTCCCAGGGCCATTTCTTGACCATGGTAGATCTGTGCAAGGGGTACTGGCAGATTCCCCTTGCAGAGGAGGCGACCCCGAAGTCGGCCTTCATCACCCTGTTCGGCCTGTACCAGTTTCGGGTCATACCGTTCGGGATGAAGAACGCCCCGGACACTTTTCAGCGGTTGATCGATCGCCTCCTCGATGGCCTCCAGGAATTCACTTGCGCGTACCTGGACGACATCGCCATCTACAGCCAGACTTGGGAGGAACACCTTCACCATCTGGGGGTGGTATTCGCTCAGATAAGGGACGCCAACCTGACCCTTAAACCCGCGAAGTGTAGGATAGGGATGTCCGAGGTACAGTACCTCGGCCACCGGGTGGGTCGGGGAACCCAGCGTCCAGAACCGGCCAAGATAGAAGCCATTCTGGAGTGGCCCACCCCCATCACCAAGACTCAGGTCCTTGCTTTCTTGGGCACGGCAGGGTACTACCGGAAATTCGTTCCCAACTATAGCGTCCTCGCCAAACCCCTGACCGACCTGACTAAGAAAAACCCTGCCCCGCCAAGTCCTGTGGTCCCCGGAGTGCGAAACCGCCTTCCAACAACTGAAGACCGCCCTAACCCAAGCACCCTCTTGGCAGCTCCCAATTATAACAAACGCTTCATTGTCCATACAGACGCATCGATGTTTGGACTGGGAGCCATACTAAGCCAAGTGGGTTGACGACGGCAGGGATCATCCGGTGGCTTACATCAGCCGCAAACTCCTACCCTGGGAGGTGGGATACGCAGCGGTCGAGAAAGAATGTCTGGCCTTGGTTTGGGCCCTGCGAAAGTTCCAGCCGTATGTGTACGGGCGGTCCTTCACCGTAATGACGGATCACAACCCCCTGGTGTGGCTAAACCGGGTGGCGGGGGAGAACGGCCGCCTGTTGCGGTGGAGCCTGGCCCTCCAACCTTTAACTTTTCTATCCAATACCGGCCCGGGCCACAGAACGGGAATGCCGACGGTCTATCCCGGCAATCGGCCCGGGAACCCGGAGATCCAAGCTCCCCGACTTCCCTATTTGACCCGTGTGGGTCCAACCGGGTCCGTCGGACTCGTTTGAAGGGGGAGGAATGTCATGGAACGGACATAGGGGCTCTGACCAGCGAGCCCCAGAACTAACAGCCTGGGACATTTCAAAGACCTTTTTCTTTATTTGAGACTCTTTCGGTTTTGCGTGTTGAAATGAACAGTTATACCTTTTCTAGATGTGGTTTTATTGGTGTGATGTATTACCATGTATCCTGTATTGTATGAGTGTGGATTCAGATGTGTAATTGTGTGATGCATTTAAAGGTATTATATTTCCCCTTGGTTGCTAGGAGTGAAAGGCTGTGTTGAAATTCAATTGTATGCTAATTTATGTGTACATTAGCTCTGTGTGTGTGTGTAATCTGATGATGCAAGCATGCCATTGTATTGAAATTGAGTTCCCATTCAAGCCTGGGCATGTCTCCTTTGTGTGTGAGATGTTTAAATGCGTGTCCCATTTGAGTAAAGAGTCAGTTCAACTGCGTTTGACTTGAAGCATACAGCCCCGTTTGGTGTCGTCATTTCATAGCTAAAATCACAGTGCAGGAGACACTCTGCGGTCTCCTAGCTCCCCACTACGCAGAACGGGTCAACTTAATTCGGCAACACCATCTCGCCAAGTAACGCCAGAGTCATCTCAGGCTGCTTGAGACGCCGAGTGCCGTGACACTCGTTAGTCGGGCCTGACGCCATCAAGAGGGGGTCAGATTGGAGCACACCCGCAGACGGATAACACCTCATTCCGTCACAGGGATCATTACTGGTTGGCAATCCTTCTTGATCCACTATACAAGGGTAAAGTTACAGAGCTCATCCTGCCCGCACAGAGGGAGGACAGGATGAAAAAAACTTGAGGACACTCTAAAGCGTCACTTGTGTAACACCTTTCCAGGCACTGGTAAGTTACCAAGTGATGACACAGGTGCTTCTGAGGCTGCGGATGATCAGAGGAATAGTAGTGAAGGCCGGGGCCGCTTGACTGATGCCTTTTTAAATTTTTTTAGTCCACGACGCCGAGGGACATCAAATGTAGGCACCCATTGCCAGTGTCTTCACCGTATGGTGCAGGACTACCTAGGGGCAAGGCCAGACCTGGATACCTTTCCAGAAGATGATCCACTGGCTTACTGGGTGTTGAGATTGGATCACTGGCCAGAACTTAGTCAATATGCTATGCAGCTACTAGGTTGCCCTTCATCCAGCGTGCTTTCTGAAAGGACGTTCAGTGCCGCTGGAGGTTTTGTCACAGACAAAAGACTGCGTCTGTCCACCGACTCTGTAGACCAGCTGACATTTATAAAAATGAATCAGTCCTGGATCAGCAGCTATCAATCCCCTGATGCTGACGTAATGGAATAGATCGGGGATTTCTTCTGCATTCACAAAACCTCCACCACTGCACTCTTCCACAATACCACAGAGGGGTTACGGTGGGAAGGCACTAGCTGGCACCAAAGGCCCAATATTTGGGTGCACTGGCACTGACGCCTATATTACCAGATTTATATCATTTTAATTTTTTGGACCACAGGGTCCAACCCTGCACTCTTCCACAATACCACAAAATGGTTACGGTGTGAAGGCACTTGCTGCCACCAAAGGCAAAATATTTGGGTGCACTGACGCCCGTACCAGATTCATATCATTTTAATATTTGACCGCAGGGTCCAACCCTACACTCTTCCACAATACCACAAAAGGGTTACGGTGTGACGGCACTGTTGCTGACGCTAAAGGCCCAATTTTAAAGCACCTATTGTTACTTTCATCCTAAGCCTGCATAGGTTTCACCATAATTTAGCCCAAAAATCACTTAACTTGTTCTGCGTGTCCTAAATTGTCTCCTGTCATAATACAGACAGTCGCCCCAAGCAGTTGTTTATGAATAGATTAAAGGAAAACCGTTTACCGTCATTTAAAATGTGATTTTTTTGTTTTTAAATGTTTCTATACATTCTACAAATCCGCCACTTCACAGGCAGGTTATGGGGACCTCCTAGGCACGATATTTGAAGGAATTTTTCGTTTTTATTTTTAACCCTTATTTCATGGAAAACTCACTGTTCCTTTTAAAAACCTTTTTATTTAAACTTTTTGTCCTTGTTTCCTGTCCCCCAGGGCACTACCCAGACCCCCATACACCTTTTATGGCAAACATATTGTATATATGCCCTCTTGGAGGGCAAACTAAAAGTCGAACTTTTGAGTCCTTGCATTGATTGCATTGCATTGAGTTCGGTTCGTGTTCGCATTCGAACTCAAACTTTTGAAATTGTTCTAGTTCGAATACGAAACCGAACACGGGGGTGTTCGGCTCATCCCTAGTTGTTACACCAATGTGTTAGGTAATGCTGAAGCACAGAGAGGCGTAGCTTCCTTTTCCCTGTTCCCAATTAGGGCGCTGAGAACTACACCGCAGATGGAACAGGACCTGGCCTAGGACTCAGGTCATAGCAGAAAAGGGTTGCCAGGGGATTCAGGATGGATTCCAACAGGAATATGATATGTACTACAATTATCGTAAGGATTCCTTAAAACCTAGTCTTTTGTTATACTTGCACAGTAATCACATTTGCGAGTGTAATGGTGGGTTACGTGAAACATGTCAATGGTCAGTTGGGCAGCAAAATTCTTAGAGTACTCACACTTATTTTTTAATGACTGACTAGACCCCTGCTCCTATACAACACACTTGGCTGGAAACACTAAACATCACGCTGCTCCTGATATCACAATAGAGGCAACAAAAACATACTAATAGCCCCACAAACAAAGTTGGAGTTAACATGGATTCCATTTTTTGTAAAGTGATCTCTTAGTCTGGGGCCTCACGTGCGCACCAATGGGTCGGTTATTTTTTTCATGGACATACTTCTGTACAACAGACGGTACATGTAAAGTTTAATGTTGAAGTTAAAAATCTAGAGAACTTTGGAAGTAGAAGTCTTTGTGTTAAGTAGACCTTCCTCGACGTGTGTCCTAGCAGTTTCACACTGATCAAAAATTTGCGTCCATTCTAACGTGCGTGACAAAGTGCACACTTATTTTTTATGTGGCTTCCTTTATGATCCATCAAAATACTATGACGGGCGTATTGCAGCAGACGCATTTGGTGCGCCCGTGTCGCCCCTGCCTTAGTGGTAGGAAGGAACCAGTGACGTGTGGTGAGGTCAGTGGCTGGTGAGACACTGGCTAGTAACACGGTGTCAGGGATCGTGCCTGTATCCTGAACCCTGAACCAGCTCAATGAAGAGTAATGCCCTGTAACCTGCAAAAGGCAACCAGCATCCAACAATGTTACAGTCAACACCAGAGCACACACACAACCACACCTCTGTCTGTGTCCATAAAGGACCACTCCCTACTCAGTACCTTGCCTCAGTATTGAGTTTCTTCCAGCCTGATAGGTTGTGTTCCTGTTTCCCTATTGCTTATTGTGTACCAGACCCTCTGCTTGCCCACCAACCACCACTTTGTGCCAACCCTCTGACTTCAGCTTACCTACTGACCACCCGCCTGCTTTATCCACTTGTACTGCGCTCTGGTATATCCTGCATCTGCCTACTCCAGCTACCAACAGCGTGTTGCCCCGCACACTGGGCTCAGACCCCCCTAGCCCTTGGGTAACACCATGGCTTATGCCAGGTGCCACCCTGACACACGAGTTAGATAGGTCCAGGTTCAGTGGTCCCCAGGCTATGGCTGTTTAGTGCTCCCCAGGAACTGGCTGCTTTCAGTGCTCCCAAGGATTGGGCTGTTCAGTGATCCCAGGAACTGGCTGCTGTCAGTGCTCCCCAGGAACTGGCTGCTGTCAGTGCTCCCCAGGATCTGGCTGCTCAGTGCTCCCCAGGAACTGGCTGCTGTCAGTGCTCCCCAGGATCTGGCTGCTATCAGTGCTTCCCAGGATCTGGCTGCTGTCAGTGCTCCCCAGGATCTGGCTACTCTCAGTGCTCCCTAGGAACTGGCTGCTGTCAGTGCTTCCCAGGAACTGGCTGCTGTCAGTGCTCCCCAGGATCTGGCTGCAGTCAGTGCACCTCGGGACTGGCTGCTGTCAGTGCTTACCAGGATCTGGCTGCTCTCAGGGCTCCCCAGGATCTTGCTGCTCTCGGGGCACCCCAGGATCTCTTGCTGCTCTCAGGGCTCCCCAGGATCTCTTGCTGCACTCTCAGGGCTCCCCAGGATCTCTAGCTGCTCTCAGGGATCTCCAGGATGTGCTTCCAGGCACACAGCCCTTGCAACTGAGAAAGCAAGACTCACTCACCTGCTGACTTGCTCACACACTCACGCTCTCACACACAGGCTCACTCACCCACTGACATGCTCATTTGCGCTCTTTCATGGTTCACTGTTTCACTCAATCTCCCTCACAGTTACTCACTCTCACACTCTTTTTTCTGCTGTCTCTTGTGTGCACACTCTCTCACTGCATCGTTTCTTGAGCTTTCTCTGCTTTATCTTGCTGTGTCTCTGCTTTTTTGGGGGGGTTTTTTGCTTTACCTCCCTCTGCTGTCTCTTTTTCTCCCTGTGTGTGTTGATTTCTTTACTTCCCTGTCTCTGCAGTAGCTGAGGGTGAAAGTTCAGCCCCGCCCTCCCCTCAGTTCATATTGCAGGCGGGAAGAGGAGCAACTCAGGCACACATGCTCAGTGCTTTTTTTATGTATACCAAAGTATGCACACTGATTGGTTAGCTTAAAGTGCCTCCTGAGGTTGGTGTGGAAAATGACAAGAAAGAAAAGCAAGTAAATATGAAAAAAAATATCATATTTGCTTGCTTTTTATGCCTGCTGAATGACACTACTGACTCATTCAAAAGGCATACAGGTAGCTTGATTTAAAAGCACACTAGCAAAGCATGCATGTCCCTTTAAGGACTGTATTAACCATTTCAATGCTGTGCCCGTGTGCTGAGCTTATTCTCACAATTTTTTGCTCATCATGTTTAAATGCTATTTAAGTCATGATATATTGTAGAAACCAGAAAAAATATATGCTGTTTTTTTTTTTATGGGCTCAGAAGATTTAGAATATATTAGTACTACTGTATATGTATATGTTAGTAATAACATAACATTGTTATATCAAAATGGAGATTTCTATTCAAATTTCAATAATTTACAACAGGAATATGTATGTTTCCACATTTTATCATCCAAACCTTTGTGGTTATATTTTCTAAAGGGTAATTTTTTTTTTTTTTAATCAGAAATTAAGGACCTGTTACAGAATTTTCCTAAGGAAATTTACAGTTTTAACCAAAATTGAAAAAACTTTTCTCTTGTATTTTGCCACATTGTGTTTAATAAATACTATGACTATGTATAAAACACTGTACTTGCTGCCAGTGTGGGAACTAGGTAGGAGAGTAATGGCAGCAGCATTGTTCGCTTTATATATGAAAAGTGTTTTATTTTATTTTACATGATTATATTTTGGTGTCATTGGAAAGGCCAGGCTGTGGCCTTTCCAAAGACACCTCACTTGACCATGTGAGATGTAAAGAATAGAGATACAGTGGTCCAAAGCAACTCTGCCTCTCCTTTCTATGACACACCAGCTTACATTTCAGATGACGGGCCATGAATACGGTTTATGTCACCACTTCCATACTTTCTCCTGGCATGGAAAATGACAAGGTGAGTTATTGCAGCAGCAGTGCTTTCTTTATAACTGAAAGTCTACAATAATTCTGCTATAAAAATAGCTTCTTTTCTTTTCTTTTTATATTACATATGGCAATTCTCTTCCCTTCCCAATGACACCTCATTTGGCCTTGTGGCATGTATATAGGTGGAGATAGATAGGCACAAAGGATTCCTGCCTCCGCTGCTAAATCTTCACCAGCTTAGTTTGAGTCAAGGGGATTTCCCCGACATCATGATATCACATGTCATGACTCCTAGGAGGAGTCTCCCTGCCCAGCCTGACATGCTGTGGACTGCAGCAAAGGATATAGAAGAGACTACCCAGACACTGGAATAACCGAGAGATGAGTAAATGCACACTACAAGATGAATGATGTGAACATCATTTCCTTCATAGGAAAAACACCTAAATGTCCATTTCCATACATTATGACACCACATCCTGGCGTATTCACTTAAGGGTAAATGCACCTTGAATTGTTAACCCCTACCACCTCCTTATTACCAGTTGTATTACGAGCAAGCCACCGTGTCAGTGGCTTGACTTGTAAAAAGAGCTAGTTGCCAATAGATACCAGCAGCACCGCTGCCAGTATTGCCTCCTGGAGTCTATAGGAGCTCATGGTTTCTGTAGGGCCAGTGGAAGGACACCGGTAACTGGAAAGTACACTAAGAATTACTTGTGAAGTTTGCAGCTTGGCTGGACTAGCAGAGGAAAAGTTATGATTTACAAGCTCACTCATTAACGACATAGGCTGACGTCAGATGAACGCAGTGTTCACATCCGTGTTGCCATACAGTTTAACGTCCGTGTAGCATAGAATCATGATCAATAGAGACCCACACATGAAGTACGTGCGCACTGAACTGCGCATGCACAACGCACATGGCAAAGGGACGCAAGTTGGGCAAGAACGTAAAACCTCTAGACAGACGCACAGAGTGCGCCACATCTGTGTAGCATTCTGTGTCAGTGATAAGGAGATGTCAGACGCAGCGCATTTGTGACACCCAGCACCTTGACGCACAAAATGGCTTTTCATATCCTTTTTAGATTTTTATAATTTTTCATATTAATGTTATTTCCCATAGTTCCCTTTTCTTTCTATAGTATCTTCCGTCAGTACGCCTGTCCGTTGTGCACGTACACAGTGTGCGCTCTGACTGCGTTCGTCTGACATTGGCCTAAGCTAGCGTTATACTAAATTGTCCACCATAATAGCATGAGCAGAATAGGGGCCATTTGCATCTCTTTCTGAGTCAAATAGATGGAACGTGACGGAGTTCAAATCTAGATCATCCACATTATTTGGAACTATGATAAAACTTTCCATCCAAATTATTTTATCTGGATTTTCCCTTTGAAATTTGAAGTTTGGTGAATGATCATTAAACTTTTAAAAAATATAGAACTATATTGATATTGGTATAACAAAATGTATTTAGGAATTGTACATTTTTCATTCAGATTTCCAGAAGAGAAGTTTATTTAAATGCAATTATTTAAAATGAACAAGCGACTACAGAATAGATTGAGATTTATGTTTTGTCGATTCTTCATTTTTTCACTAAAATTATTCCCATTGCGATTATTGTATAGCTATTCAATATAGGATCTATATCCTGTTAATTGCGATATAGCAGAACTGACATCTTCCATTGGACTACCAAAACAGAAGCTAAAATCATCGGTTGAAAGCACCCAAACAGTCTGCATCACATTCTGATCCTTCAGTATTGATCGTGGAAAGGAAAATCTGGATGCTTCTCAAATCTGCGGAAATAAATTGAGAAATATATGTGTCAATCACAAATGCTTTGTCCAAAAAAAAAATTTACATTCCGTTCAAATTTTGTCTCTCTCCCGGGTACATGCATTCTAACAGCCAGCCATTAGGTGGCAGCAGCCGTTCAAATATCTGGAAAAGTGATATAAAGTCTTCTTTTATGAAATTTGAATGTAGAATATCAAAATAGAGAATATTTTAAAAGGAAACACTTGTGAAATATATACACAGTATATATATATTTATTTATATATATATATATATATATATATATATACATACACACATAAAATGTATACCACTTCCGTTAATATATAATTCTATATATAAATATATACAATTACTCTTGTTGTACCATTTTAGTTTAAAAATCCTTTTGGATTAAGTTCCTGGATAATTAATCTCTTTGCAGTCGCAGGCACACATGCATCGTTTTTGTGCCTGACAATTTATTGACACTCATAAATATTGGCAGTTAAAAATATATTTTCTATTTGCACTGTCAGACTCATTGGGCGGCCAATACCCTTTGCTTACTTCAGTCTTTAAATTTTCAGTGACCGTGACAGAGGTGACTGTTATATGTGTCTGCTGTGTAACAGAACAACTTGCTGTAGTTCTCTTTAGAGCATTAATTATCACGTAATACCATTACTTACAGACAATATTATCACAGTGTCATCACCTACCAGATTTTCTGCCTAGACTGTTTCTTAGAACATTACAAGGCTGTAGTGTGTGTGTGTGTGTGTGTGTGTGTGTCATGGGTGGCACAATACAAACACAATACAAATCCATAAAATTAACTTTTTATCTCTATTAATAATTCTCTTTTTATTTTGCCTTTATGGTAGATAATGTGAAAGCTCTGTTGCCCCGTCCTCCACTTCATTCTACATTCTTCTGCATCCACAGTCAACTTTCCTTGTCACTGATATTATATCGACGAGAAATTTGGGCAACTTAATTTTGTGTGTGAATTAGCACTGTTAATGTAATACACCCTTTAAGAGCTGCCTGGGATCAATGTTGTGTGTGCAGCTTCTGCTGGTAAAAGTAAAGTAATTAGGCCTGACAATTAACATTATCTGTAGTTATTCTGTATTCTGAACTGTAGTTACTCCTTTTGACCAGCAGATGGCAACATCTGCCTGCTGTATAAATTATTACAGTAAGAAATACATTGTGAAGAATCCCCAACTTGTTTTACTGTATATTGAATTAAAAATATTTTTTTTAAAAAACACTGGTTCCTGACCAAGGCTGCCATCAGAGGGATGACAGCTCATGATATGTTCAGGGGCCCAGTGACCCATGATGACCCTTGGCCCCTGCCATATGATATGCAGCTTGTCAAGTGCCACAGATGTAGGGGTCTGCAATGTCACTCAGGACTGGTCTACCAAAATACTGATAAATTTACCAGTGGTTAGTGGCATCTGGGGACGGTAAAGGGGCAGTAAAAACACTCTGGGCTACATTACAGTCTTTGTGGTAAAACGGGGACGCAAAGGAGAAAAACCTGCACTTACAGGTTTCTCCTTTGTGCCCTCGTTTTACCGCGATATTACAATGCAGGTGCTTAAAAAGCTGCCTGCATAGTTAACGGGCACTAAGCCCCAGGATGTACACGGCAGCACTAAGCGCCGCCACGAGCATCCACTCGATGGAGTCCATAGAACTCCACTGAGTTTCTCCTCTGCCGGTCACCCGACCTGCCGGATCTCGTATCGCGAGATCCTTCAGGTCAGCTTAGTGATCCACAGGGGGAGACTGGGGGATTTTTTAAAGCAGTCTCTCCCTGCTCCCGCCAGATGGAGCTGTGGTCCTTGCCGCGGGATAGTAGGTGAATATCTGAATTTTTTTGGGGGGGTTTCTGGTTGGTGCTAACAGATTCTGCACCAGCGGAATCCATTAGCACCAAGTCCTGGCTATGGTTAACGTTTTGCTAACCGCAAGTGGATGTTAATCAGCATTAGGACTTTGTAATCCTAACACTGATTAACACTTTGCACTCCCCATGTTAAGTATAGGGAGCGCAAAGTACAGTAACCTCGCGCTGAAAAGTGCAAGGTACCAAATGGTAACGGCTTTCATTAATCCGTTAGCGTTTGGATTGTAACATGCGTTGGCTACCAGGGCTAACGGTAACGTTCTCTCAGGTGAGTGCTAACGTTAGCACTAACTATGTAATGTTGCCCCCTGACTCTTAACTGGTGGAGGGAGTAGTATACTTGGCACCAGATAGAGGTACAGGCCAAACGCTAAAATAAGGTAAGCAGAAGAGGAGGCAAAATGGTTTATTTTTATATAGTTTCCAGAAGTGGGCAGGATGGGGAGCGAGAGCCTCAACCATCGATTCAGTAAGGGGCCCAATGAATTCTGATGGCAGCCTTGTGCTTGACGTTAGTTTTTTGGAAAATCATATGGTAGTGAAGAGGTTAATAAAGATTTTGACTTGATCTTCCTTATCCTTTTAAGGCAGAATATATTTAAGGAAATGAGGTAGCTTTAGTTTTTACACTAGGTTTAGTTGCTGTTTAAATACCAGTGCTTGAAACACTAAGGTCTCTATTCTATATGTAGCAACTCAATATAATTGTTAGCGCTAGCATAAGTAATTTTACCGTGTGATATCCATATTCCATAGTGAATGCTAATCTGGGGTGAAATCAGTTAACGTCTCACAGCTTGCGCGAGTGTACTTTACTTTGTTTCTCCTATACCTAACATGGGGAACGCAATCTATTTTACCATCTCGATAAGTGAGGTATAGCCAGGTGCTGGCGGGATGCAAAATGAAGAATTTTAACAACTCCTAAAAGATGACGTAAAATCATTTAACACGCTCTAACCCCCCCCCCCCCCAAGTAATCCCATACTCACGTCTCATCCCACAGTGAAAAGAGTGGTCGTATCCACTGTTTCTTCTCGTCGGGAGCAGAGAGAGACTGGGAACAAATAATTCCTGGTCTCCCCCAGCGATCAATCATCAGTGTGAGGTGCTGAGATAGCACCTTCCTTGGCATACGACGTTAACATGGAGTCGGTAAGGGAAAATCTTCAAGCACAGATTTCCCTGCATACCATCTCCATCTTAGCGAAAGAAATGGACTAGAGCCCTAAATCAGTAAAATTAATGTTGTAACTGAAAATCATATGCCTCTGCCCGTGTCATGTCGAGGGAGGTCATAAAGTATTATGGTGCTCATTCTGACTCAACCAGGTCTATTCAAAGAAAGGTGAAAACCAGGAGAAGAGAACAATCTAGACCAAATAGCCGATTTGGAAACTGAGATAAATGGGAGAATTTTTCTGGTTTGGCTATTTGGTCCTATAATTTTCACTTCTCCAGTTATTCTCCTGGGTTTCACCTTTCTTTAAATATGTATGTTTGTGTGTGCGAATATTAAAAGACATGCAGGTCTCTTCATTTATTTTAATATTTCACAGTGCTAGCTGGTTAGTAAGAGCCGGCCAGCCATCACTAAACTAACCCTTTCACAATCAGCAAGGTATCATGCCATGATACCTTTCGTCCAAAATTGTTATAATGGACAAAATGCAGACAAAATGAATTGTGACATGAATGATTTTCAGGAATATTGTCTGACATTTTTGGAGAATTTGATTTGTATGAATCACATTTTTTTCCATGAACGATGCTAATATGTAACATTATTATTATGCTTTATGTAGCATTACACAAGGAATTGAATGACCAGTAGGTGTATAAGCAGGTATGTTGTAAAATATTATCAATTCATATTCAGCTGACTAGTTATATGTATATACAGCATGTCAGTTATTTGAGGCTCCAATAGCAAACATCTTTTCATACAATGTAGCTGGGATATAGCGCAGATTTTGGTTTAGTCCTTTTAGGGTTTCCATGTCTTCCGGTGTCAACTGGAAATCAAAGACCTGAATGGGAGTTCGGAGCAAGCATTAGTAAGCAGGTAACAATGGAAAGATACAATTTAGCACAATGTTACAAGAAGTAAAGGCAAAGCTCTAGTCTGTAAATTATAATAAGCCTTGCCTTTTGAGGTGGACAGTTAATGGTCTAAGCTACAATCTTCACTGTAGTGCAATTCATACTCAACAAGTTGACAAATCCATTGTACATATTGTGAAAAACTTACGTACAAAAAATTTGCTTCCAATTTCACCTGATACTTGCATTTTTGTGGTAGGATTGACACCTCTCTTGGGTGTGTTTTGGATTATGAATGAAGGAACAAAGCTTGCTCATTCAATGTGATCTAACTACCAGTGTGAACAAAATTAGTTGTTCAACCATTATTATTAGTATCTTCTCACCTGGAAATTTTCTTTGATTCGTGCAGGAGTAAAGCTCTTTGCCAAGATTACCATATCGCGCTGCAGATGGTATCTAAAAGCCACCTGAGCTGGAGATTTGTTATGTTTTTTAGCAATGGCTTTTAATACTGGATCCTCAAGAAGAACTGGTGCGTCTTTGTTAATCCTAGAAAAATCACAGTTCTAGATATACTCTATTTTGTGTTGAAATTCAATGACAAACATAAATTAGCATAAAATACTCAGTTTGCGTACATTTTTAACCCTTATTCCTACCAAGCACTTTTTGATGAAAAAAATGATTATAATATTAATTTGAACTATGGGATGCGTAGTTAAAATTTAAGGACTATATTACAATCTTCACGCAAATGTTAACGCTCACTTGCGTGAGCATTAACGTTTGCCGCGGTGTTTCACACATACTACAATCCAAACGCAAACGGGTTAAGTAAACTGTAAATACATTCACTCCCAGTTTTGTTTTTACCCTGGAAGGAGCTCCAGCTATTGCCTGGGTGCAGGGCCGGCCCAACGATGGAGCAGCGTGGGGCGCTTGCTCCAAGCGGCGGAAATTTGGGGGCAGAAAATTCTTGAGCCGCCATCGCCGACGCCGCTGCCGATGCACTATTTTTGCACCGCGGCAGCATATAATTTGGCAGCCGGCACGCATGCGCCCACATGGAACAGCGCGGGATCAAGACGCCACCACGGAGCCACGTGTCATGTTGGCGAACGGCGGTGCCGTGGAGGGATCCTCAAAGGGGTACACGCCAGCCAACTTGTTTTGTTGAATGAGACTCTCAGTCTCCACTCCCAGGCTCCAGACCAGTCCTGTACTCGTCTCGTCCTCCGGTTCCCATCGGGCCCTGCGGGACCAGCAGCCAGCCACGCATCAAGCCATTCAGCCACCAGGTATGTGAGTGCCAGCCCACCATCAGCAGCAGGAGTATGATCTGGTGGATGTAGATAATCTGATTGATGCATTGTTTATCCATCCTTGGGTCAGTGAACAAATCCAGGCACACAGGAAAGAGTGTAACTGTGCCTGGTATTATATCCTCTGCACCTGGCAGGTCTGCTAAATGCTGTTTTCTCTTTTGACAACTTTCAATGACAAACAATGCGGTGTACAGTGATATAAAAAATGTAGGATATCATAGAGCAGACTGCAATATACTGTATTAAACAGTACAAAGAAATGTTAGGGGTTTAAATAACATTCACAAAAAGCGTAGTGAAAGAAAGTGCAGCTACAGCAGCATGCACACAGGGGCGGACCAATTCCCAGTGAATGTGTGTTAGATCCTTCAGAGAAGCGCGTCTCCTAGACAAAGAAAAAGGACGTCTTGTGCGTCACATAAATATTATTTAAAAAAAGGATACGCTCATACATGGTGCACATTACTGTGAGATTTATTACTGTGGAGCTCTGCAATACACTCATACACACTGCACATTACTGTGAGTTTTATTGCTGTGGAGCTCTGCGATACTCTCATACACACTGCACATTACTGTGAGGTTTATGGCTGTGGAGCTCTGTGATACACTCATACACACTGCACATTGCTGTGAGGTTTAACCCCTTCGCTGCGGTGGACGCGCTCAGCGCGTCCAACCGCATGTCACGTTGCGTGCGGAGGACGCGCCGAGCACGTCCAGCCTTTGGGGTCAGCGTTCGGCCGGGTTCCGGCCGATCGCTGGCCCCCCCGGTGCGGGCTGACATCCTCGATGTCAGCCCAGCATCCGGAACCGCCGCCAGGCTAATTAGGTGTCATCGCGGCGGCGCGATGACACCTAATTCAGGCGCCCCCCCCCCCACATGTGCGGAGGAGGCGCCTGAAAGGGAGGGGGGGAGGTCTCTCCCTCCCGATCGGCGGCATTGCGGGGGTTAACCCAGGCACCATTTGGAAGGGCACAGCCTGCCCTTCCAAATGGTACCTGGCATTAACCCCTGGGGAGCCGGATCACGAATCGGCACTGAAAAGCGCCGGTTCGTGATCCTTTCCCGGAGCTAGCCGACATCTTGGATGTCGGCCAAGCCTCCGGGAACTCCCCCTGAGGACTGGTGTCATCGTGCATAGCACGATGACGCCAGTCCTGGAGTTAACCCCTAGCTGCCACCAATAGTGGAGATAGGGAGTTCCAATGAACTCCCTATCTCCGATCCGTGGCAGCTAGGGGTTAAAGTTTGGTATTGTTGGATCGGCCAGAGCATGGCCGTTCCAACGATACCAAACTCGAATGTGAAAAAGTTAGTAAAAAAAAAAAAAATTTTAAATAAAAATAAAAAAATATTTAAAAAAAATTATAAAAAAAAGATAAACAAGTTTTTTTTCTTTTTTTTGGTTTGTTAATGCAGCAATATTGTTCCCATTTCAATTATAATGTGAACAATGATGCTGCACTAACGATTTTTGTATGCGGTGCGTTTGTTAAAAATCGTGTAATTTTCCCCCAAAAAAAAATGTAACGAGACCCCATCTCTAATTTTTTTAACAAGCGCACCCCATACAAAATATAACCGCAATTGCTCGCATCTTAAAATGTGAAAAAAACACTTTACACATTGCAAATTATTGAAAAATCATATTTTATTGCATTTTTTGTTATAATATACAGACAGGTCATGACGTATACATATAATAATGACATATTATGAATTTGCCGAGTCTGACGGAAAGAACGATATATAATATGTCTGGGTCATATACTAAAATAAGCCTTCAAAACGCGTTTAAACATGATGAGCAAAACCGGTAAAAATGACCTCAGCACAGGGGCGGGAAAAGCCTCAGCAGCGAAAGGGTTAATGCTATGGAGCTATGTGATACGCTCATACATGTCACGTATTTTTTTGGGGGGACAGCATTTCATCCTTCGCTCCAGGCAGCACAGTGGCTTGGGCCGGACCTGCCTGGATGGGTTTGGGCCAGAATCAGTACTCCTTCAGGATGCTGACAGCGAAGGCAGCATTCTGCACATGGATACGGGACCCCTCGTTACACCACCCTTCTAATTAACCCCAGGGCAGCCATCAGAAATGATGGGGCCCCTTACTAAACCTCACGATGGGGCCCCCCCAGCCCCGCCCCCGGCACTCCCTCAACCTCTAACAGCTTTTCTCCCCCTTCAAAAAAAAAAGGACATAACATAGCACCACAGCAATAAAACTCCCAGTAATGTGCAGTGTGTATGAACGTATCACAGAATCCACAGCAATAAATCTCACAGTAATGGGCTGTATATGATGGCCTTTGGGTCTGGGCCTGGTCCCTGGGTCTGGTTTGGGCCTTGGGGTCAGGGCCCTGGGCCTTGGGGTCTGTGCTCTGGGCCTTGGGGTCTGGGCTGGGCTTGGTCCCTGGGCCTTGAGGTCTGGTCTTGGCCCTGGGTCTGGGCTCTGGTCCCTGGGACTGGGCCTTGGGGTCTGGTCCCTGGGGTCTGGGCCCTGGGGTCTGGTCCCTGGGTCTGGGCTCTGGTCCCTGGGTCTGGGCCTTGGGGTCTGGTCCCTGGGACTTGGGGTCTGGGTCTGGACCTTGGGGTCTGGGCCTTGGGGTCTGGGCCCTGGGTCTGGGCCTTGGGTCTGGGCCTTGGGGTCTGGGCCTTGGCCTTTGGGCCTTGGGTCCTGGGGTCTGGGCCCTGGGTCTGGGCTTTGGGGTCTGGGCCCTGGGGTCTGGGCCCTGGGTCTGGACCTTGGGTCTGGACCTTGTGGTCTGGGTCTGGGGTCTGGGCCTTGGGGTCTGGGCCTTGGGGTCTGGGCCCTGGGGTCTGGGCCCTGGGCCTTGGGGTCTGGAGTCTGGGTTTGGGCCTTGGGGTCTGGGGTCTGGGCCTTGGGGTTTGGGCCTTGGGGTCTTGGCCTTGGGGTCTGGGCCCGGGGTCTGGGCCCTGGGTCTGGGCCTTGGGGACTGGGGTCTGGGCCCTGGGTCTGGGCCTTGGGTCTGGGCCTTGGGTCTGGGATCACCACTCTGCTGTCTTCTTCTCTTCTGTCTTTTCTTCTGGTCTTCAGCCCGGGCTCTCCACCTCAGGTCCGCAGCTTCACTGAGTGGAGGGGGCGGAGCCAAAGCAACGTGCTTGGGAGGCCCCCACACGCTGCTTGTCCCCACCCAGCCAGCCTCCTGCAGCAGAGACACAGCTCCGGATTCGGACTCATCGAGTCCGATACCGGATCTGTAAAAGGGCGACGCCACTGCCGACGGGGGCCCGGGACCCCCCCCCCCCGGCCCCGGCGGCCCGGGCCCCCACCGGGCCCCTTACGGCAGCATGGGGCATAATGCCCTGATGGCGGCCCTGATTAACCCTGACAAACTATACTCCTCATTAATTTCCCTAAAGCTAGGGCAATATCGTTATAATATATTCACCTTCTCTTCAGCAGGTCTCTTTAGCTAATGACATCCTGAGTCATTTTCTTCACTAAATAGGCTCCAAAACTAAAAAAGAAATCTTAAGCATGCAACATATATAAATAAGTCCAGTCGGAGCAAAAATTAATACAAGCGGCCAGTGGTGCCTCAAAAAGGAGCCTTAGGCTGAAGCCAATGGGATGGTTGGTTGAGCACAGAACAGTCAGCAACACACCAAGTTAACACACTGACACTCTCACTCCTATAACACTCAAAGCTAAACACTCTTTCTGGATTTGCCCCTGCCCAAAATATTAGTGACTGGACAGCTAATATTAGTGCTCAATCAGTGTTCAACTTTAGATTTCTGGTGGCCAAACCATAGCCAGCCGTTACTTAACACTGTACAAGACCAACAAATTAATAAATAACTAAACCACCGTAGTGGGTCATAAATAAAGAGGAGCTTCATTGCTTTACATTTCAGGCGAAATGATGAAAATTTGCACAAATTGCACAAATCTAGTAGAGGGAGTGACGGAGTAATATAAAATGTTAGAAGCAAAATATTATTTAGTTTTAGTTCGGTCATGGGTGATATACTGTATGTGTAGCTGGAAATTTATTTATTTAGAAAGTATTTTACCAGGAAGGATACATTGAGATTTCTCTCGCTTTCAAGTATGTCCTGGTTTCAAGAACATTGAATTGTTACAGTAGGTACAGAAATACAAAGTAATAAACGCAAGATATTAAAAACAAAACACAAGTATACAGATTAACACAAAATAAATATGTAGGATATATACTCATTATGTTACATGTTTACAGGTGCATTCTGTATTGAGGTATATTAAATAATAAAGTCGCCAAGATATTACTCTTTATCCGAAAGAAAATTACATAGTAAATGAGTGAATTTAAATGCATAAAAATGACAAAGTAGTCGTAGATGCAGAATTTAGTAAACACAATCTTACCATTTCTCATCCCTGCTGGTTCCCAACATACTGTGTCCCACGAGGACAATTTCCTCTGATTTACAGAAATCAAACATTTTTTTCTGATTTAAGTAGATGTGACACTCCACCTGCACAGGAAAAAAATAACATATTCATTTCAGCTGGATATTGCTTCTACAGTAGAAAAAACTGACTTTCACTATTTTCCTTTTGTAGCATAAAAAGCTCTTGCATTACACTAACAGAAAACCAGTCCACATATTATGTACTAGTCAAAAATTATGAATAGAACAGACAAACGAAGAATCTATGGGGATAACAAAGCCATAAACCATTAATAAACAAAGACCTGGGGTTTCACAGAGACACACGTAGTCAGAAACCCAAGCCAAAATTCATTAAAATGGAATCAGTAAAGGCAGCCAAGCCAGCAAGTAAACACAAAATAACAAAAATTACTGGAAAAAGTCAAGGCGTTCAAATACCAGTTTCCTTATCTTGTTTCAAAAGAAAACTGTTTCTTTTTTTATAAACTGAACTGGCCTAGAACAAAGGGGTTTTCACTGGCAAATTCTTTAGTTTGAGGGAGAATTGAATTGAGTTGCTATCACATAGTACATGATGTACAGAATATTACAACTCCACAATGAAATATATTGCCCTTAAAGGGACACTCTGTGAGGAGTGCCTCCCCCTTCTCCCCCTCAAAGCTACACTGATCTGGCAGAAACTCTGGATGGTGGAGGAATCTCCTTCACCCTACCCAATGTCACCAGTAGTCGGGAGTTTGAATTTCCCAGCAACCGGTCACCAGATCGGTCACTAGTGACAGTAGTACGCAGACATCCTCCTCTCCGAGTGTCAGGGCTCTCATTCCCTGCCAGGCTGTGGCATTATGGTGACCACCAGCGTCTCCCTGGGTGTGCTGCCCCTGCCTGCTTCCTGACGGCCTCCAGCGTCTTGCTCGGGCTGGTGGAGTAAGCCTCTCAGTCTCCACAGGGTCTGGGGGAGTTGCCATTTCCCCGACCACCTTTGAGAGCGTGGTCTTCGTGGGACTCGGGTAGGGATTGGGCTGCACGGGGCTGGCCTGTCTCAGTGGGCAGGGGATGTAAAGGACTGGCACCTCCTCTGGAGGAACCTGGAAAAAATCTGTATGCCCTCCCTATGTTAAGTAGAGGATGTGCAATCAGTAACTAGCATTAAGATAAGTAAGGTATTACAAAGTCCTAGTGCTAAATATCGCACCTGTGGGTGCTATGAATTTTTACAGAGTGCTAAAAGCTGGTGCTGAATGATTCCACTTTTGCAGAATCGCAGAGGGCTCGTGGCTCTGGAGGCAACACTCCATGGAATCCTATGGACTCCAGGAGGTAGTTCTCGAGGCGGTACAGAAGCGCTACCACGAGTAGCCCCAAGGGTAGCGCTTGGTTCCAGTGCGAGGTGCTGAAGTAACACCTGTCCTGGAATCTCATACTAAAATGGGGAGGCTACAGAGAAATCTGCAGGCTCAGGTTTTCCCTGTTAGCGTCTGCATTTTAGCGCCAGCTGTGCAATCTGGCCCTCTGAGTTTTATTGTGTTCAGACTAGTAACACAAGCAAAAAATAGCCTATAATGTCACATTATTTAGTACAGTATTTTCCAACCCTTTCCTCAGAGAGCACTAACAGACTAGATTTGCAAGATATCTGAAGCACTGCACAGGGGATTTGCTGCTCACTGCATATTCGGTCTGTATTTCCCCAAGGTAGTTCTTAAAATCTGGCCTGCTAATGCTTCCTGAGGACAGGATTGGGAAACACTGATTTAGTACATGGAAGATCTGCGTTTAGTTCCCTACCAGCCCATTGACAACGAATTGTTTTAGAGGTAGATGGCAAACCCAAATGTTAAAACATCCTTGCAGGTTAATATTTATGCAAGATGAATGCAACCACGTTTAATAGACAAGGCTTGACTTGAATTGACATTGGGTTGTGACTCCTGGTCAAGAGAACAAAGCATCTCAGTTACCTGGTTACATACTGGCTTATGCTTCAGTCCATGCTTGTTAAGGATCACCTCCAACTGCTTGCGACTGAAGTTGGAGACGCCAAGAGACTTAACCAGCCCAGCATCCTTGCACTGTTCCAAAGCCTGTAAATGCAATAATATTCATTACATCTGGAACTTCCTGGAGTTTTCAATTTTGCCTACACAAGTCCCTTGTGAGTCTGGTTATGAATTTGAAAAGGTTATAGCACCTGTGCGACAGCCTGAAGATAAACTCAGTGACCCATTCTCCAAAACCATAGTCATGGCCATGCCCTATTTTAAAGCCTTAACTCAACAGATCCCAATTATTAACTCCAGCTCAAGGACATATGCCTCCTACATGGAATCATAATTCCATTTCTCAAATTTTGTATTTTAAAGTTCGTTTTTTTAAAAAAAAACTTTAGTTTTTTGTAAACTTCAACTAAATCAATTTAGCATGTTGAAAGATCAGCTTGCATCTTGGATGTAGCACCGGGTTAATTTACCCCTAGTAGATGAAGAACGAGATATTCCAACCAGCTCGTTTTCCATGCGCCGGATGTTATTCTGAAAAGAATAACGCATTGCATACCCTGGGGTTCAGTGATTGCACTTCTGCATAATCACCTAAAGCTTCTGGGTAACCCTATCATTAAATCCCATGCTCACTATAGATCCCTCGATGGCAAGAGCAGAGCGATCTGCCGCTTCCTTACTCCATAGGCATAGGAACACAGGGAACAGTGTTGCTCTGCATATCCCTTCGCCACCCCACCTGGATCTCACTCATGCAAGCTCGCGGCTGTCTTCATGTAGTCTTATGGACGGACTCCTGGAACAAATAACATATCATTTAACACCTCGGTGAGATTATGACTGCAGCTTCTGAGAAAGCAGCTCCATTGCAGTATGGGTCTTAAATGACAGTTGCTAATGGAAGATTGTAGATGCTTAGGTTTTCAATTAGCGTCTATCATTTAACAGTCACCACCATTGGAATGTTATTGAATGCTCCCCTATGAGTTCCATTTCAGACTTTTTCGCTGTCTTAATTTCAATAGATACATTTCTTCAAACAAGTGAACACTTAAGTATGAATCGCCAATTGACCCACAAATTACTATTTCTAGAATAAGTTCAAAACAGATGTAGTTAATCACACAGACACTGAGCTAGCAAACACTAACATGCAAAATTAACCATTGGGAGGATAATGTAATTAGCAGAAATGACTTTGGATTTATGACACAAAGATCATGTCAAACTAACCTAATTGCATTGCATAAAGAAGTAGAAGTATTTATCAGGGGGTCGCAGTGGATGTGATTTACTTGGATTTTGCCAAAGCCTTCAACACAGTTCAACACAAGAGATTTCTATTTAAATTAAGGAATTATTGTTCTTGGATATTAACAATAGCTAAAATATAGAATACAGAGGGTGGTCATAAACGCTACATTTTTAAGAAGGACTCCAGTGGTAAGTGGTGTCCCTCAGGGGTATGTTATAGGACCATTTCTATTCAATCTATTTATAAATGACCTTGAAATAGGCAATGAAAGTCATGTATAGTGTCTGCAGGTGACACAAAACTAGAAAAAGTAATACAATGTGAGCAGGATGTTACTTCACTGCAGAGGGATTTAGATAGATTGGGGGACTGGACACGTAAATGGCAAATGAAATGTAATGTAGATACATGCAAGGTTATACACTTTGGAGTGAAGAACACACAAGCAGCTTATACCCTAAATGGTACTGAGTTAGGGAAATCAAAGCAGGAGAAGGATTTGGGAATAATCACAGACTCCAAACCCAGCAACAATGCCCAACGTCAAACAGTGGTTGCCAAGGTCAGCAAGGTATTGGCATGCATTAAAAGGGGAGTTCACTCTCAGGATGAAGACATCATTTTGCCTCTTTATAAATCAATGGTAAGACCACACCTTGAAAATGCCATGCAATTTTGGGCACCCGTTTTAAGAAAGGATAATAGGATAGAAGCGCTAGAAGAAGGGCAGAGATGGGCAACTAAATTAATAAAGGGAATGGGAGATTGAAGTTATGAAAAAAGAACAAGCTTAAAACTGTTTAGTTTAGAGAAATGGCACCTTAGAGGGTATGCGATAACTTTATTTAAATATATACAGGGCAATTATAAACCATTGTCTGGAAACCTATTCATTAATAGGACTATACACAGGACACGGGTTCACCCATTTAGACTGGACAAAAGGAAATTCAGCCCAAAGCTTTGGAATGTGTTTTTTTTTACAGTGAGAACAATAAAGCTGTGGAATTCTCTGCCTGTTGAGGTGGTTGGTCAGGGTCTGTACAGATATTTAAACAAAGACTGGATGACTTCCTACAATATCATAATATTAAGGGTCATAATATTAAATATGTGGGAAAAACTTGATTGATACAAGTAGAGATCTGACTGTCATTCTGGGGTCAAGAATGATTTTTTTCCCAATACGTTTCATATTTGGCGAACATTTCAGACTGGGTTTTTTGTCTTCTTTTCGATCAACAGTAGTTGGTGATGTGTGAAAGGCTGAACTGCATGTACGCACATCTGTTTTCAGCCTGCGTAACTATGTAACTTTGTAACCATAATCATTGAAATTATTGTTTTATGTAGAAGTGAAAACTTTACTACGTAACAAACTTTTTAAAACTAATTTACTTAAGTAACCAAAGATGAGATGAAATGAGGACAAAAATACTGTTTTGCTGGGAATATGAAGAACAGAATTTTAAAAAGATGTGTGGAATTGCAGAACAGAAGATAACTGAAAAGTTATTATGACAAAATAGATATTCTCATTAAATGAATTAGGTACAATATCTTTGCCGTGCTGCAATATGCACCATGTACTGTGATGAATACTTAATTCAGGTCTCCCACAGACTAAAGAATTTGTTGATGTAAGCTCCCTTTGTTATTTGTCATTGAAGTCTGCATAAAATAGAAATACAGAAGATTATTATGAAAGATGATAAGGAAAGTGACTATTTTATCCCAGAATTGCAAAAAAAATCTGGACAACTAAAGCAAAACGCACGCTATATTATGAAGGCATGCCTAATTGAATCTTTAATTAAATACAATCAGGGTTATTCAGAGAGCGTGAAAAGCAGGAGAATGACTGGAGAATGAAAAATTCTAGGTCAAATAGCCGATTTGGAAAGTGAGATGAAAGGGAGAATTTTTCTGGTTTGGCTATTATGACCTAGAATTTTTCATTCTCCAGTCATTCTCCTACTTTTCACGCTCTCTGAATAACCCTGAATATGTCAATACAATATACTTAGATGACAAAGTTGGAGATTTGGTAACTTTAAAGGATTAAGGCTCTAGTAAATACTTTGCGCAAACACGTGTGCAAAAACGCATTAACGCGAGGGGAAAAACCCTTTGCGCAGAACATCGTATTACAATGTCCGCGCAAAAAATGCGCGTTAACGTCTACCGCTGGTGAACCTGCGCGAACCGTTTGCGAGCGTAATGTACTTTGGGCATCCTATACTTAACATTGTGAGCGCAAATTCGTTTGTGTGCTGGTACGCGGATGGTATTACAATCTATGCGCAAATTGTAACGGACAACGTTTACGCGCATAATTTTAATGTCTTTGAAAAGCTGGTGTTAAAGGCAAATCTGAACGTCTTGGCCAAAACCAAATACACCAGCCCAAAAAAAAATACAGCAAAGTATAGTTACACATTCTACGCATACCCAAACAATCAAATTGAGAGGTTGTGCATGTTTTTATTATTGCAGCAGCATATATACTCAGATTGATTTTGACAGGCGCAAAAACTTAACGGGAGACAATTGTGGTTCTTAATTCTGATTGACTGAATCGCGTAAAAAAACAGTCCGCCCACCGATTTCTGCACGCAGCGTTAGTGTCTTTTTTACGCGTGTTATTTTTTGACGGATGAAAATATGCGCTCGGAATTTAGGCTGGGGTCAGACCAGCGCACTTTTATGTGCGTTCTGGCGCACTTAATCACGGCCGCACTAGCAGCAAATGACGGGCAATGACGGCCAATATACGAAGTACGGTCGCACGAAAGTCCGGCCGCGCAACGCAAGTGGAAAACGAACGCATTTTTTCGAGAACGCCGAACCGCTAGTACGGACGTACAGAGTGCGCAGCTGCGGCATAGCGGCGTGTTTGCGTGATTAGGAGATGTCAGACACTGCTAATGTCCAGCCTACATAACGTCCAGACGCAAAAAGAGTTTTATTGACGATCCGAAAGAAATCACGCACGAAAAATGCGCATCGTATGACCGTTTTCGCGAATTCCGTGAAAAAATACGTCAATTCGTTCAGACGCACTTTTTTACGTTCGCGTGTAAAAATGCTTTCGTTTGACCCTAGCCTTAATACCAGCGTTAATTTACGCGTGTTAACGTTTAACGCTGCGTGCATAAAACATTTATTTGAAACATGGAATGTGAAGTTAACATTTAAATATAGGGTGAAAAGAAGTTTTGCACCGAAATTTTTATTTTAAGATAGTTAAAAAAATTTAATTATGTTAATTTTCCCTTTTTAAACTTTTCATGTATTTGTATATCCTTTACAGAAATATTGTTGAAATGTAAGATTCTGAGCTAGATGGTGTCCCTTATATTATACAATTTCAAACAGGCTCTGTATTATCAAATACAGGCCATAATGGCCTTTGTGTTAGATACAGTAACTGTGATAAAGAAAAATAATAGATATAAAAAGATATACTGTATTACTTAAGGGGATTTGTAGTGATCATAATGAGAGTATTAGCAATGCAGCTTCCAGAAAATACCAATAAAATATAAAAATAATATCTGCATGTGACATAATGCCTGTATATGTTAATTATAATAACACTGTGTATCTGTACAGTACAGGGATTTTCAATCATTATAACCCCCTGAATCTTATCCCTGTATAGCTGTGAGTGACCCCACAGCTCTCCCTGTATTCTGACAAATCACTGGCTGATGGAATGCAGCAGTAATCTATTTGAACTTTTTGTAACAGTGAGGTTTTGGGCTGCAATTTGCACATGGTTGTAAGTCTCTCCAGGGAGGTTGGAGGGGACACACTAATCCTGTTTTAAAAAGGTGTGAAAATTGGCTTTTGCTATGCTGATGAGTGATTTTCAATGCTTTACACTGCAGAATCAAGATAATTCTATTTTGGGTGTCATGGGTTTAAATTATGTAAATTTGTTAATTTCAAATTTTTTATGTATTTGTTTATCCTTTCTAGAAACATTGCTAAAAGGTTCTAAACTCTAGATAGTGCCCCTTATCTTACACTATTTTTACACAGGATCTGTATTATCAGCATACAGGTAGAAATGGCTTTTTTTGTCAAATACAGTAAATGTGATAAAGATAGATAATAAAAATGGTCAGATATCCTGCTTATGAGGATTTGTAGTGATCATGATGAGATTATTAGCAATGCAGCTTCCAAAAATAACAGCACACTATACAAATAATATCTGTATTGGGCATAATGCCTGTGTATGGAAATTACAGTAACACCTGGTATCTGTAGTGTACAGAGTTTTTCTGCAATTATTGAGTGATTAGTGAGTGATCTCAGAGCTCTCCCTGTATTCTGCCCTCTCCTTGGCTCTTGTAATGCAGCAGCACATTTGTTTTTACACCTTGTAAGGCTGGGGTCAGACCAGCGCACTTTTAACGTGCGTTCTGGAGCACTTAATCACGGCCGCACTAGCAGCAAATGACGGGCAATGACAGCCAATATACGAAGTACGGTCGCACGAAAGTCCGGCTGCGCAACGCAAGTGGAAAATGAACGCATTTTATCGAGAACGCAGAACCGCTAGTACGGACGTACAGAGTGCGCTGCGCCCGCTAGCGGTGTGTGTGTGTGATTTGGAGACGTCAGACCCTGCTCGTGTCCGGCCAACATAACGTCCAGACACCCAAAGTTTCCTGGTTTGGATCCGTAAAAAATCACGCACAAAAATGCCCATTGTATGACCGTTTTCGCGTATTCCGTGAAAAAATACGTCAATGCGTTCGGACGCACTTTTTTACGTTCGCGTGTAAAAATGCTTTCGTTTGACCCTAGCCTTAGAGTTTGTTAAAGTGAGGTTTGGGGCTGCTCTTTGCAGTTTGTTTTAAAGTACTACAGAGGGACAGGAGTCCGTTATTACAGTGAAGTTTGCTTCTCTGTAGAGGGTTCACTAAAGCACCTGCCTTAAACAGATATGCAAATGGAGTTTTACATGTTAGCAATTGCTTTTTAATCTATTACAATGCAAAATTTAGTTAACTTGATTTTGGTAGTGAATGGGTTAAAGATTAATTATTTGCAGCTTTTTTTTTTATATTATAAAACCATGGAAAAGTTTATTTTATTTTCTGCCAAGTGTTTCTTGTAGTGTATGACAAATGATTAGTTTAATATCTGCTTATTGAAATTTTAGTATTAGATTATTTAATATCTAGTCATTTTACCCCTCCCCCATAGCATGGCATTAACCCTTTCGCTGCTGAGCCATTTCACGTCTGTGTGCTGAGCTCATTTTTACCGCTTTTGCTCATCGTGTTTAAACGTGATTTGAAGCCACGTTTTATTATACGACCCAGACAAATTATATATCATTCTTTCCAGCAGATTCATAATATATCATTATTATCAGGGTTATTCAAAGAGATTCGAAAAGTCACCGCACGTTCAGTGACTTTTCGTTCTCTTCAATTCGGTGCAAATCGTCTTTCCCATTTCGGCTACCCTGCAGTGTATTCAGCAAGCACCACAGGGCTGTCGAAGTGCAGGGAAAAGCTGCCGAAAACACGCCGAAAAGCTGCCGAAAACCCGGCGAATGCACGCCGAAAACCCGCAAAAACATCTGGATTAACCCGTCGAAGACGCCGGAAAAACCCGAGCAGGAGCCGATCACAAGCAGCAAAGCCTCCGCAAAAAGCTGACACCGCAGACGAGTGAAGTGAATAAATTAGGAAAACAGTTTGCATGAATGATTGAAAAGTGAAACGCAGTTTGCAAAGAAACTACTGAGCGAAAATGTCTGAAATTTACATATGAGGTCCAGGGAATGATACTAAAAAGGGCTGTTACAGAAAAAATAAGTAAAGTTAAAAAAAATAAAAAACCACCCAGAGGAACCCCCTATCTCCACCAGGGGATTTCCTTGGGAAATCCCTGGGCAGCTAGGGATTCCATGGCTAACTGATGTCATCACGCCATGCGCGATGATGTTAGGTGCTGAGAGGGGACATGGAGGTGGAGCCTCCATTCAAGATGGCGGCCCCCACCAGAGCTAGGCCGCGATCCAGCACCGAATGATGCCGGATCGCGGTCCAGCACTTTAGGGGTTAAAGGCAGGCATCGCTTGAAAGGGAAGACACTGTCCTTGAAAGTGGTGCCTGTCTTTTTGTTCTAGCGCCTCCTGATCGGGAGGGAGAGGGATCCGAAAGGATCTTCCCCCTCCCTTCAGACGATCTCCCGGCATTGCCCAGGGGGGCGCCTGAAAATGACATCATCACGCATGTCATTGACGTTGGGAGGGGTATAAATTCGGCGGCTGACTTCCTGGAAGTCAGAACGCCGCAGGACCTCGGAGAGAGAGGTGAGTATCTCTCCCAGGGTTCCCACTAGTGGGTGATGTGTAGGGAACGTCCTCCACATATAGCGGGCGTCAATGATTTATTTTTTTTTCTTAACTTTTAACATGGTCATGTTTGGTATTAATGGAAGGGCCATGCTTTGGCCTTTCAAATTATACCAAATATTAACCTCTAGCTGCAAAGGATCGGGAGATAGGGAGGATCATTGTACCCCGGTATCTCCATCATAGGTGGCAGCTAGGGGTTAAGTCCTGAACTGATGTCATTGCGTCCATGCGTCATGACATCAGTGGGTCCTGGAGGCTTGGCCAACATGCAAGATGTTGGCCACCTCCGGGAGAGGACCGTGATCCAGGGCCGATTGGCACCGAAACGGGATCCAGCCCCTAAGGGGTTAAAAGCAGGCACCGCCGGGAAGGGCATACTGTGCCTTTCCAGGCAGTGCCTGCCTTGTTCTGTCACCCTTACTGATGGGGAAGGAGAGGGGTCTAAAGGACCTACCCTTCAGGCACTTTTCCTGCTTTGGTGGGGGTTGCCTGAAATACACGTAATTTTGCCTGGCGTGATTATGCTATGATATATTGGCCGGGATCCCGGAGGTGGGGCTGACATCCAAGATGTCAGACCACACCGGGAGACCACAGCGATCAGCCAAAATAACAGCCGAGCGCGGGCTGCAATGTTGCGGGCTGCACGCTGAGCACTATCGAGACAACGCGCCGAGCGCGTCCTTTGCAGCCAAGTGGTTAAGAATCTACCAATGCCAAAAAATTGAAGCGATATATACATCATTATGCATGGTAAATTGAGACGTTGGACCGTATAAAGCCATTAACTGCACATTTAATGGAAAATCAGAAATAGAAAAGAAGAATGAAAGGTTAAACAGAAATAGGGTGAGGGATTGGATGCAAAATTGATGTTGATGGGGAAAAAAATAACTGGAGAAAATATATAACAGTTTAAATAAATGCATAGAAGTTGTAATTAAACCTTTAACTTTAAAAAAATGTGAAACAGTCACTGGCGTGCGCAACCTGTTACATTAGGGTGTGCACCCATAGAACATTTATTAACTGAAAACTTATGTTTAGAAAATTTTCCAAAAAAGCTGTTATCAGAGATACAGTCAGTTTATACGCTATTCATCATGAACCAGCTAAGGGACATCTAAAATGTAACTGTAACAGGTGAAAGAGGACTTCTTATTTTCTATTCTTTATTTTAAGTTTCACGCAAATAAACAAATAAGGCACAGAGCAAAAAGTGGTCACGCAGGGCCACATAAAGTCAACAATAGTGGCACAGAAGAAAATATAAACAAAAGTCCACTGCAATAAGAGTCTCAGCTACAAAAAAGGTGGAAGGGGTGACAGGTCTGCCCGGGCGGCCGGCATATAGGTGTTGGGGAAGACTGTAGGGGGACATCAGAAAGAAACATAATGGGAAGGGGAGAGGAGTGGAGAAAGAGCAGGGGACTACCCAAGTAAAATGATGTTCCCGGCTCGCCCCGACAACCCGAAAGAATGTCAGGAGCCATGGAAGAGGTCATAAGTCCGTGAGACCTGGGGCAAAGAGAATGGCCAGAGCCATGGTCGCCACTCCGGTGGCTCACCCAGGGCAAACCAGTGTCCTGCACACTCTAAAAGATATATATATATATATATATATATAAACTCCTCCTAATAGCGGCACTCCAAGGACTTATAGAATAATAAAAATCTTTTAATGGTTCAACGTTTCAGAACCGCCCAGACCCAAAAATCACAAAAAGAAAACCAGATAGCCACCCATAAAAATAAAAGAAAAGACACCTCATCCTGTGTCAAAAAGCGATCAGGACCTCCACAGGTAGAACATCGCAGGGCGGCCCGGGGCACTCGGTCTCTCCAGACCCACAGAAGACGGATGGGGCACGAGGGGTAAGGGAGGCCCAGACCAGACCGTGCTCTGCACCTGTCGCCTCTCGGGGACAGGCAGCTCCCACAGCCCCATCAATGGTCAGAAGCCGAGTGACACCAACATCACAATCTTCTTGGGAAGGCCAGGGGCATTGTAATCAAGGTGGTTCCGGCAGTCCCTCAGGCAGGAGCAGCTCGTGGGGCCTCAGCAGGGGGTTGACATACGGGATCCAGGCGGCATCCTCGTCACAGTCTTTGTAGGGGAACACACAGCCGACACCAGGCACCGGCCCACATCAGCAGGAGTTACCACAGCTCTGGAGACTGCCGCCTGAGCAGGCAACGCACTGTTACATTTTTCCTGGTTTTGGCTGCGCCCCCTGGTGGTGAAGGGCCTTCATGTCTGTTTTTCCCCTGTGGTGTGTTTGGCCGTGCTGTTTGGGACTGTTCTGGGGTTCTGATGTGATCTCCTGGTCTGGGGTCACATGGCCCAATCACACAGACCCACTCCCTATATATATCCCAGCAGCTGTAATGCAGGGTTTGGATCCCCTGTGAAGTGTGTGTATGGAACCCAATGGCAAGCTATGGATAAGGAAATCAGGAGGCGATGGAGAGTAAAGTAATCTTTTAGTGAACCATAAATAGTAGTTGAAGTCCAGAAAATAATACAGTCAATAAGGTTGGAGTGGAATTCGTAAAACAAAGTCCCAGGAAGAACAACGGATAATAACGAGGATGATGGCGTGGTCGATGGTACAATCCGGGTCGAAGAGTGTAGAAGGCGGCGTAGTAGGTGGCACAATCCGGGTCGAAGGGTTGAGGAAGGTGGCGTAGTCGATGGCACAATCCGGGTCGTAGGGTTAAAGAAGGTAGCGTAGTCGGTGGCACAATCTGGGTCGAAGGTGAAGAAGGTAGCGTAGTCGGTGGTACAATCCGGGTCGAAGGGTTAAAGAAGGCAGCGTAGTCGGTGGCACAATCCGGGTCGAAGGTTGAAGAAGGTGGCGTAGTCGTTGGCACAATCCGGGTCGAAGGGTTGAAGAAGGTGGCGTAGTCGTTGGCACAATCCGGGTCAAAGGGTCAGAAGAAGATGGCGTAGTCGTTGGCACAATCCGGGTCGAAGGGTTGAAAGAGGGTGGCGTGGTCGTTGGCACAATCCGGGTCGAAGGGTCAAGAGAAGATACGTGATCAAGGAATACGAGGAGCTCTAGGAAAACTGAGGCGGAAGGCACAGTAGAACCTGGATAATGTGCTGGGAAGGAAGGCGGATTTAAATAGGGTTCATGGGATCATGAGAATATCTCTCACCTGGTTCTCGTAGGTGGAGTTGAGGTACCTGGATCTTTGATAGGTCAATGGGAGGCATTCGAGGATCTCCAGAGCAGGTGTCCCGCAGTACCCTTAATCGGCCAGCGAGGGCGCCAGAGTACCTGATTTACACTACATAGGAGGGTCTGTTCTCGCGCGTGCGCGCATTCCTCTACAGGGCTTGGATCCAGCCGGCGGCGTGGGGCGTCTCCTGGCTCTTCCCTTCCATCCTGCAGACCCGGAACTCGGAGCAACGCGCCACGAGGGACCTCGGGTGAGTAGGGAACCTCTCCCAGCATGGCGGTGTGGGTCGGGGGAAGGCCGCGGAGCGGGGCATGACAGGACCCCCCACCAAGGCGCGACCCCCCGGTGCGTCTCACTGATGGTTTGGAGGGGTAACGAAGATGAAAGGCACGAACCTTAGCCGGAGCATGTATATTGGTGCCAGGTTCCCAGGAGCGATCTTCCGGACCGTAACCTTTCCAGTGGACCAGGTACTCCAACTTGCCATAACGTAGTCGGGAATCCAGGATCCTTGAGACCTCGTATTCCTCATCTCCGGACACCAACACGGGGAGCAATCGGGTCGGCGTGTCGTCCAGGAAAAGGATTGTCACGCCAACGCTTTAGGAGGGAGACATGGAAAACAGGGTGAATCCTGTAGGAGGAAGGAAGGGTTAAATGGGCTGCCACCGGATTGACCATTTTGAGGACCTGGAACGGGCCGATGAAGCGAGGCCCCAGTTTCTTAGACGGGCAGTCTAGTCGGAGATGAGCAGTGGACAGCAACACCTTGTCTCCGGGTGCATATCGCGGAGCGGGTCTTCGGTTACGGTCTGCATACCTTTTTTGAGTGTCTTGAGCCTGTTGTAGTTGATGGCGTAATGTTCGTAGTTGGAGGCGTAAGGGTCTTAGACGGTTTGCCACTTCAGGAACCGGAGTGTTCGGAGGTATGTCGGGTAGAATATCGGGGTGGTATCCGTAGTTGGCATAGAAAGGAGAAAGACGTGTTGTGACGAATGTACCTGGTTGTTGTAGGCGAACTCAGCGAGTGGCAAGATGTCCAGCCAGTCGTCTTGGAGATGTGTGGTATAACAGCGGAGGTACTGTTCCAACGTCTGGTTCGTCCGTTCGGTTTGTCCGTTGCTCTGAGGATGAAATGCAGAGGAGAGATATCTAGAAATTTTTAGACTACGGCACATTTGAGACCAGAAGCGAGAAGTGAACTGGGATCCTCTGTCTGAAACGATGGAATGAGGATGCCATGCAGTCGGAATATTTCTCTGATGAAGAGTGTAGCTGTCTGGGCAGCGGTAGGAAGGCCTATTGCTGGAATGAAGTGGGCCATTTTGGTGCAACGGTCCACCACTACAAAGATCGTTGTGTGTTGGCGTGAGGGGGGTAAGTCAACGATGAAATCCATCGAGAGGTCTTTCCATGGATGTTGTGGAAGCGCCAAGGGTTGTAGAAGACCGGCAGGGCGAGCTCTTGGTTGTTTGTTACGTGCACAGATAGGACAGGAAAGAACAAAGGCGGCAACATCCTTCTTGACTGATGGCCACCAGAAATATCGTTGTACGGTGTTTATGGTCTTCTTGATACCCCCGTGGCCGGCAGCTGGAATATCGTGTGCAGTTTGTAGTACTTGTAGGCGGGTCTCCGGAGGTGCATATATCTGTTTTTCGTGATACAGGTATCCTTTGATGGGGACGAGTCCTTGGATGTTTGTAGGTGGATGTCGACTGTACCTTTGTATCTGCTCCATTAGGGTGTCTTTTGTAGCACAGAAGAAGCCACTAGGCAGGATCGTGTCGTTTGTGTCGTGGTAGAGGGCGTATCAGAATCATACTGACGAGAGAGGGCATCCGCCTTTCCGTTTCTCTTTCCAGGTCGATACGTGATGAGCAGTGAGAAACGAGAGAAGAAGAGCGCCCACCTGGCTTGTCGGGTTGGAGTCGTTTGGCAGTACGGAGGTATTCAAGGTTGCGATGGTCAGTAAAAACGGTTACAGGGTGTGTCGCTCCTTCGAGAAGGTGTCTCCACTCTTCGAGAGCGTTCTTTATTGCAAGCAGTTCTTTCTCACCTATGTTATAGTTTCGTTCGGCAGAATTGAGGCGTCTGGAGTAAAAGGCTACCGGATGCAGGAGTTTCTTATCCCCGGATCTCTGAGATAGGATTGCGCCCAGTGCAATGTCGGAGGCGTCTGTCTCAAATAGTATGGGAGGTGAGCCTCAGGCTGTTTTAGGACGGGTGCTTGGGTGAAGCTCTTCTTAAGTCTCTCGAAGGCCTGTTGAGCCTCTGCAGACCATTGAAATCGCACGTCCTTTTTGGTTAGCGATGTAATAGGTGCGCTGAGGTGTGAAAAGGATCGGATGAAACGTCGATAGAAGTTGGCAAACCCCATGAATTGTTGGACCGCCTTTTTGTCTTTAGGTGTTGGCCAATCGAGGATGGACTTGACCTTGGCTTCATCCATTTCGACATGCCCTGGTGACAGAATGTATCCCAAAAATTCGATGGATGGGGTTTCGAAGGTACTTTTTTCAATTTTACCATATAATTTGTGCTGACGGAGGCGAGACAGGACGAGTCGGACGTGCTGTTCGTGCTCTTGGAGAGAGCGGGAGAATATCAGTAGATCATCCAAATAAATCACCAGGAAGGTATCCAGGATGTCACGAAAGATGTCATTGAGAAAGTGTTGAAAGGCAGCTGGGGCATTACACAAGCCGAACGGCATGACGCGATACTCAAAGTGACCATATCGAGAACGGAAGGCGGTCTTCCACTCGTCCCCTCGTCTCATTCGCACCAAATTATAGGCTCCACGGAGATCAATCTTTGTGAAGATACAAGCATCCTTCACTCTATCCAGTAACTCGGGGATCAGTGGTAGTGGATAACGGTTACGTACCGTGATTGCGTTCAATGCTCTGTAGTCGACGCATGGTCGGAGCCCACCATCTCGTTTCCCAACAAAGAAGATACCGGCCCCGGCAGGTGAAGTGGAGTGACGTATGAATCCTTTTGGAGCCCGTCCTCAATATACTCCTTCAAGGATTGGGATTCAGGAACGGATAGGTTATAAATGCGCCCATGGGGTATGGGTGCTCCTGGAAGAAGGTCGATGGGACAATCGTATTCTCTGTGTGGAGGTAGTGTGTCGGCCCCTTTCTTTTCAAACACATCTTGGAAGTCAGAATACTTGACCGGTAGTTCAGAAGCTGGGTAGGTAGAAAACCCAATCTTTTCGGTGGTATACCCGTTCGTACAGAAGTGTTGGCAATGGTGAGAAGGGAAAGAGACGGTGTTGGAGGACCAGTCGATGGAAGGATTATGGGTGCGAAGCCAAGGAAGCCCTAGAACCAGAGGGAACAAAGGAGAAGGTACAATGTCCCATTGGAGGCGCTCCTGTGTGTTAGTACCGATGAGCAGCGACAAAGGAGTGGTTTCATGGGTGATGGGGCCGGTACGTAGTGTGCTTCCGTCGACCATTTGTAATGGTGTGGGAGTCTTCTTCAGTCGTGTAGGGATCGCTAGGGAGGTAGCGAGGGTGAGATCGAAGAAGTTGTTACTAGCCCCGGAGTCTATGATGGCAGACACGTTCACACTTCTATCTTCCCACTGCAGGGTGACAGGAATGGTCATATGAGCGGAGGTGGAACCAAACACACATTGAAGTGATATTACGGAGGAATGGTTCTTACCTCCGTCAGAAGGAAGTGGTGGTCGTATAGGGCAGGCACGCAGGAGGTGACCGGGTTGACCGCAGTACAGGCAGAGGTTTTGCGCGCGTCGTCTGCTTCGTTCAGCAGGGGACAAGGGACCTCGTGCTAAGCCAATCTCCATGGGTTCGGGAGGTGAAGGAGTGGAGTTGGAGGATCTGACAGAGGTCGTGGATGGAGTTTCAGACCGCCGGACGGGTAAGGAAGGAGCGGTGGCCATTCTCTCTTGACGTCTCTCTCTGAAACGTTGGTCCAGGGTTAGGGATCGCAGGATCATGGCGTCCAGTGTTGTGGGAACCCCTGTTCGGCCAGTTCGTCCTTTAGTTGATCAGAGAGACCATGACGGAAATGATCTCTAAGACCCACGTCGTTCAAGCCTGTATCTGCGGCCACAGCTCGAAACTCGGAGATGTAGTCCTCCACTGGTCGTCGTCCTTGTCGTAGATGCCGAATTGTGGTTAATGCGGTTGATGAACGCAGAGGGTCATCATATATAGGGTTCATGGCTTGGACGAAGGAATTCCAGGAGGATAGAAGAGGACTCCCTTCACGCAGAAGTTGGAAGGCCCAGTCCTGTGGAGCCCCGGACATCAATGAAATGGCTGAGCGCACTTTTACGGAGTCAGATCCATACGTACGGGGACAAAGAGAGAACATAAGTTCGCAGGCGGTGATAAAGGTGCGGTACTTTGTGCGATCACCGGAAAACCGTTCGGGTGCATTGGCTCTGGGTTCTGGAGCGAGGAGTTCGGTCTGTTGAATAACGGAACCGGAGGGTGAAGGAGGTAGTGCCGTGGCCTCGGCGCGACTCCTCTCTCTGTGGAGTAAGGTTTCTTGGCTGGTCTGTAGGTTCTGTACCATCTTGGCTAGGGCGGCCATCTGTTCGGTGAGGATAGCAAGAACCTGAGCGGTGCTTGCGGGTTCCATGATGATCCAGGTTCTTCTGTAATGCAGGGTTTGGATCCCCTGTGAAGTGTTGTGTATGGAACCCAATGGCAAGCTATGGATAAGGAAATCAGGAGGCGATGGAGAGTAAAGTAATCTTTTAGTGAACCATAAATAGTAGTTGAAGTCCAGAAAATAATACAGTCAATAAGGTTGGAGTGGAATTCGTAAAACAAAGTCCCAGGAAGAACAACGGATAATAACGAGGATGATGGCGTGGTCGATGGTACAATCCGGGTCGAAGAGTGTAGAAGGCGGCGTAGTAGGTGGCACAATCCGGGTCGAAGGGTTGAGGAAGGTGGCGTAGTCGATGGCACAATCCGGGTCGTAGGGTTAAAGAAGGTAGCGTAGTCGGTGGCACAATCTGGGTCGAAGGTTGAAGAAGGTAGCGTAGTCGGTGGTACAATCCGGGTCGAAGGGTTAAAGAAGGCAGCGTAGTCGGTGGCACAATCCGGGTCGAAGGTTGAGAAAGGTGGCGTAGTCGTTGGCACAATCCGGGTCGAAGGGTTGAAGAAGGTGGCGTAGTCGTTGGCACAATCCGGGTCAAAGGGTCAGAAGAAGATGGCGTAGTCGTTGGCACAATCCGGGTCGAAGGGTTGAAGAAGGTGGCGTAGTCGTTGGCACAATCCGGGTCGAAGGGTCAGAAGATACGTGATCAAGGAATACGAGGAGCTCTAGGAAAACTGAGGCGGAAGGCACAGTAGAACCTGGATAATGTGCTGGGAAGGAAGGCGGATTTAAATAGGGTTCATGGGATCATGAGAATATCTCTCACCTGGTTCTCGTAGGTGGAGTTGAGGTACCTGGATCTTTGATAGGTCAATGGGAGGCATTCGAGGATCTCCAGAGCAGGTGTCCCGCAGTACCCTTAATCGGCCAGCCGAGGGCGCCAGAGTACCTGATTTTACACTACATAGGAGGGTCTGTTCTCGCGCGTGCGCGCATTCCTCTACAGGGCTTGGATCCAGCCGGCGGCGTGGGGCGTCTCCTGGCTCTTCCCTTCCATCCTGCGGACCCGGAACTCGGAGCAACGCGCCACGAGGGACCTCGGGTGAGTAGGGAACCTCTCCCAGCATGGCGGTGTGGGTCGGGGGAAGGCCGCGGAGCGGGGCATGACAGCAGCACAGAGCCTTATTGACGGTTTGTGGCGTTTGATGGTGGTTGTGTCCTGTTAGTTCTCTATGTTTCTGCAAAGCATTCTTGTTCAAGCGCATTCTGGTTTTGACCTCGGCTGTGTTTCCTGATGATCCTTTTCTGCTTACTCCTGGTACTCTGTATGCTGCTGATCTGTTGCCAACCTTGCCTGCTTGACCATTCATATATGTTTCATGTTTTCTGTACCTTGTCTGTCTTACTTTAGTATAGTCTCCGAGGCCATTAAAAGGACCTCCTCAGTGCAGAATGTTTTGTCTGTCTTGTTAATCCCTTGCCCTTCTTGTCCATCTTGATCTGTTATATTTTTGTGAGGGTTTTCTAGATAGGGATTATTGCCCAGCATAGGGATCCCTTTAGTTTTCTCCCTGGCCCTTATGTTCTAAGTTTCTGTCTGGTTCCTGCAAAGCCCTTATGTGGAGTCCAGTTCCCGTATCGCCAAGTCTGTCTGTTTGTTGACTGCCCTGCAGCCTGCTCAATTCACGGATTGTCAGGCGAATCATTGTGTTTCTGAGCGTGTCTCAAGTGGTCTGTCGGTCTTGAAACCTTCGGAGCTTAGTGGCAATTCAGTTCTGTTTTTTGGTGCTCTTTGGTTTTGGAGATATTAGTCTGTCCTTGTGTCCAGTCAGTAACTCACCTGCCTTAAGGGCTTCACCCCATGTTCCAAGCCACCACGATGGCCCAAGCAGGGGCTAACCGTTACACGCACACTCATCCAGTGGACACAGCTCACCCGACTCCGTCAGCTCCTCCAGTGGCTGGGTGGCCGGTAGAAGTGCACCACCTGGGCCTCCATACACAGCTCCTCAATTGCTCTCCCCCCCAAGATCACATCGCCAAGTGTCAGCAGAGCATCCCTGGATGCATCTCAGCACTGAGCTCCCGATCTCCAGCCAGACCGCAATGCAGCCGTCAGGCAACACAGGTCCCCTCTGGTGAGCAGGCGGTCGCCCCCTACAGTAGCGTTGCCAGGAAAACATCTAGGCCCAATAGCAAACATCAGCGGGGAGGGGAGTGGACCGTCTCGCCACCAACCCCAATCTTCATCCATTCTTGCTGGTCAGGAAGTTGCAAAGGCAAGTAGATGTGGGCCCTCAGTCTCCTTAGCCTGCGTCTCTATAGGGGTGGACTCCATGAGGAGCCAAGGGAGCACCGCGACCCTGAGATAGGCCGCAAGATGGCTGCCCGCCCAGTCAGGGATGAGGAGACACTCACCCCGAATTCAGGGATACACTGTGGAACGGCAACCGGAATGACACAGGCAGCTTGGGACACACTACAGGAGCAGGTGAGAGGCAAAAAACTCAGAAAGGAGGCAAGTAATCGCCAAAATTGTCCAAATTGGCACAGAGTCCTGTCAGCCAGCGTCCTCTCACCTCGGCAGTCCCTTAAACACCGAAAGAGGACTTCTTCACTCAATATTAGGGTTTGCCAGAGCACACCAGACTCACCTCCCCTGTGCACGCTATGGTAATAGTTAAATATGCAGTGATTGCAGTTGATGTTTTAGAGGAAGCATGTATCCGAAGAACCTGTGCACAGGCACAAAATTTCACTGGTAGCTGTTTGCCATATATAACCATGTTGACATAATCAGACACACACAGGTTTGATCTTACATCAGGCATTTGATTAACTGATTGTGTATGTAGTTCCAGGGGTAACTATAGGTAGCGCATACCAGTGAGTGCTAAGGAGTACCATGTGAATTGAGAATGAGCATTGAAATAACTTACCTCCCAAGTATCACGCAAATCACAACTATGAAAAATGTAGTTACCATGTTCATCCATAGGCATTGGATCATCACCTGGCTAAAAAACAAATTTGGTTTAAAAGAGCATATATCACAGATACATGAAGAAAACCTAAGCAATTATTAAGTTATTATTCAATGCTTTTATGAAGATTTAAAGCGAAGGGAGAATTTGCTAGGTTGTAATGCAGTTGACCACTTGGTACCATTAGTCATTTGGGTGCCAATTAACGCTTATTAGACTTTGCTGATCACGAGATTAAAAAGCAGGTGTGCTGATTTAAAATAAGATTTGGTCTTTAGTGCTATTGTACATTTATGGTAATGATCAGTTTTCTCCCAGGGTTAAACATTACCTTCAGACCAAATGGTAAATGGATAAGAAATAGATCCATATAGTCAAGCTGAAGCTCCTGAAGAGACTTTTCTAGAGCTGGTCGGACCAGGTCAGGACTATGGAATGTGCTCCAGAGCTTATAGAAATAAATGAAAAAGAAATAAAAATAATCATGTACAGCTTCAATGTGAGATACAACTGATAAGTCATAAAGTCCAAGGAGTGTTTGTTCCAACTTATCTATTGAGTTGGCTTTTTTTGAGTCTACGTCTCTAAGTAAGCAGTTTATCATGTTAAATGTAGCTCAAGAGATTTTACAACCATTGTGTAACTACTTAGAGCAATATTGAACAATATTAGGCAGGGGTCAAGTCGAGCAGGAAAGCGTGGGAACACAGGTCCTCCACTATTTTCTCAGAGGGAACTGAGTTCCCTCTTGGCTTAGGCACTGAGAACCTTTTATTAGGTTCCAATCATCTGTTTCCTAATTAAGTCACCAGAAATATGTGATATGTATTACAATTAGCACTAGGGTTGCCAAAAACACAGCCTATCATTATGTTTAAACAATGAGAGCAAATTTGCATGTGGTAGTTTGGGTTGAGTGCAAAATGTCAGTGGTTATTTGATTAGCAGAAATCTTGGTGAGTTCTGGCACTTACTATTTTAGGACTAGACTCCTGATATTAGGGCTATACACTGCAAGATTAACCCTTTAACGCCGCAGGACGTTCCATGACGTCCTGGCGGCGGGCGGGCTTTGAAGACACGAGGCGTACAGGTACGCCCCGCTGTCTTCAATGGGGCCGCCTCGGCCCCTCCCCGCAGCCTGCGCGCGCTGACTCGTGGTGCGCGTCATTGGCTGCACAGGGACGGCCTGAAATCAAGCCGTCCCCTGCAGCCAATGACGCGCACTGCACGCCGGCTGCGGGGAGGGCCCGAAATTAGTGCTGCGCAACGGCACCTGTCGGCGAGGCGTACCTCTACGTCACGCCGGCAAATTTAAACACCTTAAGGGCACCACCCCTGCGTCCTTAAGGGGTTAAAGTTGAAGAATTCTCTCTCTAGCTTACCTGCTTTTCTATTGTTTGCATTATTCCTATAACAACATTTTGCCCCTCCTAACTGACCTTGTTTAACTACAGGAAATTACAGGAAACTTGGCTTCTAATACTGTATGGATAATGCTTAACTGAGATCAAGGCAAACATGACCCATCCATTATACTGACCATGCATCCTCCCCATCACTTTGATGAACTTTGTTGGTACATATTTTAATTAGTGATGAGCCGAACAACCCCGTATTCGGTTCGCATTCGAACTCGAACAATTTCAAAAGTTCGAGTTCGAACTCGAACTCGAACCAAACTCAATGCAAGTCAATGGGACTCAAAAGTTAGATTTTTAGAGTGCCCTCCAAGAGGGCATATATGCAAGATATTTGCCATAAAAGGTGTATGGGGGTCCAGGTAGTGCCCTGGGGGACAGGAAACAAGGACAAAAAGTTTTAAAAAAGACGTTTTTAAAGGAACAGTGAGTTTTCCATAAAATAAGGGTTAAAAATAAAAATGAAAAATTCCATCAAATATCGTGCCTAGGAGGTCCCCATAACCTGCCCGTGAAGTGGCGGATTTGTAGGATGTATATAAACATCGCCATCAGAGACCCACACACGACACCTAGCCACCCTTAAGGGGTTAAAGTGCACAGGGACTGGCTACTATCCTGTTAGATGAGGGAATGTATTATATGTATGAAGCAAGGCAAGCCTCATGCGCAGTATGCCAGGGGTCTCAAACTCACGGCCCCCCAACATGATTTGGACTATAAGTCCCAGGATGATTTCAATGCAATACATGGCGAGGGAATCCTGGGAGTTGTAGTTCAAAAACATCAGGGGCACCAGAGTTTGAGAGCCCTGCTGCGAGCACATGTCATTTAGGGGTGAGAATCTTTGCACCTAGACATTAAGCAGACTGTAAAGCATGCTTTCCTTGTAAGCTAGAAAATTCACATCACCCATTGCAGCATTTTAAAGATGAAACACACAGACGGCGCAAAAAATCCTATGCAAGCCTCATGCACTCTAAGCACATGTAATTTTGAGGTGTTAAAGTTTCAGAAAAATTTACACGTGTGCAAATATTTTAAATAAAGCCAGAATAATTTTATGACAGTCACATTTGTCTGACAAATAGATAATACATTACGCTGCAGCATGTGTTGACATATGTTGGTAGATGTATGTAATGTGTGTTATGTGTATGTAACATGTTTATGCTATTATACATACCGCTACTTGACGACGTACACAGTCCGTCCATTGCCTCCCACCGCGTTGACTGCGTCCGTAATCATCGCCCACATGCGTGCCTTCTTGCCCTGGGTATTTTTTTAATTCAATATCTAATAAACCGTTGCTTATAATATTCTGCAGTAAAGAGTCTCTTTACTTCTAGATTTTTTAGTATTTTTTAAGCATTTTTAATACTTTTTTCAAAATGTTTGTTTTTTTCGAACTCGAACCGAACACGCCAAAAAGTTCGAAGTTCGCAAACTTTCGAACTGCCAATGTTCGAGTCGAACTCCAAACTGATTGAACCGAACAGCTCATCCCTAATTTTAATGATCTTTCAAACCCCATCGTCATTCAAAAAAATGGTTGACATTCATTTTGATCAAAGCAAAATCAATGTCACTGATAAGTGCATTTTGACTAAATTCAACTTGCATTTAGAAAGACATATTTATCAAATACCTTAGGCAGAGCATAAAGAATTACCACAAAAGAATAGCCAAAATTAAATCACTGAAGATCCCAAGTTATCAATAGCTGAATCCGCCCCACCCGTATGCATATTATCACTTTTATCTCTATACAAACACCTTTTGTATTACCTTATTAAAATTACTCAAAAGAATATTGATGTTTATTGGAGTTTTTTTCTCCCAATGGGATACTTAAAAGGGACACTCTACTCTAGCCGCAATGGCCATGTAATTTAATTTAGAAGGTACACAGAAAATTATGCTGTTCCTCCCTTATGTCTACTGTCGGCTGCCCCACCATGGCCCATGTTGTGAATCAGATCCACAGGAGAGCCTTGATCAGATTAAGTTCACTGAAGATGATTGTCAACTGCTTTTCAATGCAGAAAAATTAAGAGACATTCAAAAGTCTGTATATACAGTACTTACTAACATGCTGCTAGGCAGAGTGACTGTGGCTGCCACTTCATGTAGTACTAGACAATGGAAGAACGTAGTGGGTGACTTTGGTGCAGGAGTGGAGGTAGGTTTAAACCCGCGATTGAAGATTGGTCAGGAGGAGTGGTTATTAACTAACCCTTCTGTTTTTTCCACTCACTCTCCCAATTCGTTTTTAGCCTAGATGGTTTTAAAGAAGAGTATGCAGAAATACTGAAACAGTAGTAATTTTAAAAATATATAAGAGCCACAATCCAACTACATTTACTGTGTATGTGTTCATAATGCAATAATTTGACATATTAATGGTCCGGGATACACGGCGGACTGACAACTAATGGGGGCCCCGGGCAATTGGACATCATGGGGCCCCCTTGTGCCGCACCCACAGAAAACCCCACCCATACAACACAACATCCCCATGTACATTATTGTAGTTAAGAATTTATTTCTTAATGCATTAAATAACCTTTCTGAAAATTGTGTATAAAAAAAAAATGCATTGTGATTGCACCCTCTCCAGACTTACAGATGGCCAGCGCTCTGCCACAGCAGCCATCACCCACTCTGCCACAGCAGCCATCGGCTGTTCGAAAGTTCGCGAACTTCGAACTTTTTGGAACGTTCACCAAAAGTTAGAAAAAAAAATATTTTTTGAGAAAAGTATAAAAAATGCTTATAAAATACTAAAAGATATAGAAATAAAGAGACTCTTTATTGCAGAATATTTTAAGCAACGGTTTATTAGATATTGAATTAAAACGGGAATATTTTTTAACATTGAAGCCGATAAAACATTCCTGTTACTAAAACATCAGGCAGACAAGGCCCACTGTAGAGGGCAGCCTGCCGCGGCCTCCCAAGGATCCCCTTGAGGAGCATGCGGCTGCTGGATGACAGAGCTGCGACTGTGCGGGCTAGCCGCCCGGGTGCATGTGGCAGAGACAGGCGGCGCAGGAAGGGAGCCACTGCACCTGCGGCCACGGCAGACCCCCCCCCCACAACCAGGATCCAGGGAGCCCCCACTGACCACCAGGCTAAGGTAAGGCGACACATTTCTAAAAAAAATAAAATCCGAGGACATTTTTAAATGTCCCCGGGAACATAAAATAAAACCTTTTTTTTCTTTCTCTACCTGGCTGAATGTATTTAATTATATATATTAGATACATTCAGCCAGGTAGAGAGGGTGGCATGTGGGCTGCGTGGAGTCTCAGGTAGTGGTTTGTTTTTTTGGTGTATATTTTTAGCAAATTTATAGGGAAGGTAAGGGCAGGTATGATATATATATATATGGATAAGATATATATCTATATTCTTATAAATATATATATCCAGACTTGTATTACACACACATTTTGGCAACTAATTGCCCCCCCATTTGGCTGATCCCTCCAGAAGAAATGTTGAACCCAATAGAGCAGAGAATAATATATATATTCTCTGCTCTGTCGGGTTCAACATTTCTTCTGGAGGGATCAGCCAAATGGGGGGGGCCGCATTTAGTTGAGATTGTCCACATGCCACCCCCATGTGCGTATGTGTATATATGGTCTGAGGTCTGTGGGTGGGTGTATATATATATCTGCATGTTGATATATACGTATATATAGGTCTACGTGTTGATACATTTGTATATGTCTGTGTGTGGTATCCAGGGCCGGTGCAAGCATTTTTGTTTACTCAGGCGAAGTTGCGTTTTGGTGCCCCACTCCACCCAATCCGTGCCATGCCAATCGGGAGTGTCTGGTGTCCTCACGCATTGCCAATCTATGCTGTGCCTGGTGCCCCTCCTGTGCCACAGGGCCAATCTACAGAGTGTGTGGTCCCCTCCTTTGGCAATGTGGCCTAGGAGGGGCACCAGGCACTGCACAAATTTGCAATGTGGCCTGGTGGTGCCCCCTGGTCTTGCTGTGTCAATATACCCACAAATTTCAAACTGCCTGCCACTCCCAGTGTTTCCCTGTGATCCTGCTACCTACCACTCCCACTCTGTTGCTGTGGTCCACTGTCTGACTCCAGGTCTCCAGAAGCAGACTGGCAGCAAGGTCCTCGTCCTCTAATTCAATTCACTCCCCCTTAATTCATTTTTCCCCTTTAATTACTTTCACCCCCTCCCCCCTTAAATTCATTTCATATAGCGTATGACAGAGCTCCACAGCAATAAAACTCACAGTAATGTGCACTGTGTATGAGCATATGACAGAGCTCCACAGCAATAAACCTCACAGTAATGTGCGCTGTGTATGAGCGTATGACAGAGCTCCACAGCAATAAAACTCACAGTAATGTGCGCTGTGTATGAGCATATCACAGAACGCCACAGCAATAAATCTCACAGTAATGTTCAGTTTGTGTGTATGAAAATATCACTGAGCTCCACAGCAATAAAACTCACAGTAATGTGCGGTGTGTATGCGCGTATAATAGAGCTCCACAGCAATAAAACTCACACTCATACACACTGCCCATTACTGTTTCACAGAGCTCCTCGGCAATAAACCTCACAGTAATGTACAAATATCAGTTTACTCAAACCCCCCAGCAGAACATTACACACACACACACACACCCAGCAGAACATTACACACACCCCAGCAGCACATTGCACACACACCCCAGCAGAACTTTACACACACACCCCCAGCAGAACATTACACCCCCAGCAGAACATTACACACACACCTCCCCAGAAAAACATTACCCCCCAGCAAAACATTATTCCCCGAGCAGAACATTACCCCTCCCAGCAAAACATTATACCCTCCCAGCAGAACATTACACCCCCCGAGCAGAACATTACAGCCCCCAAGCAGAACATTACCCCTCTCAGAAAAACATTACACCCCCCCAGCAGAACATTACACCCCCCGAGCAGAACATTACACCCCCAGAGCAGAACATTACACACACACACCCTCCCCTCCATCAGTTTATTCAAACCTTTTAAAAATCTTCTCTCGGCCTCTCTGCCCAGTCCTCCTTCACACTACAGTGAAAGCACACAGGCTGACTCTGCTGCAGGGCCGCACCCTAAGCTTTGGGGTTTGTCCTCCAGGCTTTTCTGCTGTTGCGTGCCCTGGCTATGCGTGTCAGGTGAGGGGGGCGATGCCAAATTATGCAGTGTGCCTGCTCATGTTTAGAATGTGGGACTGAGACAGGCACACTGCATCGGTTTGAGAGTGTGCAGCTGGGCTCCTGTTTGATGTCTGAAGATCATTCATAGCTCCACTTCCGGTATTTTAAAAACAGAATTTTTCCGCAGCTCACACTGACAGCAAGCCAGGACAGTAAGGCGGCCGCCTGTGCCACCTTACACTAGCGCCGGCCCTGGTGGTATCAATGCATCCCTACTCTATACACAGTGCTCCGTGTCCCTATAATATATATGATCGGGGGTTACCTTAATTTTATATTTTTATACTATTCCTATTAAATTAACAGTAATTTTTGATGTATTTTATTCAGTAGAAACTTTTTTGCTTATATAACATGTGCTTTGTGAAAATAAAACGGTTTTGTGTGTACATTTTAATTTAGTTAGTGGATTTCTGTCCATTGCGGTGAAAAGCTAATGTAATGCGTGTAGACACACTGCGAGGCGGAGCAGAGTGAAGTCAAGCCTGCAAAATGTTAGCTTCTCTTCGCTTCGCTACGCTGTGCGTCGCTACACGCTCAGTGTGTCTCAGCCTTTATTCCCGCATCGCTAGCTTACCGAATCAGTTTGTATACTTGTTACTGACCCTGCTTGTTCTGAGGAACCTATCTGTTGCCGACTTTGCCTGCCATTTGACTATTCTCTCTGTGTATTCCCTGCCTGTTCTGTTTGCTTCCTGTTGCTACTGGTGTGTGCCGATTCTCACCATATACAGTAGCGCAGTACAAGTGCCTAAACATTGATGACCCGGTTTTGTTATAGCTGCTGATGTAACTGAATAGATCGGGGATCTCTTCTGCAATACCAAAACCTCCAACACTGCACTCTTCCACAATACCTCAGAGGGGTTACGGTGTGAAGGCACTTGCTGCCACCAAAGGCAAAATATTTGGGTGCACTGATGCCTGTACCAGATTCATATCATTTTAATATTTGACCGCAGGGTCCAACCCTGCACTTTTCCACAATACCACAGAGGGGTTACGGTGTGACGGCACTGTTGCTGAGTAAAGGCCCAATTTTAAAGCACCTATTGTTACTTTCATCCAAAGCCTGCATAAGTTTCACCATAATTTAGCCAAAAAATCACTAAACTTGTTCTGCATGTCCTAAAACGTCTCCTCTTTTCATACAGGCTGCCGCCCCAAGCAGTTGTTTATGAATAGATTAAAGGAAAAACATTTACCTTAATTTGTTTTTAAATGTTTCTATACATCCTATAAATCCGCCACTTCACGGGAAGGTTATGGGGACCTCCTAGGCACGATATTTGAAGGAATTTTTCATTTTTATTCTTAACCTTTATTTCATGGAAAACTCACTGTTCCTTTAAAAACTTATTTTTTTTAGAAACATAGAAACATAGAAAAATGTCGGCAGATAAGAACCTTTCGGCCCATCTAGTCTGCCCAATTACATGGATACTTTACCTGGATTTATCTTTTGTTTAGGATAGCCTTATGCCTATCCCAAGCCTGCTTAAATTCAATTATTGTTTTGGCCTCTACCACTTCTACTGGAAGACTGTTCCATGTATCCACCACCCTCTCAGTAAAATAATGCTTCCTGATGTTACTTTTAAACCTTTGCCCCTCTAATCTAAGACTACGTCCTCTTGTTTTGCTATTTTGTTTCCTTTTAAATATACTCCCTTCCTCTACCTTGTGGATTCCCTTTACGTATTTAAATGTTTCTATCATATCTCCTCTGTCTCGTCTTTTTTCCAAGCTGTACATGCTAAGATCATTAAGCCTTTCTTGGTAACTTTTCTCCTTCAAGCCGTACACCATTTTAGTAGCCCTTCTCTGAACTCTCTCTAAGATGTCTATATCCTTCTGGAGATACGGTCTCCAGTACTGCACACAGTACTCCAAATGAGGTCTCACCAGTGCTCTGTACAGTGGCATGAGCACTTCCCTTTTCCTACTGCTAATACCTCTCCCTACACAACCAAGCATTCTGCTAGCATTTCCTGCTGCTCTATTACATTGACTACTTACCCTTAGATCCTCTGAAATAATAACCCCTAAATCCCTTTCCTCAGATGTTGAGGTTAGGACTGTATCAAATATTCTATATTCAGCCCTTGGGTTTTTACGTCCCAGGTGCATTATCTTGCACTTATCCACCCACTTATTTTTTTTACTTTTTGTCCTTGTTTCCTGTCCCCCAGGGCACTACCCGGACCCCCATACACCTTTTATGGCAAATATCTAGCATATATGCCCTCTTGGAGGGCACTCTAAAAATCAAACTTTCGGGTCCCATTGACTTACATTGAGTTCGGTTCGTGTTCGAGTTCGAACTCGAACTTTTGAAATTGTTCGAGTTCGAATGCGAACCGAACACAGGGGTGTTCGGCTCATCCCTAATCAGGATAAGTGACTTTAACACATGCCCCCCTGATTACCTTCCTAATGCTAATCAAGGTAAAAATTAGTTAGCGCAGCGGTGATTGCACGAGCTTACCGTACTTTGTGCACCCTCTACTTAGCATGGGGAGCGCAATCAGTAATTAGTGTTAGGATAAGTAAGGTATTACAAAGTCCTAGCGCTAATTAATGCGCGTATGGGCTAAACAAATTCTTAGTTCCCAGTTTCCCTCCATGATCACTCCGCCACACTGCGTGATCTTGCGAGAGTGAGATCGTGCAGGGCTTGTGGCCCGGCCGCGCATCTCTCCATGGAGTTGTATAGACTTCAGGAGGTGATACTTGTGGTGACACGAAAGCGCTACCATGAGTATCATCGAGGGTAGCGCTTGGTCCAGGGGCAAGGTGCCAAGGCAGCGTCTGCCTCGGAATCTAACGCTAAAACTGCAGGGAAACCTTCAGGCGCAAGTGAATTAGTTACTTGTTTTATCAACTTACTTTCCCAGTGTAGAATATGTCTTTTCTTTTTACTGTCCCGTCTGCAATTTTGGCTCTTATGGCACGGCCCACCTCAGCCTCATTACCATAAATAAAAGCACTATCAATGTGGCGATATCCAATTTCAATAGCTATCTTTGTAGCATCTTCTGTCAAGTGTTTGGAAACCTAAATATACAAAAAAAGTAAAGGAGTCATAATAGATACCTTGCATTGAAACAAAAGATTAAAAAATAATGCAAGAACTATTCCATAACATTAATGACACATATCTTTATAATAAAATTTTAAAATCTAGCTCAAAATATATTTTTTTAAGTCTACAAGTAGCAATTTAAGAATAGCTTAAAGGGGACACTCTGATAACTGTCTACAACATTTATTTTAAATAGATCACACTAACAAACCCAGAACTATTTGGAATTAGTTCAAGATATTTCATATTTTTCCTATGACATTCTATAGTATGACCATGCATTGCATATCACAGTCTCACTCCTACACACACTGTCATCATCACCCAAACCCACAATCAGTCCCAGCCTACACAGCCAATTCCAAATTTATTCTATTCCCACAAATCAATCTCACATTCACTTCCATCCCATAACAACATGGTCACTTCCATCACACACAAACATCTGACCTTATAGATGTTCAATCAATCTCGCAGCCCCAATCTGCAAGGTAGGAGTGAGTGATGACCCACATACTAACAAGACTGGAGACAAAGTACCCTAATGAGCACCGTTCTCATATAGGAGACCTGGAACTGTAAACAGGTTCCCTAAGAGTGGGTATTATTATTATTATTATTATTCTTTATTTATAAAGCGCCAGCATATTCCGCAGCGCTGTACAATAAGCACAGTATAGACAGGGTTACAATAAATTGAACAACATTTGACAAACAGTACAGGAGGAGATGAGGGCCCTATTCCCGTAGGAACTCACAATCTGGGAGGGTTGGGGTTGGAAACAGGAGGAGAGGACTGTAAGGTGAGAGTGATTGATGGTTGCGTCAGTGAGTTGGGTGGTAGGCTTCCCTAAATAGGAATGTTTTCAGGGAGCGTTTGAAGGAAGAGAAGTTAGGGGAAAGTCTGACAGTACGAGGGAGAGCGTTCCAGAGAGTGGGGGCTGTATAGCACTGTGCCCAAGTACAGTCGATGCAGAGCACCAGTAGGGATAACCAGAGATGTAGTCAGATGGAGCCAAGTGTTCATGGGACAGCAGCAGATAGGATCAAATAGAATGAAGCCAGAGATCTGGACAGGCATCAACAGGAAAGGACCATGAAGCAAGCCAAAGTTAAGGAAACCAGCAGTCCAAATTTGGTACAATTGAAGCAGGAGGAGGTATAAAAATACTTGAAGTATATAGTGAGTTGAGAAACTGAATAACCATACACTGGCCTGAGGGCATATTAAGGTTTTATAGGCCTAAAGCTTGGGCAAAAGCTCTGTTGCCTTGACAGATCAGTTGTCCATTGTTACTCCAGCATCATTTCCATAGAGGCTTGTATCATATCTTGACACGGGTCCCGGCTTGCCCGTCGGTAGCACCACATGATTAATGTCATAGACACCAGTTTACTCTGCCCTCCTCCTCACCGATTTGCCACATGAATGAGGGCTGCACTTGCAAGACGCATGGGGGGGTCAACACGCCAGCACAGGCACCTCTACTCCGCATGGAACCCATGGAGCAGCAGCCCCGGCCCCACTACCCTTAGGCGTCCTGTGAGGGTGCCATGAGGGTTTGGCCTTATGCCTGTCATCCCCCATCCCAACCCGCCATCTTAGATTCTCCAGTGGCCAGGCCTATGCAGGCCGGAGGGCTTCCTCTGAGACCTGCAGTCTACAAAAACCTTATCCCCATCGCTGCACTATATACAGATCTCTGAAGTGCATCGAAGTGCGGCAAAATACACCTTTTCTCCCTGTCCATTGGCAGTGGAACTGTATTGTTCCAAATCGATTCGTTATATATCGAATTGATTAGTTTCAGATGATACCTATAATGTGATTCGAATTTCAGAAATACTTCCGAAATACGAATCGCAGAAATTTCGCCCAAAATGCGATTTGTTACGAAACTCAACTCACACCTATTGTTTGGACAAAAAGGGTGAGGTAAATCCTTGAATGGCGCCTATTCAGTAAAATGTTATATAGGCTGCTGCCTGTCCTAGATAGAATAGCAATGCTACGCTATTGCTGTATGTAGATTGGGAAATTTAGGGTATATCTAGGTTGGGCGCTGCCTACATCAATTGTGTGCGTAACACACTAGGTTGCGATTTAGTGTGTGTGCGTGTCGGATTGCTAAAATATGTGTCGTAAAGGGTTGTCTTGACACTTTGAACAAACAGGATGTACTTAGAAACATAAGTGATTTATAAGTGATTGTAAAAAGCACACTTACACATTATGATTTGATACATAATATATAATATACAATATATGAAAAGGTTGATTACTAAGGGTAAAGGCATAGACCGTCCTCTGGGTACAACCTGAAAGTAATACAATCCTTCTTAGTGTGAGTTCAGATAACGTGTTAGGTGAAGAGATATTCAATGTTCTGCTGCCACCTAGTGGCTAAAGTCTGTACTGGTGTTACTGCTCGTGGAGGACAAAACAGGTCTCTGATTTTCTTTCCTTACCTAACGTAATTTAGGTTATTCAAATTCCACTGGAATTTCAGTGCTCTTTCGTTCACTGCACTTTGGAGAATTAAATTCCCCGACCCTGCGGTGATTTCAGCATTCACTGAAGGGCCCCCGAAGTGCAGGGAAAGTCCGCCGAGCGCATCCGAAAAACCGCCGCATTGAACGGAAAAAACGTTGCAAAACCGCCGACAAAACCCAAACACATCTGAAAAAAGCTGGCGATCTGTCACAAAACCCGAACGCATCCAAAAAAAAGCTGACGATCCACCGAACAGAGTGGCGACCAGCTGCCGAACAGAGCCTATCAACGAAAAATAAAACACCGCCACTTTTAGTAGCTGTTTGCAGAAATATTATTGCATGGAAATGCCTGGACTTACTATATAAGGTCCTATGAATAATAATAAAAAGGTCTGTTACAGAAAAAAACGCTATTTAAAAACAGAAAAACAAATCTCGGGGGGAAAAAAATATACATTTTGCTTCAAATTAAAAGAATAAACGGTTTAATAAATATTTAATAAAAACGGGAATATTTTTAACATTGGGATTCATCTGATTAACCCTGCCAAATGAAACCACCAAACATCAGACATTTCACTGCTGTTCGGTGTTCTCTGAATAGATTAACCATTGCTTCTCTTTGGGGATGTAACTGCTGCCGAAGAACACCGTATTTCACTGGAAATGCTGCCTGCTTTTTGAATAGCTGAATGACTTCAAAATTGCACTATAGAGAGAAATTCACTGTTCGGTGCAATTTCGGGGCTGGTTCAGTTCTCTTTGAATAACCCTGATAATCTGCTTACTGAATTCTCTGCTGCAGAGCATCTATTAAAATTTTTTAAATGTTGGCAATTATGAAAGATGTTAGTTTTTTTTATATAAAACCTTGTATTCTGCAACAAGAGATGTCAAAGGCAGTTTTTTTGTTTCTATTTTTAAATTAAAGCTTTAGGCTGTCATCTACTTGTCTACAAATTCTAAATAGTTGATAATACTTACATTTTTAGGTTCATAAGTTCCGAAACCGATTACAGGAATTTTATTTCCATCATTCAGGGTGATATAAGCATCTGAATTTACAGCCATATCTTGCGTCTAGAGTCACACAATACAAAAGACAATAAGGAATATGGCGAAATACTGTAGCTATGGCCAAGATATGTGCCCTTGGAGATAGAGCTCATCCCACCTCTCCCATAAATACTTTCTCTTGTAACATTGTTTTCTCCAGCCTTTGCAACATGAAGACAACCCATATGAGAAAATAAATGTAGAATATCTACCACAGAATTCAATGTAATTTACTGTGATTGCTGAGTGAAAAAAAGACATGATCGATGTGAATTTATTAGAGACACAATTAAATGAGACACGCAGAAAATGGTATTATTATGAGTAGGTTGTATAACAAATTTATGACAATGATTTATACATTTTAAAGGGACAATTGACAAAAAAAGGCAAGGATTTAATTTAGGGATGCAGCGATACCATTTTTTTAACCGAGTTGAGTACTGATACTTTCAGGGTTATTCAGAGAGGTCTGAAATGTCGCCAAAATGTAACCGGACACTGAAATTCAGCGTACGGTGCCATTTCGGGGCCATTCGGCTATTCAGAGAGCAGGCAGTTCGCCAAATTTTGGCGAATTGCCGCATGTACGGTGCTGGTCGACAGCAGTGAAATCCCCCATAGAGAAGCAATGCTTAGTCTATTCAGAGAACACCGAACATTAGTGGAAAGTTGCCGAAATGCCCTGCTGTTCGATTGTTTCATTCAACAGGTTTATTCAGGTGAACCCCATAGGCTTCAATGTTAAAAATATTCCCATTTTAATCCAATATCTAATAAACCGTTTATTCTTTTATTCTGCAGTAAAAAGTCTCTTTATTTATAGATTTTCCTTTTAGGCATTTTTCTGGATTTTTTCGGCGAATGTTTTTTTCTTTTTTTTTTTTAAATCGTATTTTCTTTTTTCTATAACAGACCTTTTTATTATCATTCATTAGACCTTATATGTTAATTCCAGACATTTTCGGTTTTTTGCTGAATACACCGTAGGGTGGGAACTTTGATTCCCCGAAGCGCAGGGAAGCGCGAGGAATGAAGGAGAAGCAAACTGAGAGGTGTTAGAACCCAGCCGAGACAAAGCAGCCCAAAAAACAGAGACAAGACTCAGAAAGAAAGGCTCTGCACTCAAACTGACGAAAAGGATGATATCATAACAACAGGGCAGAATTGACCCCAACAACACAGATCACATTCACTAACTCTTTACTATTACTTTCAGTTCAGAGCCACCCAGAGCTGTATCTTGGCCTAGGCTGACAAGGCCTAGGGTGGCATTTTTCTGGGGGCAGCAAAAAATGCCACCCTCTAAGCTAAAAATGCCGCCCTGCCGCTCACTGGGACCCGCGGCCGCCGGTTTCTAGTTCAAAGGACTCTCCCTCCAGCGCGCGCTGCTTCCCTTAAGTGGAGCAAGCTGAATGAGGGAAGTGCTGGGTTGCCATAGAGACGAGTCTCTGCTGGTGGGCAGAGCCTCGCTCATCATGGCAACACACACTCGGCGGGTGTAGGGTCTCTGGTAGGGGCGGGGGCCACAGACTATGGGGAGACACATATGGGGGGGCTGTATTGGGGGACTCGACGGGGTGCAGACCTTGCTTCCTCTCAGGTCAGCAGCCACATGTACTCTGCACTGCAGCGCTGGGAGCAAGTGATCATATGACGTCACTTCCTCCCAGCGCTGCCTCCAACATGCAGATGCATGATCTCCACAGCTCCCATGGCCCACCCCAAATTTCAAAGGTGAATTGAACATGGGGGGAGGAGTGGGGGTATGAAGTGAGTGTGGGGGGAGGTGAAATGAGGGTGGAGGAATGAAATTAAAGGAGTGTGGGGGAAGATTAAATGAGTGTGGGGGGTGAAATGAGTGTGGGGGAGATGAAATGAGTGTGGGGGAGATTAAATGAGTGTGGGGGATTAAATGAGTGTGGAGGGGGAGATGAAATTAGTGTGTGGGGGATGAAATTAAATGAGTGTGGGGGAGATGAAATTAAATTAGTGTGGGGTGGTATAAAGTGAGAGTGGGGGAGATGAAAAAAATAAGGGTGGGGGAGATAAAAATGAGTGTGGGGGGTATGAAATGAGTGTGAGGGGGTTTGAAATGTGTGGGGGGTATGAAATGAGTGTGAGGGGGTTTGAAATGAGTGTGGGGTATGAAATGAGTGTGAGGGGGAATGAAATGAGCGTGGGGGCGTATGAAATAAAATGAGTATGGGGGTATGACGTGAGTGTGGGGGGTGTATGAAATGAGTGTGGGCGTATGAAATAAAATGAGTGGGGGTGTATGAAATGAGTGTGGGGGTATGAAATAAAATGAGTGTGGGGGTAGGAAATGAGTGTGGGGGGTATGAAGTGAGTGTGGCGGGTATGAAGTGAGTGTGGGGGGTATGAAATGATTGGGGATGAAATAAAATGAGTGTGTGGGTATGAAGTGAGTGTGGTGGGGTATGAAATAAAATGAGTGTGGGGGTATGAAATGAGTGTGGGGTATGAAATAAAATGAGTGTGGTGGTATGAAGTGAGAGTGGGGGGTATGAAATGAATGAGTGGTAAGTGGGGGTGTGTGAAATGAAATGAGTGGTGAGTGGGGGGTATGAAATGAAAAGAGTGGTGAGTGGGGGTATGAAATTAAATGAGTGGTGAGTGGGGGGTATGAAATGAAAAGAGTGGTGAGTGGGGGTATGAAATGAAATGAAATGAGTGGTGAGTGGGGTGTATGAAATGAGCGGTGAGTGGGGGGTATGAAATTAAATGAGTGGGGGGGTATAAAATGAAATGAGTGGGGAGTGGACGGGTATGAAGTACGACATATTACTGTGGATTTTATTGCTGTGGAGCTCTGTGACACGCTCATACACAGCGCACATTTCTGTGGGTTTTATTGCTGTGTAGGTTTGTGATACACTTATGCCAAATGTGGTAAATGGCTATACACCTTCAATATATGAGTCATTTGATATATATTGTATACTTGTGTCTGGCAATTGGCCAGGAGGGCTAATTTATTGGACATTGGTCCTGTGCTATGAATACGCTTTATGACTGCTGAATTGTGGCTTTTGCTGGACGGCACTACATCCATCATTGGGTCTGCAGAGGAAAATCTGGGCCCTATTGTTAAAAATAATTTTTGACTAAATGGCCAGTGGCTAGCTTCTCTGTTTACTCTCCTCATTGGTACGAGGGTGCACTATTCAGACAATGCCTTATTTACTCCCTACTTTCGATCTTTTCATTTATGTTTTTTAATAGTGTGTTTACCTTTTTGATATTGTCTGACTTCTAATTAATAAATTCATTATGTTGTTTGTGGACGCACATCACCCCCCTTTTAGCACTCTATACCCACCCTATTGTTGTGTTGGGTTGTTATGTGTTTGCTCTCAATTACTCAGGAGGGGTAGGCCCTTGGGATTGTATGGTCAGTGCACCACCTAGCGTTCCTTTTGGGCCAGCTATTGTTTTTTTTACTTGACTTGCATGGCTGATCTTTGTAAAAATGGTTGAATTTAAACATTTCATAATTTTATTTGATTATCTCTTAAAATAATAGATACAACATTTGGAATGGTAAATATACAAGTAGGCACTTGGTATCCACTTTTATTATACAGAGAGGAAGAGGTGGAGCTCTAAGAGGAAAGGGTGGAGCCTAAAGAGGAAGGGTGGGTTTTAACAAGGAAGAGGTGTGCCATTGACATTCAGGTGTGTGTCAAATTTAAATTAGGGGGTACACAAATTTAGTCGGGCCTAGGGCAGCACAAAACCTAAATACACCACTGGAGCCACCATGACACCACATCAACACCAACATATATGTCTGAAAATAAGAGAGGAGATTCGACCAAGGGCCACGACTGTCAGGTCCCTCGCCTCCGCCACCGTCGCTGGAAGACCAAACCCAGCGGCCCCTCTTGTTAATTTTGTCTGGAAAACCTTGTTAAATACAGGTTCCTGGTTATATGTCAATATTCTGTGCTGGTTCCAGGGAGGCCTCAGGTTCATCTCATGCTACACTAACGAGGCCTCCTTTAGAGGAGGCAACACCCTCTGTTCTACGCTTCCTCATTTGAAGTCTGAACTGTGCTTCTAGTGAACCAGTCTCCTGAGTGATCTGACAACCCTTTGGTATACCCATCTGCAACCCTCTGGTATACCCATCTGCAACCCTCTGGAATACCCATCTGCCTACCCCTTTGAATACTTATCTGTCTTCCCTAGTGAGAACTACATATCTGGACGTCTGTTTTACCGGTAACCTCCATCCATTGTTTCCTGTTCCTCCTTCTATTTTGATTACAAGTGTATCAGACCCCAGGCTACGGACTTTGAGTATTTTCCTATCTGTTTATCACAACCCCTGCCTGAAACCTGACCACGATATTGCGTGCCCCCCTATCTGGATACCTTGCCATGGACATTGCTTTAGTTTACCTTATTTAATCTGTTTCTTTCTTATCTGTTTAGTTAGTATTCTCTGTCATTACCTATCCAGTGTCTGCCCTATTAGTTCTGTGTATATTCAGTTTGCCCTGTGTTCCCTATTTCATCCTGTGTTTAATCCTTTCATCTGTTTATTCTGCTCCTTGCCTCCCCCTATCTTTAGCTCCCAATAGCATCTAGTTTCTCGCCACTACTCTCAGCCATCCTTATATTAGTTCAGCCCTTTTCCTGTGTCTTCCCTCTGCTTTAGTTTATTGCCTACCTCGCCCTCTTTCCTCTATTCCTCTTGGTTCAGTTCTCCTGTTTATTGACTTCAGCTTTGCATGTCTTATTTAAAAAAAATACCTTTATTTGCCCTGCAACCTGCCTTTCTCATGTATCACTGCATAATGCACTCACACCCGCATTCAATGTACAGTTCGCCTGACAACGACACACCAAGCCGATCATTCCTGACAATAAGCTTTCCACGTACAGTGGCAAGAAAAAGTATGTGAACCCTTTGGGATTACGTGGAGTTTTGCATGAATTGGTCATAGATGAAGATCAGAGCACATTTTAAGTCACAACAATTTGAAAAACACAGTCTGCTTAAAATAATACAAAAAAACATTATATGTTTTCATGTGTTTATTGAACATAACATGTAAACATTCACAGTGCAGGGTGGAAAAAGTATGTGAACCCCTAGCCTAATGACTTCTCCAAGAGCTAATTGGAGCCAGGAGTGAGCCAACCTTGAGTCCAATCAGTGTGATATTATTGGATGTGTTGCTGAAAGCTGTCCTGCCCTTTAAAAACACACACCAGTTTTGGGTTTACTGGTTGCAAAAAGCACTGCCCGATGTGAACCATGCTTCGCAGAAAAGAGCTCTCAGAAGACCTACGATCAAGAATTGTTGACTTGCATGAAGCTGGAAAGGGTTACAAAAGTATCTCCAAAAGCCTTTATGTTCATGTGTCCACGGTAAGACAGACTGTCTACAAATGGAGAAAGTTCAGCATTGTTGCTACTCTCCCTAGGCGTGGTCGTCCTGTAAAGATGACTGCAAGAGCACAGTGCAGAATGCTTAATGAGGTAAAGAAGAATCCTAGAGTGTCAGCTAAAGACTTACAGAAATCTCTAGCACATGCTAACATTTTTGTTGACACATCTACAATAAGGAAAACATTAAACAAGAATGGAGTACATGGGAGGACACCACGGAGGAAGCCATTGCTGTCCAAAAAGAATATTACAGCACGTTTGAAGTTTGCAAAAGAGTAACTGGATGTTCCACAGCACTACTGGCAAAATATTCTGTGGACAGATGAAACCAAAATTGAGTTGTTTGGAAAAAACACACAACACTATGTGTGGAGAAGAAAAGGCACAGCACACCAACATCAAAACCTCATCCCCACTGTATAACATGGCGCAGGGAGCATCATGGTTTGATGCTGCTTTGCTGCCTCAGGGCCTGGACGGATTGTTGTCATTGATGGAAAAATGAATTCCAGAGTATATCAAGACATTTTGCAGGAAAACGTAAGACCATCTGTCCGCCAACTGAAGCTACGCAGAGGATGGGTGATGCAACAGTACAATGACCCAAAGCATACAAGTAATTCAACAAAAGAATGGCTTCAACAAAACAAAATACGCCTTCTGGAGTGGCCCAGTCAGAGTCCTGACCTCAACCCGATTGAAATGCTGTGGCATGACCTTAAGAGAGCGATTCACACCAGACTTCCAAAGAATATTGCTACACTGAAACAGTTTTGTGAAGAGGAGTGGTCCAAAATTACTCCAGATCGTTGTGCAGGTCTGATCTGCAACTACAGGAAACATTTGGTTGAGGTTATTGCTGCCAAAGAAGGGTCAACCAGTTATTAAGTCCAAAGGTTCACATACTTTTTCCACCCTGCACTGTGAATGTTTACATGTTCTGTTCAATAAAAACATGAAAACATATAATGTTTGTGTTGTATTATTTTAAGCAACCCTCAAATTGTTGTGACTTAGATGAAGATCAGAGCACATTTTATGATCAATTCATGCAAAACTCCACGTAATCCCAAAGGGTTCACATACTTTTTCTTGCCTCTGTATAAGAGGCCAGAGAGTTACAAATCAATGTCACAAGTCAGACACAGCGAAGGTCCACAAATACGAAGGACAGGGCAATCCTTCCAAGGCAGTCACCCTTGTATTCTGCTAAAAACGAGATAAGGAATCAGCGATCCAAACATTCCATTTCAAACACAACAGTATGACATGTCACAGCAAGGCTAAAACTGGTCAAGATGACAATGAAGAATGCTTTAAACCTTGAACAACCCACAAGTTGTCGCATCGAACAGGAACTTGCATATTAGCTAAGGCAGACAATCACATTTCCAGGGCCACCACAATAAGGAAAAATTCACAAAGTCAGATTGGAAAGCAGACCCAGATCAGCCCAACATGCTGGCCACCGTTCCGCACACTAGGGATGAGCGTTCGGTTCGGATCTGTTCGGAGTTCGCATCGAACATCGGCCATTCGAAGGTTCGCGAACTTCTAACTTTTTCGGATGTTCGCCAAAAAATTTTATATTGGAAAAGTATAAGAAATGCTTACAAAATACAAAAAAATCTAGAAATAAAGAGACTCTTTACTGCAGAATATTATAAGCAACAGTTTATTAGATATTGAATTAAAACGGGAATATTTTTAACATTGAAGCCTATGGGATAAAACATTCTTGTTACTAAAACATCAGGCAGACACGGCCCTCTAATCAGGCACTGTAGAGGGCAGCCTGCCAGGGCCTCCCAAAGATCCCCTTGAGGAGCATGCGGCCGCCGGATGACAGAGCTGCAACTGTGCGGGCTAGCCACCCGGGTGCATGTGGCAGAGACAGGGGGCACAGGGAGGGAGCCACTGCACCTGTGGCCATGGCAGACCCTCCCCCCCACAACAAGGATCCAGGAAGCCCCCCCACTGACCACCAGGCTAAGGTAAGGCGATATATTTGCTATAAATTTGCATATATTTTTAGCAAATTTATAGGGGAAGGTAAGGGCAGGTATGATATATATATATATATAGATTGTATATATATTTATAAGAATATAGATATATATTCTGACTTGTATTACACACACATTTTGGCAACTAATTGCCCCCCCCCCATTTGGCTGATCCCTCCAGAAGAAATGTTGAACCCGATAGAGCAGAGAATAATATATATATTCTCTGCTCTGTCGGGTTCATCATTTCTTCTGGAGGGATCAGCCAAATGGGAGGGGGGCGCATTTAGTTGAGATTGTCCACATGCCACCCCCCATGTGCGTATGTGTATATATGGTCTGAGGTCTGTGGGTGGGTGTATATGCATATATCTGCGTGTTGATATATACGTATATATAGGTCTGCGTTTTGATATATACGTATATGTCTGTGTGTGGTATCAATGCATCCCTACTCTATACACAGTGCTCCGCGTCCCTATAATATATATGATCAGGGGTTAACTTTTTTTATATTTTTATACTATTCCTATTAAATTAACAGTAATTTTTGATGTATTTTATTCAGTAGAAACTTTTTTTTGCCTATATAAGATGTGCTTTGTGAAAATAAAACGGTTTTGTGTGTACATTTTACGTTTTTGCGGTTCAATATTAAAACGATATGAATCTGGTATAGGCGTCAGTGGCAGTGCACCCAAAAATTTTGCCTTTGGTGGCAGCAAGTGCCTTCACACCAAAACCCCTCTGAGGTATTGTGGAAGAGTGCAGTGGTGGAGGTTTTGGTAATGCAGAAGAGATCCCCGATCTATTCAGTTACATCAGCAGCTATAACAAAACCAGGTCAGCAATGTTTAGGCACTTGTACTGCGCTACTGTATATGGTGAGGATCTGCGCACACCAGTAGCAACAGGAAGCAAACAGAACAGGCAGGGAATACACAGAGAGAATAGTCAAATGGCAGGCAAAGTCGGCAACAGATCGGGTCCTCAGAACAAGCAGGGTCAGTAACAAGTATACAAACTGATTCGGTAAGCTAGCGATGCGGGAATATAGGCTGAGACACACTGAGCGTGTAGCGACACACAGCGTAGCGTAGCGTAGCGTAGCGAAGCGAAGCAAACATTTTGCAGGCTTGACTTCACTCTGCTCCGCCTCGCAGCGTGTCTACACTGCATTACGTTTGCTTCTCACCGCACTGGACAGGAAGCTCAGCACGAAGATGAGCTTTAACCAAGCTCTGATTGGTTAAAGTCTTGCACCGACTTTAACCAATCAGAGCTTGGTTAAAGCTCTGCCCCATGCCTCATCTTCATGCTGAGCTCTGATTGGGCAAAGTCCTGCACCTGACCTGGACTTTGCCAAATCAGGGCTCAATATTGAATTAGAGCCCTGATTGGGCAAAGTCCAGTTCAGGCGCAGGACTTTGCCCAATCAGATCATTCAGCATGAAGATGTGGGGCAGAGTGGAGCCGCGGCCAGACAGACCGGAGGAGCTGACGGACCTGGGAACAGGAGGCCGGGACAGCTGCAGGACAGGTGAGTTACGGGGCCGCAGCCACAGGTCTCCTAAATGTACCGGCAGCCGCCGGTACATTTAGGAGAACTGCGAACACATTTTGCGTGTTCGGCCCCCATACTTTACATTGTGGTCGAGTTCGTATTCGAACATTTCAGCTGTTCGGATACGAACCGAACACAAAGGTGTTCGGCTCATCACTAGACTTGAGAGGAAGGGTGCCTTTAATCTTTGTTATACTTAATAATGTGCAAAACAAAATCACTCCATAAAGTCCATATTCTTATTAAACATGTAAAACAAACATTATCAGTGGTGTTTTTGTGAGTTTCAAAATAACTTGACACATTAGGAAGTGAAATAATTTTTATGAGTTCCAGAACAAATTATACCAGAATATCCATACAGATTTTATTAACTCTTTTTTTAAAATTAGAAAACTATAAATTAGATATTTGTTACAAATATAATTACATTTGATAAACTATAAGCAATCTTTAAAATGATTGGAATTCCAAAATAAATGCATTCATTCATTGAAGCAGCATTTACAATAATTATGGCATATGTTCTCAAAATATCAACAAAAAGAAAAGAGGGAAGGATGCTCAGCGTATTCTAAAAATATCAGCCTATGCAAAATAAGTTAATTTTAAACTGTAAAAAGAATGAATAATAATGTGTAGGGAACCAATTTCCCCAATGAAGGGCCCTGTGCCAAGGTTGACACAAACAAGGGGACAGTAGCCTGCAGATTTCTATTACCATGTTCCTTTTTATGCACCTATTCCAAGGTAGATACATAATTAACACCTAGTCCCAGAAGTAAGTGCAGTGCAAGCTGATACTTGCAGCAACCCTGTGGGCCGCTACACGTATCAGCGTTATGAGAAACTGTTACATTTGAGGCGCAAGCCCAGCTTGCACCAACAGTGGATAAGGGACTACAAGCGATAAAATGATTAAGAATAACATCTCGAGAAGTTATCTTGTCGCTAACCTTGGAATAGGGCCCATAATCTGTGCAAAACACATTTTACATTAATAACAAAAATTATTCAGTGCAAAATCCAAACCTTTTAGAAAAAAAAATGTTTGTTAGAGATCAGTTAACACTGTCCTTAAATATTTTGTAACATCTTTGAGGGCTGAATTCAGATCTTGCTCCTCCTCATAGTCCACTGTGCAATTCATCTGAAAAATTTGGCAAAACAAAATTCATGTCATTAGTTACATGTGTTATCCAGATTTCATGTCCTTGTTTAGGTACTTCCTTATCAAGCCTTCAACTACTTTGCACACACATGCCCTATCCCATGTACCCTCGGTGCCATACCATTTCATTAAAAGACTTATGAGTCACTCGATCAGTAAAAATTAGAATCTAGTATACTTAGAACAGTTTTTCTTCTGGTGTGGAAATACATTATTATATGGGGTTACTCAAAGAGCACTGAATTTTAAAGATTCCTAATTATTTAGCAACTAGGCTTTTTTTCTTTGTCGAACGCAGCATTTTTTTTTTCTTTCCTTCAGTCTGGCTGCGTTAATACATTACTATAAGGGGTTACTCAAAGAGCACTGAAATTTCACCAAACGTTTTGGATTCCTAATTATTTAGCAACAAGGCTTGTTTTCTTTGCCGAACGCTGCATTTTTTTTTTCTTTCCTCCAGTCTGGCTGCGTTCAGTGTGTACTTTCTTGGGTGCTGAATAGGAATCAAAGAATAAAGGCAAATGCAATGAAAAAACGCCTTGTTTCAAAATAGTTAAGAATCCAAAAATTTTCACACAAAAAATCCCGAAAAATGCTTAAAAAATCCTAATAAATAAATAGAGACTTTTTCCTGCTAGTGAAAAGAATAAATGGTTGAATAAATATTTGGTAAAAATGGGGAATGTTTTTTACATTGAAGCCTAAGCTGCTGTCCTTGGTGCTGAATAGGTTTCGGCATCAAGGACAGGGGGATTACATATCTTTTTTTTTTTACTGTAATCTAAGTAATTTAATTCATCCCTTTTACCTTCCGAAATAACTAATAAAAACAAAATATCTAATAAAAATGAAATAACGAGTCAATCCGAAATACGAAATAACTAATAAAAACAAAATACGAATCGATCCGAAATAAGAATTACTAATAAAAATGAAATAACAAATCAATATGAAATAATGAATCGATATGAAATACAAATCACGGTAACATAACGAACGCACCAAGACGAACGAAAAAATATGTAACTGATCGATCCGAAACAAAACAACATTTTTCATTGTGCACGTTTACAGTTTAGTATGGTGAAATTCCCTGTTCGGTGCAATTTGTCGTTTTCTGAATAACCCCTATAGTTAATCTTTGCAGTCTGTCCTGCTTAAACCACTTTCTTTCTATGATAGATCGATGGTTAGTGAATAACTCTCTTAGCTGGTTTGCGTGTAAAGGTATACAGAAAACACTTACATCTTTGGGAAACTGGTACTTGAAGGACATGTAAATCTGCTTTAGAAGCTTCTTTTCTTTCTTTTTCTGTTTACACTCCTTTTTTAGTGAATGCAATGCAGTATAGTTCTTTATAGCAGTCTGTAAGTTAAAAATCCAAGCATGTTAATGCTATATTTTACTAACATGAGTCATTGTGATGAAACACACACTGCCGCAGGAAGGCCTTAGCCAACACTGCTTCACCCTGAATACCTTGGCATCCCCTTTCCTTCCATGACCTGAGTACAAAAATATGCAAACACTCTGGTTCTCCTCCAGGCAACAGCAGGCTGTATTTAATTGGCCTTGTAAACCCCTAGATAAGGGTTGAAGTCCCAAGATGCTGTGCTTCAGCATTGCCAGCAGTTGGTGTGTGTATTCCCTAAGGAGCCATGTTCCCTTCAAGCCTTCAGCAGTGTTCCCGTCAAGCCTCCAGCAGTGTTCCCGTCAAGCCTCCAGCAGTGTTCCCGTCAAGCCTCCAGCAGTGTTCCCGTCAAGCCTCCAGCAGTATTCCTTCATACATCCAACCATGTTCCCTTTAAGCCTCATTGTGTCCTCAGCCTTCCAGAGCCTCCTCTGGTTCCTGTCCAGCCTCCGCTATCAGCCCCCCTTTTAGTGACTATATCCATTCAGCTCTTTTCCTGTCCTGTCTGCTGTCTCTAATCTTTTGCAAGTTCCTAGTGTGTTGCCCTCTGTGTCTGTCTCTTATTCCTCTGTGTCCTGTCTAAAGTTCACCTTGACTCTGTCTCTTTTCCCTACCTTATCCATAGTCAACCTGTTTTATGCCTTCTCAGCTCATCTTCACTCCAGATTCTTTCATTGCCAATCCATTGCCATTTGTATATACTTGTATATACTTTACCCAATAAACCCCATTTTAACCCTTTACAGTTGTCTGTCACTGCATCCTCGGCTCATACCCTTACCCCCTGGTACACCTCCCGAGACACCATACATGACACTAGCTTATATTAACTAACACCACTGTTGGAGCATCGTGTCTCTATTTTGCAGTAAGTCGGCACAGTAGTAAATATCCTTTCGATGGTGCATTCCAAGTACAATGCAGGGATGGTAACTAAAAATCATACAAGGGGCAGCAGCCTATTGCAAGAATCATCTAAACTGCATGCATCTGAATCTCGTGGTAATTGCATGTTTTAATGCAAAAAAAATTTAAACAAAATTTATGCTAAAAAATATAGCATAAAATACACATTTTCTAATTAGGAATAGCAGACTTGTATACATACTGTAGATACAATCGACGTCCATACTATTTATTGTAATCTAGATAAAGAGCATCCAAAATGTCAAAGTCAGATGTCAAAATGGGACCTTACACCCAACATTAGGGTGTTCTTGAACACACCCAACAATCCGCTTGGATGCACCAAGCACTCCTACTACGCTCCCCTATGGGTGCCTCTATGCAGACTCTAAAACCAACTGTGATTGCTGAACTATTTAAAGTGCAATTGCTGTGCAACACAAAAACTCTCACCTTGAAGTAAATTCTCCTCAAAATTGCCGGAATATATTATTGCCATTTTTATCTACAAGCTGAGTCCGTTCTGGTACTGTGGAAGCTGTCTCCAGGTTGCTGGATCCTGACTCCGTGGAAGCTGAGATCCTGAGGAGAATTGACTGGAGGCCATCCAGATTTCAGATAAGCCCGCTATAGTTTTAATTTGGTGTACAGAATTTGTTATCTTTGGCAGAATGTTTTATTTTATTACTGGAGTTGCACTATGTTTTCTTGTGTTTTTACTGCAGGAAATAGGGGGGCATGCGTTAAGGTCACTTATCCTGGAGGTAACACACATCCAAACTCTAGCATTAGAGTTCCCTAGGGAATAGTGCCCATAATGTTTTATGTCACATAATTCTTGTCATTGATTCTCAAGCTGGTCTTCAATCAGGGTTATTCAAAGAGATCTGAATTGTGGCCGAAAGGTAACCGAACACTGAAATTAAACGTACGGTTACCTTTCCTGCGCTGTGATCGGCGGTTAGCCGGGTTTCTCCGGCGTGTTCGGTGGGGTTAATCCAGATGTTTCTGTGTGTTTCGGTGAGCGTTTGCCGCGTTTTGCGGTGAGTGTTCGTCGGGTTTGCGGCGGC